>CM046876.1:334636159-337036159 GCA_025667525.1 Glebionis coronaria | reverse complement strand
AAATTAGCAAGCGCAATACGTTCCTCTTCATCATATTCATTTGCATGTTGATCATCCTCAGACTCATTATTGCACATGTCTGATGAATCGGGTGTGGTATTACTATCAACCGTTTCCATCATACACGTGTCATTAATGGCATTGGGTAGATTACTATGCTCAGGAATATCACCAAACACATTATATTCATCAGTAGTGTGTACCTTATCGATTGGCTCAGTGTCAAAGATAGGACCATTGTCATCTTCAGTGACTTTGAGAACTTCTTCAACATGTGCCATGTACGAGTAATGTGCTTCTAATTCCTGGTCGGAGGCTTCATCATCAGTGTCATCAAGCATAGCTCCTTCCTCAGCTGACAGTTTGACCCCTGCTTCCATCTTCTTGCATAGCAGCATCTTTTCCTTATGGTAGCTAGAGTCCCTAACCCGTTTCGGCTTCCTACATTCCTTTGCCATATGCCCATAACCTTGGCAATTATAACACTGAATCCCACTTTGTTGAACCACTTGAGTTCCAACAGTTTCCCTATTCCCAGTAGCACCAGCAATCCTCTGAGTATCATACTTGGCAGTTTGATGATCATACCTTGCAGAACCCTCAACATGTGTTGGATTATGTCGATCATACCTAGAAGGACTTTCACCACGTCGACGTGTGTCATACCTTGGAGGACTCGCAACATATCGGTTCTTTGTGTTAGATGATGTTCGAAGATTGTTGTTGGTGGGTTTGTAGATCTTCTGGTAAGTCTTCATAATGAAAGCAATTTGTTGTTTCATCTGACGATTCTTCTGAGCTTGATCTTCATCACTATCTTCTTCAGATGTGACTCAGATGGTGGTGAAGTTGCTCTTGGTGCTTTGCCGCGTGATCTTGTGGATGATGAAGACTTGGATGATGTGGAATATCGTGGTGAGGAGGATGGGCTAGAGTATAGCTTAGGAGCACGAGATCGATGATCTTGGACATTTTGAGTGGTAGTTAATAAAGCAAGTGGATTAGCCGTCTTTGCAACTCGTTCAGCTCGAATCTCATTTGCTTCATGCTGAAATTGTTTCAAGATATCAAAGAGAGTGTGATAGTTTACTTTGTCTAACTGCTTCTGTTGTTTCACCAAAGTGACAAAACGTGTCCACTCTGGTTGGAGTTGTTGTAGAAATTGCACATTGACTTGCATGGTGGAGACTTCCAAGTTGTTTCTTGTCATATCATTCATCATCTTGTAAAATCTTGAATAATAGGACTCAATTGATTCTCCATCCAATGCAGTAAACTTACCAAAGTTCCAAAACAAGTTTGTTTTGACATCTTGCTTGTTGAGAGACTCTCCTTGTTGCAAGTGTTCAATGGCCGTCCACATTTCTTGTGCTGTAGGGCATGCATCGACTGTGGAATAAATATCATCTCCAATTCCACTTAGGATCATATAGATCGCTTCTTTTTCTGCATCATGCCAAGCACGTTTCTCGGGTGTAAGGTCAGATAAAGTTTCCTTTTTCTTTGTTGCAGGTACTTCTGGACATGTGTCTGTGGCTGGTGTATAAGGAACATCAATTTCAGAAAAGACATATGGGCCATGGTTAATACATTGTCTCAAGGCATCACCATTAGGTCTTGTATCAAGATAGCGAAGAAAGCGTGATTGCCATTGAGCATATCGACCAGCCACAAGCATTGGTGGTCTCTCTTTATTACCCGCGACCATGATGTTGTTGTTCGTCACAC
Organism: Glebionis coronaria; assembly: GCA_025667525.1. Taxonomy (NCBI): domain Eukaryota; kingdom Viridiplantae; phylum Streptophyta; class Magnoliopsida; order Asterales; family Asteraceae; genus Glebionis; species Glebionis coronaria. Next base: position 337,034,431 of record CM046876.1, on the reverse strand, counting down.
GATATTCTGCAGTAGAATCCATCCCAAAATTCTCTGAAATGATGAAGTGAATATGGATCTTAAGTAGATTTGTTGTGATTGTTGTTGTGGTTTAAATTCCGAAAATTGCAATTTTTCTCTAGTCCGACAATAAATTCTCCAGTCCGACAAAAACGGTAGACCAAAAAATTTTGTATCGCCAAATTTTGAAATTGAGGTAGAAATGTCCTAAAACTAGTATGGAAAAAATTTGAATTTACTTGACGGAAAAATTTTAACTCTTTGTTTTTTTTTTTTTTTTTTTTTTTTTTTTGATCTTCGTGTAAACGATATTCCGAAACTAGTCTAGATGGTGGCTAAGTCTAAAAAATACTCACATAAAATTTAGCAAAACACATCATCGGAATGTCCCCTAATCGGAATGCACCAATCGGAATGTTATCGGAATGTACTAATCGGAATCCTTGTCGGAATGATCTAATCGGAATAACCTAATCGGAATGCAAATCGGAATATTTTGAAGTCCAGTCGGAATATTCAAAGTCCAATCGGAATGTTGATCGGAAAGAGCTGGTCGGAATGTTGTTGAATAATCCTTGATCGGAAAGTCAAATCGGAATACTGATCGGAATGTTAAAACCCTTTTCCGATTGCACAGATCGGAATAACTGATCGGAATATATCCCCCTTTTCTCGGACAAAACTCAACCAATACGTGATTTTAAGCCAAAAAATGATCAAAAAACCCAAAAATTTTGTGTTTTTAGCCAAAGTAAATATACCAAATCACTACTACAACTATGTAGAAGATGTAGATGAAGAAGTAGAGCACAAAAAACACAAAAAAATTTAAATCCGAGATGATTTATGGATTAAATCATTCGAATCAAATATAATAACAACAATAAATCACAAATCTACCCCATGGCGATTGATACCAAATGTTGTCCCTTTATATGTGATGATTAAGCAATGAATAAAGAAAGAAAATAGATGAAGAAGAGATGAATTCCTAGAGAGAGAAAGTAGTAAGAGAAAGTAGAGAGGAGATGATTAACTTGGTGAGATTAGATTAAGAAAAGAAGTTGTTACAAATGACCATCCACCCTCCTAACATGCTAGGAGGGTAGTATATATAGTCCACCCACATGCGGGCTTTAATGGACTATATATTGGGCCGGGTTTGTCTTTTGGACTTTAATTAGTTTAAATCCAAGCCCGTGAACCACGACTAAATAACTACTTATTACAACGTTCTAATAAATATTACAATAGAGACCTATGACCGAACATTCTTGTTTGACTCAATATTTTGAGGCTAACAGTTATTACACGATAAATATTAAGTACGTGCTAGTTCACGATAATTATTATGGATTATAATTAAATCACGAACATGAAATTATGAACGTAAGAATCACGAACGTATAATTATGTAATTACGTAATTACATAATTATTATTACGACTACGTATAAGTATATAAGATAACACGAATATTTAATAATAACGTCACGTAAATACGAGCACACGAATATTTAATAATAACGTCACGTAAATACGAGCACGGGAACACGTAATAAATTACTCCCTCCGTCCCACTTTTATTGTCCCCCAACATAATTTTTTTGATTTATGATAGATTCAATGAATGTGGATATATTATGTTTAAAAAGACAAATTTAACCTTTGACTACATTAATAGTTTCCTAATAAGACATTAATAACATGGGTAAAATTGGAAAATTAATTAATTTGGACTTCTTATTTAAGAAACTGGACGATATTTTAGGACAAACTAAAATAGTAATGAGGACAATAAAAGTGGGACGGAGGGAGTAGAACACAAAAAACTACGGGTTTCCCCTTGGTGGGCCCTAGTAGCCACGACACACACAAGAGGAAGGGGCCCAAAAGCACACTTTGGTTTTAATTAAAGAAAACTGAAACTACAGGGTTTTCATAAAAATATTTTTACAGAAAAATTAAAAACCCTAGCTTCCTTTGGACCCCATAGCCGCGACACACACATCAACACAAGGAGGATTCGATTTTGACTTTTGGAACTTTGGTAATTGGTTCGTGTTCTTGTTATTTTATATCAGACGTCAAGGTAAAACATAAAACCTTAATCTTTAATCTTTTTATTTAATTATGTTTTTATGTTAGATCTTTAAAAACATTAATTAAAACATGTTATGGAATTAAATAAAAACATGGAAAAATGGTTCATTTTGGCTTGGTTTGTGGTTCGGCAGCCGACCGAGAGTCAAAGGACTATCGGTGTCCCTATTAAGCCACAACCGAGACCCCCCTAAGGGGCTCGGTGTGGGTCTCGGCGCAGCAGCAAGCACCACCGTCTTGCGCCGGTGGCTCTTTGGGTCGGACGGGGGGAAGCAACGAGGCAGCAGGGGGAGACCACCGGCTTGCGCCGGTGGGATCTCAAAGCTGGCAACGGCTAGCCACGACGCAACAGCGGCAGCAGCCGCTGCTGTTGGCAGGTAGCCACCAGCCGCCGCCGTAGTCGCGGCTGTGGGTGGTGGTTGGTGGTGGGGTTTTGGTTCGGGCCGGTTCACGGGTTTATGGGTCCGGTTCACGACATGTTTTTAATAAAATAATACATGGGTTCGGTTTATTATTTTTTTTATAAGTTTATATATTTACAAGTTAATTAAATTAATTTAACATGTAATTAATTTAATTAAAACATGACTTAGGTTTATTATCATTATTAATAATACATGATTATAACCTAAGTATTTTTATTATGAAATTTAGACTAAAGTAATTAATTAATTATTAAAACATGACATATAATTACATAATTTTCATGACTTAGGTTATATTAATATAAATATTAATACATGTTTTAACCTAAGTATTATATACACTTTAATTTAATTAAATCATGATTATGTTTAATTAAATCGTATAACATATAGTTTATTTAATTAACATGTTATAATTAATAAACTATACAATTAATCACATGACTTAGTATATTTAATCTGTAAAACATAAGCTTATTTTATTAGCTTAATAATCCAGCTTATTTCTAAATATAAAAACTTTCTATTTTTAGAAACTTATCTATTTTAAGCAGTTAATCTATTTATGGAAACTGTCTATTTTTTGAAACTTATTTATATTAAGCAGTTAATCTGTTTTTGGAAACTTTCTATTTTTGAAAAGTTTCTATTTTTGGAAACTTTCTTTTTTAGGAAACCTTCTATTTGTAGGAAGTTACTTATTATTACACAACTAGTATAATAATACAAGAAATACAAGTAATACTTAATCATGATATCCAGAATACATGATAAACACATAATGTTAAAATCAGTAAAACAAGACATGAATATATTAAACAAGCTAAGAAATGATATAAAACCAGTTACGTACTCAGTAATCAGAATACTTATACACATATACTATTTATGTAGCATTAGTGAGATCGAAGTAGGACTCTCTTCCGTTCGTCTTCTTCGTTCACTGGACACAAGGTACGGATTCTCCGTCCTTTCAGTATGGACATTCTTTCCTTATTAGGATTCCCCGTATGCAGCCAACTGTTTTCCCAGTATATGTTTTATATGTTTTGATTTACATATGTTTAATTTAAATGCCTAAGCCATGTACATGCATGACCAGTTTCACCTAGTTATGGAGGTACCATAACCATAACACTGGAGGCACCAATGTTAGGACTTCACCACGGCGGAGTGATAGCTCGTGGCATCCCTTTAAGATTTTGGCCATATTATTATGTTATCATGTGGGGCGTATGGGTGCATCCTAGGTTACATGTTTTTAACAGATTATTCAGGTGAATGTGGTGTGTGCCTTGCATCCTTAACAAGGAGCTGATCCCTCCTACCCAAACTTATATTAATTAGAAGCAACCCCTATAATTGCATGATGAGGTCACCCCTCCAAGTATTCATGCACGTTGATATTTCATGACCTATATTGGCTTAACGGTTAACATGTTAAACAGTTTTTATAAGATAAACATAAGGCTTTTTAAACTATAAAACCAGTTTTACTATGTTATACCAGGTTTTCCAGGACTTAATCAATTCCGCTACAATATGTTGTATATGCTTATGTTATTCACTCTATGCTTGTATATCCGTGCACTGAGCGTTATGCTCAGTCGTTTTGCTTTCACGTTTCCTAAAACGCCAGGTACTAAAGGGCGCTCGTAGATTCTAAGCGTAGGTGCATATGGATGGGAAGGTTACTAGCCTTCATTACTTTATGTTTATCATCATACATTTTTCTATTTATTTTTATGGACATTGTTTAGTCCTTTTCCTTTATAGTACTTATGTGTGTGTGTGATGAGCTTTTACTTTGGGGTACCGATGTTCGTTTCCGGTATTTCCTTTAGGGTTATGTAATGTTTACGACATTTATCCTTGTATGCTTTGATGACACGCCATAATCACGCGTGACATTCCATTTACCAAAATGGGGTGTTACAATTATGGTATCAGAGCCAAGGCTTCGACCTGTAGGCTCTCAAAACACGACCTGTGATTAGTGGGTAGTCACTATGGTCTTCCCAGAACTGACAGTCGGTTTTCATGCATTCATTGTTTTCATGCATTCATTGTTTTCATGCATTCATATATATGTCATTGTCGCAGGTTTATGACTAAGTAATGGTTGGTACATGACTGGCCCTATTTAGTCACATGTGCTTTTATCGAAACTTTTAACTTTGGTACCGACCCATTGGCGTCCCCTCGCCATGTCTTTTGTTTTGAGTGAACTGACCATAGGCATTCACTCTCGCGCATATAAAAGTTTTCATAAAACTGCATCATGCATTCATATACTAGTTTTCCTGCATAAAATTTTTCTCATGATTTATTGGTATAACTTTTTTTCATGTATATATTTTATGTTTTGATCAGTTTAATCATGTATTTTTTTATGTTATACTGTCAGATGGTTCTCACACGTGAGCAGGAACAACTCAATGCAGCAGTCCAAGCTGCGATGCAAGTTTTGCTTCCTCAGCAGAGGAACGAAATCAAGGCTGAGGTGCAGGCTGCCAACAATCAGCAACAGCACCCAGTACCTCCTCCTCCTCCTCCAGCAACATTGGTCACATGACTGGACAGATTCAACAAGCAACGCCCTCGATCCTTCGAGAAAACTGATAGCCCAAGTGAAGCTGAAAGCTGGTTGGCTCATATTGAGAAGATATTCGATGCAATGGGCTGTTACCCCATCTTTAAGTCGAGGTTGGCCTGTTACAAGTTCGAAGGTGATGTGCTAGGATGGTGCAAGGCACTCAAGCAGTCTGAGGGAGCTGATGATTGGGTGGATGGTTTGACTTGGGCTCAGTTCAGGGAGTTAGTGATGGGACAGTTCTTCCCCAAGGCTGAGCAAGACAAGCTAAAGAGGGAGTACCACGGAATCAGGCAGAGAGCTAGGGAGAACAGCAACGAGTTCATGCAGCGCTTTCTTCGTTTAGCTGGTTTTCTTGGCGCAACAGCAGGTACTGCCGAAGAGCAAGCATACCACTTCCGATGGGCTCTTCGTACACCGGTCGCCAAAAACTTGGTGTGTGATACTTTCAACACGGTGGCACAAGTTGCCGATGCAACACGTAAGCTGGAGATGCTGCAAAAAAGAGAAGATTTCGGGGATGCAGAGAGACCCGAGAAGAGGTAAATATTCGTTATTTAGCGGTGACCATTCCGAATTCTTTCAGTATATTCCAATATTTATATCTCTTTTAAACGGTGCATCTTCCAGGTAGAAGACTGGGGACCGGTCTCAGCCGGCTACTCAGCAACAACCTACTCAGCCCAAGGGAAACGGTCAGACTCAAGACTGTTCTGCTACGGATAGGCGTGGCGGTAATGATAATTACCGTAACAACACTGGAAACTCCAACAACAGGAGGTCCTTACACTTGCTCATTTCTTATGTTACATGCAATAGTTCATAATTCAGACACATTAGCAATCTTCTACCAGGAATCATGATAACGAGAGGGACCAGAACCAAAGAGGTTCACAGCCTAACCGTCCAGCTATCACTGGTATCACATCTTATGAATTTTTCCGCATTGTCCTTTTGTACCTATAAACCATGTCTCATGTATACTGTCTTAATAGGCTCCCAGCCAACAAAGGCACCTGCTGGAGGGTATACTCATCCTCTTTGCACTACCTGCAACCGTAGGCACCCAGGGCCATGTCGCCGTAACAGCGATGCATGCTACAAGTGTGGCCTTACTGGTCATCGCATGAAGGACTACCGCAAGGGCGAGATGGAGGGCATATCAGGACATGCCAATTCCAAGCCGCCTCCTACTAGTGGACGCATTTACACGACTTCTTGCGATCAGGACAACAAGTCTACAGGTACCATCATTGGAATCTTATATATGTATAGTCAAGCTGCATGTTTTATTTGATACGGGTGCTACTCATTCGGTCATTTCTACTACTTATGCTAAGAATGTTAGGATATCCCCTATGCCATTAAAGAATATACTAAACATTTCCACGCCTCTAAGAGACTCTGTACGCATAACCCATGTGTACAAGAGCCTTCCCCTAGAGTTTGACGACAAGATCCGTCCTGTTGACGCACTTCTGCTGGACATGAATGATTTTGACATGATATTGGGCATGGACTGGCTATCCAAACATCATGCCACCATAGACTGCCATACAAATCGGGTCATCTTCAGTGATGTTAATGCACCAGAGTACATTCACAACGGGTTCGTACCCGGAAGGTCTGTACAAATCATATCAACCCTGCAAGCACGTGCATTACTTTCACATGGTTGTGAGGGCTATCTAGCTATTGTTCATGACATGGATGCTGAATCTCCATCAATTCAGAATCAGCCGATAGTGTCAGAATTTCCAGACGTATTTCCAAAAGAACTTTCGGGCATACCACCTGCACGAGAAGTAGAGTTTAATATCGAGCTCATTCAAGGAGCTTAGCCAATTTCCAAGGCTCCTTATCGCATGGCTCCCATAGAGTTGAAGGAGCTGAAGGACCAATTGCAAGAAAGTCTAGAACGAGGCTTTATTCGACCGAGCGCATCTCCATGGGGCGCACCGGTCTTTTTCGTGAAGAAGAAGGACGGCAGTATGCGTCTTTGCATAGATTATCGCAAGCTCAACAAAATCACCATCAGGAATAGGTATCCTTTACCACGCATTGACGATCTGTTTGACCAACTCCAAGGGGCCAAACATTTCTCCAAAATTGATCTGATGTCGGGCTATCATCAGCTACGGGTTAAGGAGCAGGATATCGCCAAGACTGCTTTCCGTACACGCTATGGGCACTAGGAATTTGTAGTCATGCCATTCGGCCTTACCAATGTTCTAGCTGTGTTCATGGATTTGATAAACAGAATCTTCCATGAATTTCTGGACAAGTTCGTCATTGTATTCATTGACGACATCCTGATATTCTCTAAGTCCAAGGAGGAACGCGAAGACCATCTTCGTACAGTGTTACAGATTCTTCGCCAGAAGCAGCTGTATGCTAAATTCTCTAAGTGTGAGTTCTGGTTAGACAAGGTGACATTCTTAGGTCACATTGTATCAGCAAAAGGAATCACCATGGATCCAACAAAGGTTGAGGCTATTACCAAGTAGCCAAGACCGACATCAGCGACTGAGGTTCGCAGTTTCCTAGGCCTAGCTGGTTACTACCGTAGGTTCGTAGAAAACTTTTCCCGTTTAACGCTACCATTTACCAAATTGATGCGGAAAGGGGAGAAATTCGTCTGGACTGAAGAAAGAGAGAAGAGCTTTGAAGACCTAAAGCAGAAGTTAGTATCTGCACCAATTCTTACTCTCTCATCTGCCACAGGTGGATTTCAAATCTACAGTGATGCGTCAGGGAAGGGACTTGGCTGTGTTCTCGTGCAACACGAGAAAGTGATCGCGTACGCTTCACGGCAGCTTAAGCCTTATGAGGAAAATTACCCTACGCATGACTTGGAACTTGCATCAGTCGTGTTTTCATTGAAGATATGGAGGCTGACAAGCATAAAAAAGCCACCTAGATCGGGTGGTCGGGGATGATCAAAGAACATATATGACATTTTAGGTTCTAGTGAGAGAAATTTAGAGAGAGGTGAAAGAAAAGATGTGTGTTTTATTTCAAGTGAAATGAAAACAATGAAAATGACTAAACTTCCACACCCCCATGGAGAGTTACGGGGGGTATTTATAGACCTATCTTACCTAGACTATCCATCCTTTACATAATAAGTCTCTGCATATAGCAAAGGATATAAATCTAGTTCAACTCACGTGAAAGGCGCTAGCTTACCAAAAATAAGGCTAACAATCTCCCACCAAGATGGTGACTCACGTGAGTTGGTTAGAATGATTCCTACAAGCAAAAATAAAGAAAAATGATAAGCTTGAATTCTAGCATTCCTTGAGACAGTCTTCAGCGACCTTCATCTTCTCGAATACTCCAGCTCTATTTCTTCATCTTTGTAGAATCTAGTTGAGTTTTACTCCCTCCCAACTAGAAGGCCTTTCATTAAACAAGCAGTAAAGACTGCTCCCTCCCAAACAGATCCTACAGAGGAAATCTGTGGGAGGTGATAACGTCTTCAACATTTTCTCACAATTTGAAGCAATCCTAGTCTTGATTCTATGATAGATTACCAGAAGTACCCACTCTATCCCGAACATGAGGTAAAACCCTAGCACCAGAGTCAATTAAGTCCCGGAAATGCACATTTCTCCTGATAGGGCAATGATGATATAAAGACGCCACATCAAAGTCATTTAAGTCCCGAATGTAGACAACTTATCCCTTTATGTAGAAACGGTAACACCAAAGTCAAGTGACCCCGCATGTACACATTTCTCCCTCCAGGATGATACCTATTAAGAGAATCATCCTTCATGTGTGTACGTGGTATGCCAACTGGAACCGCTTACTTAGTAACCAATACAATGTGAGAAGATGTCAACAATATCTCTCTAAACAAAAATTCTCTCTTGATCACCCCGAACTGAATCCCCTTATCAATTCTGTTGGCAATTGATAGTGACCATTGATGAAGATAACCCGATAATCCAAACTTGAAACTGAAGTAGAATTCCCCAAACTTGAACTTAAGCTTGCACTATTGTAGAATGAAGAACGGTGTAGAAATATCATTGCTGAGAAATTTCTGAGTACCCAATACATTACTGACGAAGTATATAAGCACATCACCTCTTGAAGATATCCACATCGACTATGCGCGTGACACTGAGTACAACAATGTAGCTCCTTTAAGTGATAGTTATCCATGCCGTCGACCATACTCCCCTTGACACTGGAAACCAGATACTTCAAGTCTTATTCATAACCGTATCTACTCGAGCAAGTTATCTTATAAAGTTGTAAGTACTCCTTTAAAGATAAAATAAGAACGCCTTCGAGAAATCTCACTTCAACCTCAAATAAGTAGCATCGAATCATCTTCGTAATCATATAAATCGTAATAGCCGTTAGGAATTTAGGTAAATCTTTGATAAGGATCGTTTTAGTGTAATACATCATGTTTGTTGGGATAGATGTGTTTGTTGTTCGTGAAGAAGTGATATGATCGAAAACGGATACCCGGCCTTAGATGTCACTGTTTAAACGGCCCGCCAAAGTAATAAAATCCTGTCACATAAGAATTTAACTCGACAAATATTCTACCACTCGGTTCTTTCGAAATACCCTCCTCAATCCAATAATAACTCCCGTAATCCACATAATACCTCATAATTAATTTTGCACCATTCGGAAATAAAATCGATCATCCCGAATACGATTGCAAAAATTAATCGCCCCACTATATACCTTCGGTTAATTAGTGATCGGCCCGATAACCAATTGTCTAGATAAATTATTTAACTAATGGCCACATATAGCAATGATTCGGCCCATGAGTGAAATAAGCCAATAGTCCAAAAAACATTTGTAACACACGGTCCAAAACAAACATTAAAACCAATCGCAACTATTTACAAAAAATGTGCATTCGGTTAACAGAGAAACTAGATGGCTTTCAAAACCCAACAACTGTCCTTCATTTAACAGCCCACGTCGGAGGTAGAGTCTATATAGTTGGTCTAAAAGGTTTATCCTGAATATATGGGTTATAAAAGTTAACCAACCCTAAAAATTCTCACATACACCTAAACACACTTACTTTGAAAAGTCCGCCCCCATCTCATCCTCTAATCCTGACGACACAACCAAAACAACTTCCCCCATCAAAAACCATCGAATCGAAACTCATCTCATTCTCAGATCATCAAAAACATCGAAACTTAAGCAAATCCCGAAATCAAGACATCCTTGCTAATCAAAAACATACATATCCCAATAAAATAACCACCACACCCAAATTAGTTCAACCTAAAATGTCTAAATTCGGTCATCTCAAGTCGAATCCCATACATGTAGAGAATGACGCGGCTTCAAGATCTTGACACAAGGTCTCGGGTAGGTTCGATCCAGATTGAGTGGCATTGATTTGTTTTGGTCAATGATGATAATTTGTTAAACGTAAAAAAAATATTTTTACAGATTAAAAAAAACGTTATAACAAATCTGAGATCGAGTATGACTTGTATTCAGTCTATAAATCGAGTCTAGGTGGTGGGTTTAGGCGACGATGGGATTAGGAATAGATTGAGAAGTTGATTGATGGAGTGATAAGGCTGGTATGTTTAAAGGTTTTGATAAAAGAATGTTATGAGTCGGTTTTGAATGTTACTGGTTTGGATTAACTGTAAGAAGTTGTTGTATGTTACTGGTTTTGTATCTTACTGGTTTTGTATGTTGTGATAAAAGATTTGTTTGGATTACTGGTTTTGATAAAAGATGTTGTGTTAGGTATTAACTGATGGGTTTTTTTGATAAACATGACTCCAAATCTGATTTATTATTTTAACTGATATAAACTCACTGTGTTGACCTTCTTAGAGATAACCCATCGTAATGATATGGCCCATCGTAATATACATCATTTGAACAAGCCATCACAATAAGTCACAAGAACCCATCGCACTAAACACATCATGCCATCGCAATGTAGTACTTCCATCACAACATGAGTCCATCACAACAAGTCATCGCAACGAACCCATCGCAACGAGTCCATCGCAACGAGTCATCGCAACGAACTCATCACAACGAACACATCGCAACGAGCCCAACGCAACGATTCATCACAACGAACTCATCGTATTCATTCATCGTAATCAATGCGATCAGAGTAGCCATCGTAAAGCCTCATCGCACTATGACCATCTGAAGAAGCATCGCAATATCCCATCAGAAAAGGTTTTTGACCAGCTTTTTGAAACCACGAAAAAAAATGGATCTGGTCCATTTGTCTTTGTCCATTTCCCCACCATAAAAAATCCAGAAGTAAACTATAAAATAAGGGACAAAACAAATAAACAAGTACAAAAAACAATGGACATAAACAATTATTCGACGAGTCACTTTGACACAGATTTGGACAACAATTTCCAGACATTAACATAATCAAAAGATATGATAATAACAAGATATGTTAAAATCAGATAAAGATATGTTAACAAAATCAAAAAGTACGAACCTTGAAACTTTATACCACGACACTAACACAAACCACACGGATACAAAACACCCCCGGTTAGCTCTGATACCAATTGACAAGCATCAAAAAGCCACCTAGATCGGGGGGTCGGGGATGATCAAAGAACATATATGACATTTTAGGTTCTAGTGAGAGAAACTTAGAGAGAGGTGAAAGAAAAGATGTATGTTTTATTTCAAGTGAAATGAAAACAATAATAAATGACTAAACTTCCACACCCCCATGGAGAGTCATGGGGGGTATTTATAGACCTATCTTATCTAGATTATCCATCCTTTACATAGTAAGTCACTGCGTATAACAAAGGATATAAATCTAGTCCAACTCACGTGAAAGGCGCCAGCTTACCAAAAAATAAGTCTAACAATCTCCCTCTAAGATTTTTTTTAAAGAAAAGATGTGTGTTTTATTTCAAGTGAAATGAAAACAATGAAAAATGACTAAACTTCCACACCCCCATAGAGAGTCATGGGGGGTATTTATAGACCTATCTTACCTAGAATATCGATCCTTTACATAATAAGTCCCTGCGTATAGCAAAGGATATAAATCTAGTCCAACTCACGTGAAAGGCGTCAGCTTACCAAAAAGTAAGTCTAACAGAGGCACTATTTGTATGGAGAATCATGTGACATCTTAACGGACCACAAGAGCTTGAAGTACATCTTCACTCAACGTGAACTGAACATGAGACAAAGGAGATGGATAGAGTTGTTGAAAGATTATGACATTAATCTGCAATGTCATCCCGACAAGGCAAATGTAGTGGCAGATGCACTTAGTAGAAAGTCCGGAATGATAACGGCATTAAAATTGAGGAGGAAATTAGAAGAGACTTAGAGTGATTAGACATTGAGATCATGGTACGTGGACAACACAGTTACTGGCCTAATCTTAGAGTGGAACCTGAGTTACTCTCTAGGATCAAGGAAGCTCAGAAGGATGATGGTGAAATCAGGGCGATAATTCAGAATTTGGAGAAGCAGATAGAGTTTCGGGTAGACCAAGACGGTATCTTATGGCAGGGCACGAGACTTTGTGTTCATGAGGATCAAGAACTCCGAGAAGCATTGTTAGCTGAGGCTCATAGCTCCCCATTCTCTATTCATCATGGTTCGACCAAGATGTACCATGACATCAAGCAATACTTTTGGTGGAGTGGTATGAAACAGGATGTTGCGACTTACGTCTCCAAATGTTTTACCTGCTAGCAGGTTAAGATTGAGCATCAGCGATCTAGCGGTCTTCAACAACCGTTAGATATTCCAGAGTGGAAGTGGGACAAGATCACCATAGGTTTTGTTACCGGTCTTCCGTAGACGAAGAGGAGGCATGATGCGATTTGGGTTATCGTTGATCGACTTACTAAGTCAGCTCATTTCTTACCGATCCGCAAGGAAGATTCGGTCAGTAAACTCGCCGATACATTCAAAAAGGAGATCATGAGACTTCATGGTGCTCCATCCAGCATCGTCTGGGACAGAGATTCTCGTTTCACTTCACGATTTTGGAGGAGTCTGCAGAAAGCTTGGGGTACAAAACTTAAGCTTATCACGACTTTTCATCCTCAAACAGACGGGCAATCAGAGCGAACGATTCAGACATTAGAAGACATGTTGAGGTCATGTGCGTTGGAATGGACAGGAGATTGGGAGGATTATATTTGTTTGGTAGATTTTGCATACAACAACAGTTGGTACACAAGTATTAAGTGTGCTCCATTCGAGATGTTATATGGCAGGAAATGTCGCGCCCCAATCTGCTGAGATCAGGTTGGTGAGCGAACACTTGAAGGACCGGAAATGGTAGAGTTGACCAACGAGAAGGTTGTTGTAGCTAAGAAGAAATTGCAAGAAGCACGATCACGTGAGAATAGTTATGCCGACAAGCATCGTAGGGACTTACATTTTAAGGTAGGAGATCACGTCTTTCTTAAGGTATCGTCGGCACGTGGTGTTAAGTGTTTTGGAATCAAAGGGAAGCTAAGTCCTCGATTCATCAGACCTTTTGATGTCATTGAGCGAGTCGGTGAAGTATCTTATCGTTTAGCGTTACCTCCGCAGCTTTCTCACGTTCACGACGTTTTCCATGTGTCCTTACTCAGAGGGTACAAGTATCATCCCCTTCACATGGTTCAGTATCCACTGGAACAGATTTGTAAAGATCTTACCTTCATAGAGGAACCCGAACGATTTATTGACAGGCAAGAACGAGTCATGAGGAGGGCGACGATTCCATTCGTCAAAATCCTTTGGAGGGATCATACCGAGCGGGAAGCCACTTGGGAGACCAAGGAGTCTATCCGGACTTCTTAACCTCATTTCAAGTTTGAATTCGGGTATCTTCCTCTTTTCCAGTTTAGGTTATCTATAATTCGGGGACGAATTATTCTTTTTAGGGAAGAAGAGTTGTAAAACCCGCATGCTTTTACCATGAATAGTACCCTTATAATCGTACGTACATGATTAAAACTTTCCTTTTATAACATGAATATATGTCACGAACATAAATTACAAGAATTACGTACGTGTTATTACACGATAAATATTAAGTACGAGATAGTTCACGATAATTATTATGGATAATAATTAAATCACGAACATGAAATTATGAACGTAAGAATCACGAACGTATAATTATGTAATTACGTAATTATTATTACGACTACGTATAAGTATATAAGATAACACGAACATTTAATAATAACGTCACGTAAATACGAGCACGAGAACACGTAATAAATTAGAACACGAAAAACTAGGGTTTTCCCCTTGGTAGGCCCTAGTAGCCATGGCACACACAAGATGTTTGTTTTTAATTAAAGAAAACTAAAACTACAGAGTTTTCATAAAAGTATTTTTACAGAAAAATTAAAAACCATAGCTTCCTTTGGACCCCATAGCCGCGGCACACACATCAACACAAGGAGGATTCGATTTTGATTTTTGGATCTTTGGTAATTGGTTCGTGTTCGTGTTATTTTAAATCATACGTCAATGTAAAACATAAAACCTTAATCTTTAATCTTTTTATTTAATTATGTTTTTATGTTTGATCTTTAAAAAGATTAAATAAAACATGTTATGGAATTAAATAAAACATGGAAAAAGGGTTCGTTTTGGCTTGGTTTGTGGTTCGGTAGCTGACCGAGAGTCAAAGGACTCTCGGTGTCCCTTTTAAGCCACAACCGAGACCCCCTAAGGGGCTCAGTGTGGGTCTCGGCGCAGCAGCAAGCACCACCGGCTTGCGCCAGTGGCTGTTTGGGTCGGACGGGGGGAAGGAGCGAGGAAGGAGGGGGAGACCACCGGCTTGCACCGGTGGGATCTCAAAGCTGGCAGCGGCTAGCCACGGCGCAGTAGCGGCAGCAGCCGCCGCTGTTGGCATCGCAACCACCAGCCGCCGCCGCAGCCGCGGCTGTGGGTGTGGTTGGTGGTGGGGTTTCGGTTCGGGCCGGTTCACGGGTTTACGGGTCCGGTTCACGACATGTTTTTAATAAAATAATACATGGGTTCGGTTTATTATATTATTTTACAAGTTTATGTATTTACAAGTTAATTAAATTAATTTAACATGTCATATAATTAATTTAATTAAAACCTGAATTAGGTTTATTATTATTATTAATAATACATGATTATAACCTAAGTATTTTTATTATGAAATTTAGACTAAAGTAATTAATTAATTATTAAAACATGACATATAATTAATTAATTTTCATGACTTAGGTTATATTAATATAAATATTAATACATGTTTTAACCTAAGTATTATATACACTTTAATTTAATTAAATCATGATTATATTTAATTAAATCGTATAACATATAGTTATTTAATTAACATGTTATAATTAATAAACTATACTATTAATCACATGACTTAGTATATTTAATCAGTAAAACTTAAGCTTATTTTATTAGCTTAATAATCCAGCTTATTTAAATATGGAAACTTTCTATTTTTAGAAACTTATCTATTGTAAGCAGTTATTATGTTTATGAAAACTTTCTATTTTTAGAAACTTATTTATATTAAGCAGTTAATCTATTTTTGGAAACTTTCTATTTTTGGAAACCTTCTATTTTAAGAAACCTGCTATTTTTAGGAAGTTACTTATTATTACACAACTAGTATAATAATACAAGAAATACAAGTAATACTTAATCAGGATATCCAAAATACAAGATAAACACAGCATAACGTTAAAATCAGTAAAACAAGACATGAACATATAAAACAAGCTAAGAAATGATATAAAACCAGTTACATATGTGACACCCCGGGTCGGGTCAAAATATGCGGAATTATCAACGGAGATGTCACAAGGGTGGATCGATATCACATAGTTCATAGAGCATAAGATAAGAGATTATTCAAAACATATTACATGGTTATCGTACAAATTTATAAAAATTGTATTCAACATGATAAAGTAAGATGTTTATTTTTCCCAAATAGAACCCTTGACGAGTCCTACAATGCAGATTACAATGATGCTTGAGTCCATTCACACACCACGTACTAACTTCATCTTCCTGAGAAAAAACATGCTTAGAGGGTCAACATAAAGTTGGTGAATTTACAGGTTTAGTAATAATTAGTTTGGACATACATCAATCATGGATGTAACAATGCACAAAGAATTTTTACTAAAAGGTAGATTACATTTTCTGTTACTCGAAACTGAAGTTTAACCTTCCATAGTTCTCAACAGATGAGAACGTAGTGTCCTACAAAAAGAAACCCAAACCCAGTTCCAACATCGTATACATCTGTTGTCCCGGCCAAGACACAGTGAGCATGACTCACCCAGATGGGGATGGTCAATCCTAAATAAATCTATTTATAACATTCGGGCAATTTACAACAATTTAACAGTTTCTATAATAGTCAATCGTAGTCAAGTTTATACAATTCCATTATGTCCAATAAAATAGTTGCATGTTTTCTCCCCCGTAGAGGAAAAGTTTATCAATAGTTTATATGGGGATGTAAACTCACCTGGGAGTTGGTAATAGCTGTATAATACGAATATCCAAATAATGCTCACGCCACAAGCTATGCCTAATCAAATAGTACAGTCTTAATAGATAATACAAGGAACGTATGTGTATGCTTATACAGATTTTTAATCAGTTTATTAATGCTACAACGTTTATTTAATGACTGTAGTACAAGTATTAATACTATCCATTTAAACTTGTATTTAAGTTTCATACTTAAGTAAACATACAATGTTTTACTTATAATATTAGTTTACGTCCGTAGTATATGTATTAATAATAATCAATTAAACTTACAATTAAGTTTCATATTTAAGTAAACCTTAAATGTTTTACTTATAGTATTAGTATCCATACATGCATTCAATTTATCTTACGTTCATATAATTTTATTTCCTAAAAGTATATGAGTACATGTATTAATTATACATATCCATATTATTTATAGAATTTATTTCATAAAGCAAAATATAAATATTTTATTTTTGTAAAGTAAACATATAAATATTTTATTTAACTTTAAATTCCCATAAACTATTTAACATTTGTAAAATAAGTTATAAATTAAAAGTTTTAGAATTTATACTTTAAATCCTTATGATTTAGGGTTTATTCGAGTTTTACTAAATTTAAAATAGAATTAGGGTTAGGGCTAGTTTAAGTTTCAGAGTATTACAAAACTAGTCCCTCCATATTTTAAGTAAAGTAAAACTTTCGGATTTTACACTTTTAGTACCTAAGGCTTTTTATACTTTTGGATTATGGTAGATTTAGTCCTCCTAGTTATAAATAGGTTTTATAACTTTCATAAAATGGCAAAAACAGTGCCTAGGGCTTCTTTAGGTTTCAGATTATTACAAAATTGGTCCTTAGGGTTATGAAATGACAAAACAACTTTTAGAAACTTTCCAAAATGGTCCCTAGGGTTTAATATGCCACGGATGGTATTTATTACCCTAGACTTTCGGATAATTACATTTTTAGTCCTTGTGTTTAATAGTTTATCAAAACAAGTTTCAAATGGCATGGTTATAGTCCTTAAGTTTCATAAATTGTCATTTTAGTCTAAAAGTTTTTATAAGTTATATTTTATTATAAACACTTTTATTTAAAAAATCCAAAACATTAAATGGGCTCATTAAATGAGCTAAAAGATCTAACAGGCCATCTAGTGGGCCTAAATACATTTTAAGTCCACTAATTTGTTAAATGGGCCTTTAATACATTTATTAGGCTTAAATACATTTTTAAGTCCACTAATTAATTAAATGGGCCTAAACACATTCTTAAGTCCATTAAGGTACTAAGATTTGTTAAATGGGCTTATTGGGTCCATTAAGTCTTGGACTAATGTTTCATGGGCTTGATTAGTCCATCAATACTACTTTTTCATTTTATATAAGTAATAATCTAGGATTTTCTCATAAGCTTATTATTAGCTTATCCATATTTAGTTATAAACCTTGATAAAAGAATAAAACTCATAGTTTGTTTTATTTGGTGTATCAAATGAGATCTAGATTTGTTACAAGGTTGCATGCAAGTCATAAGCTCTAATATGAGCTTATAACTCATGGCTATAAGTTATAGCTTTTTAAGATAAGTCAAGACTTGTTTTAAGGTTGTATGTAATTATAAGTGTCCCAAAATAAGATCTAGCTATGTACAAACTAGGAAACCAAATCATAAGTCCATGTATATACATATATGGCCCACGACTATAATTTAATCTTGGGGTTTCTAAGATGAGGTTTTTAGCTAGTTTTGTGTTTTATAATTATTTATAAAGTCCAACATAATTATCTAGGCTTATTGCATGTTTCCAAGGTTACCATGAATCCAAGAAAAACAATATATAGCCCACGGCTATATTGTTTTTCCCCAAATGTTCCCATAAGATCTTTATGCTTGTTTTATGTTTATTAGGTTAAGTTAAGTTCTTAACACTAGATCTAGGTTTTACGTAGACATGCATGTACATTAAAAATCCATCCAAGGATATATATAGCCCACGGCTATATTTGTACACATAAAGTGTTTTAGTGATTTTTAGTATTCCAATATATGTAGATAAATACATATTCCATTACTTGAAACTTGTTATAAAAATCATTGATGTTCACTTATTTATGCTGTGACCTTTAAGGTCATGGTTTTTCATGGTTTTGAGTTACACAAGTTTACTTATGAGATTTATGATTATTAGTTAACCAAAATCCTAAAAAGTGAGATTTATAACCCGCGGCTACATTTAAATTCATAAAATAAGTTATATGATTTTTAATCAAGTTTAAACATAGAATACTAGTCCTAGGTTTCTTTATCAAAAGTTTTTAACCATGACTAATGGTATTCCAAAATATATCGTGACCTTAGATTGTCATGGTTTTAACAAATCTTGTTTTTAACAAGTTGTTATATGTGTTTATAGGTGGATGTTAATGCATGCAAGTAAAATGAAGAAAGTATAATGAGTAATACCTTTCTTGCTAAAGTTACCAAGGGAGATCTAAAGAATAAAGAGATTAGGGATCTAATCTTGATGAATATGGAAACCCTAACTATAACCAAGCCGTGACCTTTAAGGATTCGGCTAGGGCTTGCTATAATGATTCCAAAGGTGGAGATACTACTAAATGATTAGTAGTTAAGATGAGACAAAGATCTAGTAAGTTAATGTATGTTCTTGGATGTATATGGCTTAAAGCCGTATGATTTGAGAGAGAAAAGAGATGAGAGAATGAGATTAGATTTGCATGTGAAAGAATGAAGAGTGTGTGTGTTTACAGCACCACCCCGTTATTTTAGCTTTATCCTCAAAGCTACTAAAAACGTAGTTATCTTTTAAGCGAAAAGATATTCTAAGTATATGGTTCATTTCGGACACTCTCAGAAACGAATGGTGACATCAATGCGAAGTGATCTACATCCGGGTTACCCTTATACGTCCGGTTGAGTAGTAATGGATGTTGCTGCTACTATGGTTGGATAGAAAGCAATGCAAAAAAGATCTTTATCCGAGTCGCACTATACATCCGATTGAGTAGTAATGGACGCGGCTACTACTATGGTAGGACAAAAAGCAATGCAAAGAGATCTTTATCCGGGTCGCACTATACATCCGATTGAGCAGTAATGGATGCTGCTACTACTATGGATGGATAGAAAGCAATGCAAAGAGATCTTTATCCGGATCGCACTATACATCAGATTGAGCAGTAATGGATGCTGCTGCTACTATGGATGGATAGAAAGCAATGCAAAGAGATCTTTATCCGGGTCGCACTATACATCCGATTGAGCAGTAATGGATGTTGCTGCTACTATGGATGGATAGAAAGCAATACAAAGAGATCGTTATCCGGATCACACTATACATCAGATTGAGCAGTAATGGATGCTGCTGCTACTACTGATGGATAGATGACGATGTAGAGAGATCTTTATCAGGATCACACTATGCATCACATTGAGCAGTAATGGATGCTTTGGCTACTACTGATGGACAAATGACGATGCAGAGAGATCTTTATCAGGATCGCACTATACATCAGATTGAGCAGTAATGGATGCTACTGCTACTACTGATGGACAGATGACGATGTAGAGAGATCTTTATCAGGATCGCACTATACATCAGATTGAGCAGTAATGGATGCTGCTGCTACTACTAATGGACAAATGACATGCATAGTGATTTTTATCATGATCGCACTATACATCAGATTGAGCAGTAATGGATGCTGCTGCTTCTACTGATGGACAGATGACGATGTAGAGAGATCTTTATTCAGGATCGCACTATACATCCGATTGAGCAGTAATGGATGCTGCTGCTACTACTGATGGACAGATGACGATGCAGAGAGATCTTTATCAGGATCGCACTATACATCAGATTGAGCAGTAATGAATGTTGCTACTACTATTGATGGACAGATGACGATGCAGAGTGATTTTTATCAGGATCACACTATACATCAGATTGAGCAGTAATGGATGTTGTTGCTACTACTGATGGACAGATGAGGGCTTCTCAACGAGGGTCGTGGTTACATCCTTCCAAGGTTGGGAGTGGACCAATGGTGTTGTGGATTTGGTTTGGAGGGAAAATCCACTGTAATTGGTTTATGGTATGAGGAGGACATGCCAGCATGCTTTATATGTTTAGAAAGCTGAGGATGCACTACTCCTGCATCCCTTTCACTGGAGAAGGATATGTTATATCTCCACACCCGATGGTGAAAAATTGGGGGTTGAAGGTTAAAAAAATTTAACTAGAAACCCTCCTGTGTCAACAACTATACGCGAAAGACTTGTTGATATACCTCAAGCCTATGGAGTCCAAACATTAGTTGATAGCAATAAAACTTCTACCCAGCAGGAAGGTTAAGATTATTGTTGATGGTGATTGGGTAGGAAGTTTCAAAGAATCTGCTTCATTCGCAGCGGTGCTGGGCGAAAGAGGCACAGAAAAGAAGTACCTCAAATGGTGGAAATAAAAGAAGATACCATGAATAAAGAAGTACGCATCTTGCGGGATGCTGCCAAGGGTCGTGCATCCACTATTAATGGTTCAAAATATGCACATATTTTGACTTCTAAGGAAAGGAAGTCATACCTTTCAAGGTTTGGTGGATGATGGTATTGTCGAACTAATTGGACCCGAAGAGGGGAAAAGGTTTGTCCAAAAGCATGGGGCATTAAACATCTCTTTACGAGGGATGTCGAACACAGCCCTACAAAATACACCCATTATGAGTTGGACATGTCTTTTGGGTTTAAGGTTGCCTAAGATGGCAAACATAACCCTACAAAATACACCCATTTTGAGTTGGACATGTCTTCTAGGTTTAGGGTTGCCTACCTCGTCACTATGGGAGAAACAGGTTAGGAAGATGGGGCATCCTTTGACCAAGTATTTCTGGACTTTGGTGCAGGAGATGACACTAAGTCTAGTGTTGATTATGTCGGGGTTACCGTCCCCTCGTATAATCAAGGTTTCATCTCCCCAAGGTATACGAACCAGTTTTTGATCGCATATGATAACTGTATGATACTTTGCTAGCCAATCCATGCCAATAATGACATCAAAGCTACCAAGACTTACCGAAATCAGATCGATATTAAACGGGTGATTGGAAAGGTTTAATACAACCTCGAGTGATGGTGTCAACCGTCACAACTTTTCAGTCGGCTAGTTCTACAGTATAGTAAGGGTCTAAAACTGATGGAGTGACTTCCAATATTTTAATAAATTCAGTAGAGATAAAGCTTCGGTCTGCCCCGGTGTCAAACAAGACAGATGCATATCGTTAGTTTAGTAAAAACGTACCGGTGACGATGTTGGAATCTGGATTGGCTTGGGCATTGCCAACCATATACACTTGTGATGAAGTTCCCTTGTTGTCCTTCTTCTGATTGGCCAACTTGGGACAATCGGGTCTCACGTGTCCAGGGGTTCCACATTCGTAACACACTACGGCTCTCTTTGGCCCACTGTTGCTTCCACCGGTGGTTTTTTGGTTTCCCTGTTGCCCACTTCCGCTTCCACGAGCATTGGACTTGTCCTTGTTGCTATTTCGGGGGTTGTTATTGGGTCGAACCGAGGTAACATCATTTTCTTGACATTCACGAGAAAAATAGCCTTGTTGGTCGCACTTGTAGCATCCCTGGCATTGACCAACAACAACATGGTGATAGTTTCACTTTAAACACTTAGGCTTGGATCCTGAGTAGTTCTTGGTGCGGGTTGTGGGAGTAGTATCATAGGTTTGCCCAACATCTTGTCTTTTGGAAGTCGGCTGGTGCTAGCTACGAGAACTTTCATCCGACTTTCTCTTGTTGTCCGTTTGCTTTTCTGTAGTAACCCGAACTTTAAAACCAACATTTAAACCGAGTTCTAATACTATTTCTAATATTTGGATCAATATTTATTAATAAAATTTTATTTGTCATGATCATCCTTGTGAATAATATTTAATTCTCGACTAACCGGAAAGGTTTGGGCTTTAACGTATCGAAAAATTATCATTTATTATGTTGGAAATACGTTTTTACGTATATAGAAAGGATCGGTCACTCCAAAGGTATATTCTAGTATTCGGCTCGTGATCCATTTGTAAACAATATAGTCCATATAGCCCACATGTAGGGTGGGCTATATATACCCCCTCCTAGCATGTTAGGAGGGGTGGTTCTTTCATTTTCACACTTTTCATTTTAATAAATCTTACTTTCTCTCTCTATCTTTCTTTTCTCTCCTTTCTCTCTCTACACCCTCATCTTCTTCCTCCTCCTTCTCCATTCCATTTCAATAGATTAATCTTAGATTGCCAAATCCTAAGATATCGTAAACCTTCAAATGGTATCAAGAGCCATGGGATGATTGTATTATTCATGTGTTTGTGTTCTTGATTCATACGCCCATTTTGATCCATTTTTACACGAACCAATTTTTTTTTTGTGTTTTTGATGGTTTTTTCTTGATACAAATCTTCTACATAGTTGTGGTAGGGATTTGGTATAGTTACTTTGGCTAAAAACACAAATTTTTTGGGTGTTTTGATCATTTTTTGGCTTAAATTCACGAATTGGTTGAGTTTTGTCCGAGAAAAGTGGGAATTATTCCGATTAGGTCATCGGAAAAGGGTTTATAGGACATTCCGATCAGTGTAATCGGAATAGGGTTTAGGGATTCCGATTTTGGGTACATTCCGATCAGGTATTTCGATTAGGTATTCCGATTTGGTTTATTCCGATTAGGTACATTCCGATTTGCTATTCAGATTTGGTATTCCGATCAAGGTATTCCGATTTGGTTCATTCCGATTCAGGACTTTCTGATCTTTGACATTCTGATTAGGGTTTATTCCGATTTGGGAGATTCCGATCAAGGTTATTCCGATAGGGCTTATTCCGACTGATATTCCGATCACTATTCCGATCAACATTCCGATAACAAAAATTATTCCTTAAAAACACATTTACTTTCTTTCATTGATCGATCAACATGTGTAAATCTTAACTTATTGAAATGGAGTACACATCTCTTACGGATAAGTCCATCCTCTCGGGTACGGATAATCGTCCACCAATGTTGGTGAAGACTATGTATGAGGAATGGGCTTCCCGAATGGAACTTTATATGTTGAACAAGGAGAATGGACATCTCATTTGGGCATTGGTGCTCAATGGACCATTAGATTATGGTACATTGACGGAAGGTACAACTACTCGTCCTCGCACAACGGGTGAATTGACAGGAGATATGAAGATTCAAGAAAAATGTGATAAGTATGCTACAAACATCATTCTCCAAGCCCTTCCTCCAGATGTCTACAAACTCGTCAGCAAACATAAAGTTGCCAAAGAGTTATGGGATAGAATTCGTGTTCTCATGCAAGGCTCCTCGTTAACTAAACAAGAACGAGAGTGTAAGCTTTATGATACTTTTGATAAGTTTGCTTATGTGCCAGGGGAGACTCTCAATGATTACTATCTGAGATTTACCCTATTGTTGAATGAGCTCAATATCTATGGTATGACAATTCCTACCTTTCAATTGAACATCAAGTATTTGAACACTCTTCCTTCAGAATGGAAAAAATACGTGACGGATGTTAAATTGGCTAAGGACTTGCATAACACCAATGTGGATCAACTTCAAGCTTTTCTTCAACAACACGAATGCCATGTGATCGAGGCTCGGTTGTCTACACCTCAAGTTTATGATCCACTTGCAATGTATGCTTCTCAACAAAACATGGCTTATACTTATCAACCAGCAACCACCACCACACACCTATCAGCAACCATCTTATCAACCACCAGTGATGCCACAGCAAGCATTTCAACAAGGTGTTCATCAACAATCTTTTCCGCAGCAACCACCATATTAGACATCACCATCACAAGCCAACACTTCTCTAATGGGCTATACTCCTCAGCAAGGATATTTTCTAATAGAAGCACAACCAGCACAAGCTTTATACTCTAATGAACTTCCACCAATCCAAGCACCGGTCTTTACTCCAAATGATACGCAGCTGATGTTCTAAACCATCTCACAGCCTACTTGTCAAAACTTGTTGTAACTAGAGGATTTCAACCAACAAACAATCAGCTCCGCACCTCATCAAATCCTCGACAACAAGCCACTGTTCAAGATGGTCAAGTGACGGTGCAACCAATTCAGGGAAGACAAAATTCATATGGACCTCCTACAAGGACTGGGAACAATCAAGCTGTGAATTCTCAAGCTAGTGGAAATGGGAGTCCTATTGGTCCTAAGAAGGTTGTGACTTGCTACAGTTGCCGAGGACAAGGTCATATGGCTAGGGAATGCACTCAGCCGAAAAGGAGGAGGGATGATACATGGTTTCATGAGAAGATGTATTTGGTTGATGCTCAGTCTAAGGGGAAGATTTTGGATTCAGAGGAGTTAGCATTTCTTGCAGACCCAGGGGCAGCAGATACTGAAGGCATTGCAGTCGTTTCTACTTCTAATGCAGCTTATCAAGCAGATGATCTTGACGCATATGATTCGGATTGTGATGACATTCACTCTGCCCAAGCTGCTCTCGTTGCTAATCTCTCTCACTACGTTTCTGATGTCATCAGTGAGGTACCAACCACATCTAATAATATTGATGATAACCAACATCAAGTTGGGCATGAAAAGGACAACCTCGAACAGCATTCGGGAACTAGTAACTCAAATGATGTGGTACCCAATCCTACACATTTGAGTGAACCTCAACCAAATGCTATGACAGGTATGGAATCTTATGCTCAACATGATTTAGTCATGGTGCCTAAACATATTATTGATCAAATGCATATGGCCCTCAGACAATCCGTAGATACCAATTCCACCCTAACTGCTGAGCTTGCGTTGCATAAAGAAAAGGTCAAAACTTTTGAAATGGTCCCTCAAGCAGAGAAAATAACATGTTCTGAATTTGACCAATTTCGTTTTGAAAAGATTGAACACTTGAAAGAAATAGAATCATTAAAAGCTAATCTTTCTAATGAATTAAAAGCAAAAGAGTCGGTTGTCAATGATTTTCAGAAACTTAAAATGGATTTCGAAACTCTCGAGTCTAAAAAGTTTGAATCGGAAATTAATGCTACCAAACTTCTTAAATTCAAAGAACAACAACTTTTAAAACAATACGCTTCCACAGAAAAGGTCATCTTTTAACTAAATCATTTAAAGAACTTGAACTTAAGCGTCTTCAAGATTTACCACCTAATCCCGGTTATGCAAAACAAGCTCAGGAATATATTCCCGGTCTTTATGATATGACCATAATTGGCAAATCGAAAGAAGCACCTTTCGTTCGTAGTACTGAGGAGACACAATCACTTGCGGATGAAACTCATTCTAAAATGCTTTCAAAATTCCATACAATTGATTATGATCAACATAACAAAGATCAATTTTTGAAAAAGACACGCATTCGCTTACAAAAGGAATTAGCAGAATTGACAGTTCTTGTGCCCCAAAGTTTGTCAAATGAAAACCTTCCTAGTACGTCTCCTACACTTGTCAAAACGGATTTAACAAAGTTAATTCCACCGGTAAGCAAGGCGTCCGTTAACTTAAATGCGGTTCACCAACACTTAGCCGATTTTGACAAGGTCATTTTGGAACATACGACGGCTTCGGCCATAACGGAAGGTGAATGGAACTTTGAGCACACTAGAGCTGCGTTCCGAAATGAAATTGTTCCGTTTGTAGACAATGTTAAGGCTTGTCTTAGTAATCTTGATCAAGATTTGTTTTTGGAAATAGAAGAAGTTAGACGTGTTTTCAATGAAATGGAAGATGCTTTTGACAACAGTTTACTTGAAATAGAACGGGTTTCACGCCAAAATGATCAGCTTCTGAAGCAAGTGATGTCTCATGATATAGTTTCTGTCTGTGTGAATAAAAGTATTGATAATGATTCTATTGTGCATAATGTTGAATCTGTGGATAATGTGGTAGATAGTACTTGTCACGAATCTGACGCTGAATTTTTAAAGCTTCAAGATTCATATTCTTCGCTTTCAAAACGTTTTGATGAGATTCAAACACATTGTATTCGCTTGAATGCAAGCAACAATTTATTCAAGAAATCTTTGAAACGTCATTCGAAGGTGTTAATATTGATGATGCAAACTTTGAAAAGAATTTTCGATTGAATTTCCAATCAAAACAGCGTCAGCCAAGTGACAAAGTTGCTACATCTTTGCCGATAGAAATAGAAAAATCTAAGGAGCTTAACTGTGTGAACGTACTTGAGGCTGCTGAGAATTTTAAACTTGATCTAGATAATCAGTTTCCAAGATTTTGTCCAAAGTTGATAACTTAAAACAGAAAAATACACAACTCTTCGATTTAGTAAAGCCCGCATGTGCTAATACCACTGCACGGAATCAATCGTTGATTGAACAATTGAATCGAAAGTCGGTGGAAATATCTGATTTGAGGGAACAAATTTGTGATAAAAATCTGGTCTTGGCTGAGTTAAAGGAAACACTTCGTACTCTAAAAGGTAAGAATGTTGTGGATAACGCAGCCACTATCTCAGTATCATCCTCTAGTGCAATCAAAAGGAACCTTATAGCCGTCACACCACTTAATAAGGGCCCTAGGACTAAACCATCTCAAACTTTGGTCACTAAAGATAAGGCGGAATCAAAACCAGCTTCTAATATTCCCGTGTTGCCTTCTACAGGAGTAAGCACCAATACTAAGGCTCAAAGATCTAAGCTTAAGAGAAACAAGAAGAATGATAGGATCTTTCCCCCATCTAGTAGTCAAGTGAAGAAGAAAGTAGAAGCCCATCCTAGGAATGTTATTTCTGTTTTGAATAAAAAGAATCATGTAGCTAAACCTAAAGGCTCTGCGGTTGTGCAGCGTTCTAAGCCTAGTGTGAATTCTAATTTTAAATGTTGGAATTGCAATGAATGTATGTTTTCTAGTCGTCATGATTCTTGCCTTATTGACCATGTGAATGAGATGTATGCCTGGAAAAATGAATTAGAATGGAAACCGACTGGGAAAGTGTTAACCCAAGTTGGTTGGATGTGGCGCCCCACTGGTAGAACTTTCACTATAGTAGGAAATACGTGTCCTTTGACTAGGATCACTCCCACTAAAGCGAAGAAAGCGTGCCCTTTAACTAGGAGTACCAAGGCTACCAAAACACAAGCGTGTCCTTTAACTAGGAACACCAACACTACTGTAGGAACAAAGTGCCCTTTAACTAGGTCTACTCCCACTGTAGTGCCCACGGATAATCCAAAACCTAAGAGAGTTGGAACTGTAAAACCTGTTAGTGCTAAAACTCACATTAGAAAACGCAGGAAATCTAAGGGTCACAAAAATGTTAGCAATTCTGATAATATTTTATCTGTATCTGCTAACACTCCGGAACCAATAGTTTCCAATGCATTGTCTACTGTTGTTGTTGAAAACAGGTGGTCCAAATTTTTCTCTGGTATTTGGATTCTGGTTGCTCCAAGCATATGACCGGAGATCGCTCTCAGCTCAGAAATTTCGTCAGCAAGTTTCTTGGTACGGTTCGATTTGGAAATGATCATATTGCAAAGATAATGGGTTATGGTGAATATCATATTGGGAATGTTATTATTTCAAGAGTGTATTATGTGGAAGGTCTCGGTCACAACTTATTTTCTGTGGGACAATTTTGTGATGCAAACCTAGAAGTTGCTTTTCGAGAGCATACCTGCTTCATTCGTAATTTGGAAGGGGTTGACTTATTGAAAGGTACTCGAGGGAATAATTTGTATACTTTGTCTCTACAAGACATGATGGCCGCTTCTCCCGTATGTCTTCTCTCCAAAGCATCGAAGACTAAGTCATGGTTATGGCATCGACGGTTATCTCATCTTAACTTTGACGCTATTAATCACTTGGCGAAAAACGAACTTGTTCGTGGTCTTCCCAAACTATCATTTCACAAGGATCATTTGTGTTCCGCGTGTACAATGGGGAAAAGCACTAAGAAATCATACAAATCCAAGACGAAAGACACCAACCAAGAGAAACTTTATCTATTGCATATGGATCTTTGTGGGCCGATGCGTGTTGAAAGTCTTAGTGGCAAAAAGTACATCCTCGTCATTGTCGATGATTACTCTCGGTTTAAATGGGTAAAATTTCTTAGAGCAAAAAATGAGGCACCTAAATTCATCATCGGATTTCTCAAGATGATTCAAGTGCGTCTCAACACTACTGTCCGACGCATTCGTACAGATAATGGAACCGAATTTGTGAATCAAATCTTGCGTGATTATTATGAAGAAGTTGGCATATCTCATGAAACATCCGTTGCACGCACTCCACAACAAAACGGTGTCGTTGAAAGGCGAAATCGCACACTTATGGAAGCTGCTCGAACAATGTTAATTTACGCAAAGGCTCCATTGTTTTTATAGGCAGAAGCAGTATCTACAGCAGTGTACACCCAAAACCGGTCACTAATTCGTAAACGCCATGGTAAAACACCTTATGAGCTTCTCCATGGAAAAGTACCAGATTTATCATATCTTCATGTATTTGGCTCTCTTTGCTATCCAAATAATGATGGTGACAATTTGGGAAAACTTCAACCAAAGGCTGATATTGGTATTTTCATTGGTTACGCACCCGCAAAGAAGGCATACCGAATCTACAACCGTAACTCTCGCAAGATCCTCGAAACTATGAATGTTGATTTTGATGAGCTGACAGCAATGGTTTATGAGCAAAGCAGCTTTGAACACGCACTTCATGAAATGGGACCCAATAATATTAGTTCTGGTCTTGTCCCAAACAACCCTACTTCATCATAATTTACACCACCTTCTAGGAATGAATGGGATACGTTGTTTCAACCGTTCTTTGATGAATTCTTTACTCCTCCAACTATTGTTGCTCCAGAACCTGAGGTAATAGCTCCGGTAACCGAAGTTGTCGTTCTAGCAACCGTTGCACAATTAGACACATCTGCACCTACAATTGGTCAAGATATACCCTCCTCAAGTAATTCTCAACCAACACATGTTTCAACTATCCATGTCATGCCTATTGATGATGAAGAGGATGATGATGATCACGATTTGGAATTCGCTCAAATGCGTGAACTTCCATTCTTTGGTGTACCAATTCCCGACTCTAATCAAGCCGGGTCGTCCACCTCAGAAGAAGCTCCAACTACAGTTTACTCCAATCCGCGGATTCGTGAACATGACAGCAAGTGGACAAAGGATCATCCTATAGATTCTATTATTGGTGACCCTAATCGTCCGGTATCCACACGAAGTCAGTTACAAGAAAGTGCAATGTTTTGTCACTTTGATGCTTTTCTCACTGAAGTTGAACCTAAGACATGGCAACAAGCTTTTACTCAATCATGTTGGATAGAAGCTATGCAAGAAGAACTTAACGAATTCATACGTCTTGAAGTTTAGGAACTTATCCCATACCCAGATCAAGTGCAGTTACTCACTTTGACATGGGTTTACAAGGTGAAACTCGATGAGTTAGGCGGAATATTGAAGAACAAAGCTCGACTAGTAGCTCGTGGATACAAGCAATTATTGGGCGTCGACTTTATGGAATCCTTTGCACCTGTTGCCTGTTTGGAAGCTATTAGACTATTCCTTTCTTATGCAGCCCATATGAATATGATTGTCTATCAGATGGATGTGAAGACGACATTTCTTAATGGTGAAATCAAGGAAGAAGTCTATGTTCAACAGCCGGATGGTTTTGTGAATCCTAATTATCCTAATCATGTGTACAAGCTTAAGAAGGCTCTCTATGGGTTGAAACAAGCTCCACGTGCATGGTATGATCTATTGTCACAATTCCTCATTACGCAAGGCTTCGCTTAAGGCAAGGTGGATCCCACACTGTTCATTCAGAAACGAGGTAAAGATATGATTATGGTACAAATATATGTTGATGATATTATATTTGCAGCCTCGACCCAAACATTATCGGATGAGTTTGGGACACTCATGTCTTCCAAGTTTAAGATGTCAATGATAGGCAAGGTATCATTCTTCTTAGGTCTTCAGATATCTCAGAGTCCCAGAGGCATCTTTATCAATCAATCCAAGTATGCCCTTGAATCGCTAAAGAAGTATAAGATGGAATCTTGTGACCCTGTGGATACTCCAATGGTGAAAAAAATCTAAGCTTGATGCAGATCCACATGGAGTTGCCGTTGATCCGACACTTTATCGTGGAATGATCGGTACTCTTCTGTATATCACAGCCAGTCGACCTGATCTTCAGTTTGATATATGTATGTGTGCCAGGTATCAAACTAGGCCTACTGAGTTACACTTAGCTACTGTTAAAAGGATCTTTCGATATATTAAAGGAACCATTAATCGGGGACTTTGGTATTCGAAGGACTCTTCTTTTGCACTAATGGCATATGCAGATGCGGATCACGCGGGTTGTCAAGATACAAGGCGTAGTATGAGTGGAACTCTGCAATTACTAGGAGATCGATTAATCAGTTGGGCATCGAAAAGGCAGAAAAGCGCTGCAATTTCAAGTACAAAAGCAGAATACATAGCTATGTCCGGTTGCTGTGCTCAAATTCTTTGGATGAGATCGCAGTTAACCGACTATGGTCTAGGTTTCAACAAAATTCCGATGTACTGCGACAACAAGAGTGCAATTGCCTTATGCTGCAATAATGTTCAATTCTCCCGGTCGCAGCATATCGACATTCGCTACCATTTCATCAAGGAGCAAGTGCAAAATGGAGTGATCGAGCTTTACTTTGTCCGATCTGAGTATCAATTGGCGGATATTTTCACGAAGGCTTTAGAGCGCGCTCGAATTGAATTTTTGGCCGACAAGCTTGGAATGAGAACCTTCTCGCCTGAGACTCTTAAGGAACTAGCAGATGAAGCGAAAGAATAGTGATGGGAAACTATTCTCCGTATCCTTGGTGATCATCTGTATATATTGTTTATATTTTTATCCACAAAAGCAAAATAAAAAAATATAAAACCATATAAAAACCATAAAAATTGAAAAATATAGAAAATTCCAAAAATATTTTTACCTTATTTCTAAAAAGGCATGTCTTTTGGTACGATAATATTTACGGCCTTATAAATGTTGATTAATATCGACACGACGCCATAATAGAGTTCGTACTAAAGTTGTAAATATTTCATAAAACATGCCTAGATGGCTTGTAGTTATTTCTGACTACAACCCGGTTTTTCATATTAAAGTCAAGTATTTCTTTTGAAAGCTTTGGCTCACAACGGGAATTAATTTTCTCGGGCAAGTTTACTTTAAAACCTTGTAAGGGATCAGGTTTACTTTATAACTTGGTCTAACACAAATCAATGTACGTTTTAGTGCATTTATTTGTTAAAACAAGAGAAGTCTTGTTTTTATGAAGCTATCATCTCTACAACCATAGCAATCTACAATTGGTATCTACATACTCGACGATGCGACTACTCAAACGACGACTACAACTCTTTCAATAGAACATGGGTCAACAATTGAGGGGGAGCAATTGTCAAGCATTCAGAATCTTCGATGCCAAACGTGCCAAGCTCACTAACTGGTGTCAAGACAACAATACCAATCGTACACGTGGTGTCAAGAGATGACTTCAACTGTGACGAGGCGACCAACATTCGTGAACAAGAACCATTTGATCTTATCATATGATGTTCTCATCAATCAGGTCCAACCTTGTCAAATCTTTTCTAATATGGTGAATATGTGATCATGTTACAAATCGGTATCATATCTCATGCGTTTGATATCATGAAGATAAAACGGACTTACATTTTTCTTCCCAAAACCTTTGTTAAAACTTCATTAAATCAATTGATATTAAAAACATCGATTGGGTTAATATTTTTAATATGGGGGAGAAAATGTGATTTAATATGGGATATTATCACAAATGGTTTGACTTAATGTGCTGGCTCATCCCGACATGTGCGAAATGTTTTCGAATATCGTGGCATATGTTAAGGGGGAGCAAAACGGATTTGCATATCAAAATGGATTTTCATGGTGACATATACTTACCCGAAACCCATTTATTTCACGACGATGAAGATTGTGGTGACATAAGGATGGTATGATAGGTTAAGTCCTATGATTCTTCCAGAATGTTGGGTCTACTAGATGTAGATCTTGCAGCCTGTCAGGACCGGTGAATGACTCCTGTAATCACAAGTCAAATCACAAAGAGACTCTATACACAATATGAATGTAAAATATAAATGTAATCAAGAAGAACATAATAACTATAAAGACTTGATCCTTTCTAAGGATTTCTAATATTGATAATCACTAGAACTACGTTTTGTGAAGGTGTGTCTAACCCTTCTGCCTAAGGTTCCTTTTATACTACAAGGAAACCCTAATACAGCATCAAAGAAAACGTGTGAAAGAAAACGTGTAAAACTGATATGCATATCCTTTCCTAACATATCTCATGCATATCCTAACAGAATATTAAGTAAATAATAAAGTTTGACTTCGACTAGGACCAGGAGCAGGACCTGCTCCTACTACTACTAGGACCAGGAGGAACTACATACCTCCTAGTCTTCCCATTACATATAACTATTACAATGGTCCTAACAATCCTCCCCTAAACTTGAATTTGACCTGTTGAGTTCAAGTTTCCTGGAAAACGTGCAAAGAAAGCCCGAGGATTGTATCAGTAAAACAAATAGCAGCATCAACTAGATAAGAATCAGAGTAATCGCCGCAACATGAAACACTAGAAGCTTCTCCAAAGCTTGTAACAAATCAGCATCGTGTTGAATCTTTTCAGTAACATGAGCAGATTTGATGAGCCTTTACCAAGTAGCTTCTCGCTCTTGGGCTAGCTAGTCATTCTGGTGGAATAAGCATCACCCTGGGAGACTAGAACCCAGCCCAACTCTTAGAACGTGAATCAATGGTGAGTGGGAGTACCCTGATGATTTTAGGCAAACCATCACAGCCGTCAACGGATTTGATGCGTCTTTACCAGAAGTCGTACCCCTCTGGACTCGCCAACTCTTAGAAATGAAGCATCGGTGAGTTGAACACCCTATAGCTTTAAGCAAGCTATTATAGCTATCAACGGATTTGATAAGATCTTTACCAAGAGCCGTACCCCCTTGGATTAGCCACTTTTCAGTCCAAGACTATGGCAAGTGAAAACCATCCAGTTTTGGGTAACCTGGCAACCATCAACGGATTTGAGAATCGCACCAGGAGCCGTACCCTCAAGGTGAATCAACTTTTTCTTGTCAATTAGACATGGTAAGTTGAGAACCATTTGTTGTGTGGACCACGTCCAACACCAAGTGAAGCCGAATACCAGTACAAGCACAGATCAATAACCAGAACCCACAATGTGAAGCAGCCAAGGGATATTATTCACAAGTATAAAATCTAAACTATGTTAAAAGTATAAGCAGATATTATATAAAAAGTATATATATATATTTTTTATTTTTTTATGAATTGTTATATTATTTGTTTTTTTTAACTATATAGAATGAAGTTCACCAATCACTGTACATATTGGTGAAAAGAATGAGAATAAGAACAAATGAACAAAAATACAAAACATAACCACTTACAACCCAAGCACATCACATACCAGAAGCAGCCTTCTTATCTGCTATCAACCGAGCCTGAATACCTTCTACCAATGCCGTGGCCATAGAGGACCCATTTCCAGATGGAGCAGTAGAAATTTGCAAGTGACTCACCAACATCGCCTCCATCGAAGAAATTGTCAAAGGATACTCCACATCCGTCAGCATAAACACCATATGACCAGATTCTAATTCCAACATATGAACACCACATCCAGCATATAGCTTCCAGCGCAGAATCTCCCATTGCATTTGATCCTTCCATATGCCCGAAACAGGAGCATTAGGAGGAGCATCCAACATCAGCTTAAGATCAGCCCAGATACGCAGACCAGGCCATGAAGACACAGCCATCGGGTCAAAAGGCATACTAGAATCAACAAGTCCATACAACGCCATAAGATCCATACGGTCAGCCCAAGACAACACACCCTGCAAACCCGTTGCCAAACGTACAGACCCATCACTCAAAGTAATCCGATGGGAGACGCCACCAGGAAGTGTTGTAGATCGCTCAACCGTATAACCAGTAATGGTCCCATTGCCCAAAGGTAGGTCAGAATCGCTGTCAGAAGCTGCATCAATCAAATTCTCAGGATCCCGCTTCTCATAAGGGACTGTCTTACCACGGCGAACACGACGATCTTGTTTCTGGCGAAGGGAACGTCTAGGTGTGGGATCACTAGGTGTGGGTTCAACCTTTACCCTAACCTCAGCAGCAGCAGGGGGAGCAGTAGAAGTAGACTCATGAATGTGCCCACCCAATGGACAAATAGGAGCTGCATCAGAAGTAGGATTGGGTTGAGTTCCAGGAACTGGTGGTGAAGGAGATGGCAAATCAGGTGTAGTAGCAGCAGTTGTGGTGATGGTAGAAAAGGTGGTTGTTGGAACATGTGTGGTGGTGGTAGGAACAGGTGTGGTAGTAGAAGCATGAGTGGTGGTTGTAGCATCAAAGGTGGTGGTAGCAGGACCAGCAGTAGAACCTAAAGGAGCAACCAAAGGAGAAGTAGAAGTACCAACAGAAGTAGCAACAAAACCAGATGGTCTTGCAGTAGAACCAGGAGTGGGTGCAGAAGAAGGACCAGTAGAAACAGCAGGCGTTGAAGAAGTCACACCACGAGGATGGTAAACAAATTTTTCCGGAATTGGTTGACTCTAACGCTTAACCATATTCTCATAAAGTGCCTTGAGCTCATCAAAAGTCAAAGCCCGCACCCGGTCCCACTTCCAAGGAGCATTAAAATGAGCAGCAGACTGATATTTCACATAATGTTGCATCTGCTTGCGCTCCTCAGTCCGAGATAAAGGTCTGTTCTTTCTCTTTTCCTTAAGTTGTGCAGCAAGGGCCAACTGGTGCTTACGCATCAAGACCATAGCCCTCGGAATACAATTGTGCTCATCAACATCGTCACCCAAAAGATCTATAAACTGAGCATAATCCCGGGTGAGAACAGTCAAAACTTGCATCCATTCACTATCACTCCAATGCATGGCATCGTGCTGAATTTGTTCACGTCTCCGCTGTCGAAGCTCTTCCTCAGCAGCCCTATCAGCTTCATCAATCTCAACTTGAACCCGACGAGCAGCCTCCTCACCTAGCATTTCCTCTTCAATCTGGCGACGGGTACGCTTGCGAGATGGGGATGGAGCATCAGTCATTGGGGCCTTGCCCTTCGAATCATGAGAGGGACCAGCATGAGAACCAGCAGCAGGATCAGAATCACCACCCATAGAAGTGGGAATAGCACCAGAAGAAGGAACACTGGAGGACGTCGGAGGAACTGGCAAATCATCATAAACTCTATCAGCAAAGGCAGCCTTTGCCAATAATGTCAAACCATCCTCAACATTCTCCGTACCCTCCTCATCAGAATCTGAATGGACCACATGCTTCTTGCGACGCCGTTGCTGAGTTTCCAACGCTTTGATGCGATTAGCCAGAGGAAGAACAAACTCCCTAGTAAGTTTCCGATGTTGGTTCAAATCAGCTTCCAAAGAAATCATCCGCTCATGGTACCTGCGCATAAGATCAAGCAAAGATATCAGTGTAGTAGGCTCCTCCGCCTGCCCACCAAGAGAACTTGGATCAGGGAAAACATCATTGGAGCCCGAAGCAACATATGGGTAAACCTGTGGAGTACTAGCATCAAACGGTTTATCAGTCGAGTGTGGGGCAGGACTAGGAGGTGGAGTCTCCACAAATGGAGACTTGTGTGGGACTGAAGAAGGACCAGCCTTGGAAGGGGATGGTTTTTCAACCACCACCTCTTCAACCAGCTCCTCCTCAACCACAGGAGTGGCACCAGCAGTAGGAGCCTCCTCCTCCATGGGGTCATCATCAATCACAACAAACTCAGGAGCCTCCTCCTCCTCACCCATAGGACCCTAAGCCAATCCCAACATGGCTTCAGTCAGGGGCCTTCATTCCCCAGTAAACCCATTGACCATATTGTAATACACTTTTGCTGTAAGCTTAGATGGCACATGCTCAGTCCTATCATGAGGAATGCAAACTAGGATTTGCTGAAGAAACCTAGGGTACATAAGAAACTTCTTTCTCGAACCAGCATTAGACAAATTACTAACCATCCCATCAAGTAGATAATGAGAAAAGTTAAAAACTCTACCCTGGGCTAAGCAAATAAGACCAGTAGCCAAAGGAGTAGGGAAAGCATCCCAACTCCCAGACTTGGGACTCATACAATGGATTAGAAAGTGGACCAGAAGCTTCCATTGAGGGGAAAACCTATTTTTCTGGAAGTTAAACTTCCCCCATGTTCGTATCCTAAAGCAGCCATCCCCTCCAATACTTCCAAATTGGGGATGGATTCAACACCACCCTCATCCTGAAGATGAAGGGAAGAGTGAATAGAAGCCTCCGTCACCATATATGCACGTCCATCTATAGTAGCATGGAGTGCACGTGGACGACCAGCCACATTCACAAGTCGAGCAGACGCCCAAAATTGACGAATCACACTATCATATATGGTGGGACAAACCGTAAAAGCAAACCTTAGATTGGAAGCTTCAATAAAATCCAGAATGTCCGCAAAATGTTCACGATGTGGACCATCACCCAGATAAGCAACTCGGTTGTGAGTAGGTTGGTAAGCAAGAGCAGCCATGGATCTTGATGAATTGATTAAAGAAGGATTGTGATGAAGGTGGAGATAGTAGGAGCGGTTTTGTGTGTGTGTTTATTGTAATGAGTGAGTCAAGGGTGTAGTTTGACCATAAATAAAGAAAGTGGTAACTGTTCACTGACCCCTATTAATGGGGGGTTGCCCTTTCAAATTAAACCATAATTGCATAGTAACCACTTGTCCTTTTTAACATAATTACCAACTCCCAATTAACCATGCATAATTTAAAACTGTAAATACCAGGATTGGGAGCGTTGACCAAAAGTCAAAGCACACAATGGTCAGACCAGGAGCAAAACGTGATTAACAAAAGACAAAAGTAATGAACAGTATGCCAGACCAGTACCAGGAGCCAAACACCACTTGACATGGAAGGATTTTAAACCACCAGAAGCCAACCAAGTATAACTAGAAGCTGACCAAGGAGGACCAGAAGCCAGTCATGTAAGGCCATATCCACCAGAAGAGAGCAAAATCCTCCATCACAAGCACCACACACCATCAGAACCAAGAAAATATGTTGTTAAAATCTATCAATACGTTAGTCTGTCCTAATATGTACACAAAGCCTCCCCTTAGGCTTTGCCTCCCCTCAATCCTAGACTTCAAGGATTGACCATCCCAATATGAACCACCAAGTGGTTAAACCGAGGACCATCAAAAGCTTTAGTCAGCAAATCAGCAACATTGTCATCCGTATGAACTTTAAGAACCTGTATCAGCTTCTTCTCATTGGCATCCCGTATAAAATGATGCCGAATTTCAATATGCTTCGTCCGCTGATGAAAAACAGGATTCTTCACAATGCAAATAGTGCTTTGATTGTCAATAAAAATTTTGGTATTCATAAAATTGAAACCATAGTCCAACATCTGATTTTGGATCCACAAAACTTGTCCACAACAACTAGCAGCCGCCACGTATTCAGCTTATGTTGAAGAAGTAGCTACTATTGTCTGTTTCTTGCATTGCCATGAAATAAGTCGACGACCCAAAAACTAACAACCACCAGTAGTAGACTTTCTGTCATTATTAGCACCAGCATAGTCACTATCACTATAGGCTTCTAGAACAAAAGGAGATTCTCTAGGATACCATAGACCCAATTTAGGTTGAGCCTTGATATACTTGAAAATCTTCTTCACTGCATTTAAGTTCGAAACCGTTGGAGTCACCTGGTGTCTAGAACAAGCACTTACTGCAAACATAATGTCCGGACGTGATGCAGTCAAATACATGAGGGAGCCAATCATAGACCGGTACATGTGCACATTTACCGGGGGGTCTGGCTCATTCTTAAGTTTGATTTTCGCAACTTCATAAGGAGTTGCTACTGGTCTAAGAGGATCCATGTCAAACTTCTGAAGAATCTCATGGACATATTTATCTTGACTGATGAAAATCCCATCCGATTGTTGCTTGACCTGAAGACCAAGGAAGAACGACAGTTCTCCCATCGCACTCATCTGAAATTCGCCTTTCATCAAGTGTTCAAACTCATCACACCACTCCTTCCTAGTAGAACCAAAGATAATGTCGTCCACATAAACCTGAACAAGGATAATGTCCTTGGTATTTCTCCGAAGAAATAGTGTTTTGTCAATAGTACCCCTTCTATAGCCATTCTTTAACAAGAAAGTTGAAAGACGCTCATACCAAGCTCTAGGAGCCTGATGTAACCCATAAAGAGCCTTGACCACCTTGTAAACTTTCTTGGGATGAAGTGGATCTACAAAGCCCTTAGGTTGAGTAACATACACTTCCTCGTCAATTTTTCCATAGAGAAATGCACTCTTGACATCCATCTGAAACACCGTAAAGCCCACATAAGAAGCAAAAGCCAAAAACAGACGAATGGCCTCTATCCTTGCAACCGGAGCAAAAACTTAAGTATAGTCAATTCCCTCAATTTGAGTGTGTCCTTGTGCGACAAGCCTAGCTTTATTCCTTACGACAATTCCCCGTGCATCCTTCTTGTTCTTGAGAATCCATTTGGTATTGATAGCTTTCTTTCCATCTGGTAAGTCAACCAGAACCCAAACATTCTGAAACAAGAATTGCTGCATTTCCTCCTGCATAGCCTCCACCCAACTTTGATCCTCAAGAGCATGAGAAACAGACCTAGGTTCCACCTGTGAAAGAAAACAAGCAAACAAACAGTGTTGAAAGTCCGTATGATTATTACGCTTTTGATCCTCAATATAGCCCACAAGAGCATGATGATCAGACGAGGCCTTCTGCTGCATTCTGCGTGTCTTGACAGTAGAACCAGGATCTCCAATAATTTGAGTGGTAGGATGATCTTTATGTGATTGCAAGACTGGATTGGAAGAAACCTCCACTTCTGGTGCCAAGTTATTGAGATCACCAACAAAGTCAGCATCATATGAATCATTTTGGAAAATCCCATCTACTGGTTGTTTATGAATATCATCCAGCTTGGTAGAAGACTTATTTTGATGGTTCCCCAAATCAGAAGGACTGGAGAAATGAGTATTGGAAGCAGACTCACTAGCCGGAGTACTAGTAGGTGATAAGCTAGCACTAGGAGCAGAAGCTGGAGTACCAGGAGCAACTTTGTCAGTAGGCTCAACCAAGGGAAACTCAAAACTACCTTGAGCAGCTGCTTTAGTAGCTTCTTGTTGTTGTTTGAGAAGAGTGTCAAGAGCTGCTTGGGAATCCTGTACATCCAATGGAGTTGCATCACTAGGAGGAGTAGGAGAAACTGTGGTGGAATAGGATGGAACCACAAAAATGTCATCCTCATCATCTGAATCAGAAAGACTAGAAGGAACACCAGTACTAGAAGTTGCAAACACTTGTGATCCTGCATCATGGTTAGTTTTGAAACGAAAATATCCTAACGAATCACTAAGATAATCAAGATCAAAATACCATTCTGGACCCTTGCCTTGGATGTTTGACTTCTCCTCAAAATACCTGAGATTAATAGTTTCAATGATCCGTTTGGCTTGAAGATTGTAGACACGATAAGCCCGAGAATGAGCTGGATATCCCACAATGTATCCTTCATCTGCCTTGCCATCAAACTTCCCCAAATAGTCACTAGTATTCAGAATGGTGACTGGACACCCAAAAGGCTTCAAATGAGCAATATTCGGAACTTTGCCCGTGAGCAGCTCATAAGGAGTCTTCTTGTGAGGATTGGTAATAGAAACCCTATTCAAAACATAACTTGCAGTATTAACAGCTTCTGTCCAGAACATGGTTGGAAGCTTGGAATCGGCAGGCATAGTTCTTGCTGCTTCTATGAGTGTCATGTTCTTTCTTTCTGCCGCACCATTCTGTTGAGGAGTCCTTGCAGCACTATAATCTCTTTTGATGCCCTTAGCATTGCAAAATGCGATGAGGTCTTTATTTTTAAACTCGGTTCCATTGTCGCAACGAATACCTTTAACTTTCTTAGACAACTGGTTCTCCATCAAGGTAAGAAAATCTCTAAGAATTGAGTAGGTCTCACTCTTGGCAGCCATGAAGAACACCCACGTAAACCTGCTATATCCATCAGTTACCACCAGACAGAATTGCTTGTGGTCAATGCTTCTAATGGAAGTAGGACCAAATAAGTCCATGTGTAGTAGCTGCAATGGTTCAGTAATTAGACTAAGAGAAGTAATGGCCTTGAAGGATGCTTTGTGCTGTTTTCCTTTGCTGCAGGAAATACAATTTATACCATTTCGAAACGTCTTGGGAGGTAAACCAGAGACCAGATTCAGATTTGCAAGTTTGTGAATGGTCTTGAAGTTCACATGCCCCATCCTTCGGTGCCATTTAGTGGCTTCATCTTCTGAGGCTTTAGCAACTAGACATGCTAGTTGACCAGTAGGGTTGACTTCATTCAACTTGATGCTATAGAGATTGTGTCTTCTAGGGATTCTAAGTAAAACTTATGAGTCATCCGGAAGCTGAAAGTCTTTGGAAAGCACAAGTGCATCAGTATCGGTGAAGAGAACAAACTGCTTCTTGTCACAAATATGAGAGACCGATATCAAGTTGAAGTGTTGAAGTCCTTCCACATAGTAGACCTACTCAAAATTTAGATTAGGAGTCTTTATCGTTCCTTTGCCAGTGATTCTGCCTTCACCCCCACCAAAATAGACCTTGCCTCCATGAAATGGTACAAAGTTAGAGAGAAGACTTTTATTGCCAGTCATGCTCCTGGAACAACCACTATCAACAATGCCTAGACTAGGATCCTGGTATGGAGTAACCTACAACAACAAGATAAAAAAAATTGCAAAAGTTAGTGACTTAAGGGGACCCAAACCTTTTCAGGTTTGAGCCTGCCTTGTGGATCTTTAGAATAGCGCCAAGAAGATTGATGAGATCCACCGTTGTTCCTTGGTTGCCTATGCATCATTTGGGTATTATTATTTGACCAAGGACAACCTGCTGAGGGCTTAACAGCAGTTCCCAAGTTTCCCAAACCAAAATACGTGTGGTCCAAATTATGTGGATAGATTGGATTAAAATTTTGAAAATAATTACTGGTTGTTTGGAATCCAATATTTCTCCAATAATCAGAAGCTAAAGGATAAGATACTCGAGAAGAAGTAAACGTTGGAGCACTAGGATTAAGTCTTCTAGAAGCATATGAAGCAGCTCCTGGTGGACCAGGAGCAGGAAAAGCATGATTAACAGAAGCATGTGTGTCATAATAATCACAATCTTTAATTAAATGAAAGGCAGTGCCACAAACAAAACATGTTTTGAAAGACCTTTTATTAGAATGAGATTGTTTCATACTGCCTACTTTATTACACACATTTCTAGGAAAAACATTCTTCCTAGGACTCAATAAACTAGGACCAGACACACTTGACTTGACAACAACTTTTTCTTCACACTTCCTAGCACCAGTAGCAGCATGTTCATTCAACTTGGAACTTGTAGGTCTTGACTCTTCACTTGAACCACTAGATGCAGAGTCACCGGCTTTGTCACTAAAAGTACATGAGACAAAGTCATTAGTATTAGTAGAACTTGTTGGGGACTCAAGCATCTGTGATCCATCCGAGTCATTATGCCATGAAGTGGGCATAAAAGTTCCAGTAAGAGGAGGAGGGACAGCATGCATTTCTGCTGCTGGTTTAAACCTATTGTAACTAGGTTTGCCCTCGTCCTCTTTGTCGGCATCAAAGACACTTGAAAAAGATAAATCAAATACATCTTCTGAATCAATATATTTTTCAAATCCTAACCCTCTTTTAGTTCTGCCAGACATGCTACTATCAATTAATTTTGAAAGATTTTTAGGTGCTTTTTGCCATTTTTCAAATCTTAGCATTGTAGAATCTAATTTAGCTTGCATCTCCTCTTTTTCTTTGATACTAGCATCTCTTTCTGTTTCTGTATATTTAAGCATATTTGTCGTGTTTTATAAATCAATGCTTAGTATCCTGATTTTATCCTCATACGCACGTTGTGTATCTTGTAACCACCTCTTTTGTTGTTCCAAAGTATTTAATGAAGCCTTATAGGCTTGAACCTCTAAAAAATACTTATCATTTTGATCATTTACTTCATTAAATTGAGACAACAATTCTGAGTATTTATCATGACAACCAAGAGGACAATGTTGTACCTGAGGTGAGATGCCCATAAGAGCAAACTCGTCTGCTTCTTTTGCATCAGAGAGATTCCCAGCAATCATTGCAAACACGTCAGTCGAGGACTCAGCTGATTCCAGAGTAGAAGCCTGATGATCATTCCAGTTGACCATAGAGTCAACAGATACCAATGCCTTCTTGTCATCTTTTATCTCCTGAACCTTGAAAGCGGAGTACCTGCTCTTCTCCTGATCATTCTTGCTAGGGCACTCCCTTGCAAAGTGACCCTGTTGCTGGCAGTTATAGCATCAAACCTTGCTTCTGTCGAATCTTGCTGGCTCCCGAGGGTTGTAATTAAATTTCCTTCCTGCTTTCTTCTCAAACTTGTGAACCCTAAGAGTAAGCATGGCCATCTGCCATTTAAGATCCATCTCATCCAGGTCAAGTTTATCAACCTGTTTGAAATCATCAAAAGCAAGTTGTTGTTCAGCATTAACATCAGCCACAAACGAACGAAGAACGGCTTCTACTATACTACCAGACTTGGCAGTAGGTTCAGGAGCAGAGGTATGCTGAACAGTATGCTGAGAGGAGACAGTATTGCTTGGGC
Source organism: Glebionis coronaria (assembly GCA_025667525.1). NCBI lineage: Eukaryota > Viridiplantae > Streptophyta > Magnoliopsida > Asterales > Asteraceae > Glebionis > Glebionis coronaria. The sequence continues at coordinate 336,990,819 of CM046876.1, read as the reverse complement.
TACTTGCATATGACATGGGACTAGATGCCATAGAACTCACAAAGGCAGAGATAGCAGGAGTGGGAAAAGAGTCACTAGAAAATCCTCTTACATGGGGTTTGAAAGTTCTGAGCCTATGAAACAGATCATCAAAGGTGAGATAGTCAAGCCCACCTTGGGCTTTGAGAGAGATCACCACCTGATTCCATGAGTAGGGTAAGGCTTTAAGAAACCTTGCATTTATATCACCATCATCAGGCTTTGACCGAAGTTGATTCAACTGGCTCAATATTTTCTGGAACCTATCATACCCTTGATGTAGCCCTTCAGTTTCTGAGATTTTGAATTCTGTGAATTCATCTCTCAGCATGGACCTTCGCATTTTCTTTGACTCCTCATTCCCACCGAACCTTGCTTTTATGCCATTCCAGATCTCTCTAGCATCATCCAAATGGTACAAGTCACCCATGTGATCTTCAGGAAGAGATTGAAGCAAAATTGTCTTTGCTTTGACCTCCTTCTGAATAGCTATGATTTCTTCATGAGACTTAGGGTCAAGAAGAGTAATATTACCATTCTTGTCTCTTCCAGTAAGCTTTCTGCTGTTCCCATTCAGAATGATTTTCCAAAGATCTTGATCAGTATTGGTGATCCACCATTCCATCTTCATTGCCCAGTTTTCATATTCACCCTTTTTTAGAAGAGGGAATTTACCATTTGTGTTTGAAACTGTAGCAAGGATCTGCTGAGGTTGCACAATTTTAGGAGTGCTGTCTTCTCCTGTTTGAGTAGAAGTTGAGGCAGACATGATAAACAAAATGTCAGTAATAAGAAAACTTGATTCTTTTTGTATAGAGACCCTTCCAGGCTCTGGTACCACTTGTTGGGTCTACTAGATGTAGATCTTGCAGCCTGTCAGGACCGGTGAATGACTTCTGTAATCACAAGTCAAATCACAAAGAGACTCTATACACAATATGAATGTAAAATATAAATGTAATCAAGAAGAACAGAATAACTATAAAGACTTGATCCTTTCTAAGAATTTCTAATATTGATAATCACTAGAACTACGTTTTGTGAAGGTGTGTCTAACCCTTCTGCCTAAGGTTCCTTTTATACTACAAGGAAACCCTAATACAACATTAAAGAAAACGTGTAAAACTGATATGCATATCCTTTCCTAACATATCTCATGCATATCCTAACAGAATATTAAGTAAATAATAAAGTTTGACTTCGACTAGGACCAGGAGCAGGACTTGCTCCTACTACTACTAGGACCAGGAGGAACTACATACCTCCTAGTCTTCCCATTACATATAACTATTACAATGGTCCTAACACAGAACCGGAGGAATCTTCCCAAGGACATTCCATAGCTAGAAATAGTAGTCCTTAGGAAAGTTGGAGAAAGATTGTGAACGTAGCTGAATGCCGACCAAGTACTTAAGTTAGCACTGGAACAATCACAACAAGGTGCTAGTTATGATGTATTGGTAAGCATTGAAGGGGTTGAAGAATGAAAAAGAATTGTAAAGATAAAGGGTGTAAAGAAAGAAGCCCTCCTTACAACTTTAGGCAGAAACCGGGTCAACACATATGCTATTGAGATCATTTTAATGATTCTCGATATTGAAGACAGACATCATGGACCCAGTGATGCAATGCACAACCCATCCCAGCTAACTCAGATATCTCTCAAAAGGTATTTGTTTTAATCACACGGAGACAACACATTATCTATTGATTTATTCACTCCGAATAAAATGGTATTGAAAAGGTGGCACTCCTCTCCAGCCTCCGATCACTAAATCCAAAATGCACGATCGAGTCTAGAGCCATTTGAGATCATCAAATATCTCATTAGGACACATTTTCATATTTCCTTGCTTCTTCAGACACTGTGAAAAGTAAGAAAGATTTTAAGAGTCCTACGCAAAATCTTCATGATCTTGCCTGAACATCCGAGTAATACGAAAGTATTTACAATGAAGATGGAAATCCTTCTTGAGCGAATATAAAAAAGCTCATGGTAGGTGACTTGTGCGATTCTTTATGAATCAAACTTGTGATAACTGGAAAGCAACAGTTGTTTAATTCTTAACTGAACTTAAACACGTTCCAGGCCTCTACGCAATATCTTAATGATCTTGCCAGAACACTCAGAGTGACACTCTATAGTGTTCACAGTGATGAGTGGAAATCCTTCTAGTGTTAACCTCAAACAGCACTTGGTAGGTAACTTGCAAGATTCTATACGAATCAAGCTCGTGACAACTAGAAAGCAACGATGGTGCAGTTCTTAATTGAATTTCACTTGTTCCAGGAACATGAATTGACGGCTTCAAATCATGCGGATATTATTATCCAAATGATTCACTCTTTACGTTCGCAGTCAGCTTTGGACGGTCGAATAAAGAGAACGGGTTTACCCGCAAAATCCTGTCAGGAAGTTACTTAATTGAAACTATCCGTCACGGGTACGATATCTAATATCGTCCAACGGTCTTCACCGACCGGAGGTAAAATGCTACCGAATTAGAATGAAATGTTCAAAGCCATTTCGTTCGTGTCTACTTATGTTGCGGCATTTGAAGACGGTGGCGTTGCGGGATCCAAGAAGAAGTCGTCCCCGCATGCTTATACTTTATGCACTTAATACCTCATCAAATTCAAGACAGCCTAAAAGTTAAGTCTTCCGCTTTATTGAACTCTGAAGCTTTCAAGAATTATGAAGGTATAAGTATGTGGGACATGGTGTCACGAAGAGGCGAAGATCACAAGTGATGGATGCACGAGATCAAGGCAAGAGATTGATGCTAAAGATTGATATCAAAGATCACATCAGCATGTTCACCAGAAAAGAAAAAGAAAAGAAAGACGAAGACTACGAGCTCAAGACAAGCATAGTATGCTAGGTTTATTTCATTATTGTAACTCGGGTAACGCCCTTGTTTGGAGTGACCTCCCTTAGGGGGAGATTGTTGGAAATACGTTTTTACGTATTTAGGAAGATTCGGTCACTCCGACAATATATTAAGTAGTAGCTCGTAGTCTAGATATATTTATTAAACAAACAAAGTCAAGCCTAGCCTACAACATTTGTAGGCCGGCCCAACATTGTAAACCCAAGCCCATCACAAGGCTTGCGTATATAAACCCTCTCCTTTGATGGAGAGGGTGTGTGTTCCTCATTTTTACACATAGTGAAAAAGTGTTTTTTCTTTCACTTTCTCTCTCTAAGTGTGTGTGTTCTCACCATATCTCTATCTCTTTCTCTCTCTAAAACATAAGCAAGATTTACATATCCTACAAATGGTATCAAGAGCCATAGTTAAATCTTAGGATTTGCGTTTTTTATCTATTAATTTTCTTGTCAAATCTTTTTATTTTTTTATAAAATCTTTTCGTCTCATTTTTCTATATCTGTCCAATCAAATTTTTTTTTTCGATTTAACTTGTCCAATCAGTTTTTATCATTTTAAAAAAAAAATAAAAATTTAGAAATCATATTTCAAAATCACTTTTTTTCTATAATTTTTTTCTCATCTTTTTATAATCATTTTTATCAAATTGATGTCGTCCTGGATATGTATAATTTTTTTTTCTCATCTTTTTATAGTCATTCTTATCAAATTGATGTCGTCCTGGATATGCAGTTTTATCAGATTTTTATCAATTTTAAATTAATCAGTTTTTATCAGTTTTTTAATACATTTAATTTGTCATCTTTAATTTTGTCCTTTTTGTCCAACCAATCTGTCCAAATCTGTCAAAAGCCTCATGTTTTGATCCATCCGTTTCAACTTTCTGTTTCCTTTTCTTGTTTTTCCGGATAGACAGTTTAGTCCGGATAGACAGTTTATTCCGGATAGACAGTTTATTCCGGATAGACCAGTTTATTCCGGATAGACCAGTTTATTCCGGATAGACCAGTTTATTCCGGATAGACCAGTTTATTCCGGATAGACCAGTTTATTCCGGATAGACCAGTTTATTCCGGATAGACCAGTTTATTCCGGATAGACCAATTTATTCCGGATAGACCGTTTATTCCGGATAGACCGTTTATTCCGGATAGACCGTTTATTCCGGATAGACCGTTTATTCCGGATAGACCGTTTATTCCGGATAGACCGTTTATTCCGGATAAAGAAACTCAAAGATGATTCAAATATGACGGTCTGAGTCGAGTTGAGGGTGGTGGGTGAGTCGAGTTGAGGGAGTGTTTGTTGAGAATGAGGGTCTGAGTCGAGTGATGTTGTCGAGTCGATGGGTTTGTGTAGAGTCTAGGAGTCGAGGGTGTTGTGAGGGAGAGTGAAAGAGGGTGTTGTGATGTTACGAGAGTTCGAGGGTGTTGAGTTTTGGGTGGGGGTCTTTGGTGAGGGTGAGGGTGGTATGTGTAGTTGAGGTCGAGTCTTGTGGGTGATGAGATTCGAGTCTTTTCACGTCAAAGATTAAATATCTAGGTCGAGTGTTGTTGTGAGTTTGAGAGTGGTTTTGAGAGTCTAAGTTTTTGTTGATGAGAGATGGAGTCGAGAGTCTGTTTCAAACCGTCGAGAGTCGAGAGTGTGAGGGATTGTCTGATTCATTCTTTACGTTTGCAGTCAGCTTTGGACGGTCGAGTAAAGAGAACGGGTTTACCCGCGAAATCTTGTCAAGGAGGTTCTTTATTGAAACTACCTGCCACAAGTACGATATTTAATATCGTCCAACGGTTTTCACCGACCGGAGGTAAAATGCTACCGAATTAGAATGAAATGTTCAAGGCCATTTCATCCGTGTATATGGTTTGTTGCTAACTGTCTTATACAGCGTAACAAGAAGGTGGCATTGCGGTGTACAATCCAGAAGAAGTCGTCACCATATGCTTATACTAGATACAATTAGTACTTCAACAAATTCAAGAAAGTCTGAAGGTCAAGTCTTCCGCTGTATCAAACTCTGAAGCTTTCAAGAATTTATAAAGGTATAAGTATGTGGAACATGAAGTCACGAGGAGGCAAATTTCACAAGTGATGAATGCACAAGGTCAAGGCAAAGAAACATGCTCAAGACTAAAGTCAAAGATCACATCAAGCACATTCACAAGAACAAGATCGAAGACTCAAGCATAGTATGCTAGGTTTAAGATTTTGTAAAATGGTGTGACCTCCCTTAGGGGGAGATTGTTGGAAATACGTTTTTCCAAAGAAAGTCTCGGTCACATCATTATTAGCATAGATCACGAGCTATAAACTATTTAGGACATTGTAACTTGGAGTGACCTCCCTTAGGGGGAGATTGTTGGAAATACGTTTTTACGTATTTAGAAAGGATCGGTCACTCCAAAGATATATTCTAGTATTGGGCTCGTGATCCATTTGTAAACAATATAGTCCATATAGCCCACATGTAGGGTGGGTTATATATACCCCCTCCTAGCATGTTAGGAGGGGTGGTTCTTTCATTTTCACACTTTTCATTTTAATAAATCTTACTTTCTCTCTCTATCTTTCTTTTCTCTCTCCTTCTCTCTCTACACCCTCATCTTCTTCCTCCTCCTTCTCCATTCCATTTCAATAGATTAATCTTAGATTTCCAAATCCTAATATATCGTAGACCTTCATATTATTTATCGGAAAAACATATGTCGGTCATCGACCGTGAATATCCTCATTATGAAATAAAATATTTTTATATTGTAGTCATTTTAATTTTCATTTTGCAAGCATTCTTAGTAATTAGTGTTAAGCGTTTAAGCGTCATTCGTTTATTCGGTGTGTTGACGTTTATTAAATTATAACCTTCATTTATTTATTAAAATATAAATTTTCTCTGGATATCAAAATTTTTATTTCATATTGAACGTTTATTTTTCGTGCCGAACACATATCTTTTAAATCGCGTAACTTTTAAAATATCGGGCTTCGATAATACCCGCTTTAGTAAATTATGGGAAAAAGTTATAAAAAACTTTACCCCACATATCTACACCCCACGTCATCATATCTTGCAAGATGCAAGTCTCTCACTCGTACACCTGTCTACACATAATACATACATATCTAGATCTAAATGATTATTTCTCTCATAACTTGGGAAATATTTTACAACAATTCTATATTATTTTCTTGCTACTGTTCATCTACATACACATAACAACAACATATTCATCATAAAATTCACTAGCCATTTTTATCTAGTCTTAAAGGTTTTATCAATTGTTGAAATAAATCACCTCAAGACAACGTCTACTTCATCATCAATTAATTAGAATGATGGGCTGATTTTAAAAAGTCCTTCAATGATGATCTTGAAAGGATTATTTAAGTTATTTGAAACTGAAGTAAGATGGGTTATTTCATGATTAAAAGATGGCTTGATTAGTATTGACAAGGGTTTAGTAAGATTGGTCTCATTGGTGTAATCATTTGGTGTCATATCTTGGATTGAAGGTTTACACAATTTTTTTTCATTTCTATCTTTTCATTTGATTTATGTACACGTATTGATCTTGTAATAGTTTAGCTAGGTTGATGTACATTGTATATGAATTTTATAACACAAAATTACAAGATATATAAGCCCTAAATCATAGTTGTGATGGTTATATATTTTGGTCAGTAGCAAAAGTGGGGTTTGGGTTTTGTCAGCAGGTTTTGAGGTCTTGTTAGAGCTATATATGGATAGATAAATGTTTTTTTAGTATTCCTCGGGTGATACATCCCGTGACGATTCTCGGTTCTCAATATATGATCAAATTGGTAAAACTAGTCAAATCTGAACATACTGTATTGACGGACTGAAAACTCTTATAAGAAATCCGAACCATTAAAAAAGGTAAAACTATGGGTTGTAGATAAATTTATGAAGAACTAGAATCAGTTGGATAGTCCACTAGTTCCTTGCGGTTTGGAAATGGCGGCCAAAACGGTGAGAACGAGATTGGCAGCCAAAAACAGCCAACTCTTCTAAGTGAGAAAATGGGCAAATGAGCTATGATTACTATACATTAGTGGTAATTGAACTTATAATAAGTAAAATACATAAGCTAATAATGACTTTGGTAAAAATAACTCATCTATATTATTTACGGTTTAGGAGAAGCGACGTAATCTACGAGGGATGTCGGGAAATTATAAGAATTGGAATATATTAAATTAACGTTTAACGTAACGATGTTTATAAAAACCGAAGTGGTATGACCCACTTATCGGGAATTAGAGACCCATTTACATATTGATAATTAGAATAACCGAGACCCGACCAACGTGAAATATTAAGTGGACATTGTTTGGAGGCATTTTAGGACCCGAAAATCATATAAAGTGGATTTGGGACACAAAAGCCCAACATACACTTATAATGGATTGAGCCATTATTGGACTTGAGATTCATAATAAGTTTGATATTGATTTTGAAATGTACTTAACTCACATGAATATGTAATGGGCCACTAATGAGCTTTAATGGACTTAATTGTCAAAAATGGAAAAATATATGGTAAATTGTTATCAAAAGTCTTACGAAAAGTTTTATAAAACTTATGCAATGTCCAAACTTACTAAAGTGGACTATTTAAATGTATTTATGACTTATGTATAGTCTCGAGCCTAAGACGCGTCTCGTCATTTTAGGTCTCGTTCGGTCATATGTTGACCGTTGGGCATCTGCTCTCGATCAACGAGCGATTGGTATCTCGTGAAGTCGTGTATCTACTATTGGACGTTTGTTCCTTGATCTATGTGTAATAGCTATATCATGTGAGTTCATAGCCTCGCTTTTACTTCTTTTTATGTGTTTATAATCCCGCGAGGGGGAATACATGCTCTTGGTAAATAAACATATGTGTTTATATATATGCTTTTAAAAGGATACATGTTTATGAATAAACAAGCGAGGTTTGACTGTATGTTGTGAACAAATATAAGTTGTTGTAAATGAATGTAAGATGTTTGATTAAATGCTTTTGAAAGATGAACACAAGCGTTGATTGTATTGATTGGGAATCGCTATTTGCTAAGTAGTGTATTGCCAAAATTTGGAAAGTCTCTATAAACCCATGAACCGTTAACTACCTATGATGGGTAGGCGCTGGTACAGACAGATGGATCCATCAGGGATGACCCCCACCTGGGCAGGTTGCACCTGTGGGTTGGAGGCTCAGCCAGGTGTGTTGTATGAGAAGTAAGGGGGTATTAGGCAAGATACCTGACTAGGGCATTATTTATACTTAAGGCTTCGGTGTCATGGCTTAGTAGAATAGCGTGGACTTTAGGTATTGCATGTGTTTCACTATCGAAAGTGGATGAGATTCTTGTGTTCAAAAGCTTTATGGTTTATTAAAACCCATGATTGTTTATTGAAAAACCTATGAATTCACTCAACCATTGTGTTGACATGTTAGCATGTATTCTCAGGTGTATAAGTTTAAGAGCAGCTGGAGCATGGAGTCGCGCAGGATAATGTAAAGGCAAAACAAACAATTTCCATTCGATACATTTGATAAACTTTTATATTTATTAAGGTTTGTATAAACTGTTGGGACCTCTTTTTATTGAACCTTGATTTTGTGTAATAGTTTATTTTATAAAGCGTCTCTTTTGAGGTCGTTTTCTATGACTATGTGTGATGTGCTATGAAGTAACACCCCATGTTGATATTCCGCCTGCGTTGTGAAGTTAGGGTGCTACAGATTGGTATCAGAGCACTAGTTATAGAGAACTAGGTCATTTTTCAAAACCTAGACTATAAATGCTCTTTCATAAAATTGTTTGGTTACCTTACGAAGTATCCGCACGCTCATGGCTTAATACTCGGCTTTGCAACCAAGTATAAAATCTTATCGTCCGAATCTCTTCGAATTGACTACCGGTCTAAAGTGCGACTCAATCGTCTTTTGGTGACAAAGAGAATGGTTTGGTTTGTTATCTATTTTAAACTAATAGCAAGTAATTAAGTGTCGTTGAGTAAAGTAGAAGTTTAAAGATTAATTCTAAAATGACGAGTTAAAATAAATGCTTGGAAACTTAAAGGCAATATTAGAAAAGTACTAGCACACTAAATAAAACTAACACTTAGAAATTTTATAAAAACAATACACTAAACAAGCACTAATTGGAATATTAATAAACACCCCAATCAGAAAAACAAGAAAGTAATGCTAATCGGAATATGGGGCAAAGTGCCGATCGGAATGTAACCAAGTCCCTGCCGTCGGAATATGCACAGAAGGGTCTAATCGGAATGTCAAAAGTGGGCCTAATCGGAATATGAAACTACCTAATCCGATCTGGCGATCGGAATATCTGGTGCTGATCGGAATTCACAAACCCTTATCCGATCAATCGATCGGAATAAAAGAATGGGTGCTGGTCGGAATATGCAGATCGGAAAGGGGTTTAGACCCTTTCCGATATATAAGGGATTCGAAATAAGCCAATGAATAAGCTATATTGGTAAGCTTATCACTAAACTTGAACGAATCAAAACTGAACCGGATCAAATAAGCACTATTATCAACTTATCTAAACTCAAAATAAACAAACTTTTTAATCAAACCATAAAAATATGAACTTTTTAAGAAAACTTTTTATAAGTAAATAAGCTAATCATAAAAATAAGCCAATAAGCACAAGTATCTTAAAGCTTAATCAAATGAAAGCTTATGTAGGAACAAAAAGATCAACTTTTTAAGCACAAAACCATTAAGATCAACACGGACTTAATGAATTTTGCACCAAAGTTAATCTAAAATCAAAGAAAGGTAGAAGGAGATTAAAGATTAAAAGCTTAAATAGAACTTGATTAATGAAATAAGCAATACACAAATGTTTAATCTTGAAAGATTAAAAGAAAAGATGAAACTTAGTGAGAGAAAGTAGAGAACTTTCTCTCTCTAAAACTAGAAAGAAAAGTAAAAAAATGAAAACTTAAAAATTAAAGACTAACTCCCTCCTAATGTGTATTAGGTGGGTATTTATAGGAAAAGTGGAAGGAGTGCATGTGTTGCATCTTCTTTCTTTCTTTCTTCACGTCTTCTCGACTCGACTTTAATTCTTTGTCTTTTCTCGATGTCGTCTCGGGATTTGAACTTGTCTTTTAATTTTCTTCTTCTATTAGACTTAAGTTCTTCGACTTCATTAAACTTCCGTCTTTAGACTTTTTCTTCGATAAATCTTCAGAATAGGTCTTGGACTTCCGTTCTTTTTGCACTCTTGATCTTTTGACTTTGTCTTTTCCCGTTTTCTTCGATAAAAGCCCGTGGAGCCCGTGTTTTCTTCCTTTTTCATATTTTGGTCCTAAAACACAATAAAAACACAAACCACGCATAATTCCGACTTTTACAACATAAAATACACGTTTTGTCTTGTTATTATTGGAAATAAGTGGTAAAAGGATAAGTGTTTTCACACTTATTAAATCCCCTACACTTGACCATTGCAATGCCCTCATGCAATGCATTAATTTTAAAGCACGGTTTACATTTTCCATCATAAATAACCCACCTTGGCCTTTATTAAATACTAAACATAAAAGGATAGAAACAAGTAAAGAAATCAAACACTTACATTGGTTTTGGCAGCCATGAACGTTTACCATCCTCAAGTTTCACGTTCCCCATACCAAGCTTTAAAACGAGATCATTGTTATTATAAGTTAGCAAACTAACACGAACTCATGTGGGCTAATTATTCACTTAGACTCCCTTATTCCTAGGTGTATCTCTTATATTTTATTTTTGTCTTGAATGATCACGAGGATGCATTGTTTGACTTATTTCGATAGTTATTTAGGCTGAAAATAAAGTGAACGATTTAATCAATAGTTAGCTAAAGGACAAAATCTTTTAAAACTGCTTCTCGGGACCTCATAAAGTTCATATCTTGGCATAACTCGCTTCACGATTTGAGACCTTTCTCGGACCGATATTTGGCAGCGACTTCATACTTCGAATCTTGAGAGACGTTCATGAAAGAATGGTATTCTCTTCATAATAGGAATTTCTTCACTTGAAGTTTTGAGAGATTCTTCATCTTTGGACCACGACTTCTTCATTTTTCTCCAATCGTTATTTTAGACTTTGATATACAACGATCCGCCTCCTTTTAGGACTTGGATCTATTTATCCTCATACCTTGTTAGGGTCTTTTTGGATAGACTTCTCCATGATCTTTAGGGGAGTATTTGCTTTTCGTCGTGTGTCTCGATCCTTCATATTGATTTTCGATAAATGATTCTTCACATCACTTTTGGATCTTTAGCAACGAAATGTAGCCCTCATGCCTTGTTAGGGCCTTTTCGGACTCGCCAATCTTCGCATCCCGCTTCAATAAGTTATGCCTTGGCTATGAACTCTAATCCGTACCGAGCAACTTTTAAACGATCTCGGGCTAGAAGCTAAGTAACCTTTTAAATCGTACAACCTTATTTATTGCAGATATAGTTATTAACAAGCGAAGGGAGAATAGGCTTATAATTAACTCACATAAATTCACGAAAGAATACCAAACTTATAATTGACTCTATCATCTCTCGTTCTCCACAGTTTAAAATCTCAAGGAATGAGACTCGTGGATGCTTAGCCTAATAAATCAAGGTTTGGGGTTTTCGAGTCGCCTATAGGATCTTGCAAATTCTTAGACTTTTTCAAGTTTTAGAAATCGCATTTTAAAGTTCCCTTGATAAACGACTCTCTAGGATCAATTATAGGAACTTGCAAAAAGTTCTTGTTCTTAACCCGTGAGAGTTAAGACTTTCGCGTTTTATAGCTCCCTATATAAAAGCCTAGCAAAACTTGACTTAAACACGTTAAGGATACTAGCTAGAGTAAACTTAGATAAGTAAACTCGGGTTGAGTCAAAATGTTCACGACTAGGAAAAATTTAAAACCACTTTATTTAAGCAAGGAAAGAAAATAACCATAATGAAGAAAAATACCACTATACAACTAGGCCAAAATAGATTAAAAATTTTGAAAAATGTCGAAAAATTAAGTTTTTCGGTTAAAATGAGGGCAAATTCATGGAAAAGACCACTTACTTCGATAGAAGTCCCTCCTACACTTGATATAAACATTGTCCTCAATGTTTAAGCATGTGGGAGTAAACTCCCCTACACTTAGGACATTGTGCACTTTATTTAAATCTTGCTAAGGAAAGGACAACTAAAGTGAATTCAATGTGAACATATAACATATGAAATATTGAATCACGCGAGTTTAGGATAGAACCGGGAAGATGGGAACACGGTATCACGGTTCGTCAAAAGTCATCAAGGTGGATCTTTGAAGCTTTAATCCCTGCACAAGATAAGAAACAAGACAACAACCACATACAGGGCTCCCCCTACACTTATTATGAAAGCAGTAAAGGATAGATCACGGGTTGCCTCCCGAGAAGCGCTTGTTTTTGATAACCGAGTCACGAGCTTGACTCGGCCCAAATTTAGTTCATGGGAAACGTGGTGAGGGATGGAATCATCTCATGAGAGATGTCCTCACCAAAGTACAGCTTCAAACGCTGGCCATTCACCTTGAAATTTGGCCCATTCGGCTGAGAAAGCTCAATAGTCCCATATGGAAAGACTTTGGCGACGGTGAATGGACCAGACCAGCGGCTCTTCAATTTGCTAGAGAAGATCTTCAACCGAGAGTTGAAAAGTAAGACTTGATCACCAACGTGGAACTCTCGGTTCTTGATTTTTGCGTCATGAATGATCTTGGTCTTCTCCTTGTAGATCAGTGAGTTCTCGTAAGCTTCATTCCTCAGTTCATTTAGCTCGTTGAGTTGAATCTTGCGATGATCACCGGCTTTGTTGATATCGAAGTTAGCCCACTTCAAGGCCCAGTGCGCCTTATGTTCCAGCTCGATGGGGAGGTGGCATGCTTTCCCGTACACAAGACGATAAGGTGTACAACCGATCGGGGTCTTATAAGCAGTACGGAAAGCCCACAGAGCATCATCTAACTTTATCGGCCCACGCGGCGCGATGCTCTCCCACAGTACGCTCCAAAATTCGCTTCAATCCACAGTTGGATATCTCGGCTTGCCCATTGGTTTGGGGATGATAGGCGGCGGAAAGACGGTGATTAACACCATACTTAGCCATGACTCTTTCAAATTGATCATTGCAAAAATGAGTCCCGCGGTCACTAATGATAGCACGAGGAACGCCGAATCGAGCGAAAAGCTGCTTCAAAAAGTTCACAACCACCCTTGCATCGTTCGTAGGGAGAGCCTTGGCTTCAACCCATTTAGAAACGTAGTCGACGGCTACGAGGATGTACTTGTTCCCTTTAAAGGATGGAAATGGCCCCATAAAGTCGATGCCCCATACGTCAAAGATTTCACATTCCTGTATGAAATTTTGAGGCATCTCGTCTTTATATGTGATCTTGCCTTGGCGTTGGCAAGCATCACAATGCTTAACCATTTCGTGAGCGTCACGATAAATGGTGGGCCAATAGAATCCAGAATCAAACACTTTCTTAGCGGTGTAGTTTGGGCCAAAGTGACCACCGGTGGGTCCTTTGTGGCAAGCCTGGAGACTGTCAAAAGCTGCCGGTCCGCCAACACATCGACGAATGATCAAATCAGCACATTGTTTGAATAGAAAAGGGTCATCCCAAAAGTAAGTCTTAACATCATTCAAGAACTTCTTCTTTTGTTGGGATGTTAACCCTTTGATGAGAACACCACCCGCTAAGTAGTTTGCAATGTCGGCAAACCACGAGGTGTCATCAAGATTGAGATTTATAGACATTAAGGTCTCAAAGGGGAAAGAGTCATTGATCTCTTTGTTCGGATGATCCCCTTGATATGGATCCTCAAGTCGACTCAGATGATCCCGGCTAGGTTTTCGGCACCCTTCTTGTCACGAATTTCAATGTTGAATTCTTGAAGGAGTAAAACCCAGCGAAGAAGTCTTGGCTTAGAGTCGTGCTTAGTCATCAAGTACTTCAACGCGGAATGGTCCGTGTATACGATGGTGGTGGATAAAACAAGATAGGGGCGAAATTTTTCAAAAGCATAGACAACAACTAAGAGCTCCTTTTCGGTTGTCGTATAATGCAATTGAGCCCCCGTCATTGTTTTGCTAGCATAGTGGATTGGTTGGAAGTGTTTATTCACTCGTTGGCCCAAAACCGCACCAATAGCAAAGTCGCTAGCATCGCACATCAATTCAAAAGGCATCTCCCAATTAGGGGTAACCAAGACCGGTGCCTTAGTTAGCTTATCCTTAAGAAGATTGAAGGCTTCGATACACTCTTTAGAAAAGATAAAAGGAGTATCTTTTTCCAAGAGGTGGGTCATCGGGCGAGCGATTTTAGAGAAATCCTGAATGAATCGACGATAGAAGCCCGCATGACCCAGAAAACTTCTCACACCCTTCACGGTTGAAGGTGGAGGTAATTTGGCTATGACATCTACTTTAGCACGGTTTACTTCAAGACCGGCTTTAGAGATTTTGTGTCCTAGCACAATGCCTTCTTTTACCATAAAATGTCATTTTTCCCAATTCAGAACAAGGCGAGTGTCTTCGCACCGCTTAAGCATACGTTCCAAATTCGTAAGGCAAGAAGAGAAGGAATCCCCACAGACCGAGAAATCATCCATGAAGACTTCCATGGTTTGCTCAACCATGTCATGGAAGATAGCCAACATGCACCTTTGGAAAGTCCCGGGTGCATTGCATAGGCCAAAAGGCATTCTTTTGTAAGCAAATGTGCCATAGGGACCAGTGAATGTTGTCTTCTCTTGATCTTGGGGATCGATGGGTATTTGGAAATAACCCAAGAAACCATCAAGAAAGCAATAATATTCATTACCCGCTAAACGTTCAAGCATTTGGTCCATAAAAGGAAGAGGGAAATGATCCTTTCTCGTGGCATCATTGAGTTTGCGGTAGTCTATACAAACTCTCTACCCAGTAACGAGACGGGTAGGAATCAACTCTTTGTTTGCATTGGGCACAATGGTGATTCCGCCTTTCTTAGGCACACAATGGACTGGACTAACCCATGGTGAATCCGAAATAGGATAAATCATACCCGCATCAAGAAGTTTGATAACCTCTTTTTTGATGACTTCATGGATTTTAGGATTCACCCTTCGTTGGCTTTGAATTGTGGGCTTAAAGTCGTCCTCCATGAGAATTTTATGTGTGCAAAAGTGAGGATCAATTCCGCGAATGTCAGAGATTTTCCAAGCGATAGCTCTTTTATGCTTCTTCAACACGGCGATAAGTCGGGCTTTTTCTTCTTCTTTTAGGTCCTTTGCGATGATGACCGGTAACTTCTCGTTGTCTTCAAGGAAAACGTACTCAAGATGAGGAGGTAGGTCCTTAAGCTCAAGAGTGGGAGGATCCTCAATAGATGGTGAAACTAACGATGGATCATCATTAGTCACCTCTTTAGGAGAAGGAGGAGAAAACGGGTCCTCATTGAGAAGTTTCTCAATAGTACGAATGTCTTCATCCAAATCGGTGGACAAATTATCATACTTAATATCGAGAGGACCCAAGCTAGCTTCGAAATCATCCAAGTCACTTTCTCCAAAAGGAGTCAATGCCGGAGCAATTGAGGCAACGGTCTCAACATTGGGTAGAGAAGAAAGAGTACTTTTGCAAGCATCATGAAAATGTTCTTCACAAGCCTCATCGAGAACATCAATAGCATTAACACTCTCATATGAATAAGGTTGCTTAGAAATCTTACCCATGTTGAAGACAATTTTATCGTCACCAACTCTCATGATTATTTCGCCCACGGCTACATCAATGAGAGTGCGACCGGTCCTCAGGAATGGACGTCCAACGATTAATGGAACACGAGGATCCATCTCGTAGTCAACGACAACAAAATCCGCCGGGAAGGTGAATTTGTCAACGCCAACAAAGACATCTTCGGTTATCCCCACTGGATAAGCAACCGTACGGTTGGCTAATTCCAAAGTCATTTTGGTGGGGACTAGCTCGGGGAGAGATAATTGCTTCCAAACAATTAATGGCATTAAGTTTATACTGGCACCTAGATCGGCTAGGGCCATGCAATTCTCTACTCCCGGGAAGTTGCAAGGAATCAAGAAGCGACCCGGATCACCAAGTTTGGTGGGCAATTTCCTTAAGAGAACGGCGGAGCAGTTCTCATTAAGTTGGGTCTGAGCAATGTCAAGAAGCTTCTCATTGTCACTTAAAAGATCTTTAAACATCTTAGCGTATTTGGGCATGTGAGCGAGAGCCTCGGCAAAAGAGATGTTAAAATTCAATTGTTTAAACATTTTGAGAAAGTTTGAAACTTGAATATCATCCTTGCTCTTTTGCTTCTCTTTCCTCAACCTTGAAGGATAAGGTATATTGGATGAAGAAGAAGGCTTAAGGGGAGTAGGATCACTCACAACCACGGGAGGTGGGGAAATGGGGGTAGAAGGTAAAGGAGGTGGGGAAAGTTGCTCTTTTTCCTTGTTCACAATCACTGGTAGAGGTGTAGGAAGCTCGGGTTCTGTATAACCTTTTCCACTACGTGTGGTGATTGCTTTCATCTCCCCTCTTGGATTCGCAACGGTGTTACTCGGAAGAGTACCCGAAGAAGAGGGTTGATTACCTTGGATGAGCGAACCAATCATATCACGTATGTTAAGCGCTTGGGTGCTGAAAGAATCTCTGATGTCTGCACGAATTTCATTGCTTTGTTTTGCCATGTCATTCCTTAGCTCGGCTCGAATATCGCTCCCTTGTTTCGCCATTTCGCCCTTCAAGTTGATGACTTGACTTTGAAGATTCGTCACCATCTCCCGATTAGTCTTCATGAACGTCTCGACGTCTTGATTTAATGCCATCGGTTGATTGAGAGGTGGAGCTTGGTAAGCTTGAGAATTTCCTTGAGTGGGGTATGGGTTTCTTTGGGATTAATATTGATTGTTGGCACGAGGTTGGGATTGATTTTTTAGGTTATAGCTTTGTTGTTGGTTTTGGTTGGTAGGAGGGAAACCGGGTGGGGCAAGATAGTTGTTGGAACAATAACTTAGCAAGCTACGGTCTCCTTGAGGACGAGATTGATAGCCTCCCGTGGGATAAGTACCGTATGCCGCGTTAACGTTTACAGAAAAATTGCCTTGGGTAGAAGGACAATCATTGTAAGAATGAGGACCACCACATGTGTCACAAGAAATAGCAACGGCTTTAGCTTGTTGAAAGTGGTTTGTGGCCATGGTCATGAAATTCTTGTTCATCTCAGCGAGTTGTCGAGAAATTTCAGTCATCTCAGAATTGGAAGTAGTAGAAGAAACATTGACTCTCGAGTTAGATCTTGAGGATGCGGATGAATCCCAATTCTTGTGGTGAGTAGTCATGTTTTCAATCAACTCTCGACACTCCTCCGGTCTCCTTTTCATAAAAGTACCACCGGCGGCGGCATTGATCGTGTCACGATCACGAAAAGTGAGACCATTGTAGAAGGTATCAATGAGAGTGACGGGGAGCATGTTGTGATTTGGACAGCTTTCGATCAAATCATTGTATCATTCCCAAGCATCGAAGAGCGATTCATCATTGTCTTGCATGAATCCACTAAGTTGGTTACGAAGGCTTGTGACCATGGATGGTGGGAAGTAGCGCGACAAAAAGCGTTGAGTCATGTCATTCCACGTATGAATAGAATTCTTCGGGAGACGGTCAAACCATTTTTTGGCATGGTGAGAAAGCGAGTGGGGAAAAAGTTGAAGGCGAAGGTCATCCATAGAAACACCGGGGCACTTCATGCTTTGGGTGATGGTAATGAATTTGTCGAGGTGTTTGTTGGCATCATCATCCGGAATTCCGTGAAATGGGTTAGTTTGCACTTGTTGGATCATGTGATGCTTCAACGAAAACTCCTGAGCCGTGACGTGCATCGGCGCAATCGGGCCTCCGCGTCCGTTCATGGTGGGTTGACACAATTCCTCCGTTGTTCGTAAATCAGGTAGGAGGACATTATTGTTGTTGTTGTTGTTGTTATTGATATTCAAATTGGGTAGAGGTGGGTTATTATTGTTGTTATTAACACCAGCCATATCTAAATCTTCACGAGTCTCGGGCTCAGAATAGTTCGAAGATCTAGTACGCATAAACCTGCAGAAGAAAAATATGCACAAAGAGAATATCTATATAATCTTTTTGGTGCAAAACCTTTTGGAAAAGAGTTGCTTTTAATGATGATTTTTTTGTAATGTTTTTGTATTTTTGAAGAGTTTTATATTTTTTATGGATTTTTGAAAATTTTTAAAGCAAGGAAAATAACGTTCAAAGAAAGGATCCCAAAATTCAATGCGTCTCTCACTAGAAACCGTTAATCGTAAGGAAAAGAGCCGGCAGCGGCGCCATTTAATACTCGGCTTTGCAACCAAGTATAAAATCTTATCGTCCGAATCTCTTCGAATTGACTACCGGTCTAAAGTGCGACTCAATCGTCTTTTGGTGACAAAGAGAATGGTTTGGTTTGTTATGTATTTTAAACTAATAGCAAGTAATTAAGTGTCGTTGAGTAAAGTAGAAGTTTAAAGATTAATACTAAAATGACGAGTTAAAATAAATGCTTGGAAACTTAAAGGCAATATTAGAAAAGTACTAGCACACTAAATAAAACTAACACTTAGAAATTTTATAAAAACAATACACTAAACAAGCTCTAATCGGAATATTAATAAACACCCCCAATCGGAATAACAAGAAAGTAATGCCAATCGGAATATGGGGCAAAGTGCCGATCGGAATGTAACCAAGTCCTTGCCGTCGGAATATGCACAGAAGGGTCTAATCGGAATGTCAAAAGTGGGCCTAATCGGAATATGAAACTACCTAATCCGATCTGGCGATCGGAATATCTGGTGCTGATCGGAATTCACAAACCCTTATCCGATCAATCGATCGGAATAAAAGAATGGGTGCTGGTCGGAATACGCAGATCGGAAAGGGGTTTAGACCCTTTCCGATATATAAGGGATTCAAAATAAGCCAATGAATAAGCTATATTGGTAAGCTTATCACTAAACTTGAACGAATCAAAACTGAACTGGATCAAATAAGCACTATTATCAACTTATCTAAACTCAAAATAAACAAACTTTTTAATCAAACCATAAAAATATGAACTTTTTAAGAAAACTTTTTATAAGTAAATAAGCTAATCATAAAAATAAGCCAATAAGCACAAGTATCTTAAAGCTTAATCAAATGAAAGCTTATGTAGGAGCAAAAAGATCAACTTTTTAAGCACAAAACCATTAAGATCAACACGGATTTAATGAATTTTGCACCAAAGTTAATCTAAAATCAAAGAAAGGTAGAAGGAGATTAAAGATTAAAAGCTTAAATAGAACTTGATTAATGAAATAAGCAATACAAAAATGTTTAATCTTGAAAGATTAAAAGAAAAGATGAAACTTAGTGAGAGAAAGTAGAGAACTCTCTCTCTCAAAAACCAGAAAGAAAAGTAAAAAAAATGAAAACTTAAAAATTAAAGACTAACTCCCTCCTAATGTGTATTAGGAGGGTATTTATAGGAAAAGTGGAAGGAGTGCATGTGTTGCATCTTCTTTCTTTCTTTCTTCAAGTCTTCTCGACTCGACTTTAATTCTTTGTCTTTTCTCGATGTCGTCTTGGGATTTGAACTTGTCTTTTAATTTTCTTCTTCTATTAGACTTAAGTTCTTCGACTTCATTAAACTTCCGTCTTTAGACTTTTTCTTCGATAAATCTTCAGAATAGGTCTTGGACTTCCGTTCTTTTTGCACTCTTGATCTTTTGACTTTGTGTTTTCCAGTTTTCTTCGATAAAAGCCCGTGAAAGCCCGTGTTTTCTTCCTTTTTCATATTTGGTCCTAAAACACAATAAAAACACAAACCACGCATAATTCCGACTTTTACGACATAAAATACACGTTTTGGTCTTGTTATTATTGGAAATAAGTGGTAAAAGGATAAGTGTTTTCACACTTATTATGGCTCCTAGAAACCAATGCTTGGTTTTGATAATGTGATCCTATGTGTATGTAGGAATGGTTTTGATATAGAGAACTATGGTCTTTAAAGGCATTGCCCGTGAAGCAATGGTTCTTGCGTGATTATCGTACATTTTATAATGCGGTTTTGAACAGAGTTTGGCCTCGCCGCCAATCACCTTTCTCGATAATTAATTTATTATATGAATACAAGTGTGAAACTCGTTTGAAACTTTGAGTATGTGTATATTTTTTCGTAATCTATCACATATCGACTTGTTTAAGTTCGATTGTTGTCATCGTATCGTGATGTGCCATTTTAGGACATCTCCTTTTGAAACATAGTTGATTGATGTGATATTCGTATTCTGAATACTTCTTCTGATTTTGAAGAATCATTTATCCGAGGCGACATCTTCTATGTAATGCGGCGTGTGATTTGATTATATATGACTACGTTTTATTGGCGAAAAGGAGGATGCCAATGTTGGACTTAAGATATATATATATATATATATATATATATATATATATATATATATATATATATATATATATATATATATATATATATATATATATATATATATATATATATATATATATATATATATATATATATATATATATATATATATATATATATATATATATATATATATATATCCTAATCAACTATATATAATTTGGGTAAAACAAAGATATTCTCATAGTAGTCATTAGTTGAGCAACTTAAAAATTTATATTTAAATGGAATGGGACATTTAAATATAGAGATTTTAAATCGCCCAACTATGTGTCGTTTAAGGTTCTCTTATTGAAATAGATTGGGACATTTGAATAAGAAAGTTTTAAACCACTGGACCTTAGATTGTTGATGATTTCTATATTCAAATGGTATGGGACGTTTTAATACAGAAATTATGGAGTAAGTTTGACACCCTATACTTTTCTTGGCATTTAATTTGGTTATGATATCGTGTTATGTGATGGTATTACCTGAGTAGGATGACTTATAATCATCTTGTTGAAATAAATTGGGACGCCTTTTTATTTGAACAAGAAAGTTATAAGTTCCCGAACCATAAATTTATAATTCTTGTTTACATGGATTGGGACGCCTTTGGATGTAAACAACGAATTATAAATGAGTGGGCTCAAGTGTGCCTGAGTTGGTTTGTGATTATTTTGTATACAAATGTATTTCTTCGACTCATGTTTAGTTGGTACGAATCATTCGTTTTCGTCGTCATTATAGTTATTATTGATTATCGTCTATGTACGAGTAACCCTGTTAGTCTTCTCCTGAGTTATCATTTGTTTCTATGGACCATTTCTAATGTGTACTAACTATCGCGAGCATTATAAGCTAATCGTTAAGAACCATTACCTGCTCCGAGAACAGATGACTTGTTTAATCAACACTAGTTGTGTACTTGTGGATTGACTGAGGATTGAGTTATTAACACAACTCATCATAAATGAAAAGATCTTGAGATTCTTTCTTTTTATTATGGATGGTTCATTGAAGAATTTTCAAACGTAACGAGAAAATATTTTGGGTATGGATCCGTTTGTGAGCACCCTGCAATGTCATCTGGGTATGAATCCGTGTGTGAGCACCCTCTGATGACGAAAATATTGTTCTATATGCATCTATGCAATCAAGATCGTGAACATACTTTAACTTGCAAACTTTCCTTTGACTGGACTTATCTGAAAATCATATCAAATATTCTTATTTATCATGGCTTAGCTACTTAGAAAGCATGATTTAACTTGATTAAACTTATTTAATTTGGCATGGCTTGGCTATTTTGCAAGCATGTCGTAATGTGAATATATGTGCCTAATGATGGCTTTTATATTTGATTTGGATCATAGTTCCTCCGATAGAGTAATATATCCTCCGAACAATTTTCGTGTCGATGAATTCGCTTTTGACGAAATAAGTTTTCATGTTCGAGATCAATGCAATTATGTGATTTTCTATGACCAGTACTAATAACCTTGTCTTGTTTATTTTGTAACATTTCGATGGACTTATGTGTGATCCATGTGATTTTCTCTTACGACGTAATTGTTTTTATCAGACCCGTGGACGATTTGTGTTTTAATTTGATCGACGTGATCACCGATTGTTTTAATTTGATTATCGCATTGGAAAATTTCTCAAGTGCGCCCAATTCTTTTGTCTCTTCACTTTTCATGTGGAAATTTTCTAACTTATATCGACCGTTGGAAGTTTGATAGGCTAGCAGTAATTGGAGCACTTCCAAAAATTGACGGCTTGTTAATATTTCGCTTTCAATGGCTTTTCCTTCGAGTTAATTATTATTCTTGTCATATAAAAGTTAAAACTACATTTAAAAGGTTCATTCATGGTTGTTATGTATACTCGTTGCTTTGAATTTTGTTCATTTAGCATTCGTTAGAAACCTCACCGATGACTTGTCTATCTCTCGCCTCTTCGCCCTTTAACCGAAGACTATTGAGACGAATTAAGCGCTGGGACATCGCTTCCTAAAGGGGTAGATAATGTAGTAACCCGAACTTTAAAATCAAAATTTAAACCGAGTTCTAATACTATTTCTAATATTCGGACCAATATTTATTAATAAAATTTTATTTGTCATGATCATCTTTGTGAATAATATTTAATTCTCGACTAACCGGAAAGGTTTGGGCTTTAACGTATCGAAAACTTATCATTTATTATTTATCGGCAAAGCATATGTCGGTCATCGACCGTGAATATCCTCATTATGAAATAAAATATTTTTATACTGTCGTCATTTTAATTTTCATTTTACAAGCATTCTTAGTAATTAGTGTTAAGCGTTTAAGCGTCATTCGTTTATTCGGTGTGTTGACGTTTATTAAGTTATAACCCTCATTTATTTATTAAAATATAAATTTTCTCTGAATATCGAAATTTTTATTTTATACTGAACGTTTATTTTTCGTGTCCAACGCATATCTTTTAAATCGCGTAACTTTTAAAATATCGAGCTTTGATAATACCCGCTTTAGTAAATTATGGGCAAAGTTATAAAAAACTTTACCCCGCATATCTACACCCCACGTCATCATATCTTTCAAGATGCAAGTCTCTCACTCGTACACCTGTCTACACATAATACATACATATCTAGATCTAAATGATTATTTCTCTCATAACTTGGGAAATATTTTACAACAATTCTATATTGTTTTCTTGCTACCGTACATCTACATACACATAACAACAACATATTCATCACAAAATTCACTAGCCATTTTTATCTATTCTTAAAGGTTTTATCTATTGTTGAAATAAATCACCTCAAGACAACGTCTACTTCATCATCAATTTATTAGAATGATGGGCTGATTTTAAAAAGTCCTTCAATGACGATCTTGAAAGGATTATTTGAGTTATTTGAAACGGAAGTAAGATGGGTTATTTCATGATTAAAATATGGCTTGATTACTATTGACAAAGGGTTTAGTAAGATTGGTCTCATTGGTGTAATCATTTGGTGTCATATCTTGGATTGAAGGTTTACACAATTTCTTTTCATTTCTATCTTTTCATTTGATTTATGTACATATATTGATCTTGTAATAGTTTAGCTAGGTTGATGGACATTGTATATGAATTTTATAACACAAAATTACAAGATATATAAGCCCTAAATCATAGTTGTGATGTTTATATATTTAGGTCAGTAGAAAAAGTGGGGTTTGGGTTTCGTCAGCAGGTTTTGAGGTCTTGTTAGAGCTATATATGGATAGATAAATGTTTTTTTAGTATTCCTCTGGTGATACATCCCGTGACGATTCTCGGTTCTTAAGATATGATCAAATTGGTAAAACTAGTCAAATATGAACATACTGTATTGACGGACTGAAAACTCATATAAGAAATCCGAATCATTAAAAAAGATAAAACTATGGGTTGTAGATAAATTTATGAAGAACTAGAATCAATTGGATAGTCCACCAGTTCCTTGCGGTTTGGAAATGGCGGCCAAAACGGTGAGAACGAGATTGACAGCAAAAAACAGCCAACTCTTCTAAGTGAGAAAATGGGCAAATGAGCTATGATTAGTATACATTAGTGGTAATTGAAATTATAATAAGTAAAGTAAATAAGATAATAATGACTTTGGTAAAAATAACTCATCTATATTATTTATGGTTTAGGAGAAGCGACGTAATCTACGAGGGATGTCGGGAAATTATAAGAATTGGACTATATTAAATTAACGTTTAACGTAACGATGTTTATAAAACCCGAAGTGGTATGACCCACTTATCGGGAATTAGAGACCCATTTACATACTGATAATTAGAATACCCGAGACCCGACCAACGTGAAATATTAAGTGGACATTGTTTGGAGGCATTTTAGGACCCGAAAATCATATAAAGTGGATTTGGGTCACAAAAGCCCAACATACACTTATAATGGCTATTGAGCCATTATTGGACTTGATATTCATAATAAGTTTGATTCATTTTGAAATGTACTTAACTCACATGAATATGTAATGGGCCACTAATGAGCTTTAATGGACTTAATTGTCAAAATGGAAAAATATATGGTAAATTGTTATCAAAAGTCTTACGAAAAGTTTTATAAAACTTATGCAATGTTCAAACTTACTAAAGTGGACTATTTAAATGTATTTATGACTTATGTATAGTCTCGAGCCTAAGACGCGTCTCGTCATTTTAGGTCTCGTTCGGTCATATGTTGACCGTTGGGCATCTTGCTCTCGATCAACGACCGATTGGTATCTCGTGAAGTCGTGTATCGACTATTGGACGTTTGTTCCTTGATCTACGTATAATAGCTATATCAGGTGAGTTCATAGCCTCGCTTTTACTGCTTTTTATGTGTTTATAATCCAGCGAGGGGGAATACATGCTCTTCGTAAATAAACATATGTGTTTATATATATGCTTTTAAAAGGATACATGTTTATGAATAAACATGCGAGGTTTGACTATATGCTGTGAACAAATATAAGTTGTTGTAAATGAATGTATGATGTTTGATTAAATGCTTTTGAAAGATGAACACAAGCGTTGATTGTATTGATTGGGAATCGCTATTTGCTAAGTGCTGTATTGCCAAAATTTAGAAAGTCCCTATAAACACATGAACCGTTAACTACCTATGATGGGTAGGCGCTGGTACAGACAGATGGATCCATCAGGGATGACCCCCACCTGGGCAGGTCGCACCTGTGGGTTGGAGGCTCAGCCAGGTGTGTTGTATGAGAAGTAAGGGGGTATTAGGCAAGATACCTGACTAGGGCATTATTTATACTTAAGGCTTCGGTGTCATGGCTTAGTAGAATAGCGTGGACTTTAGGTATTGCATGTGTTTCACTATCGAAAGTGGATGAGATTCTTGTGTTCAAAAGCTTTATGGTTTATTAAAACCCATGATTGTTTATTGAAAAACCTATGAATTCACTCAACCATTGTGTTGACATGTTAGCATATATTCTCAGGTGTATAGGTTTAAGAGCAGCTGGAGCATGGAGTCGCGCAGGATAATGTAAAGGCAAAACAAACAATTTCCATTCGATACATTTGACAAACTTCTATATATATTAAGGTTTGTATGAACTGTTGGGACCTCCTTTTATTGAACTCTGATTTTGTCGAATGGTTTATTTTATAAAACGTCTCTTTTGAGGTCGTTTTCTATGACTATGTGTGATGTGCTATGAAGTAACACCCCATGTTGATATTTCGCCTGCGTTGTGAATTTGGGGGTGCTACATTTTTAGACAAATTGCGGGCTCGCTTATTGATCAGCTCAGTCGCGAATTCCATAACACTTTCAACGGTAGTGGGTCGTGATGCTAGCACACTGTCATGAATGTTGTCAGGGATTCCGCTGACATTCTTCTCAATCTTGTCGCTTCTTCGAGGAAACATTATGGTACACATCAAGCTTAACTCTTGAAATCTTTGGTTGTACCAAAGGATGTCATTGTTCTTGCATTTTAGATCCCACAGTTCGATTTCCAACTTCTTCATTTCTCCTCTAGGACAGTACTTCTCAGTCATCCTCTCCTTAAGGTTGGCCCAAGTGAGAGTATAAGCAGTGTCATGTCTAAGGGTAGCGACAATAGAGTTCCACCACGTAAGGGCGCTCTCAAGTAGTGTGCATGTGGCAAAGTTGACTCTATTCTCGTCAGCACAACCGCTGATGTGGAAAACTGTCTCTAGTCTTTCAAACCATTGCATCAATTCAACAACTCCTTCCTTTCCTCGGTAGTATGAGGTTTGCACTTCAAGAAGTCGGGGTAAGAACAACCCCTATTAGCGTTGTTTCTGTGCAGGTTGACGTTTAGATCATTGTTCACATTTGGATCAGCTTCTCTGGCTGCCATAGCTGCTATGATGCCCTCATTTATCATTTCCCTGAGTTGAGCAGCGGTGACATTTTGAGTAGTTTCAGGAAGTCCGGTATTAGCGGCGTTTGAAATGGTTGCATTATTGGGATTTGATCGAGTAATCACCATTTGTCTATAATCATACACAAAATGAGATTATTAGTTCAAGTGTTAGTACAGTTTTTATATTATTTGCACGGGGAAAATTCATGCATTGATTTCCTAACAAATTGGATAACCTTTCAAGATTTCATAATATAATACATTGCATAACAGATATAACATAAGAAAATGGTTACATGCAAATTTCCGTAAGGAATTAAACATTCATCGAGCATAGCAAATCTGAGACAAAGGCTTAGCTGGCCTTGTCCTGGGTAGTGGCACACATTGTCTAAAGTACATCATATCCAAAAACACATGTTTGAAAAGGAAAGGTACAATACATGGATACATCACAAAAGCTGAAAAGAAATAAAAGTACAAAAGTCCTATACCATGATAGCTAGGGTACAACCCATAAGCTGATCATGATGTACAAGAAATATAGTACATCTACTCTACTCCTACCTAGGTGGTCTGCTAGATGAGGCTGGTGTTGGTGGGACTGATGAAGCTGCAGATGCTCTCCTGGTACTCCATAATGTCCAAACTGTCGCTCGGGACTCCTTAAGCATACAAAATGCTGTCAGCAGCTAGGTCCTAAGTCTGTTGACGGCCCCTCGAAGATAAGCCATCTCTGCAGTAACCCCATCATGTCGGACGGTGGCAAGGTCAAAGAAAATGGTTAGGGACTGCTCCTGAGCAGATATAGTAGCATGGGTTTGATGTTGAAGACCCTCCAGGACATGGATACGCTGGTGAAGACAATAGTTCTCCTCCAATAGCCACTGTAATGTCTCGTCAGTCCTAGCCTGAACACCTCTGGCTGCCTGGGATTCTTCCCTCATAGTGTGAGTGAGAGAGTCAATACGCTCATGGATGGCAGTGTAGCCCAGTTGACCTGCTGTAAATAGGCTGCGAAAGGTCTGATATCTCCCGCTCCTGGCTTGCGGCCAATGCGGCGATCTGGGCTTGGACAGGATCGGCATGTCCCCCCCCCCGGAGCCATCCCCGATCTCGAAAGTGGAGTCGGGTATAGACTCGGGAAAATAGGCCAGTGGTAATGATGAAGGTACAGAAGATGGTAGGTCAGGAGATACCCGATCCTCCTCCATAGCGGTGGAGACCAGTATAGCTGATGCTGGAGCAGAAAAAGGGTCATCAGGAAGTACAGCTTCGATAGTCTGGTCATCCTCTGAATCCAAGGCCGATAACCATCCACACAGTACTGATCGTGGTGATGAAAGGATAGCTTGAGCAGGGGCTACCACTGGTAGGAGAGTCAGAGGTGCAGTAGGCGGAGTCATGATGCTCTGAAAATAATGTTATTTTAAATTTGAAGTAAGTATAAGCTTACAAACAAAGGAAAAATATTATTTTTGGTTACAAGTTTATGAAGTATACCCTTTTAAACAATATCACAATGTTTTAAGGTTATATATATTAATACTTATGTATATATAATCATTTAACCAGTTTATTTAACAATCAAAATATATTTAATTCACATAGCACAAAATGCCCTACGATCTACATGCTTAACTAATACGGTCCCAAAAAAAAATCCCGTTTTATAAAGTTATAGTCCAGTTTTAAATAAAAGAAAAACTACTTTTTTTTTATTTTATTTAAAAATTTATCTGGTTCTCTATAACTAATGCTCTGATACCATTCTCTGTGACACCCCGGTTGGGTCAAAATATGCGGAATTATCAACGGAGATGTCACAAGGGTGGATCGATAGCACATAGTTCATAGAGCATAAGATAAGAGATTATTCAAAACATGTTAATGGTTATCGTACAAATTTATAAAAATTGTCTTCAACATGATAAAGTAAGATGTTTATTTTTCCCAAATAGAACCCTTGACGAGTCCTACAATGCAGATTACAATGATGCTTGAGTCCATGCACACACCACGTACTAACTTCATCTTCCTAAGAAAAACAAGCTTAGAGGGTCAACATAAAGTTGGTGAATTTACAGGTTTAGTAATAATTAGTTTGGACATACATCAATCATGGAAGTAACAATGCACAAAGCATTTTTAATAAAAGGTACATTTTCTATTACTCGAAACTGAAACTTAACCTTCCATAGTTCTCAACAGATGAGAACGTAGTGTCCTACAAAAAGACACCCAAACCCAGTTCCAACATGGTATACATCTATTGTCCGGGCCAAGGCACAGTGAGCATGTAATAACTAGATTTTACTCAGTTAAAAAGTTCGAAGAATGTGTCTAATCGAATTGACTACTGGTTTAAGTGCGACTCAGTTGTCTTTTGGTGTAAAACAATATTTTTGTCGTTGTTGTAAAATAAATGTGCAAAACTTTAAAGTAAATGACATGTAATTAAAAGTAAAACTAATTAAAATGTAAATGACAAAAATTAAAGCTTGACGAAAAGTAAATTTAATAGTGAAATAAAAATGCAAACTTGAAATTGAAAACTAAAACAAGACTAGTTAAAATAATGCTAAGTAAAAAGGCGGGAAAAATAAATGCATGAAAATAAAACAGAGGATAAACAAAACCTGAGTCGGAATCCAAAATACTGTCACTATCCGGAATACCCAACAAGTTGCTTATCCGGAATAAACTAAACTGAAACTTATCTGGAATGTTTAATGTTCCTTATCCGGAATATGAGTTAAACCTATAATCCGAAATAACTTTGCTTATCCGGATTTCCTTCTATCCACTATCCGGAATACACCAAACGACGGCTTATCCGGAATACCTAATAAGGAACTTACCCGGAATCCCGTTTAGCCTCTTATCCGGAATGTCTATATTTGCTGCTTATCCGAAATTCTTCTTGATCTGCTTATCCAGAATCTGGTTGTTGCTTTTATCCGGAATTCGTAACATGAAGGCTTATCTGGAATCACTAACACTACTATCCGGAATCCAGAAGTAAGGGCTTATCCGGAATCCTGATTTGGCTACTATCCGGAATCTTGCTCCTAACCTTTATCCGGAATCAGAATTTCGGAAGCTTATCCGTAATTTACAAATGATGTGTAATCGGAATCTTAGGGTTTAAAAGAAATCCGGATAATGAAAATGAACAATAAGCAAAAAATCTAAAAATAAGCTAAAAACAAATAAGCACTTAACCAAAACTTTTACCAAATCAAATTTAAGAAAAAGCTAATAAGCCAAAATTTAAAAGCTTTTAAAAACACTAAATAATAAAAATATTTAAAATCAACTTTTTATAAAATAACTTTTGAAAACACTTATTTAAAATTACGAAAAGCACACAATAAGCTATAAAATCAATAAGCTAACACAATCATAAACATAAAAACATAACAATTAATCAAATAAGCATAACAATAAGATAATAAACACAAAGATTAAATCAAGACAAGAAAGGTAGAATGAAAGATTAATTAAAAACTTGATTAAAATTAAAGATTCAACGACACAAAATTAAACTTACTTGAAATTAAAGGCAAGAATTTAAGGTGCAAGACAATAAGATCAAATGACAATTAAGTAAATGACATGAAATTAAAATTGGAAGAGCTATTTTGTCAAGATAGTCAACACCTCCTAATGTGACATTAGGAGGGTATTTATAGGAGATTAGGGAGGTTAGCATGTGTTGCTCCTTTCTTTCTTCTCTCGTCTTTTCGTCTTCTAAATTCTTCGACTTTTTCGACTTTGTCTCGGGATTATTTGAACTCGTCTTACAATTTCTTCATTTATTAGACTTGAGTTCTTCGACTTCATTAAACTTCCGTCTTTAGACTTTTTCTTTGATAAATCTTCAGAATAGGCCTTGGACTTCCGTTCTTTTTGCACTCTTGATCTTTTGACTTCGTCTTTTGTCTTTTTCTTCGATAAAAGCCCATGAAAGCCCATGTTTTCTTCCCTTTTCACATTTTGATCGTAAATCACAACAAAAACACAAACCACGCATAATTTCGACATTTACGACATAAAATACACGTTTTGGCTTGGTTATTATTATAATTAAGTGGTAAAAGGATAAGTGTTTTTCACTTATTAAATCCCCTACACTTGACCATTGCAATGTCCTCATGCAATGCATTAATTACAAAGCAAGTTTTACATTTTTCATCATAATCTATCCACATTGGCTTTTATTAAAGAGATAGAAAATTACAAAATATTTAAAAGAAGAAAACTAATAAAAAGATCAAAAACTTACCTTGGGGTTTTGGAATGTCATGAATGATTATCATCCTAAAGTTTCACGTTCCCCATACCAAGCTTAAAAACGAGATCATTGTTATTATAAGTTAGCAAACTATCAGAAACTCATGTGGGCCAATTATTTACTTAGACTCCCTTATTCCTAGGTGTATCTCTTATATTTTATTGATGTCTTGAATGATCACGAGGATGCATTGTTGACTTATTTTGATAGTTATTTAGGCTGAAAATAAAGTGGGACGATTTAATCAATAGTTAGCTAAATGACAAAATCTTTTAAAACTGCTTCTCGGGACCTCATAAAGTTCATATCTTGGCATAACTCGCTTCACGATTTGAGACCTTTCTCGGACCGATATTTGGCATTGACTTCATACTTCAAATCTTGAGAGACGTTCATTAAATATTGGTCTTCTCTTCATAATAGGAATTTCTTCACTTGAACTTTTTGAGAGATTCTTCATATTTGGACCACGACTTCTTCATTATTCTCCAATCTTTATTTGGGATTTTGATATACAACGATCCGCCTCCTTTTAGGACTTGGATCTATTTATCCTCATACCTTGTTAGGGCCTTTTTGGATAGATTTCTCCATGATCTTTAGGGGGAGTATTTGCTTTTCGTCGTGTGTCTCGATCCTTCATATTGATTTTTGATAAATGATTCTTCACATCACTTTGGATCTTTAGCAACAAAATGTAGCCCTCATGCCTTGTTAGGGCCTTTTCGGACTCGCCAATCTTTGCATCCCGCTTCAATAAGTTATGCCTTAGCTATGAACTCTAATTAATACTGAGCAACTTTTAAACGATCGTGTGATAGAAGCTAAGTAACTTTTCAAATCGTACAACCTTATTTATTGCAATTAAATTTATTAACAAGCGATGGGAGAAAAAGCTTATAATCAACTCACATAAATTCATGAAAGAATACCAAACTTATAATTGATTCTATCATCTCTCGTTCTCCACAATTTAAGATCTCAAGGAATGAGACTCGTGGATGCTTAGCCAATTAAATCAAAGTTTTGGGTTTTCAAGTCATCTATAGAATCTTGAAAATTCTTAGACTTTTTCATGTTTAGAATTCACATTTTATAGTTCCCTTGATAAACGACTTTCTAGGATCAGTTATAGGAACTTGCGAAAAGTTCTTGTTCTTAACCCGTAAGAGTTAAGACTTTCGCGTTTTAAAGTTCCCTATATAAAAGCCTAGCAAAACTTGACTTAAACACGTTAAGGATACTAGCTAGAGTAAACTTAGATAAGTAAACTCGGGTTGAGTCAAAAGATTCACAACGTTTAAAAATTAAAACCACTTTATTAAAATTTATTCTAGCAAAGAAAGAAAATAACAATAACAAAGGTAAATACAACTAGGCCAAAATAGATTAAAAATGTCAAAAAACCAACTTTTTGGTTAAAATGAGGACAAATACAAGGAAAAACCCACTTAACTTCGATAGAAGTCCCCCTACACTTAATATAAACATTGTCCTCAATGTTTAAGCATGTGGAAGTAAACTCCCCTACACTTAGGACATTGTGCACGTTGTTTAAATTTGGCTAAGGAAGAGACAACTAAAGTAATTCCTATCTTAATATTAAAGAATATAAAATAGAGAATCAAAAGAGTTTAGGATAGAACCGGGAAGACGGGTACACAGAACCACGGGTCGTCAAAAGTCATCAAGAATGGATCTTTGAAAGCTTGAATCCCCGCACATGATAAGAAAGAAAACTACAAACAACATACTAGGGTCTCCCCTATACTTATTAAAAAAACAGAATACAAGGATAGATACTCCGGGTTGCCTCTCGAGAAGCGCTTGTTTTTGTTCACCGAGTCGTGAGCCTGACTCGACCTTGATTAGCATAGGAAGAAGCTGGAAACACATCCACCGGGATCAAATACATGGTTTTCGTCCATCAAGTAGCACAAGATTAAGGCAAACAAGGCAAGCCAAAGAAGAGTAGGCAAGGCTCCCTTAAGCAGTTGTTGAGCACGGTGGTAGCAAGGGTGATGAGGTGCAAGCATATCTCCATGGTTTCCAAAAATCTTTCTTTTTATTTCATCAGATGGATATTGAGATTGCTTAGAAATTGCAATACCGGGATCGAACACCTTTTCCTTTAGGGGAAAATAACACTCAGGCTCAGTAGACCTTGAAGAAGATCCGCTCATAAATCGCACAATCTCATCCTTAGAAGGTGGATAAAGAGGTGTCAAGACATAAGTACTGCGGATATCGGTGTCTTCCGGCTTCTTCTCCTTTGAAACGGGTTTCTTCATATCCAAAGGAGGATAAAGAGCATCATCAAAGTCCAAAGGAGGAGAATCATTCTCATTTGGGAAGTAAGTGTTGAGAAAAGTAGCAAAGTATTCCTCAAATGAGTAGTCATCCAAAGTAGGATCAAGTATTGTTGGCGGAGGATCTTCATCAAAAGTAGGTGCAAGGTCATCATGTGAAAAATCACTCGAAAGAGTATCGACATCATCAAAGTCATCATAAGTTGGCATGTCTTTATACTCAGAAGAAAAATCATCAGACTCATCCATGTCAGAACTAGAATCATCATCATAGTCATCATAAATTGGTGGAGACACATGAATTGGTGGGGGATATAAATTGGAGAGAGAATCATCCACATCATCTTTGAAAAGTGGATTATCGTAGCAAGAATCAAAAAGAGGATTGTTTTAGACGACAAAATCATCAAGCACACTAATCATATTCGCTTATTCTCTTCCATTTGATTTGGTTGTGATCTTCGCCATTTTAAATACTTGTGCCTCATTCCCGACCCTTAAGATTAACTCACCTTCGGCAACATCGACTAAAGCTTTTCCGGTTCTCAAGAATGGCCGACCAAGTATTAATGGAATACGAGGGTCCATTTCATAATCAACAACAACAAAGTCGACTGGAAAAGTGAAGGTACCAACTTTAACAAACACATCTTCAGCAATACCAACAGGGTAAGCAAGAGTGCGATTCGCTAGCTCAAGAGTCATCTTTGTTGGTGTAAGATTGGGTAATGATAAATTTTTCCAAACACTTAAAGGCATCAAATTAATACTTGCCCCGAGATTGGCTAAGGCAGTAAATTCTTCGGTTTGGTTAAAAGTACATGGTAGCACAAAACGACCGGGATGTCCAAGTTTTTCCGCAAGTTCTTTAAGAAGGACTGCAGAACAGTTTTCATTCAATCGAGTGTTAACAAACTCGGCCATATTCTCCTTCTTATTAAGCAATTCCTTAAACATCTTAACAAATTTAGGCATTTGGGCTAGAGCTTCAACAAGGCTAAAGGTGATGGTCAGTCCCGAAATCTTCTTCAAAAAATTAGACACTTCAATATCATCCTTGGTGAGCAATTGGCACTTGTCTAAGCGAGAAGGATAAGGGATATTGGTTTTAGGTGGTGTAGGTGTATCATGTAAAGTTTGAGATGTTGAAGGTTTAAAGGTGGAAGGTGGGGTTGGTGAAGAGTTCTTCTTGGGTACTTCTTTATTAAGAGGTGGAGACAGTAATGGAGAACTAATACTAGGCGTGGGAGTAGGAGGGATAAATGGTGGTGGAAGAGGTGTAGATGGAGTAACTGGGGAAGGGATAGATGGTCCTACAAGAGTTGCTCCATTGCGTGTAGTAATAGCACTCACATTCGCTCTTGGGTTGGTGACGATATTTGAAGAAAGAGAACCCGAAGTAGAGGGTTGAGTACTTGGAAAGAAACTAGCCATCATATTCTTCAAATCATTCGTTTGATTGCTAAAAGAGGTTTGCATATCATGTCGAAGCTCGGTTCTAATATCATTCCCTTGCTTAGTGATATCTCCTTTCAAGTTGATGATTTGGCTTTGTAGATTCTTAACTAGCTCTCCTTGGGTACTCATGAAAGTTTCAACATCATGATTAATGGGTGGTGCTTGTTGAGCGGGTGGGTGATAAGGATTAGAAGCTCGAGGTGGGTTTGGGTTGCTTCTATTGTAGTTGTTGGGGTTGTGGTTTTGAGGAGAAAAACCGGGTGAAAGAAAGTTGTTAGAATGGTAACTTAGCAAGTTACGATCACCTTGAGGTCGGGCTTGATGGCTTTCTGTTGAATAGTTACCATAAGCCGCATACACGTTTTCCGGATTTTCATGATTAGAGGGACAATCAGTGTATGAATGAGGACCCTGGCAAATCTCACAAGAAGTTGCGACAGCTTTAACTTGTTGTTGTTGAGTTGTAGCCAAAAGTTGCATATTCTTGCTCATTTCGACCATTGCGCGGGTCAATTCGGTGATATCAGGGTTTGAAGAAGTAGAAGAAACATTGACTCTCGGGTTATTCCTTGAAGATGCGGATGAATCCCAATTTTTGTGATGAGTAGTCATGTTCTCGATAAGCTCTCTACACTCCTCAGGTCTTCTTTTCATAAATGTGCCACCAGCGGCTGCATTAATCGTATCACGATCACGAAAAGTTAAACCGTTGTAGAAAGTATCAATTAAGGTGAGGGGGAGCATGTTGTGGTTTGGACATTGATCGATCAAAACATTATAGCGTTCCCAAGCATCAAAAAGTGATTCATCAGGTTCTTGAGTAAATCCACCAATTTGATTTTGAAGGCTCGTGACCATGGATGGTGGAAAGTAGCGCGACAAAAATCGTTGAGTCATCTCGTCCCAAGTACGAATTGAATTCTTCGGAAGACGATTAAACCATTTTTCGGCATGGTGGGATAAGGTGTGTGGAAATAGGTGAAGGTGAAGAAAATCCATAGTAACACCGGGCAACTTCATGCTTTGAGTAACGGTAATGAATTTGTCGAGCTGTTTGTTGGAATCATCATCCGGTAATCCGCGAAATGGACAAGTGTTTTAAACTTGTTGGATCATGTGATGCTTCAACGAAAACTCTGGAGCCGTGATTTGCATCGGCGCAATCAGTCCTCCTCTTCCATTCATCGTAGGTTGACACAGCTCCTCCATCGTTCGAAGATCGGGTGGGGGAGCATTGTTGTTATTGTTTATGTTGGGGTGAGGTGGATTATTGTTGTTGTGCACACCAGCCATAACTAAATCTTCACGAATCTCGGGCTCTGAATAAGTTGAAGATCTAGTACGCATACACCTGCAAAAGAAGAAAAAGATACCAAAGAAAATAGAGAATATATATACACTTATAAAAATAAAATCTTTTTGGTGCAAAACTTTGAAAAAGAAATGCTTTTTAAATGTTTTTTAATGTTTTTGTATTTTTGAAATTTTTTAATTTGTATGATTTTTGAAATTTTTTGACACGAGAAATAACTCTCACGAATGAACGGATCCCAAAATTCAACGCGTCTTTCATAGAAAACCGTTAATCTTTACGAAAAGAGCCGGCAGCGACGCCATTTAATAACTAGATTTTACTCAGTTAAAAAGTTCGAAGAATGTGTCTAATCGAATTGACTACTAGTTTAAGTGCGAATCAGCTGTCTTTTGGTGGAACAATATTTTTGTCGTTGTTGTAAAATAAATGTGCAAAACTTTAAAGTAAATGACATGTAATTAAAACAAAAACTAATTAAAACGTAAATGACAAAAATTAAAGCTTGACGAAAAGTAAATTTAACAGTGTAATAAAAATGCAAACTTGAAATTGAAAACTAAAACAAGACTAGTTAAAATAATGCTAAGTAAAAAGGCGGGAAAAATAAATGCATGAAAATAAAACAAAGGATAAACAAAACCTGAGTCGGAATCCAAAATACTGTCACTATCCGGAATACCCAACAAGTTGCTTATCCGGAATAAACTAAACTGAAACTTATCCGGAATGTTCAATGTTCCTTATCCGGAATATGAGTTAATCCTACAATCCGGAATAACTTTGCTTATCCGGATTTCCTTCTATCCAGTATCCGGAATACACCAAACGACGGCTTATCTGGAATACCTAATAAGGACCTTTATCCGAAATCCCGTTTAGCCTCTTATCCGGAATCTCTATATCTGCTGCTTATCCGGAATTCTTCTTGATTTGCTTATCCGAAATCTGGTTGTTGCTTTTATCCGGAATTCGTAACACGAAGGCTTATCCGGAATCACTGACACTACTATCTGGAATCCAAAAGTAAGGGCTTATCCGGAATCCTGATTTGGCTACTATCCGGAATCTTGCTCCTAACCTCTATCCGGAATCAGAATTTCGGAAGCTTATCCGGAATTTACAAATGATGTCTATTCGGAATCTTAGGGTTTAAAAGAAAGCCAGATAATGAAAATGAACAATAAGCTAAAAATCTAAAAATAAGCTAAAAACAACTAAGCACTTAACCAAAACTTTTACCAAATCAAATTTAAGAATAAGCTAATAAGCCAAAATTTAAAAACTTTTAAAAACACTAAATAATAAAAATATTTAAAATCAACTTTTTATAAAATAACTTTTGAAAACACTTAATTAAAATTACGAAAAGCACACAATAAGCTATAAAATCAATAAGCTAACATAATCATAAACATAAAAACATAACAATTAATCAAATAAGCATAACAATAAGATAATAAACACAAAGATTAGATCAAGACAAGAAAGGTAGAATGAGAGATTAATTAAAAACTTGATTAAAATTAAAGATTCAACAACACAAAATTAAACTTACTTGAAATTAAAGGCAAGAATTTAAGGTGCAAGACAAGAAAATTAAATGACAATTAAGTAAATGACATGAAATTAAAATTGGAAGAGCTATTTTGTCAAGATAGTCAACACCTCCTAATGTGACATTAGGAGGGTGTTTATAGGAGATTAGGGAGGTTAGCATGTGTTGCTCCTTTCTTTCTTCTCTCGTCTTTTCGTCTTCTAAATTCTTCGACTTTTTTGACTTTTTCTCGGGATTATTTGAACTCGTCTTATAATTTCTTCATTTATTAGACTTGAGTTCTTCGACTTCATTAAACTTCTGTCTTTAGACTTTTTCTTCGATAAATCTTCAGAATAGGCCTTGGACTTCCGTTCTTTTTGCACTCTTGATCTTTTGACTTCGTCTTTTTCTTTTTCTTCGATAAAAGCCCATGAAAGCCCATGTTTTCTTCCCTTTTCACATTTTGATCCTAAATCACAACAAAAACACAAATCACGCATAATTCTGACATTTACGACATAAAATACACGTTTTGGCTTGGTTATTATTATAA
Source organism: Glebionis coronaria (assembly GCA_025667525.1). Lineage (NCBI taxonomy): Eukaryota > Viridiplantae > Streptophyta > Magnoliopsida > Asterales > Asteraceae > Glebionis > Glebionis coronaria. Next base: position 336,953,008 of record CM046876.1, on the reverse strand, counting down.
TTAAGTGGTAAAAGGATAAGTGTTTTCACACTTATTAGCATGACTCACCCAGATGGGGATGGTCAATCCCAAATAGATCTATTTATAACATTCGGGCAATTTACAATAATTTAACAGTTTCTATAATAGTCAATCGTAGTCAAGTTTATACAATTCTGTTATGTCCAATAAATAGTTGCATGTTTTCTCCCCTGTAGAGGAAAAGTTTATCAATAGTTTATATGGGGCTGTAAACTCACCTGGGAGTTGGCAATAGCTTTATAATACGAATATCCAAATAATGATCATGCCAAAGCTATGCCTAATCAAATAGTACAATCTTAATAGATAATACAAGGAATGCATGTGTATGCTTATACATATTTTTAATCAGTTTATTAATGCTACAACATTTATTTAATGACTGTAGTACAAGTATTAATACTATCCATTTAACTTGTATTTAAGTTTCTAATTTAAGTAAACATAAAATGTTTTACTTATAATATTAGTTTACGTCCGTAGTACATGTATTAATAATAATCAGTTAAACTTACAATTAAGTTTCATATTTAAGTAAACATAAAATGTTTTACTTATAGTATTAGTACCCATACTTGCATTCAATTTATCTTACGTTCATATAATTTTATTTCCTAAAAGTATATGAGTACATGTATTAATTATACATATCCATATTATTTATACAATTTATTTCATAAAGCAAAATATAAATATTTTATTTTTGTAAAGTAAAAATATAAATATTTTATTTAACTTTAAAGTTCCCATAAACTATTTAACATTTGTAAAATAATTTATAAATTACAAGTTTAAGAATTTATACTTTAAATCCTTATGATTTAGGGTTTATTCAAGTTTTACTAAATTTAAAATAGAATTAGGGTTAGGGCTAGTTTAAGTTTCGGAGTATTACAAAACTAGTCCCTCCATATTTTAAGTAAAGTAAAACTTTCGGAATTAACACTTTTAGTACCTAGGGCTTGTTATACTTTCGGATTATGGCAGATTTAGTCCTCCTAGATATAACTAGGTTTTTAACTTTCATAAAATGGCAAAAACAGTCCCTAGGGCTTCTTTAGGTTTTAGATTATTACAAAAGTGGTCCTTAGGTTTATGAAATGACAAAACAACTTTTAGAAACTTTCCAAAATGGTCCCTAGGGTTTAATATGCCACGTATGGTATTTATTAAACCTTAGTAATAAATGTGAAAACACTTATCCTTTTACCACTTATTTCCAATAATAACAAGACCAAAATGTATATTTTATGTCGTAAAAGTCGGAATTATGCGTGGTTTGTGTTTTTATTGTGTTTTAGGATCAAAAGATGAAAAAGGAATAAAACATGGGCTATCACGGGCTTTTATCGAAGAAAACGAGAAAAGACGAAGTCAAAAGATCAAGAGTGCAAAAAGAACGGAAGTCCAAGGCCTATTCTGAAGATTTATCGAAGAAAAAGTCTAAAGACGGAAGTTTAATGAATTCGAAGAACTCAAGTCTAATAGAAGAAGAAAATTACAAGACACGTTCAATTTACATCGACAAATCCCGAGACGACGTCGAGAAAGACAAAGAATTTAAATCGAGTCGAGAAGAAAGAAAGAAAGAAGGAAGCACATGCATCTCCACATCTCCTATAAATGCCCTCCTAATGACACATTAGGAGGGTGTTAGCTAGTTTATTTCTTTTTTGTAGTTTTCATTTTAGAGAGAGAAAGTTTTAACTTTCTCTCACTAAGTTTTCATCTTTTCTCTATCTTTTCTTTCAACTTTAAGCTTTATTTCATCCTTGTATTTGGAATTCATTAATCAAAAGTTCAAGTTTAAGCTTTTTATCTTTAATCTTCTTCTACCTTTCTTGATTTTGATTTATCTTTGATCCGAAATGTTCTTGATTCGTGTTTGATTTTGATGTTTATGTGATTAAAAAGTTCATCTTTTTATGCCTATATAAGTTCTTATACGATTAAGCTTAAGGCTTGTTATGCTTATTGGCTTATTTCGTATTTAGCTTATTAGTTTTTAAGTTTTCTTAAAAGTTTAGTGTTTTTAAAGTTTTATTTAAAAAGTTTGTTTAATTCGTGTTTTAAAAGTTGTCAAATTTGTGCTTATTTAGTCTTGGCTAAGAGTTGGTAAATGCTTATTGGATTAACAGCTTATTCGGTTCAGCTTTGTTACATTTTGTGTCCATCGCAATATTGTAAGGGTTTTACCTGTCACGATCCCTTGGGTACGATCTGCTGGATACGATCGCATTGACTGCGATCCATACTTCTTTCATTGGCTACGATCCACACCACGATCACTTGTTGCGATCTGTGGGTGCAATCGTGTCACGATCCCTTGGTACGATCGCATTGACTGCGATCCTTGTTGTTACGATCAAAGACCACGATCCACTTGTTGCGATCGTGGTTGCGATCAGTGAGTGCGATCCAAGTCACGATCCAGCAGTGCGATCCCTCACTTCTTAAGTGCGATCCACCACTACGATCAAGGACCACTATCCATCTTGCGATCTAACTTTGGTTTTTTGTCTTATTTATCTTAGTTTTCGAATTTACTTTTCCCGCATTTTCACTTAGAATTATTTTAAACAAGTTTTGTTTTAGTTTATTTTTACAAAGTTTTCAAGTTTTAAATTCATTGCGTGTTAAGGACAAGCTAACTAAGGCACCGGTCTTGGTTACCCTAATTGGGAGCTACCTTTTGAATTGATGTGTGATGCTAGCGACTTTGCCATTGGAGCGGTTTTGGGCCAAAGAGTGAACAAACACTTCCAACCAATCCATTATGCTAGCAAGACAATGACGGGGGCTCAAATGCATTGTACCACTACCGAAAAAGAGCTTTTAGCTGTAGTGTATGCTTTTGAGAAATTCCGCCCCTATCTTGTTCTTTCCACCACAATCGTATACACCGACCACTCCGCGTTGAAGTACTTGTTAACTAAGAAAGATTCTAAGCCAAGACTTCTTCGTTGGGTTTTGCTCCTTCAATAATTTAAAATCGAAATTCGTGACAAGAAGGGAGCCGAAAACCTAGCCGCGGATCATCTAGGTGACTTGAGGATCCTTATCAAGGGGATCATCCGAATCAAGAGATCAATGACTCTTTTCCCCTTGAGGCCGTAATGTCTATCAATTCCAATCTTGATGACACCCCGTGGTTTGCGGACATTGCAAACTACTTAGCGGGTGGTATTCTCATCGAAGGGTTAACATCCCAACAAAAGAAGAAGTTCTTTAAAGATGTTAAGACTTACTTTTGGGGTGACCCTTATCTCTTCAAACAATGTACTGATCTGATTATTCGTCGGTGTGTTGATGGACCCGCAACTTTAGACATTCTCGAAGCTTGCCATAAAGGACCCACCGGTGGTCACTTTGGTCCCAACTACACCGCGAAGAAAGTGTTTGACTCGGGATTCTATTGGCCCACCATTTATCGTGACGCTCACGAGATGGTTAAAAATTGTGATGCTTGCCAACGCCAAGGCAAGATCACACATAAAGATGAGATGCCTAAAAATTTCATACAAGAATGTGAAATCTTTTATGTCTGGGGTATCGACTTTATGGGGCCATTTCCATCATCTAAAGGGAACAAGTACATCCTAGTAGCCGTTGACTACGTATCCAAATGGGTTGAAGCTAAGGCTCTCCCTACGAACGATGCGAGGGTGGTTGTGAACTTTCTGAAGCAACTTTTTTCTCGATTCGGTGTTCCTCGTGCTATAATCAGTGAGCACGGGACTCATTTTTGCAATGATCATTTTGCTCGAGTTATGGCTAAGTACGGTGTCAATCACCGTCTTTCCACCGCTTATCATCCTCAAACAAATGGTCAAGCCGAGATATCTAACCGTGGATTGAAGCGAATTCTTGAGCGTACTGTGGGAGAGCATCGTGCCTTGTGAGCCGCTAAGTTAGATGATGCTTTGTGGGCTTTCCGTACTGCATATAAGACGCCGATTGGTTCCACTCCATATCGTCTTGTGTACGGGAAAGCATGCCACCTCCCTATTGAGCTGGAACATAAGGCGTACTGGGCCTTGAAGTGGGCCAATTTTAACATCAACAAAGCCGGTGATCTTCGGAAGATTCAACTCAATGAGCTAAATGAACTAAGGAATGAAGCTTATGAGAACTCATTGATCTACAAGGAGAAGAGCAAGATCATCCATGATGCAAGGATTAAGAACCGAGAGTTCCACGTTGGTGATCAAGTTTTACTCTTTAACTCTAGGTTGAAGATCTTCTCGGGCAAGCTGAAGAGCCGTTGGTCTGGTCCATTCACCATCGCCAAAGTCTTCCCATATGGCACCATTGAGCTTTCTCAACCAAATGGGCCCAATTTTAAAGTGAATGGACAGCGCGTGAAGTTGTACTTTGGTGGGGACATCTCTTATGAGATGATTCCATCCCTCACCATGTTTCCCTTGAATTAGTTCTGGGTCGAGTCAGGCTCGTGACTCGGTTAACAAAAACAAGCGCTTCTCGGGAGGCAATCCGTTGATCTATCCTTTACCGTTTTCATAATAAGTGTAGGGGGAGCCCCGTATGTGTTTGTTGTCTTGTTTCTTGTGATGTGCAGGGATTGAAGCTTCAAAGATCTATTCTCGATGACTTTTGACGAACCGTGATCCCGTGTACCCGTCTTACTGGTTCTATCCTAAACTACCGTGATTCAATATTTCATATCTCATATGTTCACATTGAAATCACTATAGTTGTCCTTTCCTTAGTAAGATTTAAACAACGTGCTTACTCCCACATGCTTAAACATTGAGGACTATGTTTATATCAAGTGTAGGGGGATCTCTATCGAAGTAAGTGGGCTTTTCCATGAATTTGTCCTCATTCTAACTGGAAAATTTGATTTTTCGATATTTTTCAAAATTTTTAATCTATTTTGGCCTGGTAATTTTCCTTTGTTATTCGTTATTTACTTTCTTTGCTAGAATAAATTTTCAATAAAGTGGTTTTAAATTTTTTAAAGTCGTGAATATTTTGACTCAACCCGAGTTTACTTATCTAAGTTTACTCTAGCTAGTATCCTTAACGTGTTTAAGTCAAGTTTTGCTAGGCTTTTATATAGGGAACATTAAAACGCGAAAGTCTTAACTCTCACGGGTTAAGAACAAAAACTTTTCGCAAGTTCCTATAATTGTAGCTAGAGAGTTTTTTTTATCAAGGGAACATTAAAATGCGATTTCTAAACATGAAAAAGTGTAAGAATTTGCAAGATCCTATAGATGACTCGAAAACCCAAAACTTTGATTTAATTGGTTAAGCATCCACGAGTCTCATTCCTTGAGATTTTAAATTGTGGAGAAAGAGAGATGATAGAGTCAATTATAAGTTTGATATTCTTTCATGAATTTATGTGATTTGATTATAAGCTTTTTCTCCTGTCGCTTGTTAATAAATTTAATTGCAATAAATAAGGTTGTACGATTTGAAAAGTTACTTAGCTTCTAGCACAAGATCGTTTAAAAGTTTCTCGGTATTAATTAGAGTTCATAGCCAAGGCGTAACTTATTGAAGCGAGATGCGAAGATTGGCGAGTCCAAAAAGGTCCTAACAAGACATGAGGGCTACATTTTGTTGCTAAAGGGTCCAAAAGTGATGTGAAGAATCATTTATCAAAAATCAATATGAAGGATCGAGACACATGACGAAAAGTAAATATTCCCCTAAAGATCATGGAGAAGTGTATACAAAAAGACCCTAGCAAGGTATGAGGATAAATAGATCCAAGTCCTAAAAGGAGGCGGATCGTTGTATATCGAAATCCCAAATTAAGATTGGAGAAAAATGAAGAAGTCGTGGTCCAAATATGAAGAATCTCTCAAAAACTTTAAGTGAAGAAATTCCTATTATGAAGAGAAGACCATAATTTCAACAACATCTCTCAAGATTTGAAGTATGAAGTCGCTGCAAAATATCGGTCCGAGAAAGGTCTCAAATCGTGAAGTGAGTTATGCCAAGATATGAACTTTAAGAGGTCCCGAGAAGCAGTTTTAAAAGATTTTGTCCTTTAGCTAACTATGGATTAAATTGTCCCACTTTATTTTCAGCCTAAATAACTATTGAAATAAGTCAAACAATGCATCCTCGTGATCATTCAAGACAAAATTAAAATATAAGAGATTCACCTAGGAATAAGGGAGTCTAAGTGAATAATTGGGCCACATGAGTTCGTGTTAGTTTGCTAACTTATAATAACAATGATCTCGTTTTTAAGCTTGGTTTGGGGAACGTGAAACTTGAGGATGATGAACATTCATGACGGCCAAAACCCCAATGTAAGTCTTTGATTTCTTTACTTATTTTTAAAATATTTATATCTTTTTAATCTACTTAAAGTTTAGTATTTAATAAAGGCCAAGGTGGGTTATCTATGATGAGAAATGTAAACTGTGCTTTGAAATTAATGCATTGCATGAGGGCATTGCAATGGTCAAGTGTATGGGATTTAATAAGTGTGAAAACACTTATCCTTTTACCACTTATTTCCAATAATAACAAGATCAAAACGTATATTTTATGTCGTAAAAGTCGGAATTATGCGTGGTTTGTGTTTTTATTATGTTTTAGGACCAAAAGATGAAAAAGGAAGAAAACATGGGCTATCACGGGCATTTATCGAATAAAACAAGAAAAGACGAAGTCAAAAGATCAAGAGTGCAAAAAGAACGGAAGTCCAAGGCCTATTCTAAAGATTTATCAAAGAAAAAGTCTAAAGACGGAAGTTTAATGAAGTCGAAGAACTCAAGTCTAATAGAAGAAGAAAATTACAAGATAAGTTCAATTTACATCGACAAATCCCGAGACGACGTCGAGAAAGACAAAGAATTTAAATCGAGCCGAGAAGAAAGAAAGAAAGAAGGAAGGAAGCACATGCATCTCCCCATCTCCTATAAATACCCTCCTAATGACACATTAGGAGGGTGTTATCTAGTTTATTTCTTTTTTGTAGTTTTCATTTTAGAGAGAGAAAGTTTTAACTTTCTCTCATTAAGTTTTCATCTTTTCTCCATCTTTTCTTTCAACTTTAAGCTTTATTTCATCCTTGTATTTGGAATTCATTAATCAAAAGTTCAAGTTTAAGCTTTTTATCTTTAATCTTATTCTACCTTTCTTGATTTTGATTTATCTTTGATCCGAAATGTTCTTGATTCGTGTTTGATTTGATGTTTATGTGATTAAGAAGTTCATCTTTTTATTCCTATATAAGTTCTTATACGATTAAGCTTAAGGCTTTTTATGCTTTTTGGCTTATTTCGTATTTAGCTTATTAGTTTTTAAATTTTCTTAAAAGTTTAGTGTTTTTAAAGTTTTATTTAAAAAGTTTGTTTAATTCGTGTTTTAAAAGTTGTTAAATTTGTGCTTATTTAGTCTTGGCTAAGAGTTGGTAAATGCTTATTGGATTAACAGCTTATTCGGTTCAGCTTTGTTACATTTTGTGTCCATCGCAATATTGTAAGGGTTTTACCTGTCACCATCCCTTGGGTACGATCTCCTGGATACGATCGCATTGACTGTGATCCATACTTCTTTCATTGGCTACGATCCACACCACGATCACTTGTTGCGATCTGTGGGTGCGATCGTGTCACGATCCTTTGGTACGATCGCATTGACTGCGATCCTTGTTGTTACGATCAAAGACCACATCCACTTGTTGCGATCGTGGTTGCGATCAGTGAGTGCGATCCAAGTCACGATCTAGCAGTGTGATCCCTCACTTCTTGAGTGCGATCCACCACTGCAATCAAGGACCACGATCTATCTTGCGATCTAACTTTGGTTTTTTGTCTTATTTATCTTAGTTTTCGAATTTAACTTTTCCCGCATTTTCACTTAGAATTATTTTAAACAAGTTTTGTCTTAGTTTATTTTTACAAAGTTTTCAAGTTTTAAATTCATTGCGTTTTAATTTCCATAAATTGCACGCTTCCCGAAATCTCTATTTTTACCAAGTGTTTTTCTAGTAATTTTTAGTTTAATTTTTAAAGCTTTTATTTTTACTCAACGACATTTTTATATTTGCTTATAGTTTAAAATAGATAATCAACCCATTTTATTTGTCCACCAAGAACGACTGAGTCGCACTAATAACTAGTAATCAATTCGAAAAGATCGGACGATAACTCTTTTATAACTAAGTGAAAATTCGGATATTACCTAGACTTTCGAATAATTACATTTTTAGTCCTTGTGTTTAATAGTTTATCAAAACAAGTTTCAAATGTCATGGTTATAGTCCTTAAGTTTCATAAATTGTCATTTTAGTCCAAAAGTTTTTATAAGTTATATTTTATTATAAAAACTTTTATTTAAATAATCCAAAACATTAAATGGGCTAAAATATCTAATAGGCCATCTAGTGAGACTAAATACATTTTAAGTCCACTAATTTGTTAAATGGGCATTTAAACATTTATTGGGCTTAAATACATTTTTAATTCCACTAATTAATTAAATGGGCCTAAACACATTCTTAAGTCCATTAAGGTACTAAGATTTGTTAAATGGGCTTATTGGGTCCATTAAGTCTTGGACTAATGTTGCATGGGCTTGATTAGTTCATCCATACTACTTTTTCATTTTATGTAAGTAATAATCTAGGATTTTCTCATAAGCTTATTATTAGCTTATCCATATTTAGTTATAAACCTTAATAAAAGAATAAAACTCATAGTTTGTTTTATTTGGTGTATCAAATGAGATCTAGATTTGTTACAAGGTTGCATGCAAGTCATAAGCTCTAATATGAGCTTATAACTCACGGCTATAAGTTATAGCTTATTAAGATAAGTCAAGACTTGTTTTAAGGTTGTATGTAATTATATGTGTCCCAAAATAAGATCTAGCTATGTACAAACCAGGAAACCAAATCATAAGTCCATGTATATACATATATAGCCCACGGCTATAATTTAATCTTGGTGTTTCCAAGATGCGGTTTTAGCTAGTTTTGTGTTTTATAATTATTTATAAAGTCCACCATAATTATCTAGGCTTATTGCATGTTTCCAAGGTTACCATGAATCCAAGAAAAACAACATAGCCCATGGCTATATTGTTTTTCCCCAAATGTTGCCATAAGATCTTTATGCTTGTTTTATGTTTATTAGGTTAAGTTAAGTTCTGAACTCTAGATCTAGGTTTTACATAGACATGCATGTACATTTAAAATCCATATAAGGATATATATAGCCCAAGGCTATATTTTTACACATAAAGTGTTAGTGATTTTTAGTATTCCAATATATGTAGATAAATACATATTCCATTACTTAAAACTTGTTATGAAAATCATTGATGTTCATTTAATTATGCCGTGACCTTTAAGGTCATGGTTTTTCATGGTTTTGAGTTACACCAGTTTACTTATGAGATTTATGATTATTAGTTAATCAAAATCCCAAAAAGTGAGATTTGTTACCCACGACTACATTTAAATTCATAAAATGAGTTATATGATTTTTAATCAAGTTTAAACATACAATACGAGTCATAGGTTTCTTTATCAAAAGTTTTTAACCATGACTAATGGTATTCTAAAATATGCCGTGACCTTAGATGGTCATGGTTTTATCAAATCTTGATTTTTAACAAGTGTTATATGTGTTTATAGGTGGATGTTAATGCATGCAAGTAAAATGAAGAAAGTATAATGAATAATACCTTTCTTGCTAATGTTACCAAGGGAGATCTAAAGAACAAGGAGATTAGGGATCTAATCTTGATGAAGATGGAAACCCTAACTATAACCAAGCGGTGACCTTTAAGGATCCGACTAGGGCTTGCTATAATGATTCCAAAGGTGGAGATACTACTAAATGATTAGTAGTTAAGATGAGACAAAGATCTAGTGAAGTTAATGTATGTTCTTGGATGTATATGGCTTAAAGCCGTATGATTTGAGAGAGAAAAGAGATGAGAGAATGAGATTAGATTTGCATGTGAAAGAATGAAGAGTGTGTGTGTGTGTTTTCTGCTTAAAGAAGAGAGAGAAGGGCAAGGCAAAAGGTATGATTGCCTTGGTAAGAGTCATTGTGCCAAGTGTTGGTTTTTCCAAAACCAAGGCAACTCTTCTTCTTCCACATAGGAGATGTGTGTCGTGTAAGGCTAACCGAAAGAAGAGGTGGGCTTGTTGTGGGCTTGTGTTGGACTAGAACACAAAGAGAAAGGATCTTGGGCTAGTCCAATAAGGTGTAAGTATGCTTATAGTATGCATACATACCTACACGACTACATATACAATGTGTAACATGTTTTCCAAATTTGTTAAGTGTTGTATACTCAAATGATGGTTATACATTTTATTACTTGTTCTTCTAGTTTTTAAGTAAATGATTTAAGTTATGTAGTTATTTACAACAAGGATGTAATGTAAAAGTATAAGTACATAATGGACAAGTTCACACACATCTTATAGAAATATGACGTATGAGGGAGTGTTCTAGGATTATTGGGTGAAACTTTTGATGACGTATAGTCCCCAGCCGGGTCATGGACCCGGCCCAAGGGTACTACCCGTATCCGGCCCATCACAGATGGGTGGGATAATGTCAGTCAGGCTTATGGGCTTGAATGAACAGTAACCGCACACATGTGTGCGGCCCACGGCCAAGTACGCCTGACACGGCCGACATAGGGTTAGACAGAATGATATTCTGTCTAGGAATATCTTTACCCCAATAAGGAGAGGATATTCACTACCAGAATTAGAAGATAACAATCATTCTAATTCTGGTGCTTATCTCTTTCTTGGGGTCGAAGGATCAGTGAAAGCCCACTAGGGTTTTACTGCCTATAAAAGGAACCCCCTAAGGGTTCCACAAAGGTATTACGACTCACTCTAAACTCATATAACCGTAAATCGATTACTTACTCTCACGCCGGAGTCTAACCGTGGGAAACCTTCCCACGGTAAGCTTAACGCGTGTTGTTTAGTGTGCAGGATCCCAACCAAACAATTCACTTGGTGCAGGAGCCGGAGCCCAGCCTACCCTAATTAAGCCTAATTCGGGTCTAGCAAGGATCAACCAACTTTTGCATCAACAAGTTGGCGCCATCCGTGGGACCATAACACTAAGCTAGAACAAAATCTCATCTCGAATCTCCAATGACGAAGGGGCATCCGCCTACTAACCCTAGGAATGTGAATCCTGGGACTCGGAAGTCCCAAGGGGAAGGGATTCTCATCCCCAACCAATCACCTAACCGTCTCGCAGGCGGGCTGGGTAACCGTAGCGGTTTTCAACCCGCGGGGGTGACGAGCACGATCTCGGTGATACCCCCGCCTACTTCAACCCTGGACAACCCTGATCCAGGGAGTGCGCCAGACCCTCCTAACAAGGAACCGCGCAGACCCTCGACGGAGGAAGAAATGGAAGCCCTGCCACTCAGTGAGGAGGATCTTACTCGAGTTCTCACTCAGAACTTTGAAAGGATTGTCCCAAGGATCGCATCAAGATTGAGTCTGGGGAGGAACCTCCAAGCCAGACTCAACTTTGGTGACAGTGGACCAACCACCCCCTCCCAAAACCGGAGGAAAAGGAGAACCCGGCCTCAGGAGCAGGGAACCTTTGAGGAAAACCCTCAACCCCGGAATGTGTTTGAACGCATAGGGGACCGCCTTATACAAGAACTAACACAGTCTCAAGAAGGAGAAAGGTCGGATGGCTCACCCGAGCGGCCAGATCGAGAGCTGACCAGAACCACACGTCGCCCAAGTGTGTGAGATAGAATGAACACTGGGAAAAAGGCTCCTGGTTCGTCTCAAAAAAGTGGTCCCTATTCAAAGGGCGGGGCACCACCACCGTCCCCAGATCCGTCTGGGGAGGACTCAGATGACCATCCACCTAAGCGCCGCTGGCCAAGGCGCACGCCTCCACCACCAAACAATGAGGAATATTATGGTGGCCCTTACTATCGGGATACGGAAGCAGAGGACCTCTCGCGTCCATGGTGTGAACCATGGGATGACCCTAGGCTCACACGGCCATGGGCTGATCCCAGGGAAGATCCGTTTACCCTCCGTATACGGAACTATTCTGAGGACACCAAACGTCGCATGCCGGCATGTATCAAGACTTATGATGGGTCCGGTGATCCTGTGGATCACCTCAAAATATTCGATACTCAGGCTAAAATTGAGCGATGGCCCATGCCTATATGGTGCCAAATGTTTAATTCGACCTTGATTGGAAACGCTCGTGACTGGTTCGAGGCACTCCCCCCACGGAGCATTGATAGTTTCACGGAACTACGCACTGCGTTCGAGAACAATTATACTCAAAGGAAGAAGTATAATAGGGATCCGGTCTCATTGGCAACCGTTAAGCAACGGCCGGGGGAGTCCACAGAAGCCTTCACTGAGCGCTTCAATGATGAGTGCACACGCACAAGAACCATGCCAGAGCTCCTGAAAATCTCTGACTACATGCACGCCATAACAGACAGAGAACTAATCAGGCGCCTCAACGACAAGCGCCCAGAGAGATATGATGACCTCATGGAAAGGGTCAGAAATTTCATAGAGGGAGAGACAGCTGTTGCCGCAGCCTACCCATCCCGAGGAAATGGGTACCGGTCAAATGACCAGTCCCGGAGACAGTCGGGCGGTCAAGGCAACCAGAACAATAACAAGGGCTCGGACTATAAGAGCCAAAGCAAAGGCGGACGGTCGGACGACAAGTTCACCCCCCTAAAGATGTCCTACCGAGAGATCTTGTTGACTGAAGGGGCGAACTTTCCAAGGCCTCCCCCAATGACCACACCCCCGAAACGTCGGCAAGGAAGTCGCTTCTGCGAAATCCATAATGACAAAGGACACGGCACGGAGGAGTGTATCCAGCTCAAGAAGCATATTGAGTCGCTAATCAAATCAGGCAAACTCAAGCACCTAGTTAAGGATTGGAAAGACGGAAAAGACAACAACAAGAAGTATGATAAGAAGGATCCCCAAAAGGACAAGCCTTCTACCATATACATGATCCAATCCAGACAGCGCCGCACGAGACAGAAAATTGGCCAAAAATTTTCATGCGGCAAGGAAATCTCATTCCCTCTCATTACAGCAAGCGACGTGATTGATGCGCCTCTCACTATTGAGATAAGCATTGGAACACACAATGTTCGTCGCATGTATGTGGATGGAGGGTCGTCAGCAGAGGTGCTGTATGAACACTGCTTTGTGCAGTTATGCCCAGAAATAAGAAGCCAATTAGTACCGGCCACGTCGCCGCTTACTGGCTTTAGTGGAGACACTATCTGGCCGATAGGGCAGTTGCGTTTGCTTGTCACCATTGGGAATGAGGAACATTCCACTACAACGTGGATGAACTTCATGGTGATACGTTCACACTCTCCTTATAATGGAATCATAGGCAGACCAGGCATTTTGGCTATCCGGGCAGTACCCTCTACGGCACACGGAATGATTAAATTCCCCGTTGATGGGGGAATCGTTACTATTTACAACACAGTCGTGCCAACATCCGAGTGTCACACTGTGACAACACCGGCACCACCTGTCCCACCCAAGGATGGAGCACCACCACCCAATTGGAAGGTGGCCATTCACCCTGACTATCCGGAACAGGAGGTATCCATAGGAGGGGCGCTCTCGGATAGCGGCAAAAGGGCCATGTGCTCTCTTTTAAGTGCAAACCTGGACATATTCGCATGGGAGCCAAAACATATGACGGGTGTGCCACGTGCGATAGCAGAGCATAAGCTCCAAATCCGCCAAGGGTACCAACCCATCAAGCAAAAGAAGCGCGGCCAGGCGCCCGAGCGAAGTCAAGTTATACTGGAGGAAGTGCGGAAGCTGGTGGACGCAGGCATCATGCGCGAGGTATACTACCACGAGTGGTTATCTAATCCGGTCATGGTCAAGAAACATGACGGAAGTTGGCGCATGTGCGTGGATTTCACGGATCTGAACAAGGCCTGCCCATAGGACTGTTACCCGTTACCAGAAATCGACTGGAAAGTAGAGTCCTTGTGTGGATATCCTTTCAAATGCTTCTTGGATGCATATAAAGGGTATCACCAAATCCAGATGGCGGAGGAGGATGCAGAAAAAACGGCGTTCCACACGAGCCAGGGCGTATATTGCTATACGAAAATGCCGTTCGGATTAAAGAACGCCGGCGCTACGTATCAGCGGTTGGTGGATAAAGCTTTCGAATCACAAATAGGACGCAACTTGGAAGTATATGTTGATGACTTGGTGATAAAAAGCCACACGGAGGAGGCACTTCTCCGGGATGTCCAGGAGACATTCGACACGCTGAGAAGGATTAACATGAAGTTAAATCCAAAGAAATGTACGTTGGGTGCAACAGAAGGAATGTTCCTGGGATATTTGATTGACCCAAACGGCATCAAACCTTGTCCAGAGAAGACGGACGCAGTGATACGGCTACCGTCCCCGCAGACACGGAAGGAGGTGCAGTCCCTGAATGGGAAGTTAGCCGGGCTGAATAGATTCCTATCTAAATCCGCAGAAAAGTCATTACCCCTATTCAAGACACTCAAGAAGTGTATTAGAAAGGGAGACTTCCGTTGGACGAAGGAAGCTGAGGAAGCTTTTTTTCAACTCAAGCAGCACCTCGCATCTTTACCCATGCTAGTAGCCCCCCGGCCAAAGGAGGAACTCGTTATGTATCTCTCAGCTACTCATGGCGCAATAAGCGCGGTACTGATGACGGATAGAGATACAATACAAACTCCGGTCTACTTTATAAGTAGAACACTACAAGGGGCGGAGCTGAATTATTCCTCCATGGAAAAATTGGTGTTAGCACTAGTATTTGCTACAAAGCGGTTGCGCCGGTACTTTCAGGCGCACCCAATTGTGGTGATTACGGATCAGCCAATCAAGCAGGTTATCTCTAGGCCAGACGTGGCAGGGAGGCTGGAGAAATGGAGCATCTTATTGGGGGGGCACAATATATCTTATAGACCGAGGACGGCGGTTAAAGGCCAGATCTTGGCAGATTTCCTGATCGAGAAGCCGGAGGAGGAAGAACCAATCATTAAGCAAGACGAGGTTCCAGCAGAACCTTGGGTGCTATTCACGGACGGATCCTCATGCACAGACGGGTCCGGGGCAGGTCTCATCCTCACAAATCCAGAAGGAATGGAATTCACATACGCCCTCCGTTTTGAGTTCACGGCCACCAATAACGAAGCGGAATATGAAGCATTAATTGCGGGTTTAAAAATCGCCGCTAGAATGGGAGTCCGCAACCTTGAGGCCTACGTGGACTCACGGCTTGTCGCGAACCATATTCTAGGTGGGTATGTGGCTAAGGAGGACAACATGGTCAGGTATTTGGAAAAAGTCAAGTCGTTAATCACAACTTTCAGTAAGTTTTCCATCAAGCAGGTGCCAAGGGGCGAGAACAAGAAAGCGGACGCTCTCAGCAAGATCGCATCCACGAGCTTCGCCCACTTGTCTAAACAGGTTTTGGTGGAAATACTCAAGGAGAAATCTATCACGGAAGGGGAAGTGGCCGCTATAATTGAGGAGGAGGGACCTACGTGGATGACCCCAATCATCAATTATTTGACTAATGAAACCCTTCCAGACGAGGAAAAAGCAGCAAGGCGCGTTAAAAGGAAGTCACAACATTTCGAACTCCGAGAAGGCATCCTTTACAAACGCTATTTCTTGCAGCCGTGGCTGCGGTGTGTTGGACCACGCCAGGCGGCTTACGTCATCAGTGACATACACGAAGGGTTGTGCGGCATGCATGCAGGCCCACGATCCGTGGTAGCCCGAGCCTTACGAACAGGATACTATTGGCCCACTATGCACAGAGACGCGCGCGACATGATTCGCAGGTGCAATGATTGCCAAGTGCATAGGCCAGTACCGCGACACCCGCAGCAGGAGTTTACACCTATCACGTCCCCATGGCCATTTTACAAGTGGGGAATTGACATTGCAGGACCATTTCCTGTAGCTGCGGGAGGGGTTAAATTCTTGATTGTTGCAATGGACTACTTCACACGATGGATAGAAGCCAAGGCAGTCAAGTCTATCACAGGTAAGCAGGTCAAGAAGTTTGTGTGGGAACACATCGTATGCCGTTTCGGTCTACCAGGAGAAATTATATCGGACAACGGCAAGCAGTTCACGGACAACCCATTCAAAGACTGGTGTGCATCATTGAACATCAAACGGCGCTTCGCATCTGTTAAGCATCCACAAACGAACGGCCTTGTCGAACGAGCAAATAGGAGCTTGGGGAATGGAATCAAGGCGCGGCTGGATGAACGACAGGGCAAATGGGTCGATGAGTTGTCACACGTGCTATGGGCACATAGAACCATGATAAAAACAGCCAACGGAGATACTCCGTTTGCATTGGCTTACGGCACTGAAGCCGTTATACCAGCAGAGATAGGGATGCCTACCATCCGCACGGCGGAGGTTAATGTTGTCACAAATGATGAACAACTGAGAATCAACCTGGATCTGTTGGAAGAGAAAAGGGAAATAGCAGCCATCAATGAGGCTAAGTCCAAGGCTAAGATGAAGGCTTATTATGACGCCAAGGTCAAGGGTGTTTCTTTTCGACCGGGAGACTACGTCTATCGTGCTAACGAAGCGAGTCGAGTGGAGAATACAGGAAAACTGGGCCCTAAATGGGAAGGACCGTATGAGGTTACTGAAACCTTGGGACGAGGCGCATACAAGTTACGTGACATGGATGGCCGCGACCTAGAGCGCACATGGAACATTTCCAATCTCAAAAGGTGCTATCTTTGAAAGCTACGGCTTCCGCATGGGTACTTCGCTATAGGCGGTCTTAATAAAGAACCATGCGGGTTATTTGTTTGTTCTTCTTATGATTGTTTAAGTTTCCTTTCTTGTTTTTTTTAGGACTTGTCGTCATTACTCAAACAAAAGTGTAAACGTTCTAATAAAATGCCGTGGTGCCTAGCTAGCTCCACGGCCTGTTTCGTGCAAACCATTTTTCCTTCTTTGTTATATTTTTTGTTAGCCGTATGAATTTTACTTGTATTATAATATGCCATGTTTCATTCTTATGCATTCTCTCAAATTACTGTACATGTACCGTACGCCTCCAGGTGGGGTAAGAGGATTAAGTGAACCTACTAATTCAACTTGCCGCGTAAGAGGGATGCAACCCCAGCCGCACGGATCACGTATCCTTACTAGACACCTTACTCACAAGACGGTGGGGTAAGTTTCATATGCTATAGCCACATGGTGCTCCGCATGAACAAAGACGCACGTCGCATGTCTAGTATATTATAGACTTGTATGCATTTTCTTTGTGTGTAAGACGTGATATATCATGCAGTATTGATCTACAATGTTTCAAACACAAGAAAAATACACAGGTTTCTATACATGTCAAAATTGCCGTGGTTACTCATGGACTTATAAAACACAAATATTGTTAGCCGTGTACATGCACAGACGAATAGAAACAATACATATTCATAGATTACAAAACAAGTGTTTTGTCATGAAAAAGGAGCATCCTAAATAGAGGGGAGAAACCTACCCATTTCTGCTTGCTCTTCGATCAGACGCGGCAACCATTCATTACTTTCTCCCCGCTTCTGGGCTTGAGCCGCAGTTCTTTCCAACACCACACCTAAGGGTTCCTCGTCAAGCACGACCCTGGTTACGTCCTCGTATATAGGAAGGGTTAGAGGAAAGGAGGCATTGGAAGGCGTGCTAGGACTGAGCGTTTCCATGATTTCAGTGTTTGGGGCATCTTTGGTGGCCTCCAGCTCATCCAGGAATGGGTAATGTAGATCTTGCATCGCGGCCATGGAGGCAGTCATCTTGCTGGCAGCTTCGGGCTTAAAGAAGGTATGACGGGCGATGTCTCCCCCTTTCGTGATCAGCTCAGCAGCCTCAACCATTCCTTCGTGTCGTCCGTGGTCAATACCATCAGATACAAGGTTGGCGAACTGTTGTACAAAGGATGGGGCCTCTAGCACCTTCATAACGGCTAGGCGTGCTCCATGCCCAACCATCCACCTACGGCCGGCAATGGCTGTTAGCAGTTGGGGGCATAGTACGTTGTCACGCTCAGCGGTCAGGGCATCAACCATCAATTCTTTTTGGGCAACTGCCTCTTTCAGTTCTTGGATGACGGCCCTCTCCTCAGCAAGGTCTGTCTGCACTTTTTCCATGTTTTGGACGGCCAGGTGCGCGTCCTCTAGTTTCTGGTTCAGAACATTTACTTGGCTGGAGTAAGAGTGGGCAGAAGCTTCAGCCGTGGTTACCTATAGGGAAAAACGTGTTAGCACATTCATTTCTTTTTTAATATGGGTGGCGCGGCACAGATATGTACCTTGGTGTTTGCAGCATCTAGTTGAGACTCAAGGTGGGTTACTTGCTGATCGTATTCACTCGCGCGGGCTGACTGTTTTTTGATGGTCGCCTCGGCATTCACTAGTTGGGATTGGAGGTCAGCAATCAGGGCTTCATTATCTTCAATCATTTTTTCTCTCCGTCCAACTTTCCTCTTGAGAGAGTCAACATGCCCAAGCGCAGCTTCAAACCTAACCCTCATTGAGGTTCCCATCGCCATTTGATGTACCAGCGTGCCATTATACTCATCCGCCAAATCCGCATGACTGAGCGAGTTTACCTCTTGCACCAAGCTTGGTGGTATGCAGTTGTTGAGGTACTCCCGGCACTCGTCAGCATTTCTCAATCGTGACGCCGTGGTAATAGTCCACACCGGGTTAAAAGGTTGGGGAGCGCCGGATGTGGGGAAGTCTTGGGAAGCTAGGGGTGAACCATCTTCAAACACAGGGCCGGACCTTGTGGGGGCTGTGGGGTTTTCTTCGACAGCTTTTCCTTTCTCCTTATCCACTTGAGTGTCAGAAGGAGGCGCGGCACCAGCCTGGTTGTCCCTGCGGCACAAGTATTACGAAATATCTTAAGTATGGCTTAAAAAAAAAATAAAGAAAGCGGAAATTCTTGCATATTGAGATGGTTTCTTACATATTGCTTCTTGCTACTTCGGAGGCGGTTGGGGCAATTTGGGTGACGGGATCGACATGAGCGGCCCGGTTAGCCTCGGAACCCTGGGTAGTACTCCCAACAGATTGATACATGGGGTGGTCTTCTCGAAGCCTCTTGGCAGGAGCATTGTGTTCACCAATCTCGACCGAGGCAGTCCCTCTCGCACGGTTCCCCCTCTTCCGGGTACGCTTGGTGATGGGCTGCGTTGTTAGTTCAACAATCTCCTCCTCGGCTTCCTCCTCTTCGTCCAGGTTGACATGTTGTTGCACTTCATCATCATCATCGCCCATCAGTCGGCGAATGCTGGAGTCGGTTTGTTCAATATTGTCTCCCTGTTGTTCTCTATGTGGTGAGGAGGGCCCGGCCCCTCCTTGGTTCATTTGGTTGTTACCACCGCCGTTGTCTCCATGTTCCTCGTCAGAATGGGGATCAGGCACGGCTTCCAAGGCAACCGTCACTGGTCGGGTGTGCTCGAGAAGGGGTTGTTCATTTTCACGAAGAGGACGGAGACCTTCCGGCACAAGCCTTGGATTGCCCTGGCGCAACAGTCCAAAAAAGTTCATTTCTGTCCAGCACAAAACAATAAATGTTAGTTATTATGCACACATGTATACATTCTTCTTGGCGTACGGATGATTAGCCTACCTTCGCCCTGCCTTCTCCAAAAAACGGGATACCTATTGGAAGGACCAAAGTAATTGCGGCTAATTCCTAGCAAGCATAGGAATGATTCGGGTAGGTTTCTGTGGAATCCAGTCCTATTTAGATCTAAATCTTGGGAGTGATGAGGATTGTATGTACTGGTGTGCGGCTTGGGGTCGTGCGGGATTCTGGTTCTAATGACATAATCACCCGGCCATACCACTGCGTCAATGAAAAAGTAATGATCATACCAATTTTTCAGTGAATCCATTGGTTTGTTGTGTGATTGTGGACTGTTGGAGGCTCGTTTCTTGAAAGATACCCAACCGTTCACTAAGTTGGGGGTATAAAACAACCTAAATAACTCTACGGTTGGGGGGATTCTCCTAGCACGGCAAAGAATCTCGAATTGGCTAATCTTACAGGCACCTATGCAGTGGAGCTGACTAATGTGTACATTATAATATCCTAGCAGATCTACGAGAAAGTGGGTGAAAGGGATGCGGTAATTAGCCGCGTCAAACAGGCGAGTATAAAGGCCTATCTTACCCGCTGGAGCCTCAGTTATGAGGTCTCCGGCGCCAGGAAGTGAGGGTTGTAGGTTGGTAGGGATGAAGTAATTTGTACAAAAATGGTTTAATTGGTCTTGGGTCATGACATTTAGCACGGATCCGATGGTAGGGCTGTTTCTATGAGCCATTACTAAAAAAGAGTGTAAGGATGTGGTATTCTAACCTGCGTGTGAAGGGATCCGTGCGTACTTGGTTCAAGCTAAGAGAAAAGCTTTAATGGCAGAAATGGAGGTTATGAACTGTGTGTTTTACACAGCCGTAGGGGTGGCTTATTTATAGGGTTGCCTCGAGGGTCACAGCCTGTTGGATGTGTGACACGTGTCGGCCACTATTCTTAATCGTGTGGCTAGGGGGCAAGTGGCAAGTGAAACGTCAGGTGGGACCCACGGGTCATATCTGACCCACACGTTTGCACTGCTCAAGGTTCTGACTGTCTGCACTTTTGTCAGTCAAACAAGTCTGATGAACAGTTGTTCATGTCGGGTTATGCGACTCTTACGTAAGACTTGACATTTAATGATATATTTAATTTGTCTCGGCTGCTATGTATGGATGAAGTAGTGATAAGATAACTTCTTAAGCCAGGTTGCCACGTGCGGCCAACATAAATTCTTGAACAAAATGGTCCTTTGCTATGGTTTCCTTGGTACGTCCGGGAGCATCTTTGTAGTCTAGAGGTTCCACCTACGGTTGTAACAACTAGACTGGGGGGACATGATGACGTATAGTCCCCAGCCGGGTCATGGACCCGGCCCAAGGGTACTACCCGTATCCGGCCCATCACAGATGGGTGGGATAATGTCAGTCAGGCTTATGGGCTTGAATGAACAGTAACCGCACACATGTGTGCGGCCCACGGCCCAGTACGCCCGACACGGCCGACATAGGGTTAGACAGAATGATATTCTGTCTAGGAATATCTTTACCCCAATAAGGAGAGGATATTCACTACCAGAATTAGAAGATAACAATCATTCTAATTCTGGTGCTTATCTCTTTCTTGGGGTCGAAGGATCAGTGAAAGCCCACTAGGGTTTTACTGCCTATAAAAGGAACCCCCTAAGGGTTCCACAAAGGTATTACGACCCACTCTAAACTCATATAACCCTAAATCGATTACTTACTCTCACGCCGGAGTCTAATCGTGGGAAACCTTCCCACGGTAAGCTTAACGCGTGTTGTTTAGTGTGCAGGATCCCAACCAAACAATTCACTTGGTGCAGGAGCCGGAGCCCAGCCTACCCGAATTAAGCCTAATTCGGGTCTAGCAAGGATCAACCAACTTTTGCATCAACAACTTTATTACATTAAATCATGGTAAAATCATGGATTTTACAACGTACTCAGTAATCAGAATAATTATACACGTATACTATTTATGTAGCATTAGTGAGATCGAAGTAGGACTCTCTTCCGTTCGTCTTCTTCGTTCACTGGACACAAGGTACGAATTCTCCGTCCTTTCAGTATGGACATTCTTTCCTTATTAGGATTCCCCGTATGCAGCCAGCTGTTTTCCCAGTATATGTTTATATGTTTTGATTTGCTTATGTTTAATTTAAATGTCTAAGCCATATACATGTATGACCAGTTTCACCTAGTTATGGAGGTACCATAACCATAACACTAGAGGCACCAGTGTTATGACTTCACCACGGCGGAGTGATAGCTCGTGGCGTCCCTTTCAGCTTTTGGCCATATTATTATGTTATCATGTGGGGTGTATGGGTGCATCCTAGGTTACATGTTTTTAACAGATTATTCAGGTGAATGTGGTGTGTGCATTGCATCCTTCAAAAGGAGCTGATCCCTCCTACCCAAACTTATATTAATTAGAGGCAACTCCTCTAATTACATGATGATGTCACCCCTCCAAGTATTCATGCACGTTGATATTTCATGACCTATATTGGCTTAACGGTTAACATGTTAAACAGTCTTCATAAGATAAACATAAGGCTTTTCAAACTATAAAACCAGTTTTACTAAGTTTTACCAAGTTTTCCAGGACTTAATCAATTTCGCTGCAATATGTTGTATATGCTTATGTTATTCATTCTATGCTTGTATATCCGTGCACTGAGCGTTATGCTCAGCCGTTTTCCTTTCATGTTTCCCATAACGACAGGTACTCAAGGGCGCTCGTAGATTCTAAGCGTAGGTGTATATGGATTGGAAGCTTACTAGCCTTCATTACTTTATGTTTATCATCATACATTTTGCTACTTATTTCTATGGACATTGTTTAGTCCTTTTCCTTTACAGTACTTATGTTTGTGTGTGATGAGCTTTTACTTTAGGGTACCGATGTTCGTTTTTGGTATTTCCTTTATGGTCATGTAATGTTTAAGACATTTATCCTTGTATGCTTTGATGACACGCCATAATCACGTGTGACATTCCATTTACCAAAATGGGGTGTTACAAATATTATTGGTTTAATAAAATTAAGTCTGGATCTCTAAATAAAGAGTAAAACTCATGGAAATATTTTATTTGGTGTTCCAAGTAAGATCTAAATTAGTTACAAGTTTGCATTTAAGTCATAAGCCCTAATATAAGCTCATAACTCACGGCTATAATTATTTATAGCATTTCAAGATAAAGTTTAAGCTTGTTTTAGGTTTGCATGTAAGTATAAAAGTCCCACAATGAGATCTAAGCTATATACAAGTTTAGAAGTCAATCATAAGCCCACAAAGGACTATATAGCCCACGGCTATATTAGGTCTTGGTATTCCAAGATGAGATTTAAGCTTGTCTTATGATTTCAATTCATTTACAAAGTCCAATAATAAGATCTAGACTTATTACATGTTTACAAATTTAACAAAGTTCAATATGACCTTATATAGCCCACGGCTATATATATATTTCCCTTGTGTTCCCATTATTAGATCTACGCTTTTTACATGATTATATGTTATGTTAAAGTCTATACATAAGATCTAGGTTTATCATAAGCTTGCATGTTCATAAAAAATCCATCCATGGGGTTTATAACCCACGGCTATAATTTAAATACATGAAATGTTTTTATGATTTTTAGTAGGTCATTATACATAGATTGTAACACTCTCATTTTTCGTATTGGTACAGCGGAAGGGTCTTTCAGAGTGTTACGGGATAGCACAATAACTCCAATCATAGACAACACATAAAAATGGTTGTACAAGGTTTAACAAACATTCATTCGATAAAAAGGTTTAAAAGTGTACAACAGGTCCCAAATTATACAGGTCATTAAGTTTACAAGACACAGATCGAATGAACATTTTTAATATTAAGTGTGGGCCATCAGAGTCGATCTCCATCCGGATTACCTTCAAGCACCTGAGATAGAAAACATGCAAAAATCATATCAGCGAATGCCGAGTGAATTCATAGAGTTTAATGAAAACCGTTATATAAAAACAATCATTTACAATCATTTAAAATCAGAACACAAGTATAATATCGGAAGTAAGTCCACATATTGCTAGTCAGGCAATATATAAATCAAGCATACATCTGAAACCGTCCATGAGACCGTAGTCTCTATATTACCATGATAGGTAATATATTCATCGTAATAGCGTCGTTATCGTTTATTATATATGTCTTATATTGTATTATAGGTTGTAGGATTATTATTAGCCGCATGACATTGTTACCTTACTGTGAAAACAGCGGGCCGCGAACCCGACAAACAATTTGCCCATCTAAGTTAGCGTGTCGTCACAAAAATCACGCTATGGAATCTTCTCATACATAAATTCGCTTACCAATCAATGTGGTACGACGGGGATCAACCGTCAAGGCGCGAACTGGGGTGATCGTCCCCAAATAGTACTATCAAATGCATAAGCGTCTACCAAAACCCGGTAGTTCACAATTCATGCTAATGGGACTTTAAGTGACATAACCTAACTACTAATAATCCTTTTAGTCTCGAATATAGGGTCATAGCATCATTCGGGTCCATCTCATTAAGCATACAATCGGAACTACTTGTGTTCTATTTTTATAAAAATCTAGCATGTTATCTCCCTCGCGGGTTTACAAATCATTTTATAAAACATTTAAAAGAGTGCGAGGCTATGAACTCACGTTGTTAATGAAAGGCGGATTATCGGCTACGGGCGTGCTTCGGTCACGGAAACCTATATAAATAATAATCGGTCTTAGACTCGGTCCAATGACTTTTATCAAAATAACAATATACATATATATGATTATTGTACATATGATGATGATCAAATGGGTTTATAAATCCTCATTTACTCATTTTAGCGTTTACGTTTTAGTATCGTCTTACTAGTTCACTAGTTTTACCGATTTTACCTATTTTAAGTTCATTAAGTCTTTTATAAGTTCTTTTACTTGTTTTTTACCCATTATATACTTATATGATCAGTATATATACTTTTCATGTTGGGCCCTATTGGGTTAAGCCCAAATAATTCTTTTACAAGTTTTTATCTTGTTAAGTCCAATTATTAGTCTAATAGGTTTAGTTAGCTCGTAATTTTCCGTAATTCTTATAGTTCGGGTTTTATCGGTTTTTACTTGTCTTAGTTACTTATACATCATTATATATCTTTTATAAACTTTACATTAGACGGGTTTGGTCGTCTAAGTTTTATTTGATGAAAAACGTTAATTTCACGGCGATAGCCGAAAAAGTCGTAAAAATCAAGTTTATAGTTTCTATTACTTACAAATATTATTTTTACCACCATTTATAAAATTTACCCATTTGATTAACCTTTTATACATTTATATAATTAAGTTTTATAAGTTAGTGGGTTTATAGTTTACATTTTATAAATTATAAAGTGAGTGCTTATATAATAATAATAAACACTATTTCCAAAATCTGATTTTTAACTTCACATTCACCATTTTTATCATATCTAGAGTTCTACAATGATTTAGAAGCTCATTTTTGGATGACAACTTCTTCATAATATGTGCTAAATATAACTTAGTTATAACTACTGCCCATTTTGAGTCTAAGTTGCCTTAACAGTCCCTACAAAACTGCTTATTCAGATTGTACCACCTAACTTGTTTTGATCATATCTCACTCATTATTTTGATTCCATTGCATGACCAACTCTCACATGTGTATAACATCATCTACTTTACTGTAAATAGATCAAACCATGCATTTTTATCAGTTCTTCATTTAGTTATCTACTGTTTTTATACAGCCAACTAATTAGACATGATTTTAGCTTAATTTCTTATGGTTATCATCATTTTTAAGCATGTTTATTAACACTTGATCCCCACACAACATTTTTATCATCATATATACATCATATATATATACAAAATAAAAGAAAATACATTTGTTCTTTACAAAATAATAAGAGAAAAATGTAGAGGATGATCTTCTTTACCAATCCAAGTGGATTTCTTGTTTTAGGAAGGCAAGAACTTGATGAACATAACAAGTATCTCCAAGACCATCAAATATCAAGATCATATGTTGGAAAATCAGCCCTAGGACACAAGCAAATCACCTCCAAAGTTGGTTATATGGCCACCAAATGATCAAGGTTTCAAGGAAACACCTTAATAGGACTAGTAAACATGTGGTTTGTAGTTAGAAAAGATCAATGAGGGTGTTTGTGGCTTGATGTGGGACGGCACAAAGGGTGAAGTAGAGAGAGTTTTGAGAGTGAATTGCATGTAAGAAATGGTTAAGTGAAAACCATTTGTTGGTTTTGTGTAGTGGTGGAAGGTTTAGCTTAAAGTGTAAGCATAAGCTTACACTTGTATAAGCTTAGCTAGAATGTGTGCCACCTAAGTGTGGTGGTGTCCTCCTTGCCGTCCCATGTAAGCTAGTGGGATGGGGCAAAGTGTTTTGTCCCATCTCACTAGTTTACGGGTATTTCTCGATTCTAGTTTTCTCGATTTGCGTGCCCTCGGGTCGTTTTACGAAAAACGTTTTTATAAATTATGAATCACCGTCACAAAACGAATCCAATAAAAATTGTCTCATCAAAAACGGAGTTCAAAAACGTAAATACGTAATCCTAAGGTTTCCGGTTTAGTCGTAAAAGACGCCAAATTATGCACGTAATCCTAAATTTAAATCCGTAAATTGTGAGTTCGTCAACCAACATAAAAATAAGTTTCAAAATATTATACGAGAAAATATTTAACTACCTGAAAATGTTAGATTTGTCACAGCTTTTCCTCCTAAAAGGGATCAACGTCCTCGTGATCCATTTCATTTGGATGTCCGTTTCTTATTGAAATCGAAGAGGTGCGGATATTTCTTCCACATTTCATCCTCTCGTTCCCAAGTATACTCCGGTCCATGCTTTGAATTCCATCGGATCTTGACAATAGGTATCCGACTTTGTTTCAGTTGCTTTACCTCACGGTCCATAACTTCTACGGGCTCTTCGATAAAATGCAACTTCCCATCTATTCGAACCTTACCTAACGGAATTTTCTCATCACTCACTGCTAGACATTTCTTCAGATTAGATACATGGAATGTGTTGTGAACACCATGAAGTTCTGGGGGTAACTCTAGTTTGTAAGCCACCGGACCTACTCTAGATAAAATCTTAAAGGGTCCAATATAACGGGGATTCAATTTTCCTCGTTTTCCAAATCTTATAACGCCTTTCCATGGCGATACTTTCAACATTACTCGGTCACCCACTTCAAACTCCATTGGCTTCCGCCACACATCCGCGTAACTTTTCTGTCTACTACGGGCAGTCAACAACCTCTTCTTAATCCGAACTATCATCTCCGTAGTCTCCCGGATCAATTCCGGTCCCGTGAGCTGGGTATCCCCAACTTCACTCCAACATACAGAAGATCTACACTTCCTACCATACAAAGCTTCAAACGGTGCAGCCTTAATACTAGAATGGTAACTATTGTTATACGAAAACTCTGCTAACGACAAATGTTTATCCCAATTCTTACCAAAGTCTAACACACAAGCTCTCAACATATCTTCCAGTGTTTGTATCGTCCTTTCACTCTGCCCATCAGTCTGGGGGTGATAAGCAGTGCTCATGTCGAGATTCGTTCCCAAAGATCTTTGGAGAGATTTCCAAAAATTCGATGCGAATCTAGGATCTCAATCTGAAATGATCGATACAGGCACTCCATGCTTGCATACGACATTATCCAGGTATATTCGAGTCAGCTTCTCCAGTGAGAACTGCTCCTTAACCAGAATGAAGTGTGCTGATTTGGTCAGTCTATCGACAATAACCCAAATCGAATTGTTTCCAGATGATGTTCTAGGAAGCTTGGTGATAAAGTCCATCGTAATTCGATCCCACTTCCATTCAGGAATCTTTGGTTGTTGAAGTAGTCCTGATGGCTTTTGATGTTCAGCTTTGACTCTAACACAAGTCAAGCATTGAAGAACATACATAGCTATGTCAGCTTTCATATTCGGCCACCAATACAACTTCTTCAAATCATGGTACATCTTATCAGATCCCGGATGAATGGAATACTTAGATTTATGGGATTCTAACATAATCAAATCTCTTAAGCCTCCAAACTTAGGTATCCACATATGACCTCTTAAACATTTCACTCCATCAGCTCTAACCTCTAAAGGATCTCCTTCTCCTCGGAACCCTTCATTAACAAAATTCTCCTTCTTACAAGCTTCTATTTGCGCATTTCTAATTTGCTCAGGCAAATTATTGTGCACGGTCAAGACTAGAGAACGCACCCTGATAGGCTCTCTATCTTTCCTACTCAACGCATCAGCAACAACGTTGGCTTTTCCTGGGTGATACTTTATATCACAATCATAATCACTTAACAACTCTATCCATCTTCGTTGCCTCATGTTCAACTCTTTCTGGTCGAGAATATACTGTAGGCTTTTGTGATCGATGAATACCGTACACTTGGTGCCATACAGATAATGTCTCCACAACCTAATAGCAAAGACCACAGCTCCTAGCTCAAGATCATGAGTAGTATAATTCTCCTCATTCTTCCTTAATTGCCTAGAAGCATAAGCTATCACTTTCTCTCTCTGCATCAAAACAACTCCATAACCTCTAAGAGATGCATCACAATACACTACAAAATCTTCACTCCCTTCGGGTAATGATAAGATTGGCGCACTACATAATTTTTGCTTCAATGTCTGAAATGCTCCATCTTCATCACTTCCCCAAACGAAAGGTTTATTCTTCTGAGTAAGCTTAGTCAAGGGTTTAGCTATTAAAGAAAATTCTTTAATAAATTGCCTATAATAGCCAGCTAATCCTAAGAACTGTCGCACTTCTGTTGGCGTTGTCGGTGCGGACCAATTCTTAATAGCTTCAACCTTTGCAGGATCAACATGAATTCCATCTCTGTTAATCACATGACCAAGAAATTGCACAGAATCTAACCAGAAATCACACTTCGAAAACTTAGCATACAACTTTTCATCCTTCAGCAACTTCAAAACAATCCTCAAATGTTCTCTATGCTCATCTTCATTCTTAGAATAGATTAGAATATCGTCAATAAACACAATCACAAATTTATCCAAGTAGGGCTTGCACACTCGATTCATTAAATCCATGAAAACCACAGGTGCGTTAGTTAACCCAAATGGCATTACTTGAAATTCATAGTGTCCATAACGAGTTCTAAATGCAGTTATAGGAATATCTTCTTCACGGACGCGAAGTTGGTGATATCCTGACCGCAAATCTATCTTAGAATACACACTAGATCCTTGCAGTTGATCAAACAAATCATCAATCCTAGGTAAAGGATATCGATTCTTAATTGTCAACTTATTCAGTTCCCTATAATCAATGCACATACGAAAAGATCCATCCTTCTTCATAACGAACAAGACTGGAGCTCCCCAAGGCGACGAGCTCGGTCGAATAAAACCTTTATCAGACAACTCCTTAAGTTGCTCAGATAACTCCTTTAATTCAGAAGGGGCTAATCGGTAAGGCGCACGTGCCACCGGTGCAACACCAGGAATTAAATCGATTCGAAACTCTACTTGCCTTATTGGTGGAAGTCCTGGTAAATCTTTAGGAAATACCTCAGGAAATTCACAAATAATAGGTACATCTTCCAATCGTTTCTCCCTAGACTCATTCCCGGTCACTTGAGCTAAGAATAACTCACAACCGTTCCTGATGTACTTTTGGACTTTAATACATGAAACGATTTTCAAGCGGGATTCACCTCGACTACCATCAATTACTAACGTTCTATTCCTAAGAGGAATCTTAACCTTCTTCTCTCCACATAAAATAGTAGCATTATTCAATGACAACCAATCTATACCAATAATAATATCAAAACTACCTAATTCTATCATCATCAAATCAATCGGAAAGGAATGGTTCAAGAGATTTAGAGAGCATCCTTCTAATAGCTTATTAGTTTTCACTAATTTACCATCAGCCAATTCCACCTCGTAACTGGTACTTATCTCAACAGGTTCAATATCAATAAGGGCACTAAATTTAGTGGATACAAAGCTCCTATCGGCACCCGAATCGAATAAAGCAACAACATAATGATTGTTGAGTAAAAACGTACCGGTAACGACATTCGGATCCTCTTTATTCACCTCAATTGTTCCAAGTTGGTAGATACCACCCTGGGGGTTTCTTCCAGGTACAATCGCTTTCAACTTGGGGCATTCCGATTTCCTATGACCTTCTTCATTACAGTTGAAGCAAATCGTTCCCTTCTTACACCTTTCAACCTTGTGTCCAAGCTTTCCGCAATTTCGGCACTTCCAGCAGTCGCCAGGATGCCTCTTGTTGCCACACTTAGGACATCTATCATTGTTGCGCGGTGCATTGTTGGTAATAGCATTTGCATTCCCCTTTCTCTGGTTCTAACGGCGATTGAAATTCTTCCTATAATCACCTCTATCTACACGATCACCGTCTCCCTTTCTTTTCTCACCTACACGGGCTTCATCTTCCTTATCCTGAATTATCTGTCCAATGAGTTGGTAAGCCATTCGAACAGCATCATCAATGGTAAGTGGTTTCGATGATGTCACGTCCCCCCGGATATTCCTGGTCAACCCTTTCACATATTGCTCAATTCGGATCTCTTCGGGTTCAACCAATCGAGGACATAGCAAGGCCAACTCATGGAATCGATTCGTGTAACTATCAATATCCACACCTTTCATTCTCAGATGAATCAACTCTTGTTCTAACCTAATGATCACACTACGAGGACAAAACTCCAAAGTCATCCACTTCTTGATTTCAACCCAAGGAGTAGCATTAGCAGCATCAAGACCCATGAAAGCAATTCTCCCGTTCCACCAAGTCAACGCACGACCTTTAAGAGTAGCCATAGCAAAAGTCACCTTATCTTCCTCCTTACACTTACTAATCCTAAACACCGATTCAATCTTCTCGATCCACTGGCTTAGTCCTACAGCACCTTCAGTTCCATTAAAAGGTAGAGGTTCACACTTCATGAACGTCACATAAGTACAACCACCAACTTCAGGTGCATTCGTTCCAAGTCCTCCTACATTTCCTCCAGCATTAGCATTCACATTATTAGCATTTACATTCACATTAGTACCGCCAATTCCACTACCGCCAGCTCCACTACCGCCAGCTCCACTATCGCCAACTCCACTACCGCCAGCTCCACTACCGCCAGCTTCATTTCTAGCATTTGCCATAAATTCAGTCATAGATGCGGTAACTTGCTCCGTAATAATCCTACGTACATCATCCTCAGTCACAGCCTTCTTGGGCGGCATAGTTCTATAATTCCATAATTTCAAAGTATTAAGCATTCATCCAACAAAGGATTCATATAATAGGGATCGAATTCATAATCAAGATACAAATAAGGCACTATATGGAATTCAAGACAAGATACATATTTCATTCGATCTGAAACAAAAGTATTGTCTTAGTACATCCATATCAAAGTTCTAACACTATAAACACTCAAAATTCGTGCCAAGTCTACAACTAACAAGTCAGTTCAGTCAAAGCTACACAAGCATAAAAGATCTAAAGGTCACTACTAAACACAGACTGGTCTACTGAGAACCGCCAGATGGTCCATCATCCATCGTCTTCTGGATCTTCGCCGGACGATCACTAGACACATCTTCAGCTGGGCGCTTACGGATTACTCCTCTTTCAACCATGTCGGCATAAAATCTACTGTTCCAACCCACAGATATATTCAACTCCTTTTCAGCTTTCTCACGCATCGCACGAGCCACACTCAACTGAATTTCCATAGAATTCACCTTTCTCTTCATAGCAGCATACTCATCCACTTTCCAACACCGATAACCTCCTAAAAGCCTCATTCAAACCATGTTCTACATCACTCAAATCCAAACTAAGCAATTCCCGCTCTTTCTCGCCAATCTTTGCCTTCGACTCCAAATAAGCAACCTGAGTCTGAACAACACCTAATCCAACCTCTGTCACACAACTCTTAACACGGGAAGCATCTAGATCACGTCTCAAGGCCCATGGTGCAAGACCATCAATATGAGTAGCCTCTCGAGCACTAGACGACTCTCCTATCTCACATCTACGAGCAGCAATACCGTCGGTACCGTCAGGTGCATCGTCATCCTCATCCTCCTCTGATTCAGAATCAGATTCAGACGATTCAGACATTTCATCCCTAGGTAACTCATCCTCGGAATCAGACAAACAAACTGGTGGGGGCAAAGGCTCGCCCTCTGGAACATCATACGGATATATAAGCTCAGCTTCCTCATCGTCATCAACCTCAACATCTATACCTACATCTTCCTCGACATCCTTGTCGTCAATCTCATCATCTAGCTCATCTAACCCAATCTCATCCTCATTCTCAATATCAGCATTCTCAGTATCTACGTCCACATTACCCACATTCTCAATCTCATTCTCTACTAAGTCAACCTGAGGGGCAATCTGATCTCCTAGTCCTAACTCGGGCTCGGGATCCTCAAATGGTTCCTCCTCGTCATCAATATCAAAATCTACTAAGTCTAAATAAGGATCATCTTCTATATTAGGTTCGGGAATAGCATGGTTTTCTACAGGAATATTAGGGTCAGCCATGACAATCTGCATTTATATATATTTATCTCGTATTAGGATAACATACTAGTTAAACAATTACATAATGAAATCACGATATATACATATATATAAATTAAATTATATATATCAAAATATATATCTTCTCAATAGGGCTTGTTGGTAACGTCGGAGATCTCTGGCACCGTTATAGTCAAAAGATTTTTCAAATATTTTCTCAAATGTTCATTGTCAAAAGATTTTGAAAAGTTTTGTTCAAAACCTTGGTTTTTTTTTTAAAATCTTTTGTTCTCTACAACGAGAGCTCTGGTACCAAACTGTAACACTCTCATTTTTCGTATTGGTACAGCGGAAGGGTCTTTCAGAGTGTTACGGGATAGCACAATAACTCCAATCATAGACAACACATAAAAATGGTTGTACATGGTTTAACAAACATTCATTCGATAAAAAGGTTTAAAAGTGTACAACAGGTCCCAAATTATACAGGTCATTAAGTTTACAAGACACAGATCGAATGAACATTTTTAATATTAAGTGTGGGCCATCAGAGTCGATCTCCATCCGGATTACCTTCAAGCACCTGAGATAGAAAACATGCAAAAATCATATCAGCGAATGCCGAGTGAATTCATAGAGTTTAATGAAAACCGTTATATAAAAACAATCATTTACAATCATTTAAAATCAGAACACAAGTATAATATCGGAAGTAAGTCCACATATTGCTAGTCAGGCAATATATAAATCAAGCATACATCTGAAACCGTCCATGAGACCGTAGTCTCTATATTACCATGATAGGTAATATATTCATCGTAATAGCGTCGTTATCGTTTATTATATATGTCTTATATTGTATTATAGGTTGTAGGATTATTATTAGCCGCATGACATTGTTACCTTACTGTGAAAACAGCGGGCCGCGAACCCGACAAACAATTTGCCCATCTAAGTTAGCGTGTCGTCACAAAAATCACGCTATGGAATCTTCTCATACATAAATTCGCTTACCAATCAATGTGGTACGACGGGGATCAACCGTCAAGGCGCGAACTGGGGTGATCGTCCCCAAATAGTACTATCAAATGCATAAGCGTCTACCAAAACCCGGTAGTTCACAATTCATGCTAATGGGACTTTAAGTGACATAACCTAACTACTAATAATCCTTTTAGTCTCGAATATAGGGTCATAGCATCATTCGGGTCCATCTCATTAAGCATACAATCGGGACTACTTGTGTTCTATTTTTATAAAAATCTAGCATGTTATCTCCCTCGCGGGTTTACAAATCATTTTATAAAACATTTAAAAGAGTGCGAGGCTATGAACTCACGTTGTTAATGAAAGGCGGATTATCGGCTACGGGCGTGCTTCGGTCACGGAAACCTATATAAATAATAATCGGTCTTAGACTCGGTCCAATGACTTTTATCAAAATAACAATATACATATATATGATTATTGTACATATGATGATGATCAAGTGGGTTTATAAATCCTCATTTACTCATTTTAGCGTTTACGTTTTAGTATCGTCTTACTAGTTCACTAGTTTTACCGATTTTACCTATTTTAAGTTCATTAAGTCTTTTATAAGTTCTTTTACTTGTTTTTTACCCATTATATACTTATATGATCAGTATATATACTTTTCATGTTGGGCCCTATTGGGTTAAGCCCAAATAATTCTTTTACAAGTTTTTATCTTGTTAAGTCCAATTATTAGTCTAATAGGTTTAGTTAGCTCGTAATTGTCCGTAATTCTTATAGTTCGGGTTTTATCGGTTTTTACTTGTCTTAGTTACTTATACATCAGTATATATCTTTTATAAACTTTACATTAGACGGGTTTGGTCGTCTAAGTTTTATTTGATGAAAAACGTTAATTTCACGGCGATAGCCGAAAAAGTCGTAAAAATCAAGTTTATAGTTTCTATTACTTACAAATATTATTTTTACCACCATTTATATAATTTACCCATTTGATTAACCTTTTATACATTTATATAATTAAGTTTTATAAGTTAGTGGGTTTATACTTTACATTTTATAAATTATAAAGTGAGTGCTTATATAATAATAATAAACATTATTTCCAAAATCTGATTTTTAACTTCACATTCACCATTTTTATCATATCTAGAGTTCTACAATGACTTAGAAGCTCATTT
Organism: Glebionis coronaria; assembly: GCA_025667525.1. Lineage (NCBI taxonomy): Eukaryota > Viridiplantae > Streptophyta > Magnoliopsida > Asterales > Asteraceae > Glebionis > Glebionis coronaria. The sequence continues at coordinate 336,918,516 of CM046876.1, read as the reverse complement.
TTGGATGACAACTTCTTCATAATATGTGCTAAATATAACTTAGATATAGCTACTGCCCATTTTGAGTCTAAGTTGCCTTAACAGTCCCTACAAAATTGCTTATTCAGATTGTACCACCTAACTTGTTTTGATCATATCTCACTCATTATTTTGATTCCATTGCATGGCCAACTCTCACATGTGTATAACATCATCTACTTTACTGTAAATAGATCAAACCATGCATTTTTATCAGTTCTTCATTTAGTTATCTACTGTTTTTATACAGCCAACTAATTAGACATGATTTTAGCTTCATTTCTTATGGTTATCATCATTTTTAAGCATGTTTATCAACACTTGATCCCCACACAACATTTTTATCATCATATATACATCATATACATATACAAAATGATAGAAAATACATTTGTTCTTTACAAAATAATAAGAGAAAAATATAGAGGATGATCTTCTTTACCAATCCAAGTGGATTTCTTGTTTTAGGAAGGCAAGAACTTGATGAACACAACAAGTATCTCCAAGACCATCAAATATCAAGATCATATGTTGGAAAATCAGCCCTAGGACACAAGCAAATCACCTCCAAAGTTGGTTATATGGCCACCAAATGATCAAGGTTTCAAGGAAACACCTTAATAGGACTAGTAAACATGTGGTTTGTAGTTAGAAAAGATCAATGAGGGTGTTTGTGGCTTGATGTGGGACGGCACAAAGGGTGAAGTAGAGAGAGTTTTGAGAGTGAATTGCATGTAAGAAATGGTTAAGTGAAAACTATTTGTTGGTTTTGTGTAGTGGTGGAAGGTTTAGCTTAAAGTGTAAGCATAAGCTTACACTTGTATAAGCTTAGCTAGAATGTGTGCCACCTAAGTGTGGTGGTGTCCTCCTTGCCGTCCCATGTAAGCTAGTGGGATGGGGCAAAGTGTTTTGTCCCATCTCACTAGTTTACGGGTATTTCTCGATTCTAGTTTTCTCGATTTGCGTGCCCTCGGGTCGTTTTACGAAAAACGTTTTTATAAATTATGAATCACCGTCACAAAATGAATCCAATAAAAATTGTCTCATCAAAAACGGAGTTCAAAAACGTAAATACGTAATCCTAAGGTTTCTAGTTTAGTCGTAAAAGACGCCAAATTATGCACGTAAGCCCAAATTTAAATCCGTAAATTGTGAGTTCGTCAACCAACATAAAAATAAGTTTCAAAATATTATACGAGAAAATATTTAACTACATGAAAATGTTAGATTTGTCACATAGATGATTACATGTTTCAATTTGAAAACCTTGTTACACAAATTCTTGGTGTATACAAAAATAAACCGTGACCTATATGGTCATGGTTTTTCTTGTTTGTGAGTTTATACATGACTACACATAAGATTTATGTTTATAAGTTAACCTAAATCCCAATAATAGGACTTATAGCTCACGGCTATAAATAAATCCATAGAAGGGTTTTTATGATTTTTACCAAGTTTAAAATAGGTAAACAATCATAGGTTTCTTATCAAATAATTTTTAGGCATGTCTTATGACATATCAAAAATATGTCGTGGCCTATATGGTCATGGTTTTTCTAAATCTTGATTTTTCAACAAGTTTATCTTATGTGTTTATTAAATGGATGATTATGCATGCAAGTAAATAAATGAAGAAAGTAAAAACAAGTGATACCTTCTAGTTAATGTTACCAAGGAAAGATCAAAAGAACAATAGAAATTAGTGGTCTAATCTTGATGATGATGAAACCCTAAAAACAATCCAAGCCGTGACCTATATGGTTTGGCTAGGGTTTATATGGGTTGTTATGGAGATCAACTTGGTAAAGATAATACCAAATGATTAGTAGTAATGGGGATGAGGACAAGATCTTGAAGTTAATGTGTTTATTGGATGTATATGGCTTCAAGCCGTATGATTGAGAGTGAAAGAGATAGAGAGAGAGTTTGAGATTTGTTGTTGCATGAGAATGTATGTGTGATGTGTGTGTGTTTCGGCTTAAAGAAGAGAGAGGAGAATAATATCTCCTTGGTAAGGCAATCTTTGCCAAGTGTTGTGCCTTCACCAAGAACAAGGCACCCATTGCTATTCTCTACGTGTGCCGTGTGATGGTGATCAAAAAGGGAGGAAAAAGTTGCCAAGTGTTGTGAACAATTAAATGGAAAGGCAAAGTGTATATACTTGTGTATTTTTCAAGTGAAAAGTATGCATATGTGTTGTATATACACGGCTAGACACAAAGGTAGGGTGGAAAAGGTTTTTAAATTTTGTTAAGTGTTATATATAAGCACAAGTGTATGCATTTTTATTATTTGTCCGCATTTACTTACAAGGTATAGTGTTATGTAGTTATTTACAACTAAATAAAATACAAGAGTACAAGTACACAATAGACATGTTCACATACTTTATAGGAATATAACACATGAGAAAATGTTCTAGCATTATTGGGTACAAATTTATTATATTTTATAAATGTAAAATCATGGATTTTACAACACCACCCTGTTATTTTAGCTTTGTCGTCAAAGCTACTAAGAACTTTGTCATCTGTTAAGTGAATAGATGTCATAGATCTAAAAGTTCGTCTCAGAATTGCTCAGAAACGAATGGTGAAAACAATGCAAAGAGATCTTTATCCGGATCGCACTATGCATCCGATTGAGCAATATTTGGATGCTGCTCTTACGAATGGATAGAGAAGAAATGCAAAGACATCTTTATCTGGATCGTACTATGCATCCGATTGAGCAGTAATTGGATGTTGCTCTTACGAATGGATAGAGAAGCAATGGAAAGAGATCTTTATCCGGATCGCACTACGCATCCGATTGAGCAGTATTTGGATGCTGCTCTTACGAATGGATAGAGAAGCAATGCAAAGAGATCTTTATTCGGATCGCACTATGCATCCGATTGAGCAGTATTTGGATGCTGCTCTTACGAATGGATATAGAAGCAATGCAAAGAGATCTTTATCCGGATCGCACTATGCATCCGATTGAGTAGTATTTGGATGCTGGTCTTACGAATGGATAGAGAAGCAATGTAAAGAGATCTTTATCCAGATCGCATTATGCATCCGATTGAGCGGTATTTGGATGTTGCTCTTACGAATGGATAGAGAAGCAATGCAAAGAGATCTTTATCCGAATCACACTATGCATCCGATTGAGCAGTATTTGGATGCTGCTCTTATTAATGGATAGAGAAGCAATGCAAATAAATCTTTATCCGGATCGCACTATGCATCCGATTGAGAAGTATTTGGATGCTGCCCTATTACGGATGGGCTTACGAGGTTTTTTTTTCAACGGAGTCATGGTCACATCCTTCCAAAAGCTGGGAGAAGACCAATGGTGTTGTGGCTTTGGTTAGGAGGGCAAATCCATTGCAAATGATTTCTGATATGAGGAGGACACGCCAGCATGCTTCATATGCTAGGAAAGCTGGAGATGCATTATACCTGCATCCTTCTAACTGGGGAAAGATGTGTTATATCTCTACACCAATGGTGAAATTTATGGGTTGATAATAAACAAATATTTAACTGGTACCGCTATTGTGTCAACAACTATACGCGAAAGACTTTCTGGTATACTTCAAGCCTGTGGGATGCAAATATTAGTTAATGATACTAAAACTCTACCTAGCGGAATGGTTAAGATTATTGTTGATGGTGATTGGGTAGGAAGTTGCAAAGAATCTGCTTCATTTGTGGTTGGGTTGCGCGTAAGAGGCGTAGAAAAAGAAGTACCTCAAATGGTGGGAATAAAAGAAGATACCAAGAATAAAGAAGTGCGCATCTTGTGGGATGTTAAAAAAGGGTCGTGCATCCACTTTTAATGGTTCAAAATTTGCACAATTTTTGACTTCTAAGGGAAGGAATTCATTCATTTCAAGGCTTGTTGGATGATGGTATTGTCGAACTAATTGGACCCGAAGAAGGAAGAGGATTGTACAAAAGCATGGGGCATCCAATATCTCTCTTTGGGGGATGTCAAACGCAACCCTACAAAATACACCCATTGCGAGTTGGACATGTCTTTTAGGTTTAAGGTTGCCTAATATGACAAACATAACCATACAAAATACACCTATTGTGAGTTGGACATGTCTTTTAGATTTAAGGTTGCCTAAGATGACAAACATAACCCTACAAAATACACCCGTTGTGAGTTGGACATGTCTTTTAGATTTAAGGTTGCCTAAGATGACAAAAATAACCCTACAAAATACACCCATTGTGAGTTGGACATGTCTTTTAGATATAAGGTTGCCTAAGATGACAAACATAACCCTACAAAATACACCCATTGTGAGTTGGACATGTCTTTTAGATTTAAGGTTGCCTACCTCATCACTTTGGGAAAGGCGGGCTAGGAAGATGGGGCATTCTTTTACCAAATATTTCTGGACTTTGGTGTAGGAGATGACACTAAGCCTAGTATTGATTATGTCTGGGTTACCATCCCCTCGTATAATCAAGGTTTCATTTCCCTATGGTATACGAACCAGTTTTTCATCACACAAGATAACTGCATGATATTTTGCTAACCAATCCATGCCAATAATGACATCGAAGCTACCAAGGTTTACCAGGATCAGATCGATGTCAAACGGGTGATTGGAAAGATTTAAAGTACAACCTCAAATGATGGCATCAACTTTCAAAATTTTTCTGTCGGCTGATTATACTGTGTAATGGGGGTCTAAAACTGATGGAGAGACTTCCAGTACATTACTAAATTCAGTTGATATGAAACTTTGGTCTACTCCGGTGTCAAATAAGATGTTTGCATAACGATGGTTTAACAGAAACATATCGGTAACGATGTTGGAATCCGGGTTGGCTTTTGCATTGCCCACCATGTACACTCGTGATGAGGTTCCCTTGTCGTCCTTTTGCTGGTTGGCCAACTTGGGACAATCTGGTCTCACATGTCCAGGGGCTCCACATTCGTAACACACTACTGTTCTCCTCGGACCACTATTGCTTCCTCCTGTGGGGTTTCGGTTTCCCTGTTGTCCGCTCCCGCTCCCACAGGCATTGCATCCGCCTTTGCTGCTGTTCCCAGGGTTACTGCTAGGTCGAACCGCGGTAACAACATTTGCTTGACATTCACGAGCAAAATGGCCTTGTTGACCATACTTGTAGCATCCATGACACTGACCTCCAACAATATGGTGATAGTTTCACTTTGGACACTTAGGCTTGGGGCTTGTGTAGTTACTGGTGCTAGTTGTGGGAGTAGTACCATAAACTTGCCCAACGTCCTGTCTCTTGGGAGGCTGCTGATGCTGGCTACGGAAGCTTTCATCCGACTTTCTCTTGTTCTCGTTTGCCTTTCTGACAGGCTACGGGCTCGTTTGTTGATCAGTTCAGTCGCAAACTCCATAGCACTTTCGATAGTAGTGGGTTGTGATGCAAGCACGCTGTCATGAATGGCGTCAGGGGGTCCACTGACATACTTCTCAATCTTTTCTTCCTTTTGAGGAAACATTCTGGTAAACATCAGGATTTACTCTTGAAATCTTTGGTTGTACCAAATGATGTCATTGTTCTTGCACTTAAGATCCCACAGTTGAATCTCCAATTTCTTCATTTTGCCTCTTGGGCAGTACTTTTCAGTCATTCTCTCCTTAAGGTTGGCCCAGGTGAGAGTATAAGCAACATCGTGCCCAAGGGTAGCAACAACAGAGTTCCACCAGGTAAGGGTGCTCTCAAGTAGTGTGCAGGTGGCGAATTTGACTTTGTTCTCATCAGCACAGTCACTGATGCGGAATACAGTCTCCAACCTTTCAAACCATTGCATTAGTTCCACAACTCCTTCCTTTCCTCGATAGTATGAGGGTTTGCATTTTAGGAAGTCAGGGTAAGAGCAACCCCTGTTGGCGTTGTTTCTGCATACATTAAGGTTTTAACCATCGTTCATATTTCGGTCAACTTCTCTGGCTGCCATGGCTGCTGTGATGCCCTCATTTATCATTTCCCTGAGTTGGGTAGCAGTGACATTTTGAGTAGCTTCAGTATGGTCGGTGTTAGTGGCATTTGAGGTTGTTTCATCGTTGGGATTTGATCGAGTAATCGCCATTTGTCTATAATCATACACTAAATGGGATCATTAGTTTAAGTGTTAGTACATTTTTTATATTAATTGCACGGGGAAATTTCATGCATAGATTTCATAACAAATTGGATAACCTGTCAAGATTTCATAATATAATACAGTGCATAATAGATATAACAAAAGAAAGTGATTACATGCCATTTCCATATGAAATTAAACATACATCGAGCATAACAATCCAAGTCAAATGCTCAACGCCTTGCCAACGGTAGTGGTACACACAGTCTTAAGTACATCGCATCAAAACATCTGTTCGAAAGAGTACAATACAAGGATAGGTCACAAAAGCTGGTAGAAAATAAAATTACAAAAAGTCCTATACCATGATAGCTGGGATACAACCCATAAGATTATCATGATGTACAAGAAGTCTAGTACATCTACTCTAATCATGCCTAGCAAGTCTGCTGGATGGGGTTGGTGGTGGTGGGGCTGGTGAAGCTGCAGGTGCTGTCTTGGTGCTCCACAATGCCTGAACTGCCAATCGGGTCTCCTTGAGCAAACGGAGTGCAGTAAGCAGCTGGGATCGAAGTCTATCAACAGCTCCTCGGAGATACGCGGTCTTTGTAGTCACTCCATCATGTCGTATGGCTGCAAGGTCAAAAAAGGTGGACAAGGACTGCTCATGTGCAGTGAGAGCAGCATGGGTCTTGTACTGAAAAACCTCAATGGTGTGAATACGCTGATGGAGACGGTAGTTCTACTCCAACAACCATTGTAATGCCTCATCGGTCATGGCCCGAACACCTTTGGCTGCCTGAGCTACTACCCACGTAGTCTAAGAGAGAGAGTCTATACGCTCATGCACGACCTTCTACCCCGCCTGGCCTGCTGTCAACAGGCTGTGAATATCCGTCATATCATGCTCCTAGCGTGCGGCCAGAGCGGCAATCTGGGCTTAGACCGTATTAGCATGTCCCATCCCGGAACCCTCGCCGACCTCGAAAGTGGAGTCGGGAGAAGCCTCATACCTCCTCTTACGAGAAAGTAGAGTCCCGGGAAAGTAGCCCTGTGGTGATAACGGCGGTGCTAGAGGCGGTAGGTCAGGAGTCACCTGGTCCTCCTCCACAGTGGGGGGACCAATTTAGCTGATGGTGGAGTAGTGAGAGAGTCATCATGAAATGTAGCTCCAATAGTCTGGCTGTCCTCTGAATCTGAGGCCGACAGCCATCCATAGCGTACGGATCGTGGTGACGTAGAGATATCTGGAACGGGGGCTACCTCTGGTAGAATAGTCAGAGATGCAACAGGTAGAGTCATGATACTCTGAAAATAGTATTATTTTAAATTTAACGTAAGTATAAGCTTACAAACAAAAGAAATTTTTTTGGTTACAAGTTTATATTGTATTCCCTTTTTAAACAAACATCGTAATGTTTTTAAGGTTACGTTAATACTTATAAGATTAATAAACCGGATTGTTAATAATCAATGCACACTTAGTTCACAATATATATATATATACATACATATATATATATATATATATATATATATATATATATATATATATATATATATATATATATATATATATATATATATATATATATATATATATATATATATATGCCCTACGTTCTTCATGCTTAACTAATATAGTCCCAAAATAATTAAAATCCCCAAAAGATTTTTGTTTAGTTATATTCCAGTTTAAATAAAACAAATATTTTTATTTTATTTAAAAATTTATCTGGTTCTCTATAACTATTGCTCTGATACCATTCTCTGTGACACCCTAGGTCAGGTCAATTGCAGCGGAAATAATATTTAGATGTCACAGGGGTGGATCGATAGCAAATAGTACATAGAGCATAGGATAAGAGATTTTCCAACATATATTACATGAACAATGTACAAATTTATAACAATTGTCTTAATATGATAAAAATAAATTGTATGTTTTTCCCAAGTAGAAAACCCTAATGAGTGCTACAACGCAGACTATTATGATGCTTGATTCCATGCACACACGACGTACTAGCTTCATTTTCCTGAGAAAAACGTGCTAAGAGGGTCAACATAAAGTTGGTGAATTTACAGGTTTAATAAAATAAGTTTGGACAATAAACGATCACAATAGTAGAAATGCGCAAAGAAATTATAATAAAAATGTAATTACATTCCCTATTTCCCAAAACTGAGGCTTAACTTCCATAGTTCTCAACAGATGAGAACCCGATGCCTTACAAAAAGGCTCCCAATCCCAGTTCCAACATGGTATAAATCTGTTGTCCCGGCCAAGGCACAGTGAGCGCTACTCACGCAGATGGGGATCGTCAATCCTAAATAGATCTATTTATAACATTCGAGCAATTGCAATAATTTTACAGTTTCTACAATAGGCAATCGTAATCAAAGTTTGTACAATTCAGTTTATGTCCAATAAAAATAAGTTGCATGTTTTCTCCCCCTTAGAAGAAAAGTTTATCAATATTTTGTGTAGGGCTGTAAACTCACCTTAGTGTCAGTAATAGCTGTGCAATAAAAGAAATCCAAGTAATGCTCACGTCACAGTCAACTACCTAATTAAATAGTACAGTCTCAGTAAATAATGCAGGAAACGTATGTGCATGCTTATACAGTTTTTAATCAGTTTATTAATGCTACAATGTTTATTTAACTAACTGTAGCACAAGTATTAATAACATTCAATTAAACTTGTAAATAAATTTCCTGTTTGAGTAAAAATATTTTACTTACATTTTTTGTATATGTATACTTGTATTTAATTTATATATATATGTAGTTTATATAAAATATTTAATAACGTAAAATATAAATATTTTATTTAACTTAAAGTCCCCAAAAGTTTCCAACATTTATTAAATAGTTTATAAGTAACAAGTTTAAGGAATTACAGTTTTAGTCCTTATGGTTTAGGATTTATTCAACTTTTACTAATTAAAATAGAATAAGGGTTTAGGGCTTGTTAAAGTTTCGGATATGTGCAAAACTAGTCCCTCCATATTTTTATTAAAGTAAAACTTTCGGATTTTACATTTTTAGTACCTAGGGCTTATAATACTTTCGAGATATGGAAAAATAGTCCCTCTAGTTATAATTTGGTTTTATAACTTTCATTAAATGACAAAAATAGTCCCTAGGGATTATATATGTTTCGGCTTATTACAAAAATGGTCCTTAGTGTTACAAAATGACAAAATCACTTTAGAAAACTTACAAAAATGATCCTTGGGGTTTAATATGTCATGGATGACATTTATTAAGCCCTAGACTTTTGGATATTTACAATATTAGTTCTTGTACTTAATGGTTTATTAAAACAAGTTTCAATGTCACGGTTTTAGTCTCTATGTTTTATAAATTTACATTTTTAGTCTAAGAGTTTTTATAAGTTACATTTTTGTTATAAAAACTTTAATTAAGTATTAGTATGTTAAATGGGCTCATTTAATGGACCAAAAGAACTAATGGGCTATCTAATCGGTCTAAACATATTTTAGGTCCACTAATAAACTAAAAATTAGTTAAGTGGCTTTCAAAATATTAAATGGGCCTAATGGGCTCTTGCATATACACAACTATATTCTATTAGGCCTATTGGGCCTATTTAAGTTTTAGGCTATTGTTGCATGGGCTTGATTAGTCCATTAACAATACTTAACAATTTATTAAGGAATAACATGTATGTATTCTTACAAGCTTATTATTGGTTTAATAAAATTAAGTCTTGATCTCTAAATAAAGAGTAAAACTCCCGTCAATATTTTATTTGGTGTTCCAAGTAAGATCTAAATTAGTTATAAGTTTGCATGTAAGTCATATGCCCTAATATAAGCTCATAACTCACGGCTATAATTATTTATAGCATTTCAAGATACACTTTAAGCTTGTTTTAGGTTTGCATGTAAGTATAAAAGTCCCACAATAAGATCTAAGCTATATACAAGTTTAGAAGTCAATCATAAGCCCACAAAGGACTATATAGCCCACGGCTATATTAAGTCTTGGTATTCTAAGATGAGATTTAAGCTTGTCTTATGATTACAATTAATTTACAAAGTCCAATAATAAGATCTAGACTTATTACATGTTTACAAATTTAACACAAGTTCAATATGAACTTATATAGCCCACGGCTATATATATATATATATATATATATATTTCCTATGTGTTCCCATTATTAGATATATGCTTATTACATGATTATATGTTATGTTAGGGTATATACATAAGATCTAGGTTTATCATAAGCTTGCATGTTCATCAAAATCCATCCATGAGGTTTATAGCCCACGGCTATAATTTAAATACATGAAATGTTTTTATGATTTTTAGTAGGTCATTATACATAGATGATTACATGTTTCCATTTGAAAACCTTGTTACACAAATTCTTGGTGTATACAAAAATAAATCGTGACCTTTATGGTCATGGTTTTTCTTGTTTGTGAGTTTATTCATGATTACACATAAGATTTATGTTTATAAGTTAACCAAAATTCCAATAATAGGACTTATAGCTTACAGCTATAAATAAATCCATAGAAGGGTTTTTATGATTTTTACCAAGTTTAAAATAGGTAAACAATCATAGGTTTCTTATCAAATAATTTTTAGGCATGTCTTATGACATATCAAAAATATGCCGTGACCTATATGGTCATGGTTTTTCCAAATCTTGATTTTTCAACAAGTTTATCTTATGTGTTTATTAAGTGGATGATTATGCATGCAAGTAAATAAATGAAGAAAGTAAAAATAAGTGATACCTTCTAGTTAATGTTACCAAAGAAAGATCAAAAGAACAATGGAGATTAGTGTACTAATCTTGATGATGATGAAACCCTAAAAACAATCCAAGCCGTGACCTATATGGTTCGGCTAGGGTTTATATGGGTTGTTATGGAGATCAACTTGGTAAAGATAATACGAAATGATTAGTAGTAATGGGGATGAGGACAAGATCTTGAAGTTAATGTGTTTCTTGGATGTATATGGCTTCAATCCATATGATTGAGAGTGAAAGAGATAGAGAGAGAGTTTGAGATTTGTTGTTGCATGAGAATGTATGTGTGATGTGTGTGTGTGTTTTGGCTTAAAGAAGAGAGAGGATAATAATATCTCCTTGGTAAGGCAATCTTTTCCAAGTGTTGTTCCTTCACTAAGAACAGGCACCCCTTGCTATTCTCTATGTGTGCCGTGTGATGGTGATAAAAAAGGGAGGCAAAAGTTGCCAAGTGTTGTGGACAATTAAATGGAAAGGCAAAGTGTATATACTTATGTATTTTTCAAGTGAAAAGTATGCATGTGTGTTGTATATACATGGCTAGACGCACAGGTAGGGTGGAAATGGTTTATAAATTTTGTTAAGTGTTATGTATAAGCACAAGTGTATGCATTTTTATTATTTGTCCACATTTACTTACAAGGTATAGTGTTATGTAATTATTTGCAACTAAATAAAATGCAAGAGTATAAGTACACAATGGACATGTTCACATCTTTTATAGGAATATAACACATGAGAAAATGTTCTAGCATTATTGGGTACAAATTTATTATATTTTATAAATGTAAAATCATAGATTTTACAAATATTTCCTTATTTATAAAAATCTTTTATTTATTTTTAAAACCTTGGACTTTTAAAGTTATTAAAAGGAAAGTTTACATTTTAATTTTTTTTATAGAAACTAAATCAATATAAAACTTTATTCTATAAAATTTTACTATCTATATCCCTTAAATAAATTTATGGAAATTACTACACTAACCCGAAACTAGTAACCTACACACTAAAATGCTTACATATATAATTACGTATTAACATTACCAACACAATATTAAATACGTACACTCAAAAAGTAAGATAACAGTATAATACCCATAGCTAATTAAATACACATAAAATGTCCTTAAAACTGCCATATCACTTCATAGTCACATCCATGTGAACTCGTGAGCATGAACTATTCCCAGTGTAAGATCATATCTCATACCACGTACTACATAAACGATGTCTGACTCCAAGACAAGGTCTCAAACATGAACACATAGCACATAAACGCACACCAAGCACATAATCATCGTCAAACAGTTACAAGTGACAATCCTCAAAATTTAGGGTTGTCACATGTAAGCTTCTCGTTATGAGAATAAGTTATCATTAAAGATATACTTTCCTTTTAACTGAAGAACGAGTCCTAAGCTGACATTTACTTAGAAGTCATTTTCATGAGCTTGAAAATTTTTGAATGTTTTAACATAAAGCTCATGACCGAGAAAGGTGAATATTAAACACGTAATTATTCATGCATTTAATGAGAATTTCCCTTCATTTTTGGCATAATAAATAGCAAAGCGTGTATTTTTAGTGCATTTATCGTTTATATGTGTTATTTATTATTGTAGGTACGAATATTAAAGAAAAGGAGCAAAAACGAAGAAAAAGACCAAAAACGAGCACAAGATATGGAAAGAGCACAGAAAATCGAGTTGACCGTGCATTCATGTTTTATTGGGTCGGCACGACTCCATTTAAATAGGTCGAACCGACCCATTAATATAACCAAAGTGGACACAAGCCCAACAACAACATTAAAGCAAAAGCCCAACACAGGCCCATTTTCGTTTTTAACAGCCCAACAAAGGCTCATGATGGGACGCAACAAAAGAAAAAAAAAGCCCATCAAAATGAAAATATAGATGAGATTTAGTTTGCTTTATATACAGGCAGATATCTACACATTATTTTTTCCGTTCATATTTTTCTTTATTTAGAGTAATATAGTAGATTAGATTTAGGTTTGATAAAAAACACGCAGCTTCATTTCATCCTTGTATTTAATTTTCTGTTAATATAAGTGTTCAGATTCGGTTGTTTCAAGATTTGGTTTTGATGTTTTATGATGAAAGTGTTGTTTGGATTCAGTGGTTCAAATAGCAGCATAGTTTTCCATCTAGAAAAAAGAGCATCTTTATATTTCTGTTCCATTTTTATTTCGGAGATGAAGATTTAGTTTCGATTGATGTTGATGTCAGTTACGATTAGAGTAGTTTTCGGTTTGGTTCAATAGCAGCTTAAACGCAGCCCTGTTTAGATAAACTTATTAAATAAGCTAACGAGGCTTATTGATAAAGTCAGTTTTCAGTTTTTGGTTCAAATATAGTTTCGATCATAGTTGCGATATCAGCTTGTTTCGGTTCAGTTCAATAGCATCGTGCTCGACATCAGCGGAGGCCTTGAGATAGTGTAATCCTTCATTTTTCATTTCCTGCATTTGTAATATAATAGCTAGCTATTACTTGATAAGTGTAGTGTAAGTCTTTGCTATCTGCTTGTATTGACTTGTTCTTCATGTTTGGTTCCTGTTTTTAACTCAGTTCTTTAATTCATGTTTTCTAGCTGGTAGAATTTACATCCTACCTATATATCTAGTGTTTGGATTATCAAAGGTTGAGGAGACAGTAGTGGAATATATTGTCACAGTTTGAAGTTAGAAACTTGGAAATAACTAATTTCACTTTAGATATATAGTCAAGTTGTACAGCAAGTAAAAGGCAGAAAGATTTGATAGAATAAAAGGAAAGTAGTAAAAATTCCATCACAGTATATGTTTCTATTAGCTTTATGATAAGTTTTGTTGTTTGTACGGATTAGGACCTCCATTTTGTTAATCGTCTTTGCACCACAAGTCCTTAGAATTAGTTAGGTCCGTTAGTGTAGTAGTAAAGTGTTGGATCTGTTAGTTTACCTGTTTGGACGGTTGGGCTTTGACAACTCTATTTGGGCCGTGTATTCCCATTTCTTTTCTACGAGTGTTAAGTTCTAATTGGTACTTTTATTTTATAGTTACATTAATGAATACAATTTAAATTTGACTCTTAATAGATTTTGTATTAAATGGTTTTGTATTATAATTGTTTTTTTTGTTGTTAAATGTTTTTAGTTTAAAATTAGAATAGTACGTATACGTATTATATTTTATTTTTACCTCTTTACATGATTTTTGCCAAATATTAATAGATACCAGATATCCTTTTATTAACCAAGAACAAATAAAGTCTTAACGATTAAATCCGATTTCAATTCGAGTTGATTCGAGAGGAGAAAACGATATATACAAAAATGCTATATTAAAATGGTGCCGCTGCCGGTTCGTGCTCGTTACTATTGACGACTTTTCGTGAGACGATTTGGATTTTGGGATCCGTTAACTTTCGAACGTTACTTTTCATTGCAATAAAATATATATATATATAATAAAAAAAGAAAAAAAAAATAAAAATCCAAAAAAGAAAATAAAAAAATATATATATAAAATCAATAAAAACAAATTTTTTTTTCTTATTTTATCTTCTTTTCTTTATTACTATATATATCATTAAAAAAAAGTTTAAAAAAATATTCTTCTTTATCTTCTATCGTGTTTAATTCTTTTTCTCAAACCTCTTATTTTAAAATCTTCATGGATTCGTATTGTATAGGGTGTGGGAGACCATCGTCTGGTAGTCAATCATGCCATTGGTGTTCATTCGAGCAATGTGGAATGGATATCCCTAATTACGAATTTGGACATTGTTCATTTTGCAATTCGATCAATTCATACTTCACCTCTAATGACACTATCTCACCCTCTTCTATATATGACGATCCGTATCCGCAACATGCACCGGGTTTTTCTCAATACCCGTGTTGCAACAATCGTGTGGGCCCTCACGATACTTTTTCTTGTCAATCGATGAATTATTATGAGACAAATCCGTGCTATAATTCCGGTTTTCATAATTTTGAGCCCCCACATTACACCCTCGATCATCAACCTTCTTTTGCAATGAGTGAAGACCAACGAGGCACTATTTTGAATGCACTCCTAAAAGTTCAAGATGAATTAGATCGACAAAAAGATAAATTGCAAGAGGAAAGGCGACAAGAGCAAGTATCTAATTTTAGTGCTTATACCTCTACGCCTCGTGTGATTCCTTATTGTTATGATGATGACGAGGATAATATTTACGATCTCAATCTATCATGTGAGACTACCACTCCTATTCTCGATTCTTCCATAACGGAGATCGATGCCTCTCTCATCATGGGGGATGAGTGTCTTATCATTATTCCTTGTGATGAGATTCTTATTCCAATCCAAAGTGAGCCTACGGTTGCTTCCGATAGTGATAGTGAGTGTGAATCTCTTTCTAGTGATGATTCATTACCTCCCACCGACATCTTGGGAGATGATTCTTTGACTTCCTCTAATCCTCTTTTTGATCTCGATGATAATTTTACTTCTAGTGATGACGAGTCACTATCCGATGAAGACGTTCTGAAGGAAAATTTCAAGATTTATTTGAACCCTTTATTTGATTTTGATGACGCCTACATCTCTAGTGAGGTGAATCCTCTCTTTGAAGAGGGGCTTGAGGATATTGATAGCTCTGAGTCTCTTGCTATTGATGAGCATTCTTTGTTAGCCATGCCACCTCCCATCATAGAGGAGGTGGAGAGATTTGACCCTACCATCCGTTTGATTCGGTCTGGAGAGGTGACACGGGTGGTAGATATTTATTTTGTTATTTCTCATATTATGTTGCCACCCCGTCCTACCACGTGCACGCCCAAGCGGGTGATGTCTCGCTTTTACTCGCCTCATTTCATACCGGGAAATGAGGATGAGTGTTTTGATCGTGGAGGAGACGTTGATGTTGCTATTACTTGTGATGTTTTACCGGTTACCCCATCGACTCTTGCTTTGAGTTTCTATCAAGTGTCCTCGGGTGACACTTTGATATATTTTTCTCCCACCATCCCGCCCTTGGCGAAGACGAGTATTCTTAAGGATCGCCTTTATACATATTTCTCGTATGTTATAAGAATCCTTCTGCTTTTCTTCACTTATATTGTGGATTCTTCTTCTTTATTCTCATCCGGTAATGAGGATAAGATTTTTGACCCTGGCATATGTTTTTGAGCCAATGGTGATTCTCTTGCTCCCCCATGGACCATTTAATTCGTGGTCGAGTCAGGCTCGTGACTCGATTAACAAAAACAAGCGCTTCTCGAGAGGGAACCCGATGATCTATCCTTTTTATCTTTTTATAACATAAGTGTAGGGGCGTGCTTATCTCCATGTGTGCTTGTTGGTATTTGTTTTTGTGTGCAGGGTTCCCTTGGATCGAGAAGACTTTCAGAGGGTTGATTTTGCTATTTTCCATCATCTTCTTCATTTAGTCTCCGATCGATCTTCATGTCTATATCAGGGGAGTACTCAGTTCTCATCTTTATCCATACATATCTGATTGTGTTCTCCTTCTTACACTTGGAATTCTAGCATTAGCCTTTTGTGTTCTTAAGTGTAGGGGTAGCACCTTATCACTTTTAAACATTGAGGCCAATGTTCGGTTCTAAGTGTAGGGGGAGGGGTTATATCATATTGATCATATTCATGCCTATTTGTTTGCCCTCTTGCACCCTATTTTGATCAAATGTCTGTTTGTTTTTATTTATTTTATTAAATAATAATAAAACATTTATAACCATGCGTAATTGACTTGTCCCGTAGGCTAGAACAAAGGGGATCCTGACTCTGCCTGAGTGTTGATCTGGCTGCTCCCTTAACTTTTAGACTGAGCTTTTAGGAATTGTGCAAATGAAAATGCTAAACGTGGAGTAGTTGGTTCTCTTTAGAGCTTATATGAGTAACCTGTGGCTTTTCCTCCTAGATTATAACTAGACTAAATAAGTGTGTTCTTTTTTCAAGCCTTTGAACGTTAAGAATTGTGTTGTTATGCAAAAATAATTTCTTATGCAATTTTGATATAGAGTCCTAGTTCAACTTTTTATTTAAATTTGAGTGTAAGTATACTTTCTTAAATTTGAAATAATGTTGCGTGAATAAATATGTTGAAAAAAAAGAAAAATCAAATCGAAAAATAAAAGAGAGAAAAAAATATAAAAAAAGAATGAAAAAAAGAAAAAAAGAAATTTTTGAAAAAAAAGAGTGTTCAATAGAGTTAGAAGAGTCGAGTGAATGAATAAGTGTTTTTTGTTTCTTTAATTATAAATGTGAGAAACTTTCTTTTTCTTAAATTTAAATCCGAAGTTGAACTAGAATTCGTCAATTTTGTATAAGAGTTTAGACGGTATTAGAGAGTGTAGAAGTCAAAGGTCCCGTGAGCTCCGATACTATTCTCGAGGGTGTAAAAACCTAGCCTCCTAAGCTTTGCTAAAGGACAAGCTGAGAAGAAAGTCGCTACATGGAGTGATCTCTCCTTTGAATATTCAATCTCTAATTACCGTCGTTGTTTTTCATCTAAGTGTCTTTTATTAGCTTAGCGGTGATTTCAAGATCTTTGATTTCAAAATCCCGCTAATCCCGGTACTATTCTCCGTGGGGTGTCAAAAGCCCGAGCACTTAACCGATAAGGTTGGGATGTCCCGAGAAGAAAGCCGCTACATGGGAAAGGCCATTTTTGAATCTTAAATCTCGTGATTTTCGGTGAGTCTAATATTCCACTTAGATGATTAGCAACCATAACAAATATCGATTTGAACGATCAAAACTTTGAAAATGAACACACTTGCCTAGTCTTTTATAATTATAGGAGTAAAAAGTTATATTTACACAGGTTATTAGTATAAATAGTGTTAGCATTTTGCTATAACTTTTGCATAAGGAATCATAGCTTAGTTGGGAGTAATAAAAAGAGGATGACGATATTTATTCCCTGGAGACACCCAGTTTGCATGTTTCCCGTTCTATGATCCTTATACCTTGAACATGGCGGGTCACAATGTATTTTTATCTTATTTTATTAATTTCAAATAAAGTAGTTTTTAATTGTTTTTGAATTTAACGTTTGTGATAATAGTTGCTTGGGGGCAAGCAACGTGTTTAAGTGTAGGGGTGTGTTAAACACGTAATTATTCATACATTTAGTGAGAATTTCCCTTCATTTTTGGCATAATAAATAGCAAAGCGTGTATTTTTAGTGCATTTATCGATTATATGTGTTATTTATTATTGTACGTACGAATATTAAAGAAAAGAAGCAAAAACGAAGAAAAAGACCAAAAACGAGCACAAGATATGGAAAGAGCACGGAAAATCGAGTTGACGGTGAATTCATGTTTTATTGGGCCGACCCGACACCATTTAAATGGGTCGAACCGACCCATTAACATAACCAAAGTGGACACAAGCCCAACAACAACATTAAAGCAAAAGCCCAACACAGGCCCATTTTTGTTTTTAACAGGCCAACAAAGGCTCATGAAGGGACGCAGCAAAAGAAAAAAAAGCCCATCAGAATGAAAATATAGATGAGATTTAGTTGGCTTTATATACAGGCAGATATCAACATTCCAAATATATATATATTTTTATTTCCTTTAAGTAGCTGAGGATAGACGTAGGATATCTACATATTATTTTTTTCCGTTCTTAATTTTCTTTATTTAGAGTAATATAGTAGATTAGACTTAGGTTTGATAAAAAAACGCAGCTTCATTTCATCCTTGTATTCGATTTTCTGTTAATAAAAGTGTTCAGATTCGGTTGTTTTAAGATTTGGTTTTGATGTTTTATGATGAAAGTGTTGTTTGGATTCGGTGGTTCAAATAGCAGCATAGTTTTCCATCTAGAAAAAAAGAGCAGCTGTATATTTCTGTTCCATTTTTATTTCGGAGATGAAGATTTAGTTTCGATTGATGTTGATGTCGGTTACGATTAGAGTAGTTTTCGGTTTGGTTCAATAGCAGCTTAAACGCAGCCCTGTTTAGATCAGCTTATTAAATAAGCTAACGAGGCTTATTGATAAAGTCAGTTTTCAGTTTTTGGTTCAAATATAGTTTCGATCATAGTTGCGATATCATCTTGTTTCGGTTCAGTTCGATAGCATCGTGCTCGACATCAACGGAGGCCTTGAGATAGTGTAATCCTTCATTTTTCATTTCCTGCATTTGTAATATAATAGCTAGCTGTTACTTGATAAGTGTAGTGTAAGTTTGCTATCTGCTTGTATTGACTTGTTCGTCATGTTTGGTTCCTGTTTTTAACTCAGTTCTTTAATTCATGTTTTCTAGTTGGTAAAATTTACATCCTACCTTAATATCTAGTGTTTGGATTATCAAAGGTTAAGGAGACAGTAGTGGAATATATTGTCACAGTTTGAAGTTAGAAACCTAGAATTAACTAATTTCACTTTAGATATATAAGTCAAGTTGTAAAACAAGTAAAAGGCAGAAAGATTTGATAGAATAAAAGGAAAGTAGTAAAAATTCCATCACAGTATATGTTTCTATTAGCTTTATGATAATTTTTGTTGTTTGTACGGATTTAGACCTCCATTTTGTTAATCTTCGTTGCACCACAAGTCCTTAAAATTAGTTAGACCCGTTAGTGTAGTAGTAAAGTGTTGGATCTGTTAGTTTACCTATTTGGGCCGTGTATTCCCGTTTCTTTTCTACGAGTGTTAAGTTCTAATTGGTACTTTTGATTTATAGGTACATTAATGAATACAATTTAAATTTGACTCTTAATAGATTTTGTATTAAATGGTTTTGTATTATAATTGTTTTTTTGTTGTTAAATGTTTTTAGTTTAAAATTAGAATAGTACATATACGTATTAGATTTTATTTTTACCTCTTTACATGCTTTTTGCCAAATAGTAATAGATACCAAATATCCTTTTATTAACCAAGAACAAATAAAGTCTTAACGATTAAATCCGATTTCAATTCGAGTCGATTCGAGAGGAGAAAACGATATATACTAAAAAAATGCTATATTAGTGAATTTCTTGTTATGAGCAAAAGTTCTCTTATTTAAAAGATACACATTTCTTTCTGAGCTTGAAACTTGGAATCTTTTAATACAAGCTCATGACCGAGAAAATTTAATATCTCATTGCTAGAATAAGTTATCGTCCGTGATAAACTTTCCTTTAATTAAAGTCCGAGTTACAGTCTTATAGTTAAATGTAAGTCATTTTGCATGAGTTTAAAAACTTCGAATGTTTTTAATATAAGCCCATGCCCGAGAAAATTTAATTTCTCGTTGTTAGGATGAGTTATCATCGACGATAAACTTTCCTTTCTTTGAAGTCCGGGGCATAATATGAGATATAATTATACGCCATTTTGCATGAGCTTAAAAACTTTGAATGTTTTTAATATTAGCCCATGCCCGAGAAAAATTAATTTCTCGTTCTGAGGATAAGTTATCATCGGCGATAAACATTCCTTTCTTTGAAGTTCGGGTCATCGTGTCATTTAACGACAAGCCAAAGTGATTAGCTTAGCCGAAAATCCCATGAGACGCTTTATTCTTAGACATCAAATTCTTCTAAAACCGAGGTTTGGAACGGTATACAATAAGACAATTGTCTCATTCTTGTTGAGCCTTGATCTCGGTACCTGCGCTTGCATCAACAATTTGCATATTTCGCATGGGTTAGCTATATCTATATTAGAACCATGTGGGGGTTCACAGTCAATATTGGTAGTGCTAGAGGGAGACATCCTTCTGTAGGAACCCATTGAGGATTAACCGATTTAAAAATCCTTCATGTGGGCTGACACCTAATATTGGGTCTAGGTGACATGGTTTTCTTATGCACAACGGAAGACTTAGCGGTAGAAAACCTTTTTCCTCTAGGATTCCCTCTTTTCACACGGGAGTTCAACTGCTTCAAGAGTTTTGTTATACAAGCCGCATGATTTGTCCTGAAGACACTTTTCATACATACGGAACAAACATCGTGTTTGGAGTCTAAATGAGATCTATAAATCCAAGTTCTTGCTTTTTTTGGGTAAAGGCCCAATTTCCCCGGTAAAATCCAAGTTCTTGCTTGTGTCCTTTTCTTAGGGTCCTCTACATAGTGATTATTAGGCATGTGATTCAACCTATGTTGTGGCATATTCTTAAAATTATACCTAGGGTCACTAATAGCAGTCTTGTTTAGAGGTTTTGCAATGACTGATTTAATCACATTAGGCCTAGTTAGTGGAGTGACTGGTCTAGAAAGATGGACCATATCAACTTGGGAGGCAAACCGCGGTCTCGAGGATTTTGGTCGCTCGGATCTAAATGCAGACGGTTGTCTAACAAACTGATTTTTAGGCAGTTTCCCCAAGATTGATGGTTTTTCAAGCTTAGTATCCACACTAGTTCCCTTAGTTTTCCTCAGCTCGTTTTTCAGAGCAGCTATTGCAAAAACCTTATCCTGAGCTTAAGCCTTTAAATTAGCATTTTCGGTAGTTAACGAGGTCGTCAGCTCTAGAGTTTTAGACCTCGTATCTACGATAGAATAAATTAACTCATTATAACGTTGTTTTAAGATCTAGTGTTCCTTTTGTAAATTGTCTTGGGATGCCAACTTAGATTCTAGAAAAGTAATTTGTTTGAAAAAATTATCTTTTTTAGCTGAAGAATCTTGAATTTTTTTTTTATCTAATTTTCATTCAAGAACAACGTTTAAATTTTCAAGTTTTTCAAAATATTTTTCAAATTTATCCGTTTTCTTCGAAATTTTTATTTTGGCATCCTCAAGATCTTTAGATTGTTGAGCTATGATCGTTTCGAGCTCGTCTATCCTAGAATCAGAATTGGTTAATGATGCAGTCATAAAGCAATTGTCATGATTTTTAGCATTTTGATCACTCTCTCCCCCATTATGACTCAAATCGGATGAATCAGAAGTGGTATTGCTATCACCCTTTTCCATCCCATGTTTGGCATAAGTAGGTTCGGAATGCCCAACATGTTGTAGATCATTAGTACATACATCAGATACAATATTCACTTGTAACCCAACCATTGTCTCTTCACCATGTATGCTTGAGTCATGCTGGCGTGATTCTATATTACTGCTATGGATAGTTGTAATTTTACACTCGTTTAGGAAAACGAGGCAAAAGCGGTAAGTATTAAGTGAACGTTTAGGAAAACGTAAACACTTATGACCCTTAGGTGTGGGATCATTCTCAAGGAGTCTTGGTGTGTGTGTTAAGAATTGATTAACTTTGAGATTGATATTAAGAAAGAAAATAAAAAAGAAAATGATGACGGATACAAATAAAATTAAACTACGATGAATGACGTAAACGTAAAACCGTAAAACGTGACGAAATTTAAAAATTACCATAAAAATTCTTAGATAATCACAATAAATCCCTAAAAATGCAATTAGAGTTTACCAAAAGTCAAAACTTACTAAAACCTTTTATTTAATTAAATAATAATTTTTCAATGCTAATTAAAGCCTTAAAAATCAATTTAGTTAATAAAAAGCCCAAAATAAGATTTTTCAATTTTTAAGCCTCTAAAATAACTTAATTAAACTAAAAAATATTTTTGAAAAATTTAAAACTAATTAAAACTATTTAAAATGATTAAAAATTAAAATTAAATATTAAAATAATATGAAAATTTCAAAATTTATAAAAAAATTCTAAAAACTTGCAAACTAACTTATTTTAACTTAAATAAACAAATAATGAAAGTGAAATGACCTAAACACCCCTATTGGGCCTCCAATGGGCCAAAAACAGTAAATAATCCAAACTTAATGGTCTTTTTGGCCCAATAAGCAAAAATCCAACCAAATAAGCTGAAAAGATCTAGTCTAGCTTAAAATTCAATTTTAAACACAAAACTCTAAAGGCCCAAAAGCTGAATCAGTGCTTATCACAGCTTAATAAGCAAACAACTTATTCTTAATGGGCTTTTTGGCCCATTAAGCCATAAGCTAATGCCATATGCTGAAATTTGACACACATCCTACTTATGAGATCATAAAGCTGTTTGTAAAAAGATTTTTTGAATAAGCTCAAAAAATAAGCTTGAAATAAGCCAAAGCTCTCTACGCAAAACGACAAAATAGCCGTTTTCGAGTTCTAGACCACTTCAAGAGCTGATTCAACTTGCAAAAGGTTTTAAATCACTTAATTAAGCTTAATAATAAAAAAGATTTCAAATAAGCACACTTAATAAGCTGGAATAAGCAATAAGTTGTTTCTGAAAAAGATAAAATAGTCGTATTCTAGTCAAAAGCTAAAACCAAAAGCTGTAAACTTCAAAACTGACTTATAAGCTTAAAATAATAAGTTCTATCACAAAAAACAAGTTGTTGCATAATAAAATAAGCTAGAATAGCTTACTAATAAGCTGATGACAAAATAACACTACCAGTGGGAACTTTTAGTGGGAAAGTGTTCCCACTGCTTTGACTTTTTGACTTGCTTTTTTAGAGAGATTCAGTTGGTTTCTTTGGACAATCAAGGTAACCCTACAACCAGTGAGTTGTAGGGAGTCACAATCAAGCAGAAAAACACAATTTTAACAGTCCAATTAGCACATTTTATTAAACAGACCACATACATGATATAGACATGTTAATAGCAGATCTGATGAATAAAAGCTGAAATTAAGCTAGTATAAGCCTACCAAATTCCACCAAATGCACACAACAGCTTAAACAAACTTAAGTGAACACTAGCAAACTGGTTTGATGCAATAATTCCAAGATTTGAGCTTGTTTTATAACTAAGTGAGTTACTGAGTTTTACTGATGAACACAAGTAGCTTTTTGCTAAACTAAATGACCACAAATCCAATTTCAGACCCTCAAATCTACTTATCAGGTTACACACACTTTGTTTTAGCACTTGTTATCCCTAAATTAGCATACAATCTAAGTGTGCACAAGATTTCAGTTCAAAATAACCTAAAACAAGTTAGTTAAGCCAAGATATCAGATTTGGAGTTTAAAAGCATAAGACTTGCAAATATCAACTCACATACACCTCAATATCGGTTACAAACACAAAAGACCCCAAAACACTTACTCAAACTAACATGAAAATCATAAAACAGTAGTCCCAAACAGTCCTTTAAAATGCTAAATCAAGATTTTATGAAACCAAAATGTTTTTCAAACTTCACCAAGCCTAAACAAGCATCACATCAACATTAACAAGCATCAAGAACAAGATTGAAGACATCAAACAACACATAACAACAACAGGCAACAAAATCACTTAGAACAAGTATTTTTGCCAGATTTGAACAAGGAAAGTAGAAACCTCATGAATGTACATCCACACTCACGAATTTGAGAGCTTATGTGTCTAGCTAAAAAAGACACAAGCTTACAATAAGCTGCTAAGAAGAACAAAGTAAGAATCAACATATTATATGAAAAGAAAAATGGAAAATGAAACAGATTCTTTCAAGCTTTGTACCTCACTCCTTGAATATCTCCAAGCCTAGATCTCACTCCACCTTGATAAACTTCTTATCAGGGTGAGATGATCAATCAAAGGCCAAAAATTTCAAGTGTTTGTACCAAAGACTTAGAAAAAATTAGGTTTTGGAAACTTTTGAAACAACTTGCACAATATTTAAAAACCAAACTTTGGAACTTAAAATCATAAACTCATATCATTTAACCATAACAAGAAAGTAAATTGGGACTTGGTGTCAAAGCTTTTAAACTTTTTCATTCACTTGAACAAAGATTTACATAAACTTGACCAAGGAAAAACCAAGAACATGTTCAATGTATGAAACCTAATGCCTTTATATAGGCTACATGGAGTTCTAGAAAGTTGAAAATAAAATAAAACCCTAAGTGATGAACTTCCATATTTGCCCTTGTCGAATTTTTGAATATTCAAGCCATGTGAAGATTTTTTGAGTCTTGTGAAGATGCCAAGGGGTGTAAAATGATCTTGTGCGTCCATTTGATGCGTAGGAATGAAGCACGAGCTTGGGGCATTGATTCCCTGACAAGGTCTTTTATCTTCGTCCCAAAAGTAGCAGGGAGGTATCATGTGACATATGGGTTGATGAGGTGGCAGGTTTAAGAGTTGGGTTATGTTTATTACAACCTTAATCATAAATCTGGACGAGATTAAGGTCTAATTCTTGGTGATTAGCAAAACCCTAATTCATGTTCTTCATGGAATAGTAGCTGTTGGATCTTGTATTATGTTTAAAAAGTTGTTAGATGACCAATTAGTATAACTAATTAAAAATTAGTTATAAAACTGGTGAGTGGGATTGTGAGGTGGCAAGTTGGTGGATTGTGATTGGTTATGAGAGATAGTGAGGTGAGGTGGCAGTGTGGGATTAGTCTAGGTTTCTTTTGCTGTTGCCCAAGTTTAACCCCTATATTTCCTTCTTTGTTTCATTTGTGTTTTAAATAGCCAAAAACAGAACTCCTTAGTATTTGAAGTTTTAAACTTCATACTTTAGCCACCAAAACTTTCCAAAGGGTTTTTAAAGGACTTGTTTTCTCATTCATGATATTTGAAGTGCTGTTTTTGACATGTCTTCATTCTTCAAGGTCTTCACTTGTATTCTTGTCTTCATGGAGGACTAAAAGTGACAAGTCTTCAAATTTAAGGGACCAGTGTTGCCAATTCTTCAAAGTTGAGGGTCCTTTTTATAAATTTGATAAACTTTAGGGACCAAGCTTGTAATTATGAATAAAAAAGGCTATAAAGTGTCAATTCTTCAATAATGAAGGACCCATCTTGTACAATCTTCAATTCTTCAAGGACTTTTCTTGGAAAATCAACTCTAGGGCCTGGTTCTTTGTGCGCCTTCGTTTCGCGTTTTCATATTTGATTGATTTTTGTGATCTTTTGTCATTTTCTCGATATCCGTACCTAAAATACACACTGAACAAACACAAGCATATATATGGCACTTTTTATGATATTTTAACCATTTTAAGCCCGTTTTGGACGATGAGACTATGTATAAAAGCAGTCTCATCACTCCCCCATACTAAACCATTGTTGTGCCCTCACGCAATGCTATAATAAAGTATCGTAGCACCTCCAAAATTCATTTTTATGGATTTTTATTGAAGCGTAAACTTACTACACTAATACTACTTGCGTTTTAGACATAATGTATGATTTTCATCGCAATATTTGACGTTTAGGTTCATAGAACAAGAACACTTGAATGCTTCGTTAGAAATAATTTCATCGTCCTCGATTTTCACCCAATTCCATGCCAAGCGTGTAACGAGATCATTGTCATTATAAGTTATTAATGCTAACACTACTCATATGCCCTAATCACGTACTTAGACTCCCTTATTCCTAAATGATATCTCTTATATTTTATTTTTGTCTTGAATGTTCATGAGGATACATTGTTTAACTTATGCGATAATAGAGATTTAGGTCCAAAAATAGAGTCATAACGGTGTAACCAATACCATCGAATTAATAACCCCCTTAATAGACAACGATGTCAAAAAATTAAGTCAACAAGAAGGATCGATAAACACGGTTTTATAACGGTTTTGGACATGAGACTTATTACCAAGACTTTTATACGCCCCCTAACGGATGGGCCTTATTATCATAGCTTTACCTCCATCTTTTATTCAACTCCGCCATGGAGCTTTTATTATAACTTCGGTCTTGCCTTTCCTTTTATTTAACCTCGCCATGAGGTGTTTACTATGGCCAGAGACGTATATCCTCATGCTAAAGCGAATTTTGGATCTTGAAAGCTTCAAAGATTAAGGCTAAATTCACTTTCAGTTTTGCATAGATTTTTCGGCCTTGTGAGCTTCGAATTTTTGCTTAATTTACGTGAGCACTTGAAATCTTATTATTGGGTGAAGCTTTCGATTATTCAGGTTGCCAATACTTCAAAACCGTGACGCTGGCGATACCTTAATGTTTTCCCAATTTAATTACATGGAAGCTACTAGAAAAGACTAGAAACCAACAATCAAGACTAAACCGCTAAGAAAATACTTATTAGCAAAATATATATACAAGCGAAGGGAGAATAAGCAAACATTTAGAACACATGCGTTTTTGAAAGAATACGAGTATTCTACGTTTATCATAGTAACTTATAATTAACTCTATCTTTTCTCGTCCTCATTTAAGAGACTTAGCCTAATATAAGTTAAGGAATCGAAGCTAAGTGCTCAACACGCACGGTCGAGTAAAAAATTACTCTTATTCTTGCCATCAGAAAATCTACATTCGTGTCTTCAAACACTTATGAAATATGAGAAAACTTTAAAATTTGGCCATTTTTACCCTTATTTGCAACAAAACGATAACAAAAAGATGAAAGTTGGAACGCGTGAAGACGTAAGCAAGGCAAGTATCTATTCACCCCTCATACTAAAGTTAAACATTGTCCTCAATGTTTCAAGTCTAAGGGTAGGATACCCCCATAATAGAGACGGAGTCGAATGCCTAATCTAGCATGGAAAGGGTGGAACCATTAAATCAATAGCCGTTTATGAAGTGTGCTAAAAACCTAAGGTTAGAACAAACAAGGATATATCATATGGATATCGAGAAATTATTCAAAGCAAACGATCGAGTGCTCACGTAAAACGAATACGAGAGGCTCCAATCGTGAAGATAATGATCATCTAAAAACCATAATGCACAAACAACCACGGTACAAAGGTTGGAAGGGCACAAATCCCCTCACGTGAGCTACATTAGAAAGCGATAATATGTACATGAATAAGCATGGGACTCCCCCACGAGGCACCTCGTTTTTGATTACCGAGTCATGAGCTCGACTTGATCCCCTCAATACTAATTATCATTGGGTAAGGTGACTTGGTCGAGGTAGTTCAATGAAGGAACTTCCTTACCAAAGTAGTGCTTCAACCAATGGCCATTTACCTTAAAGTTAGGACCATCATTTTGAGCTAGCTCGATGGTCCCATAAGGAAATACTTGGGTAATGGTGAATCGTCCTGACAAACGGGATTTCAACTTGCCAGAAAATATTTTTAATCTTGAGTTAAAAAGCAACATTTGATCTCTAATCTTAAAAACCCAGTTTTTAATTTTAGAATCATGAGACTTTTTAGTTTTCTCTTTATAAATCAATGAATATTCATAAGAAATATCCCTTAATTCATCCAATTCATTAAGTTGCATTTTATGGTGTTTTCCTGCGGTCTCAATGTCATCATTACAATGCTTTAGGGCCCAATAAGCTTTGTGTTCGAGTTCAATTGGCAAGTGACAATTCTTCCCATACACAAGCTTGTAAGGAGTGCACCCAATGGGCGTCTTATGAGCGGTACGAAAGGCCCATAAAGCATCGTCTAACTTATCCGACCAAGATTGTCGGTTTTCCCCTATCGATCTCTCCAAGATCCTCTTCAATGCTCGGTTTGAAACCTCGACTTTCCCACTTGTTTGTCGGTGATAAGCCGTAGAAAGCCGATGTGTAACCCCATATTTCTTTAGAACCCTTTTGAGTCATTACAAAAATAGGTTCCACGATCGCTTATGATAGCACGAGGGGTTCCAAACCGAGAAAACAATTGCTTCAAAAACTTGACTACCACACGAGCATCGTTTGTGGGCAAAGCCTTAGCTTCCACCCACTTAGATAGGTAGTCAACTGCGACAAGGATGTACTTATTACCACTAGATGATGGGAACGACCTAATGAAATCAATTCCCCAAACGTCAAAAATCTCACACGCTTGGATGATATTTTGTGGCATTTCATCGTTTTGTGAGGCTTTGCCTTAACGTTGGCATGAGTCACACGACTTGACAAGTGCATGTGCATCTCGGTAAATTGTAGGCCAAAAGAAACCGGTATCAAAGACCTTCTTCGCCGTGAGATTAGCACCATGGTGATCAACTGTGGGTCCTTCATGACAAGCTCTAAGGATATTAGAAGCTTCGGTGCCAAAAACACAACGTCGAATAATTTGATCCGCACAAGTCCGAAATTGGTAAGGGTCGTTCGAAAAGTAGAACTTTACGTCACGAAAGAATTTTCGTTTTTGTTGAGTCGTCATACCCTTAATGATGAAGTTGCCCGCATGGTAATTTGCGATGTCCGCAAACCATGGGGTGGAAGAATCTTGTTTGGAATTCATTACACCGGTCTCGAGAGGAAATGTTTCGGTGATTTCCTTGTTCCCGTAAACACTTTGGTGAGGATCTTCCAAGCGAGAAAGATGATCGGCCTCAAGATTCTCGGCTCCTTTTTTATCAAGTATTGTGACATCAAATTCTTGTAGGAGGAGAATCCAACAAAGCAATCTTGGCTTTGCATCTTGTTTAGCCAAGAGGTACTTGATTGCCGAAAGATCCGTATACACTATGCATGTAAAACCCGCATGCTTTTACCGTGCATAATACCCTTACGATCGTACGTACATGATTATAACTTCCCTTTTATAGCATGTTTACGTTTCACGAATATTAGTTATAAGTATTACGTACGTGGTGTTACACGATAATTATTAATTATAATAATTAGAATCACGAGCATAAAATCGCGAACATATAATTATGTGCTTACGTAATTATTAAAACGATGAATGTCATTATGTAATTGTAATTATAATAACATGAATAATTAATAACGACATAACATGTAAGCACGAGCATTTAACACAATTATTATGATTACGTATATTTAAATTAACACGACAAGTAATTACATACTTAATGTTACTTTTAAAACGCGTAAGAATAAATACGAAATGCACGACATTTTAAATACACGAACACGTGTACGTTTTATTAAATGTTTAATACAAACGAATAGGGAGGTAGTATAAGGGCTGTTTTAGACAACAAGAAAAGAAGTAGGACTTGGGCTCAAGGCCCAAGTGTCTTGTTTTGGACGTGTAAACAAAAGAACGGGGGGAGTATACTTTCATTTAGACAAAACATTCCAAAACCCTAGAATCCATATAACAGCCGTCACTTTTGTTTTCTCCATTTTCTTCCCTGCCGCGACCAACACCAAGGGGAAACAAGGAGAGGATCGCGGTTGCAAGTCAGGAAGAACATTGATTCACGCTTATTGTTCATTCTAAAAACCCTAAACAAGAGTAAGTAAACCCTAATCTCGTTTTTATTTAATTCTTGGATTAATTGATCACAAACCAAGAGCTTATGATCATAAAACATGTTAAGTAAACGTTATACAAAGGGGGGGGGGTTTCGTTTGTGTGTTGCTGTGTTCGTTTGGCACACAAACCGAGACCATATATGGTCTCAGTGGTAAATTAAGCCCACCAGCCGCAACCCTAATTTGGGTTTTGGCTTGGTTTTGCTCAGGCAGTGGAAACAGCGAACAAGCAGGGGAACCACTGGCTGCGGCCAGTGGTGGTTGTTGTTCTAACAGTGGAAACCGAGACCACCTAGGTCCCGGTGGGAAATAAACACAGGCAGGGGGAACTGGCAGTTGCCGGTGGCACCATCACCACTGCCAGTGGAAACTGGCAATGAAGGGGGCTGTTTGGTTTTGGTTTATGAACAGGGTTAAGGGAGTGTTTGGTTGGTAGTTTAATAAAACAGATTTAAGGGACTGTTTGGTTCGGTTTATATTTAAAACAACACGGGTTTTCACGGTTTGGTTTTCGGCACGTTTTCATAAAATAATACACGGGTTCGGGTTATTATTTTTACGAGTTTAGTTAGCGTAACATGTATATTAATTACGAGACAATTAGACTAATAAATCATGATTTATTATTACAAGATTAATTAAATTAATTTAACATGCTATATAATTAATTTAATTAGAACATGGACTTAGGTTTATTATTATAAATTAATAATACATGATTTAACCTAAGTATTTTATTTATTTAATTTAGACTATAGTGATTAATTAATTATTAAACATGACTTATAATTAATTAATTATCATGACTTAGGTTAATTATTTTACTATTAATACATAGTTAAACCTAGGTATTTTAATCATGAAAATTAGACTAAGTGATTAATTAATTATTAAAACCATGACCTATAATTAATTCTCATGACTTAGGTTATATTAATATAAGTAATAATACATGTTTTAACCTAAGTATTTATATCTTTATTTAATTAAATCACATTATATTTAATTAAATGCTTTAACCTATAGTTTATTTAAAATACATGGAATGATTTATAAACTATACATATTTAAACATGACTTAGAAAAATAATCAGAAAACACTTAAGCTTATATAATTAGCTTATTTAACTAGCTAATCTATTTTTGGAAACTTTCTATTTTTGGAAACTTTCTATTTTTGGAAACTTTTTATTTTTGGTAACTTTCTATTTTTGGAAACTTTCTGTTTTAGGAAACCTGCTATTTTTAGAAAGTTACTTATTATTACACAGTAAGTATAATAATACATGATACAAGTAATACTTAATCAGAATAGACAGAATATAAGATAAACACAGTATAAGGCTTAAAACAGTAAAACATGACATAAACGTATAAAACAAGCTAAGACATGACATAAAACCAGTTACGTATTTAGTAAGCAGATACTTATACACGTATGTATTTATGTAGCATTAGTGATACCGAAGCAGGACTCTCTTCCGTTCGTCTTCTTCGTTCACTGGACATAAGGTACGGATTCCCGTCCTTTCAGTATGGACATTCTTTCCTTATTAGGATTCCCCGTATGCAGCCAACTGTTTTTCCGTAGTATAAGTTTATATGTTTGATTTGCTTATATTTAATTTAGAATACCTATAGCCATATACATGCATGACCAGTTTCACCTAGTTATGGAGGTACCATAACCATAACATTATACGCACTGGTGTTATGACTTCCCCACGGCGGAGTGATTGCTCGTGGCATCCCTTCAGCTTTTGGCCATATTATTATATTTATCATGTGGGGCGTATGGGTGCATCCTAGTTACATGTTTTCAGCAGATTACTCAGTGTGAATGTGGTGTGTGCCTTGCATCCTTCACAAGGAGCTGATCCATCCTACCCAAACCAGTATATTAAATTAGAGGCAGCCCCTCTAATTTGCATGATGAGGTCACCCCTCCAAGTATTCATGCACAGTGGATTTTCATGACCTATATTGGCTAATGGTAAAATACGTTAAACAGTTTTCATAAGATAAACATAAGGCTTTTCAAACTATAAAACCCGTTTTACTAAGAAATAACCAGGTTTTCTAGGACATATACATTTCCGCTGCTATATGTTATTCATACTTATATTATTCATTTCATGCTTGTATATCTGTGCACTGAGCGTTATGCTCAGCCGTTACTTTCCTTTCCATGTCCCAAAACGGCAGGTACCCAAGGACGGACTCGAGCATTTTGGAGGACATGCATAGGATGGAAGCTGCCATAGACTTCTTCTCCTTTTGCCTTCATATATTTGTGCTTGTTTAAGTCTTCCATTATTTCATTTACTTTACTATGTTTTGAGCTTATGTTGGGGACCGATGTTTGATTCCGATTTACCCTATGGTCATGTAATGTTTTAGACATTTATCCTTGTATGCTTTGATGACACGCCATAATTACGCGTAATGGTCCACTTATCAAAGTGGGGTGTTACAATTATGGTATTAGAGCCAAGGCTTCGACCCGTAGGCTCTAAAACTTGACCTGTGACTAGTGGGTAGTCACCAGGAGCTTCCTAAGCCAACGTTCGTTATTCTACGTATTGATGTTTTCAGCGCATTGTTGTTTTAACCATGATGTTTTCAGCACCTTGAGGTTTTAACCTTGATGTTTTCATCGATATTGTTTTACTAATATGGATGGACAACCGTCAGTCATACTTGGTTATGTGTCATTGTTTCATGCATAATCTTCCTCGTGAACTGTGGCTATGTGGACTGAACCCCAGTAGTTCATATTTAGTCACATCAATTTTTTTTCTGATAAGTTTTGACAAATGAGTTTCATTTATTTATGTTTCATGTATCATTGTTGTAGCTATTCTTAAGTTTTGGATCAATATTTATAAGCCGAATTTTATTTATCATGTTTGTTTTTATAAAAGAAATATATATTGATTTCTCTGTTAATCGACAAGGTTATGGCTTCACATATTGAATACGTATCTATTATTACTTATCGACAAAGTATATGTCCGACATCGACCGTAAATAATAGAAATATTCTCTACTGTCATCCTAATGATTTTCGTTTTAAGGGTATTCTTCGTAAATTTTATGATAAATCTTTAAGTGTCATTCGTTTATATGACGCGTTAACGGTTATTAAATAATAAGCCCTCATTTATATATCGAAATATAAATGTTCTCCGAATGTCGATGTTTTTATTTTGTATTGAGCATTTATTTTTCGTGCTCTTCACGTATCTTTTAAATCGCGTAACTTTTAAAATATCGAGCTTCGATAATACCCGTTAAACGATTATTGTGTTACTAACAAATATGTCTTATGAATAACTATTACAAACTAATTATATTATATTACTAGATATTGAAGCATGTTAGCATTACTACGTATTAAAAATAATACTATGCTTATGATTCATTTGTTTAGTTGTAATTATGATATATCAAATTAGTATACAAACTTAGTGATCAAGTTATTTGGTATGTGACGTTAGACTTTGTTTTTAGTACAAAGGCGTGTATATTTTTAATATGTATAGGATGATTAGTCAATTGATAAAGTGTTACAAATTTACACGTTACATGTATAGGATAAACAACTGTCAAACCTATAGTCCATTTATATAAGTTAATATATGTGACAAACGAGGTGAAAAACTTCTAATATAAACATGTGTTGCACTAGTTTTCTTCTTGTAAAACTTGGCGTACATAAACACAAGCACTGGATAACTAGATAATTTTTATAGTAGGAGTTGCAACACTTTCAAATTATATGGAATTATAGTACAAGTTGATCGATGAATGTTATACAAGCTAGTTAAGAAAGACGGTCTAATTTTGGTGGATGTAGTTGGAGTAGAAGATGGTACAGTTACGTGTGAAAAATAAAAGGATGTAGACATTAAAAATGTTCGAGGGTTGCTTATATGAATATCTCGATTTCCGTTGCTTCATTTTTGTTTGCATCAATCATCGTTTGTTGTCTCTTTGCACAAGGTGAGTTCATAGCCTCGCTTTTACTTATTTAATTGTTTTATTAAAACCCGCGAGGGAGATACATGCTACTTTTTACGAATGGACGTAAGTGCTTGAACTGTATGCTTATCATGTCATTATCATTTACACTAAGGAACACTATTGCCTACAACAAGTCCCTTTTAGTCATGAACCATTAATTACTTGGGTCGACTGTACTGGTCGAGTAAACACGAATGCTTTGAATAGATCTATTGGGATTGACATCCTTGTCCGGGTAAGTCGCGCTTACTTGACCGACCGAACTGGTCAAACGGACACACTGTATTTGAGAACTCTAGGTAATATGGCTAATTACCTACTAAGGGCAAACTAATCTGAACTTTGTTAACGTATCGGTTTCATGAGCTAAGTGCGATAATGGATGCTATCTGATTTTGAAACTGAACTCTTGAAATCTTGTGGTCCACTGCTTTTATTTGCAAACCTATGAATTCACTCAACCGTTTTGTTGATGATTTTAGCGTGTATTTCTCACGTACTCAGATTTAAGAGCAACTGGAGCATGGAGTCACACTGGATATTTTAAAGGCAATAAAATACTGATTACCATTCGATAAACTTTTTTGAAACTGTTTATTATTACATTATTATTGGACCTGTTCCTGCTTGTAAACTCTGAATTTAGATTATCGAATGGATTAAACTTTTCAAACGCCTCTTTTTGAGTCGTTTTATGTAACTTGTGTGTTGTGCTATGAAGTAATACTCCCAATGACCCTTCCGCTGCTATCTGAAATTTGGGAGTGTTACAGATTGGTATCAGAGCACTTGTTATAGAGAACTAGGTCATTTTTATGAAACCTGGACTATAACAGCTCTTTAGATAAAACGATTTTATTGCATTGAAAATCATCGGTGCACTCATGCTACCCGAAAGCTTGTAAAATATGTATATTGGTATATATATATTTGCTTTTCGCTAGTACGTTTGTATGAAGGGTTTATTTATATAAACATCGAGCTAAGACATTGCTGGTGAAGCAATGGTCTATTCATAACTTTTATGACACTATTTTATATAAACGTGAACTCACCGATCAAGTGCCGATTCTACTAGTTATTTACCTTCTGGTTTCGAGTTTAAGTACTCATTCCATGCTTTGGAATCGTATACTTTGTTTTATAATAAAGTTTTCTAGCTGATTGGAATACAAATTCGACTTGTAACCTCGTGATGTGCCAATTAGGGGCACCTATTTTTTGAAACATGGTTTAATTGTGTCCCTTTATTTATTATCACTCTGGATGATTTTTAAGAATCATGCCGTAAGAGAGATTATTTCTTCTATCGAATATTTTATTTGGCCTTGATCTCGTGCTTTCGGCAAACGATGCTTAGGTAGGCTAATTTATAATTATCTTGTCGAAACAAATTCGTCACTCGTTTGAACAAGTAAATTATACGTTACCGACCATTAGTTTGTAAATGTTAATTATATGGACGTGACGAACCCATGTAATTAATGATTTATAAGTGAGTGGGCTTAAGCATGGGGCATTTGCACAAACTGTTTCCTTCCGACTCGAAGTTTGATTGTACGATTCGTCTGTTGTCTATCGCTATTCTAATTTGTATCGTTATTATCTTGTACGAACGGCTCTTTAATTTTTTTTATATTTTAGATACATTTATATGGATTATTCCGAGCGTGTATCGACTCTTATGAACTTTAAAGTACTCTCACCTTTTTTCGAACATATCATGAACAAGTAAAACAACCAAACTCTGGGACATAGTTCTTTTAAGATGGATAGACTGTAGCAATTCTTAAGTTTTGGATCAATATTTATAAGCCGACTTTTATTTATCATGTTTATTTTTATAAAAGAAATATTTATTGATTTCTCTGTTAATCGACAAGGTTATGGCTTCACATATAGAATACGTGTCTATTATTACTTATGGACAAAGTATATGTCCGACATCGACCGTAAATAATAGAATTATTCTCTACTGTCATCCTAATGATTTTCGTTTTAAGGGCATTCTTCGTAAATTTTATGATAAATCTTTAAGTGTCATTCGTTTATATGACACGTTAACGGTTATTAAATAATAAGCTCTCATTTATATATCGAAATACAAATGTTCTCCGAATGTCGATGTTTTTATTTTGTATTGAGCATTTGTTTTTCGTGCTCTTCACGTATCTTTTAAATCGCGTAACTTTTAAAATATCGAGCTTCGATAATACCCGCTAAACGGTTATTGTGTTACTAACAAATATGTCTTATGAATAACTATTACAAACTAATTATATTATATTACTAGATATTGAAGCATGTTAGCATTACTACGTATTAAAAATAATACTATGCTTATGATTCATTTGTTTAGTTGTAATTATGATATATCAAATTAGTATACAAACTTAGTGATCAAGTTAGACTTTGTTTTTAGTACAAAGGAGTGTATATTTTTAATATGTATAGGATGATTAGTCAATTGATAAAGTGTTACAAATTTACACGTTACATGTATAGGATAAACAACTGTCAAACCTATAGTCCATTTATATAAGTTAATATATGTGACAAACGAGGTGAAAAACTTTTAATATAAACATGCGTTGCACTAGTTTTCTTCTTGTAAAACTTGGCGTACATAAACACAAGCACTGGATAACTAGATAATTTTTATAGTAGGAGTTGCAACACTTTCAAATTATATGGAATTATAGTACAAGTTGATCGATGAATGTTATACAAGCTAGTTAAGAAAGACGGTCTAATTTTGGTGGATGTAGTTGGAGTAGAAGATGGTACGGTTACGTGTGAAAAATAAAAGGATGTAGACATTAAAAATGTTCGAGGGTTGCTTATATGAATATCTCGATTTCCGTTGCTTCATTTTTGTTTGCATCAATCATCGTTTGTTGTCTCTTTGCACAAGGTGAGTTCATAGCCTCGCTTTTACTTATTTAATTGTTTTATTAAAACCCGCGAGGGAGATACATGCTACTTTTTACGAATGGACGCAAGTGCTTGAACTGTATGCTTATCATGTCATTATCATTTACACTAAGGAACACTATTTCCTACAACAAGTCCCTTTTAGTCATGAACCATTAATTACTTGGGCCGACTGTACTGGTCGAGTAAACACGAATGCTTTGAATAGATCTATTAGGATTGACATCCTTGTCAGGGTAAGTCGCGCTTACTTGACCGACCGAACTGGTCAAACGGACACGCTGTATTTGAGAACTCTAGGTAATATGGAAAATTACCTACTAAGGGCAAACTAATCTGAACTCTGTTAACGTATCGGTTTCATGAGCTTAGTGCGATAATGGATGCTATCTGATTTTGAAACTGAACTCTTGAAATCTTGTGGTCCACTGCTTTTATTTGCAAACCTATGAATTCACTCAACCGTTGTGTTGATGATTTTAGCATGTATTTCTCAGGTACTCAGATTTAAGAGCAACTGGAGCATGGAGTCATACTGGATATTTTAAAGGCAATAAAATACTGATTACCATTCGATAAACTTTTTTTTGAAACCGTTTATTATTACATTATTATTGGACCTGTTCCTGCTTGTAAACTCTGAATTTAGATTATCGAATGGATTAAACTTTTCAAACGCCTCTTTTTGAGTCGTTTTCTGTAACTTGTGTGTTGTGCTATGAAGTAATACTCCCAATGACCCTTCCGCTGCTATCTGAAATTTGGGAGTGTTACAGATTGGTATCAGAGCACTTGTTCTAGAGAACTAGGTCATTTTTATGAAACCTAGACTATAACAGCTCTTTAGATAAAACGATTTTATTGCATTGAAAATCATCGGTGCACTCATGCTACCCGAAAGCTTTTAAAATATGTATATTGGTATATATATATTTTCTTTTCGCTAGTACGTTTGTATGAAGGGTTTATTTATATAAACATCGAGCTAAGACATTGCTGGTGAAGCAATGGTCTATTAATAACTTTTATGACACTATTTTATATAAACGTGAACTCACCGATCAAGTGCCGATTCTACTAGTTATTTACCTTCTGGTTTCGAGTTTAAGTACTCATTATGTGCTTTGGAATCGTATACTTTGTTTTATAATAAAGTTTTCTAGCTGATTAGAATACAAATTCGACTAGTAACCTCGTGATGTGCCAATTAGGGGCACCTATTTTTTGAAACATGGTTTAATTGTGTCCCTTTATTTATTATCACTCTATATGATTTTTAAGAATCATGTCGTAAGAGAGATTATTTCTTCTATCGAATATTTCATTTGGCCTTGATCTCGTGCTTTCGACAAACGATGCTTAGGTAGGCTAATTTATAATTATCTTGTTGAAACGAATTCGTCACTCGTTTGAACAAGTAAATTATACGTTACCGGCCATTAGTTTGTAAATGTTAATTATATGGACGTGACGAACCCATGTAATTAATGATTTATAAGTGAGTGGGCTTAAGCATGAGGCATTTGCACAAACTGTTTCCTTCCGACTCGTAGTTTGATTGTATGATTCGTCTGTTGTCTATCGCTATTCTAATTTATATTGTTATTATCTTGTACGAATGGCTCTTTAAAATTTTTTTATATTTTTGATACATTTATATGGATTATTCCGAGCGTGTATCGACTCTTGTGAATTTTAAAGTACTCTCACCTTTTTTCGAACATATCATGAACAAGTAAAACAACCGAACTCTGGGACATAGTTCTTTTAAGATGGATAGACTGTAGCAATTCTTAAGTTTTGGATCAATATTTATAAGCCGACTTTTATTTATCATGTTTGTTTTTATAAAAGAAATATATATTGATTTCTCTGTTAATCGACAAGGTTATGGCTTCACATATCGAATACGTGTCTATTATTACTTATCGACAAAGTATATGTCCGACATCGACCGTAAATAATAGAAATATTCTCTACTGTCATCCTAATGATTTTCGGTTTAAGGGCATTCTTCGTAAATTTTATGATAAATCTTTAAGTGTCATTCGTTTATATGACGCGTTAACGGTTATTAAATAGTAAGCCCTCATTTATATATCGAAATATAAATGTTCTCCGAATGTCGATGTTTTTATTTTGTATTGAGCATTTGTTTTTCATGCTCTTCACGTATCTTTTAAATCACGTAACTTTTAAAATATCGAGCTTCGATAATACCCGCTAAATGATTATTGTGTTACTAACAAATATGTCTTATGAATAACTATAACAAACTAATTATATTATATTACTAGATATTGAAGCATGTTAGCATTACTACGTATTAAAAATAATACTATGCTTATGATTCATTTGTTTAGTTGTAATTATGATATATCAAATTAGTATACAAACTTAGTGATCAAGTTATTTGGTATGTGACGTTAGACTTTGTTTTTAGTACAAAGGCGTGTATATTTTTAATATGTGTAGGATGATTAGTCAATTGATAAAGTGTTACAAATTTACACGTTACATGTATAGGATAAACAACTGTCAAACCTATAGTCCATTTATATAAGTTAATATATGTGACAAACGAGGTGAAAAACTTCTAATATAAACATGCGTTGCACTAGTTTTCTTCTTGTAAAACTTGGCGTACATAAACACAAGCACTGGATAACTAGATAATTTTTATAGTAGGAGTTGCAACACTTTCAAATTATATGGAATTATAGTACAAGTTGATCGATGAATGTTATACAAGCTAGTTAAGAAAGACTGTCTAATTTTGGTGGATGTAGTTGGAGTAGAAGATGGTACGGTTACGTGTGAAAAATAAAAGGATGTAGACATTAAAAATGTTCGAGGGTTGCTTATAGGAATATCTCGATTTCCGTTGCTTCATTTTTGTTTGCATCAATCATCGTTTGTTGTCTCTTTTCACAAGGTGAGTTCATAGCCTCGCTTTTACTTATTTAATTGTTTTATTAAAACCCGCGAGGGAGATACATGCTACTTTTTACGAATGGACGCAAGTGCTTGAACTATATGCTTATCATGTCATTATCATTTACACTAAGGAACACTATTGCCTACAACAAGTCCCTTTTAGTCATGAACCATTAATTACTTGGGCCGACTGTACTGGTCGAGTAAACACGAATGCTTTGAATATATCTATTGGGATTGACATCCTTGTCAGGGTAAGTCGCGCTTACTTGACCGACTGAACTGGTCAAACGGACACGCTGTATTTGAGAACTCTAGGTAATATGGCAAATTACCTACTAAGGGCAAACTAATCTGAACTCTGTTAACGTATCGGTTTCATGAGCTTAGTGCGATAATGGATGCTATCTGATTTTGAAACTGAACTCTTGAAATCTTGTGGTCCACTGCTTTTATTTGCAAACCTATGAATTCACTCAACCGTTGTGTTGATGATTTTAGCATGTATTTCTCAGGTACTCAGATTTAAGAGCAACTAGAGCATAGAGTCACACTGGATATTTTAAAGGCAATAAAATACTGATTACCATTCGATAAACTTTTTTTTGAAACCGTTTATTATTACATTATTATTGGACCTGTTCCTGCTTGTAAACTCTGAATTTAGATTATCGAATGGATTAAACTTTTCAAACGCCTCTTTTTGAGTCATTTTCTGTAACTTGTGTGTTGTGCTATGAAGTAATACTCCCAATGACCCTTCCGCTGCTATCTGAAATTTGGGAGTGTTACAATTGTTGCAGGAATTATGACTAAGTAATGGTTGGTACAGGACTGGCCCAATTTTTGTCGCATGTGCTTTTATCGAAACTTTTAACTTTGGGACCGACCCATAGGCGTCCCCTCGCCATGTCTTTTGTTTTGGGACCGACCCATAGGCGTCCCCTCGCACATATAAAGGTTTTTATAAACTACATTACGCATTCATGCACTGTTTTTCATGCATAAAATTTGTCTCATGATTTATTGACATAAATTTTTTTCATGTCCCCTCATAAGTTAATATGTTTTTATGTGAAGTATGTTTTCATACTGTCATGGTTAACTCCAGTTTCGTGCTGATTATGTTATACACTCCTTCATGATATATGGTTTCATGTTTCTTCATGATAATTCCGTCTTCATGTTGATTACGTCTTACGCCTCTTTTGCTATTTATGCTTTCATGCAAGGCATTGTTGGATTTCATTGAATCCTGCTTTCATGAAAGTCATGGTTGGTTTTCACTGATCATGGTGTCGGGAAAATCATCATTGAATTTTGTGTAACCACACTTTAACGTTTTTCGATACAACCAGAATGATGTCTATGCTAATACTGCCAGGTTATCATGATGGTTTTCATAACCGTTTAACCGATATACCTTCCTTAAAACATCACAAATGATCGACCCTATGCCGATCATTTCATGTGCATTCCGTGTGTACTTCATGTACCGTATTCCATGTGTAACCGACATACCTTAATCCATGTGTATTTCACTTGAAATACTTCACGAGTATTCCCTAGTCGATTCTAAATCATCTTAGGCGTACGCTCGCTTGCTGATATTCTACAAGATTGCCGATGCCGCTCATAACTTGGAGATGTTACTAAAGGTTGATGCTGCTGATGATTGGAGATGCTACGAGATGCGGACGCTGTTCACAACCTCGAAATCCTACAAGACGAAGACAAAAGCGTCATAGCAAAGCTATTGGACAAGAAGATACTTCACCATCAGATGATTTTCATCAAACATTGTCCCAAATTCTTAGTTACATGTCACACGTCATTTAGTTGTCGTTTCAGTCATATGAGTGCAAACCGGCACCAGCCGGCCACTCAGCTGAATAGTTACATGAATCACAGTCATGAGAATGACCGTCATGGAATTGACAGACAGGATGATAGTAACCACTACTATGACAACAA
The DNA here is from genome assembly GCA_025667525.1 of Glebionis coronaria. Taxonomy (NCBI): domain Eukaryota; kingdom Viridiplantae; phylum Streptophyta; class Magnoliopsida; order Asterales; family Asteraceae; genus Glebionis; species Glebionis coronaria. The sequence continues at coordinate 336,876,644 of CM046876.1, read as the reverse complement.
CTATCCTACAAATCGCAACCGAGGCTCCGGCCGTGGACGTGATCAGACATACAAATGATTAGTAGTCCAACCGATCCGCCAATTTTGGCATAATAACCTAATATTATGGTTCTATTTGTTTCACATCTCGAGACACATGTCAAGACATCAGTCACGACACATGTCTCACGTATACTCTTTGAAGACACGTGTCAAGACACCAGTCAAGACATATGTCATGCTTATATTTCCAAGACACGAGTCAAGACACATGACTCACGTCCAACTATGGAACATTTCTAAGAAATTCAGGGTACCCTCCCAGGGTATATCCATTTTGTTGTGCCATGTATTAATCAGGCCACAAGAATTTCAGTACCATCATCGGTGTATCAGTAAGGTCAGTCACGTTTGCTGGATGATACTTACCTTCCTTGCACCTATATTTCATATGTTCATGACCATATCAGACGCCATTCGTATTTCCCATGTATACAAAGGTTTTCTTCAGCCTAATGATAAGATCCCAGCTAATAATGCATTACCTCGGACAGATGCGAGTTAAATTTAATCCTAATTATGGACTACGAACCGCACACCATGCTACGGTTCATGAGTATGTACGGTGATGTTCAGACTCCTAAATATATTCAGCATGATTTTCCATCAGGAAAATCTGTACAAATCATTATGCTTTACAAGCACGTGCTTGGTTAGCCATGACTGCTAAAATTTTTTTAGCTGTCAGTTAAGACATGGCCACCGAAGTCCTTTTACGCATAGCAAATTGATTATTCCAAAATCTTCCCATACATTCCAAAAGAACCTACAAGGAGAAGGACGGTACCATGAGATTATGTGTCGACTACCGTCGACTTAAACAAATCACCATTCATGACCTTTATTCTCCTCCACGTATTGAAAACATGTCCAAATCGACCTTATAGTGTTAATCACTTTTCCAAGATTGAACTCATGATCATGCTGCCAACAGTGACGAGTGAAAGAGCAGTTAATGTCCATGACTGCTATTCGTTCACGACTCGGTCATGCTAGATTTATGATTGATTTAGTCTCATCAAATGCTACAGCAGCATTATAATAATGAGTTTCCATGAACTTATGAGCAAATTCATCAGTCTCTTCTTTAAGAATAACTTAATTTTCTATAAGTCTAGGGAAGAAAAGGAAGACCATATCTGCACTATGTTGCAAATTCTATGACAAGAGAAATTTCACCCTGAAATTTTCCATTCTAAATTATAATTGATTACGGTGACACGTTGAATCACGTGTATTCTCACGATTAATTTTACCATGACTCAACTTATGCATAAAGGTGAGAACCCTACATTACGTTAGGTGTTCCAAGGAAATCCTACGCTAAGAGAAGTCTAAAATCTGAGACTTATAGTTTCGCAAACTCCTATGTATCCAGTTTCTATGAAACATGATCCAGTTAAGTTCATATCTACATACCTGTCACACCAGCAGGTTTAGATAGAACACCTACATACTAGTAGCTATCTCCACCGGGAACACTATCCGAGTGGAAATGGTACAGTAACTCCATGGAATTATCAACTGTTGATAAAATCTGCCAAATCCTTGCATCCGCAAAGATTTCACAGTAATAGACTCTCAGATATTTCAGCCAAAGATCGTACGATCAATTGGCCTCTTTCGGATATCAGATTAGATTTAGACTATTATTCGGATTCATTTTCTTGCGATCATGCCTTTAGCCAATTTCATGATTTGCTTCAGCATTCACGTTCATGAACTATTCATGTTCATGATTGTATTCTAGCTTACGATGTAACTCCCAATTTCATTCCGGGAAGTTATAGGAACTTGGGAGACCAGACTTAAGTTTAATAATTTTCCATCCTCAGACAGACGTTTCACGTCACATTTCGCGTCTTACCCATACCATTTAGCATTATCATCTAAGTTATTCTACGTTCACGATATGTCCCCATATCATTGTTCATCATATGTTTTGCATATTACACTCGTCATATCTCCACGTATCAAGTTCAAAATTTTTCACGTATTACGTTCAAAATTTTTCACGTACTACGTTTCTTTATGTCTCGCGCATCGTTGCTAATTATCAGTTAAGTTAGAGTGTTTTGCACGATAATGTTTTAGTTGCCATACACGCTAATTCTTATTCCCTTGATCAAATTTAGGAGATCTACCTTCCGTTGATAACCAAGAATTTCTTTGTATTCCAAGTCAAGGTCAGGAGGACCAAGATTTATCATTAGTGTCAAGATCTTGTGAAGGAACCGTTCCAAGAGGGAAGCCACTTGGAAACGGACAAGTTCATCCGAACTTCTTATCCGTTTTTCACTTAGCAATCAGATATGTCCTTTCAGTCACGTCACGTTCCATGTCCTTTCAAGACATGTCACGTTCCGCGTTCCTTCTGCCATGTCAACTACACGTTAATTTATCTTACATACCCTATCAGTTTGATTCGGGCATATTTCGCTTCCAGTTACATTATCTATAATTCGGGGACGAATTATTCTTTTTAGGGGGGAAGAGTTGTAAAACCCGCATGCTTTTACCATGCATAATACCCTTACGATCGTACGTACATGATTATAACTTCCCTTTTATAGCATGTTTACGTTTCACGAATATTATTTATAAGTATTACGTACGTGGTGTTACACGATAATTATTAATTATAATAATTAGAATCACGAGCATAAAATCGCGAACATATAGTTATGTGCTTACGTAATTATTAAAACGATGAATGTCGTTATGTAATTGTAATTATAATAACATGAATAATTAATAACGACATAACACGTAAGCACGAGCATTTCACACAATTATTATGATTACGTATATTTAAATTAACACGACAAGTAATTACGTACTTAATGTTACTTTTAAAACGCGTAAGAATAAATACGAAATACACGGCATTTTAAATACACGTACACGTGTACGTTTTATTAAACGTTTAATACAAACGAATAGGGAGGTAGTATAAGGGCTGTTTTAGACAACAAGAAAAGAAGTAGGACTTGGGCTCAAGGCCCAAGTGTCTTGTTTTGGCCATGTAAACAAAAGAACGGGGGGAGTATAGTTTCATTTAGACAAAACATTCCAAAACCCTAGAATCCATATAACAGCCGTCACTTTTGTTTTCTCCATTTGCTTCCCTGCCGCGACCAACACCAAGGGGAAACAAGGAGAGGATCGTGGTTCCAAGTCAGGAAGAACATTGATTCACGCTTATTGTTCATTCTAAAAACCCTAAACAAGAGTAAGTAAACCCTAATCTCGTTTTTATTTAATTCTTGGATTAATTGATCACAAACCAAGAGCTTATGATCATAAAACATGTTAAGTAAACGCTATACAAAGGGGGGGGGGGTGTTTTGTTTGTGTGTTGCTGTGTTCGTGTGGCACACAAACCGAGACCATATATGGTCTCGTTGGTAAATTAAGCCCACCAGCCGCAACCCTAATTTGGGTTTTGGCTTGGTTTTGCTCGGGCAGTGGAAACAGCGAACAATCAGGGGAACCACTGGCTGCGGCCAGTGGTGGCTGTTGTTCTAGCAGTGGAAACCGAGACCACCTAGGTCCCGGTGGGAAATAAACACAGGTAGGGGGAACCGGCGGTTGCCGGTGGCACCATCACCAATGCCAGTGGAAATTGGCCGTGAAGGGGGCTGTTTGGTTTTGGGTTTATGAACAGGGTTAAGGGAGTGTTTGGTTGGCAGTTTAATAAAACAGATTTAAGGGGCTGTTTGGTTCGGTTTATATTTAAAACAACACGGGTTTTTAATAAGTGTGAAAACACTTATCCTTTTACTACTTATTTCCAACAATAACAAGACCAAAACGTGTGATTTATGTCGTAAAAGTCGGAATTATGCGTGGTTTGTGTTTTTATTGTGTTTTAGGACCAAAATATGAAAAAGGAAGAAAACACGGGTTTTCACGGGCTTTTATCAAAGAAAACTGGAAAAGACGAAGTCAAAAGATCAAGAGTGCAAAAACAACGGAAGTCCAAGGCCTATTCTGAAGATTTATCGAAGAAAAAGTCAAAGGACGGAAGTTTAACGAAGTCGAAGAACTCAAGTCTAATAGAAGAAGAAAATTAAACAACAAGTTCAAATCCCGAGACGACAAAGACGAAGAATTAAAGTCGAGTCGAGAAAACGTGAAGAAAGCAAGAAAGAAGATGCAACACATGCACTCCTTCCACCTTCCCTATAAATACCCTCCTAATAGTCATTAGGAGGGTGGTTAGATTTTTAGTAAATTTTTCACTTTTTTAGTTTTTTCTAGTTTTAGAGAGAGAAAGTCTTAAACTTTCTCTCACTAAATTTCATCTTTTTCTTAATCTTTCAAGATTAAACACTTTGTATTGCTTATTTTTATTAATCAAGTTCATTTTAAGCTTTTAATCCTTAATCTCATTCTACTTTTCTTTGATTTAAGATTGATTTTGGTACGATTATCATGTGATCCATGTTGTTCTAATTGATTTCGTGCTTAAAAAGTTAATCTTTTGATCATTTTTATAAGTTTTCATTTGATTAAGCTTTAAGACTTTTGTGCTTATTGGCTTATTTTTATGATTAGCTTATTTTTCTTATTAAAAAGTTTTATTAAAAAGTTTATGTTTTTATTGTTTAATCTAAAAAGTTGTTTGATTTCGAGTTAGATAAGTTGATTAAAGTGCTTATTTGATTCGGTTAAGTATTTGGATTGATAAGTTTCGGGTATTAGCTTATAACTTTAGCTTATTACCTAGCTTTTCCGATTTCCACAATTTTAGGAAAGGGTTCAAAACCCCTTTCCGATTGGTCCCTTTTCCGTGCAGCAACAAACTCCCCTTTCCGATCGAGGCTTTCCGATCAGCCACCCCTCTTTCCGATTGAGTCCAATCGGAAAAGGGTTTTGACTTTCCGACGGGATCCCACTTTAGTATTCCGATTGGTGGTTTTTCTGCGTATTCCGATTTGAATTGTAATCTAAGTATTCCGATTTGCCCTTCTTTTGATTATTCCGATTGGTGCTCGTCCCTTGTTATTCCGATTGGTTAACTTTGCACTTTATTCCGATTGGTTGGATATTCCGATTGACCCTTTGTGTCCACATTCCGATTGGGTGTTTTAGCTATATTCCGACCACCAGATCGGAATACATTCCGATCTGGGCCTCTTTTGGCTTGTTTTGGTTTCTTTCGATCTTACTTTCTTATAGTACTTTTTATTTTCAGAAAATCTTCCAAGTGTTAGTTTTATTTAGTGTGTTAGTACTTTTCCATTTTACCTTTAAGTTTATATGCATTTATTTTCACGCGTCATTCAGAATTAATCTTTTAACTTCCCTTTTACTCATCGACACTTTAATTACTTGCAAATAGTTTAAAACAATCCAAACCATTCTCTTGATTCACCAAAAGACAATTGAGTCGCACTTAAGACCGGTTTTCAATTCGAAAAGATTCGGAACAACGAACTTTCATACTTTGGGGTAAAAGCCAAGTATTAAATGGCGCCGCTGCCGGCTCTTTTCGTTATGATAAACGGTTTCTAGTGAGAGACGCATTGAATTTTGGGATCCGTTCTTTGAACGTTATTTTCCTCGCTTCAAAAATTTTCAAAAAATCCTAAAAAATATAAAACTCTTCAAAAATACAAAAATATTTAAAAAACCTATAAAAACCAAAAATATTATATAGGTATTCTCTTTGTGTATATTTTTCTTCTGCAGGTGTATGCGTACTAGATCTTCGAACTATTCTGAGCCCGAGACTCGTGAAGATTTAGATATGGCTGGTGTTAATAACAACAATAATCACCCACCTCAACACAATTTGAATAACAACAACAACAACAACAATGTTCTCCTACCTGATTTACGAACCATGGAGGAATTGTGCCAACCCACCATGAACGGACGCGGAGGCCCGATTGCGCCGATGCATATCACGGCTCAAGAGTTTTCGTTGAAGCATCACATGATCCAACAAATGCAAACTAATCCATTCGCCGGAATGCCTAATGATGATGCCAACAAACACCTCGACAAATTCATTACTATCACTCAAAGCATGAAGTCGCCCGGTGTTTCTATGGATGACCTTCGCCTCCAACTTTTTCCACACTCGCTTTCTCACCATGCCGAAAAATGGTTTGACCGTCTTCCTAAGAATTCTATTCATACGTGGAATGACATGACTCAACGCTTTTTATCGCGCTACTTTCCCCCATCCATGGTCACTAGCCTTCGTAACCAAATCAGTGGATTTATGCAAGAGAATGATGAATCGCTTTTTGATGCTTGGGAACGCTACAATGATTTGATCGACCGCTGTCCTAATCACAATATGCTCCCCGTCACTCTCATTGACACCTTTTACAATGGTCTCACTTTTCGTGATCGTGACACGATCAATGCCGCCGCCGGTGGTACTTTTATGAAAAGGAGACCGGAAGAGTGTCGAGAGTTGATTGAAAACATGACTACTCACCACAAGAATTGGGATTCTTCCGCATCCTCAAGATCTAATCAGAGAGTCAATGTTTCATCTACTTCTTCCACCACCAACTCGTCTGTTTTGGAACGTGCTATTCTTGATATTAACAAAAGTCTCCAAATTTTGACTTCTAACCAAACCCAACAAGCTAAAGCCGTTGCTATTTCTTGTGACACATGTGGTGGTCCTCATTCCTACAACGAGTGTCCTTCTACTCACGGCAATTATTCTGAAGACGTTAACGCAGCATATGGTACTTATCCCACGGGAGGCTATCAAGCTCGCCCTCAAGGAGACCGTAACTTGCTAAGTTATCGCTCCAACAATTATCTTGCTCCTCCCGGTTTCCCTCCTGCAAACCAATCCCAACCTCGTGCAAATAATCAATATCAATCCCAAAGAAACCCATATCCAACTCAAGGAAATTCTCAAGCTTACCAGGCTCCACCTCTCAATCAACCGATGACAGTGAATCTAGATGTCGAGACATTTATGAAGACTAATCAGGAGTTGGTGACGAATCTTCAGAGTCAAGTCCGCAACTTGAAGGGAGAAATGGCAAAACAAGGGAACGATATTCGAGCCGAGCTAAGGAATGATATGGCCAAACACAGTGATGCAATTAATGCAAACATGCAAAACTCTTTTAACAATCAAGCTCTTCACCTTCGTGATATGATTGGTTCGCTCATCCAAAGTAATCAACCCTCTTCTTCGGGTACTCTTCCGAGTAATACCGTTGCGAATCCAAGAGGGGAGATGAAAGCAATCACCACTCGTAGTGGAAAAGGTTATATGGAACCCGAGCTTCCTATACCTCCACCCGTGATTGTGAACAAGGAAAACGAGCAACTTTCTTCACCTCCTTCACCTTCTATCCCCATTTCCCCACCACCCGTGGTTGTGAGTGATCCTATTCCCTTAAAGCCTTCTTCTTCATCCAATATACCTTATCCCTCAAGGTTGAGGAAAGAGAAGCAAAAGAGCAAGGATGATATTCAGGTTTCAAACTTTCTCAAAATGTTTAAACAATTGAATTTTAACATCTCCTTTGCCGAGGCTCTCGCTCACATGCCCAAATACGCTAAGATGTTTAAAGATCTTCTAAGTGATAAGGAAAAGCTTCTTGACATCGCTCAGACCCAACTTAATGAGAATTTCTCCGCAGTGCTCTTAAGGCAATTGCCCACCAAACTTGGTGATCCGGGTTGCTTCTTGATTCCTTGCAACTTCCCGGGAGTAGAGAATTGCATGGCCCTAGCCGATCTAGGTGCCAGTATAAACTTAATGCCTTTAAGTGTTTGGAAGCAATTATCTCTCCCCGAGCTAGTCCCCACCAAAATGACTTTGGAATTAGCCAACCGTACGGTTGCTTATCCAGTGGGGATAGGTGAAGATGTCTTTGTTGGCGTCGATAAATTCACCTTCCCGGCGGATTTTGTCGTCGTTGACTACGAGATGGATCCTCGTGTTCCATTAATCGTTGGACGTCCATTTCTGAGGACCGGTCGCACTCTTATTGATGTAGCCGCAGGCGAAATAATCATGAGAGTTGGTGACGATAAAATTGTCTTCAACATGGGTAAGATTTCTAAGCAACCTTATTCGTATGAGAGTGTTAATGCTATTGATGTTCTCGATGAGGCTTGTGAAGAACATTTTCATGATGCTTGCAAAAGTACTCTTTCTTCTCTACCCAATGTTGAGACCGTTGCCTCAATTGCTCCAGCATTGACTCCTTTTGGAGAAAGTGACTTGGATGATTTCGAAGCTAGCTTGGGTCCTCTCGATATTAAGTATGATAATTCGTCCACCAATTGGGATGAAGATATTCGTACTATTGAGAGACTTCTCAATGAGGACCCGCTGTCTCCTCCTGCTCCTAAAGAGGTGATCAATGATGATCCATCATTAGTTTCACCATCTATTGAGGATCCTCCTACTCTTGAGCTTAAGGACCTACCTCCTCATCTTGAGTACGTTTTCCTTGAAGACGACGAGAAGTTACCGATCATCATCGCGAAGGATCTGAAAGAAGACGAAAAAGCCCGACTAGTCGCCGTGTTGAAGAAGCATAAAAGATCTATCGCTTGGAAAATCTCCGACATCCGTGGAATTGATCCTCATTTCTGCACACATAAAATTCTCATGGAGGACGACTTTAAGCCCACAATTCAAAGCCAACGAAGGGTGAATCCTAAAATCCATGAAGTCATCAAAAAAGAGGTTATCAAACTTCTTGATGCAGGTATGATTTACCCTATTTCGGATTCACCTTGGGTTAGTCCAGTCCATTATGTGCCTAAGAAAGGCGGAATCACCGTTGTTCCCAACGCAAACAACGAGTTAATTCCTACCGTCTCGTTACTGGGTGGAGAGTTTGTATAGACTACCGCAAACTCAATGATGCCACTAGAAAGGATCATTTCCCTCTACCTTTTATGGACCAAATGCTTGAACGCTTAGCGGGTAATGAATATTACTGCTTTCTTGATGGTTTCTCGGGTTATTTTCAAATACCCATCGATCCCCAAGATCAAGAGAAGACAACATTCACTTGTCCCTACGGCACATTTGCTTATAAAAGAATGCCTTTTGGCTTATGCAATGCCCCCGGGACTTTCCAAAGGTGCATGTTGGCTATCTTCCATGACATGGTTGAGAAAACCATGGAAGTCTTCATGGATGATTTCTCGGTCTTTGGGGATTCCTTCTCTTCTTGCCTTGCCAATTTGGAACGTATGCTTAAGCGGTGCGAAGACACTCGCCTTGTTCTGAATTGGGAAAAATGCCATTTTATGGTAAAAGAAGGCATTGTGCTAGGACACAAAATCTCTAAAGCCGGTCTTGAAGTCGACCGTGCTAAAGTAGATGTCATAGCCAAATTACCTCCACCTTCAACCGTGAAGGGTGTGAGAAGTTTTCTGGGTCATGCGGGCTTCTATCGTCGATTCATTCAAGATTTCTCTAAAATCGCTCGCCCGATGACCCACCTCTTGGAAAAAGATACTCCTTTTATCTTTTCTAAAGAGTGTCTCGAAGCCTTCAATCTTCTCAAGGATAAGCTAACTAAGGCACCGGTCTTGGTCACCCCTAATTGGGAGCTGCCTTTTGAATTAATGTGCGATGCTAGCGATTTTGCTATTGGTGCGGTTCTGGGCCAACGAGTGAATAAACACTTCCAACCAATCCACTACGCTAGCAAAACAATGACGGGGGCTCAATTGCATTATACGACAACCGAAAAAGAGCTTTTAGTTGTTGTCTATGCTTTTGAGAAATTTCGCCCCTATCTTGTTTTATCCACCACCATCGTATACACGGACCATTCCGCGTTGAAGTACTTGATGACTAAGAACGATTCTAAGCCAAGACTTCTTCGCTGGGTTTTACTCCTTTAAGTATTCAACATTGAAATTCGTGACAAGAAGGGAGCCGAAAACCTGGCCGCGGATCATCTGAGCAGACTTGAGGATCCATATCAAGGGGATCATCCGAACAAAGAAATAAATGACTCTTTCCCCCTTGAGACCTTAATGTCTATAAATCTCAATCTTGATGGCACCCCGTGGTTTGCGGACTTTGCAAACTACTTAGCGGGTGGTATTCTCATCCAAGGGTTAACATCCCAACAAAAGAAGAAGTTCTTGAACGATGTTAAGACTTACTTTTGGGATGACCCTTATCTATTCAAACAGTGTGCTGATCTGATTATTCGTAGATGTGTTGACGGACCGGCAGCTTTTGACATCCTCCAAGCTTGCCACAAAGGACCCACCGGTGGTCACTTTGGTCCCAACTACACCGCTAAGAAAGTGTTTGATTCCGGATTCTACTGGCCCACCATTTATCGTGACGCTCATGAAATGGTTAAGCATTGTGATGCTTGCCAACGTCAAGGCAAGATCACACATAAGGATGAGATGCCTCAAAATTTCATACAGGAATGTGAAATCTTTGACCTATGGGGCATCGACTTTATGGGCCATTTCCATCATCCAAAGGGAACAAGTACATCCTCGTCGCCGTCGACTACGTTTCTAAATGGGTTGAAGCTAAGGCTCTTCCTACGAATGATGCGAGGGTGGTTGTGAACTTTTTGAAGCAGCTTTTCGCTCGATTTGGCGTTCCTCGTGCTATCATCAGTGACCGCGGGACTCATTTTTGCAACGATCAATTTGCACGAGTCATGGCAAAGTATGGTGTCAATCACCGTCTTTCCACCGCCTATCATCCCCAAACCAATGGGCAAGCCGAAATTTCCAATCGTGGCTTGAAGAGAATTTTGGAGCGTACTGTGGGAGAGCATCGTGCCGCGTGGGTCGATAAGTTAGATGATGCTCTGTGGGCTTTCCGTACTGCTTACAAGACCCCGTTCGGTTGTACACCTTATCGTCTTGTGTACGGGAAAGCCTGCCACCTACCCATCGAGCTGGAACATATGGCGCACTGGGCCTTGAAGTGGGCTAACTTTGACATCATCAATGCCGGTGATCATCGCAAGGTTCAACTCAACGAGCTAAATGAACTGAGGAATGAATCTTATGAGAACTCACTGATCTACAAGGAGAAGACGAAGATTATCCACGATGCTAAAATCAAGAACCGAGAGTTCCACGTTGGTGATCAAGTCTTACTCTTTAACTCTCGGTTGAAGATCTTCTCTGGCAAGTTGAAGAGCCGCTGGACTGGTCCATTCACCGTCGCCAAAGTCTTTCCGTATGGGACCATTGAGCTTTCTCAGCCGAATGGGCCCAATTTCAAGGTGAATGGCCAGCGTTTGAAGCTGTACTTTGGTGAGGACATCTCTCAGGAGATGATTCCATCCCTCACCACGTTCCCCATGAACTAAAATTGGGTCGAGTCAGGATCATGACTCGGTAAACAAAAACAAGCGCTTCTCGGGAGGCAACCCGTGTTCTATCTTTTACTGCTTTCATAATAAGTGTAGGGGGGAGCCCCGCATATGTTTGTTGTCTTGTTTCTTGTGCTGTGCAGGGATTAAAGCTTCAGAAAGCATCTTGATGACTTTTGACGAACCGTGATACCGTGTTTTCCATCTTCCCGGTTCTATCCTAAACTCTTGTGATTCATTATTTCATATTCTATATGTTCACATTGAATTCACTTTAGTTGTCCTTTCCTTAGCAAGATTTAAACAAAGTGTACAATGTCATAAGTGTAGGGGAGTTTACTCCCACATGCTTAAACATTGAGGACAATGTTTATCTCAAGTGTAGGGGACTTCTATCGAAGTAAGTGGTCTTTTCCATGAAATTGCCCTCATTTTAACCGGAAAATTTGATTTTTCGACATTTTTCAAAATTTTTAATCTATTTTGGCCTAGTTGTATAGTTGTATTTGCCTTTGTTATGTTTCCTTTGATAGAATAAATTTTCAATAAAGTGGTTTTAAATTTTTCCTAGTCGTGAACATTTTGACTCAACCCGAGTTTACTTATCTAAGTTTACTCTAGCTAGTATCCTTAACGTGTTTAAGTCAAGTTTTGCTAGGCTTTTATATAGGGAGCTATAAAACGCGAAAGTCTTAACTCTCACGGGTTAAGAACAAGAACTTTTCGCAAGTTCCTATAATTGATCCTAGAGAGTCGTTTATCAAGGGAACTTTAAAATGCAATTTCTAAACTTGAAAAAGTCTAAGAATTTGCAAGATCCTATAGGCGACTCGAAAACCCAAAACTTTGATTTAATAGGCTAAGCATCCACGAGTCTCATTCCTTAAGATTTTAAACTGTGGAGAACGAGAGATGATAAAGTCAATTATAAGTTCGGTATTCTTTCGTGAATTTATGTGAGTTAATTATGAGCCTATTCTCCCTCCGCTTGTTAATAAATTAATCTGCTAATAAATAAGGTTGTACGATTTAAAAGGTTACTTAGCTTCTAGCCCCAGATCGTTTAAAAGTTGCTCGGTAATGACTAGAGTTCATAGCCAAGGCATAACTTATGAAGCGGGGCGCGAAGATTGGCGAGTCCGAAAAGGCCCTAACAAGGCATGAGGGCTACATTTTGTTGCTAAAGATCCAAAAGTGATGTGAAGAATCATTTATCGAAAATCAATATGAAGGATCGAGACACACGACGAAAAGCAAGAACTCCCCAAAAGTCATGGAGAAGTCTATCCGAAAAGACCCTAACAAGGTATGAGGATAAATAGATCCAAGTCCTAAAAGGAGGCGGATCGTTGTATATCAAAGTCCAAAATAAAGGTTGGAGAAAAATGAAGAAGTCGTGGTCCAAAGATGAAGAATCTCTCAAAAACTTCAAGTGAAGAAATTCCTATTATGAAGAGAAGACCATAATTTTAAGAACGTCTCTCGAAGATTCGAAGTATGAAGTCGCTATCAAATATCGGCCCGAGAATGGTCTCAAATCGCGAACCAAGTTATGCCAAGATATGAACTTTTTGATATCCCGAGAAGCAGTTTTAAAAGATTTGGTCCTTTAGCTAACTATTGATTAAATCGTTCACCTTATTTTCGGACTAAATAACTATCGAAATAAGTCAAACAATGCATCCTCGTGATCATTCAAGACAAAAATAAAATATAAGAGATACACCTAGGAATAAGGGAGTCTAAGTGAGTAATTGGCCCACATGAGTTCGTGATAGTTTGCTAACTTATAATAACAATGATCTCGTTTTTAAGCTTGGTATGGGGAACGTGAAACTTGAGGATGATAAATGTTCATGGCCGCCAAAACCCAATGTAAGATTTTAATTTCTTTACTTATTTCTATCTTTTATGTTTAGTATTTAATAAAGGCCAAGGTGGGTTATTTATGATGGAAAATGTAAACCGTGCTTTAAAATTAATGCATTGCATGAGGGCATTGCAATGGTCAAGTGTAGGGGATTTAATAAGTGTGAAAACACTTATCCTTTTACTACTTATTTCCAACAATAACAAGACCAAAACGTGTGATTTATGTCGTAAAAGTCGGAATTATGCGTGGTTTGTGTTTTTATTGTGTTTTAGGACCAAAATATGAAAAAGGAAGAAAACACGGGTTTTCACGGGCTTTTATCAAAGAAAACGGGAAAAGACGAAGTCAAAAGATCAAGAGTGCAAAAAGAACGGAAGTCCAAGGCCTATTCTGAAGATTTATCGAAGAAAAAGTCAAAGGACGGAAGTTTAACGAAGTCGAAGAACTCAAGTCTAATAGAAGAAGAAAATTAAACAACAAGTTCAAATCCCGAGACGACAAAGACGAAGAATTAAAGTCGAGTCGAGAAAACGTGAAGAAAGCAAGAAAGAAGATGCAACACATGCACTCCTTCCACCTTCCCTATAAATACCCTCCTAATAGTCATTAGGAGGGTGGTTAGACTTTTAGTTAATTTTTCACTTTTTTAGTTTTCTCTAGTTTTAGAGAGAGAAAGTCTTAAACTTTCTCTCACTAAATTTCATCTTTTTCTTAATCTTTCAAGATTAAACACTTTGTATTGCTTATTTTTATTAATCAAGTTCATTTTAAGCTTTTAATCCTTAATCTCATTCTACTTTTCTTTGATTTAAGATTGATTTTGGTACGATTATCATGTGATCCATGTTATTCTAATTGATTTCGTGCTTAAAAAGTTAATCTTTTGATCATTTTTATAAGTTTTCATTTGATTAAGCTTTAAGACTTTTGTGCTTATTGGCTTATTTTTATGATTAGCTTATTTTTCTTATTAAAAAGTTTTATTAAAAAGTTTATGTTTTTATTGTTTAATCTAAAAAGTTGTTTGATTTCGAGTTAGATAAGTTGATTAAAGTGCTTATTTGATTCGGTTAAGTATTTGGATTGATAAGTTTCGGGTATTAGCTTATAACTTTAGCTTATTACCTAGCTTTTCCGATTTCCACAATTTTAGGAAAGGGTTCAAAACCCCTTTCCGATTGGTCCCTTTTCCGTGCAGCAACAAACTCCCCTTTCCGATCGAGGCTTTCCGATCAGCCACCCCTCTTTCCGATTGAGTCCAATCGGAAAAGGGTTTTGACTTTCCGACGGGATCCCACTTTAGTATTCCGATTAGTGGTTTTTCTGCGTATTCCGATTTGAATTGTAATCTAAGTATTCCGATTTGCCCTTCTTTTGATTATTCCGATTGGTGCTCGTCCCTTGTTATTCCGATTGGTTAACTTTGCACTTTATTCCGATTGGTTGGATATTCCGATTGACCCTTTGTGTCCACATTCCGATTGGGTGTTTTAGCTATATTCTGACCACCAGATCGGAATACATTCCGATCTGGGCCTCTTTTGGCTTGTTTTGGTTTCTTTCGATCTTACTTTCTTATAGTACTTTTTATTTTCAGAAAATCTTCCAAGTGTTAGTTTTATTTAGTGTGTTAGTAATTTTCCATTTTACCTTTAAGTTTATATGCATTTATTTTCACTCGTCATTCAGAATTAATCTTTTAACTTCCCTTTTACTCATCGACACTTTAATTACTTGCAAATAGTTTAAAACAATCCAAACCATTCTCTTGATTCACCAAAAGACAATTGAGTCGCACTTAAGACCGGTTTTCAATTCGAAAAGATTCGGAACAACGAACTTTCATACTTTGGGGTAAAAGCCAAGTATTAGTTTTCATGGTTTGGTTTTTGGCACGTTTTCATAAAATAATACACGGGTTCGGGTTATTATTTTTACGATTTTAGTTAGCGTAACATGTATATTAATTACGAGACAATTAGACTAATAAATCATGACTTATTATTACAAGATTAATTAAATCAATTTAACATGCTATATAATTAATTTAATTAGAACATGGACTTAGGTTTATTATTATAAATTAATAATACATGATTTAACCTAAGTATTTTTATTTATTTAATTTATACTATAGTGATTAATTAATTATTAAAAATGACTTATAATTAATTAATTATCATGACTTAGGTTAATTATTTTACTATTAATACATAGTTAAACCTAGGTATTTTAATCATGAAAATTAGACTAAGTAATTAATTAATTATTAAAACCATGACCTATAATTAATTAATTCTCATGACTTAGGTTATATTAATATAATTAAGAATACATGTTTTAACCTAAGTATTTATATCTTTATTTAATTAAATCACATTATATTTAATTAAATGCTTTAACCTATAGTTTATTTAAAATACATGGAATGATTTATAAACTATAATAATTTAAACATGACTTAGAAAAATAATCAGAAAACACTTAAGCTTATATAATTAGCTTATTTAACCAGCTAATTGATAGGTGTGAAAACACCCATCCTTTTTACCACTTAATTACAATAATAACCGAGCTAAAACGTGTATTTTATGTCATTTATGTCGGAATTATGCGTGGTTTGTGTTTTTGTTGTGATTTAGGACGAAAAGGTGAAAAGTGGAGAAAACACGGGATTTCACGGGCTTTTATCGAAGAAAAAGACGAAAGATGAAGTCGAAAGATCAAGAGTGGAAAAAGAACGGAAGTCCAAGACCAATTCTGAAGATTTATCGAAGAAAAAGTCAAAAGACGGAAGTTTACTAAAAGCCGAATAACTCGAGTTTTATTTATGAAGAAAATTCAAGACGAGTTTAAAGAAATCCCAAGACAAAGTCATTGAAGTAAAAAGATTAAAGAAGATTAAGGACTTGAGCATGCAATTAGAGAAAGAGGAAAGAGGGAGGAAGCTTCCTAAGCTCCTCCCTAATCTCCACTATAAATAGGCCATTAGTTATTTCATTTCAAGTTGTTGGTGGCTTGACAAACCACACTTCCACCATTTTCATTCCTTGTCATTTAATTTCTTGCAATTTAATTTCTTGTTATGCACTGTTAATTTCTTCAATTCAAGTAAGTCGTTTAATTTTGGAATATTTTCTTTTAATCAAGTTCTTATTTTTAATCATCTTCATCTACCTTTCTTATTTTGCTTATCTTTGATTCAAGTTTTTACATGGATTAAGCTTTGAGCTTGACATACTTATTGGTTTAATTTGTGTTTAGCTTATTTATTTTCCCTTAAAAGTTTTCTTAAAAAGTTCATCTTTTTATAGTTTGATTTGAAAATTTGCTTGATAAGTTGTTATTCATGCTTATTAAGTCCGTTTCGATTTAGATTCGTGCAAGTTTTAGTTTGAGCTTATTAACCATAGCTTATTGCTTTTGCTTATTTCGGATCCCATATAAATCGGAAAGGGAAAACCCCTTTCCGATCACTCTTTCCGACCAAGCACCCCTTATTCCGATTGTCTGATCGGAGGTTTATATCATTCCGATTTGGCCCATTTTGATATTCCGATTAGTACTTGCATATTCCGATTAGGTAGTTTGTTATTCCGACAACCCCCCACCTTTATTCCGATGGGTCTCGTTTCATAATATTCCGATGGCATGTTTTGTAGACATTCCGATTAGAGCATTTTATTAAACATTCCGATTGGTACTTTTTCATTTATTCCGATTGCCATTTTTTGTGTATTCCGATTATGTACCATTTTCCTATATTCCGATCAGCTCTTTCCGATGGGTGCATATTCCGATCGGATTCCGGTTGGATTCCGATCGGGTGTATTCCGATTGGGTATTTTGTTTTGTTTTGATATTTTGATTTAGTTAAAGTGTTAATTTTTCTCGTTTTATTTTTAGTTCATTTTAATTTCGTTTTGCATTTTTATTTAATTGTCAATTTACTTTTTGTTAAGTTTTAATTTTACGTCATTTAATTTCTCATCATTTAATTTTAAAGTTTTAAATATTGCACCGTTTACGTTTCACTTAATTGTAGTTTTAATTACCCGTCATTTATTTTTAAGTCTTGCACATTTATTTTACCAAAACCAAAAATATTGTTTTCACCAAGAACAACTGAGTCGCACAATTAACCATAGATCAATTCGAGAAGATACCGAGAAAATGAACTTTTTTTTCAATTAGTAAAATCGTAGACATTAAAATGGCGCCGCTGCCGGATCTTTTCATGAGGATCTACGGTTTTTTCTGAGAGACGCGTTGGCTTTTGGGATCCGTTCACTCGTGAACGTTATTTTTCTTGTCAGAAATTTTCAAAAATCCAAAAACATTTGAAAAATCATAAAAAGCATTTCTTTTTCAAAAGTTTTGCACCAAAAATATTCTTCTTGCTTATCTATCTTTCTTTATGGATTTTTATGTCCATTGCGTCAGGTGTGGGAGACGATTGTACGGGAACGACTCTTGTCAATGGTGTACATGTGAGCGGTGCGGAAATGATATTGAAAATACACAATTCCTATTCGGATTTTGTCCTTTGTGCAACTCGACTAATTCGTCCTTTTTGAACCCACCTCCTCCTGTTCCCCCGTGCATCTATTGTGGAAGCGATTCTCATTGGCATGTTTCGTGCCTGGTTCGATACCTGTATGGTCACGAGCAAGAACCGGGGTAAAATTATGACAATGATAATAGCTATCCACAAGAAGCACCCAGTTTCTCTCCATACCCATGGTGCTATATTTGTGGGGGCCCTCACGATGCTTCTTTTTGTGATCCGTCGCAAGTCTTTGAGAAAGTACCGTGCTATCATCCTAGTGTCTATAACTTTGAGCCCCCACATCACACCCTCAATCATCAATCCTCTCAGCAAATTAGTCTTGATCAACAACTCACTACTTTGAATGGCATTCTAGAAAGTATAGCTCAACTTCGAGATGACTTGCATCCGGAACAACAACCTTTGCTTGATGTGGACGAAACCTTGAAAACCACCGACACCTTTTTGAGCCAATTTAGTCGTTTTCCCTTCTTTTCTACACCAAAATGTTTAATTACAGCGTGGGATAGAATTGGTGAAATTGAACATACTCGGGGAGATGAACAACAAAAGTTGCTGCATGAGCTTCTTAAAGATGTGGAGGTTATCAAGGAAGAGTTAGCCGACTACGTCACTCCTATCTGGACTCGTCCCATCTATTATGATGATGACGACGACGATGATGTCTACACTTTCAACCAATCTTCTGAAGTTGCTGCTCCCACTCTCGATGTTCCTACTGCATCTAAGGATCTAGATTCATTGAATGAGCTTAGTGATGTTGGTCTCGACAAGGTATTGGATGATGAGGTTTGTGACTTACCTGCTATGGAGCCTGAGGACGACGTTGCTCTTACGGAAGAGGTCGATCCTAGTGATGACGATTCTTCTCTCTGCTATGAGAATTTCACTTTTGAAGTTTCTCAACCTCCACCAGGAGATGCGGGTGATGACGATTTATTCTCTCCGGCTTACGAGAAGGTCACCGATGAACTTGATCTTGTGGATGAGGTGGAAGACGTGCTTCTTCGCGATAGATTACGGAAAGTGCACCTTCTTATTGCTCAAATCAAAGAGTTGACTTCTCCTTTGCTTTCCACGTCTTTACCTCCATCTATTCCTCCCGTTGAAGATAATGACCCATTGCTGGAAGAAATCGATATCCACTCCATCCCTCTAGGTATTGATGATTATGACACAGAGGGGGACATTATTTTTGATAATTTGCTACATGAAAGTATTGACCCAAGTCCCCCTCCCGAGCACCTTTCATCCTCCCCTTTAGCCACTATCTCGGAGGATGAGTGCTTTGACCCGGGAGGTGACATTGATTATGCTATGATTGATAACAATACGGCTTTGCCGCTTGCTCAACATCCATTGTCTTTGGGGGAGGACAATGTGCTTACTTTACCCACCCCACCTCTCGTGGATCTTTAATTCAATACTTCTCGTATGTTGAAAGGACTTTTCTCCCATACAAGACTTATCCCCCAGCCTCTCCTTTGTTGATATCAACCGGGAACGAGGACAAGGTCTTTGATCCCGGTATTACATTTGAGGCTTCCCCATGGACCATTTAATTCGGGGACGAGTAAGGCTCGTGACTCGGTTAATATAAACAAGCACTTTTTGGGAGGCAACACAACTATCTATCTATCTTTACCATAAGTGTAGGGGGAGCCATGTGCAGGGATTAGAGCTTCAAAGACACACTCTTGATGACTTTTAACGAACCGTGATTCCGTGTTCCCTTCTTCCCGGTTCTATCCTAAACTCTTTTCGATTCACTATTTTATATTTCTCAATATTAAAATAGGAATCTCTTTAGTTGTCTCTTTCTTAGCGAGATTTAAACAACGTGCACAATGTCCTAAGTGTAGGGGAGTTTACTCCCACATGCTTAAACATTGAGGACAATGTTTATATTAAGTGTAGGGGGACTTCTATCGAAGTTAAGTGGCCTTTTCCTTGTATTTGTCCTCATTTTAACCGGAAATCAATTTTTCGACATTTTTCAAAATTTTTGATCTATTTTGGCCTATTAGTTTTCACCTTTGTATAGATATTTTCTTTCCTTATTAGAATAAAGTTCGAATAAAGTGGTTTTAATTTTCAAACGTTGTGAATCTTTTGACTCAACCCGAGTTTACTTATCTAAGTTTACTCTAGCTAGTATCCTTAACGTGTTTAAGTCAAGTTTTGCTAGGCTTTTATATAGGGAGCTATAAAACGCGAAAGTCTTAACTCTCACGGGTTAAGAACAAGAACTTTTCGCAAGTTCCTATAATTGATCCTAGAGAGTCGTTTATCAAGGGAACTTTAAAATGCGATTTCTAAAACTTGAAAAAGTCTAAGAGTTTG
The DNA here is from genome assembly GCA_025667525.1 of Glebionis coronaria. Taxonomy (NCBI): domain Eukaryota; kingdom Viridiplantae; phylum Streptophyta; class Magnoliopsida; order Asterales; family Asteraceae; genus Glebionis; species Glebionis coronaria. The sequence continues at coordinate 336,856,501 of CM046876.1, read as the reverse complement.
CAAGATCCTATCGATGACTCGAAAACCCAAAACTTTGATTTAATAGGCTAAGCATCCACGAGTCTCATTCCTTGAGATTTTAAACTGTGTAGAACGAGAGATGATAGAGTCAATTATAAGTTTGGTATTCTTTCGGGAATTTATGTGAGTTAATTATGAGCCTATTCTCCCATCGCTTGTTAATAAATTTATCTGCAATAAATAAGGTTGTACGATTTAAAAGGTTACTTAGCTTCTAGCCCAAGATCGTTTAAAAGTTGCTCGGTAAGGATTAGAGTTTATAGCCAAGGCATAACTTATCGAAGCGGGATGCGAAGATTGGCGAGTCCGAAAAGGCCCTAACAAGGCATGAGGGCTACATTTTGTTACTAAAGATCCAAAAGTGATGTGAAGAATCATTTATCGAAAATCAATATGAAGGATCGAGACACACGACGAAAAGCAAATACTCCCCAAAAGATCATGGAGAAGTGTATCCGAAAAGACCCTAGCAAGGGATGAGGATAAATAGATCCAAGTCATAAAAGGAGGCGGATCGTTGTATATCAAAGTCCAAAATAAAGATTAGAGAAAAATGAAGAAGTCGTGGTCCATATATGAAGAATCTCTCAAAATTTCAAGTGAAGAAATTCCTATTATGAAGAGAAGACCATTATTTCATGAACGTCTCTCAAGGTTTGAAGTATGAAGTCGCTGCCAAATATCGGTCCGAGAAAGGTCTCAAATCGCGAAGCGAGTTATGCCAAGATATGAACTTTATGAGGTCCCGAGAAGCAGTTTTAAAAGATTTTGTCCTTTAGCTAACTATTGATTAAATCGTTTACTTTATTTTCGGATTAAATAACTATCGAAATAAGTCAAAAATGCATCCTCGTGATCATTCAAGACAACAATAAAATATAAGAGATACACCTAGGAATAAGGGAGTCTAAGTAAATAATTGGCCCACATGAGTTCGTGTTAGTTTGCTAACTTATAATAACAATGATCTCGTTTTTAAGCTTGGTTTGGAGAAAGTAAAAACTTGAGGATGATGATTATTCATGACATTTCCAAAACCCAAGGTATGTTTTTATTTCTTTACTTTGAATGTCTATAATTTTCTCTCTTTAATAAAGGCCAACGTAGATTGATTATGATGGAAAATGTAATCTTGCTTTGTAACTAATGCATTGCATGAGGACATTGCAATGGTCAAGTGTAGGGGATTTGATAGGTGTGAAAACACCCATCCTTTTTACCACTTAATTACAATAATAACCGAGCCAAAACGTATATTTTATGTCATTTATGTCGGAATTATGCGTGGTTTGTGTTTTTGTCGTGATTTAGGACGAAAAGGTGAAAAGTGGAGAAAACACGGGATTTCACGGGCTTTTATCGAAGAAAAAGACGAAAGATGAAGTCGAAAGATCAAGAGTGGAAAAAGAACGGAAGTCCAAGACCAATTCTGAAGATTTATCGAAGAAAAAGTCAAAAGACGGAAGTTTACTAATAGTCGAAAAACTCGAGTTTTATTTATGAAGAAAATTCAAGACGAGTTTAATGAAATCCCAAGACAAAGTCATTGAAGTAAAAAGATTAAAGAAGATTAAGGACTTGAGCATGCAATTAGAGAAAGAGGAAAGAGGGAGGAAGCTTCCTAAGCTCCTCCCTAATCTCCACTATAAATAGGCCATTAGTTATTTCATTTCAAGTTGTTGGTGGCTTGACAAACCACACTTCCACCATTTTCATTCCTTGTCATTTAATTTCTTGTAATTTAATTTCTTGTTATGCACTGTTAATTTCTTCAAGTCAAGTAAGTCGTTTAATTTTGGAATCTTTTCTTTTAATCAAGTTCTTATTTTAATCATCTTTTTCTACCTTTCTTATTTTGCTTATCTTTGATTCAAGTTTTTACATGGATTAAGCTTTGAGCCTGACATGCTTATTGGTTTAATTTGTGTTTAGCTTATTTATTTTCCCTTAAAAGTTTTCTTAAAAAGTTCATCTTTTTATAGTTTGATTTGAAAATTTGCTTATTTTTAAGTTTGATAAGTTGTTATTCATGCTTATTAAGTCCGTTTTGATTTAGATTCGTGCAAGTTTTAGTTTGAGCTTATTAAACATTCCGATTGGTACTTTTTCATTTATTCCGATTGCCATTTTTTGTGTATTCCGATTATGTACCATTTTCCTATATTCCGATCAGCTCTTTCCGATGGGTGCATATTCTGATCGGATTCCGGTTGGATTCCGATCGGGTGTATTCCGATTGGGTATTTTGTTTTGTTTTGATATTTTGATTTAGTTAAAGTGTTAATTTTTCTCGTTTTATTTTTAGTTCATTTTAATTTCGTTTTGCATTTTTATTTAATTGTCAATTTACTTTTTGTTAAGTTTTAATTTTACGTCATTTAATTTCTCATCATTTAATTTTAAAGTTTATAATATTGCACCGTTTACGTTTCACTTAATTGTAGTTTTAATTACCCGTCATTTATTTTTAAGTCTTGCACATTTATTTTACCAAAACCAAAAATATTGTTTTCACCAAGAACAACTGAGTCGCACAATTAACCATAGATCAATTCGAGAAGATACCGAGAAAACGAACTTTTTTTCAATTAGTAAAATCGTAGACATTACTAATCTATTTTTGGAAACTTTCTATTTTTGGAAACTTTCTATTTTTGTAACTTTCTATTTTTGGAAACATTCTATTTTAGGAAACCTGCTATTTTTAGAAAGTTACTTATTATTACACCGTAAGTATAATAATACATGAAATACAAGTAATACTTAGTCAGAATAGACAGAATATAAGATAAACACAGTATAAGGCTTAAAACAGTAAAACATGACATAAAAGTATAAAACAAGCTAAGACATGACATAAAACCAGTTACGTATTTAGTAAGCAGATACTTATACACGTATGTATTTATGTAGCATTAGTGATACCGAAGTAGGACTCTCTTCCGTTCGTCTTCTTCGTTCACTGGACATAAGGTACGGATTCCCGTCCTCTCAGTATGGACATTCTTTCCTTATTAGGATTCCCCGTATGCAGCCAACTGTTTTTCCGTAGTATAAGTTTATATGTTTGATTTGCTTATGTTTAATTTAGAATACCTATAGCCATATACATGCATGACCATTTTCACCTAGTTATGGAGGTACCATAACCATAACATTAGAGGCACTGGTGTTATGACTTCCCCACGGCGGAGTGATTTCTCGTGGCGTCCCTTCAGCTGTTGGCCATATTATTATATTTATCATGTGGGGCATATGGGTGCATCCTAGTTACATGTTTTCATCAGATTAATCAGTGTGAATGTGGTGTGTGCCTTGCATCCTTCACAAGGAGTTGATCCCTCCTACCCAAACCAGTATATTAAATTAGAGGCAGCCCCTCTAATTTGCATGATGAGGTCACCCCTCCAAGTATTCATGCACTGTGGATTTTCATGACCTATATTGGCTAATGGTAAAATACATTAAACAGTTTTCATAAGATAAACATAAGGCTTTTCAAACTATAAAACCATTTTTACTAAGAAATAACCAGGTTTTCCAGGACATATACATTTCCGATGCTATATGTTATTCATACTTATATTATTCATTTCATGCTTGTATATCTGTGCACTGAGCGTTATGCTCAGCCGTTACTTTCCTTTCCATGTCCCAAAACGGCAGGTACCCAAGGACGGACTCGAGCATTTTGGAGGACATGCATAGGATGGAAGCTGCCATAGACTTCTTCTCCTTTTGCCTTCATATATTTGTGCTTGTTTAAGTCTTCCATTATTTCATTTACTTTTCTATGTTTTGAGGTTATGTTGGGGACCGATGTTTGATTCCGGTTTACCCTATGGTCATGTAATGTTTTAGACATTTATCCTTGTATGCTTTGATGACACGCCATAATTACGCGTAATGGTCCACTTATCAAAGTGGGGTAATAACTAGATTTTACTTAGTTAAAAATTAAGTTCGTTGAAATCGTCTCTTCGAATTGATTACAGTTAAACGTGCGACTCAGTCGTCTTTTGGTGAGAACAAATAAATTGGTCGTTGTAGTATAGTAAGTGTGCAAGACTTTAAAGTAAAAGGCAGTTAATTAAAGCTAAAACTAATTAAAAATTAAATGGCGAAATATTAAGACTTTAAAAGTAAGTTAATTAAATGACGAGAAATTAAAACATGACGAAAAGTAAATGACGTAAAATTAAAATTTGACAAAACGTAAATTTAAAAAACTTTAAATAAAGCACTTTAAAAATAAAATAAGATAAAACAAGGAAAAATAAATCTAAGTGAAAATAAGACGAAACTATTAAAATAAAGCTAAATAAAAATGGCGGGAAAAATAAATTTAAAAATAAAATTTAAAATCAAAACAATTAATTTCACAATATAAAAAAAAAGAATTAAATTCGCAACTTGATAATTAAATTCGCAATACTGAAAAAAAAATAAGGAATTCGCAATAATTGCGAATTCAAAGAATTCGCAATCTTAGAGGAAGATTCCGCAATTGCTGATGAAGTACATTTTCGCAATAATTGCGAAATTGCAAAGAATCCGCAATACCAAGAAGATGTATTTCGCAATATTGGAGACAATACAATTTCGCAATCACAGAAACTTCAATTTCGCAACTTAGGGAGAAAGATCAATTTCGCAACTGCAGAGGATTCAATTTCGCAATACACAAGTATTGCAAAATCGAATCAGCTTTTCCTAAAAACTAGGGAAACAAAAAAGTACGAAAATAAGCACTAAAAACTTAACTTTTGGAAGACAATAAGCAAAGTAAAACACCAATAAGCTAAATAAAAACCTTAGATCAAAGATAAAACGTATGAAATCAACAAAAACAAGAAACGAAAATTAAAAAGATTTAAACTTTAAGTAAAAAGTAAATGAAAAAGATTTAGATTGAAAACATAAAATCAACACAAACAAAGATTATGAAAAAGATTAACAATAAGCAAGAAGAAAAGAAGAACAAGATGATTAAAAAGCTTAAAGATAAAAGATTAAACAAGACGAAATTAAAACTTACTTGAAAATTAAAGACTTGAATTTAAATGACAATGAACTAAAAGTGCATGTAATTAAAAGGTGGAAGAGGTAATTTGTCAAGTTAGCCAACAAAAACCAAATGAAGTGAAATGGGGACTATTTATAGGGAGAAGGGAAGGATGCATGTGTTGCTCCTTTCTTTCTTTCTTTCTTCTTTCTCGTCTTTTCGTCTTCTTAATTCTTTGACTTTTTCGACTTTGTCTCGGGATTATTTAGACTCGTCGTATAATTTCTTCATTAATTTAGACTTGAGTTCTTCGGCTTTATTAAACTTCCGTCTTTAGTCTTTTCTTCGATAAATCTTCAAATAGGCCTTGGACTTCCGTTCTTTTTGCATTCTTGATCTCTTGACTTTGTCTTTTGTCTTCTTCTCCGATAAAAGCCCGTGAAAGCCCACGTTTTCTCCCCTTTTCACATTTTCGTCCTAAATCACAACAAAAACACAAACCACGCATAATTCCGACATTTACGACATAAAATACACGTTTTGGCTTGGTTATTATCATAATTAAGTGGTAAAAGGATGAGTGTTTTCACACCTATCAAATCCCCTACACTTGACCATTGCAATGTCCTCATGCAATGCATTAGATACAAAGCACGTTTTACATTTTCCATCATAGTCAATCCACCTTGGCCTTTATTAAAGGGATAGAAAATTAAAAACATTTAAAGGAAGAAAGTAAGTAAAGAAATCAAAGACATACCTTAGGGTTTTGGAAATGTCATGAATGATCATCATCCTCAAGTTTTCACGTTCCCCATACCAAGCTTAAAAATTAGATCATTGTTATTATAAGTTAGCAAACTAACACGAATTCATGTGGGCCAATTATTCACTTAGACTCCCTTATTCCTAGGTGTATCTCTTATATTTTATTTTTGTCTTGAATGATCACGAGGATGCATTGTTGACTTATTTTGATATTTATTTAGGCTGAAAATAAAGTAGGACGATTTAATCAATAGTTAGCTAAAGGACAAAATCTTTTAAAACTGCTTCTCGGGACCTCATAAAGTTCATATCTTGGCATAACTCGCTTCACGATTTGAGACCTTTCTCGGACCGATATTTGGCAGTGACTTCATACTTCAAATCTTGAGAGACGTTCATGAAATAATGGTCTTCTCTTCATAATAGGAATTTCTTCACTTGAAGTTTTGAGAGATTCTTCATCTTTGGACCACGACTTCTTCATTTTTCTCCAATCTTTATTTTGGACTTTGATATACAACGATCCGCCTCCTTTTAGGACTTGGATCTATTTATCCTCATACCTTGTTAGGGCCTTTTTGGATAGACTTCTCCATGATCTTTACGGGAGTATTTGCTTTTCGTCGTGTGTCTCGATCCTTCATATTGATTTTTGATAAATGATTCTTCACATCACTTTGGATCTTTAGCAACAAAATATAGCCCTCATGCCTTGTTAGGGCCTTTTTGGACTCGCCAATCTTCGCATCCCGCTTCAATAAGTTATGCCTTGGCTATGAACTCTAATTAATACCGAGCAACTTTTAAACGATCTTGGGCTAGAAGCTAAGTAACTTTTCAAATCGTACAACCTTATTTATTGCAGATAAATTTATTAACAAGCGATAGGAGAATAGGCTTATAATCAACTCACATAAATTCACGAAAGAATACCAAACTTATAATTGACTCTATCATCTCTCGTTCTCCACAGTTTAAAATCTCAACGAATGAGACTCGTGGATGCTTAGCGTATTAAATCAAAGTTTTGGGTTTTCGAGTCATCTATAGGATCTTGCAAACTCTTAGACTTTTTCAAGTTTAGAATTCGCATTTTAGAGTTCCCTAGATAAACGACTCTCTAGGATCAATTATAGGAACTTGCGAAAAGTTCTTGTTCTTAACCCGTGAGAGTTAAGACTTTCGCGTTTTAAAGCTCCCTATATAAAAGCCTAGCAAAACTTGACTTAAACACGTTAAGGATACTAGCTAGAGTAAACTTAGATAAGTAAACTCGGGTTGAGTCAAAAGATTCACAACGTTTAAATATTAAAACCACTTTATTAAAAAATTTATTCTAGGAAAGAAAGTAAATAACGATAACAAAGGAAAAACTAATAGGCCAAAATAGATCAAAAATTTTGAAAAATGTCGAAAAATTAATTTTCCGGTTAAAATGAGGACAAATACAAGGAAAAGGCCACTTAACTTCGATAGAAGTCCCCCCTACGCTTGATATAAACATTGTCCTCAATGTTTAAGCAGGTGGGAGTAAACTCCCCTACACTTAGGACATTGTGCACATTGTTTAAATCTTGCTAAGGAAAGGACAACTAAAGTGATTCCTATTTTAACATTGAAAAATATAAAATATAAAATAGTGAATCAAAAGAGTTTAGGATAGAACCGGGAAGACGGAAACACGGAATCATGGGTCGTCAAAAATCATCAAGAGTGGATCATTGAACGCTCGAATCCCTGCATATGATAAGAAAGAAAACAAGAAACACCAACTAGGGTCTCCCCTACACTTATTATGCAAACAGAGAAAAAGGATAGATACTGCGGGTTTCCTCCCAAGAAGCGCTTGTGTTTGATAACCGAGTCGCGAGCCTGACTCGTCCCTGAATTAAATGGTCCATGGGGAAGCCTCAAATGTAATACCGGGATCAAAGACCTTGTCCTCGTTCCCGGAGGAAAATAATAAAGGGGAAGCAGGAGGATAAGTCTTGAATGGTAGAAAGGTCCTTTCAACATACGAAAAGTATGTGAAGTCTTGATCCACGGGAGGTGGGGTGGGTAAGGGAAATAAGGTTAAATCCCCCCCAAACGGTTGATGGTCACTAGGCGGCAAAGCCGTAAAGGTGTCAATCATAGAATGGTCAATGTCACCTCCCGGGTCAAAGCACTCATCCTCATTTCCCGGAGAGTAAAGTTGACACATCACCCGCTTGGGGATGCACTGATGAGGTGGCAATATAATATGAGAAGTAAGAGAACAATTACCTTCCACCCACGTCACCTTTCCAGTAGAGTCAAAGCTCTCTACCTCTGCGATAGAAACAAAGTATGCTCATCAATAGCAAGAGAATCAGAGCTATCAATTTCCTCAATCCCTTCGTCAAAGAGAGGATTCACCTCACTAGATATGTAAGCGTCATCAAAATCAAATAAAGGGTTTGATTAAATCTTGAAAGTTTCCTTCGGAACTTCTTCATCGGATAGTGACTCGTCATCACTAGAAGTAAAATCATCATCTTGATCAAAAATAGGATTAGAGAAAGCCAAAAAATCCTCTCCCAAAGTGTTGGTGGAAGGAACATCATCAGAAGAAAGCGCATCATACTCATCGTCACTGTCGGATGTCAACTCAGATTCACTTGGAATTGGGACAAGGTTATCAGCACTGGACTTTACGAATTCGTCGGATTCCTTTGCAGGAATTGTGCTAAGATCCTCATCCCCTAGGATGGGTGTATCCTTAGCCTCCAGAGCCGGCAAGTCGAGAGAAGGAATAGAATTCTCATCATTCCAAGAAATAGGACTCTCATCTTCATCATCATCATAATAATATAGAGGCACAAGGGGATAAGTATAAGCACTAAGGTTAGATACTTGCTCTTGTTGCTGATCCGTTTGACATTTTGCGTTGTATTTATGGAAAGCTTCTTCGAGGTTTTGAAATTGAGTAACAAGAGTAGCCCATTGTTCTTGGGTACTCAAATGTTCGAAAGAAGGTTGATGATTGACGGTGTGATGTGGGGGCTCAACATTAGGAAAAGCGGAATTATAGTACTGATGTAGCTCATGATAATTCATCGACTGACAATAAGAAGTATCGTGAGGGCCCCCACAATGATTGCAACACGGGTATTGAGAAAAATCCGGTGCTTGTTGAGGATAGGATTGTCATAGACGGGAGGGGGGGGGGGAGAAATTAGTGTAAGAGGAGAAGTATGAATTTCTTGAATTGCAAAATGGACAAAATCCAAATTGTGTATTGTCGATATCAGAACCACACCTCGCACAAGTACACCATGGACATATTGGAAAACCAAGCCATGGACTCCCACACCGGACGTAAGACGAATCCATGAAGAATTAAAAATAAGAGGAAGAAAAGAATTAAACATGATAGAGGATAAAGAGGAATATTTTTGGTGCAAGACTTTGCAAAAGAAAGGTGTTTTATGATTTTTCAAATGTTTTTGGGATTTTTTTTTTCGAAAATTTTTAATTTTTAGAGATTTTTGAAAATTTTTGGACAAGAAAAATAACGCTCACGAATAAACGGTTCCCAAAAAACAACGCGTCTCTCACAAAAACCGTTAATCTTCACGAAAAGAGCCGGCAGCGGCGCCATTTAATAACTAGATTTTACTTAGTTAAAAAGTTAAGTTCGTTGAAATCGTCTCTTCGAATTGATTACAGTTAAAGTGCGACTCAGTCGTCTTTTGGTGAGAACAAATAAATTGGTCGTTGTAGTATAGTAAATGTGCAAGACTTTAAAGTAAAAGGCAGTTAATTAAAGCTAAAACTAATTAAAAAATAAATGGCGAAATATTAAGACTTTAAAAGTAAGTTAATTAAATGACGAGAAACTAAAACATGACGAAAAGTAAATGACGTAAAATTAAAATTTGACAAAACGTAAATTTAAAAAACTTTAAATAAAGCACTTTAAAAATAAAATAAGATAAAACAAGTAAAAATAAATCTAAGTGAAAATAAGACGAAAATTAAAATAAAGCTAAATATAAATGGCCGGAAAAATAAATTTAAAAATAAAATTTAAAATCAAAACAATTAATTTCGCAATATAAAAAAAAGAATTAAATTCACAACTTGATAATTAAATTCGCAATATTGAAAAAAAAATTAGGAATTCGCAATAATTGCGAATTCAAAGAATTCGCAATCTTAGAGGAAGATTCCACAATTGCCGATGAAGTACAATTTCGCAATAATTGCGAAATTGCAAAGAATCCGCTATACCAAGAAGATGGATTTCGCAATATTGGAGACAATACAATTTCGCAATCACAGAAACTTCAATTTCGCAACTTAGGGAGAAAGATCAATTACGCAACTTTGTAGAGGATTCAATTTCGCAATACACAAGTATTGCAAAATCGAATCAGCCTTTCCTAAAAACTAGGGAAACAAAAAAGTACGAAAATAAGCACTAAAAACTTAACTTTTGGAAGACAATAAGCAAAGTAAAACACCAATAAGCTATATAAAAACCATAGATCAAAGATAAAGCGTATAAAATCAACAAAAACAAGACACGAAAATTAAAAAGATATAAACTTTAAGTAAAAAGTAAATGAAAAGATTTAGATTGAAAACATAAAATCAACACAAACAAAGATTATGAAAAAGGTTAACAATAAGCAAGAAGAAAAAGAAGAACTAGATGATTAAAAAGCTTAAAGATAAAAGATTAAACAAGAAAAAATTAAAACTTACTTGAAAATTAAAGACTTGAATTTAAATGACTTGAATTTAAATGACAATTAATTAAAAGTGCATGTAATTAAAAGGTGGAAGAGCTAATTTGTCAAGTTAGCCAACAAAAACCAAATGAAGTGAAATGGGGACTATTTATAGGGAGAAGGGAAGGATGCATGTGTTGCTCCTTTCTTTCTTTCTTTCTTCTTTCTCGTCTTTTCGTCTTCTTAATTCTTCGACTTTTTCGATTTTGTCTCGGGATTATTTGAACTCGTCTTATAATTTCTTCATTAATTTCGACTTGAGTTCTTCGGCTTTATTAAACTTCCGTCTTTAGTGTTTTCTTCGATAAATCTTCAGAATAGGCCTTGGACTTCCGCTCTTTTTGCATTCTTGATCTCTTGACTTCATCTTTTGTCTTCTTCTTAGATAAAAGCCCGTGAAAGCCCGTGTTTTCTCCCCTTTTCACATTTTCGTCCTAAATCACAACAAAAACACAAACCACGCATAATTCCGACATTTACGACATAAAATACACGTTTTGGCTTGGTTATTATTATAATTAAGTGGTAAAAGGATGGGTGTTTTCACACCTATCATGGGGTGTCACAATGCATTTGGTCAAGACGAGGTAAGGTCGGAATTTCTCAAATGCATACACCACGGCAAGGAATTCATTTTCCGTTGTGGTATACTTAAGTTGAGCCTCGGTCATCGTCTTGCTAGCATAGTGGATAGGAAAGAAGTGATTTTCATGACGTTGCCCCAAAACGGCCCCAATAGGGTAATCACTTGCATCACCCATAAGCTCAAACGGGAGATTCCAATTGGGAGCAACAAGAATGGGAGCTTCGGTAAGTTTCCTCTTAAGGATTTCAAAGGCTCGCACACAATCTTCGTTAAAGACGAAAGGAGCATCTTTTTCGAGGAGGTGTGTATTGGGCCGAGATATCTTTGAAAAATCCTTGATGAATCGACGATAAAAGCCCGCGTGTCCTAGGAAACTCCTAACTCCCTTAACGATTTTGGGATGAGGTAACTTGGCGATGACGTCTATCTTAGCTTTGTCTGCCTCAATCCCTGCTTTTGAGACCTTGTGCCCTAAGACGATTTCTTTTTTCACCATAAAATGACATTTTCCCAATTGAGCATAAGGTTGGTTTCCTCACAACGTTTTAACATATGCTTCAAATTTCCTAAACACGAAGTGAACGAACTACCAAACACGGAAAAGTCATCCATAAAGACTTCCATCGTCTTCTTTATCATGTCATGAAAAATAGCCATCATACACCGTTGAAAAGTTCACGGTGCATTGCAAAGTCCGAATGGCATTCTACGATAGGCAAACGTTCCATATGGGCAGGTAAACATAGTTTTTTCTTGATCACGAGGATCGATGGTGTTGGAAATACGTTTTTACCTATTTAGGAAGATTCGATCACTCCGACAATATATTAAGTAGTAGCTCGTAGTCTAGATATCTTTATATATATCAAACAAGTAAAAGCCCGGTCCATGCTTGTATGGCCGACCCAATTGTAAGACCAAGCCCATCTTATAGGCTTGGTATATAAACCCTCTCCTTAGATGGAGAGGGTGTTGGTTCACATAACGTTACACATAGTAAAAGTGCGTTTTCATACTTTCTCTCTCAAAGTGTGTATGTGTTCTTACCATATTTCTATCTCTTTCTCTCTCTAAACATAAGCATAGATTTAAAATATTCTACAAATGGTATCAGAGCGCCATAAGATGATTTTTTGGTTTTTGTGTTTGTGTTCTTGATTCCTACGCCTATTTTGATCCTAATAACATTCGGACAAAAGTTTTGTGTTTGTTTTTTATGGTTTAATCTTGATATAATTCATCTACTTACTAGTTGTAGTGATTTGGTATTGTTATTTTGATTAAAAACACAAATTTTTTGGGTGTTTGATTCATTTTTAGGCTTAGAATCTCGAATTTGTTGTGTTTTGTACTGTCCGAGAAATGTGGTAACCATAGTACGATCTGTGTATTGTGATCGCATAAACCTGGGGTTTCTACTTGCAATCCAATAGCACGATCACAGGCCACGATCACTCACTGCGATCATAGGCCACGATCACTCACTGCGATCACAGGCCACGATCACTAGTGTGATCCGAGTACGATCGTTGGGTACAATCACTAGTACGATCCGAGTACGATCGTTGGGCACGATCACTAGTGCGATCCGAGTACGATCGTTGGGTACGATCACTAGTACGATCCGAGTACGACCGTTGGGTACGATCACTAGTACGAACCGAGTATGATCACTTGTCACGATCTGAGTACGATCCCCACTGCGATCAAGTGTTGCAATCAAACATTTTTTAAAAACGTGTTTATCGTGTGTAATTTTGACTTGGATCTTTTGGTTTTTCGAGGACATAATTTAGTACAGAAACTGGGTCAACACATATGCTATTTAGATCATTTTAATGATGCTTGATAATGAAGATAGACATCATGGACCCAGTGATGCAAATTTTCAAAAGAATTTTCAATTGACTTTACAATCAAAACAGCGTCAGCCAAGTGACAAGGTTGCTAAATCATTGCCGATAGACATAGAGAAATCCGAGGAGCTTAACTTTGTGTGATGACGTATAGCCCCCAGCCGGGTCATGAACCCGGCCCACGGGTACTACCCGTATCCGGCCCATCACGAATGGGTGGGAATAATGTTATTTGAGCTTATGGGCTTGGATGAACAGTAACTGCACATACGTGTGCGGCCCACGGCCCGGCATGCCCGGTGCAAGGTTAGACAGAATCATACTCTTACTATGATTAGGAATTATCCCAAGAATGTGTTCGAATGCATAGGGGATCGTCTCATGCAGGAACTAATACAATCCCGTGAGGAGGAAGAGAGGTCTGACGGTTCACCCGAACGACCAGATCTGGAGCTAACCAGAACTACTCGCCGCACAAGCGTGTGGGATAGGATGAATACCGGGAAGAAGGCTCCTGGCTCTTCTCACAAGAGCGGTCCTCACTCAAAGGATGGGGCACCGCCCCCTTCTCCCGGTCCATCAGGAGAGGACTCAGATGACCATCCACCCAAGCGTCGCCGACCTAGGTGTACTCCTCCACCGCCACCAGACAATAAAGAGTACTATGGAGGCCCCTATTATCGAGAGGCGGAAGCAGAAGATCTTTCCCGCCCGTGGTGTGACCCTAATCTCACCCGTCCATAGGCTGATCCCAGGGAAGATCCTTTCACTCTCCGTATACGGAATTACTCCGAGGATACAAAGCGTCGCATGCCGGCGTGTGTCAAGACTTATGATGGGACTGGTGATCCGGATGATCACCGAAAGATATTTGACACGCAGGCGAAAATTGAACGATGGCCCATGCCTATATGGTGCCAAATGTTCAATTCAACCTTGATCGGCAATGCTCGTGATTGGTTTGAGGGACTTCCTCCGCGAAGCATTGATAGCTTCACCAAACTACGTACCGCGTTCAAGAATAATTATACTCAGCTAAAGAAGTATAATAGGGACCCGGTCTCACTGGCAACCGTCAAGCAACGACCGGGGGAATCTACGGAAGCCTTCACTGAACGCTTCAATGACGAGTGCACACGCACAAAGACAATGTCAGAACTTCTGAAAATTTCCGATTATATGCATGCCATAACAGACAGGGAATTAATCAGACGTCTCAATGACAAACGTCCGGAGAGGTATGCCGACCTTATGGAAAGTGTCAGAAACTTCATAGAGGGAGAAACCGCGGTAGCCGCGGCTTACCCTTCAAAAGGAAATAGCTACCGATCGAACGACCAGTCCAGGAGACAGTCGGGCGGTCAAAACAACCATAGCAGTGGGATGGGCTCAGATTACAAGAGCCAAAACAAAGGAGGACGACCGGAGGACAAATTTACCCCTCTAAAGATGTCTTACCGGGAGATCTTGCTAACGGAAGGGGCCAATTTCCCGAGACCTCCCCCAATGACGACTCCGTTGGATCGTCGTAAAGGAAATCGCTTTTGCGAATTCCACAAGGACAAGGGCCATGGCACGGAGGAATGTATCCAGGTCAAGAAGCACATTGAGTCACTGATCAAGTCAGGCAAACTCAAGCATTTGGTCAAGGATTGGGAGGATGGAAAAGACAACAAGAAGTATGACAAGAAGGATCCCCAGAAGGACAAACCTTCAACTATATACATGATCCAATCCAGGCAGCGCCGCACAAGGCAGAAAATTAGTCAAAAATTTTCACGCGGTAGAGAAATCTCATTCCCTCCCATCACGGCAAGTGATGTGATTGATGCGCCTCTCACTATTGAGATAAGCATTAGAACACACAACATCCGCCGTATGTATGTGGACGGAGGGTCATCAGCAGAAGTACTATACGAACACTGTTTCGTACAGTTACGACCATAAATAAGAAGCTAGTTAGTAGCGGCCACGGCGCCGCTCATCGGTTTTAGTGGAGACACCATCTGGCCAATAGGACAGCTGCGTCTGCTTGTAACCATTGGGAATGAAGAGCACTCCACCACGACGTGGATGAACTTTATGGTGATACGCTCACACTCTCACTACAATGGGATCATAGGCAGACCAGGTATCCTGGCCATAGGGGCAGTACCCTCCACAACACACGGGATGATTAAATTCCCTGTGGAAGGAGGAATTGTCACTATCTATTACACAATCAAACCAGCATCTGAGTGTCATGCCGTGACAACACCGGTTCCACCTGTTTCCCCCAAGGACGAAACAAGAGGTATCCATAGGGGGAACACTCTCGGATAGCGGTAAGAGGGCCATATGATCTCTCCTGAAAGCTAACTTAGATGTATTCGCATGGGAGCCCAAGCATATGACGGGCGTACCGCGTGCGATAGCAGAGCATAAGCTCCAAATCCGCCAGGGATATCCTCCCGTTAAGCAAAAGAAGCGCGGTCAGGCACCCGAACGCAGCCAAGTAATATTGGATGAAGTACAGAAATTGGTGGATGCAGGTATCATGCGCGAGGTATACTACCACGAGTGGTTATCTAACCCAGTCATGGTCAAAAAGCATGATGGGATCTGGCGCATGTGCGTGGATTTCACGGATCTGAACAAAGCCTGTCCACAGGACTTCTACCCGTTACCGGAGATTGATTGGAAGGTGGAATCCCTATGTGGATATCCCTTTAAGTGCTTCTTAGATGCATATAAAGGATACCACCAGATCCAGATGGCGGAAGAGTGTTGGGAATAAATTAAGGCCAGATCACTTGAGCGCTGACAAGAACAAACAAGCGTTGACAAGAACAAAACAAGCGCTGGCAGCTCAAGCGTTGACAGGTTAAAGTCAAGCGTTGACACATTGAAGACAAGCACTGATGGAAGATATATTCTACGCGTGTATTATATTCTAGATTACTTCTAGTAAAGATAAGAACAACAATGTATTTTCTATATTTATCTTTACCTAGAATTGTTGATACGTAGATTATTGTACAAGGCTTCTTATGTCTATAAAAGAAGGCCTTTAGGTTAATGTTTAATATAAGTTTCATATAAGTTTTCATTCGTAAACATCTTTCATTGTAAGCAAGTTTGATATTGATAATCAAAGTGAAAGTTTGTTTATATCATTGTATGTTCTTGTTTAAGTGTTAAATTCCGCATAACACTTAGATTCGTAAGCATACACAAAGGTTTCTCTACGTGTATTACTTGATCTAATCTCGTATACACAAAGCTAATCGATCTAAGTTTGGGATCAACAAGTGGTATCAGAGCTTGTTGAGGAACTTTTGATCTTAAAGAACACCAGAACCCTAAAATCACCAAAACCCTAATTTTCTCAGAAACCCTAACAACATCATGTCCGAAGCAATAACCTCCTCCTCCTCATCCTTACCAAACATCAAGATTCCCATGCTTGATGCAACCAAATTTGACTTATGGAAGTTCAGCTTTGAACAATATCTAGGGATCTATGACTACACACTCTGGGAGATTATTGAATATGGAAACACTTTCAATAAAGCTCAAAAGATTCTTAATGCCATTGCTCAAAGAACAGCTGTTGCTGAATGTCCTGAAGAGGATAAGAAAGAAAACCCTGGAGATGGTAGAGCTGTGGCTGCTGATGACATTGCAAAGAAAAGGGTTGACATGAAAGCCCTAGATATTCTGAAAGTCTCTTTGGGACAAGAAAACCAGCATAAATATAGAGGCTATGAATCTGCTAAGGATCTTTGGGAAGCTCTTGAAGTTGCATATGGTGGCAATGCAGACACTAAGGAGGAAAAGAAAAAGAAACTTCTGCATGATTATGATGTCTTCAAAGCTCAACCCAATGAGAAACTGAGTAGTGTGAGAAGCAGATTGCTTGACATTACAAGCAAGTTGTCCTTCATGGGGACACAAGTTGGTGATGTTGACATCAATGCTACCTTTCTTAAAAGTCTTGGTGAGGCATGGAAGATTGAGGCAAGATCTATTCTTGCCAACAATACTTACACGAGCTCCTCGTTTGATGACATCTACAACAAACTAAGACTATTGGAAGATGAAACTCTTTTAGAGCATGGAAGCAAATCTACCACCAGCAACATGGCCTTCTTCTCTCATAGTGAAGGTCAATTCAATCAGAAGGACTCTTATATGCATCTAGTTACTGGATCATCATATGTCAGCGCTGGAACAAGTCCTGTCAACGCCTCCTATTCAGACGCTGACACATTTAAGAGTGACTCCCCAAGAGTTAAACCTGTTGGTTTGGATTTGGATACTTTTTGTGCTTACATTGCTTCTTTGCCCAATGGTTTAGTGATTACATATGAGGACCTTGAGCAGATAAGTGATGAGCACTTGGAAGCAATGGACATCAAGTGGAACATGGCTCTTGCTAGTATAAGAGCAAATAGGTGGAACAGAAGGTTTAAGAAGAAAATGACCTTCAATGCTAAAGACACAACTGGATTTGACAAATCCAAAGTTGAATGCTACAACTGCCATCGTATGGGGCACTTCATGAGGGAATGCAGATCTCCTAGAAGATCTGATGCTGGTAAACCCTCAAGTCAGGTTGTTAAAGCTCAGGATTCCAAAGCCATGGTTGCAGTTCAAGGAATTGATGGTACAGGATGGGATTGGAGCTATCTGGCTAAGAATGTTGAAGAGGATAAAGCTTTGGTTGCTGATATTGAAGAAGAAGAGCATGTTGAATATGCTCTCATGGCACACTCCTCCTCTTCATCTGATAATGAGGTATATGATGACGCTTTTTGTAGCAAAGGTTGTAGGTTAAACACTGAAAGACTTAACAAAGAGGTGTTAAAACTAAAAGATGATATGAGTACTGAAAGATGTAAATTGTCTAATTACCAACTAGCTCTTACTGAAACTGAGAAAACCGTTTCTGAATACAAGAAAATGGAATTTGACTTAAAAGATAAGATCAATATCTTAAAACATGAGTTAGAGGGTAGTATGGATATTAGAAACATCATGGAAAGGGTTAATGGTGAATTACAGGCTAAGTTAGATGAGGCCATTAAGAATAAAGATAATGTTGGCCTCAAAATTCAAAGATTTGATAGAGCCACCCAAACCCTAGGAGACTGTGTGGCTAAACAAAGGGATCCTAAGGACATGACTGGGATTGGGATGAATGATTACTCTTTGGTTCCCCCACCAGCTGGTGACTTCTATGGTGTCCAACAAAGGGACTTATCTTGGACTGGTTTGCCAGAGCTCCAAGAGGAGGAATTCATTCCTCCACCAAGAGTTGTCACTCAAGTTGAAGAGTATCAACAAAAACTGACTGACCTGAACGAGTGGAAGAAGGCTAACCCTACTTTATTTTTCAAGGGTGGCTTGCTATGTGAAAGTCCTAATGAGTCCACACCCATTAAGGTTACTAACCCAATCACTGGTAAAGCTGTTGACCTAGGCTCAAACACTGTTAGAAGACCTACCATTAAAAATGCAGAGATGTATAGGAATACTAGGTCACCTAAGAGTCAAGTTAGCAATCATGGAACAGGCTTCTACTCTTCTAGACCTAAGGTTGTGTTTAGAAAAGCTTGTTATACATGTGGTAGTTTTTCACACTTGGCATACAAGTGTGTCAACGCTCACAAAGCCAGCGCTGACAGAAACAATTTCAGCGCTGACAGGAACAAAGTCAACGTTGTTAGGAAGTCAAACGTTGTTAGACCCAAACCTTGTGTGCAGCAAAGTCCACAAGTGATTAGACCTGCCCCATTCTTTTCTAGAAGGTCTAACACTCATGGACAAAGACCATTTCAAAAGACAAACACCTGGTCAAATAGGCAATGGGTTTCTTTAGCAAACCCTAGGTTCAACGCTGACAAAGGTAATTTCAGCGTTGACAGGACAAATTCTAACGCTGACAGAAACGTGACCAGACCTAAATATTTGCAGCCACAAGGTAAGGGGTCTAAAGCTTCTTCAAGCTTAACATGGAGACCCAAGAAAGATCAAAACCCTAATGATAATGGGATTTCAATGACTTGCAATAGATTTAATTATATTTCAAAGGTCATTACAAAACCTATTGGGGTTAACTGGGTATTTCATCCTAAAAAGGATGAGAATGGGGTTGTTGTGAGAACTAAGTCTGTTTTTATTGAACAACCAGATGAATCCAAGTCTTTTAAGACTTGGGTTCCCAAAGAAAACTAATTTGTTTTCTTTATGTGCAGGGCATTCAAAGACAGATCAATGATTATGGATATTGAGATAGTGGATGCTCAAGGCACATGACAGGGAAGGAAGACTATCTGACGAATTTCACTCCTATTAAAGATGGTGATAAGGTATACTTTGGATGTGGATATGGAACTATCACAGGCAAAGGAACCCTTCTCACCAATAATCTACGTTTTGAGAATGTCTTCCTGGTAAAAGAACTTGATTACAATCTGTTTAGTGTATCACAAGTTTGTGATAACAAAAATAAAGTTCTTTTTTCTGATACTGAGTGTTTGGTGTTAAGTAAGGATTTTAAGATCCCTGATGAGAAATATATTGAGTATAGAACACCTAGGCATAAGGACATATATAATGTGAATTTAAATGGGATTAAAATGAATACCAATATGTCTTGTTTTTATGCTAAGGCCTCAGTAGATGAGAGTAATTTGTGGCACAGGAGACTAGGGCACATAAATTTTAAAAATATAAATAGACTTGTGAGGCTTGGTTTAGTTGATGGTTTGCCTGAGAAGGCCTTCCACAATGACCACTCTTGTGTTGCATGTCTTAAAGGCAAGCAACATAAGGTCTCATTCAAGTCCAAACAGGTGCATACTAGTTCCAGACCTCTTCATATGCTTCACATGAACCTCTTTGGTCCAACAAATATAGAAAGCTTGAATGGTAAGTCATATTGCTTTGTTATCACAAATGACTTTTCTAGATTTACTTGGACATTCTTTCTAGCTATGAAGAGTGACACATCTGATGTTCTTATTGATTTTATCACTCAGATTGAGAAGAGGTCTGGCAATGAGGTTAAAATGCTTAGGAGTGATAATGGTGGAGAATTTAGGAATAAGAAGTTAGATGATTTCTGTGCCAGGAAAGGAATTACTAGGTAATTTAGCATTGCTAGAACCCCACAACAAAATGGGATTGCTGAGAGGAAAAATAGAACCCTAATTGAAGCAGCCAGAACAATGTTGGCTGATGCTCACTTTCCTATAGCCTTTTGGGCTGAGGCTGTTAATACAGCTTGCTATGTGCAAAATAGAGCATTGGTTAACAAAATTCAGAACAAAACAACTTATGAGTTACTTTGGGGAAGAAAACCTAATATTGGTTTTCTCAGACCTTTTGGCTGTCATGTAGTAGTCTTGGATACTAGTGATGCCTTAGGGAATATTAGTGCAAAAGGTGATGAGGGTTACTTCATGGGGTATTCAGTCCAGAGCAAGGGTTATAGGGTTTATCTTAAAGAGGACAAACGTATAGTTGAAAGAGTACATGTTAGGTTTTTAGAGAATAAACCTAGTGACCCTGAAAGTGGTCCTAATTGGTTGTTTGATTTGGAACCCTTATCTAGAACTTTAAATTATATGCCTGTCACTAATCCAGACATTGTGAAGGTAACTTCAAATGTTGTGGAGGAACAAGTTGTTGATGTTTCAGGTACACAGGTTAATAAGAAGGTTGGATCACAAGCAGAAAAGGCATCTCCTATATTAGAATATGTCACAATTCCCATTTGGACAGATGCTTTTGCTGCTGCTGCTGCTGCTGGACAAGATAATGGTGGTTTCTAAGTACCACCAGATACAAACATGCATGGTCCTTCAGGCGCTGACAAAGGCAAATCTAGCGTTGACAAGACCAATTCAGACGTTGATGGCTCAGACGTTGACAACAACAGTTCAAGCGTTGTTAGCCCAAGCGCTGACAAACAAGGTTCAGACTTTGACAACACCTTTGCACATCTTTTCTCTTCCACTTTTGAACAAGGTGAACCTTCCAATTCTTATGAAGAAGTTCATCCTCATGTTGATGTAAGAGAGTCTGATGAAGAAGATATTGGCAACTTGGAGCATGAGGTTGAGGACACCAGACTTTTTGAAGGGGGGGTTCTCACTTCCACAATGAAGAATCACCCCCATCCCAGATCATTGGTGGTATTATGACTCCAGTTCAGACTAGAAGATCTCATCAAGGTCTTGGTGGGTTTATTGCCAATATACACAAGAAGGTTGATACCCCTCTTGTGCAAGCATGTTTGTTTGCATGTTTTCTGTCACAAGAAGAACCCAAGAAAATATTTGATGATCTCAAAGAACCAAGTTGGGTGGAAGCGATGCAGGATGAGCTTCACCAATTTGCAATTCAGGATGTTTGGGAGCTGGTTGATTGTCCTAGATATGTCAGACCTATAGGGACAAGATGGGTTCTCAGGAACAAAAGAGATGAAATAGGCATTATGGTCAGAAACAAGGCAAGGTTAGTGGCTCAAGGTTATACACAAGAGGAGGGGATAGACTATGAGGAGTTCTTTGCACCAGTTGCAAGGATTGAAGCTATTAGGATTTTTCTAGCCTATGCATCCTGCATGGGCTTCAAAATCTATCAAATGGATGTCAAGAGTGCCTTTCTCTATGGCACCATTGTTGAGGAAGTATATGTAATGCAACCTCCTGGTTTTGAGGATCCAGAGCATCCAGATAAAGTGTATAGAGTCAAAAAGGCTATGTATGGCCTTCATCAAGCCCCTAGAGCATGGTATGGTACTTTGTCTACCTATTTGGTGGACAATGGATTCAAGAGGGGCACCATAGATCAGAAACTGTTTACCAAGAAGAAAGGCAAGGATGTGTTGCTTGTGCAGGTCTATGTTGATGATATCATTTTTGGGTCTACTGACCCAAAGATGAGTGAGGATTTCTCCAAGCTTATGACAGACAAATTCAAGATGAGTGCTATGGGGAGATAAACTTCTTTCTTGGTTTACAAGTTCAGCAGAAAGAAGATGGTATCTTCATCTCCCAGGATAAATATGTTGCTGAGATCTTGAAGAAGTTTGGCTTTTCTCCACATGAAAAGAGGGCTACTACTCCTATGGATAGAGAACACCCTTGGGGAAAGATTGGAGATGGGAAAGATGTTGATGTTAGGTACTATAGATCCATGATTGGATCCTTGATGTATCTTACTGCCTCCAGACCTGACATTATGTTTGTTGTGTGTGCTTGTGCACGCCATCAAGTGACTCCCAAAGAATGTCACCTTTATGCAGTGAAGAGGATCTTTAGGTACCTAAGATGCTATCCTAGTCTTGGTTTGTGGTACCCAAAGGATTCACCATTGGAGCTGATTGCATATTCAGATAGTGATTATAGAGGTGATAAGTTTGATAGAAAATCCACAACTGGTGGATGTCAGTTTCTTGGGAGCAGGTTGATATCTTGGCAATGCAAGAAACAAACAGTGGTGGCTAATTCTACAACTGAAGCTGAGTATGTGGCTGCACCTGCTTGTTGTGGCCAAGTGTTGTGGATTCAGAACCAGCTTTTGGACTATGGGTACAATTTCATGCATACTAAGATATTTGTTGACAATAATAGTACTTTATGCATCATTAAGAATCCTGTACATCATTCTAAAACTAAACACATAGAAATTAGACACCATTTTATAAGAGATTGCTTTGAGAAAGGTTTAATACAACCAGATAGGGTTGACACTGAGGAAAATGTGTCAGATTTATTAACTAAACCTTTTGATGCTGGGAGATTTCAATACTTGGTAACAAGTATTGGAATGGTCAATCTCACATAATATGTGTTTTGGAGTCTTTTTGTAAAAGTATGTACAGGATGATGCATTATTATTGTTGGTCTTATTGATGATTTAGATTTTCCACTATATTTGTCTAACGCTGACAAAGCTTCCCTCAACGCTGTCATGTGTTATCGGGGCGTTGTCAGCAACAATGTTAGTTTTGTGGTTTTCAATCTAAATGTGCAGATGGTGTTAGTAGTATACCATTGGATACAGAGTTGCTTATGGATCAATGGAGAAGCATTTGGACAAGTTTTTATTTATGGATGATGGTTGGAATGTTTCATTCCTATCTTGACATAAATTTTTTATGTTCATGCATGATTTTAGCAAACTTTTGTATCATAGTTTAAGTGGAGGTTTTAGGAACCTTTTGGATTTTTGGGTATCCATATGATACTCTTATCACAATTATAGATTGTGTCCACAGGTGAGTATGAGTTAGTTTTACTAAATCATGAGGCACTGTAGCATGCAAAGTTGATATACTATGCATGCTGCCAAGACATTTTTGGCCTAGAATTGGTTGTGGTCTGTTGGGAGACTTGGGAATGATTTTGATATGGGATTTACCTAGGAGTAACAAGGATTTTATAAGGTAACTTGGTTGTTAAGAGTTTTGGTTAGCAAGGGACACTAGAGGACTGTTATGTCTATCTTGCTTATGCAAGTGTGCATAACTGGACAGTGTTTGCCGCCCTATAATAATTATCAGCCTTTGGTTATCTTCTCTAGGATAAATTACTTGTTAAGGTCATTTTTCATTTTTATAACACTTTTATTTTTGGACGCTGACAAGAATTTTCCAAGCGTTGTTGTGACCAAATTGGACGCTGACATGGCTATAGGCAAACGTTGACAAGATTATAGCCGTTGGGCGTTGATAGGTTATTTTTGACCGTTGACACTCAATGGGACCTACCCAGTTGTAACTTTTTGACAAATTTTTGGGCCGTAATTTTAGGAGTTGTTACCTTCATTTAATGCATGAGATAACTTATAACTTTTTCAATATTTTCATGATTGATTTTTGAAAATACTTGCCTCTTTTTAGGCCTATCACATGCATCTATTTCTCCTAAAAAATTGGCTCCTATTTTAAACAGGGTATCTATAATTCTTGTCTAACAATTTTCTCTTATCAACTTCATCTTCTTCACTTAAAATTAACAGCTTTCATCAATGGCACCAAAGTTTAAACCAACAGAATTGGAATTGGGGTTCAGATCTCAACACAACATGATTGCATATATTGTCGATGATGATACTCTGTTTCCTCAATACACACAGATGGTGGCGTATTTGAATGCATCCCATTAAGGTATGCTCTTTCTCATGCACCACTCATTCCAGTCATACACATTAAGCAGTTTTGGAACAATGTTAGTTCCTCAACAGTTAATGGAGTGACCACATTGACTTCTATTGTTCATGGGAGACCTTGGGTGGTTACTGAGGCTTTGGTACGCCAAGCCTTGCATCTTGATGATGCTGATGGTATAGCCACCCTTCCCATAAATGAAATAGAACAAGGGCTTAGGGCTTTGGGATATCCTTTTCCTGATGAAGGTACTCTAAATAAGTATCATAAGCAGGAATTTCCCCCAGCCTGGAAGTACCTCATACATGTCCTCCTTTAATGTTTGAGTCCCAAATGCACTGCACACAATGAGATCAATATATCCATTGCAAGTTCTATTGTGTGCATTGCAACAGGGCAAAAATTTAATTATTCTAAAATGATTTTTGAGGGGATGTGTAAAAACAAGGGGAACAAAATGACTTTAGCTTATCCCCGTTTTCTGCAAATGGTTTTTGATGTTCAAGGTTACTGCTCAAGGGATCACAATGATTTTTATAAGATCCCTGAGCAAAAGAAAGCTATTTTTATGAAGATGAACTCACCACCCCATAGAGACCTACCTTTAACCCAAGCCATGCTTGCTGTTATTGCAGTAGCACAAACCCAACCAGACCCCCAACCTCAAATTGACCCTCAACCACAACTTGAACCAATTCCTGAACCTTTACCTTCACCTGAACAAATGCAAATTGACTCAGAATCCTTCAACGCTGACACACTCAATGTTGGCGCTGATGTGCCTATTTCCAACGCTGACACAAAACCTTTACAATCCCAAACAACCCTTAACCAACCCACATCCACCCATTCTTCCACACCATCTTCTACACCCCCTGAATATAGGTTGATGAAACGCCAAAGGACTACTGGAGTGTTCTCCTCTGGTGGTCCTAGCCATGTAGCAGAGAGAACCACCACCACAAGTGTGGCTGGTGACCTGGATGAGGCTGGGACTATTGGTTCAGGCTTAGATGCTGGCCAAGGCAGTCCCACCATCATTAAGTCCTCATCTATGCCCAATGAATCTGACTTGGGAGGTCAAATCCCCATTTTAGAAGAGGGCAGAATGGAACCAATGACTCTTATGGAATTGACGGCAGTCTGCATAAGCTTGCAAAAGCAAAATGCAGACTTAGTACAAATTGTCAGCTCACAAGGCCTTGAACTCAAGCAATTGAGGGAGAGGATTGTTGTTTTGGAAAGTGATCGTGCCAGGAGGGGTATGGAGGAATCTTCCAAAGGGGAGGAAGATCAAATAAATCTGAGTGATAAGGGCAGCCAGGATGGTCAATCAATGGATGTTGCTGAAGCCCTTACAACTTTGAAGAAACAAACAGGTTTTGATACGTCCTTAGTCTCTCCTACCAACTTAAATTTATCATTTACAGCTATGTTGAGAGAGGTTACACAAGGCGCTGAGGGAAGATATTTGGGCGTTGACAAGGAAAATTTGGACGCTGACAGAAATATTTTGGGCGCTGATTGCAAAAACAAGATCATTGTTGGTACAAGTCACAATGCTAACACTACTCATACGTTCAAATTGTGTAATACTTTTTCTCCCCGCAATCCTAGTTATTATAAAAGGAAATGGGTTACTAGCATTTTTTATCTATTTGTCATGGATCACAAGTGATTCATATTGACTTATTTGAGTAGTTATTAGTCCGAAAGCAAAGTAGCACGATTTGATCAATAGTTAGCCGAAGGACAAAATCTTTTAAAACGGCTTCTCGTGTATCTCCTTAAGTTCATATCTTGGCATAACTCGTTTCACGATTTGAGACCTTTCTCGGACCGATATTTGGCATGTACTTCATACTTCAAATCTTGGGAAGACGTTCTTGAAATTATGGTCTTCTCTTCATATATATTTAGAATTTCTTCACTTGACGTTTTTGAGAGATTCTTCATATAGGACCACGACTTCATCATTTTTCTTCAATCTTTACTTTGGATTTTGATATACAACGATCCGCCTCCTTTTCGGACTTGGATATATTTATCCTCATACCTTGTTAGGGTCTTTTTGGATAGACTTTCTCCATTCTTTAGGGGAGTAATTGCTTCTCGTCGTGTGTCTCGATCCTTCATATTGATTTTGGGAATAATGATACTTCACATCATCTTTGGATCTTTAGCAAAAATAGAGCTCCTCATGCCTTGTTAGGGCCTTTTTGGATGATCGCCAATCTTCGCGTCCCGCTTCAATAAGTTATGCCTTGGCTATGAACTCTATTCAACCCCGAGCAACTTTTAAACGATCTTGCGCTAGAGGCTAAGTAACCTTTCAAATCGTACGACCTTACTTATTGCAATTATGATTTATTCCTAATGCATTGATCTTATGGGAAGAAAAAGCCACAATTAAAAACATATGAGTTTTTATTTTTTTATTATATACATGAAGGTGATGTATCCCAGTCATCATCTATCATCAAGGAGGTTTCTACTCAGGTATTACCATCTACCTTACCAACCATTGCACCATCAGATAAGGGTAAGGGTATTTTGGTAGAAGAGAGTGTTCTAAAAGATGCAGCTCAAGTTGAGTTTGATAGAAGATTAGCTGCACAAATCATGGAACAGGATGAAAAGGAAAAGTCACCATTTGTTGTGACTTCTGAAGAAGAAAGTGATGGAGCTAGCTCAGACTCAAGTGTGATGATTATAGAACCTGAAAGGCTTGAGTATGGGGATGAGTTGGCCAAAGAAAAGTTGAGAGAATTGAAATTGCAGGTTGACTTTGACATGCCAGAGGTGGTTCAAATGTATCATGCTTGGGAAGACAGATGCATGGAGAATCCAGACTTGACCATTTCAGATCAAATATGGGGTTTGGAGATTCTTCTTAGAGTTCAGAAAGATTGCCAGGTAATTTTGAAACACAAGGCAAGCAATATTCTCTCAGAGTTGAAAAGGGATAGAAGGGAGCTCTACTTTATGTTGCTCAGATGTCATGGATTGGATGGACATATCAGAAGTTAAAGGCTTTGACATTTGATGAGTTGGAAAACATGGCTTATCCCATTTGGGTGAGAGTGCAGGAAGCAAACACTCTCAGACTTCTTTCAGATGAAAGAAAGGAGGAACTTGCAGAAGAAATGGAACTCAAGAAACCTATGATTGTTCCCAGGCCAGTGAAGAAGGGAATTTCATTTGAGTTTCCAAAAGATATGGATCCACTATATCCAAGTGAAGCAATTATAAGAAAGAGCCTCAAGCTCTCCCCATTAGAAGCTTCAGATATGGTGAAAGTGTTACCATTAGATTCCAGGAACCTAATAGTGAGTTATGAAGAAGATGAATGTGGGTTCTGGAAGATTGGCAGAATTCGCAAAGAGGTACACACTTTTACCACTCTCATATCTTTATTTGCAAGTTGTGATAGAGAAGACTTGGTGGACCTTTGGAGGTTGCTGGAGACCAAGTATGAGGCTGAAGCACCAACTTCAGCCAATGGAATAAAACTTTGGACCACATTCAAAAGAATGTGTGGACCAAAAGATGAGGATCCTGCAATATGGAAGGATCTTGAAGATGACCTCAGTGGTCTTCAATGGAGGTTATATTCAGCTGCTGGTGTATACCATTTGAGTTCTACAAAGTTTGCTGAGTATCTACTTGTGGATGCTCAGTATTTCATATCCAAGGCTATTTTGGAGAAGATGAAGGACACTCAGCTGGAGATAGATTATTCAAGTGACGTGGCAAAAGATTTGATCAGATTTATTCACTATCAATATGAGAAGGTTTGTAAGATTCCTCCTAGTCCTTAATGCTTATTCAGAAACATGATCATAAGAGTGGATATCAAGTTTAGGGAGGATTGTTGGGAATAAATTAAGGCCAGATCACTTGAGCGCTGACAAGAACAAAACAAGCGTTGACAAGAACAAAACAAGCGCTGACAGCTCAAGCGTGACAGGTTAAAGTCAAGCGTTGACACATTGAAGACAAGCACTGATGGAAGATATATTCTACGCGTGTATTATATTCTAGATTACTTCTAGTAAAGATAAGAACAACAATGTATTTTCTATATTTATCTTTACCTAGAATAGTTGATACGTAGATTATTGTACAAGGCTTCTTATGTCTATAAAAGAAGGCCTTTAGGTTAATGTTTAATATAAGTTTCATATAAGTTTTCATTCGTAAACATCTTTCATTGTAAGCAAGTTTGATATTGATAATCAAAGTGAAAGTTTGTTTATATCATTGTGTGTTCTTGTTTAAGTGTTAAATTCCGCATAACACTTAGATTCATAAGCATATACAAAGGTTTCTCTACGTGTATTACTTGATCTAATCTCGTATACACAAAGCTAATCGATCTAAGTTTGGGATCAACAAAGAGGACGCAGAGAAGACGACATTCCATACTAGTCAAGGCGTATACTGTTATACAAAAATGCCATTCGGACTAAAGAACGCCAGGGCAACATATTAGCGGCTTGTTGACAAAGCCTTCGACTCACAGATAGGCCGCAACCTGTAGGTCTATGTTGATGATTTATTCATCAAAAGTCATACGGAGGATGCACTTCTCCGAGACGTCCAAGAGACGTTTGACACATTTAGGAGGATTAATATGAAACTAAATACAAAGAAATGCACGTTTGGGGCAACAGAAGGAATGTTCCTTTGATATATGATTGATCCAAATGGCATCAAGCCTTGCTCGGAAAAGACGGATGCAGTAATACAGTTACCATGCCCTCAGACACGGAAAGAGGTGCAATCCTTAAATGGAAAGTTGGCCGGGCTAAACAGGTTCTTATCAAAGTCCGTAGAGAAGTCACTCCCCTATTCAAAACACTTAAGAAGTGCATTAAGAAGGGAGACTTCCGGTGGACAAAGGAAGCCGAGGAAGCCTTTGGTCAACTCAAGTAACACCTTGCATCTCTCCCCATGCTAGTAGCTCCCCGGCCCAAGGAGGAGCTCATCATGTACCTATCAGCCACACATGGAGCAATAAGTGCGGTACTTATGAAAGATAGGGACACAGTCCAAACTCCGGTCTACTTTATAAGTATAACACTACAAGGGCCGAAGTTGAATTATTCTTCCATGGAAAAATTGGTTTTGGTATTAGTGTTTGCTACGAAACGGTTGCGCCGGTACTTTCAGGCGCACCCAATTGTAGTTATTGCTGATCAACCAATAAAACAAGTCATCTCTAGACCAGATGTGGCCGGTAAGCTACAGAAGTGGAGCATTCTATTGGGAGAACATATCATATCTTATAGACCAAGGACGGCTGTTAAAGGCCAAATCTTGGCATATTTCTTGATAGAGAAGCCGGATGAGGAGGGACCAATCGTACAACGAGAGGAAACTCTATCAGAACCATGGGTGTTATTTACGGACGGATCTTCGTGCACGGATGGATCAGGAGCGGGTCTCATTCTTATGAATCCGGAAGGAATGGAGTTTACGTACGCCCTGCGCTTTGAGTTTACAACCACCAACAATGAGGCAGAATATAAAGCGTTGATTGCGGGTTTAAAAATCGCCGCTAGAATGGGACTCCGCACCCTTGAGGCCTACATGGACTCACGGCTTGTCGCGAACCTCATTCTGGGGGGATACGTAGCTAAGGAGGATAACATGGTTCGATACTTGGAGAAAGTCAAGTCACTCATCGCGGCTTTCAGCAAGTTTTCCATCAAGCAGGTACCAAGAGGTGAAAACAAGAAGGCGGACGCTCTTAGCAAGATCGCGTCTACAAGTTTCGCCCACTTATCCAAACAAGTCTTGGTGGAAATACTAAAGGAACAGTCTATAACGAAAGGGGAAGTCGCAGCTATAGTTGAGGAAGATGGGCCTACATGGATGACCCCGATCATCAACTATTTGACTAATGAAACCCTTCCAGACGAGGAAAAGGCGGCACGGCGCATCAGAAGGAAGTCGCATCACTTCGAGCTTCGAGAAGGTATTCTTTACAAGCGCTCTTTCTTACAGCCGTGGTTGCGGTGTGTTGGGCCACGCCAGGCTACTTATGTGATCAGTGAGTAATACTAGGGTTTTGCAATCCTATTTTTTTGTTCGTTTATCGTTCCTCAACTCATTCGAATTGAAATCAAATTTTATCGTTAAGACTTAACTTTGTTTTTGGTGAAAAGTGTTTTTGGAATTTTAAAACTAATTTAAAAATCTATTTAATAATAAAACTATTTAATCTAATAAAATCTATTTGAAACTAATTAAAAGCAAATCTAATTTTAATAAAAATGTAAACTAATGAAAAACATAAAAACTTTTAAACTAAAGACTTTTTAAAAAAAACTTTAAATGAAATCTATTTAAAATAAAACTTAATTAAAAACTATATTAAATGAAACTAATTTTAAAATCTATTGAAACTAAATATAAATTATAAAAGTAAATAAAAGATTTTTTTAACTTTTTAAATTTTCCAAAATAAATTGGATTAAAATAAAACAAAACTTTTATATAAATTTAATTAAACCAAAAATTGATTTAAACTAATTTAATTTAAAACTGCTAAATGAAAGTTTCCTATATTAATTAAACAAGAAATAAACAAACACAAGAAGACGTGTAGAGCAGATGGTTAAGGCGTTGGCCTGCTATGCGAAGGGTCCTGGGTTCGAGTCCCAGCAGGACCAAATTTTGCTATATATATTTTTTGGAATTTTTTTATTATACAAATCAAAAGGATCTGTATGTTCAGTAATAAAAATACACCAAAACCAAATAAGCAGTAAAAACTAAATAATAAGCAGAAACAAAATAATAAGCAAAAAAAAACAAGCAAAATCAAATAAGCAGTATAAGCAAAAGCAATAAACTCTACTGAAATTAAGCAAATAAGCCACTAAAAACTGGAAAGCAATATCATAACATACGTAGAAACTAGCCACCTTAACAAATTAACTAAAGCAAATCATATAAACATGAACTTAACAAGTAAAAACAAATATCTAAACATCCAAAAACTAAACAGAAATTAACTAAACAATAAAAACTAGGCAAAGTAAAATAACTTCTAACACAAACAGATATATTAAAATCAAATAAACATTAACCAAAAGAAAAACAATTAATAATAACTGATAAATCTTAAACTAAAACTAAAACTTAAAAAGGAATGAGAAGGAACCTATTGACGAATCCGTTAAGGAGAAGTAACGCGCTGAGCGTACTTGTGAATCGAAACGAACCGTAACCTTCGAATCTAAACACAGACTCTCGAACAGCTTCGAACCAATCACTCCTTCGAACCAAATAATAACCCAATCCGAACCGAGAACCCAACTTCGAACAGTAACCTTTTTGTTTTATACTTTCCAATGGAGAAAGTATTATCACTTTCTTTTTATTTATTTTTTATTTATTATTATTTTTTTTATTATATATTAATCGAATGATAAACAAGAACAAGAACAAGAACAGTGATAATAAAAAAATTAAGGAATATTAAAGATTAACTAAAGTGACAGAAATTTAAATTGTAACGAAAATAATTAGAATACTGAAAATTAAAGTTTTCATTAATATTAAAAAGATTACAAATACTGAAATTTAAAGAAATACAAAATTAAACCCTAAAACTAATTTACTGAAAAATTAAAAAAAAAGAAAAGGTTTTATTACATGTGAGAAAAGGGGGGTTTTATAGGGAAAACCCTCAAAACCTTCTGGGTTCTCCTTGGTGGCAATCATAGCCGTAGAATCTTCATTCTTCTTTCTCTCTATTGATCATCGGCTGAGAATAAAACATTGAGCACACGGATTTCCCTCGTGGCGTGATTTGTGCTACTTGTGTTTCTTGGTGGCTGAGTTGGAGCAATATAATTGGATGGATATGTGTTGGTGATTTGATTCCACCAATCAAAACAGGATTTGATGCCACGTCAGGGAGAGAGATAGGACCACAATCTCCGATTCTTGGGGGGGATTGAAGTGGATTCGTGTGAATTATTCACATATGTGAAAAGCCCCAAAATATAGTGGTTAATTTTTGTGTGGGAAGGATTAGGGTTTGTGGTAAAAATGGGTGTGAGATTTGGGGGGGGGGGGGGAAGAAGATGAGCAGTAAAAGGTGTGTGTTTTATTTTGTTTGTATCGAAATAAAAATGGGGAAGGGTAAATGATTTTATTAATTGTGTTAGGTGGGCAAATGGGAAAAGTGGGTGTACACGTGGGGAGGTGAAGGGTTGACTGGGGAGTTGTTTAATAAATAACGTGAATGGGGTGTTGACCATATTGACCGAGTAAAACTTCATTCGTTCCCTTTTTATTCTTTGTGCAAATGAATGGGCTTGGGGCCCAAATGTACCCCTTCCGTGTTTTTCTTTACTTGCAAATGGGCTTTTAGCCCAAAAATCCATCCGAAAGTTAGTATTGGGCTTTAATTGGGCTTTTGACCCAATAGCAAATAATCCATATCCCTTATTGGGTTTTAAGGCCCAATAAGAACATGTGGGTCCCACAAAGCTCGAATATTTCCAAAAAGATTTAATCCGCTAAAACGAGCTCGACTTCGGCTTTCTTGTTCATTTTCTTCAAACTCGTGTCGGTTTAGCCGGGTTTTGTGAACTTGGGCACACTTTTGGTCTTTTGACTTTGTCTTCGTCTCTGTTTTGGACTTTTCTTCAACATTTGACCGTGAAATCCCGTGTTTTCTCTTCTTTTGATCATTTGTACCTATTTATCACAAAAACACAAAACCACGCGTAATTCCGACTTTTACGACATTAAACACATGATTAGGTCTTGTTTTTCCTTGATTTTAGTGGCAAAAGGATAAGTGTTTACACACTTATTAAATCCCCTACACTTGACCAATGCAATGACCCCATGCAATGCATTATTTCAAAGCATATATTTACATTTTTCTCATTATTAACCCATCATGGCCTTTATTACTATCACTACTACTACTACGACGAAAAGACAAAAACTTAGAAGGAGACAAAAGTTAAAACAATTTATTAGGTTGGAAATTATTTGATGGAAGAAACTTGTAAAGAAGTCTAGGACTTTAATTAGGGCTTTGGTGTCATGAATATTAATCACCCTCAAGTTTCACGTTCCCCAAACCAAGCTTAAAAACGAGATCATTGTTTACTACAAGTTAGCACAACAAACACTTACTCATGTGGTTTAATTAATCACTTAGACCCCCTTATTCCTACGGTGTATCTCTTGTATTTAATTTTTGTCTTGAATGATCACGAGGATGCATTTTTGACTTATTTCGATAATTTATTAAGGCCGAAAATAAAGTGGGACGATTTAATCAATAGTTTTCTAAAGGACAAAATCTTTTAAAACTGCTTCTCGAAACCTCATAAAGTTCATATCTTGGCATAACTCGTTTCACAATTTGAGACCTTTCTCGGACCGATATTTGGCTTGTACTTCAAACTTCAAATCTTGAGAGACGATCTTGAAATTATGGTCTTCTCTTCATTTTGGTATACATCTTCATAAGGAGTGAAAGATGCTTCAAACGTTGACCACGACTTCTTCATTTATCCTCTTCTTTATTTAGGATTTTGATATACAACGATCCGCCTCCTTTTCGGACATGGATCTATTTATCCTCATACCTTGTTAGGGTCTTTTTGGATAGACTTCTCCATGATCTTTAGGGGAGTAATTGCTTCTCGTCGTGTGTCTTGATCTATCATATTGATTTGGATTAATGATCTTCACAATCTCTTAGGATCTTTAGCAAAAAAAGTGAATCCTCATGCCTTGTGAGGGCCTTTTTGGACTCGGGAATCCTCATGCCTTGTTAGGGCCTTTTTGGATAAGCCAATATTCGCGTCCCGCTTCAATAAGTTATAACTTAGCTATGAACTCTAATTAATACCGAGCAACTTTTAAACGATCTTGTGCTAGAAGCTAAGTAACTTTTCAAATCGTACAACCTTATTTATTGCAAATATATTTATTAACAAGCGATGGGAGAAAAAGCTCATAACTAACTCACATAAGTTAATGAAAGAATACCAAACTTATAATTAACTCTATCATCTCTCGTTCTCCACAATTTAAAATCTCAAGGAATGAGACTCGTGGATGCTTAGCCTAATAAACCAATTAAGGTCCATATGGTTAAGGATACTAGCTAGAGTAAACTTGGATAAGTAAACTCGGGTTGAGTCAAAATATTCACGACGGGCCTAATATATCAAAGATATCTAAACTTGTTAAAACCATTTTATTTATTTATTTATTTTTGACTTTATTCTTGAAACGGAAAATATAAATACGATGCGATGACAAAAAGGGAAATAAATAAAAATACTACTAGGCCAAAATAGATCAAAAATTTGAAAAAAGTTGAAACATTTTTTTTCTAATTTTCCGGTTAAATGGGGTCAAATTCATGGAAAAGTCCACTAAAATTTCGATAGAAATCCCCCCTACACTTAATATAAACATTGTCCTCAATGTTTAAGCATGTGGGAGATTAAACTCCCTTACAATTAGGACATTGAGTACGTTGTTTAAAATCGAGCTAAGGAAAAGACAACTAAAGTGATTACATTTATTCGTTTTATTTATATACAAGATTGAATCACACTAGCAAAAACTTATCGAAGGAAACGGGTACACGGGAAACACGGGAACACGGGTCTCGTCAAAAATACCAAAAGCGGATCATTAAGCACATGTCCCTGCACACAACATCACAACACAAACAACCTACATGGCTCCCCCTACACTTATTGGTGAAAATGGGTGAAAGGGAAAAAGGGTGGAAAGGTAAAAATCTATCCTAGTTAAACGATGCTTGATTTTTAATCACGAGTCTCTAGCTCGACTCGATTTCCTGAATGTCATCATTCAAATAGGAAAATCATGGAAAAACCAAGATTTCCAAGGGAGGAAAATCTCTCCATGATAAAGGTGAAACAAAGTCATACAAGGCATACCCCATGAGAATCCACCCGGGTCAAACACATAATTTCCATCACAAAAGGAAATAAACCCCGAGGTGGTACGCAAGTCAAAGAAAAGTGGGGTATCCTTAGGAAAAAGTCTCTTACAAGGAAAGGTAAGGTGGTATGGCAATGAAAGCACAAAAGCCTCTATTCCGGGATCAAACATCGGTTCCTTAATGGGAAAATAGCAAGAGGTAGTGACATTTAATCTCAAAATATCATCAAAATCCATAGTGGGAAAGTCGTCCTCTTCCAAACTCGATGTGAAAACATAAGTATCATCGGAGTCATAGGAAAACTCTTCCTCATGATGAAAATAGGTATTTAGAAAGATATCTAAATCCTCCTCAAATGGAATAACCTCTAAATTAGGTATGATCTCAAAGAGTGGAGGATCCTCCTCAATAGTCATGACTTCTAAAATTGGAGTATAATCACTCATAGAGATATGAGGTGCATTAAGATCATGGGGTGGGTCATCAAAGTTAATTAGATCACTTAAGTGTCATCATTGTAGGTGTCAAAGATTGGTTGATCATGAATGGGTAGGTCAAAGGTGGGTGGGTCAAAAGTCGAGTCGTCTAAGCCGAAAATAGTGTGCTCACTTGAAGAAGTGTCATCACTATAGGTGTCACAAATGGGAGTATAAAAAATTTGAGGCTCAAAGGGAAGGGATGAATGTATCACAAAATCATTTTGAGTAGACTTTTCAATTCCAAAAGGATTAATAAAAATCTCTTCATTATCATAATTAAGAACATCAATCATATTGACCGACTTTTTTCCATTTGATTTTGTTGTGATTTTTCCCATTTTAAAAACTTGTTGTTCATCCCGAACCCTAAGAATTAACTCCCCTTCGGCTACATCAACTAAGTCTCTTCCGGATCTTAAGAATGGTCTACCAAGTATTAACGGAATACGAGGATCCATCTCATAGTCGACGACGACAAAGTCCACGGGAAAAGTGAAAGTACCGACCCTAACAAAAACATCTTCGGCAATACCAACGGGGTATGCGAGAGTTCGACTAGCTAACTCGAGAGTCATACGAGTCGGTACAAGATCGGGTAATGACAATTGTTTCCAAACCGAAAGTGGCATAAGAGTGATGCTAGCGCCGAGATCTGCTAAAGCCATACAATCATCGATTTGAGGAAACGAGCAAGGTAACACGAATCGTCCGGGATCTCCTAGCTTTTCAGGAAGCTCATTGAGAAGAATCGCGGAACAATTCTCATTTAAACGGGTGTTCACGAGCTCAACCATTTTTTCTTTCTTATTAAGCAAATATTTAAACATTTTGACAAATTTTGGCATTTGAGCAAGTGCTTCAATAAGGCTTATGTTAACATTGACGTTGGAAATCATTTTCAAAAAGTTAGAGACATGAACGTCATCTTTGGTGAGCACTTTAGCCTTGTCTAACCTAGATGGATAAGGGATATTAGGCTTAGACTTTGAAGGTTGAGAAGGAGAAGGACTCGCTTCTTGAACAACCGTAGGGATAGGCTTTTTCGGCAATGGAGAACTAGTACTAGGAGTGGTAGTGGGAGGAATCACCGAAAGGGGAGTAGGATTACTCATTATGACCTCCGGGCCTTGTCTCTCCTTTATGGGAGAAGAGATGGAAGGTCCCACTAAAGTGGCTCCACTTCGAGTATTGATAGCACTCACATTAGCACGAGGGTTAATCTCGGTATTTGAAGGTAAGGCACCTTGGGGTCTAAGGGCTTGAATCATTGTCAAAAATCTCTTATCGGTCGATTCTTGCATTTGTCGAGAAGATTCTTGCATTTGTCGAGAAGATTCTTGCATTTGTTTCATAATCCTCTCATGTTCGGTCAATTTTTGTAGAACCAAGTCCATTTGAGGATTTTGCATGTTCATTTGTATAAACCCTTGATTAGGAAAACCTTGATTTTGAAATTGAGATTGAAAACCGTTGTTATTATAAAAACCTTGATTATTATTTTGAAACCCTTGGTTTTGACCATTAAAATTCCCTTGATTAGCATTCTCTTGAAAATTACCCAGTTGAGGACCTTGGTTCCTATTTTGGTATTGGGTATTTTGGGCGAGTGGGGGTGGTCTTTGAGGTGCTACAAAAACCGGGGGAGCCAAATAATTAGTACTCTTGTAAGACAATTGGTTAACATCAACATTAGGGCCCAAGCCTTTCATTAGCATTAAAAGCACAAACTTGTTGTTGTTGATTATAAACCTTGTCACAATTGAAATATGAATGTGGTCCACCACAAGTCTCACCCGTTTCACAATTTTCTTTCACGGCATTCACATGTGTAGTGAGGGCGTCGGTTTTTAGAGCAAGGTGTTTCACAATTGAAGTAAGCTCCTTAATATGATTAGTCACCTCATTATCACTAGCACTAGCTATTCTAGTCCGAACACTCTTAGTTTGCACTTTTGCCTTGTTCTCAATAATGGCCCAAGCCTCGTTCATGGTTTTCACAAGAATATTGCCCCCCGCGGCACTATTAAGTGAGTCTTGGTCATTTAGAGTTAAACCATTGTAAAACGTATTAATTTGATGCACTTTGGTGAAACCGTGTTGTGGACATTTTCTCAAAAGCTCTTTAAATCGATCCCAAGACTCACTAAACGTTTCCCCATATTTTTGTTCAAAGGTGATGATTTCATTTCTTAAAGCCGTGGTCCGTGATGGTGGAAAAAAGTAGTTAATGAACTTGGTCTCTAAATCGATCCATGTAGTAATACTTTGGGGTGGTTCCTTATCAAGCCAAATTCGGGCTTGTCCCTCGAGGGAAAAAGGAAAGAGTTGCAAACGAATAGCCTCTTGTGGCACCCCATTGTATTTGACGGTATTGGACAATTGGATAAATCTCTTGATATGATCATGGGGGTCATCTTGGGAACGAACCAAAAATGGGATAGCGGAAACCATTTTAATTAAATCCGATTTGAGTTCAAAA
This sequence comes from Glebionis coronaria, assembly GCA_025667525.1. Taxonomy (NCBI): domain Eukaryota; kingdom Viridiplantae; phylum Streptophyta; class Magnoliopsida; order Asterales; family Asteraceae; genus Glebionis; species Glebionis coronaria. The sequence continues at coordinate 336,818,417 of CM046876.1, read as the reverse complement.
TTATCTGCTCCAATTGCGGGGACAACGATAGCGTCATCGTTTCCTTCAACGTGAGATTGCAAAATCTCGAGCATAGGTCGGTTATCTGTTTCCATTGTATTGTCGAAAGCACGATTCTCGGGATCGACTTGAATGACGGTTTTTTTGTTTTTCTTCTTCTTCTTTTTGGAAGAATTGGAAGAATTTGGTACACCACTCGGTATGTATGTACGCGCGCGAGTGCGCATACAATTAAAACTTAGGAATGAGGTAGGTGACCTCGGTCGACTTTGAGAGGAAAAGGATTTTCCCTCTCTAGGAGCAATATGAAAAAGCTACAAAAAAATATATACTTAAATACTACTTGAGTTGGCAAACCAATAATCATCCGTCCCTCTCAATATACGCACAAGCAAGCGGGGAAACGAGGTGGCACAAAGCACTTAAAAACCTTTTTCTTTAGACGGCCTTTTATAGCGCGTCGCCTTATACCCACCTTATAGTTTGTATATTTTGACTTCAAACGTCTTACTAGTATTTATCTATTTTGCCTTTTTATTTGTTATGGATGCGAGTACAATAGTTAGGTGATGAAATCCCAACTAAGGCTTATTTGAAAAGTAGGTAATTTATTGTGCTACGTAATATACTATAGTAAAAGAAAAATCTTTCTGAATTTTTTTAAGAAAAATATATATTCACAATAAAAACGAAGAAATCGAACTAAAAATTTAACACTAATACGTAATATATTTGGTGTAGTACTTTTAGGAAAAAGCATTGCTTTTGGATTTTTTTAATTCTTTTGGTGCAATTCTTAGGAAAGAAACTGCTTTTGTTGTTTTTTTTTTAATTTTTTGTATTTTTATGTTTTTGATTTTTTGTATTTTTGATTTTTGTGCAAGAAAGTAACGTTCAAAGGATGAACGGATCCCAAAATCCAAACGTCTTCACGAAAAATCGTCAAACGTACGAGCGAAGCGGCAGCGGCGCCATTTTAATACTAGGGTTTTGCAATCCTATTTTTTTGTTCGTTTATCGTTCCTCAACTCACTCGAATTGAAATCAAATTTTATCGTTAAGACTTAACTTTGTTTTTGGTGAAAAGTGTTTTTGGAATTTTAAAACTAATTTAAAAATCTATTTAATAATAAAACTATTTAATCTAATAAAATCTATTTTGAAACTAATTAAAAGCAAATCTAATTTTAATAAAAATGTAAACTAATGAAAAACCTAAAAACTTTTAAACTAAAGACTTTTTAAAAAAAACTTTAAATGAAATCTATTTAAAATAAAACTTAATTAAAAACTATATTAAATGAAACTAATTTTAAAATCTATTGAAACTAAATTTAAATTATAAAAGTAAACAAAAGATTTTTTTAACTTTTTAAATTTTCCAAAATAAATTGGATTAAAATAAAACAAAACTTTTATACAAATTTAATTAAACCTAAAATTGATTTAAACTAATTTAATTTAAAACTGCTAAATGAAAGTTTCCTATATTAATTAAACAAGAAATAAACAAACACAGGAAGACGTGTAGAGCAGATGGTTAAGGCGTTGGCCTGCTATGCGAAGGGTCCTGGGTTCGAGTCCCAGCAGGACCAAATTTTGCTATATATATTTTTTGGAATTTTTTTATTGTACAGATCAAAAGGATCTGTATGTTCAGTAATAAAAATACACCAAAACCAAATAAGCAGTAAAAACTAAATAATAAGCAGAAACAAAATAATAAGCAAAAAAAACAAGCAAAATCAAATAAGCAGTATAAGCAAAAGCAATAAACTCTACTGAAATTAAGCAAATAAGCCACTAAAAACTTGAAAGCAATATCATAACATACGCAGAAACTAGCTACCTTAACAAATTAACTAAAGCAAATCATATATGTTAATGCAAGTAATGCCTAAAAACATTATTAGTGTTAACTAATCTTTCTTAGTTTTTATCACAACAAACCATACAACACATTTAGTGTAGAAACACAAAATGAATTATTTAACTAACACTATCATCAAGGTAATAATCATATCACTAACCTTTCTTAATCATACTTAGTGATCATCAAAATGATTATCCTTAAAACTCACTTTTGTTAATAAGACAAAAGACTTTTTAATAAACTTTCTTTTTTAGAAAATGTTTTATTAAAATGGAAAATGAAAATTTGAAAATGGCATATTCCAAATGTTGTTAGAATATCCTTTGAAGGGTTTAAATACCTCAGATATTCCCACCCCACTAAAAGACAAAAAACGGAGCGGAGTCTAGTGGCGGTACCTTAAGTACCTAGGCGGTACCTTATCGATATGGTACCGCGGGGTAAGATAAGGTACCGCGCACAGTAGCCGTTATATATCCGTTGTAACTTTGTCTCCTTTAAATAGTGGGTCAAATCTCATTTTACAGTAAGCCTCTTGGACGATTTTCTCAGCCCTCTTTCTATTTTCTATAGCATAATCATTAGTAAATGATCACTTAATTTGTTAAGGATGTTTACATATGATTATCCTCTTGATCCCCTCCTTTACCATGTCCAATGAGAAGATCACTCACTCACTAGTGTAGTGATAAAGATGAATTTATGAGCTAGTCATATTCATCATGATACCCCTTTTTGTTTTAGGTCAATCCAATGTATTTATGAATACTTGGACTAGTTGTGTTCATCCAAGTTATTTGTGGATACTTGGATTTGTTGTGTACATCCATTGCATATGTGTTTGCTTGGATTTGTGTTGTGTAAATCCAAGCTACATGTGTGTACTAGGATAAGTCTAGTTGAGTAGTAATAGATTTGATTAGGAGTTCTCACTAAACTATAAAGTGATGTCGTTGTGTCTTGTGAGTTCTCACTAAACTTTAAAGTGATTAGTAGTTGTGTTGTGTGAAGTTCTCACTTAGCTTCAAAGTGAAGAGTCGTGAAGATTGGTTCTACCTTAAGAATTAGAACCCGACATCTAGCCTTGTGTCGTTAAATTGTGAAGTAGGCAACGTCGTGTAGATTGGTCCTAGCTAAAGATTAGGTCTCGACATTTAGCTTAGTGTCGGAAAATAATGTAAGCAACGATGTAAGGTTTTCTCCGCCGAGAAGGGAGCTTGTGGATATAGTGGAAATCTCGAGTAGGTGTACTCGAGGAGTTGAGTAGAAACGAGGATAGAGCCTCGTTGTTGAACCACTATAAATCTTGGTGTCTTCCCACTAGGTTGTCTCCTTCCTTGCTCTTTACTTATTTCATTATCGTTATACTTGCTTATTATTCTTGCTAGTGCATTTCAATTGAACCTAATCATTATGCAACTTAGCTTTAAGTAAAAGATAGTTTTGATACAAACCAAATTAAAAGAAATTTTAATTTGGTCACCAATCGAAGAGAAACTATTCAACCCCCTTTCTAGTTTCTACAATTGGTATCAGAGCGATGGTCACTCAAGATCTTTGAAGTATATTGTACTTTAAAACTTGGATCGATCCATTGTCTCCTCAAATTAGAAGGTCTAGTTGTACTAAAGTTTCTCTTTGGTCAAAACTATGTTTTCTTTGAAAAATAGGTCTTTTAATTGATAACTTTGCATCCCACTTAAGATTAGTAGCCTTTATGCATTTTAGATATACTTTTGAAATGTATCTACTAGTTTGCATCTTGCTTTGTGTATGTACTCATGAAGATCAATCAATTTATTGGTTATGGATTGAGTTACTTGCATTTTTAGAAGAATCATCTTCATTGATCTTCAACATCTTTGAATGATGATACCAAGATGATTGGGAATGATACTAGTCCTTGAAGACTTAGTACTCATCATAGTCATTGATTGGGCATAGCACTTATTCCTCCATGGATTGCTCTTTGTGGCCAAGGTACGCTCTCGTTCTTCCACACGCCCTTTGATCATTCTTTTGATCATTACTTGACTATGTGCTTGTTCTTGGCATCCTTGCCTTGACATTTATTTGTGGTTTGTGTTTCTTTTCTTTTATCCTCTCAAACCTTCATTGCTTGGATACTTGACTCACTATGGTGATGTAGAGTGAGTTAGTAGAAGCTTAAAGTATCAAGCATGATTTTCATGGTTTGCACCCTTACGGTTAGTAGGCCCTTCGTGGGAGAGAAAGTGAATTAATACTTTGCTCGTATTTTAGTTTAGACTAAGACTATTATTGAAAGTGATCTTAGTTTAGACTCGAATAATTGCTTTGTGCTTATTCATTACCAAAGCCGTTTATCGTTTCGCCGGAAAGGCACGTCTTAAACCACTATATATGACACAAGCTCTTCGTTTCAACTATTTGAAGATTCTCATTAATCCCTTGAGCATTGATCCTAGTCTTGATTCACTTCCCTTGATTTCTCTCCACTTAGTCGTTTTGCTACGAGTAGTCGTTTGTCCGTTTCGGTTCTTTTCGATCTTGATTTAACTCGTAATCCTTCATTAAGGCATATTGCTTAGTGTTATGATGATCCAATGATATTCTAAAAGGCTCATGATTTAATTTTAAGTATTTTAGAAAAACTGGATTTTCAAAATTTCGCGTTTTTAGAGATAGAAACCTGCCTCTGTAGGCGGTTCCTTATCTCCGCGGCTCAATACCCGCGGTACCTTATCGATAAGGTACCGCGGGCAGAAACTTGTGTCAGAGCGCCAGTTTGTGTTTTTTATTCTTTTTTAAACCAAACTCTCTCTCTCCCAAAATCACACAGCCGACGGGTTTTACATTTTGCACCATTGTTGAAGCTTCCAAAACCTTCAATCACTCAAATTAATTGATTCCAAGTTGTGGGTTTCACTCATCCATCATCTAGCATCAATTAATTGTAAGTACTTTCTTTCAATTTCATCTATTTTGTTCTAGGGTTCATCCTTTCATAATTGGGTATTTTTAAAATTGAAATTGAATTAAAACCTTAATAGGAATGCGGGTTGACATAGTTATTTTACTATGATTCCTTAGGTTCATATTCATTAAGATTTCACTAAAACCCACTTATAGAACAAATCCGAATTTAGGCTAAATGATTTTGGTTGAATTATGGATTTGAGATGAACCCATGAACAAGTAGGTAATGACATTGTTAATGCTTACCTAAAAACCTTGTTTTGAAAAACCAATGTTCTAATCCATTGTTGATCTAACATAGATCATGTGTTCTTGGTCAATGATGGAATAGACACGTTGTGAACATGAAAATGATATGGATTCAATCCTATGTTTGTCAAGAAATTGATATAACACATTTTCATTTTTCGTTTTCCTTTTTGATTTTCATATGAGTGATTGGAGAAATATTGTCTTGTGTTTATAATTAGGTACTAATCATGCCTTCACAATACCAAAAGGATCATCAACTCACCAAAAAGTATATGCCAAACCTATCCGACTTTTGTCACTCAACTCACCTTGCCCATACTTTTTCCTCTCTCCAATCCCGTTGCTTTCATGAGGGTAGAGTTGTTCAAGAGGATATCAAGAATTATGTCTACATCAAGTCCATGTTTGAACACATTGGATTTGATTGTTTTTTGAACATTAAGGAAGACATCTATCCTCGATTCCTTTTGGAGTTCTTTAGCACATACTCTGTCATTGAAAACAATGATGGAATATTTGTTAGGTTCATCTTGAAAGATCAACTCATTCAATACTCTCTCGAAGTGTTTGGTCAAATTCTTGATGTACCATTTGTGGGCACTTGTCGCTTCACGGATAAATGGAAGCTTAGTGCTCTCCTTGAAACCGACAATTGTCCTCCAAATGATCATGAGGAAATTGATCTTGACTTCATTGTCGACGTTGTCTCCAAAAAGCGTAATCGACCCGTTAAGAGAAGCCTTCATACTAAGGTACGTTCGGTGAAACGTCATGAGGTTCTCTTGAGCGACCTTAATGATAATATGGTTCAATGGACCAATATCCTTAGGGAAAATGTGTTTTGTCTTGGTGGAAACCGGGAACATGTTCCGGCGTGTTTAGTGCATATGTTATATTGCATCTTTACCAACACCAATTACAATTTGGCATATTTTATCGCTCAACGGATCAATTATGCTATTCATAAGCCTAAAACAAACCTCCCTTACGCAATGCTTCTCACTCGCCTTTTTAAAAGGGTTGGCCGTGATTTTCCAAATCTTGATCTTTCTCAATTTCATCCGGTCAAACGGGTCATGCTACCTATTCAAGAGGTGTATAAGAGAAAGACAAGATCTGACCGTAAATCTGATCAACAAGAGTTCAGTGATGAGGACATGGACATGCCAACAAGTGATGGTGATGGCATTGGCACAAGTGCTCCCATTGACTCTTCGAGTTCTTCTCACCACTCCACAAACTCATTCGTGGATGGTTTATATGACATTGCTTCCCCTCCCCACCATTCCTCTAGTGAAGTTCCTAATAATCTCAATTTGGAGGAACTTTACCGTCAAAATCTTCGAACTAGAGGTGATTCGCATGAACACCGGATTGAGTCAAGAAAGGGAATCAAGTATCTGGGAAAAATGATCAAGGATTTAGGCAAGAAAAGAAGGTAAAGACTTTGAGTTGTGTCAAAGTTTGGTTATCTTTTGCAGCTTAAACATTTGCTTATTAACACTTTAGTTTAGTTGTTTATTTACTTATGTTGCATGTTTGGATTATTACTTATTTTGATCCTAAATGTTGCTCTTGCAATAATGTTTGTGTTTTACATAGCTTTGTGCATGCCATATGATAGTTAGCTTATTAAATTAAGATCTGTAGTTAACTTTGGCTTGTAAAACCTTTGGGAAAAATCTGGGTTTATCAAAAACTGGAATGGGAAATTTTTGAAAACCTTCTGGTCGCGGTTCCATATCGACCCGCGGTTCCTTATCAATAAGGTACCACCGGTCCTAGATAAGGAACCGCCGGCTACTGTGCACGACAGCATCTTTGCTTTACACTGTTTTCTTAATTTTGTGTAAACCTTGCATGATTTTCAGTAATAAACTGCACATTTCCTAAACTAGGGTATCTAAATTCATTATTCACCTAAAAATGATTTTAACCCATTACTAGTTTGGATCATCCCCTCAACCATTTAAACCCACCTTGTTTGCATGTTCTTCACACATCAAACATACTTCCCTAAACCTTAAACCACCCTAATCAACCATGGTGTGTACCAAAACCTCAAACACTTCCAAGACCTCCACCCCAAGAAAAACTCTCAAAATAAGGGTTAAGGTAGCTAAGCCTAACTCTTCACCTTTCCATACACCTAAGAATGAGAATGCTCCTATCCTCATTTCTTCATCACCTTCCCCACCTCTTGCTCCATGCAAGACCTCCTCCACCCATGGTACTAACCACTCCATTGGTTCTACCTCCTCTTCATTCAATTCTAGAATGAATGAGCTTTCCTCACCCTTCACTCCAAGTGCACCCTTGGAAGTGACCACACAACCTCAACCAATCCAAAGCATTCCTTTTGGGAATGACTTTGATGAAATTTTGGTGACTTCACCATTTACCCCTCACAACTCACCCATTTCACCAACCTTGGAGGATTTACCTCCACACTCACCCATTTCCCCTTTGGGGAACATGCCTCCACTTTCACCCACTTCACCGTTGGAGAACTTGCCCCCTCCTCCTCCACCCAACTCAAACATCCCAATTTTGGGTGTCCCTCTTTCCCTCCTCTTGGATGATCCTTACTTTGGGTTCCAACAAACTCATGGTCCTAGATGTCCATGTTGTCTCTACAACCACTTCCTCATCCAAAACCTAAGGATGGATATGTATGGACTACATAGGGGTTTGCAAGATTTCTTGCTCACTTTGTTCTCCATGCCTCCTCCTAGGAGATGAATGATGGAGTCTTTTCATAATAAGAGTTTTCAACAACAAGCCAAAGGAAACTACCTATCTAGATCTTATGATAAGCTAGCTATGTATTAGTTAGTTTTATTTATCTTTGTACTTGTTTCCTTTCTCATGAATGTTTTATGTTGTTGACTTATGGATTCGGCTTTGTGTGATTCTATCCTTTTGTGCACACTAATCAACTTTAATTTGAAATTAAAATTGAACCTAAATCTATCACAACCCCTAAAACTTGACTAAAATTGGTTCAAAATGATATCTAATTATTTTGTCACCCTTTGTCAAGACATTCTTTGTGAATGTGTTGCTTTATGCAACCCTAGCATATTTTGGTTCTAATAGAGGTAAAAAATCCAAGATTTGCAATTTTTTTTTTGAACAAGTCTTAGTTTTTCCCAAAACCCAGGAAAAACATTGTTTAAAGTCCACTGGACGCGGTTCCTTAAGGACCCGCGGTTCCTTAGCGATATGGAACCGCCGGCCCATATAAGGTACCGCGGCCAGAATGTGACTTTTGACGAATTTTTGGTCAAAACCTTTAAACCCTATTCCCAGTCAAGATTCCTTGTTTACTCAAATTGACTAAACATTCCTTGACAATACACATTTTGTATTCAAATTCTTACCTTGATTACATTTTACTTATACCCCAACCTTGAGATTTTATTCTCACACCTTCCTAACCTTAAGAATTCATTCTCACATTACCTTGAGATATCATTCTAACACTCTCACAATGCCTAACTCCTACATTTCTAACTTTGACATCTCTATGTCACAACCCCACTCACCCAAAGCTTGCTCATCCAAGCTTTAAAGGAAACCGAAAATCTCGGTTAGACCCGTTTGGGTTAAGAAGAATGAACCATCTTCGTCCAAACCACCCAAATACCCTACCTTCTCTCCAATCAAGTATTGGAATGAGACTTACACCATAAACCCCATCACCAGAGCAAAAGAACATGTTCCACCACCACCACAATCCTTCAACACCCCCCAACTCAATGACCTTTCCACCTTCCCAAACCTCACAAGGCATTGTGAAAACACTTCCAAACCCTTTACCCCACCACCACCAAATCCTAAGTTTGATGCCATACCCACATCAAACGATTTTGTGTTGCATCATGGATCCTCGTGTGATTGTTGCCGATTTCAACAAATTAAACTTGCTCATGTGTATGAGAAGTTAAATTTTCTTGAATTCCTCCTCACTCGAGCTCCTATTCAAGTTTTCGTTCTGGTGGACAAAACTTCGAATGATGCATCGTCGTCTTTTTAGTTTTATTTTTTTTGCAATCTTGGAAAATATCACTATTAGACTAGCTTGTGCTTAGTGGTTTATTTTCCATATTTATTGCTTTTAGATACTCATACTATGTGTATGACTATCCTCTTTGTTGTATTATTTTTTTTCTTTTGTGTTATTTGTGTGTTATCTAATTAGTTCTATTTTTGAGTTGATCTTGGTTAAATTTTTACAATTGCTTATGGGTGATTCCATCAATTCTAAAGCTTTAACCCATTGACAAGCTTATCATCTTCATCTTATTGAAGTTTGATTTTGTCAATTACCTCTTTGGACATACTTAGCAAAATACTTGCTTCTAATTTGAGATTTCTTCTCTTTCTCCCTCTCGAGTTACTTAGTACGTAGTGATCATATATACATTGGTGTTTCTTTCCTTTCTACTAACCTTTGTGTAGCATGTCACCTTAGCTCACAAACTTGGTGCCCCAAGCAAGGGGGAGCAACCACCAAGGGAGAGCTACTAGCAAAGTTTGATGCACTTCAAAGACTTATGCTAACCTTTTTGCTACGACAAAGGGGGAGAAATGATAGTGATAAACTAGTTAATAATTCCATAGTTTGTGTTTATACGTAAATGAGTTTATCGTTTGTCGTAATCAAAAAGGGGGAGATTGTTAATGCAAGTAATGCCTAAAAACATTATTAGTGTTAACTAATCTTTCTTAGTTTTGATCACAACAAACCATACAACACATTTAGTGTAGAAACACAAAATGAATTATTTAACTAACACTATCATCAAGGTAATAATCATATCACTAACCTTTCTTAATCATACTTAGTGATCATCAAAATGATTATCCTTAAAACTCACTTTTGCTAATAAGACAAAAGACTTTTTAATAAACTTTCTTTTTTAGAAAATGTTTTATTAAAATGGAAAATGAAAATTTGAAAATGGCATATTCCAAATGCTGTTAGAATACCCTTTGAAGGGTTTAAATACCTCAGATATTCCCACCCCACTAAAAGAAAAAAAACGGAGCGGAGTCTAGTGGCGGTACCTTAAGTACCTAGGCGGTACCTTATCGATATGGTACCGCGGGGTAAAATAAGGTACCGCGCACAGTAGCCGTTATATATCCGTTGTAACTTTGTCTCCTTTAAATAGTGGGTCAAATCTCAATTTCCAGTAAGCCTCTTGGACGATTTTCTCAGCCCTCTTTCTATTTTCTATAGCATAATCATTAGTAAATGATCACTTAATTTGTTAAGGATGTTTAGATATGATTATCCTCTTGATCCCCTCCTTTACCATGTCCAATGAGAAGATCACTCACTCACTAGTGTAGTGATAAAGATGAATTTATGAGCTAGTCATATTCATCATGATACCCCTTTTTGTTTTAGGTCAATCCAATGTATTTATGAATACTTTGAATAGTTGTGTTCATCCAAGTTATTTATGGATACTTGGATTTGTTGTGTACATCCATTGCATATGTGTTTGCTTGGATTTGTGTTGTGTAAATCCAAGCTACATGTGTGTACTTGGATAATTCTAGTTGAGTTGTAATAGATTTGATTAGGAGTTCTCACTAAACTATAAAGTGATGTGGTTGTGTCTTGTGAGTTGTCACTAAACTTTAAAGTGATTAGTAGTTGTGTTGTGTGAAGTTCTCACTTAGCTTCAAAGTGAAGAGTCGTGAAGATTGGTTCTACCTTAAGAATTAGAACCCGACATCTAGCCTTGTGTCGTTAAATTGTGAAGTAGGCAACGTCGTGTAGATTGGTCCTAGCTAAAGATTAGGTCTCGACATTTAGCTTAGTGTCGGAAAATAATGTAAGCAACGATGTAAGGTTTTCTCCGCCGAGAAGGGAGCTTGTGGATATAGTGGAAATCTCGAGTAGGTGTACTCGAGGAGTGGAGTAGAAACGAGGATAGAGCCTCGTTGTCGAACCACTATAAATCTTGGTGTCTTCCCACTAGGTTGTCTCCTTCCTTGCTCTTTACTTATTTCATTATCATTATACTTGCTTATTATTCTTGCTAGTGAATTTCAATTGAACCTAATCATTATGCAACTTAGCTTTAAGTAAAAGATAGTTTTGATACAACACAAATTAAAAGAAATTTTAATTTGGTCACCAATCGAAGATAAACTATTCAACCCCCCCCTTCTAGTTTCTACAATATAAACATGAACTTAACAAGTAAAAACAAATATCTAAACATCCAAAAACTAAACAGAAATTAACTAAACAATAAAAACTAGGCAAAGTCAAATAACTTCTAACACAAACAAATATATTAAAATCAAATAAACATTAACCAAAAGAAAAACAATTAATAATAACTGATAAATCTTAAACTCAAACTAAAACTTAAAAAGGAATGAGAAGGAACCTATTGACGAATCCGTTGAGGAGAAGTAACGCGCTGAGCGTACTTGTGAATCGAAACGAACCGTCACCTTCGAATCTAAACACAAACTCTCGAACAGCTTTGAACCAGTCACTCCTTCGAACCAAATAATAACCCAATCCGAACCGAGAACCCAACTTCGAACAATAACCTTTTTGTTTTATACTTTCCATTGGAGAAAGTACTATCACTTTCTTTTTATTTATTTATTTTTATTTTTTATTTTTATTTTTTTATATATTAATCGAATGATAAACAAGAACAAGAACGGTGATAATAAAAAAATTAAGCAGATTAAAGATTAACTAAAGTGATAGAAATTTAAATTGCAACGAAAATAATTAGAATACTGAAAATTAAAATTTTCATTAATATTAAAAAGATTACAAATACTGAAATTTAAAGAAATACAAAATTAAACCCTAAAACTAATTTACTAAAAAATTAAAAAAAAAAGAAAAGGTTTTATTACATGTGAGAAAAGGGGGGTTTTTATAGGGAAAACCCTCAAAACCTTCTTGGTTCTCCTTGGTGGCCAAGGCTTGCAATCATAGCCGTAGAATCTTCATTCTTCTTTCTCTCTCTTGATCATCGGCTGAGAATAAAACCTTGAGCACACGGATTGCCCTCGTGGCGTGATTTGTGCTACTTGTGTTTCTTGGTGGCTGAGTTGGAGCAATATAATTGGATGGATATGTGTTGGTGATTTGATTCCACCAATCAAAACATGATTTGATGCCTTGTCAGGGAGAGAGATAGGACCATAATCTCCGATTCTTGGGGGGGATTGAAGTGGATTCGTGTGAATTATTCACATATGTGAAAAGCCCCAAAATATAGTGGTTAATTTTTGGGTGGGAAGGATTAGGGTTTGTGGTAAAAATGGGTGTGAGATTTGGGGGAGGGGAAGAAGATGAGCAGTAAAAGGTGTGTGTTTTATTTCGTTTGTATCGAAATAAAAATGGGGAAGGGTAAATTGTAACACCCCTAAACTTATACAACTCAATACAGCGGAAGACTAGTTGGTGTTACGGGATAGCACATTACTCACATCATAGACAATGCATAAAAATCGCGTCGTTTAATAATAAAGCATTTCCATTATAAATATCAAATTTACATAGGTCCCAAGTCATTGTATTTAATACAGGTTTTACAAAACATTTGAATGGAATTTATAATTTAAGTGCGGGCCATGAATTCTTGTTGTCTTCCCGAGAATTACCTTCAGGTACCTAAGATAAAACATGTTAAAAGAAAAGGTCAGCGATAACGCCGAGTGAATTCATAGAGTTTAATAAAATCCATCAATATAACATCAGTATAAAATTATTACCGGAAATCATTTTGTACAAATCATTGTAATAGGCCATAAAATAGCCAAAGTCATTTTTATACAAATCCTTATCGAAAATCATAATATAGGCATTTGCCTTAAAAATCATTATACGAGCCAATGTCGTAAAAGCATCATACAATACGTCTTATGACGTTGTATAAAGTTAAATACCGTTATATGAATATGGTTATATAAAACCAAAACACGAACATAATATCAATAGTATGACCCCGTATTGCTAGTCAGGCAATACATCGTAATTCAATGCGTATATGAGTATTTTCGTTATTTTGGATTATTATAAGCCGCATGACATTGTTACGTTACTAAACCAAACAACGGGTAGCTAACCCGATACTCAATTTTCCCATCTAAGTTAGCGTGTCGTCACAATAATCACGCTATAGAAATCTTCTCATACATAAATTCTCTTACCAATCAATGTGGCACGACGGGGATCAACCGTCAAGGCGCGAACTGGGGTGATCGTCCCCAAATAGTACTATTATATGCATAAGCGTCTACCAAATCCCGGTAGTTCACAATTCATGCTAATGGTACTTTTAGTGACATAACGTAACTTTAATAATCTATGTTATTTCATCTATCGGGTCATTTAATCATTCATCGGGTCATACAATCATTCGGGTCCAAATCAATAAACAAACAATCGGGACAACTGGTGTTCTATTTTATAAAAACTAACATGTTATCTCCCTCGCGGGTTTATAAAACATTTATAAAAACATTTAAAAGAGTGCGAGGCTATGAACTCACGTTGATGTGGGAAGGCGGTTATCGGCGATTCGGATGTACGGTACGTGCTTCAATCACGGAAACCTAGACAAATAATACGCGTCTTAGACTTTTGTCCAATGACTTTATCAAAATAATAATTATGTATACATATGATGATTTTATATATATGATGATGATCAAGTGGGTTTATATATTCTTATTTACTCAATTTATTGTTTATGTATTGGTAACTTTTTACTAGTTTACTAGTTTTACCTATTTACATGTTTTAGGTCCAATAAGCATATTATAAGTTCATTAACTTGTATTAATCCATTTCATACTTGTATTATCAGTATTTTTACTTTACATGTTGGGCCCAAATGGGTTAAGCCCAATAAATAAGTTCATAAGTGTTTTAGTCCATTTTGTTGTATTATTAGTCCAATAACGTTAACTTAGCCCGTTAATGTCCGTATGTTATATAGTTCGGGTTTTATCGGTTTTTACTTGTTTTATATGTTTATATATCAGTATATGAGTTTTAAAAAGTTTACATTAGACGGGTCCAACCGTCTAAGTTTTATTTAACAAAAACGTTAATTTTACGGTAATAGCCGAAAAAATCGTAAAAATCATGTTTATAGTTTTATAACTTATAAAACTTAACAAGTTACCATTTTTATAAAATGTACACTTATTTATCCTTATACATATTTATATAAATGTATTATATAAGTTAGTGGGTTTTAATTTACATTTTATACTATTTTTATTTGAGTGCTTATATAATACTATTATACTTTAATTTCCCAAAATCTGATTTTTACTTTCATGTTCACCAAAACTGCCATATCTAGAGTTCTATATGGAGATAGAAGCTCAAATTTTTATGACATAAACTACATGATATGTGATCCATTTAACTCTACTATAGCTACTGTTGAATCAGCTTCTAAGTATTTCCTAAAAATCGTCCAAAATAGTGAACTCAGATTTGTACTCTAAACTTGTTTTGGTCATATCTCACTCATTATAATGATTCCATTGCATGGCCAACTCTCACATGTGTACAAGACATATTAATTACTGTATATCCATTAATCTATGCCATTTTATCAGTTTATGACATGGTTATTTAATATTTTATACAGCCATCATTTTAAGCATGATTTTTAACCTTTTTACATATAGTTTTTCATCTTTTTACCCATGATTATCAACACCAAATTCCCACACAATATTTTTATCATCATATAATCATCATATACATATACAATAGGAAATAAAATACATGATCACATAATCAAAATAACAAGAGGATGGGGAGAACAATCTTTATACCACCAAGATGATGTAGTTTATGATCAAGGCTTGGATTTTTGATGGAGAAACTTGTGATAGATCAACACCAATCTTCAAGACCACCAATATTTGTAAATTCCTTTTAGAAATCAGCCCTTGGACATCACCAAATCACCTCCTTGGATGTTAGGATCACCTCCAATCTTCAAGGCTTCAAGGTTTCTTCATTATATGTGTAGATAACACATAGTTTATGGCTAGAATTGATCAAAATTTGATCAAAATGGTATGTTAGAGAGAGAGTGGACGAAATTAGGGAGAGAGGGAGAGAGTGGTTTGCATGTATGAGTTTTGGAGAAGTGGTTTAGGTGTTGGATGGTTTTGGTGGTGTAGTTGTAAGCTTAGCTTACATGTGAAGCTAGTTACAAGTGTTAAGGCTAGTTGGTTAAGCTTGACACCTCATGGGATGAGGTGTTGCATCCTTGGCCATCCCATATGTTAGTGGGGTGGGATAAACTTGTTTTGTCCCATCTCGCTAATTTACGGGTATTCCTCGATTCTAGTTTCCTCGATTTGCGTGCCCTCAGGTCGTTTTACGAAAAAAGTTTTTATAAATTATGAATCAACGGCACAAAACGAATCTAATAAAAATTGTCTCATCAAAAACGGAGTTCGAAAACGTAAATACGTAATCCTAAGGTTTCCGGTTTAGTCGTAAAGGACGTTAAATTAAAGTCGTAAGTCCTAATCTCTTCTCGTAAATTTGTGAGTTTATGAACCAACACAAATTTAAAATCTCAAAATAATATTCACGGACAAATTTATTTTTTGAAATGTCGGACTGTCATCAAAATGGTGTATGTAAACGTAAGCACGTAACGTTGAATCCTCCGGTTTAGACGTAGTCGATGCTACTTCAAGACGTAAATCCCAATTACTTCCCAAAAATAAGTGAGTTCATAATATAACATTAAAATAATGTTTTTAAATAACACTTGAGAATAAAATATCAATCATAAATTGTAACACCCCACTAGGATAAGTGGACCGTTACGTGTATTTATGGCGTGTCATCAAAGCATAAGGTAAATGTCCTAAAACATTAACTGACCATAACGGAAATACCGGAAACAAACATCGGTAATCCATCCAAAGCTCAAAACATGAAAAATGAAATACTGAAAGAAAGGACTAAACAATGTCCAAATAAGCAGAATAATGTAAGTGCATAAAATAAGAAGTCTGTATAGCTTCCATTCCAAATGCACGTGCTCTCAGAATCCTAAGAGCGTCTCGGTGTACCTGCCGTTAGAACATGAAAGGAACTACGGCTGAGCATAACGCTCAGTGAACGGATATAAAACATGATAAGAATATATTGAATGAAACAAGCGATAGAATACTGAAGCTGTAAGACTGATATGTAACATGTGGTAGAACTCTGAAAAAATCTGAGAAACCTGGTTCATATATACTGATACTGAAATATAACTATTAATTCTGAAAACATGCATTTACTGTATTTTATTTGCCAGAGCTTATATAGGTCACGTGCTGTAACAACCGTGCATGAATAACTGGAGGGGTGACCTCATCATGCTATAGAGGGGTGACCTCTAAATAACTGTGCTGGGTGGAGGGATCAGCTCCAATGTGAAGGATGTAGAGCACACACCACATTCACCCTGATAACTTGTAACACATATAAGCCTAGGATGCATCCATACGCCCCACTAAAACATACATATAAAAATGGCCAAACTGAACATGAGTGGGACGATGCAGGATATCACTCTCCTGCATGTGAGTCACGACACCGGTGCCTCTAGTGCCGTGGTTACGGTACCTCCGTAACTAGTACATAAACTGGTCGTGCTTGTATATAACGCTCAGGCAATTTATTTAGTTATTAACATGATTACTGATAAACTTAAACATATACTGGGGAAAACATTTGGCTGCAGACGGGAAATCCTAATCATGCATTGGAAAGGAAGTCCTTACTGAAAGGACGGAAATCCGTACCTCGTGTCTAGTAACTGACTGAAAGAAAACTGAAGAAACTATACTCTGACATCACGCGAGCTACATGAATAAAGGACGCTGAATAAGTTTATTGATATCTGTTTATTTACTGAACTTACTGTACTTAGTTTAGTTTATTTGTTCTTGTATTACCGATCGTATAAAACTGATAAATCTGATGGTTCTATAATATTACTGATAAATGTGCTTTTCCTGAAATTCCTGATTACTGTAGTGTATAATTCTGATATAATTATTATTACTATAAATAGTAATCTGACATAAATAAGGGTTCCTAAAATCAGAAAGCTTTCCAAATTAGAAGGATTTCCAAGATAGTTTTTCTGGAACTATTAGTTACATCATAAGTTAAAATCGACTTTTAATTAGTTGAATGAAAAATGTTAAAATCAATTTAATTTTACTAATTAAATGATTAAAATAACAAATATGTTTAACTTTATTTTTATAATATAAAAACTTATTTATAAAGTGCTTTAACCAAAACTAAAATAATTCCCATTGCTTGTTATAAACAGTTCCCCCTGCTAGTTATAAACAGTTTCCCCTGCTAGTTATAAACAGTTCCCCCTGCTAGTTATAAACAGTCCCCCCTGCTAGTTATAAACAGTTCCCCCTGCTAGTTATACTGAGTTTCCACTGCTAGTGTTTTCTGACAGACCCAAACGCACCTTTATACTTGTTAATCCCAAACGCACCCTTATTTTCAGAAAACACCAAACGCACCCTGTTTTGGTTGAAACTCCTGCGGCTGGTCACCAAAAGCATCACCGAGACCTTAATGGTCTCGGTTTTCCTGAATCCACACGAACCCAACACCCCTGTTTGGGGTTGTCTGTCCCTGGTCGGCCAAAACCAGCACCACCGAGACACTAGGTCTCGGCTGCACACCAAGAAGACCCCACCGACCCTGTTTTGGGATTGGTGGCTCACGGCTGGCAAAGAACCACCACACCGAGAGCTTTATGCTCTCGGTTTTTCCTTGGATTCAACCGAAACACGACACCCCTGTTTGGTTCGTGACACAACAAACAGAAAAAGAAAAAAAACAAATGGAGTTTACCTTGTTTTGCTGTTCGTCGGTAGTAAAAGGAAAAAAAATAAAAAACAACGATCTTCTTTTTTTTTTTGTTCTTGTGATTCTGGCCGGCGGCTATTTCTTTTTTTTTTTTTTTTTGTCTTTTCTGTCGGCAGGAGCCAACAAGAAACCCTAGATCGCTTTTCTCCTTTTTTTTTTTTTGATTTGACAAAGGGAAACTCCCGTATGTTTTATTTTCTTGTAACCAAATGGGCTAAAGCCCATTATTTCCTTATTTTTTTTATAACCGGCCCTTTCTTTTCCTTTTTTTTCTTATTATTATTTTTTTAAAAATCTTGTATAATAATAACCCTTGTAATAAATAATACTTGTAATAAACTTCTCGCGTTTGTTCCGTTGATAAATTTTACGTGAACGGTTCAAGTAAAATAACCCGCGTATTTACTATTAAATATATATAAATTTGACTGAGATAAATACATACGTGATACGAAATAATTATTTTCTGAATAATTAATCACGTCACGATTTTAATTAAAACTGAGACTGCGCGATTACTGATAACGTTTAATTGTTTTTGTAAAATAAAATAATTCATCCGTAATATTTTCTGAGACTAAATACTTATTATCTGAATAAATATTATCTGTAATATTTTAAAACAAACTGGGATAGCGTATTTAATTTCTGCGTTTATATTTCTGTCAATAATTAATACTTATATAGTTTATTAATATTAAACCGTGTATTTAAATATTCTGATCTTTAAATACGGGTTTTACAATTCTTCCCCTCTAAAAACAATAATTCGTCCCCGAATTAACGATACGACCATACTGGGTTTTACAATTCTTCCCCTCTAAAAACAATAATTCGTCCCCGAATTAACGATACGACCATACTGGGTTTTACAATTCTTCCCCTCTAAAAAGGAGAAATTCGTCCTCGAATTAAAGGTAATAAGCTGATGAAGTCATAAGAACTGAAAGAGCACGTAGACTGAAAGACAATTAAGCTGGAGGATAAATTGTCTTCTAATCAAGACATAATGTTGCTGATAGGTATAAACCTGACATGACTGAAAGAACTTAACTGAATTTATTGAAGAAAAATAAAGAGAGGTCCAGATGGACTCCTCCGTTTCGAGTGGCTTCCCGCTCGAAACGATTCCTTCAAAGGTCTAAACATAATGAGCAAAATCCTGGTCTTGATGACCCTGTTCTGATGATGCTGAATGGTTTCCGGTTCTATACTTAAGATAGATTTTCTGAATCTGAGTGAATAAGCTATAGCATGTAGGGTACATAAAACGGTACGTACAATTATCCTGAAAAGATAATATTTATATCTCTGAGAAAGTTGCTGAAACATAGGGACGAACTACGTGAACCATTGTGAACGTGCTGAGTGAGCAATTGTGAACGTGGTTCATAATTATATGAGGAGCTTTGGAATGGAATATATCATGAATGTAATACGTGAATCATACTGTGAACGTGATACTAGAACATATCATGAACGTATGCTGACTGAGGAATGAATGCCAAACGTTACGGCTTAAGATGTGAAACGTCTGACTGGTTATGGAATAGTTGTGCTAGACTTGAGTCTGATTTCCCAAACTTTCCGTAACCGTATTCAGTAGTAAACTGAGATACGTGTATCGTGAAATGGCACACGATCTTGAATGTGAACAACGTTATAAACACTAACGTGAGCTTAAATCATGAGATAACATAAAAGATGAACTGAGACAGCATCATACAGCAAATGAGACGTAAACGTGAAAATGAAAATAACATGAGCTTAAAGTGGGTGTAAGCATACACTTGATCGTGAACATGAATTCTGTCTGATATGATGGTCGATGGAAAGCCTTGAATTCGTACGATTTACTGCTGGATTTTAAAATTTTCTGCAGGTCTACTACTACGTGATCCTTTCGGATGAAAGAGACGCGCAGGCTGATTACATGGTTGATGATAACTTAGATAGTATCATACTTTCTCTGAGTATGTGGTAAACTGATAACAATCTCCATGGAGTCTTGTATCCTTTCAGTCCAAGATTTCTACTGGTGGTAGTAACTCGATGGCATGACGGCGTTCTATCTAAAACATGCGGTAGGTCAGGCATCTAGATATGAACATAACTGCATCAATGTGCGATGAAATTTTGGGACCCTCTGGTGGAAATCTGGTTGGACAGCCATAGAAAAATTTTCTGGTGGAAACTGTCAGCAATTTCTGCGGTAGCAGTCAATTGAGTTCTAGAAGATTTGTACTTCGTTCACGGGCGTCAGTCGGGACCATCAGGTGATGGCCTTCACCTTCGCAACATTGTTTGAAATTTCTTTCTGCTAAGGTAGAATGGCTCAGAGATGCCACTTTGTTCAATTTGAATTCATATCTGGAAAGCTGTATATAAAACTTTTCTCCTATCGAAGATTCTATACAACTGTGAGAAGATGATTCTCGTGTTCTTCTTTAAAAATTTAGCAGACCAAAATGTGATCAATGAATACGCTGACAATTTTGTCTGAGAAACATAGAAAATTTTATTCATAAATTTCATAATATAACTGGAGCATTAAGGAGCTCAGAAGTAAAATTATAAATTTTTTAGAGTGGCTATAATATGTGCAACAACGGTCTAAAGAACATCATGTTCTTCCCTCACCACTGATGGTAGCATGAGCTTGAATTTTTCTGGAAGAATGTTTAAGACACCTCGTAGTAGGTCAATTAAACTTTCTATTCGTGGAATGAATATCGATTAGGAATGGTGATCTGATAAATTTTTCGATGGGGCGTTAGGGCAAATAAAGCCTAATTTAGATAACTCTTGCAGCAATTGCTGCAACTCTTTTAACGTAGCTAGAGCCCTGTAATAAAGAGTTCTGAAAACAGGTTCTGTTCTTGAGACTAGCTAGATGTTAAATTTCTGTCTCGTGGTTAGGAAGGAATTTCTTGAAAACTTCCTGAAATTATATCTGGAACTCTAGAATAATCTGCTGATCATGAATTTAAGGAATTTCAGAAGTGAATGTACAACAGGTAGGTAAAAGCCTTCGTAGATTCAGGATAATAAGTCACTTGCTGTAAGTATAACTTGTACTGATTTTCTGGCAGAAACTAAAATGACAATATTTGGGATCTAGTAAGACGGATGTCATCGTTAGCTGACAAACTCTAATAAATATGGTGAGACTGTTGAGTCCTTTCTGGCTGAGAGGCAGGTGACCACCTGATTTAAGATAAAGCTGACATAGGAATACGTGAAGTAAACATGGCGACTTTTCACTGAATGTGTTCGTCTGTAACCTCATAGAGTGAATACTGCGTGTTTAATCTGAATAATAAACTAGTGTGGTAACTGAATTTTAATGATCTGATTCATGCGTAGCATAATAGAACGAGTATACCCCTTTCTGAAAGATACCCTGAATTATTGAGGGTCTAGCTTGGAACATACTGGATCTAGGAGCTCGGACTCGTACCCTGAGAAGATATTCGTATGACGTGTATCATGGCTGGTGCCCTGATATGTGTCTTCCGAAATGATACCTGAGAACTATGTCTTGACTGATGTCTTGGAACGCGTTTTAATAGATGAATATGAACAAGGCTGAAAATTTTTGGTAATTGCTAGGATTGGCGGACCGGTTAGACTGCTGACCTCTGTATTTCTGGTCACGTCCGTCCCGGAGTTCCGATGGTACTGACTGATAAATTATAAGCACGGTGGTTGTCACTACCACTTTGTCTGTCAGTTTTCTGACGGTCGTTATCATGACCGTGATTCATGTAAATATTCTGCTGAGTGGTCGGCTGGTTACCGGTTCCCACTCTTCTGAATGAAAGTTAGCTGGGTGAAGCGTGACATCCAACTGAGAAAGTAAAAGCATAACCTAGAATGGTAGTGTCTGATGGTTGAATTTATTCTTGTCAGAAATTTCAATTTTATAGTTTTCGTCCTCGTTCCGCGGCATCAGCATCTAGAGAAATCTCTAAAGTTCCGCAGCATCAGCATCTGTGTGGTCTTCAGAGTGTTAGCAGCATCAGCATCTGGTAAAATCTTCAACTCACGAGCAGCATCAGCACCTGGTAGAATATCGACAAGTGGAAATGCCTGGAGTATACGAAATATTATACATGGAGTATAACTGAGACACTGTACATGGGGTACATATGGAATACTGTACATGGAGCTGGTGGAAATTTTATGGGATGATAGATACTGGTGTCGCTTGTCTGACATTATCAAAGAAATAAATTGATTCAAACGGTAGTAATACTGAACTGAAATGGGTAACGTGATAGCCTGGTAATTCCTGTGTAGACTTAATGATGGTTGTATAGAGGCTGAAAGTATGATTAAACAGAGTTTCATCAATGTTCAGTATAAAGACAGAAGACATGATTGATAAAGACCAGAACATGATTTATCATGAAATAGGATTTTACTGTAATCCTTCTATATTTTAGCCTGAAGGCATCATCACCTTGCTGAAAACATAATCCTCGTAAGGAGACATGAAACTGAATCATCATGTAGATGACATCAACGTGAGGGTATGAAAATTTGACTGTTATAAGGAACACAAAAAGTTAAATCAACTGAGGTGTAATATTAACTGATGTGGACGGCTATAGTTCAATCCACGTACTTCAAGGAAGGAAACATGAGACTAAGTATGGGCTATTCTGGTTCGATCCATACTGGTCAAAATTTTCTGAGAACTGTCATGTATAGAAATTTATAATCTGGTATTAAATTTGGATGGCTGAAGTCCAATCCATACTTGTCAAAACTTATAGAACGTCATGATATGACAAGGGTGAACCACTGTGGATCGGTTCACAAAACATCATTTGACTGAAAAACATGAAATTTGACTTGAGAAATGGTGAACGTTTATGGCTGGTTCACCAAGTGATATTTGACTGAAAACATGAATCTGTCATGAGTAAGGGTAAACGCCTATGGTCGGTTTACCAATACAAAATCTGAACGGCAAGGGTGAACGCCTATGGTCAGTTCACCAAAACGAAAATTCGCTAAAAAAAACATATGCGACTAAATATGGCTAGTTATGTACCAACCTTTTACTTAGTCAAAACTTTAAGAAAACTGACTGATAAATGAAGAAAACTGACTGAATAAGCCATGAGAAACGTGAAAGATAACAACGCCAAAATCTGGGAAGTTCCTAGTGACTACCCACTAGTCACAGGTCAAGTTTTTGAGCCTACAGGTCGAACCAGGCTCTGATACCATAATTGTAACACCCCACTAGGATAAGTGGACCGTTACGTGTATTTATGGCGTGTCATCAAAGCATAAGGTAAATGTACTAAAACATTAACTGACCATAACGGAAATACCGGAAACAAACATCGGTAATCCATCCAAAGCTCAAAACATGAAAAATGAAATACTGAAAGAAAGGACTAAACAATGTCCAAATAAGCAGAATAATGTAAGTGCATAAAATAAGAAGTCTGTATAGCTTCCATTCCAAATGCACGTGCTCTCAGAATCCTAAGAGCGTCCCGGTGTACCTGCCGTTAGAACATGAAAGGAACTACGGCTGAGCATAACGCTCAGTGAACGGATATAAAACATGATAAGAATATATTGAATGAAACAAGCGATAGAATACTGAAGCTGTAAGACTGATATGTAACATGTGGTAGAACTCTGCATAAAATCTGAGAAACCTGGTTCATATATACTGATACTGAAATATAACTATTAATTCTGAAAACATGCATTTACTGTATTTTATTTGCCAGAGCTTATATAGGTCACGTGCTGTAACAACCGTGCATGAATAACTGGAGGGGTGACCTCATCATGCTATAGAGGGGTGACCTCTAAATAACTGTGCTGGGTGGAGGGATCAGCTCCAATGTGAAGGATGTAGAGCACACACCACATTCACCCTGATAACTTGTAACACATATAAGCCTAGGATGCATCCATACGCCCCACTAAAACATACATATAAAAATGGCCAAACTGAACATGAGTGGGACGATGCAGGATATCACTCTCCTGCATGTGAGTCACGACACCGGTGCCTCTAGTGCCGTGGTTACAGTACCTCCGTAACTAGTACATAAACTGGTCGTGCTTGTATATAACGCTCAGGCAATTTATTTAGTTATTAACATGATTACTGATAAACTTAAACATATACTGGGGAAAACATTTGGCTGCAGACGGGAAATCCTAATCATGCATAGGAAAGGAAGTCCTTACTGAAAGGACGGAAATCCGTACCTCGTGTCTAGTAACTGACTGAAAGAAAACTGAAGAAACTCTACTCTGACATCACGCGAGCTACATGAATAAAGGACGCTGAATAAGTTTATTGATATCTGTTTATTTACTGAACTTACTGTACTTAGTTTAGTTTATTTGTTCTTGTATTACCGATCGTATAAAACTGATAAATCTGATGGTTCTATAATATTACTGATAAATGTGCTTTTCCTGAATTTCCTGATTACTGTAGTGTATAATTCTGATATAATTATTATTACTATAAATAGTAATCTGACATAAATAAGGGTTCCTAAAATCAGAAAGCTTTCCAAATTAGAAGGATTTCCAAGATAGTTTTTCTGGAACTATTAGTTACATCATAAGTTAAAATCGACTTTTAATTAGTTGAATGAAAAATGTTAAAATCAATTTAATTTTACTAATTAAATGATTAAAATAACAAATATGTTTAACTTTATTTTTATAATATAAAAACTTATTTATAAAGTGCTTTAACCAAAACTAAAATAATTCCCATTGCTTGTTATAAACAGTTCCCCCTGCTAGTTATAAACAGTTCCCCCTGCTAGTTATAAACAGTTCCCCCTGCTAGTTATAAACAGTTCCCCCTGCTAGTTATAAACAGTTCCCCCTGCTAGTTATACTGAGTTTCCACTGCTAGTGTTTTCTGACAGACCCAAACGCACCTTTATACTTGTTAATCCCAAACGCACCCTTATTTTCAGAAAACACCAAACGCACCCTGTTTTGGTTTAAACTCCTGCGGCTGGTCACCAAAAGCATCACCGAGACCTTAATGGTCTCGGTTTTCCTGAATCCACACGAACCCAACACCCCTGTTTGGGGTTGTCTGTCCCTGGTCGGCCAAAACCAGCACCACCGAGACACTAGGTCTCGGCTGCACACCAAGAAGACCCCACCGACCCTGTTTTGGGATTGGTGGCTCACGGCTGGCAAAAAACCACCACACTGAGAGCTTTATGCTCTCGGTTTTTCCTTGGATTCAACCGAAACACGACACCCCTGTTTGGTTCGTGACACAACAAACAGAAAAAGAAAAAAAAACAAATGGAGTTTACCTTGTTTTGCTGTTCGTCGGCAGTAAAAGGAAAAAAAATAAAAAACAACGATCTTCTTTTTTTTTGTTCTTGTGATTCTGGCCGGCGGCCATTTCTTTTTCTTTTTTTTTTTGTCTTTTCTGTCGGCAGGAGCCAACAAGAAACCCTAGATCGCTTTTCTCCTTTTTTTTTTTGATTTGACAAAGGGAAACTCCCGTATGTTTTATTTTCTTGTAACCAAATGGGCTAAAGCCTATTATTTCCTTATTTTTTTTATAACCGGCCCTTTCTTTTCCTTTTTTTTTCTTATTATTTTTTTTTTAAAATCTTGTATAATAATAACCCTTGTAATAAATAATACTTGTAATAAACTTCTCGCGTTTGTTCCGTTGATAAATTCTACGTGAACGGTTCAAGTAAAATAACCCGCGTATTTACTATTAAATATATATAAATTTGACTGAGATAAATACATACGTGATACGAAATAATTATTTTCTGAATAATTAATCACGTCACGATTTTAATTAAAACTGAGACTGCGCGATTACTGATAACGTTTAATTGTTTTTGTAAAATAAAATAATTCATCCGTAATATTTTCTGAGACTAAATACTTATTATCTGAATAAATATTATCTGTAATATTTTAAATAAACTGGGATAGCGTATTTAATTTCTGCGTTTATATTTCTGTCAATAATTAATACTTATATAGTTTATTAATATTAAACCGCGTATTTAAATATTCTGATCTTTAAATACGGGTTTTACAATTCTTCCCCTCTAAAAACAATAATTCGTCCCCGAATTAACGATACGACCATACTGGGTTTTACATAAATTGACGGATTGTCACAATATTTACCCCTAAACAGGATCTTTGTCCTCAAAGATCATCTTACTACTCGCTTCTTATAGAGTTAAAGCCATGTGGGTATTTCCACCACATTCGGTCTTTTCTCACAAGTGCAATTCATTACAATCCGCGAGTTTCATCAAACATAACTACGGGAATAAGATCAGGCTAAATGTTGACTTACTTTCTCTATCCATGAAGTTCACGGGTTTCTGATAAATGCAACTTTTCGCCGATCTAAGCTTTATTAAGAAGAATTCAGATTTTCACTTGATAGATATTTTATCAAGTTCGATATACGAAACACAATTCACGCATCTCTTGAAGTCCTAGGGTAGATCCAACTTATATGCCTTTCAAACCAAATCTTTTACATCATCTCAATGGTCCCATACAACGGGGACTTATATCCCATGATCTTTCAGATCATTAATTCATTTTTCCAAGGTTAAAATTTTTGGCATAACTTCGCTACCCATCTGGCACTTCAAGATGTACATTTCATATTCACATAACCTCCTGCCCACTATCGGCAGTCAATAGTCAAATCCTAATTTCAACAATCATTTCAGGTCTCGCGGGTCGAGTATTTTGCAAGGTTAGGTTCGCCATCATAGGAAACCTTAAACCCAAAAGACATGTCCAACTCACAGTGGGTGTATGTCATGTGCCTTCATCTCAACTCTTGCTTACAAATGCTCTAATATTTAGATCCTAACAAGATTCGATCTCGATCCTAATACGATAATTATCAATGATAATCTCTCCAAAGGAAAACGATTATACGGTCTATTACCAAAGGTCAATCATTCAAACATAGAACAGCGCTTATAGTATTTTGTATCGTTACTTTACCTCGTCCCTTCGATTGGGGTGGTAAATTACTCTCATCAAGATTTGTTCTCAATGACTTTTGACAAATCTCTAGAAATTCGATGCGAAGCGAGGATCTTGATAGAGATGATCGATACAGGCACACCATGTTTACACAACTCCTTTAAATACAAAGAGTCGATTTCTTCATCAAGAATTTATCATTAACAGGAATGATATTAGCAGATTTGGTCAGTCTGTCGATGATGACCCAAATCGAATCAAATTCAGATGATGACCTTTGCAATACTAGACGTTTACTAATGTATGAGGCGATGTCTGCCTTCATAATTTGCCATCAGTACAACTTCTTCTGATAATGATACATTAAATCATAAATGTCATGAATAAAATACTTATACTTATAAGATTTCAACATAACTAAATCTCAAAATCTCCATATTTAGGCAACCGCAAGTGGCCTTTTAAACATGTAACACTATCGGCTTCTCAATTCTAATGGTTCACATTAGCCGCGAACCCCTTTTTATTATCTATATTATCCTTCTTACAAGCATTATTTATTTTTATATTGTTCGGCAATTTATTTTGCATAGTCATTATTAAGGAACATGTCCTAATTGGTTCTTTATTCTTTCTATATAATGTGTCAGTATCTACATTCACCTTCCCTGATGAAATAAATATCATAACCGTATTTATTCAAAATTCTTTCTTCATATCTTCTATGTTTTAGTTTCGTCTTAACTATCATTTTTATCCGTTTTACTCAATCCGACGTTTAAAGCGTCGATAATTATTACAACTAATTAAATAATAAATATTTAATTTTTGTGAAACGTAAACGTAAAGATTTTAAATTTCTTAGTCCGTCCAATTATATGAAAATATTAAAAATAATTTTAAATTTAATTAACACGATTTTTGTTGATTTATCGAAAATAATTAATAGGATTCGTAAATGTTCGAAAAATCTTTGTTTATATTTTGGTCAAAATTTTCTTAGTTGAAAAGCGTAAATTATCGTTTCAAATTTCAAGTCATGGTTTAAATGGTTTCCTCAATCCCTCTTAGGTTGTCTTGAGGTATACACGAACATTTACCCCTAAACAGAAGTTTAGTTAAATGGTTTGTGTATAAGGGAATAATCCCTTAAAAATCCTTTGTTAAAACATTTATCAAAATATATTTCCATTTTCTTTTTGATAAAACCTGTTAGAAATACGTTTTTACGTATATTAGAAGTATCGGTCACTCCACAATATTATTAATGTTGTAATAGCTCGTAGTTTATAGTTGCTTATTAAGTTAAGTAAGAACCGGTCCATGGGCTTGTCATGGGCCGGCCCAAGTCCACATATGACTTGGAAGTATAAATACCCCTTTCCTCCTTGGAAAGGGGTGGTTGTTGTTCATTTTCATGTTTTCATTTAATAAAGAAGACACACATTTTCTCTCACTTTCTCTCTCTAGTTTCTTTCTCTAGAAAACATCAACCCACTTCATAGATTCATAGGTTATCAAGATTCTACATTTGGTATCAAGAGCTATGGGGTGATTTAAGGTAATGATTTGTGTGGTCTTTTAGTTTTTGATTGTATTAGTGTTCTTTAAGAAGATCCATCTTGATTCTTGGTGTTTTTGGTGTTTTTGGTGTTTTTGTGATTGGGATTAGTAGATAAGTATTAGTTGTTACTTATTATTGTAGAAATCACAAAACTTTTTGGGTTATTTAGTAAAAATCTGGGTTTAATCTTCATTTTTATTGATCGACTGTTCATCGTACAACCTTCTGATTACCCAGCAAAAGTTCCGAACCAACAAGTTCCGGATCAACCAAAGTTCCGAACCAAAAAGTTCCGGATCAACCAAAGTTCCGAACCAAAAAGTTCCGGATCAACCAAAGTTCTGGATCAACAAAAGTTCCGAACCAAAAAGTTCCGAACCAAAAGTTTCGGATCAAGGAAAGTTCCGGATCAAGGAAGTTCCGAACCAAAAAGTTCCGGATCAAGGAAGTTTAATAACTAAGATTTTACTCGTTGAAAGTTCGTTTCTCGGTATCTTCTCGAATTGATTTCCGGTTAATTGTGTGAGATTAGTTGTTCTTGGTGGAACAAATATTTTTGGTTTTGGTAAAATAAATGTGCAAGACTTTAAAATAAATGACAAGAAATTAAAACTAAAACTAGTTGAAATGAAAACGGTGCATATTTAAGACTTTAAAAGTAATTGACGCGAAATTTAATGACGTAAAATTAAAACTTGACGAAAAGTAAATTGACAATAAAATAAAAATGCAAGCGAAATTAAAATAGACTAAAAATGAAACGAGAACAATCAACACTTTAATTAGAGCACAATATTAAAACAAAACAAAACATTTCATCGTAATACACCCGATCGGAATCCATACGGATCCGATCGGAATGTACCCGATCGGAATGAGCATGATCGAAAACAACTCAATCGGAATATGCTAAAATTAAACCTAATCGGAATATTTAGAAAAGACATGATCGGAAAATCCAACTGCACCCTAATCGGAATATACTGAAGACTCACCGTCAGAATATGGGACACAAGACAACCAATCGGAATGCACAAACGAGGTCCTATCGGAATACCCAACAAAGGCCTAGATCGGAATACTTGGTGTGCCAATCGGAAAATGAAAACCCTTTTCCGATTGGATCAATCGGAAAAGGGGAAGGGGGCTTGGTCGGAAAGCAGTGGTCGGAAAAGGGTTTTGAAACCCTTTCCGATTGGGTTCTTTGATCCGAAACATGAGCTAGATCAAAAAGCTATGGAAATAAGCTTCTAACCAAAACTAGAACGAATCAAAACTGAAACGAAATCAATAAGCACAAATAACGACTTTTCCAAACTAAAAATAAACAACTTTGAAATTAAAACATAAAAAGATTAACTCTTTAGGCACGAAAACATGAATGAACAACACGAATCATATGTAAATCGCACCAAAAGTAAATTAGAATCAAGAAAGGAAGATGAGAGATTAAGACAAGAAAAGTAAAGATTAAAGATTAAAGAACAAATGATGAAAACTTACTTGAAAATTAAATAATTAAAAGTGCATAACATTTAATTAAAATGAAAGAAATGAAATGACAAGAAATGAAAATGGTGGAAGAGTGGTTTGTCAAGCCACCAACAACTTGAAAAATGAAGACTAATGGTCTATTTATAGTTGTGATTAGGGAGGGCTTAGGAAGCTTCCTCCCTCTTTCCTCTTTTCCTTAATTGCGTCATTAGGTCCCTCCTTTCTTTAATCTTCTTAAATCTTAGACTTAAATGATTTTGTCTTCGGGATTTCTTTGAACTCGTCTTGAATTTCCTTCATAAATACGACTCGAGTTCTTCGGCTTTTAGTAAACTTCCGTCTTTTGACTTTTTCTTCGATAAATCTTCAGAATTGGTCTTGGACTTTCGTTCTTTGTCCACTCTTGATCTTTTGACTTCATCTTTCGTCTTTTTCTTCGATAAAAGTCCGTGAATGCCGTGTTTTCTCCACTTTTCACCTTTTCGTCCTAAATCACAACAAAAACACAAACCACGCATAATTCCGACATAAATGACATAAAATATACGTTTTGGCTCGGTTATTATTGCAATTAAGTGGTAAAAAGGATGGGTGTTTTCACACCTATCAAATCCCCTACACTTAACCATTGCAATGTCCTCATGCAATGCATTAGTTACAAAGCACTTTTACATTTTTCATCACAATCAATCCACATTGGCCTTTATTAAAGAAATAGAAAATTATAAACATACAAAGTAAAGAAATCAAAAATATACCTTGGGTTTTGAAAATGTCGTGAATGATCATCATCCTCAAGTTTCACGTTCCCCATACCAAGCTTAAAAACGAGATCATTGTTATTATAAGTTAGCAAACTATCACGAACTCATGTGGGCCAATTACTCACTTAGACTCCCTTATTCCTAGGTGTATCTCTTATATTTTATTGTTGTCTTGAATGATCACGAGGATGCATTTTTGACTTATTTCGATAGTTATTTAGTCCGAAAATAAAGTGAACGATTTAATCAATAGTTAGCTAAAGGACCAAATCTTTTAAAACTGCTTCTCGGGACCTCATAAAGTTCATATCTTGGCATAACTCGCTTCGCGATTTGAGACCTTTGTCTGACCGATATTTGGCAGCGACTTCATACTTCGAATCTTTGAGAGACGTTCTTGAAATAATGGTCTTCTCTTCATAATAGGAATTTCTTCACTTGAAGTTTTTTTTAGAGATTCTTCATCTTTGGACCACGACTTCTTCATTTTTCTCCAATCTTTATTTTAGACTTTGATATACAACGATCCGCCTCCTTTTAGGACTTGGATCTATTTATCCTCATACCTTGTTAGGGTCTTTTCGGATAGCCTTCTCCATGACTTTTGGGGAGTTCTTGCTTTTCGTCGTGTGTCTCGATCCTTCATATTGATTTTCGATAAATGATTCTTCACATCACTTTTGGATCTTTAGTAACAAAATGTAGCCCTCATGCCTTGTTAGGGCCTTTTCCCCAATCTTCGCATCCCGCTTCAATAAGTTATGCCTTGGCTATGAACTCTAATCCGTACCGAGCAACTTTTAAACGATCTGGGGCTAGAAGCTAAGTAACCTTTTAAATCGTACAGCCTTATTTATTGCAGATAAATTTATTTAACAAGCGGAGGGAGAATAGGCTCATAATTAACTCACATAAATTCACGAAAGAATACCGAACTTATAATTGACTCTATCATCTCTCGTTCTCCACAGTTTAAAATCTCAAGGAATGAGACTCGTGGATGCTTAGCCTATTAAATCAAAGTTTTGGGTTTTCGAGTCGCCTATAGGATCTTGCAAACTCTTAGACTTTTTCAAGTTTAGAAATCGCATTTTAAAGTTCCCTTGATAAACGACTCTCTAGGATCAATTATAGGAACTTGCGAAAAGTTCTTGTTCTTAACCCGTGAGGGTTGAGACTTTCGCGTTTTATAGCTCCCTATATAAAAGCCTAGCAAAACTTGACTTAAACTCGTTAAGGATACTAGCTAGAGTAAACTTAGGTAAGTAAACTCGGGTTGAGTAAAAATGTTCACGACTAAGAAAAATCTAAAACCACTTTATTAAAAATTTATTCTAGCAAAGGAAACATAACAAGGGCAAATACAACTATACAACTAGGCCAAAATAGATTAAAAATTTTGAAAAATGTCGAAAAATCAAATTTTCCGGTTAAAATGAGGACAAATACAAGGAAAAGACCACTTAACTTCGATAGAAGTCCCCCCTACACTTAAGATAAACATTGTCCTCAATGTTTAAGCATGTGGGAGTAAACTCCCCTACACTTAGGACATTGTGCACGTTGTTTAAATCTTGCTAAGGAAAAGACAACTAAAGAGATTCCTATTTTAATATTGAGAAAAGATAAAATAGTGAATCGAAAAGAGTTTAGGATAGAACCGGGATAATGGAACACGGAACCACGGTTCGTCGAAAGTCATCAAGAGTGTGTTTTTGAAGCTCTAATCCCTGCACATGATAAGAAAGAAAGCAAGAAACACCACGGGGCTCCCCCTACACTTATGGTGAAAACAGGTAAAGATAGATAATTGGGTTGCCTCCCAAAAAGCGCTTGTTTTTGTTGACCGAGTCACGAGCCTGACTCGTCCCCGAATTAAATGATCCAGGGGGAAGCCTCGAATGTGATAACGGGATCAAAGACCTTGTCCTCGTTCCCGGTGGACATTAACAAAGGGGAGGCGGGGGAATAAGTCTTAAATGGGGGAAAGGTCCGCTCAACATACGAGAGATATGTGAGGTAATGATCCACGGGAGGTGGGGTGGGTAAAGGAATCACATTGTCATCCCCTAAAGACAATGGATGTTCAGCAGCAAGCGGCAAAGCCGTAAGGTCATCAAGCATAAAATAATCAATGACACCCCCCGGGTCAAAGCGCTCATCCTCATGAACGTTAATCTCTTCGATTTCTTCATCATAGATAGGTGCGTCAAACCAAGGTTTGTCGTTCCCATCATTGATGATTTCAGAAACTCGCTCGAAAAGATCACGATCAAATACGAAACCATCATTCATTTGTGGGGATTGTTGATAAGTTAAATCCGCACGAATGTGGTAAACGTAATTCTCAGTGGAGGAGTTTTGATTAGGTAACTCCTCGAGAATAGGATGATTAGTCAAGTGAGTTGGTTCATCATTATTATGAAAAATAAGACGCTCCAACTCATCAAGTTCGGCATCGATGTTGGAAAAATCGACCTCGCGTGTAGGAGGAAGCGGAGGTAAAAGAGCTAGCTCTCGTTCGATAATTTCCGCAATCTCAGGCTCGAATTGGAATTCATCATTAAAAGCAACCTCATCCTTACCTTCAGCAAAAGTCGCAATATCACAAACCTCATCAAAGAATTCTTCAAGACCAAAATCACGAATCTCACTCGAAGTATCACTATCCTTAGACGAATTGGTGTTATCAAGAATAGGAGTAGTAATCTCAGAAGATGGGTTGAGATCATAGACATCATCCTCGTCATCATCATAATAGTATGGAAACACCGGAGGAGGAGTATAAGTCTCGATATTCGATATTTGCTCTTGTCGTTGATCCTCTTGCCATTTTTCGATGATCTTGTTGAAAGTTTCTTGAATTTGTTGACTTTGCTTAACAAGAGAGTTCCATTGTTCGTGGGGGCTCAATTGTTCGAAGGAAGGTTGATGATCGATGATGTGCTGTGGGGGTTCAAAATGTTGAAAACCTGAATTATAGCATGGTTGTGGCTCATAGTAGTTCATCGGTTGAGAAGAATTATAAACCGGATTTGGTTCATAATAATCCACTTGTGAAGAAAACTGAGGGCACAGATTTGGCTCATAACAATTCATTGGTTGACAATAATAAGTATCGTGAGGACCCCCACAGTTGTTGCAAACCGGGTATGGAGAAAACTCAGGTGCGTCTTGTGGATAGCTATTTTCATTGTCATAATTGTACCCCGGTTCTTGCCCGTAATCATACGAGTATTGAACCGGGCACGAAACATGCCAAGGAGAATCGCTTCCACAATAGATGCACGGGGAAAGAGTAGGTGGGTTCAAAAATGACGAATTAAGTGAGTGGCACAAAGGACAAAATCCTGGTATTAATTGTGTATCTTTGATATCGTTTACGCACCGCTCACATGTACACCATTGACAAGAGTCGTTCCCGTACAATCGTCTCGCACAACCGACGCGATGGACATAAGAATCCATAAAGAAAGATAGATGAGCAAGAAGAATATTTTTGGTGCAAAACTTTGAAAAAGAAATGCTTTTTATGATTTTTCAAATGTTTTTGGATTTTTGAAAATTTTTGGACACGAAAAATAACGTTCACAAGTGAACGGATCCCAAAAGCCAATGCTTCTCTCACAAAAAACTTTCGATCCTCACGAAAAGACCCGGCAGCGGCGCCATTTAATACTTGAGATTTTACTCGTTGAAAGTTCGTTTCTCGGTATCTTCTCGAATTGATTTCCGGTTAATTGTGTGAGATTAGTTGTTCTTGGTGGAACAAATATTTTTGGTTTTGGTAAAATAAATGTGCAAGACTTTAAAATAAATGACAAGAAATTAAAACTAAAACTAGTTGAAATGAAAACGGTGCATATTTAAGACTTTAAAAGTAATTGACGCGAAATTTAATGACGTAAAATTAAAACTTGACGAAAAGTAAATTGACAATAAAATAAAAATGCAAGCGAAATTAAAATAGACTAAAAATGAAACGAGAACAATCAACACTTTAATTAGAGCACAATATTAAAACAAAACAAAACATTTCATCGGAATACACCCGATCGGAATCCATACGGATCCGATCGGAATGTACCCGATCGGAATGAGCATGATCGAAAACAACTCAATCGGAATATGCTAAAATTAAACCTAATCGGAATATTTAGAAAAGACATGATCGGAAAATCCAACTGCACCCTAATCGGAATATACTGAAGACTCACCGTTGGAATATGGGACACAAGACAACCAATCGGAATGCACAAACGAGGTCCTATCGGAATACCCAACAAAGGCCTAGATCGGAATACTTGGTGTGCCAATCGGAAAATGAAAACCCTTTTCCGATTGGATCAATCGGAAAAGGGGAAGGGGGCTTGGTCGGAAAGCAGTGGTCGGAAAAGGGTTTTGAAACCCTTTCTGATTGGGTTCTTTGATCCGAAATATAAGCTAGATCAAAAAGCTATGGAAATAAGCTTCTAACCAAAACTAGAACGAATCAAAACTGAAACCAAATCAATAAGCATAAATAACGACTTTTCCAAACTAAAAATAAACAAATTTGAAATTAAAACATAAAAAGATTAACTCTTTAGGCACGAAAACATGAATGAACAACACGGATCATATGTAAATCGCACCAAAAGTAAATTAGAATCAAGAAAGGAAGATGAGAGATTAAGACAAGAAAAGTAAAGATTAAAGATTAAAGAACAAATGATGAAAACTTACTTGAAAATTAAATAATTAAAAGTGCATAACATTTAATTAAAATGAAAGAAATGAAATGACAAGAAATGAAAATGGTGGAAGAGTGGTTTGTCAAGCCACCAACAACTTGAAAAATGAAGACTAATGGTCTATTTATAGTGGTGATTAGGGAGGGCTTAGGAAGCTTCCTCCCTCTTTCCTCTTTTCCTTAATTGCGTCATTAGGTCCCTCCTTTCTTTAATCTTCTTAAATCTTGGACTTAAATGATTTTGTCTTCGGGATTTCTTTGAACTCGTCTTGAATTTCCTTCATAAATACGACTCGAGTTCTTCGGCTTTTAGTAAACTTCCGTCTTTTGACTTTTTCTTCGATAAATCTTCAGAATTGGTCTTGGACTTCCGTTCTTTGTCCACTCTTGATCTTTTGACTTCATCTTTCGTCTTTTTCTTCGATAAAAGTCCGTGAATGCCGTGTTTTCTCCACTTTTCACCTTTTCGTCCTAAATCACAACAAAAACACAAACCACGCATAATTCCGACATAAATGACATAAAATACACGTTTTGGCTCGGTTATTATTGCAATTAAGTGGTAAAAAGGATGGGTGTTTTCACACCTATCAAAGTTCCGAACCAAAAGTTCCGGATCAAGGAAAGTTCCGGATCAAGGAGAAAGTTCCGGATCAAGGAAAGTTCCGGATCAAGGGAAAAGTTCCGGATCAAGGGAAAGTTCCGGATCAAGACTTCCGAACCAAAAGTTCCGAATCAAGGTATTCCAAGCCAAATCTTCCGAATCAAACTTCCGAATCAACAAAAAAGTTCCGAATCAAGGGTTATTTTGCTTGTTTTTTCGACGATTTTTTAGAGGATTTAATCTTGGTTTCTTACAACAAAAACTCAACACAATTCACAAGCTTTACTTCACTGCTCGATCAACCGATAATCTTTGTCTCTTTGAAGTTAACAAAATGAATCCGAATTCAGTAATGCCTCAGATGACATCACTTACGGATATTTCCATCATTACGGGAACGGATAATCGCCCGCCAATGCTCATCAAAGAAGTTTTTGAAGCATGGCAAGGCCGGATGATGTCTTACCTTAAGGGAAAACCGGTTTATGGGAGGCTTATGGTTAAGTCAGTTTTAAATGGTCCACTTGACTATGGTACCATCGTGGCTAACAATGTGACTCGTCCAAGAGAATTTGAAGAACTTACACCAGCTCAACAACTTATTGCCGATGCAGACGAAAAAGATCTTCAAACCATTCTCCAAGCTGTTCCCCATGACATCTATAGGATGGTAAGTCAGTATACGGTGGCAAAGGATTTATGGGAATGTCTAAAGGTGTTGCTACAAGGTACGTCTCTCACCAAACAGGAAAGGGAATGTCAGTTGTATGATCTGTTTGATAGATTCACGTACAACCCAGGGGAAACCCTTCACGATTATTACTTCAGGTTCACCACTCTCATGAATGATCTGAATGTATACAATCTCGTGATTGCTCCATTCCAGGTTAACACCAAATTCTTGAATACTTTACCTCAAGCTGAATGGGGTGAGTATATTACCGATGTTAAGTTAACCAGGGATTTGCATAAGTGCAATTTGGATCAACTCTATGCTTTCCTTCAGCAGCATGAGAAACATGTGATCATGCACCGTTCACCTTGAGGTATGTACCCTGATTCATTAGCTTTGATGGCGAATCAACCAAGCTTGTCTCACAACAACACTCCTTATATCTTGGGACATCAAGCCTATCATCCATCACCTTACATGACACCAACCTTCCACCAATACTCGATTCTACCGCAACCACCCACCTCACATCAGCAACAATATCGGTTTAGTACACCTTCATCACAATATGCTACACAACCTCACCCAGCAAGTATTGCACCTTATGCTCAATCTTCATATTCTTCTTATCAAGAGAATGCAGCATATCCAACAAGCTACCCTGATCAAATGAGTATTCCTTCTAGTGATTATGCAGCTCATCAAGACCAAGCAATGTACTGTGATGATGAGGAAGTCCCCATTCCTGTATTCAAACAAGGTGCTGACCCAGTTGAAGTGTTAACCACTATGTCTGCTTATCTCACAAGGACTTTAAGCAAACGAGGATTTAGGGGATAGCTCCTACCAACAATCAGTTGAGGAATTCATCCAATTCTCTCCAACAAGCTACTATTGAGAATGGCAGGGTAATGGTTCAGCCTATTCAACCATATCAGGGGAGACCTACCACATCAACTACCAATGCTCGCACGGTCAATCCTGCTCCAATGGTCAATCCTGCTCCACTGGCTAATTCCACATGCAAGTTGAGAATGATTACATGCTACAACTGCAAGGAAGAGGGTCACATGTCCAGGGATTGTAAGAAACCCAAGAGGAGAAGGGATGGACAATGGTTTGCATAGAAGATCTATCTGGTGAATGCTCAGGCACAAGGAAGGGAACTTGATGAAGAGGAGCTTGCATTTCTTGCTGATCCAGGGATTGCTGAACAAGACAATGTCACCACACAGAATGCAGCATACCAAGCAGACGATCTCGATGCGTATGACTCAGACTGTGATGAATTTCAATCTGCAAAGGCTGCTCTCATGGCAACTATCTCCAGCTTAGGGCCAGAAAATAGATCTGAGGTACTTATTAATACCACCGATAATACCACTGATGCTAGTATTCAACCACATCAAGTTGTGCAAGAGAGTGCTGATTCGAATGAGTCTTCGGTGGTGAGTCTTTCAAATGAGGAGACAATCAATGATAGCAATATCAATGTGAGTCCCCAGACTTTGAGTGAATCACAACCGGGAGCCATTTCGCATACGCCTACTTCTGCTCAACAAGATTTGGTCATGGTTCCTGCTACATTACTTAGCCAAATGAATGCTGCACTCTTAGAAACCCTAGCTAAGAATAAGAATTTGTCTGATGAGCTTGCCTTAAGCAACGAGAAAGTTCAAACTTTGGAATTAGTGCCTTCGTCTAGTGTTCTAACTAATCCCGAATATGATCACTTTCGAAACAAACAAATGGGTCACTTGCAAGAAATTGAAAACTTAAGAGCAAATCTGTCTAATGAACTTAAAGAAAAGGAGTTAGTGGTCACTAATTTTCAAAAACTTCAAACGGATTTTGAATCACTCGAGTCTAAGAAGAATGAAATGGAGAATAATGCTACTAATAAGATTAGAAGTCTAGATTACTTGCTTTTAAGACAATACGCTGCTTCTCAACTAGTGCACTTATTTGATGCTTCGTTTAGAGAATTTAACTTATCACG
Organism: Glebionis coronaria; assembly: GCA_025667525.1. NCBI lineage: Eukaryota > Viridiplantae > Streptophyta > Magnoliopsida > Asterales > Asteraceae > Glebionis > Glebionis coronaria. The sequence continues at coordinate 336,779,555 of CM046876.1, read as the reverse complement.
TCAAAAAGGCCATCCCCTAACCCAAGGTATGCAAAACAAGCTTTAAGACATAGTCCAAGACTTTATAATGCAACTCAATTAGGATTGGCCTTAGACCCGATTGGTTTTTTCGATGATCGAACAAGTAAGGATGTAGTTGATGAGGATCGGTCATACAATTCTGCAAAATATCCCGAGTGTGATTATTTTAAAATGAATAAGGAGCTTGCAAAAACGGATTTTAGAATTCGCTTCCATATGGACAAAGATCTCATCACAGCACCAACCTACATGTTAGAGGAAGAAAACCCTAGTACATTTCCTACACTTGTCAACATGGAAGGTCCTAAGGAAATTCCAAAGAAACTTCCACCTGTTAGCACTGTATGGTTAAACTTGCAAGAGATTAATCAATACTTTACTAATTTTGACAAGGTCATTTTGGAATGTACGACTTCAAATGGCTTAAACGCCGGAGAATGGGCTTTCGAACACATGAACGAGGTGTTTAAAAATGAGATCAATCTGTTTGTCGAAAGTCTAAAAGGAAGTTTTGCATCTCTTAAGGAAAATCTTGTGTTTGAAATTGGTGAAGTTCAAAAAGTGTTTTATGAAATGGACACCGCTTACGAACTACAACTAATTGAAAAAGAAAAGATTTTAACCGAATATGACCGATTCTTGTCCGCAGTAATTTCGTGTGATGTGCTTACTACTGTAAATGTTAATTATTCGAATGAGCTTACATCCGCTATGATTAATTGTGATGCTGTGAATATTTGTGATGATGTTTGTGTTCTCTCTGTAAATGTTGCTGATATTGTAAATGAGGTAGATAATCATTCTTGTCACGAATCTAACGCTGAGTTTTTAAAGCTACAAGATTCTTACAATTTACATTCAAAACGCTTTAATCAACTAGAACAACATTGTATATCTTTAGAATTAAAACAACAAACTCAAAATGAGGATCTTTTGATATCAAATGGTTGTGAAAACGGTGTTGAGACGAGTGACAAGATGATTGCAATTGTTAAGGCATTAGAGGAAGAGATTATGAGATTGAAGAGAGATGTGTCATCAAATGAAACACTAAAATTGGAACTAGCGGCTGCAGAGTCTAAAAACCAGGTCTTAGAAATTAGACTTTCGTCTGTTCTAGGGGAGATGGATCGGACAAGACAGGGACTATCCGCTCTTTATGGTTCACTAGAAGAACGCTTCGCTTTTAATGCGGCACAGCAACAATCTTATGTTGAACAACTGAACCAAAAGTGTGAAGAAATCTCTGACTTAAACATCCTGCTCATTGACAAAAACATGGTTTTGGCCGAGTTAAAGGAGACACTTCTTCTCACCCGACAAGAAGTTGTTGATAACTTAGCTACCGACTCTGCACCGTCCACTAGTGCTCCAACAACCAAGTCAGTAGTGCTTTATAAGAACCCGCTTCATAAGAAAACCCGGTTACCTACGATGATTATATGAGGAATGCCATTAAGCATGTAGATCTTGTTAGGGATATTTTAGACGATCTTTATGCCTTAGATCCCTCAAGTAGCTACTATTATTCGGCTCATGAATATATTAAGCGAGTTCAATATTGCTTAGCATATTTGCAATACATAGGTAAACCAGGTTCTGCACTACTCACTAATAGGCCCATTTCTGTAACTCCATTCAATAAGTCTCTAGGAGCAAAACCGTCACTGGCACTATCAAGTAAGGCACCTTTAAAATCTGTTGCTAATGTTCCCACTTTGCCTTCTACAGGATTAAAAGAGACTACTAAGGCTAAAGAATCGCCACTCAAGAAAGATAAGATCAAGCCCTCCACTAGTAGCACCAAAAAGAAGAAAGTAGAAGCTCACCATAGGAATGCTAGTTCAGTTTTAAATAAAAAGAATCATGTTAAGACTAAAAGCTCTGCGCCTGTGCAGAAGCCTAAACCATTCGTGAATTCTAATTTGAATTGTTGGAATTGTAATGAATGTATGTTTTCCCAACGTCATGATTTGTGTCTTATTAATCATGTGAATGAAATGAATGCCATTAGGAATGGTCTTGAATGGAAGCCAACAGGTAGAACTCGTGCCCAAGTTGGCTGGCAATGGCGTCCCACTGGTAGGACCTTTACATTAGATGGAAAAATGTGCCCTTTAACTAGGAATGCATCCATTGAGGTTAGGTCTTTAATTAGGTCAGCCCCCACTATAGTGCCTATCAGTGAAGAAATACCTCAGGATTTAAGCCAACTAGAATCTACACCACCAACTAGGAAGAAAAAGGCTAGGAAATCTAAGAAACCTAGAGTTAGCAAATCTAAGATTGTTAAATCTGTACCTGCTAATAACAAGGAACACTCAGATTCCGATACCTCTACATTGTCTTCGTGTGGTGATATTTTCAGGTGGTCCAAATCATCCTGTGGTATTTGGACTCCGGTTGTTCAAAACATATGACCGGAGATCGCTCGGTGCTCCGAAATTTCGTCAGCAAGTTTCTTGGTACGGTTAAATTCGGGAATGATCATATAGCAAAGATAATGGGGTATGGTGAATATCAGATTGGAAACGTTACGATTTCAAGGGTATACTATGTAGAAGGTCTTGGTCATAATTTGTTCTCAGTAGGACAGTTTTGTGATTCCAACCTTGAGGTTGCTTTTCGACAACACACTTGTTTCATCCGCAACTTGGAAGGAAAAGATTTGTTGAAGGGATCTCGTGGTGCAAATCTTTATACCTTGTCCTTATCTTAACTTTGATGCTATTAATCATCTGGCTAAAAACGAATTAGTTCGTGGTCTTCCAAAGCTTAAATTTCACAAGGACCATTTATGTTCCGCGTGTTCAAGGGGGAAAAGTACCAAGAAGACTTACAAGCCCAAAGCTGAAGACACCAATCAAGAAAAACTTCATCTTTTGCATATGGATCTTTGTGGACCAATGAGAACTGAAAGTGTGAGCGGTAAGAAATTCATTCTGGTTATTGTGGATGATTTCTCCAGGTTTACATGGGTTAGATTTCTACGTACAAAGGATGAAGCACCGAAGGCTATCATCACTTTTCTGAAATTCATTCAGGTACGTTTGAATACTACTGTCCGCCGTATTCGTACAGACAATGGAACAGAGTTCGTCAACCAGACTCTTCGTGATTACTATGAAGGAGTTGGTATCTCACATGAAACATCCGCTGCACGCACTCCACAACAAAACGGTGTCGTTGAAAGACAGAATCGTACACTTATGGAAGCTGCTAGGACTATGCTTATTTATGCAAACGCTCCATTGTTCTTGTGGGCAGAGGCTATATCTACTGCATGTTTCACCCAAAACCGTTCTATCATTCGGAAACGCCATGGAAAAACACCTTATGAGCTTCTACATGACCGTAAACCCGATGTTTCATTTTTTCATGTGTTTGGTGCTCTTTGTTATCCAAACATTAATAGTGAGAACTTGGGTAAGCTTCAACCGAAAGCCGATATAGGTATTTTCATTGGTTACTCATCGTCCAAGAAAGCATACCGAATTTACAACCGTCGTCTTGGCAAGATTGTAGAAACTATGGACGCAGATTTCGATGAGCTGACAGCGATGGCTTCTGAGCAACACAGCTCTGAACCCGCGCTTCATGAGATGGGAACCGGTGCTATTAGTTCTGGATTAGTTCCTAATAATCCTACTTCTACATCATTTTTACCACCATCAAGGCCCGAGTGGGATAAACTGTTTCAGCCGTTGTTTGACGAATTCTTTGATCCCCCAAATGATGAAGTTCCAGCACCCGTAGTGATAGCTCCAATTCCTGAAGTTGTTGCTCCAGCTAATGAAGCTTTATCTAATGCATCTTCAATTCACATTGAACCGGATGCACCTTCACCAAGTGATTCTCAAACTACACCTGAATCGTCACCCCTACTTGTGCCTAATGATGTGGAAGAGGATTCTATTGATCACGATTTGGAATATGCTCACCTGTAAGAGCTTCCTTTCTTTGGTGTAGCGATACCTGAAAACCCTTCAGCCGCGTCTACCTCAGAAGAAGCTCCTTCTATTGTTCACTCCAGACCACCTAGGATTGAAAACCATAGCACTAAATGGACAAAAGATCACCCAATTAGGAATGTCATTGGAGATCTAGATCGACCAGTCTCTACACGCCATCAATTACAAGAGAGTACACTCTATTGCTACTTTGATGCATTTCTCTCTGAAGTTGAACCTAAAAATTGGCAGCAGGCTATGACTCAATCATCTTGGATTGAAGCCATGCAGGAGGAACTAAATGAATTCCAACGACTTGAAGTATGGGAATTAGTTCCTCTCCCTGACAAGGTTAACATCCTTACCTTGTTATGGGTTTATAAGGTTAAACTTGATGAGATGGGTGCGGTATTGAAGAATAAGGCTAGATTGGTTGCTAGAGGATATAAACAAGCCTTGGGTATAGACTTTGAAGAATCTTTTGCTCCTGTGGCAAGATTGGAGGCGATTAGACTATTCCTTGCGTATGCTGCTCATATGAACATGATCGTCTATCAAATGGATGTGAAGACGGCATTTTTGAACGGTGAACTAAGGGAAGAAGTCTATGTAAGTCAGCCGGATGGGTTCGTTAGCACGGAGTTTCCTAATCATGTGTACAAGCTTAAGAAGGCTCTCTATGGGTTGAAACAAGCTCCACGCGCGTGGTATGATCTCCTCTCAACATATCTCATTTCGGAAGGCTTCTCCAAAGGCAAGGTGGACCCCACTCTATTCACTCTCAAGGAAGGCAACGACATGATTCTGGTACAAATTTATGTTGATGATATAATATTTGCTGCCACTAACATAGAATTGTCAAATCGCTTTGAGAAGATAATGTCCACACGCTTTCAGATGTCAATGATGGGAAAAATCTCATTTTTCTTAGGATTACAGATTTCTCAAAATCCCAGAGGCATCTTTATTAATCAATCCAAATATGCTCTAGAATCATTAAAGAAATATAACTTTGAAAATTGTGACCCCGTGGACACTCCAATGGTGGAGAAATCCAAGTTAGATGAAGATAGGAATGGGACTATTGTCGATCCAAAACTTTACCGTGGCATGATCGGCACCCTTCTCTATCTGACTGCTAGCAGGCCTGATTTGCAGTTTGCTGTATGCATGTGTGCCCGGTATCAGGCTCGGCCTACCGAAAAGCACCTACATGTTGTGAAAAGGATCTTTCGGTATCTAAAAGGAACACTTCATCGTGGTCTATGGTATCCGAAAGATTCCTCTATTGCTTTAATATCATACGCAGATGCCGATCATGCTGGATGTCAAGACACGAGGCGTAGCACTTCTTGATCTGTGCAACTCCTTGGAGATAGATTGATCAGTTGGTCTTCAAAAAGGCAGAAAAGCGCTGCAATTTCTAGCACGGAGGCTGAATACATCGCCATGTCCGGTTGTTGTGCTCAAGTCCTTTGGATGCGATCACAATTAACTGACTACGGTTTGGGATTTAACAAAATCCCGATGTATTGTGACAACAAGAGCGCCATTGCCCTTTGCTGCAACTATGTTCAACACTCCCGGGCCAAGCACATAGACATTCGCTACCATTTCATTAAAGAGCAGGTGGAGAACGGAGTGATCGAGCTGTATTTTGTCACTACTGAGTACCAGCTGGCGGATATGTTCACCAAAGCCTTAGATCGAGGACGAATCGAGTTTTTGATCGACAAGCTTGGCATGAAATCATTCACTCCAGCGACTCTCAAAGAGTTGGCAGAAGAATCAGCTAAATAGTGGTGGTAAACTATTCAGAGTATCCTTTGCTCGTGATCATGTATATTATCGTAAATATATAAACCACAAAAAAAAATACAAAAATATAAAACCAAGAAAAACCATAAAAAAAATATAAAACCTAGAAAAACCATAAAAATTATAAAATCCAGAAAAACCAAAAATATTTTTCGTTTTTTAAATCGGGCATGACTTTTAGTACGGTAATATTTACGGCCTTAGAAATGTCAATCAATATTGACACGGTGCCATAAATAGAGTCCGTATAAAAGTTGTACATTTTTAAAAACATGCCCACAATGGCTTGTAGTTATTTCAGACTGCAACACGGTTTTCATATTAAAGTCACGTATTTCCTTGGAAAACGTTGGCTCGGAACGGGAATTAATTTTCTCGGGCATGATTTACAAGCCAAATCATGCAAAGGGATCAAGTTTACTTTACAACTTGGTCTAACACGAATTTATGTACGTCTCAGTGCATTAATTTGTTAAAAATTGAGAAATCTTATTGACACCACGAATCAATTTTTTCAAGACATCAATTGGAAATGCTTTCATCAATATTTGACTCTTTAAACAATGACTACAGCTCTTTAAATAGAAAACAGGTCATCGTTTAAGGGGGAGAAAATATTAAATCATCTTCGTCATTAAATCGATTTTCAAAAGTGATTGTGAAAAATTAATGGCTAAATGGTAAATGAGTGGTATTTGCTTTAGAAAACAACTTGGGCTCGTTCAATGTGATAGGACTTGCTTTAGATTTTGGAAATGTGCTAATAGATTGCGATTGCTAAGTTGTGTGAAAGTTAAACAAGGGTTAGGAAAAATGAAAAGTTATAAACAAAAAGGAAAAGAATGAGAAAATTTAGGGACTTAAGGTGACATTGTGTGAAAGTTAAACAACTTTTGACCTAAGTCAAAGTAAACCCCAGCCCCCTTTCATTCACTGTTTATCTTCATTTCCCCTTCTTGCCGCCATTAAAACGCACACACTAGCTTTCATATCACTTATTTTCCATCAATCAACCGGTTCATTCGATTCTAAAAGGTAACAACATCATCTTTAATTTATAACTCATCTAATTCATCAATGAAATCATGATTATTGCTTCGTTTAAACTAGATTAAGTCCAAATTAGGATTTGTGTCTAATTAAGCAGTAATTGATTAGGGTTATAGGTGGGTTATACTCGGAATATCATTAGATTATGATTGGTTGCCTTAGATTGTTTTAGAACTCACTAAATGCGACTAGATTAATCCTTCATAGCTGCGTTTATTAAGTTCCGGACTAACATGGATATCATCTTCCGAATGAAGGAATTTTCTGAAAAACTTCCGAATTAAGGAATGTTCCGAACGAACTTCCGAATGAAGGAAGTTCCGAATGAAGGACTTCCGAATGAAGGAAGTTCCGAATGAAGGACTTCCGAATGAAGAAGTTCCGAATGAAGGACTTCCGAATGAAGAAGTTCCGAATGAAGGACTTCCGAATGAAGAAGTTCCGATGAAGGACTTCCGAATGAAGAAGTTCCGAATGAAGGACTTCCGAATGAAGAAGTTCCAAATGAAGGACTTACGAATGAAGAAGTTCCGAATGAAGAACTTCCGAATGAAGAAGTTCCGAATGAAGAACTTCCGAATGAAGAAGTTCCGAATGAAGGACTTCCGAATGAAGAAGTTCCGAATGAAGAACTTCCGAATGAAGGAAGTTCCGAATGAAGAACTTCCGAATGAAGAAGTTCCGAATGAAGAACTTCCGAATGAAGAAGTTCCGAATGAAGGAATGTTCTGGATGAAGAAGTTCCGAATGAAGGAATCTTCCGGATGAAGAGTTGTTTGATTATTATTGTTTGCATGTTATATGTACTTGTTGTATTATGTTATGAAATGTGTTATGCTTAGAAGTAAGAATGATATATATCTATATGTTTTTGTGCATCAACCTTTCATGTCTTATCTTAAGCAGATACAATGACTAATCCAACAGTACAAGCAATCCAAGACTCTAGAGAAGCCGCTATTGCAAAAGCACGAACCCTCAAGTTCATACCAAAATTACCGGCTGAAGCAAGTCTCAAAATCCACTCACCATGGATTTAAAGTAGCCATAGCAATCCTTGATCACTCTCATTTCAAGAACGCCCTTAGGAGTACTGCCTCGGTGCCTTATGAGTACATGTATGAGTTCTGGGCTACCAAGGAGAGTACTTCAAACAAGATCACCTTTACCATCGACAACAAACAGCAGGCGCTCACAGTTTCAGACTTCCGTAAGATTTTTGGTATACGGGATACACCCAAAGGCATGTCATTTTCGAGGGATCCTACTAAAGATGAACTCATGGAGTTATTTGACGCTATTGGATGTCCTGAAATACGTGTTGCGTCTGAGTTTACCACTGCTAAAGTAGGACAACCTTGGAGAGCATTGTTAGGTATTCTCAGTAGATGTCTTACACCAAAAACAAGTGGGCATGATGCTTTGCGCAGTCCAATAATGAACATCTTCTATGGCATGTACAAAGGTGCAAATGCAGATTATGCATTGTTGATATGGGAAGAATTCACCTTTCAACTCTTCCAAAACAAGAAGCTGAAGACAAATTTCTTTCCTTATCCTCGGTTTATCAAGCTTATCATTAATTATTTTATGAAAAATGATGCTACTATTGATAGGCGTGCAACAAGTCGTTATCACACTGAAGAAGCTGATGATACTGTGGATCTAAGGCATGAAGGACCATCTGGTGGTGTGATTCCTGGTCCTATTCCCGATTATCTTCTGACGGAGAAAATCAAAGGCTCTGCTGATTACAAACTACTGCTGTTAGAAATCAAGAAGCTGAAAGCAAACCTTCAGACTGGAGAAGACTCGTCTACTACGGTCAAGAGTAAAGGTAAACGCAAGCAACCAGCTGCATTACCTGAGCCCGAAACCAAGAAGAAGAAGACTGAGGTTAAGAAGGGAAAGGGTAAGGCTGATGAGATGGTTCTACGTGACGAAGAAGATGTTGTTGATCCTACTCTTGACAAGACGGAGAGAAAAATGATGAAGATAGCTATTCAAAGGAGTAGGAAAGATACTGGCGGTAGTGGTTCGGGTGCACGGGTAAATATTGAAGAAGAGTACGAGGAGCCAAAGGATGTTTTTGAGTTTGGATCACCTGAAAGGTATTCTACTTCGAAGGAGACATCCATCCCCCCATTTCAGCAAGTGTTGAAAAGGAGTCCGGTGCTCCTACAATCATGGTGTCCACTCAACCATTAGTAACTCAACCTTTAGCAACTCAACCTCCACCAATACAACCCTTACCAACCAGACCGGTTTCAACACCATTTCTTCCACCACCAATAACTCCCATCCTTAGTACCGTAGTAACAACCGAGCCTCTTCAACCTTCCCAGAGTAGCTCTGGAACATCATCAATGGCTGCATTTGTCATGGCAGAAATGTTGGACAAACACACGGATAATCAAAAAAGAGAGATGGATAATCTTCGCCAAGAGCTACTTCGAAGAGTGCAAAGTGAAGAAGCAGCTAAGAAAGCCCAAGAAGAGATGCTTGCTAAGTTTGCTGCAGAGATGGAGTTAACACGAAAAGCTCATGCAGAAGAACTAGCTCAGGTTAAGCAGGCTGAGGCTGATAAGCATGCTGCACGTATCACGAGACTTCAAGCGATGAGGGATAAATACAAGGAGCAAAAAGAAGCACTTGAAGCTTCTGTTGAAGAGAGAGTGCAAGAATCCGTTGAATCCATTATGCCTAAGCTGCGTGATGAGTTGAAGACACTAGCAGCTGATAACTTGATGATCAAGTCATCCAATCCTTCAGAATCCGCCTACAAAATTGCTTATGAGTTAACGGATTTTGAATTAAAGAAGATCCTTAAAGCTCGTATGGTGGAACTTGGATCGTTTGATAAATTTAGGATTCAACGGGCTCTCTACAAATCCCTGAATGACGCTATCATGGAGGATGATAGGTTATTTAAAACGTTTGGAAGTGTGGTACCATACCACATTCTACCTGAGGAAGAAAGGGAAGAAAGTGAAGCAGAAGAGGGTACTGGTGAAGATGAAGGTGGAGAAGAAGAAGAAGATGAAAAGGATGATGAAGATGACGATAATGGTGATGATGATGAGGATGAGGATGATGATGATGATAATGATGATGCCGATGATGGTGGTGATGGTAATGAGGAGAGTGCTAGGGGAGCAACGGGGATAACAATGAGGATGATGATGGGGGTGAACAGCCTAAAGAGGGAGATAAGGTTACCAGCTCCAAGAAACCTGCTAAGTCTGGAACCAAATCCAAGAAAGATGCAGCGCAGAAGGACAAATCAACATCATCGGAATCAAGACGATCTAAGTGGCGCCACGATGTGAATGCTACTACAGCGTCATCAATTCCCGGTACCTCTATTGTTGTATCTATACCTGTTACCACTAACCCTATTAGTCCTGTTGTTGTTGCTCCTGTGATTGCAGAATCAGTAACGGAACCCGAAGCTGCACAACACTCACCCGTTCATGACACCGCCGAGATGCCTGAATCAGAACCAGCAGATGTTCGCGTTTCTACTCCTCTACAACAAGCACAACAATCTACGGTTTCTGAACCAAGCACACGAGACTGGGCAGACACGTTGGAGATTGACGAGACTGCACCGCCACAGGCTTGGATCACGGCAGCAGCGCAATATGATCCGATCACAGACGCTGACAAAGATGTTTTGTATCTCCGTATCCGCAGTCCGATTGACTTATGTGCATTTTTTGCTCATGAGTATAAGACTTCGGTTACTCCATCTTTGGTGAAGAAAGCGCTGAAGGATAAGAGACTTCGCGCCAAAACCCGGTTAACCCGAATGGAGTTCGAGTATTATGCCGATGAGATCCTGAAAGCTCTGAATACCGTTCAACGGCCAGGTCTTCATGAATCAGAAAGAGCTCCACCTCCACTTGATCCTACTCAAGATAATCAGATAGCTCTCGACTTCTTCGTCACCTATGATCTTGAGTATCTTCTGAAGGGTTCATCAAAGTACGTAACATCCTTGACCTTGCTGAAAGCTGCCAACTGGGGGACAATACCCTGGATCGAGGAAAAGGTAAAACGACTCTGGGTCCCAAGGGTAACTCGTAATTATGATATGTATGCTGTTATAGGTGCATCTCATTAGGACGAACGAGTCTGAAGGGCGTACAGGGGTTGCTGTCTAGTCAACTCAGGAAGTAACGTTAGATCCGATATCCGCATCTCCAGTATTTTAGGGCTGAAAACTGAAGCCAAGAATGGCTATTATCATGTGACGGAGATTCGTTTGAAAAGGGAGGATGACAGAGAATACAAAATCCAGCAGGGAGATTTTTCTATCATTTGCCTTGAGGATATCGAAGATATGTTGCTCCTGATGACCCGCGATCAACTCACACATATTCCTCGTGAAGACCTCATTGCCTTGAATACGGCACTTCGTATGTTCACACGAAGCGGTGTTATCAAGAAACGATTTGAAGATCTACAGTTGGGAGTCGAAAGCTACCAAAGGAAGCTCAACTTAACCCGTCCAGTGAATCAAGTTCTACCTCAACATGTAGATAGATGTCCCTATACCGGCATTTCTGTTCCGAATTGCGGCATTTTCTACTTGAACAGTCGAGGTTTAATGAAGTTTATGAGGGTGGGTGAGCTTTATAAGTACAGTGATGGGACTCTTCTACAAGTCAGAGGAAAATTGGAGCATCTTAACTCGGGTGGGACTTTGCCAGAGATGACGGAGGATTGGCATCCGGGTTATCGGCAAATGGCGAAGTACGTGATCAAGAAGATTGATCAAAAGCTCCGTGAACGTAGATTGATGAGGAGCTTGGAAAGATTCGTTGGTGGTAGACCATATTTAGTGCACCACAAGCTACTGCAACGATCCATCTAATGGGTCGTACATTTCAGGTCCACTTTATATTGGTTTTTCAATTGTGAATATGTATATTTGTGAATACTGCGCTTTAATGGCTTGATGTAGTGTTAAGGTATGATAATTTTTCAAGAATTTCTCACGAGATTCTAAATCTTTCAAAATATATCATACTAAAGCACTACAACTATCCCTTATTAACTTAAGGGGGAGCATTCACATGTTCTATGGCCAAACATCGATTTCATTTTTTACCCAAAGACCGGTTAATCCATTCAATATCCCAAATATTAATGGTTAACATTTTGGATAAGGGGAGAAAATGGGATTAAGGAGACTTAAGTGATACTTGGCTAAAAGATGAAAAAGATTTAACGATAATCCAACTTAATATGTGTAAAGCACGTATTAAGGGGGAGCGTTTTTGATGATCAAAAACACCTAAGGTACGAAACTTTTGATTTCAATATCACAAGTACTTTAGGTGATTTTCAATGATTTTTCATGGTGGCAATTCCTTCCCAAAACACGCTTAATTAACGACGAATGTGGTGACAAAAGGGTGGTAGGAATAGGTTTAGTCCAATGATTCATCAGAGCCGATGGAATCTTCCCAAGGACAATTCCCTAGATAGAATTAGAAGTCCTAGGAAAGATGGAGAAAGAATGTGAACGTAGCTGAATGCCGACCAAGTACTTAAGCTAGCACTGGAACAATCACAACAAGGTGCTAGTGATGACGTATTGGTAAGCATTGAATGGGTTGAAGAATGAAAAAGAATTGTAAAGATAAAGGGTGTAAAGAAAGAAGCCCTCCTTACAACTTAAGGCAGAAACCGGGTCAATAGATATGCTATTGAGATCATTTTTGTTAATGATTCTCGGTATTGAAGAAAGACATCATGGACCTAGTGATGCAATGCACAACCCTTCCCAGCTAACTCAAATATCTCTCAAAAGGTATTTGTTTTAATCACACGGAGATCAACACGTTATCTATTGGTTTATTCACTCCGAATAGACTGGTATTGAAAAGGTGGCACTCCTCTCCAGCCATCGCTCACTAAATCAAAACGCACTATCGAGTCTAGAGCCAAGAGATCATCAAAAGTCTCATTAGGACACTTTCCATTTATTCCTTGCTTTCTCACACACTGTGAAAAGTAAGAGATTTTCATGAGTCCTACGCAATATTCCTGTAATATTGCCAGAACATCCGAGTAATACGTATGTATTACAATGAAGATGGAAATCCTGCTTGAGCCAACATCAAACAAGCTCATGGTAGGTTACACGTGCGGTTCTTTTAGAACCAATCTTGTGAAAAAACTAGAAGGAAACAGTGGTTTAATTCTTAATTGAACTTAAAATCGTTCCAGGCCTCTACGCATTATCATATGATCTTGCCAGAACACTCAGAGTGACTCTTTATTGATCACAGTGACGAGTGGAAATCCTTCTAGTTTTAACATCAAACATCACTTGGTAGGTGACGTGCAAGATTCTTTATGAATTGAGCTCGTGACAACTGGAAAGCAACAATGGTGAAAATCTTAATTGAAATTCACTTGTTCCAGGTTTCATGAATTGACGGCTTCAAATCACAAGGATAATTTATCCAAGTGATTCACTCTTTATGTTCGCAGTCAGCTTTGGACGGTCGAATAAAGAGAACGGGTTTACCCGCGAAATCCTGTCAGGAAGTTACTTAATTGAAACTATCCGTCACGGGTACGATATCTAATATCGTCCAACGGTCTTCACCGACCGGAGGTAAAATGCTACCGAATTAGAATAAAATGTTCAAAGCCATTTTATTCGTGTCGTTGCTGTGTACATGTTAAAGACGGTGGCGTTGCTGTGTACCTGTTGAAGACGGTGGCGTTGCTGTGTACCAGTGAAGACGGTGGTGTTGCGGTGTACCTGTAGAAGTCGTTCCCACATGCTTATGTTTTTCTACATCAAAGTTCAGCAAAAATTCAAGAAAGTACAAGATAAAGTCTTCCGCTGTACCAAACTCTGAAGCTTTCGAGAATTCAACAAAAAGACATAAGCGTGTGGAACATGGAGTCACGAGGAGGCAAAATTCACAAGAAGGCAAAGATCGCACGTGAAAGGCCAAAAGAACAATGCTCTCAAGCCAAAGCCAAAAAGATCAAACCAACATATTCACAACAAAAGAAAGAAAAGAAGAAAAGACTACGAGTTAAAGAACGAAGACTTAGTATAGTATGCTAGGTTTAGAACTTTGTAACATGGAGTGACCTCCCTTAGGGGGAGATTGTTAGAAATACGTTTTTACGTATATTAGAAGTATCGGTCACTCCACAATATTATTAATGTTGTAATAGCTCGTAGTTTATAGTTGCTTATTAAGTTAAGTAAGAACCGGTCCATGGGCTTGTCATGGGCCGGCCCAAGTCCACATATGACTTGGAAGTATAAATACCCCTTTCCTCCTTGGAAAGGGGTGGTTGTTGTTCATTTTCATGTTTTCATTTAATAAAGAAGACACACATTTTATCTCACTTTCTCTCTCTAGTTTCTCTCTCTAGAAAACATCAACCCACTTCATAGATTCATAGGTTATCAAGATTCTACAAAACCCAAAGTCTTAAAAGGGCTCTAAATTTAATGAAGAGTCAATATGGATTCTGTTTTCTATTAATCGCACGGTCAAATAATGTAAAGAATTAAGTCTTAAATCACATGTTAAATATCCAAGGTGAAAGTTTTCACTACTCGGCCAACTCAGGGCAGTCTATACATGATTATTAACTCCTTAGTATTCTTATAATCAAACAAATAGTCCTTTAGTGATCACAAGCATGAATTTATCAAATTACAGCCTTCACACATGATTCACCAAATTTATGAATGCTACGTGTGTATTAGTAAATCCAAACGACATCACGTGAAACTCATAATGTTCATTACAAGTTTTGGATGTAATGGTTGGAATAGATAATCTTTTTCGCGGACGCGAAATTGATGATAACCATGCCGTGAATCAAATTTTTAAAACATACGCTAGAACCTTGTAAATGATCGAACAAATCTTCCATTTCGAGTTATGGATATCGTTTTCGATTGTCAATTTACTCAGTTCACAGTAATCTATAAATATAAGAAATAATAATACCATTGCTCTTCATGATGACGAGCTTGGTAGAATAAGATCTTTCTCCGACAACTCTCTCAGTTGTATGGTAATTCCTTTAATTCAGATGGTGCTGACGTATAGTGCACATGCCATAAGTGCAACACCGGGAATATAATCAATACCAATTTCAACTTGCCTTAATGGCAAAAGTCTAGGTAATTCACCAATAAATACTTCCTAAAGTTTCAGATAACAGAAACATATTTTAATAAATTCATATTAGGTTCTTTCTAGATTATAATATCTATGACTAATTCACAACCATTCATGGTATAATTTCAAGTCATCCATCAAGGATTATTTAGATTACTTTTGATAATCAACATCTTATCATTTAGGGGAATTCAATTCGAGTTCCCATTAATTAAGACAATGTCGTCATGTCATAATCAATCAATCCATTCTACTAGCACTATCAACTTTTCAGTTTTATTGCCGTCGATAAGATGTGAACTTCTCAAAAGACTAATAATAACTCATAATCCTTCACAAATTCAAGGATATCAGGAGACATAACTAACCTTAAAAGAGTAAGGTTAACGCATAATCTACGCGAGAGAATTTCAAATCAGATACAGACGAAAACATTAACGAATATGAATATATCTCATGTTTTCATAATTTGAGTACGCATTCGAAAGCTCCTCGGATCGTTACCCAGGTCATTCAAATGAAATCAAATCATAAGAAATGATAAGAACGTCAATACATCCAGTCGGGTATCAACACTCGATAATCAGATACTTTTCCTAAGAATCTCACTACGGGATAATTGGACAAGAAAGAATTGTCAATTGTCAAATAAGACAATTTCCACAGATGAGTAAATTCGACTCAGAAGAACAGATGCTACAGGCACATATGTAGGTGTCCCTAACACTATGTCCCTATTTTTCACTTCTTGCAGATCTCATAAAATTTAGTCTTTCACAATCTTCATAGATAATTTAGTGTTTATTAATCAGTTTTATGTTGACTACTAATCAGTCTTGCATGGTCCATTCCAAATTGTATGTAGGCGCGCAACTATATACAATTTCAAGATTAACGATGCAATACTCAGTTCGTCAAAATTTTATCATCATGTTTATAATAAAAACATTTTCATGCTTAATTCTTAAATAAGAATCATAAATAAATTTACAAAGATTTTCTTTGTTATGAAAACAATTAAATTTTCCAAGGTGTTTTATAAACAACTTCATTTCGATAACAATCACTTATAAATCTCACTTTGAATAATCCTTATAGTGATGAAAATTCAATTTTTCTCAAGGCATACTGTTTTAACTTATAAAAACAATGTGTGATCTGCAACAGAGTGATGAAGAGTTGTTTACCAAGAACTAATTATAGTATAATAGGAAATGAGTTTAGCCAATTAATCATGAGGTTCATGACCTCGATGGCACTCAGGAAGAATAATTCACAACGTAACTCAAATCGAGATGAGTACTTGTTCAATGGTTGCATCACTAATGCGAACATTAGGATGAAGCAAGAAAAGATAGATATCATCGATACATGTAGAATTTAGCAATCGAAGGTAGTCTATTCATTAATCACAAACAAGTCAAAATTGTACCGTAACACATTACGTGTCACTATGTCATACAATTCCAAGAACTCATCCTACCAACTGATATCTCAGTTAAGTTAGGGATTATTTTTAAAAGATACCACAATGAATACTAATCTACAAGAGTCATTAGGTGTCCCACCTGTCCCGGAAGATCCATTGGTCCCAATTCAGAAGAAGATTTCTTCAATTTATTTCTTGGACACTGGGCATCCTCATAAGTGGACAATGGCCTAGGAACAACCCTTAACACGAACTAACGATCATTTAAAACCTTATAATTCAATCACATAACTTAACGACTTCCTCTTAACAATTTCTTATTCCATACAAGTTAAATTTTACTTTATTCAAGTTTCAACCAATTTTATACTCAATTCGATATCCTACTTCATTCTTCAATACTTTCAACCTTATTTTTAGACCTTAATAGGGCAATAAAAGCTCGATATGATCAACACTTAATTTCCAATCCTATAGCTCTTACAACAGCAATTATCAAATGAGTCACTAGTATGAAATGACTCACACATTCAATTAGACTTCTCGGAAAGGTACTAGTGGCATGAGGCTTTTGGGTAATGGTTCCAATGATAGTCTCAAGTACAACATTCACCCTTTCGATTTCAATTTAAGAATTGGATGACAATGAATCAGATGACATCTTTCTAGGTGGTATCGTTTTGTCAAACTCCACTCTATAAGGAAAGATCGTCATGACATCGATATCAGTTTTAATCTCGCTAATTCTTCTTCAATATCACAATCAACTAATATCTACATTCCTATGAATATCAACCATTTTGTTGGTATCATACGTATCCACAACTTGGTTTAGATCTAGAATAGCCAGAATTCCTACGGGAATAGCTTCAGTTGATTTGCTATGGGAATTAGGGTTCCTTGTGACAATCTACGTCGTATAAATACCTCGTATAAATATAGAAATAATCATCAAAAAATCATGTAATCAAATTACATCATATGTATATATATATAATCCAAGTTATATATATATATTAAAATAACACTTCTCAGTCTGGCCTTGTCGGTAACTCGGGAATTCTTCGGCACCGTTATAGTCAAAAGATTTTTAGACATTTTGAGAAAAATCTTTATAGTTAAAAGATTTCGAAATGTTTTATTCAAAACCTTAGTTTTAAAAATCTTTCGTTCTCTATAACGAGAGCTCTGGTACTAAACTGTAACACCCCCAAATTTATACAACTCAATACAGCGGAAGACTAGTTTGTGTTACGGGATAGCACATTACTCACATCATAGACAACGCATAAAAATCGCGTCGTTTAATAAAAAAGCGTTTCCATTCATAAATATCAAATTTACATAGCTCCCAAGTCATTGTATTTAATACAGGTTTTACAAAACATTTGAATGGAATTTATAATTTAAGTGCATGCCATGAATTCTTGTTGTCTTCCCGAGAATTACCTTCAGGTACCTGAGATAAAACATGTTAAAAGAAAAGGTCAGCGATAACGCCGAGTGAATTCATAGAGTTTAATAAAATCCATCAATATAACATCGGTATAAAATTATTACCGGAAATCATTTTGTACAAATCATTGTAATAGGCCATAAAATAGCCAAAGTCATTTTTATACAAATCCTTATCGAAAATCATAATATAGGCATTTTCCTTAAAAATCATTATACGAGCCAATGTCGTAAAAGCATCATACAATACGTCTTATGAGGTTGTATAAAGTTAAATAAAAACCGTTATATGAATATGGTTATATAAAACCAAAACACGAACATAATAGCAATAGTATGACCCCGTATTGCTAGTCAGGCAATACATCGTAATTCAATGCGTATATCAGTATTTTCGTTATCTTGGATTATTATAAGCCGCATGACATTGTTACCTTACTAAACCAAACAACGGATAGCTAACCCGATACTCAATTTTCCCATCTAAGTTAGCGTGTCGTCACAATAATCACGCTATAGAAATCTTCTCATACATAAATTCGCTTACCAATCAATGTGGCATGACGGGGATCAACCGTCAAGGCGCGAACTGGGGTGATCGTCCCCAAATAGTACTATTATATGCATAATCGTCTACCAAATCCCGGTAGTTCACAATTCATGCTAATGGGACTTTTAGTGACATAACCTAACTTTAATAATCCATGTTATTTCATCTATCGGGTCATTTAATCATTCATCGGGTCATACAATCATTCGGGTCCAAATCAATAAACAAACAATCGGGACAAATGGTGTTCTATTTTATAAAAACTAACATGTTATCTCCCTCGCGGGTTTATAAAACATTTATAAAAACATTTATAAGAGTGCGAGGCTATGAACTCACGTTGATGTGGGAAGGCGGTTATCGGCGATTCGGATGTACGGTATGTGCTTCAATCACGGAAACCTAGACAAATAATACGCGTCTTAGACTTTTGTCCAATGACTTTATCAAAATAATAATTATGTATACATATGATGATTTTATATATATGATGATGATCAAGTGGGTTTATATATTCTTATTTACTCAATTTATTGTTTATGTATTGGTAACTTTTTACTAGTTTACTAGTTTTACCTATTTACATGTTTTAGGTCCAATAAACCTATTATAAGTTCATTAACTTGTATTAATCCATTTCATACTTGTATTATCAGTATTTGTACTTTACATGTTGGGCCCAAATGGGTTAAGCCCAATAAATAAGTTCATAAGTGTTTTAGTCCATTTTGTTGTATTATTAGTCCAATAACGTTAACTTAGCCCGTTAATGTCCGTATGTTATATAGTTCGGGTTTTATCGGTTTTTACTTGTTATATATGTTTATATATCAGTATATGAGTTTTAAAAAGTTTACATTAGACGGGTCCAACCGTCTAAGTTTTATTTAACAAAAACGTTAATTTTACGGTAATAGCCGAAAAAGTCGTAAAAATCATGTTTATAGTTTTATAACTTATAAAACTTAACAAGTTACCATTTTTATAAAATGTCCACTTATTTATCCTTATACATATTTATATAAATGTATTATATAAATTAGTGGGTTTTAATTTACATTTTATACTATTTTTATTTGAGTGCTTATATAATACTATTATACTTTAATTTCCCAAAATCTGATTTTTTACTTTCATGTTCACCAAAACTGCCATATCTAGAGTTCTATATGGAGATAGAAGCTCAAATTTTTATGACATAAACTAAATGATATGTGCTCCATTTAACTCTCCTATAGCTACTGTTGAATCAGCCTCTAAGTATTTCCTAAAAATCGTCCAAAACAGTGAACTCAGATTTGTACTCTAAACTTGTTTTGGTCATATTCCACTCATTATAATGATTCAATTGCATGGCCAACTCTCACATGTGTACAAGACATATTAATTACTGTATATCCATTAATCTCTGCCATTTTATCAGTTTATGACATGGTTCTTTACTGTTTTATACAGCCATCATTTTAAGCATGATTTTTAACCTTTTTACATATAGTTTTTCATCTTTTTACCCATGATTATCAACACCAAATTCCCACACAATATTTTTATCATCATATAATCATCATATATATATACAATAGGAAATAAAATACATGATTACATAATCAAAATAACAAGAGGATGGGGAGAACAATCTTTATACCACCAAGATGATGTAGTTTATGATCAAGGCTTGGATTTTTGATGGAGAAACTTGTGATAGATCAACACCAATCTTCAAGACCACCAATATTTGTAAATTCCTTTTAGAAATCAGCCCTTGGACATCACCAAATCACCTCCTTGGATGTTAGGATCACCTCCAATCTTCAAGGCTTCAAGGTTTCTTCATTATATGTGTAGATAACACATAGTTTATGGCTACAATTGATCAAAATTTGTTCAAAATGGTATTTTAGAGAGAGAGTGGACGAAATTAGGGAGAGAGGGAGAGAGTGGTTTGCATGTATGAGTTTTGGAGAAGTGGTTTAGGTGTTGGATGGTTTTGGTGGTGTAGTTGTAAGCTTAGCTTACATGTGAAGCTAGTTACAAGTGTTAAGGCTTATTGGTTAAGCTTTTCACCTCATGGGATGAGGTGTTGCATCCTTGGCCATCCCATATATTAGTGGGGTGGGATAAACTTGTTTTGTCCCATCCCGCTAATTTACGGGTATTCCTCGATTCTAGTTTCCTCGATTTGCGTGCCCTCAGGTCGTTTTACGAAAAACGTTTTTATAAATTATGAATCAACGGCACAAAACGAATCTAATCAAAATTGTCTCATAAAAACGGAGTTCGAAAACGTAAATACGTAATCCTAAGGTTTCCGGTTTAGTCGTAAAGGACGTTAAATTAAAGTCGTAAGTCCTAATCTCTTCTCGTAAATTTGTGAGTTTATGAACCAACACAAATTTAAAATCTCAAAATAATATTCACGGACAAATTTATTTTCTGAAATGTCGGACTGTCATCAAAATGGTGTATGTAAACGTAAGCACGTAACGTTGAATCCTCCGGTTTAGACGTAGTCGATGCTACTTCAAAACGTAAATCCAAATTACTTCCCAAAAATAAGTGAGTTCATAATATAACATTAAAATAATGTTTTTAAATAATACTTGAGAATAAAATATCAATCATAAATTGACGGATTGTCACATAAATGATTTTATTAATTGTGTTGGGTGGGTAAATGGAAAAAGTGGGTGTACACGTGGGGAGGTGAAGGGTTGACTGGGGAGTTGTTTAATAAATAACATGAATGGGGTGTTGACCATATTGACCGAGTAAAACTTCATTCGTTCCCTTTTTATTCTTTGTGCAAATGAATGGGCTTGGGGCCCAAATGTACCCCTTCCGTGTTTTTCTTTACTTGCAAATGGGCTTTTAGCCCAAAAATCCATCCGAAAGTTAGTATTGGGCTTTAATTGGGCTTTTGACCCAATAGAAAATAATCCATATCCCTTATTGGGTTTTAAGGCCCAATAAGAACATGTGGGTCCCACAAAGCTCGAATATTTCCAAAAAGATTTAATCCGCTAAAACGAGCTCGACTTCGGCTTTCTTGTTCATTTTCTTCAAACTCGTGTCAGTTTAGCCGGTTTTTGTGAACTTGGGCACACTTTTGGTTTTTTTTTCTTTGTCTTCGTCTCTGTTTTGGACTTTTCTTCAACACTTGACCGTGAAATCCCGTGTTTTCTCTTCTTTTGATCATTTGTACCTATTTATCACAAAAACACAAAACCACGCGTAATTCTGACTTTTACGACATTAAACACATGATTAGGTCTTGTTTTTCCTTGATTTTAGTGGCAAAAGGATAAGTGTTTACACACTTATTAGTGAGATACATGAAGGGTTATGCGGCATGCACGCGGGTCCCCGATCCGTAGTAGCCCGAGCTCTACGCACAGGATATTATTGGCCTACCATGCATAGGGATGCATGCGACATGATTCGCAAATGCAGTGATTACCAAGTACACAGACCAGTACCCCGACATCCGCATCAGGAACTTACACCCATTACATCCCCATGGGCAATCTATAAGTGGGGGATCGATATAGCAGGACCTATTTTCGTAGCTGCGGGGGGAGTTAAGTTCTTGATTGTCGCAATGGACTACTTTACACGCTGGATAGAGGCCAAGGAAGTCAAATCCATCACAGGCAAACAAGTTAAAAAGTTTGTTTGGGAGATCATCGTGTGCCGTTTTGGCTTACCAGGAGAAATCGTCTCGGACAACGAGAAGCAGTTCGCGGATAATCCATTCAAGGACTGGTGCGCAACATTGAATATCAAACGGCGCTTCGCATCTATTAAACACCCGCAGACAAATGGTCTTGTGGAACGAGCAAATAAAAGCTTCGGTGAAGGCATCAAGGCACGCCTGGAGGAACGAAGTGCCAAATGGGTGGACGAACTGCCACATGTTCTATGGGCACATAGGACTATGATCAAAACAGCCAACGGGGACACCCCATTCGCATTGGCCTACGGCACTGAAGCTGTTATACCAGCAGAAATAGGAATGCATACCATCCGCACAGCGGAGGTTAATGTCGTCACAAACGACGAGCAACTCCAGATCAATCTGGATTTGTTGGAGGAAAAAAGGGAGATAGCGGCTATCAATGAGGTCAAGTCCAAGGCACGTATGAAGGCTTATTATGACGCCAAGGTTAAAGGTGTTTCTTTTCGACCGGGAGATTATGTCTGTCGTGCTAACGAGGCAAGTCGAGCGGAGAATACAGGAAAGCTGGGTCCTATGTGGGAAGGACCGTATGAGGTCACGGAAGCCTTAGGATGGGGCGCGTACAATTTACGTGACATGGATGGCCGTGACCTGGAACGCACATGGAATATCTGCAATCTTAAAAGGAGCTATCTTTGAAAGCTACAGCTTCCGCATGGACACTTCGCTATATCTGGCTTCAATGAAGATCCATGTGTTCTCTTTGTTTTGTTTTTTATGTTTTCTAGGTTCTTTTTGTTTTTAGGATTTCCCATTCTTGTTAAAACAAAAAACGTAAACGTTCTAATAAAATGCTGTGGTGCCTAGCTAGCTCCACGACTCGTTTTTGTGCAAATTGTTTTTATTCTTTAGATTCTATTATTGTCGTATGGATTTAGTTGTTATTACTATAATGTGCCATTTCTTATTCATATGCATTCATTCAATAGTCGTACATGTACTATACGCCTCCAGGCGGGGTAAGAGGATTAAGTGAACCTAATAATTCAACTTATCACATAAGAGGAATGCAACCCCAGTGACGAGGATCATGTATCCTTACTAGACACCTTACTCACAAGACGTTGTGATAAGTTTCCATATGCCGCACTCAGGTAGTGCTTTGCATGGTAAAGACGCACGCCGCACGTCTAGTAAAATATAGACTTGGTTTTATTCTAGGTAAGACGTAACATGTCATATGACACATATACATGATATCTAAAAAGAATATAAGCAAGTTTCCAAATTATCAAAATTGCCGTGACTACCACGGACTTATACATATTATGTCAAATGTTTACAATCAAAAAATGCCGTGGAAATCCATGGCCAAATATTTAGGTTACAAACCGAATTATCCAAGAGTTATAAAAAAATAAGGAGCACCCTACATGGGGGGAGAAACCTACCTATCTCCCATTGCTCCTCAGCCAGACAGGGCAATATCTCACCACGTTCCTTCCGCTCCTGAGCTTGATCCGCATTCATCTCCAGCACCTCGCTTAACGGCTGTTCACCAACTACGATTCTGGTAACATCTTCATAAATAGGAAGAGTGAGGTGTCTGGGTGAGGGAGTGAAAGGAGTCCGGGAATGTCCTTCGTCCTGATAAAATGCACCAAGACTTAGTTTCTCCATAATCTCCTTGTTAGATGCATCTTATGTGGCTTCCAGCTCGGCCAAGAAGGGGTAGTGGAGATCTCGCATTGCGGCCATAGAAGCAGTCATCTTTTTAGCAGCTCCGGTGTTGAAGAAGGCATGCTTTGTGAAGTTTTGTTTCTTCCTTATTAGCTCTGTGGCCATGACCATTCCTTCATGACGACCGTGGTCGATGCCATCTGACACGAGGTCCGCAAACTGCTGAACAAATTGTGGGGCTTCCAACACCTTGGTAACGGCCAAACGCGTCCCATGACCCACCATCCACCTACGGCAGGCAATGGCTACTAGTAGTTGGGGGTATAGCACATCATCACGCTCGGAGATAAGGGCATTTACTAGCACATCTTTCTGGGTGGACGCTTCCTTCAATTGTTCGGTCACGACCCTCTCATAAGCAAGCTCCTCTTTTAGTTTCTCCCCACCCTGGATCAACGCATGGGCGTTCTCAAGCTTCTTTGTGAGTATGGATACTTGGTCGGAGGAGGCCTTAGCTGAAGCTTCTGCCGCGGTCACCTATATGTGATAAATAGAGTATTAGAATGATTGCTATTGCGGCATAGGCGTGATGTGGTGCGGATACATACCTTGGCCATTGCAGCCTCAAGTTCAGTCTCGAGCTCGGCTACATGTTGGTCATGAGCATTGGCATGGGATGACTGTTCTTTAACAGTCGCCTTGGCACTAGCAAGCTGGGACTGGAGGGCGGCAATTTGGGCCTCATTTTCTTCAATCATCTTTTCTCTTAGACCAACCTTCCTCTTCAGGGACTCAACATGCCCTAAAGCAGGCTCAAATCTTACCCTCATAGAAGTACCCATGGCCATCTGATGAACCAAGGCGCCGTTGTATTCATCCACCAGATCCGCATGGTTTAGTGCATTTACATCTCGTACCAGCCCAGGGGGGATGCAATTATTAAGATAATCACGGCACTCTTCGGCCTCTCTCACCCGTGAAGCGGTGGTGATTTTCCACTCGGGGTTGAACTACTTATGAGGGCCGGACACCGGGACCTCTTGGGAAGTTGTGGGGGTACCTTCCTTAAAGGCGGGGCCGGATCTGGTTACGGCTGTATACAGCGCAGGTTCTTTCTCCATCTCCTTCTCTTTCCCCTTCTCTTTCCGTGCATCTGGGGGAGATGCGGCACCAGCTTGCTCATCCCTACAAACAACAATTGGAATAAGTATTAAATGTTGTTCGAGGTAAACCGTAACTCTTACTTGGATCATGGATATTTTGAATAAAACGATGCGGTAAACTTACACATTAGTCCTTTCTAGTTCTGATGTAGTCGGGGGAACTTGAGTGACGGGCTTGGCATTGGTCAGCGGCACGACCGGATCCACCGGTGCAGCCCGCACTGTTTCGGAGGCTTGGGTGGTGCTCTCAACAGACTGATAGCAGAGGTGGTCCTCGCGCAGTTTTTTGGGTGGGGCATTGTGTTCACCAACCTCAGCCTGAGCAACTCTTCTTACTCGTTTGTTCTTCCTACGAGTGCGCTTAGGGGCGGGCTAGGCTTCTTCTTCTTCTTCTTCTTCATCTACTTGTTGCACTTCCTCCTCGTCATCGCCCAACATTTGGTGAAGACTGGAGGTGGTCCTCTCAATTTTGTGACCTTGCTCTTTCCCGTGTGCGGGGGTAGCAGTCTTAGGCGGCGAGGAGGGCCTGACTTCATCTTCAAGCATCATGTTATCACCATCTTCGTTGTCGAAATCCACGGGGCTTCTCAAGAGTGTTGTTTCTTCTTCGTCTGAATGGGGATCCGATACGGCTACCAGGGCAACTGTCACGTTCCGGGTATGCTCGAGGAGGAGTAGCTCATTCTCACGTCTGGGACGAGATCCCTCTGGTATAAGTTTTGGATCACCTTGACGAAGGATTCAAAGAATTTCATTTCTGCCAAAATAAACAAAGAATGTTAGTTATAGCAAATAGGTGTATGTACGTCTTGGATGTGCGGATGCTATACCTACCTTCACCATGCCTCCTCCAAAACACAGGATATCTATTGGACGAGCCGAAGTAATTGCAGATTATCCCTAGCAAACAGAGGAATGATTCGGGTAGGTTTCTATGGAACCCTTTTCTATTCCTATCTATTTCTTGGGAATGTTGGGGATTATATGTACCGGCGCGTGGAGGAGGGTCAGGAGATAATCTATGTTTAAAGACATAATCAGCCGGACACACTATTGAAGTTTTTCAGTGAGTCCATGGCCTTATTATGGGACGTGGGGCTGTTTGGGGATCGTTTCTTAAAGGATAGCCAACCATTTAATAAACTAGGGGTGTAAAATAACCCGAATAGCTCTACGGTTGGAGGGATTCTTCTTGCGCGACAAAGGATTTCAAACTGGCTGACCTTACATGCGCCTATACAGTGCAATCAGGTGATATGTACATCATAATATCCTAAGAGATCTCCAAGGAAACGAGTGAAAGGAATGCGGTAGTTGGCTGCATCAAAAAGACGGGTGTATAGCCCAATCTTTCCCTGAGGAGCCTCAGTTATGAGGTCCCCTGCACCAGGGAGATAGGGGTGTAGGTTGCTGGGAATGAAGTACTCAGTGCAAAAGTGATCTAATTGCTCCTGGGTCTTTACATTGAGCACGGATCCAATAGAGGGGTTGTTTCTTTGAGCCATTACTAAATCAAAGAGTTAAGGGCGTGGTATTCTAACCCGCGTAGGTAGGGATCCGTGCGTAAGAAGGTGGTGATAAGAAGGAAAGCTTTAATGGCAGAAATGAAGGAAATAACTGTGTGTTACACACAGCCGTAGGGGCAGCTTATTTATAGGGTTGCCTTGAGAGTCATGGTCTGTTGGATGTATGACACGTGTTTGCCACTATCCAACATCGTGTGGTTGGGGTGTAAGTGGCTAGTGTAAAGTTAGGTGGGGCCCACGGGTCACTTCTGACTCAGAGGTTTACGTCGCTCGAGGTTCTGACTGTCTACACTTTGTCAGTCAAGTGGCAGGTGAACAGTCATTTATGTCGGGATATGCGGTCATACGTAAGACCATATTCAATGCTGCTTTTAATTTTTCTCCGTCGTCACGTGCGGCTGGGGTGTCATTGGAGTTGAATCCATGTAAGGTTGCCACGTGCGGCCGAAACAAAATTTTGAAAATTTATCATTTCCCAAAGATCTTTCTTGGTACGTCCGGGGAGCATCTTGATAGTCTAGAGGTTACGCCTAAGGCTGTAACAACTAGACTGGGGGGACATGATGACGTATAGTCCCCAGCCGGGTCATGAACCCGGCCCACGGGTACTACCCGTATTTGGCCCATCATGAATGGGTTGGAATAATGTTATTTGAGCTTATGGGCTTGGATGAACAGTAAACGCACATACGTGTGCGGCCCACGGCCCGGCATGCCCGGTGTAGGGTTAGACAGAATCATACTCTTACTATGATTAGGATTTATCCCAAAGGAGAGGATATTCACTCACCATAATTAGAAAATAACAATCAATCTAAATCTAGTGTTTATCCTTTCCTTGGGGCCGAAGCATCAGTGACAACCCATTAGGGTTTCACTGCCTATATAAGGAACCCCCAAGTGTTCCACAAAGGTATTACATTCTACGCACTTTCAACTCTCATCCGATTCCTATAACCCTAACCGATTACTTACTCTCACGCCAGAGTCTAATCGTGGGAAACATTCCCACGGTAAGCCTAACGCGTGTTGTTTCAGTGTGCAGGATCTCAACCAGATAATTCACTTGGTGCAGGAGCCGTAGTCCAGCCAACCCGAATTAAGCCTAATTCGGGTCTAGCAAGGATCACCCAACTTTTGTATCAACAGTGTGAACGTACTTGAGGCCGCTGAGAATTTTAAACATGATCTAGATAATCGCGTTTCCAAGATTTTGTCCAAAGTTGATAACTTAAAACAGAAAAATACACAACTCTTCGATTCAGTAAAGCCCGCATGTGCTAATACCATTGCACAGAATAAATCATTGATTATACAATTTAATCGAAAGTCAGTGGAAATATCTGATTTGAGGGAACAAATTTGAGATAAAAATCTGGCTTTGACTAAGTTAGAGGAAACACTTCGTACCTTAAAAGGTAAGAATGTTAAGGATAACACAACCACTGTCTCAGCATCGTCCTCTAGTGCAATCCAAAGGAACCTTATCGCCGTCACACCACTTAACAAGGGCCCTAGGACTAAACCATCTCAAACATTGGTCACTAAAGATAAAGCAAAATCAAAACCAGCTTCTAATCTTCCCGTGTTGCCTTCTACAGGAGTAATCACCACTACTAAGGCTCAAAGATCTAAGCTTAAAAGAAACAAGAAGAATGATAGGATCTTGCCCCCATCTAGTAGTCAAGATAAGAAGAAAGTAGAATATAACACCCCCACCAAATGCTATGCGCAGCAGAACTACAACATTTGGGTGCTATACAGTTATCATCACACACAAGCTATTTCGAACGACTCGAAGAGACGTAGAAATTTAAACATAAATTAAAGATTGTTTAAATCAACAAAGTCTACTGTTTTCCAAACCCCAAAAATAATATAAAACAGAGTTTGCGTTTTGGTCCCCACTGAATCTCAACCCAAAATACAATTTTCGTTCACATGACATAATATAAAGTATTTAAGTGCTAAAAGGGAGGAAAAACAAAGTAGACCGTCAAGCCACAACAACTTCCATCCTCGCATGCTCCACTGCTATCAACCTTGATTACCTGAAACACATGCTTAAAATTGTCAACACAAAGGTTGAGCGAAGCTATAGGTTTATCAAATCATCAGTTGAACATAAGTGTTAAAAACCAATCATTATCATTCAATAGCATTGTGGCCATACAATCTATTATTCAAGGATATGACAATTGTGTTTAAGCTCATGACACTAAACCGTTAACTCAATCACCCGCGTAATAATTACCGGCGTGATTCAGATGAAACCAGTGCCCCTACTAAGGCATTAGTTGCAATTATACCTTATCTCTCATACAAGATAATCTACCGCAGAACTTACTCAACGTACAGCTTCTCGGCTAGCATTGGGTCGTTAGCCCCGTAGTACTACAAATTGTATAAGCGGCTATTTCCAACCCACACAAGGGCAAGACAATAGTTAATAGTTCATGAAAATAGGGCCTTTTGCAACTAGGTACTCAACACAATTTCGAGGCAACATTCGGGTCCAACAATCATTCATGACTTATGTTCATTTTCATTTAAATAGCATGTATCCCCCTCGCGGGTAAAAACATTTGAAATAAGTAAAGAGAGAGGCTATAGACTCACCTTGCGTAGTAGTAGTGGTTCTAGCGAAGACGTAACGAGAAATGTCACCGACGACGTGGATGCCCGGGAAAATCAAACACTTGACCTAAAAATCAAGGTACGAAAACCAAATCAATACTCCGCGTACATTATTGTACTAAACACACGCATATGCACACACACTCAACTCTTATGAAAACTCACGCCAAAATCAAACAAGTAGTTGTTACTAGACTTATATCATTTATCAATGTTATTAAAGTTACTATCCATTTTACGGTTTCGCCGATACTTACCAAAAGTACGGACTGTTTTACTATACTTAACCATTTTTATAAAATTTGAGAAAATTCTAAAAAATACTTTAAGACCTGTAGAATTCACATATTCAATCCCAACAAAAGTTTTCACTTCTACGACCCGTTACTCAACACAATTCAAAACTACGTTTTTCGGACTGAAATTGTACTTTGACCAAGTCGAACTCATTTGACCCGTTTAAAATACTTCATTAACCCATTTGACACCTAAGTCCTATAATAGACTCAAATGTGCAGGTTTGAGACCAAAATTCAACCCTTGACCATTTACCAAACTAAACTTATAGTCCCCGGGATTCGACCTAAAACCAAGCATAATTTCGGATTATGACGGTTTTCATCTCCCGGTACACGAATTTCAAAACGTCGTAACTTTTGACTCGTTAGGAGTCGTAAGCTCTATCTTATACCAAATCGAAGCAAAGAAGATGCTCTACAACTCTATCCTATCCACAAGACCTGTTTTCAAAATAATTTTTACGAAAATGCCTTAAACTTTCTGTCTAAAATCAACTATACCAAAATCATACCAACGCTCGTTTCCAAACCCATTTATCAACACTAGACATCATCCTAAGCATCCCTAATCAGAACCAAACATTATTTTCAGTCCTAAACCCCTATTGATCATCAACCTCATAAAACTAAAATCATAAAAATATACATGCAAGTGACTATACCCATCTAAAACATCTAAAAAACACAAGATTAAACACAACCCAAGCTCAAAACATTGATCACCATGATCCCCCAAACACCCCCCCTTAGCCGTGGGGTTTGGGTGATCAAAACACCACAACCAAATTAATTTTGGTGGGTTTGTTAAGTGATTATACACCCATTTCACATGAATTAAACATGCAATTACCCAATTAACATCAAAAACGATTTTGAAAAATTCCTTTGATTCTTGAAAAAAAAAATATGAATGCATGTTGGATTAAATTACATAGAAAGATGGGGAATGATTAAATTAGAGGTGGTCTAACCTTAGTTTTAATCAAAACCAAGTAGAAATTTTTTTATGGGTGGTTTATGGTGGGTAAGGGTGGCCGTCGACCTAAAGGAGAAAAGAGAGAGAGATTGAGAAAATTCTTGGCAAGATTTTGTGTTGTGTGTGATTTGTTTCCCCTTTTTGTAAAATTGGAGGGACTTGTGGTGTAATTTAAGCATTCTTTTGGCCTTAAGCAAAAACGACTCTAAAACTTTGCGGGATTGACTCACTAGTCATTTTAGAAAATTTTACGGGAGTCGGGAATCATCCCAAACACTCCAAAATGCTTTTGGGATACTTTAAATGTACTCGGAAAGAAATAAAACCCACCCGACTCGACTTAACACGAACCGTAAGTAAAATTCTCGAAAAATTACATTATCGATAAAACGTCAATAATTATAGAAATTTGGGCATCCATCGGAATCGTATTCGTCATCGTCCTTCTTAAATCGTCAAACGTTAAAATTACGACCGTAAACGCTGGTTTCAACTTAAACCGTCAAATATATAGCAAACGAAATTTCTTAAAAATTTCAAAAATATCCGTAAAATAGGATTAAATAAATAACGTTGGGCTCGGGATATCACATCCACAAGTGAGTCACAACTTAAGAGAGATGCTCATACTGAACAGCTCTTGAGACAATAACTTAGCATCTTACGGCACTTTCACGGGTCTTACATCCTCCCCTCCTTAAAGGGAGCGACGTCCCGGCGCTCTTCGGTTCTTATACTCGCATTTCGTACTACTAGAAAGATGGGGCACTTCTTCCTAAAGAGGTCTTCATGTTCCAATGTGGACTTCGGTTCACGTTTTGGGTTCCATCACACCTTCACCATGAGTATTATACCTTGCTTCAATCTCTTAATATCTCGATCCTTGATCTCCACTCCAGTTTCCCAATTTCTTCCTACGGTTATCGACACGTTTCTTCTCACAGCTTCTCGCGGTTAGCAAGTGATTCTTAATCTACACCATCTCTTCCGTAGCCTCTCGAATCATTTCAAGTCCATTCAACTGACTTTTCCTTACTTCATTCTATCCAACTGGCGATCTACATTTTCATCCAGAAGATGCTTCCACTGGTTCAGCTTCCACACTAACACGGTAAATGTTGTTGTACAAGAATTTTATAAAGGACACGTGTCGATCTCAACTTTCGAATCGCCCTTTCACTTGGTTCATCGTCTCATAAAAACAACTACTCACAAAATAAAATCGCACGGGTCACACATAACCCCATCGAAAACGTTCAGAATATACAAGACGAAGTAATTATTACTAGTCGTACAAAATCACCTTGTCGCAATATTAGGTACATACAAACCTATTTCATCAAGAACGAATCCATCGATACGGAAATCATTCGACGTGTACATAACTCTCTCGAAAACATCACAATCCAATCAAACACAAAAGCCATTATGAAGTACATAAAGCCATATCACGACATGTTTGCGAAATAGCCAAACCATGCCAAGTAAAATAAGTTCAACCAAGTTAACTCATGCTTGCTAATCAGCCAGGCCATGATAAAATAAGAATATTTGACATGATTCTCGGATGAGTCCAGTCAAAAGAAAATTGCAAGTTAAAGAAGGTTCACGAGCTTGCTAGCTATGGATGCATATCCATAAGGAAAGAAAATACATACATATGTCATCGTAGGGTGCTCACACACGGATCCATACCCAAAAGATATTACAAGAACACCATCTCACTTTCATCCCAAACGTGGTCAAAATCTCAATAAGCATCATCGTTCACAGTATATTAAAAAAATATACATATATATTACATGGCACGTGTTCTCCATGATCGGACGTCATTGGACAATGTCGTCTCAAGTTCTCACAACTTTCGATCACTCGACTAGATCACATACAACATAAACACATAAAAGACAGGGGTTCACCATAAAAACATCAACTATGGCTATCTATCGTTTAACCATCGATTAATCAAGGATGGTTGAGTCAAGCAAAGAGGATTCCTCACTTAAATAAACGAAAATGACAATGGAATTGTCTTCCAACTACCGATGCACAGTTGGTAAACTGCAACAGTTTATCGCGTGTCGTTAAATATGTCAAAAGAACGAGAAAGAAAATAAACGAGGTACGATACGTTTGATGTAGGAGAAGTCTTCGTCATTCCCCTCAGAGTCACTTGAACTCTGATTTCCTCCACTTTGGCAGTCTTCTATTCTTGTTTAAAATTTCTTCTCAGTGTCAGTACGAGTCCCTTTGGTATTTCATCAACACCCTAACGATTCTGATAGATTTCACACGTTACACACAACACATTTCCAAAATTACTCGGTCACAGTGACTTACTAAGTCAACGCCAAACAAAAAGAAAAGATTTCAAAGAACACAAGAAAATTCAAAAAAAAAAAAAATTCTTTAAGAATCAAAGAAATTACGACTACTTGCAAAAATGATCCACCATTTTAAAAAGAAACGTTCTCATCCAAACATTTATCAAAACACTACAAGTTTCAATATGACCAATTTGTTTGACACGATAGTGCCCTTCCTAAACTATGCATAATTAGCTAGATCATGCATACTTAAGGGTCAAGCAACAACAACCAACAAAACAGGACTCTTCCCGAATTATGCATAGTTAGCTAAGCTGTGCATAATTGAGGGTCGAGTGATGACACAAACATTATTAATTACATACCAAATATGACTACGAAAGTTTTCGACCTAATCTTCAAAATAATTAAACCATTTGAAATGAAATTTGAAATGGGAAATTATTGTTACCATCGTTTTAAGAAACACATCAAACATTTTCCGTCTACTTTGGAAATATACATTACTTCGCCTATTTATGAGAAAAATGAATAAACAATTGAATAAATAAATCGACACCATTTACATTTGGTTCAAAGAACCATTTGACACGCTCATACATATTTTCAAAATAGACTACTCACCAATCAATGGTAAGGTGGTTCAGGATTAAAGATCATTGCAAGCACAACAAGTAATAAAATCAAAAATCAATGAGATCGAACGAGGTAAACGAGTAATATAATTTCCAACTATAATTAACTATACTAGAAATGAAAACACTTCAAACATATGACAAAAATCTTGGGATAACAACAGCGATCTACGAATACATAGAGTAAAAATTGAATATCAACACGAGCGTCAAAAATAAAACAACGATCAGAATTCCCATCGTCTCGAGTTGCACACACATTCCGCCAAGGGTATGCGGGGAGAGAAGAATAATCACTTGGTTAAATAGTAACTATTTCACCAGGAAGATCGAGTTCTTTCACCTCTACAATTTGGTAAAGCGGCTTCGCCTCCTCGCTTTTGTTCAATATAAATAAATAGCCAATTTAATGAAGATTTATAGCATCATTCAAGTAAATACAGAATTTTAGGTTCCATTAACCGTAAGAAGAAAAGTCACAACGTCCATGAACAGGACAAAATATACCGGGTGACATACCCATATTTTCAAGTAATAGCGAAGTAGTATTTTTAAAAATAATTAACGGTTTCATACCATAGACAATATTAAAATAAAAAATTACATGACTACTCAAGCTCAGATATAGACTCACAAAGTCGAAGAAGAGATGTCGTACGATCGAACCATCGTGACTCAAAACATTATACATACATCTTTATAAAATATTATACAAGTAGGCGTGTGTTGTATAATCCAGTTGCGTATAATAATTAGTGTTACCTTGTACATTGTAAAACCGAACATTTACACATTTTTAATTTGTGTTACACCATTAAAGAATTTATACCTTTCATTTTCCAATCTTTACAACGTTTTCATTTCTGGAAAAATTTCAATCTCTCGGTTATCATAATTGACAAATCATTAGGTTTGAAAATCTCCATACTTGTGTCAAAATCTCGTTAATGTTCATATCTTAAGTACCAAAACGTATACAGTAAGAATTTTCCAAATTTTAGGTTTTTATTATTACGACTTATATTATCACCTATATACACATATCCAACATGACTCAAACTAGTCCAATTAACTCTTAAAATCAACTTTTGACTTTTTATTATACATAAGTCTTCCTTAAAACTGGTTTGTTAAATCACATTCGCGCACTCCGACTCAAATGATAAAGAGGTTTCACGTAGTTTTATCTCAGATAATTTACTGATTTTAGTCGACACTTGAATCCCGATGATAATAATAAAATAATAAATAATTAAGATGCTTATTTCAATAATTCAAAGATATATAAAATTCAACTTTTAATCATTAGCCCATTATCAAGTGATTTTAAAATTAACACATCTCGCAGTGGAATAAAACAAAAGATTTTTCAAACGATTTTAAACGAGCATCATCGAATTATGCATAGTGATTCTCTATAACGACAATTAAATAAACAAATGATTCTCAATGACGTTCCATCAATGTTTAAAAATTTATTTCAAGCATTATAATTTCTTACTTAAGGTGTATATTCTGATTTTTATCCCAGTTTATTCACTACAACAAGTAACGTGTTCTAGTTTATACCAACGCATTCATAAATATAATTTGACCTTATGTTTAAAATAAAACCAGTTTTACAAAATCTCTAACTCCAAAACACATGACCAATTCTTCTACTCGTGTTTTATATTACAAGATACACCAAAAGTTTGCTACATTGACCCGAAAATTAATTCATACTAAATCCAAGTTACATATACTCAATAGTCATATCGTAAATTTTATTATAAACCCCTTTTTTTAAATTATATTAAACAAATTCTTAACAAATCCATCACAAGCTTCTAGTATTAAATTATTAATATATAAAAACAAGGATTTTACGAGTAATATAATTTACTTATTATGATATACCAACCAAGGTTGAAGGAAAAACAATTTCACTTCGTCACTTTACTCTCTATAAGAGTTTTACTTTTTACAAGACACATCATAAGTGATTTTTATCCAAAAGTTTCATCCGCCAAGTATTAAATATGTAAAACACTTTATGTTTAAACCATTTAATCAACAAAGTTTAGTGCTTACTTAACTCACACAAACGCCGGACCTCGCCATATATACTATCGAATTTAAAAAAATAAGACAACAAGAACAAAAATGAAATAAACGAAGCGAGAATGCGTATGTCAACTAAGTGTTGTTATCGGCCTCGGATGAGTCTCGAAATCGTACTCCACAAAATTAACACAAAAACCAACCAAATTCCAAGTTATCGCAATTGATCACAACGCTGATCTATTTTAAAACACATCTTTAAAATTCAAGTAGAATAGTAAACAACGATTAAATGGCAACATGCCTCAACCACGTTTTATAACATACACATGTGATTCGTCGCTACAATGTACGCATCGTTTATTATACTTCGTCTATATTATAGTTACGCCAACTATCATATCAAAACCATAAGGAATAAAGAAAATAAAGTAATACGTAAGTAAATTACGTTTCAAAAGAAAATGTCCAAAATGACACATCACGGTGCGATAACGGCAATCGAGATCAATCTAGTCAATATACAATATGTTACGAAGCGTTATTTACGTATCTAGAGTATCAAACGAGGTTCACACTCGGTTATCTGAACAATAAATTAATTATCAAGATTGATAATTAGCGGTAAGGCCGAATTCTCAGCAAGACCTCATTTTAATGTACGATAATCACACAAGGACCATTGCTTCGCGTGCAATGACTTTAAATACCATAGTATATACATACTTATACATACAACCATTCCTACATACACGTAGGATTACAACGCGGTGTTGCCATGTAATGCAATGTAGCCCGTTATGCCAATTACATGCAACATATACGATAATCTTTACAGGAATTTGCAAATTACGATGATAAGTACTCAACGTACAAAACAATATATCTCAATATATATCAAAGTATTTACTTACTAAATACTAGGGAATTCATATCAGTTTGAGGGATACATCTAAAATATGAAGCAATGCTAAAGAATTCTTACCGGAGCCATGCAGGATAGTTGTGTGCTTGGACAATTTCTTACGACACCAAAAGTTATAGTTTAGGATTTTTCAAAATGACCTAGTTCTCTATAACTTATGGCTCTGATACCAATCTATAACACCCCCACCAAATGCTATGCGCAGCAGAACTACAACATTTGGGTGCTATACAGTTATCATCACACACAAGCTATTTCAAACGACTCGAAGAGACGTAGAAATTTAAACATAAATTAAAGATTGTTTAAATCAACAAAGTCTACTGTTTTCCAAACCCCAAAAATAATATAAAACAGAGTTTGCGTTTTGGTCCCCACTGAATCTCAACCCAAAATACAATTTTCGTTCACATGACATAATATAAAGTATTTAAGTGCTAAAAGGGAGGAAAAACAAAGTAGACCGCCAAGCCACAACAACTTCCATCCTCGCATGCTCCACTGCTATCAACCTTGATTACCTGAAACACATGCTTAAAATCGTCAACACAAAGGTTGAGCGAATCTATAGGTTTATCAAATCATCAGTTGAACATAAGTGTTAAAAACCAATCATGATCATTCAATAGCATTGTGGCCATACAATCTATTATTCAAGGATATGACAATTGTGTTTAAGCTAATGAAACTAAACCGTTAACTCAATCACCCGCGTAATAATTACCGGCGTGATTCAGATGAAACCAGTGCCCCTACTAAGGCATTAGTTGCAATTATACCTTATCTCTCATACAAGATAATCTACCGCAGAACTTACTCAACGTACAGCTTCTCGGCTAGCATTGGGTCGTTAGCCCCGTAGTACTACAAATTGTATAAGCGTCTATTTCCAACCCACACAAGGGCAAGACAATAGTTAATAGTTCATGAAATTAGGGCCTTTTGCAACTAGGTACTCAACACAATTTCGAGGCAACATTCGGGTCCAACAATCATTCATGACTTATGTTCATTTTCATTTAAATAGCATGTATCCCCCTCGCGGGTAAAAACATTTGAAATAAGTAAAGAGCGAGGCTATAGACTCACCTTGCGTCGTATTAGTGGTTCTAGCGAAGACGTAACGAGAAATGTCACCGACGACGTGGATGCCCGGGAAAATCAAACACTTGACCTAAAAATCAAGGTACGAAAGCCAAATCAATACTCCGCGTACATTATTGTACTAAACACACGCATATGCACACACACTCAACTCTTATGAAAACTCACGCCAAAATCAAACAAGTAGTTGTTACTAGACTTATATCATTTATCAATGTTATTAAAGTTACTATCCATTTTACGGTTTCGCCGATACTTACCAAAAGTACGGACTGTTTTACTATACTTAAACATTTTTATAAAATTTGAGAAAATTCTCAAAAATACTTTAAGACCTGTAGAATTCACATATTCAATCCCAACAAAAGTTTTCACTTCTACGACCCGTTACTCAACACAATTCAAAACTACGTTTTTCGGACTGAAATTGTACTTTGACCAAGTCGAACTCATTTGACCCGTTTAAAATACTCCATTGACCCATTTGACACCTAAGTCCTATAATAGACTCAAATGTGCAGGTTTGAGACCAAAATTCAACCCTTGACCATTTACCAAACTAAACTTATAGTCCCCGGGATTCGACCTAAAACCAAGCATAATTTCGGATTATGACGGTTTTCATCTCCCGGTACACGAATTTCAAAACGTCGTAACTCTTGACTCGTTAGGAGTCGTAAGCTCTATCTTATACCAAATCGTAGCTAAGAAGATGCTCTACAACTCTATCCTATCCACAAGACCTGTTTTCAAAATAATTTTTACGAAAATGCCTTAAACTTTCTGCCTAAAATCAACTATACCAAAATCATACCAACGCTCGTTTCCAAACCCATTTATCAACACTAGACATCATCCTAAGTATCCCTAATCACAACCAAACATTATTTTCAGTCCTAAACCCCTATTGATCATCAAACTCATAAAACCAAAATCATAAAAATATACATGCAAGTGACTATACCCATCTAAAACATCTAAAAAAACACAAGATTAGACACAACCCAAGCTCAAAACATTGATCACCATGATCCCCCAAACACCCCCCCTTAGCCGTGGGGTTTGGGTGAGAAAAACACCACAACCAAATTAATTTTGGTGGGTTTGTTAAGTGATTATACACCCATTTCACATGAATTAAACATGCAATTACCCAATTAACATCAAAAACGATTTTGAAAAATTCTTTTGATTCTTGAAAAAAAATATGAATGCATGTTGGATTAAATTACATAGAAAGATGGGGAATGATTAAATTAGAGGTGGTCTAACCTTAGTTTTAATCAAAACCAAGTAGAAAAATTTTTATGGGTGGTTTATGGTGGGTAAGGGTGGCCGTCGACCTAAAGGAGAAAAGAGAGAGAGAGATTGAGAAAATTTTTGGCAAGATTTTGTGTTGTGTGTGATTTGTTTCCCCTTTTTGTAAAATTGGAGGGACTTGTGGTGCAATTTAAGCATTCTTTTGGCCTTAAGCAAAAACGACCCTAAAACTTTGCGGGATTGACTCACTAGTCATTTTAGAAAATTTTACGGGAGTCGGGAATCATCCCAAACACTCCAAATTGCTTTTGGGATACTTTAAATGTACTCGGAAAGAAATAAAACCCACCCGACTCGACTTAACACGAACCGTAAGTAAAATTCTCGAAAAATTACATTATCGATAAAACGTCAATAATTATAGAAATTTGGGCATCCATCGGAATCGTATTCGTCATCGTCCTTCTTAAATCGTCAAACGTTAAAATTACGACCGTAAACGTTGGTTTCAACTTAAACCGTCAAATATATAGCAAACGAAATTTCTTAATAATTTCAAAAATATCCGTAAAATAGGATTAAATAAATAACGTTGGGCTCGGGATATCACATCCACAAGTGAGTCACAACTTAAGAGAGATGCTCATACTGAACAGCTCTTGAGACAATAACTTAGCATCTTACGGCACTTTCACGGGTCTTACATAGAAGCCCACCCTAGGAATGTTATTTCTGTTTTGAATAAAAAGAATCATGTAGCTAAACCTAAAGGCTCTACGGTTGTGCAGCGTTCTAAGCCTACTGTGAATTCTAATTTGAAATTTTGGAATTGCAACGAATGTATGTTTTCTAGTCATCATGATTCTTGCCTTATTGACCATGTGAATGAGATGAATGCCCGGAAAAATGGTTTAGAATGGAAACCGACTGGGAAAGTGTTAACCCAAGTTGGTTGGATGTGGCGTCCCACTGGTAGAACTTTCACTATAGTAGGAAATGCGTGCCCTTTAACTAGTATCACTCCCACTAAAGCGAAGAAAGTGTGCCCTTTAACTAGGAGTACCAAGGCTACCAAAACACAAGCGTGTCCTTTAACTAGGAACACCAACACTACCGTAGGAACCAAGTACCCTTTAAATAGGTCTACTGCCACTGTAGTGCCCGCTAATACTCCAAAACCTCAGAAAGATGGAACAATAAAACATGTTAGTGCTAAAACTCACATTAGAAAACGCAGGAAATCTAGGGGTCACACAAATGTTAGCAATTCTGATAATATTATATCTGTATCTGCTAACACTCCAAAACGAATAGTTTCCAATGCATTGTCTACTATTGTTTTTGAAAATAGGTGGTCCAAATTGTTCTCTGGTATTTGGACCCTGGTTGCTCTAAACATATGACCGGAGATCGCTCTCAGCTCAGAAATTTCGTCAGCAAGTTTCTTGGTACGGTTCGATTTGGAAATGATCATATTGCAAAGATAATGGGTTACTAATAAGTGTGAAAACACTTATCCTTTTACCACTTATTTCCAATAATAACATGACCAAAACGTGTATTTATGTCGTAAAAGTCGGAATTATGCGTGGTTTGTGTTATTATTGTGTTTTAGGACCAAAAGATGAAAAAGGAAGAAAACACGGGCTTTCACGGGCTTTTATCGAAGAAAACGAGAAAAGACGAAGTCAAGAGATCAAGAGTGCTTAAAGAACGGATGCCCAAGACCTATTCTGAAGAATTATCGAAGAAAAAGTCTAAAGACGGAAGTTTAATGAAGTCGAAGAACTCAAGTCTAAATTAAAGAAGAAAATTATTAAGACAAGTTCAAATCCCGAGACGACGTCGAGAAAAGACAAAGAATTAAATCGAGTCGAGAAGACGTGAAGAAAGAAAGAAAGAGGAGGCAACACATGCACCTCCCCATTTTCCTATAAATACCCTCCTAAACACATTTAGGAGGGTTAGTTAGTTAGTTTTAGTTAGCTAGTTTTCATTTTCATTTTTCCTTTCTAGTTTTTAGAGAGAGAAAGTTCCAAACTTTCTCTCACTAAGTTTTCATCTTTTCCTTCTTTTAATCTTTCAAGATTAAGCTTTTTGTATTTGAGTTTTATTTAATCAAAAGTTAAGTTTCTTTTATCTTTAATCTTCTTCTACCTTTCTTTATTTTGATCTTGATTCGTTATAATCTTTGATTTTATATCATCTTTATGCTTATATGATTAAAAAGTTCATCTTTTTATTCATCTATAAGTTTTTATATGGATTAAGCTTTGAGCTTATCGTGCTTATTGGCTTAATTTGTGTTTAGCTTATTTACTTTTTAAAAGTTGACTTAAAAAGTTTCATTTTTTAAAGATTGATTTAAAAGTTTGCTTATTTAAAGTTTTGATAAGTTGTTGCTTATGCTTATTTAGTCTATTTCATTATAGATTCGTTTAAGTTAAGGATTTGGCTTATTGAAAATAGCCTTATACGTAGCTTATTTACGAATTCACAAAGGTGATCGGAAAAGGATAAACCCTTTTCCGATTGAAGCATTTGGATTAGCTACCCCCCTCATTCCGATCAACCTAATCGGATTAGGGTTTTAATATTCTGATTGTGGGGGTTGTTTGACATTCCGACGTGAGTGTCTTGTATAACATTCCGATTTGACTCGATTTTGGCATTCCGATTGGACTTATTTTCTAATCATTCTGATAGCTTATTATTCCCATATTGCGACTGCTTTCTTTTTCTGGATTCCGATCAGGGATTCTGATTGTACCAGCATTCCGACTAGGGTATATTCCAATCAGTCTTTCCGACCAATATTCCGATCTGATTTCAATTTTGCATTCCGATGGATTAGTTTTTTTGTTTTTTACAAAGTTTTGAAGTTTTAGATTTATTAAGTGTTCAAGTGTTTTCCTAATCTTGTCTTTAAGTTTTCAAGCATTTATTTTTAACTCCTCCTTTTAGTTTAATCTTTAAAGCTCTTATTTTACTCAACGTAATTTACATATTTGCTATTAGTTTAAAATAGATAATCAACAAAACCATTTATTATTCCACCCAGAACAATTGAGTCACACTTTCTACCAATAATCAATTCGAAAAGATCGGTTCAACGAACTTTCATACGAGTTGGATTTTGGGATCCGTTCATCTTTGAACGTTATTTTCCTTGCTTTCATATAAAATTTTCAAAACTACAAAAAAATAGAAAAAACATAAAAAAACCAAAAATATTTCTTGCTTTGTTAGTTCTTTTGCAGGTGTATGCGGACTCGATCAACGTCTTATCAAGAGCCCGAGACTCTCGATAACTTAGAAATGGCCGGTGTACACAACAACAATAATAATCCACCTCAAAACAACATGAATAATAACAACAATGAACCTCTACCGGACAATCGCCCTATGCTCGAACTTTTTCAAGCACATGTAGAGGGCAACCACGATGCTATTGCCATACCCGCGATTGGAGCCAACAACTTTGAGCTCAAATCCGGCTTTATTCAAATGGTGTCTACTCAACCATTCTTGGGGCGTACCATTGATGATCCTCATGACCACATCAAAAGGTTTCTTCAACTCACAAATACGGTCAAATTTAATGGGGTTTCACAAGAGGTATTTCGCTTGCAACTTTTTCCTTTCTCCTTAGAGGGACAAGCCCGACATTGGCTTGATAAGGAACCGCCACAAAGTATTCTTACGTGGACGGACTTAGAGACCAAATTCATAAACTACTTTTTCCCACCCTCTCGTACTACCGCTTTGCGGAATGAAATCATTACTTTTGAACAGAAGTACGATGAGACTTTTAGTGAATCTTGGGACCGTTATAAAGAACTTTTAAGAAAGTGCCCACATAATGGTTTTACCAAAGTGCACCAAATCAATACTTTTTACAATGGTTTAAGCATGAATGACCAAGATTCACTAAATAGTGCCTCGGGGGGGTAATCTTTTAGTTAAGTCTTCTAATGCCGCTTGGGATATTATTGAGAACAAATCTAGAGTGCAAACCAAAAGTGTTCGGACCAATGTGGCTAGTGCTAGCACTAATGAGAGCGACAAGAGACTTGATAAGCTTACATCGCTTGTTGAATCACTTGCTCTCCAAGCCGCCAATAATACTAAAGCTATCACTGCCCAAGCCAATACTATGACTCAATCTTGTGATATATTCGGGGGATCTCACTCATACACCGATTGTCCTTCGACTCACGACAATCCGGAAAATGTGTATGCCGCCAACAATACCTATGCTACAGGAGGCTATCAAGCACGCCCTCAAGGTGACCGCAACTTGCTCTGCTATCGCTCAAACAACTTTCTTTCACCACCCGGTTTCCCCCCACAAAACCCGAACAACCTCAATCGCAACAATCAAAACCAACCACGTGCTCCAACTCCATATCAAAACCAAAGAAACCCATATCCACCTCAAAGAAACAACCAAGTTTACCAACAACCTGCTTATCAACCACCCGCCTACCATGCTCCTCCTCTCAACCAACCCACATCCTTACACCAAGATGTTGAAACCTACATGAGGACTAACGATGTGATCGTGAAAAATCTTCAGCGGGAAATGGCCAACATGAAAGCAGATATGGTGAAGCAAGGGCATGATCTTCGAGCTGATATGTGAAACACTTTGGCAAGTCAAACGAATGACTTGAGGAACATGATGGCTAGTTTCTTCCCTAGTAATCAAGCCTCTGAATCGGGTTCTCTTCCGAGTAACACCGTTGTTAATCTAAGAGGGGAGATGAAAGCAATCACCACTC
Organism: Glebionis coronaria; assembly: GCA_025667525.1. Classification (NCBI taxonomy): domain Eukaryota; kingdom Viridiplantae; phylum Streptophyta; class Magnoliopsida; order Asterales; family Asteraceae; genus Glebionis; species Glebionis coronaria. The sequence goes on along the minus strand of CM046876.1, from coordinate 336,736,070 downwards.
GCAGTGGAAAAGGTTTACAGGAACCCGAGCTTCCTACACTTACACCGGTGATTGTGACAAAGGAAAACGAGTCTCCTTCTCCGAATCCTCCATCTTCTATTCCTCCAACTTCTACTTCTCCAATTCCACCACCTTCTACTTCTACCCCTCCACCACCCCAAGGATGTGAGTGCGAATTATATCCCAAAGCCTTCATCTCAACCCAATATACCTTATCCTTCGAGGTTGAGGAAAGAGAAATTGAAGAACAAGGATGATATTCAGGTTTCTAACTTTCTCAAAATGTTTAAACAACTGAATTTCAATATCTCCTTTGCTGAGGCTCTCGCTCACATGCCTAAATATGCGAAGATGTTTAAAGATCTTCTTAGTGACAAAGAGAAGCTTCTTGACATTGCTCAAACCCAACGTAATGAGAATTGCTCCGCGGTTCTCTTAAGGAAATTGCCCACCAAACTTGGTGATCCGGGTCGTTTCTTGATTCCTTGCAACTTCCCGGGAGTAGAGAATTGCATGGCCCTAGCCGATCTAGGTGCTAGTATTAACTTAATACCATTAAGTGTTTGGAAGCAATTATCTCTTCCCGAGATAGTCCCCACACGAATGACTTTGGAATTAGCTAACCGTACGGTTGCTTATCCAGTGGGGATAGCCGAAGGCGTCTTCGTTGGTGTCGAAAAATTCACCTTCCCGGCGGATTTTGTTGTCGTTGACTACGAGATCGACCCCCATGTTCCATTAATCGTTGGACGTCCATTCTTGAGGACCGGTCGCACTCTCATCGATGTAGCCGCGGGCGAATTAATCATGAGAGTTGGTGACGACAAAATCGTCTTCAACATGGTTAAACTTTCTAAGCAGCCTTCTGAAAATGAGAGCGTTAATTTCATTGATGTTCTTGATGAGGCTTGTGAAGAACATTTCAAAGACGCTTGTAAAAGTGGTTCTTCTTCTCTACCCATTGTTGAGACCGTTGCCTCTATTGCTCCATCACTGACTCCATTTGGAGAAAGTGATTTCATATTGAAAGAATTTGAGGCAACTTTACGAGATGTGTATTTAAAATATGACGATTCTCCCTCCAATTGGGATGAAGACATTCGTACCATTGAGAAACTTCTCAATGAGGACCATACTTCTCCACCATCTCCTAAGGATATTTGTATCGATGAACCGAATTTGACTACGCCTTCCATCGAAAATCCTTCGGATTTAGAGCTTAAGGACCTACCGTCTCATCTCGAGTACGTTTTCCTTGAAGACAACAAGAAGTTACCGGTCATCATCGCTAAGGACCTAAAAGAAGAAGAAAAATCACGACTTATCACCGTGCTGAAGAATCACAAGAAAGCTATTGCATGGAAAATATCCGATATTCGTGGAATTGATCCTCACTTTTGCACACATAAAATTCTCATGGAGGACGACTTTAAACCCACTATTCAAAGACAAAGAAGGGTGAATCCTAAGATCCATGACGTAATCAAAAAAGAGGTTATCAAACTTCTTGATGCGGGAATGATCTATCCTATATCGGATTCACCGTGGGTTAGTCCAGTTCATTTTGTGCCTAAGAAGGGCGGAATTACCGTTGTTCCCAATGAAAACAACGAGTTGATTCCTACTCGTCTCGTTACAGGGTGGATAGTTTGTATAGACTATCGCAAACTCAATGATGCTACGAGAAAGGATCATTTTCCCCTTCCTTTCATGGACCAAATGCTTGAACGTCTAGCGGGTAATGACTATTACTGCTTTTTGGACGGTTTCTCCGGGTATTTTCAAATTCCCATCGATCCCAAAGACCAAGAGAAAACCACATTCACTTGTCCTTATGGAACATTTTCCTACAAAAGAATGCCTTTCGGCTTATGCAATGCTCCTGGGACATTCCAAAGGAGTATGATGGCTTTCTTCCATGACATGGTTGAAGAAACTATGGAAGTCTTCATGGATGATTTCTCGGTTTATGGCGATTCTTTCTCTGCTTGCCTTGCCAATTTAGAACGTATGCTTAAGCGGTGTGAAGACACTCGCCTTGTTCTAAATTGGGAAAAATGCCATTTCATGGTAAAAGAAGGCATCGTGCTAGGACACAAAATCTCCAAAGCCGGTCTTGAAGTGGACCGTGATAAAGTCGATGTTATTGCTAAATTGCCTCCACCTTCAACCGTGAAGGGTGTGAGAAGTTTCCTCGGTCATGCGGGCTTCTATCGTCGATTCATTCAAGATTTTTCTAAAATCGCTCGCCCGATGACCCACCTCTTGGAAAAAGATACTCCTTTTATCTTTTCCAAAGAGTGTCTCGAATCCTTCAATCTTCTTAAGGATAAGCTAACTAAGGCACCGGTCTTGGTTACCCCTAATTGGGAGCTACCTTTTGAGTTGATGTGTGATGCTAGCGACTTTGCTATTGGAGCGGTTATGGGCCAAAGAGTGAACAAACACTTCCAACCAATCCACTATGCTAGCAAGACAATGACGGGGGCTCAATTGCGTTATACCACTACCGAAAAAGAGCTTTTAGCTGTAGTGTATGCTTTTGAAAAATTCCGCCCCTATCTTGTCCTTTCTACCACCATCGTGTATACCGATCATTCCGCGTTGAAGTACTTGATGACTGAGCAAGATTCCAAGCTAAGACTTCTTCGTTGGGTTTTGCTCCTTCAAGAATTTAAAATTGAAATTCGTGACAAGAAGGGTGCGGAAAACCTAGCCGCGGATCATCTCAGTAGACTTGAGGATCCTTATCAAGGGGATCATCCGAACAAAGAGATCAATGACTCTTTTCCCCTTGAGGCCTTAATGTCTATCAATCAAAATCTCGATGACACCCCGTGGTTTGCGGACATTGCAAACTACTTAGCGGGTGGAATTATCAAGGAAGGGTTCACGTCCCAACAAAAGAAAAAGTTCTTTAAAGATATTGAACATTATTTGTGGGACGACCCTTACCTCTTCAAACAATGTGCGGATCTTTTCATTCGTCGATGTGTTGATGGGCCGGCAGCGGTACAAATCCTTGACGCTTGCCATAAAGGACCCACCAGTGGTCACTTTGGTCCCACTTACACCGCGAAGAAAGTATTCGACTCTGGATTCTATTGGCTCACCATTTATCGTGACGCTCACGATATGGTTAAACATTGTGATGCTTGCCAAAGACAAGGCAAGATCACACATAAAGATGAGATGCCTCAAAATTTCATACAAGAATGTGAAATCTTTGATGTCTGGGGTATCGACTTTATGGGGCCATTTCCATCATCTGAAGGGAACAAGTACATCCTCGTAGCCGTTGACTATGTTTCTAAATGGGTTGAAGTTAAGGCTCTCCTAACGAATGATGCAAGGGTGGTTGTGAACTTTTTGAAGCAGTTGTTTGCTCGATTCGGTGTTCCTCATGCTATAATCAGTGACCGCGGGACTCATTTTTGCAATGATAAATTTGCAAGAGTCATGGCTAAGTATGGTGTTAATCATCGTCTTTCCACCGCCTATCATCCCCCAACCAATGGTCAAGCTGAGATTTCCAACCGTGGATTGAAGCAAATTCTGGAACGTACTGTGGGAGAGCATCGTGCCGCGTGGGCCGATAAGTTAGATGATGCTTTGTGGGCTTTCCGTACTGCTTATAAGACGCCGATCGGTTGTACACCTTATCGTCTTGTGTACGGGAAAGCATGCCACCTCCCCATCGAGCTGGAACACAAGGCGTACTGGTCCTTGAAGTGGGCTAACTTCGACATCAACAAAGCCGGTGATCTTCGCAAGATTCAACTCAACGAGCTTAATGAACTGAGGAATGAAGCTTACGAGAACTCACTGATCTACAAGGAGAAGAACAAGATCATCCACGATGCAAGGATTAAGAACCGAGAGTTCCACATTGGTGATCAAGTCTTACTTTTTAACTCTCGGTTGAAGATCTTCTCGGGCAAGTTGAAGAGCCGCTGGTCTGGTCTATTCACCGTCGCCAAAGTCTTTCCATATGGCACCATTGAGCTTTCTCAGCCAAATGGGCCTAATTTCAAGGTTAATGGCCAGCGTTTGAAGTTGTACTTTGGTGAGGACATCTCTCATGAGATGATTCCATCCCTCACCACGTTTCCCATGAACTACTTTTTGGTCGAGTCAGGATCGTGACTCGGTGAACAAAAACAAGCGCTTCTCGGGAGGCAACCCGTGATCTATCCTTTACTGCTTTCATGATAAGTGTAGGGGGAGCCCCGTATGTGTTTGTTGTCTTGTTTCTTATTGTCTACAGGGATTAAAGCTTCAAAGAACACCTCGATGACTTTTGACGAACCGTGATCCCGTGTTCCCATCTTCCCGGTTCTATCCTAAACTGTCGTGATTCAATATTTCATATTTTATATGTTCACATTGAAATCACTTTAGTTGTCCTTTCCTTAGCAAGATTTAAACAAAGTGCACAATGTCCTAAGTGTAGGGGTGTTTACTCCCACATGCTTAAACATTGAGGACAATGTTTATATCAAGTGTAGGGGGGACTTCTATCGAAGTAAGTGGTCTTTTCCTTGCATTTGCCCTCATTTTGACCGGAAAATGTGATTTTTCGACATTTTTCAAAATTTTTAATCTATTTTGGCCTAGTTGTAGTTGTATTTTCCTTTGTTGTGGTTATTCTCTTTCCTTGCTAAAATAAAGTGGTTTTAAAATTTTTCAAAGTCGAGAATATTTTGACTCAACCCGAGTTTACTTATCTAAGTTTACTCTAGCTAGTATCCTTAACGTGTTTAAGTCAAGTTTTGCTAGGCTTTTATATAGGGAGCTTTAAAACACGAAAGTCTTAACTCTCACGGGTTAAGAACAAGAACTTTTCGCAAGCTCCTATAATTGATCCTAGAGAGTCGTTTATCAAGGGAACTTTAAAATGCGATTTCTAAACTTGAAAAAGTCTAAGAAGTTGCAAGATCCTATAGGCGACTCGAAAACCCAAAACTTTGATTGAATTGGCTAAGCATCCACGAGTCTCATTCCTTGAGATTTTAAACTGTGAAGGACGAGAGATGATAGAGTCAATTATAAGTTTGGTATTCTTTCGTGAATTTATGTGAGTTAATTATGAGCCTATTCTCCCATCGCTTGTTAATAAATTTATCTACAATAAATAAGGTTGTACGATTTGAAAAGTTACTTAGCTTCTAGCCCAAGATCGTTTAAAAGTTGCTCGGTATTAATTAGAGTTCATAGCCAAGGCATAACATATTGAAGCGGGATGCGAAGATTGGCGAGTCCGAAAAGGCCCTAACAAGGCATGAGGGCTACATTTTGTTGCTAAAGATCCAAAAGTGATGTGAAGAATCATTTATCGAAAATCAATATGAAGGATCGAGACATACGACAAAAAGCAAATACTCCCCAAAAGATCATGGAGAAGTCTATCCAAAAAGGCCCTAACAAGGTATGAGGATAAATGGATCCAAGTCCTAAAAGGAGGCGGATCGTTGTATATCAAAGTCCAAAATAAAGATTGGAGAAAAATGAAGAAGTCATGGTCCAAATATGAAGAATCTCTCAAAAAGTTCAAGTGAAGAAATTCCTATTATGAAGAGAAGACCATTATTTCATGAACGTCTCTCAAGATTCGAAGTATGAAGTCGCTGCCAAAGATCGGTCCGAGAAAGGTCTCAAATCGTGAAGCGAGTTATGCCAAGATATGAACTTTATGAGGTCCCGAGAAGCAGTTTTAAAAGATTTTGTCCATTAGCTAACTATTGATTAAATCCTCCACTTTATTTTCGGCCTAACTAACTATCGAAATAAGTCAAACACTGCATCCTCGTGATCATTCAAGACAAAAATAAAATATAAGAGATACACCTAGGAATAAGGGAGTCTAAGTAAATAATTGGCCCACATGAATTCGTGTTAGTTTGCTAACTTATAATAACAATGATCTCGTTTTTAAGCTTGGTATGGGGAACGTGAAACTTGAGGATGATAAACGTTCATGGCATCCAAAACCCAATGTAAGTCTTTGATTTCTTCACTTGTTTCTATCTTTTTATGTTTAGTATTTAATAAAGGCCAAGGTGGGTTATTTATGATGGAAACTGTATACCGTGCTTTAAAATTAATGCATTGCATGAAGGCATTGCAATGGTCAAGTATAGGGGATTTAATAAGTGTGAAAACACTTATCCTTTTACCACTTATTTCCAATAATAACATGACCAAAATGTGTATTTATGTCGTAAAAGTCGGAATTATGCGTGGTTTGTGTTTTTATTGTGTTTTAGGACCAAAAGATGAAAAAGGAAGAAAACACGGGCTTTCACGGGCTTTTATCGAAGAAAACGAGAAAAGACGAAGTCAAGAGATCAAGAGTGATTAAAGAACGGATGTCCAAAACCTATTATGAAGAATTATCGAAGAAAAAGTCTAAAGACGGAAGTTTAATGAAGTCGAAGAACTCAAGTCTAAATTAAAGAAGAAAATTATTAAGACAAGTTCAAATCCCGAGACGACGTCGAGAAAAGACAAAGAATTAAATCGAGTCGAGAAGACGTGAAGAAAGAAAGAAAGAGGAGGCAACACATGCACCTCCCCATTTTCCTATAAATACCCTCCTAAACACATTTAGGAGGGTTAGTTAGTTAGTTTTAGTTAGCTAGTTTTCATTTTCATTTTTCCTTTCTAGTTTTTAGAGAGAGAAAGTTCCAAACTTTCTCTCACTAAGTTTTCATCTTTTCCTTCTTTTAATCTTTCAAGATTAAGCTTTTTGTATTTGAGTTTTATTTAATCAAAAGTTAAGTTTCTTTTATCTTTAGTCTTCTTCTACCTTTCTTTATTTTGATCTTGATTCGTTATAATCTTTGATTTTATATCATCTTTATGCTTATATGATTAAAAAGTTCATCTTTTTATTCATCTATAAGTTTTTATATGGATTAAGCTTTGAGCTTATCGTGCTTATTGGCTTAATTTGTGTTTAGCTTATTTACTTTTTAAAAGTTTACTTAAAAAGTTTCATTTTTTAAAGTTTGATTTAAAAGTTTGCTTATTTAATGTTTTGATAAGTTGTTGCTTATGCTTATTTAGTCTATTTCATTATAGATTCGTTCAAGTTAAGGATTTGGCTTATTGAAAATAGCCTTATACGTAGCTTATTTACGAATTCACAAAGGTGATCGGAAAAGGATAAACCCTTTTCCGATTGAAGCATTCCGATTAGCTACCCCCCTCATTCCGATCAACCTGATCGGATTAGGGTTTTAATATTCCGATTGTGGGGGTTGTTTGACATTCCGACGTGGGTGTCTTGTATAACATTCCGATTTGACTCGATTTTTGGCATTCCGATTGGACTTATTTTCTAATCATTCCGATAGCTTCTTATTCCCATATTCCGACTGCTTTCTTTTTCTGGATTCCGATCAGGGATTCCGATTGTACCAGCATTCTGACTAGGGTGTATTCCGATCAGTCTTTTCGACCAATATTCCGATCTGATTTCAATTTGGCATTCCGATGGATTAGTTTTTTTTGTTTTTTACAAAGTTTTCAAGTTTTAGATTTATTAAGTGTTCAAGTGTTTTCCTAATCTTGTCTTTAAGTTTTTAAGCATTTATTTTTAACTCGTCCTTTTAGTTTAATCTTTAAAGCTCTTATTTTACTCAACGACATTTACATATTTGCTATTAGTTTAAAATAGATAATCAACCAAACTATTTATTATTCCACTAAGAACAATTGAGTCACACTTTCTACCAATAATCAATTCGAAAAGATCGGTTCAACGAACTTTCATACAAGCTTAAAAGCCTTGTATTAGTTACGGTGAATATCATATTGGGAATGTTATAATTTCAAGAGTGTATTATGTGTAAGGTCTCGGTCACAACTGATGAGACAGCAATTATACATAGTCTCATCGTCCAAATCGGGCTTAAAACGCTTAAAATATCATCAGACACCCAAATATATGCTTCTGTTTGTTCATTGTGTATTCTAGGTACGGATATCGTGAAATCATCAAAAGATCACAAGAATCAAGCAAAAATGAACACGGGAAACGAAGCCGCACAAAGAACCGGACCATTTCCTGAATTTCCAAAATGGTCCTTGAAGTTTTGAAGATTGTCAAGATTGGTCCCTCATTTTTGAAGATTTGGCAAGAAAAGTCCTCCAAGAATCAAGTTATATAAGAATGGTCCTTGAAGATTGAAGTCATGACATGTTCAGCCCTTCAAGATTGGTCAAGATACATTTTTGGTCCTTGTTATAAAGTTTGAAAAACCCTTGTGCCATATTTAACAATTGGTTCAAACTTATTATAAAAGGATTCCAACTTTTTGGCTGTTAAACATAAAGTGACAAAGGATGGGGAATAGAGGGGCCATTTTTGCCAGACAAGGAAAGTGAACCAGCCACTCATAACCCACCACATCACCCCTTCCCTGCCACGTCACCACACCCCATTATATACTTAACCTATGTATTTATTATGTCAAAAGAATGGTCAAATCATTTTTGTACGGGGGAAACAAGTTTTCTTAAGTTAAAACATGATCTAAATCCCCATATCATCATCATCACCCTCACCTAAACCTTAATTCCCCTCCAGCATCAATTAAACTACCCACCCAACCAAAACCCAATTAACATTGGGTGAAATGATTATTACCATTTTCTTACCCCACTTCCCAACCCAGAAAGCGACTGGCTTCACCTTGTCCCCCCCACAACAACACCTCTTCACGTGTTACTAAACAGTGGACCCCTTTTTGACCAAATCAACGTATGACATAAAAAACGTGACCCCCACAACATCATAGACGGTCAAGATCATTCTCAGAGCATCTGGCATCTTCACATGGGTTCAAGACCAGTAATTCAAAGGAAGCATCCAAGGGGGCATATTCGAATATGAAGGGCAATTTTGGAATCACAAGTCGGCTAGGGTTTATGTTAGATATCTCATTCACATGTGTATATAAGCAGCAGTAGTCATATATAGGTTCTTGTGCCAATTTTTCTTTTCTCAAGTTTGTAATCCGAATTTTGATTAATGACGAGTTGAGTTCCATTGTGTTTTTTTTTAAATTCCATTTACTTTCTTGCAAACTTTATTTTTCTAGCATTTATCAAATATAAAATTCTGATATTTGAGATCCACTTTTAGATAAGCAACTTATAACTTATTGAATAAGCTATAAGACGGTTCCTAATAGTGTTTAAATTCAGTTGGTTCTCTTTACATTTTACTTGCAAAAAGTTTCATTGCCAAAGTTTTTATAAAAATCAAGTTTAACTGTTTTTTTTGTACCTATTACTGTAGCATAAGCCCAAAAAGCAACAGCTTATCTGACAAATAATTATGCATATTGACCTTATTTCTCTTGTTATCCCTTGTTACTTTATTCATGTTTCAGGTTCCAAGAAGCTTGGTATTTTGTTGATGTTCAAGAAATTCCAAGTCCTAGTAGATGGTTCCCATGTAGATTACACTTGGTGATAAGCTGATGTTAAGTTGATGTTTTGAGGAGATAAACTCAAAAAGGTCTTGAGGAGTGCCTATAGTAAGATTAGGCTGAGTACTGCACTTAGACTCAATGTAAGTACTCTTAAATCCTTTTTACGTGTTCTGCTTGAAAAATTTCAACTTATGTTATTTGCTTATCCTGCTTGATACTGTTGTCGATGCTTATTTGCTCATAAGCTTGTTGTTTTTCTGTCAATTTATGGTTAACTTTCTGTTTTGAATGCTTTTTCTTCTTTTCTTTTTTCACTTTCCATGTCTTGATTTTAATCTTAGATTATAGTCATTAGTTTAATTTTCATTATTTTAACTAGTGTTTGGAAGTAGTTAATATTATGTCATAAGATTAGTTACTTGATTTAAGCTTGATTGCCCTATGTTTCTGAGGTTAATATAAGTGGTTCTCAACTTTTGTTTCATTGACTTGTATTAAAAATAAAAATATTAGTTGCTTGGTGTTTTCTGCAAATTCTAGATCATTAGGTATTGGATCTTTTGCATTTGTTGGTATTGTAGTTTGTAATTGCGTGTTTTGTGTTTATTTGAAGTTGCTCGACTGTATGTATTTTTGTTTAGACTTGGTGCCCGTTTGATTCAATCTTGCTCACTTTCGCTAACTATTTTTGCCTTTTGAGGTATAACACATGAGCAGCTATTGTAAGAGCAAGAGTAGGATTTGGACTTTAATTTTTGGTGTGCACTTAGTGTTAGTAGAAAGCTTAATCTGTTTCATATTAAGTTAGAGTTTAGAGTTTTTTTTAGGATAGCTTATTAGGCAGATGAAATTCACATAGGTGTATTTAAGTGACTATTACTGTTCATCCAGTAACTTTGCCTTCTATTTTTTTATTTGGTGCCTGTAAATTGTGGTAAGTGTTTGGTTTTTGTGATATCGTGATTGGTTGCTGCTGATAAGTTAAATTCGTTGCTTATAAAGACACTATAGCCAACTACTATAGTGTGATTTCTGTCCAAGCCAAAAAGATAAGAAAAAAAAAAGTCACAGAAAGTGCAACAAGTGAGTCTTGAACACCTGACCTGGACACAATATCAGACGCAACATCACCCTCCAGTACCATCTGATATCTTCCCACACTTTCTTTTCTAACCCTTCCTTTCTTTTTATTAATTAATATTAAAATAAAACATAAAAAAGCCGCAACAGGCTGGGTTCGAACCCCAGACCTGCTCAACACACAGCAGACGCAGTAACACTATATTCAACCATCAGATCTGTTGGTCCTTTTTTGTTTATACTTTTTTACTATCTTTTTATACAGTTGTTTTAAAGAAAATGATAACACAAAAAAAAGTGCCTCAGTGGGTTTCGAACCCATGACCTCTGAGTAACAGAAGACGCAGTACAACATCAGCCCACCATCTGCTCTATTCTGTCTTTTGGTTATTAATTTCTTTTATTTTTCCTTTATTCCCTTTTTTTATTTTCTTTTTAGCTTTTTTAAATAATAATCCATACCTTATTAAGTCCTTTTTATCTTAAATTTCATAGCTTTTTCTATATTTTCATTTTTCCCTTGGTTATTATTAGACTTAGGATTTTTGTGTGCAAAAATTAGATTTTTCCCGTCTAGATTTAATTTATTAGGATTATTTTCTTTTAAATTAGTTTTTAGGCTTTAAAGAAAATATAAAAAGGTTTATAAAATTTTTCAAAAAATACTTTTTAGCTTTTATTAAATATATTTTAGGTTCACAAATAAAAATGTTTTAATTTGGATTTATTTTTAATTTTATTTAATTTTGAGATTTTTCATTAACTTTAAAAATTATTTTAAAATTATTAAAAAGTTTTTAGGCAATTTGGTTTTCAAATTTGTAATCTTTATATTTTTATTTAGTTAAGATAAAATTTTGGTAATTTTTAGACTACTTTTTCGTTTTGTCGATTTTTACGATTTCGCGTTTTTCGCGTCGTAAGGTAATTTTTAGCATAACTCGTCTTTATTTCTCATCCAAAAAACGACACTAATCCAAACTTGATCTTTATTTTTTGCACCTAATACACACACCTCCTTCGAGAACGAACCCGCATTTATTCGGTTTTACGTTTTTCCTAAAGCGTAAGACTTAATACTTGCCACATTTATGCGTTGTATTCCTAAACGCGTGTTTTTACTACATCAATTTTTGGCGCCGCTGCCGGGGAGGTGTTTTAGTGTGCCATTATTACTATCGTGTTTGTGTGAGTAGTGCGTTTTTGCTTTTCACTTTTGGAAAGCGTAAATATCGTACATACTCATTTTTGTTATTATTCATTAATATATTATAGTATCCAAATAAATCGTGTTTAGTTTTCCTAAATTAAACACACAACAACTTTTACTATATTATAGATATCCATTATCGTTTTCGTTTTTCTTTGTGAATATATTACTATATTGTACTTACGTAGAACAATAAATATACAAGTACTCCAAAAGCGTGAAAACGCAACCTTGATTCGGGATTTCATCACTCGATCATTGTATTCGAATCTAAAGCAAAAGTTTAAAGGCAAAATAGATAAATACTTTCGTGAGGCTTAATTTTGATTAACACAAACTATAAGGTGGGTATAAGGCGGTTGTATTTCACAACCTAAGGGAAAAAGGCTCTTAAGTGCTTAGCGCCGCCTCGTTTCCCCCGCTTGCTTGTGCGTGTTTTGAGAAAGAGGGCCAATCGAGGGTTTGCCGCCCAAGTATTATCTACGTATATTATATTTGCTTGTTTTCAAGATTAAACCCTCTTGAACGTTTTGGTATTCCACCAACGTTCTAAAGTCATCGAGAACGTTCACTCCACGTGATCGTTTTCATTCTTTGAGGCTCCTTTAATCGAGAAATCGATTCGAGGGGAGATTTGTAGATTTGAGTCTACGTAATACATTCAAAAATCCAAAAAAGTTAAAACAATCAAAAACAAAAAAAAATTGAAAAATCGAAAAACCGCAAAAAGAATCTTCTTTGCTACCACCCATTCTACGCTTAGTGCATGCGCACTCGATCGAAGGAGTATTCTAATTCTAGCGACGCTTCAAATCGACGCAATCGTAATTGAAGGAATCGACGACGTAGACGAGATTTAGAAACCGACGTTCCTAATATCGTTGTTGAAGAAACCTTAGACGAGATGGCCGACAATCGTTCGATGATGGAATTGCTCCAAGCACCCACCGAGGGTTATGGAGACGCGATCGTAATTCCCGCTATCGAAGCGGAGAATTTTGAGATTAAGAGCGGAATGCTTTCGTTGATACAAGCTACAAAGTTTCGAGGTCGTGAAGCCGATAATCCTCATGACCATATTCGGAATTTTGATCGTCTTTTGGCCACGAGAAAGTTTAAGAACGTCGACGCCGATGTCGTCAAGCTTATGCTTTTTCCGTACTCGCTCGATGGTGCCGCCAAGGATTGGTACGAGAAAGAGCCACCTAATTCGATAATTACGTGGAAGGATCTCGTTTCCAAATTCGTTAATCATTTTTTCCCACCGTCTAAGACGACGTTTTTCAAAAATGAAATTACGAGATTTGAGCAAAAACCGAATGAATCTTTTAGAGACGCGTGTGATCGTTTTAAGGAATTGCTTAGGTAATTTCCTCACCATGGATTTTCCGAGTTGCACCAAATCGATACGTTTTACAACGGTCTTAGTTTTCAAGAACAAGATTCGTTAAATTCCGCCACCGGTGGCAACTTTTTGTGCAAAACTCCGAAAGACGCTTTAATGATTATCGAGAATGGATCCAAGGTTTACCAACTCCGCAACGCACCGAGTGTTGCCAATGTCGCCAATGTAAGTAGTTCTAATCGCGACATTGAGAGAGTTGATGCGAAAGTCGATAAGTTGACGAATGTGTTTACGTCTTTTCTCATTGAGATGCAAAAGAAAGACGCTCCCGCTACGTTGAAAGCGGTTGAGGTTTCGTGTACGTATTATGGTGGACCTCATAATTATTACGAGTGTGCGGCTACGGATGGCCAAACGTCGAATGTGAGTGTGTTAAACAACAATTTTTCTAATCAAAATCAAAATAACGTCGGTCCATCGCAACAAGGAATTATAACCAAGGCAACAATTTTAATCAGAACCGAAACAATTTTCAAGGAAATAATCAACAAGGAAATTTTTCGAATCAAGGAGGTTATAATCAAGGTCGTAATTTAAGTTGGCAAAACCGAGATAACAACAACAACCAAAACTCGAGTTTTCGAATCAACACTAATCAAGGAAACAATTTTTCGAATGGTAATCAAGGGAATTTTCAAAGAAGTAATCAAAACCAAGGGAACTTTAATGCTAATCAAAATAGTTCGTCAAACGATTTTCAAAATTATATGAAAACGAATGAGGCTAATATGAGACGATTAGAGGGACAAATTGGTACTTTGAAAAACGAATTTTCCAACACTTTGAAAGGTCAAAATAATAAAATTGAACAAGGTCAAAGTGAGATTAAAAAGATGTTTTCGGCAATCATGAGCAATCAAGCGAGTTCGTCTTCGAGTACGTTACCTAGTAACACCGTACCCAATCCAAAGGAACAATGTAAAGCCGCCTCGTCTATTGGAAAAGGTCGTGTGATTACCCCTAACCTTGATGGATTTAGAGTTGTTTCTTCCTCTCCACCCTCGACTTCTAAGACACCTTCATGTTCTAAAGTCGAGGGGTTAAACGTGGTGACCAAGTAAAAGAGTGCACACCCTCGCGTACCTCAAATTCCATCCACGGTTCAAAAAGAGAGCTTCATCGACCTCACCAAAGTAACCCTTGAAGAAACTTGTGCATCGATCCTTCTTAAAAAACCTAAAAGGCGTATGCCGTGAAAGGAAGAGGATCCGGGCCAAAATCTATTACCTTGTGACTTTTCCGAGATTGTGGGATTTTTAGCCCTTGCCGATTTAGGTGCTAGCATCAACCTTATGCCTCATTCTCTTTGGAAATTAATGAGATTGCCTAGACTTACCCCCACGAACATGACTATCGAGCTAGCAAATTGTACGCCTTTAATACCAATTGGAATAGCTGAGGATGTCTATGTTAAAATTGGAAAATTTGTTTTTCCATCGGATTTCGTTATATCCGATTACGAGTGTGACCCTAAATGTCCCATTATTTTAGGCCGACCATTTTTATCGACGGCTCGAACCGTATTCGACGTTCACGAGGGGAGACTTACTATGAGATATGTGGAGGATAAAATGGACTTTTTCACGAGTAAATCCCAAGTGTTTAATGACAATGAAAAGACCGAGGTTTCAAAACCTAATGTTTCTAAACCTAATGATTTCAAAATGTTAACTTTAGCGAAAAATACGAGGCTTGACGCATATTTTGAAAGAATTAAGAAGAACGGTTTTAAAGATGATGATTTTAATGATTATGAATACGTGTACCTAATTCAAAAGGGGATGCGTAAATTTATGGATGAAAAATCACTTTGGGATATATTTAGTGAAACAAGTGAAACACCAATTCCGAAGGGTGACGTTAGTGCCATCACAACAAAGACCAATATGGGCTCGTCTTCACCACCTTCGAAGGACCATGAGTTTGAGGCCCATACTTCTAAACCCATTGAAATGCCTTCCACTACTAGCCCCAAATCCATTAAGGCTAAGGAAGTGGCCCAACCCAATGCAATCTCACCCATCATATAAATGTCACCTAAGCATAGCCCAAGGGCTTGTAAGACCATGGTTGTGACTCTCGAGAAATCCACTCGATAACTTGCTCACATCGACACTTTCTTTAATGGCGATGGTGATTTTGCCAAGATCGAGCATATACTTGTTAATCCACCATCCATCTTCGAGGATTTACCCTTTGATAAATCTTCAAATGAAGAGGACGATCTCGTGTCGAAAATTTCTTATGATGATGAGAATGACGACACATTCACAACGTACTCGAATTCCGTATACGAACCTATTTTTCATCATAATCCCATTTTTGATGATGAATTCGAGAACGTTGATGACCATGTTATCGATCCTCCTTCGTTTCACGATTGTGATGATGAAGAATTCTTTAAGGAGGTCGATGAATTTCTCGCTATAGACACAAGTCCCATTCTCGAGGAGTTACCTTATAAACACTCCTCATTTGAGAATGATGTTTACCACATTCGTGAGGATCTAACTTATCAACGATCCCCACAAAAGAATGATGGTTTCGTGCTTGATCGTGATCTCTTCGAGAGAGTTTCTAAAATCATCAAAGAGGGGAATGACAAAGCGTGGATTGACACGCCTATCTATGACGAAGAAATCGATGAGATCGACGTTCATGAAGATGACGAGTATGTAGACCCCGAGGGGGCGGTGTTCTTTATTGATCGACGTTTTGAGCACTTATATAATACACCACCCCTAACCGCGACTTAAATGTGAGGATTTTTAGCGCGACCAATTTTGAATTTGACACGCCAAATATTTTCGACATTATCAAATCGGGTTTTCATAAAGAGTTTTTAAACGATGAAAAAGGAAAGGATTTTAAAAATGTTTTAAAAGAATTTTCTACAAGTTTAACTCCATCATCACCGCGTTTTATGAGTGCTACCACCTCGTCTACTCCTTTTGACGATGGTTGGTGTGGATCTAGTGTGGGGGAAGCCCCTTATGATCCCTCACATTTCTCCACCGAGGATGAGATTTACGATCCCGGAATTGCTTGTAAAGGGAAATCTCGGTCTTCCACCGATGCAATAAATGGAAAATCTTTTCGTTTGCTTGGTGTAAGTCTACCTCGAGTAGCTCATTATGTTTCCTTACCCATTGCCCCACCTTTCTACTTCTTATCTCTTTTCTTCTACCCCTTTGGGGTTTTGGCATGTGTTGAAGTGGCGTTGGTTCGTTTATCCCATGAAAACGAGGACGCCATCTTCGATCCCGGTATTTTGCGTCATCAAAGGACTTAGTCCTTAGTACAGGTTGCTTTTGGGCATTGTTTATCATGTAAGCCCCACCAAAACGACCAAACCAAGATTATCCCTAAATGATCACATTTATGGGGATTCGAGTCGAGCTTTTGACTCGGTTATCAAAAACAAGGTGCCTCGTGGGGGATTCTCATGCTTATCCTTGTAAATATTATCGCTTTCTTAGTTTAATGTAACGAGGGGACTTGTGCTCTTCCAACCTTTGTTCGATGGTTGTTTGTGATTGTGATTTATTAGGTTCATCGTCATCATTGAAGCCTCTCGTGTTCGTTTTACGGATCACTTGAGCTTCGATCGTTGCCTTTGGATATTCCGATATCCGATGATATCCTTTTATGTTCTAACGTTTATCTTATTAGCATAATTCATAAACGGCTTTTAGGTTATTCGTTCTACCCTTTCCATGCTCGAGATTAAGCATTCGACTTCGTCTTTAGTATGGGGGTGTTTACACCCCTAAACTCGAAACATTGAGGACAATGTTTAGTTTTAGTATGGGGGGGGGGTGAGTAGATACTTCACCTTGCTTACGTCACCACGTAATCCAATATTCATCTTTTTGTTATCGTTTTGTTGCAAAATAAGGCTAAAAATGGCCAAATTTTAAAAATTTTCTTCTTTTCCATAAATGTTTAAGACACGAATGTAGGTTTTCCGATGGTGAGAATAAGAGTAATTTTTGACTCGACCGTGCGTGTTGAGCACTTAGCTTCGATTCCTTAACTTTTTAGGCTAAGTCTCTTAAATGAGGACGAGAAATGATAGAGTTATTTATAAGTCTCGTAATCGTCACGATCTCATGTGTAGTAATTATTAGCTTATTCTCCCCACGCTTTTGCATAATAAATTGTTAATAAATATTGATTTAGCGGTTTAGTCACTATTGTTGGTTTCTAATTTGTTTTAGTAGCTTCCATGTAATTAAATTGGGAAAACATTAAGGTATCGCCAGCGTCACGGTTTTGAAGTATTGGCACCCGAATAATCGAAAGCTTCACCTAATAATAGGATTTCAAGTGCTCGCCTAAATTACGCAAAAATTTGAAGCTCACAAGGCCAAAAAATCTATGCCCAAATTGAAAGTGAATCAAGCCTTAATCTTTGAAGCTTTAAAGATCCAAAATTCGCTTTAGCGTGAGGATATACGTCTTTGGCTAATAAAACCACCGACAAGGAGGATAATAAAAGGCAAGGCAAGACCGAAGTCATAATAAAAGCTTCATGGCGAAGTTGAATAAAAGATGGAGGTAAACCTATGATAATAAGGCCCTTCCGTTAGGGGGCGTATAAAAGTCTTGGTAATAAGTCTCATGTTCAAAACCGTTATAAAACCGTGTTTAACGATCCTTCTTGTTGACTTAATTTTTCGACATTGTTGTCTATTGGGGTGAATTATTAATTTAATGATTTTGGTTACACCGTTAAGACTCTATTTTTAAACTTAAATCTCTATTCACGCATAAGTCAATGATGTATCCTCGTGATCATTAAGACAAAATAAAATATAAGAGATACCAACTAGGAATAAGGGAGTCTAGGTTCGTAATTAACACTCATGAGATATGATCGTGTTGCTAACTTATGATAACAATGATCTCGTTACACGCTTAGCATGGAATTGGTTGAAAATCGAGGATGACGAAATTATTTCTAACGAAGCATTCACGTGTTCTTGTTCTATGATCCCAAAAGTCACTTAATCGTGATGAAAGCAATAAATTATGTCTAAAACACGTTTAGTAGTTCATTTAAGTTTACGTCTTAAATAAATGTCTTCATAAAATGAATTTTGGAAGTGCTATGATACTTAATTCTAGCATTGCGTGGGGACACGACAATGGTTTAGTATGGGGGAGTGATGAGACTGCAATTATACATAGTCTCATCGTCCAAATCGGGCTTAAAACGCTTATAATATCATCAAAATACCCAAATATATGTTTGTGCTTGTTCATTGTGTATTCTAGGTATGGATATCGTGAAATCATCAAAAGATCACAAGAATCAAGCAAAAACAAACACGGGAAACGAAGCCGCACAAAGAACCGGACCCGAATCCTGAATTTCCAAAATGGTCCTTGAATTTTTGAAGATTGTCAACATTGGTCCCTCATTTTTGAAGATTTGGCAAGAAAAGTCCTCCAAGAATCAAATTATATAAGAATGGTCCTTGAAGATTGAAGTCATGACATGTTCAGCCCTTCAAGATTGGTCAAGATACATTTTTTGTCCTTGTTATAAAGTTTGAAAAACCCTTGTGCCATATTTGACAATTGGTTCAAACTTATTATAAAGGGATTCCAACTTTTTGGCTGTTAAACATAAAGTGACAAAGTATAGGGAATAGAGGGGCCATTTTTGCCAGACAAGGAAAGTGAACCAGCCACTCATAACCCACCACATCACCCCTTCCCTGCCACGTCACCACACCCCATTATATACTTAACCTATTTATTTATTAAGTCAAAAGAATGGTCAAATCATTTTTGTACGGGGGAAACAAGTTTTATTAAGTTAAAACATGATCTAAATCCCCATATCATCATCATCACCCTCGCCTAAACCCTAATTCCCCTCCAGCATCAATTAAACTACCCACCCAACCAAAACCCAATTAACATTGGGTGAAATGATTATTACCATTTTCTTACCCAACTTCCCAACCCAGAAAGCGAGTGGCTTCACCTTGTCCCCCCCCCCCCCACAACAACACCTCTTCACGTGTTACTAAACAGTGGACCCCTTTTTGACCAAATCAACGTATGAGATAAAAAACGTGATCCCCACAACATCATAGACGGTCAAGATCATTCTCAGAGCAGCTGGCATCTTCACATGGGTTCAAGACCAGTAATTCAAAGGAAGCATCCAAGGGGGCATATTCGAATATGAAGGGCAATTTGGGAATCACAAGTCAGCTAGGGTTTATGTTAGATATCTTATTCACATGTGTATATAAGCAGCAGTAGTCATAGATAGGTTCTTGTTCCAATTTTTCTTTTCTCAAGTTTGTAATCCGAATTTTGATTAATGAAGAGTTGAGTTCCATTGTGTTTTTTTTTAAATTCCATTTACTTTCTTGCAAACTTTATTTTCTAGCATTTATCAAATATCAAATTCTGATATTTGAGATCCACTTTTAGATAAGCAACTTATAACTTATTGAATAAGCTATAAGACGGTTCCTAATAGAGTTTAAATTCAGTTGGTTCTCTTTACATTTTACTTGCAAAACGTTTTCATTGCCAAAGTTTTTATAAAAATCAAGTTTAACTGTTTTTTTGTACCTTTTACTGTAGCATAAGCCCAAAAAGCTACAGCTTATCTGTCAAATAATTGTGCATATTGAGCTTATTGCTCTTGTTATCCCTTGTTACTTTGTTCATGTTTCAGGTTCCAAGAAGCTTGGTATTTTGTTGATGTATTTTCAAGAAATTCCAAGTCCTAGTAGATGGTTTCCATGTAGATTACACTTAGTGATAAGCTGATGTTAAGTTGATGTTTTGAGGATATAAACTCAAAAAGGTCTTGAGGAGTTCCTATAGTTAGATTAGGCTGAGTACTGCACTTAGACTCAATGTAAGTACTCTTAAATCCTTTTTACGTGTTCTGCTTGAAAATTTTCAACTTATGTTATTTGCTTATCCTGCTTGATACTGTTTTCGATGCTTATTTGCTCATAAGCTTGTTGTTTTTCTGTCAATTTATGGTTAACTTTCTGTTTTGAATGCTTTTTCTTCTTTTCACTTTTCACTTTCCATGTCTTGATTTTAATCTTAGATTATAGTCATTAGTTTAATTTTCATTATTTTAACTAGTGTTTGGAAGTAGTTAATATTTTGTCATAAGATTAGGTACTTGATTTAAGCTTGATTGCCCAATGTTTCTAAGGTTAGTATAAGTGGTTCTCAACTTTTGTTTCATTGACTTGTATCAAAAATTAAAATATTAGTTGCTTGGTGTTTTCTGTAAATTCTCGATCAGTAGGTATTGGATCGTTTGCTTTTGTTGGTATTGTAGTTTGTAATTGCATGTTTTGTGTTTATTTGAAGTTGCTCGACTATATGTATTTTTATTTAGACTTGGTGCCCGTTTGATTCAATCTTGCTTACTTTCGCTAACTATTTTTGCCTATGTGAGGTATAACACATGAGCAGCTATTGTAAGAGCAAGAGTAGGATTTGGACTTTAATTTTTGGTGTGCACTTAGTGTTAGTAGAAAGCTTAATCTGTTTCATATTAAGTTAGAGTTTAGAGTTTTTTAGGATAGCTTATTAGGCAGTTGAAATTCACATAGGTGTATTTAAGCGACTGTTACTGTGAATCCAGTAGCTTTGCCTTTGATTTTTTTATTTGCTGCCTATAAATTGTGGTAAGTGTTTGGTTTTTGTGATATCGTGATTGGTTGCTGCTGATAAGTTAAATTCGTTGCTTATAAAGACACTATAGCCAACTGCTATAGTGTGATTTATGTCCAAGCCAAAAAGATAAGAAAAAAAGTCACAGAAAGTGCAACAAGTGGGTCTTGAACACCTGACCTGGACACAATATCAGACGCAGCATCACCCTCCAGTACCATATGATATCTTCCTACACTTTCTTTTCTAACCCTTCCTTTCTTTTTATTAATTAATATTAAAATAAAACATAAAAAAACCGCAACAGGCTGGGTTCGAACCCCAGACCTGCTCAACACACAGCAGACGCAGTAACACTATATTCAACCATCAGATCTGTTGGTCCTTTTTTGTTTATACTTTTTTTACTATCTTTTTATACAGTTGTTTTAAAGAAATTGATAACACAAAAAAAAGTGCCTCAGTGGGTTTCAAACCCATGACCTCTGAGTAACAGAAGACGCAAAACAACATCAGCCCACCATCTGCTCTATTCTGTCTTTTGGTTATTAATTTCTTTTATTTTTCCTTTATTCCCTTTTTTTATTTTCTTTTTAGCTTTTTTAAATAATAAGCCATAGCTTATTCAGTCCTTTTTAGCTTAATTTTCATAGCTTTTTCTATATTTTCATTTTTCCCTTGTTTATTATTAGACTTAGGATTTTTGTGTGCAAAAATTAGATTTTTCCCGTCTAGATTTAATTTATTAGGATTATTTTCTTTTAAATTAGTTTTTAGGCTTTACTAAAAATATAAAAAGGTTTATAAAATCTTTCAAAAAATACTTTTTAGCTTTTATTAAATATATTTTAGGTTCACAAATAAAAATGTTTTAATTTGCACTTATTTTTAATTTTATTTAATTTTGATCTTTTTCATTAACTTTAAAAATTATTTTAAAATTATAAAAAAGTTTTTAGGCAATTTGGTTTTTAAATTTGTAATCTTTATATTTTTCTTTAGTTAAGATAAAATTTCGGTAATTTTTAGACTACTTTTTCGTTTTGTCGATTTTTACGATTTCGCATTTTTCGCGTCGTAAGGTAATTTTTAGCATAACTCGTCTTTATTTTTCTCTTTTTCTCATCCAAAAAACGACACTAATCCAAACTTGATCTTTATTTTTGGCACCTAATACACACACCTCCTTCGAGAACGAACCCGCATTTATTCGGTTTTACGTTTTTCCTAAAGCGTAAGACTTAATACTTGCCACATTTATACGTTGTTTTCCTAAACGCGTGTTTTTACTACATCAATAACTTATTTTCTGTGGGATAATTTTGTGATGCAAACCTAGAAGTTGCTTTTTGAGAGCATACCTGCTTCATTCGTAATTTGGAAAGGGTTGATTTATTGAAAGGTACTCGAGGGAATAATTTGTACACTTTGTCTCTACAAGACATGATGGCCGCTTCTCCCATATGTCTTCTCTCCAAAGCGTCGAAGACTAAGTCATGGTTATGGCATCGACGGTTATCTCATCTTAACTTTGACGCTATCAATCATTTGGCGAAAAACGAACTTGCTCGTGGTCTCCCTAAACTTTCATTTCACAAGGATCATTTGTGTTCCGCGTGTACAATGGGGAAAAGCACTAATAAATCATACAAACCCAAGACTGAAGACACTAACCAAGAGAAACTATATCTGTTTCATATGAATCTTTGTGGGCGAATGCGTGTTGATCGTCTTAGTGGTAAAAATTACATCCTCGTCAACTTTGATTATTACTCTCGATTTACATGGGTGAAATTTCTTACAACAAAAAATGAGGCACCTAAATTCATCATCGGATTTCTCAAGATGATTGAAGTGCGTCTCAACACTACTGTCCGACGCATTCGTACAGATAATGGAACTGAATTTGTGAATCAAATCTTGCTTGATTACTATGAAGAGGTTAGCATTTCTCATGAAAAATCTGTTGGTTGCACTCCACAACAAAACGGTGTCATTGAAAGGCGAAATCACACACTTATGGAAGCTGCTCGAACGATGTTAATTTAGGCAAAGGCTCCATTGCTTTTATGGGCAGAAGCAGTATCTACATCAGTGTACACCCAAAACCGGTCACTAATTCGTAAACGCCATGGTAAAACACCTTATGAGCTTCTCCATGGAAAAGTACCAGATTTATCATATCTTCATGTATTTGGTTCTCTTTGCTATCCAAATAATGATGGTGACAATTTGGGAAAACTTCAACCCAAGGCTAATATTGGTATTTTCATTGGTTACGCACCCGCAAAGAAAGCATACCGAATCTACAACCGTAAATCTCGCAAGATCCTCGAAACTATGAATGTTGATTTTGATGAGCTGACGGCTATGGCTTCTAAGCAAAGCAGCTTTGAACCCGCACTTCATGAAATGGGACCCAGCAACATTAGTTCTGGTCTTGTCCCAAACAACCCTACTTCATCATCATTTACACCACCTTCCATGAATGAATGGGATACGTTGTTTCAACCGTTTCATGATGAATTCTTTACTCCTCCAAGTATTATTGCTCCAGAACCTGAGGTAATAGCTCCGGTAACCGAATTTGTCGCTCCAGCAACCGAAGCACAATCATATACGTCTGCACCTACAATTTGTCAAGATATACCTTCCACGAGTAATTCTAAACCAACACATGTTTCAACTACCCATGTCACGCCTATTGATGATGAAGAGGATGATGATGATCACGATTTGGAATTCGCTCAAATACGTGAAATTCCATTCTTTGGTGTACCAATTCTGGACCATAATCAAGCCAGGTCGTCCACCTCAGAGGAAGCTTCTACTACGGTCTACTCCAATCCACAGATTCGTGAACATGACAACAAGTGGACAAAGGATCTCCTATATATTCTATTATTGGTGACCCTAATCGTCAGGTATCCACAAGAATTCAGTTACAAGAAAATGCAATGTTTTGTCATTTTGATGCTTTTCTCACTGAAGTTGAACCTAAGACATGGCAAGAAGCTTTTACCCATTCCTGTTGGATAGAAGCTATTCAAGAAGAACTTAATAAATTTATACTTCTTGAAGTATGGGAACTTGTCCCATGCCCGGATCAAGTACAGTTACTCACTTTGAAATGGGTTTACAAGGTGAAACTCGACGAATTAGGCGGAATATTGAAGAAAAAAGCTCGACTAGTAGCTCGTGGATACAAACAATTATTGGGCATGGACTTTATGGAATCCTTTGCACCTGTTGCCCGTTTGGAAGATATTAGACTATTCCTTGCTTATGCAGCACACATGAATATGATCGTCTATCAGATGGATGTGAAGACGTCATTTCTCAATGGTGAAATCAAGGAAGAGGTCTATGTTCAACAGCCGGATGGTTTTGTGAATCCTAAATATCCTAATCATTTGTACAAGCTTAAGAAGGCTCTCTATGGGTTGAATCAAGCTCCACGCGCATGGTATGATCTATTGTCACAATTCCTCATCACGCAAGGCTTCGCTAAAGGCATGGTGGATCCCACGTTGTTTATTCAGAAACGAGGTAAAGATATGATTATGGTACAAATATATGTTGATGATATTATATTTGCTGCCTCGACCCAAACCTTATCGGATGAGTTTGGCACACTCATGTCTTCCAAGATTAAGATGTCAATGATGGGCAAGGTATTATTCTTTTTAGGTCTTCAGATATCTCAGAGTCCCAGAGGCATCTTTATCAATCAATCCAAGTATGCCCTTGAATCGCTTAAGAAATATAAGATGGAATCTTGTGACCCCGTGGATACCCCAATGGTGGAACGAACTAAGCTTGATGTAGATCCACATGGAGTTGCCGTTGATCTGAACCTTTTTCGTGGAATGATCGGCACCCTTCTGTATATTATAGCCAGTCGACCTGATCTTCAGTTTTCTATATGTATGTGTGCTAGGTATCAAACTAGGCCTACTGAGTTACACTTAGCCACTGTTAAACGTATCTTTCGGTATCTTAAAGGAACCATTAATGCAGATGCGGATCACGCGGGTTGTCAAGATACAAGGCGTAGCACGAGTGGAACTTTGCAACTACTAGGAGATCGACTAATTAGTTGGGCATTGAAAAGGTAGAAAAGCGCTGCAATTTCAAGTACGTAAGAAGAATACATAGCTATGTCCGGTTGCTGTGCTCAAATTCTTTGGATGAGATCGCAATTAACCGACTATGGTGTGACAATCCGTCAATTTATGGTTGATATTTTATTCTCAAATATTATTTAAAAACATTATTTTAATGTTATATTATGAACTCACTTATTTTTGGGAAGAAATTTGGATTTACGTCTTGAAGTAGCATCGACTACGTCTAAACCGGAGGATTCTACGTTACGTGCTTACGTTTACATACACCGTTTTGGTGACAGTCCGACATTTCAGGAAATAAATTTATCCGTGAGTATTATTTTGGAATTTTAAATTTGTGTTGGTTCATAAACTCAAAAATTTACGAGAAGAGATTAGGACTTACGATTATAATTTAACGTCCTTTACGACTAAACCGGAAACCTTAGGATTACGTATTTACGTTTTCGAACTCCGTTTTTGATGAGACAATTTTTATTAGATTCGTTTTGTGCCGTTGATTCATAATTTATAAAAACGTTTTTCGTAAAACGACCCGAGGGCACGCAAATCGAGGAAACTAGAATCGAGAAGTACCCGTAAATTAGTGGATATGAGACAAGTGGGACACTTGTCCCACCCCCACTAACCCATGGCTAAAATAAGCCACAACACCATGAGGTGTCATACTAGTAGCTTACAAGTTACACTTGGTAACTTACTTAGCTAAACAATCTACAAAACCACAAACCACTTCACCACAAACCATTTTCTCTTAAATACATACATGCAAACCACTCATACTCTCCTCCCTCTCTCTCTAAATTTTGTCCAAGAACAACCCCTAAACACCTTCATTTGATCAAATTTAACCATGAAATCATATATTATTCACACATATGATGAAGCCCTTTTCAAGCTCTATTGATTGGTGGTGATTTTAACATCCAAGGAGAAGATTTGGTGATGTCCAAGGGCTGATTTCTACATGAAGTTTACAATTATTGGTGGCCTTGAAGATTGGTGTTGATCTACCACAAGTTTTGCCATCAAAAATCCAAGCCTTGATCATAAACTACACAACCTTGGTGGTATAAAGATTGTTTTCCTATCATCTTGTTATTTTGATTATGTAATCTTGTATTTTATTTTTTTATGTATATGTATATGATGATGAATGATGATTAAAAATATTATGTGGGGATTTGGTGTTGATAGATTTGATAAACATGGGTAAAAAGATGGAAAAACCACATGTAAAAATGGTTAAATCTTGCTTAATAAGATGGCTGTATAAAAACAGTTAGTAACCAAATGATAAACTGATAAAATGGTAAAGTGGAATCAATATACAGTAAGTATTAGGTGTTATACACATGTGAGAGTTGGCCATACAATTGAATCATCAAAATGAGTGAGATATGGTCAAAACAAGATGAGTGCACCAATCTGAATAGTCTGTTTTGTAGGGAGTGTTAATGATAGTTAAAAATGGAATGAGCAGTAGCTATAACTAACTTATTTGTAGCACATAATATGAAGTTTATGCCATCCAAAAATGAGCTTCTATCTCCTTATATAACTCAAGATATGATAAAAATGGTGAAGATGAAACTAAAAATCAGATTTTGAAGAATTAATATTTAATAGTATTATATAAGCACTCAAACTAATATAGTATAAAATGTGAATTAAAACCCACTAACTTATAAATTTCATTTATATAAATGTGTATAAGGTTAAATAAATGGACACTTTATAAAAATGGTAGTTGAATAAGATTTATACGTTATAAAAACTATAAACATGATTTTTACGACTTTTTCGGCTATTACCGTAAAATTAACGTTTTTCGCCAAATAAAACTTAGACGATCAAAACCGTCTAATGTAAAGTTTTTAAAAGTCATATACTGATATATAAGTACCTAATACAAGTAAAAACCGATAAAACCCGAACTATATGACATACGGACATTAACGAGCTAAGTTAGCATATTGGACTAATAATTTAACTAAATAAGTTAAACACTTATAAAAATTACTTATTGGGCTTAACCCATTTGGGCCCAACATGTAAAGTATAAATACTGGTAATACAAGTATAAAATGGATTAATACAAGTTAAAGGACTTATAAAAGGCTTATTGGACCTAAAACATGTAAATAGGTAAAACTAGTAAACTAATATAAAAGTTGTCAACACATAACACAAAAATGAGTGAATGAAAATACATAAACCCACTTGATCATAATCATATGTATAAAGTCATCATATATATACATAATTGTTATTTTGATAAATTCATTGGACAAAAGTCTAAGAAGAGTGTTATTTGTCTAGGTTTCCGTGATTGAGGCACGTACCGTACATCCGAATTGCCGATAACCCGCTTTCCCACATCAACGTGAGCTCATAGCCTCGCACTCTTTTAAATGTTTTTATGAAATGTTTTATAAACCCGTGAGGGAGATAACATGTTAGTTTTTTATAAAATAGGACACTAGTTTTCCCGATTGTCTGTTTATTGATTTGGACCCGAATGATTGTATGACCCGATGAATGATTAAATGACCCGATAGATGAAATGAAATGGATTATTAAAGTTAGGTTATGTCACTAAAAGTCCCATTAGCATGAATTATGAACTACCGGGATTTGGTAGACGCTTATGCATATAATAGTACTGATGTTGAGTAAAACTACACCTTTAGGAAAAGGATGCAATAAATAGGGCAAGTGAGCACGACGATTTAGGAAAACCGTGTGTGAATGACCCAATTAAGTTCGTTCTCAAGGAGGCTAGTGTGTTATGTGTGTAATGATTTGGATTAATTTGTGATTATATTTGAGAAAAGAAAAATAGAAAAGGGATTAGAAGAGAATGACGGTTATGAAGACGGATTAAACTAAGTCTAAAAAGGCGTACACGTAAAGTCGTAAAAACCACCAAAATTAAAATTAATTCCTAAAAATTCCTAAAAATCACCAAAAATCCTTAATAATATTCTAAGAGTTTACAAAAAATCAAAACTTGCAAAAACCTTTTAATTAATTAGATAATGACTTTTTAATGCTAATTAAAGCCCTAAAAATCAAAATTAATTATTAAAAAGCCCTAAACAAGATTTTCAAGTTTGTAAACCTCAAAAATACTCTAATTAAGCTAAAAACTATTTTTCAAAATTTTAAAACTAATTAAAACTATTTTTAAATAATTAAAAATTCCTAAAATCAATTAAATCTTAAATTAATTATAACAAATAATTAAAAGACCTAAAAATATTTGGAAAGTTGCAAAAATCCTAATTAAGTATTTAGAACCTAGGAAAAATATAAAAACCTAGAAAATCAGACTTTTAATTTTTAATAATAAAATAATATTAAAATAATATTTAAAAATCCAAAAATTATAAAAAATTCTAAAAACTTGCAAACTAGCTTAATTTAACCTAAATAACTCAGAAATGAAAGTGAAATTACCTAAATACCCCTATTGGGCCTAGAAAATGAGCCAAACCCTAAACAGTCCCTTATTGGGCTTAATTAAGGCCCAATAAGAGAAAGTGCTCAAAATAAGCTCAAAAAGCACAGGTTGACTCAAAATTTGATTTTAAACAACTTTTTCCAAAGGCCCAAAGCTGAAAATGTGAAATAAGCTAACTTATAATAAGCAGCTTATTCTTAATGGGCTTTTTGGCCCATTAAGCTATAAGCTGATGCCATAAGCTAAAATTTAACACACAACCTTCTTTTGACCTAACAAAGACTTCTGTAAAAAGAAATTTCAAATAAGACCACTCAATAAGCCAGAAACAAGTCAACAACTTATTCACAAAACGACAAAATAGTCGTTTTTATGATCTAGACCACCTCAGAAGCTGATTCAAGTTGCAAAATGTTTCTTTTGACAAAACTAAGCTTAAAAACCAAAGAACTTTCAAATAAGCACACTCAATAAGCTGGAAAATCAAATAAGCACTTATCTTAAAAGTCAAACAAGTTGGTTTTCTAGTGAAAAGTCAAAGTCAAAGTCTGATAAGCTCCAGTTCAATTAAATGGGTCAAATAATGAAGATCTATTACAAAAAATAAGTTGTTGCAAGTCAGAATAAGCTAGAATAGCTTATTAATAAGCTGATGACAAAATTGCACTAGCAGGGGCTAGTTTTAGATGTTGAGCAGTGGGAACTTTTCCCACTGCTTGACTATTTTGACTTGTTGTCTTTAGTGACTTTTTCTTGGATTCAGTTTTCACAAAGGCACCCAATTGATATTTGGATCAAAAGGAGTCAATAACAATCAAAATAACACAATCACTAACAGCCAATTGATACAGTTTAATCAATTAATCACCAGACATTGCACAGATATGAACAATAAGCAGTTTAGCATTCAAGAGCAGTTTTAGCACAAATCAGCCAACCAAATTCCATCAAATGCACACACAAGCTATAATAAACTCCAATAAGCAAGTCTAAACAGGTTTCATGCACTGGTTCAAAGAATTAAGCAAGATCCAAGCTATGAAAGTTACTGATGAACACTACACATGCAGATTTATACTTTTGCTGATGTATTTGACACACAAGCCAATTTCAACACCTTAAATCTTTCAAACAGGTTATGTTAACTTTGTTTAAACCACTTTTATCCCTAAGCATGCATACACACTAAGTGTTTCCAAAATCCTAGGTCAAAACAAGCAGAAACAAGGTCTAGATAGCAGATTAATCAATTCAAGTGTTCAAACCCAAAAACTTGCAGCAAAACACTCTCAAACAAAGGTATATCAGATACAAAGCATAAACAACACTTTCCCTTAACACAAAATCAGATTACAAGCATAAATCAGTAGACCCAAACACCCCTTTAACTTTTTCAAATCAAGATTTTCAAAAGCAAAACAAGATTTCAGGCCAACCAAGCATCAATTAACACTCAAACAAGTCTAATAAACAGATTCAAGCAAGAACAAGCCACAAAATTCACAAGAACAACAGTTTCATACAAATATCACCAAAAATCACAATTTATGCAGATTTGGAGATTAAGTAAGCAAACCTCATGGATGTACATCCACACCCACGAATTTTGAGCTTATGTGCTAGCAAGAACAAGCACAAGCTTCCACAAAAGCCTGCTAAGATTCAACAAGGGTTAAGCACAATAACATGAAAAATCAGAAACTTGGAAAAATCTTGATTGATGCAAACTTGTTACCCCACACTTGATTATCCCCAAGTTATAAGCCTCACCACACCTTAACCAACTCAGTTAGGATGCTATGATCAGCCCTATAGCCCAAGAATTCCAAGATTGGAACAAGACTTAGCAAAATATCAAGAAAATGAGGAAAATATGCAAACTTGTGCACACTCCTCTTTTGAAAACAGATTTTGAACTTTAAGAACTACAAAGCATATAACAAATGAAAGCAGTAAACAAGAGTGGCCAATGACTTTTCTTCAAGATTTCAAACTCAATTTCATTAAACTTGAAATAGGATTTACAGAAACTTGAACCAAGGAAAAATCAAAAGCAAACGTCTAATGAAGCACCCTAAGGCCTTTATATAGGCATACAAATGACTAAGGAACAGCTAAAAACTTAAAACCCTAGTGCTTGATCTTCCAAATTTGCCCTTGAGAACTTTGTCTTCTTCTTGAATCATGTGACTTGTTTTGGAGTTATATAAGAGCTGGCAAGTGTTAAATTGATCCAAGGGTGTGTATGAAGCTTAAAAAGTAAGCACAAGTCTCAAACATTGGATTGCTGGTTAGTTTTTGTTTGGACGCGAGAAGTGGGGCAGGGGAAGGTTGGCATTGTCACATGCATGAGAGTGATGGGAGTTTAGGGGTTGGGTTATGATTAGAGGGCCATTAATCATCATTCTGGAAATTATTAGGGCTTAATTACAAGAAATTAAGAAATCCCTAATTGTGTTCTTGAGGTGAATAGTGCCAGGTTTGATTTGTTTTTGTGATGGATTATATTTAAATAAGTGTTAATGGCGCCAAGATTAAATTAATCTTAATCCGGATGAGTGGATTGGTGAGGTGGAAGAGGGGTGAGTTGTGATTGGCTGGATGGAGTGAGTGGGGCACGTGTCACCCCCTCACTGGTCTATGTAACTTCCTTGTCTGGCCCAATATTACCCCCTATCTTTCTTTCTCTTGCCACTTTGTAAATAATCAGCCAAAAACTCGTTTCCTTTGTATTTGAAGTTTCAAACTTCACACTTTTGCCCCAAAAAGTTTCATAAAGTAAATTCAGGGGTATTTCTTGCCATTTTTGCATTCTTCAAGGGCTGGTTTGGCATTTTCTTCAATGATAATGGTCTTGACTTGTATGATTGTCATCTTGGAGGACTGAAATTGCCAAGTCTTTGATAAATGAGGGACCATTTTTGCCAATTGTTGAAAGTTGAGGGTCCTTTTTGTAATTTTGGATTTTTCAAAGGACCAAACTTGTCATTTCTTGTACTTTGAAGGACTTCATGATATATTTGTCTTTGTGGATGATATTGGTTGACAATTTAGCTTTGTTGAGGGGCTAAACTTGCCAATTCTTCAAAGTTAAGGGCCCTTTTGGTAATTTTGACAAACTTTAGGGACCAAACTTGTAATTATGAGGATACAAGGGTATAAAGTGTCAATTCTTCATAATTGGAGGACCCTTAATCATTATTCTTCAAATCTTCAAGGGTTGATCTTGGGAAAGTCTTCACTAGGGCTTGGTTCATTGTGCGGCTTCGTTTCCTGTGTTCCTTTTTGCATGTTTCTTGTGATCTTTTGTCATTATCTCAATATCCGTACCTAAAATACACAAGCAACAAACACAAGCATATATTTGGGTATTTTGATGATATTTAATGCATTTTAAGCCCTATTTGGAAGATGAGACTATGTATAAAAGCAGTCTCATCACTCCCCCATACTAAACCATTGCCGTGCCCTCACGCAATGCTAGAATAAAGTATCAAAGCATCCAAAATTCATTTTATTCACTTTATTGGAATGATAAACTAGCTACACTACTACTATTACTACTACTTGTGTTATAGACATAATGTATGATTTTCATCGCAAAATGGGACGTTTAGGTTCATAGAATAAGAACACGTGAATGCTTCGTTAGAAATAATTTCGTCATCCTCGATTTTCACTCCAATTCCATGCTAAGCGTGCAACGAGATCATTGTCATTATAAGTTAGTAATGCTAACACTACTCATATGCCCTAATCACGTACTTATCCTCCCATTATTCCTAAGTTGTATCTCTTATATTTTATGATGTCTTAAATGTTTCACGAGGATACATTGTTTGACTTATGCGATAATAGAGATTTAGGTCTAAAAATAGAGTCCTAACGGTGTAACTAAGACCATCAAATCAATAACCCCTCCTAATAGACAACGATGTTAAAAAATTAAGTTGACAAGAAGAATCGATAAACACGGTTTTATAACGGTTTTGAACATGAGACTTATTACCAAGACTTTTATACGCCCCCTAACGGAAGGGCCTTATTATCTTTGGTTTACCTCCATCTTTTATTCAACTTCGCCATGAAGCTTTTATTATGACTTCGGTCTTGCCTTGCCTTTTATTATCCGCCTCATCGGTGGTTTTATTAGCCAAAGACGTATATCCTCACGCTAAGGCGAATTTTGGATCTTTAAAGCTTCGAAGATTAAGGCTTGATTCACTTTCAATTTTGCATAGATTTTAGGCCTTGTGGGGCTTCAAATTGTTTGATTGATCTAGGTGAGCACTTGAAATCTTATTATTGGGTGAAGCTTTCGATTATTAGGGTTGCCAATACTTCAAAACCGTGACGCTGGCGATACCTTAATGTCTTCCCAATTTAATTACACGGAAGCTACTAGAAAAGACTAGAAACCCAACAATCCCAACTAAACCGCTAAGTCAATATTTATTAAGCAAAAAATATTTACATGCGAAGGGAGAATAAGCAAACAACGAGAACACATGAGTTTTTGAAAGAATACGAGTACTCTACGTTTAGCATAGTAACTTATAATTAACCCTATCATTTCTCGTCCTCATTTAAGAGACTTAGCCTAATTTATAGTTAAGGAATTAAAGCTAAGTGCTCAACACGCACGGTCGAGTCAAAAATTACTCTTATTCTCGCCATCGGAAAATCTACATTCGTGTCTTCAAACACTTATGAAATATGAGAAAAATTTTAAAATTTGGCCATTTTTAGCCTTATTTTGCAACAAAAAATGATAAACAAAACGATAAACTTTGGAAAGCATGAAGGCTTGGCAAGGCAAGTATCTATTCACCCCCCCATACTAAAGTTAAACATTGTCCTCAATGTTTCGAGTCTAGGGGTGCAAACACCCCCATACTAGAGACGTAGTCGAATGCCTAATCTAGCATGGAAAGGGTGTAACCATTAAGTAATAGCCGTTTATGAAGTGTGCTAAAAACCTAAGGTTAGAACATCAAAGGATACATCATGGATATTGAGAAATGTCTCCAAAGCAAACGATCGAGTGCTCCCATAAAACGTACACGAAAGGCTCCAATCGTGAAGATCATGATCTAAAAACCACATATCACAAACAACCACGGAACAAAGGTTGGAAGGGCACAAATCCCCACACGTAAGCTACATTAGACTAAGAAAGCGATAATATGTACATAGGATAAGCATGGGACTCCCCCACGAGGCACCTCGTTTTTGATTACCGAGTCATGAGCTCGACTCGATCCCCTCAACACTAATTATCATTGGGGAAGGTGACTTGGTCGAGGTAGTTCAAGGATGGAACTTCCCCACCAAAGTAGTGCTTCAACCTATGTCCATTCACCTTGAAGTTAGGACCATCATCTTGAGCTAGCTCGATGGTCCCATAAGGAAACACTTGAGTCACGGTGAATGGACCGGACCAACGGGATTTCAATTTACCGGAAAATATTTTTAATCTTGAATTAAAAAGTAAAACTTGATCCCCAATGTTAAAAACCCGGTTTTTAATTTTTGAATCATGCAACTTTTTAGTTTTCTCTTTATAAATCAATGAATTTTCATAAGCAATGTCTCTCAATTCATCCAATTCATTTAATTGCATTTTCCGGTGTTTTCCCGCGGTCTCCATATCATCATTACAATGCTTTAGGGCCCAATAAGCCTTGTGTTCTAACTCGATAGGCAAATGACAATTCTTTCCATACACAAGCTTATACGGAGTGCACCTAATGGGTGTCTTATGAGCGGTCCTAAAGGCCCATAAAGCATCGTCTAACTTATCCGACCAAGATTGTCGGTTTTCCCCCACGGATCTCTCCAAGATCCTCTTCAATGCTCGGTTTGAAACCTCGACTTGCCCACTCGTTTGTGGGTGATAAGCCGTAGAAAGACGATGTGTAACCCCATATTTCCTTAAGACTCTTTCGAATTGGTCATTACAAAAATGGGTTCCACGATCGCTTATGATCGCACGAGGGGTTCCAAACCTAGCAAACAAACTTTTCAAGAACTTAACTACCACACGAGCATCATTAGTGGGCAAGGCCTTCGCCTCCACCCACTTAGATAGGTAGTCAACCGCAACAAGGATGTACTTATTACCACGAGATGATGGGAACAGCTCCATAAAGTCTATACCCCAAACGTCAAAGATCTCACATAATTGAATGATATTTTGTGGCATTTCATCTTTTTGTGAGGCTTTTCCTTGTCGTTGGCATGCATCACAAGATTTCACAAGGATTTGTGCATCTCGGTAAATAGTAGGCCAAAAGAAGCCGGCATCAAACACCTTCTTAGCCGTGAGATTAGCACCGTGGTGACCACCCGTGGGTCCCTCATGGCAAGCTCTAAGGATGTTAGAAGCTTCGGTGCCAAATACACAACGACGGATGATTTGATCCGCACAAGTTCGAAACAAGTAAGGGTCGTTCCAAAAGTAGAACTTGACATCACGAAAGAATTTTCGTTTTTCTTGAGTTGTCATACCCTTAACGATGAAGTTACCCGCATGGTAATTTGCAAAATCCGCAAACCATGGGGTAGAAGAATCAAGCTTAGAATTCACTACACCAAGTGTCTCGAGCGGAAATGTTTCGGTGATTTCCTTGGGCTCGTAAACACTTTGGTGAGGATCTTCCAAACGAGAGAGATGATCGGCCGCTAGATTCTCGGCTCCTTTTTTGTCAACAATGGTGTGATCAAATTCTTGAAGGAGGAGAATCCAACGAAGTAATCTCGGCTTTGCATCTTGTTTAGCCATGAGATACTTGATAGCCGAATGGTCCGTATACACTATGCATTTCGTCAAGACGAGATAAGGTCGTAATTTCTCAAATGCATACACCACGGCAAGGAACTCCTTTTCCGTTGTAGTGTATTTAAGTTGAGCCTCGGTCATCGTCTTGCTAGCATAGTGGATAGGCAAGAAGTGCTTTTCATGACGTTGCCCCAAAACGGCCCCAATAGCGTAATCACTTGCATCACACATAAGTTCAAAGGGGAGGTTCCAATTTGGAGCAACAAGAATGGGAGCTTCGGTAAGTTTCCTCTTAAGGATCTCAAAGGCTCGTACACAATCTTCGTCAAAGACAAAACGTGCTTCTTTTTCAAGAAGATGTGTAATGGGTCGAGAAATCTTCGAGAAATCCTTGATGAATCGTCGATAAAAGCCCGCGTGGCCTAGGAAACTCCTAACTCCCTTGACGGTTTTGGGATGAGGTAATTTGGCGATGACGTCTACCTTAGCTTGATCTACCTCAATCCCTGCTTTCGAGACCTTGTGCCCTAAGACGATTCCACTTTTAACCATAAAATGACACTTTTCCCAATTGAGCACAAGGTTGGTTTCCTCACAACGTTTTAACATTCTCTCAAGGTTCGACAAACACGAAGTAAAGGAATCACCAAACACGGTAAAGTCATCCATGAAGACTTCCATCGTCTTCTCGATCATATCATGAAAAATAGCCATCATGCATCGTTGAAAAGTTCCCGGTGCATTGCAAAGTCCGAATGGCATTCTACGATAGGCAAACGTTCCATATGGACACGTAAACGTAGTTTTTTCTTGATCACGAGGATCGATGGGAATTTGGAAGTAACCGGAAAAACCATCTAAAAAGCAATAGAAATCGTTTCCCGCAAGACGCTCCAACATTTGGTCCATGAAGGGCAAGGGAAAATGGTCTTTTCGAGTGGCTTCATTCAACTTTCGATAGTCAATGCACACTCTCCATCCGGTCACGAGTCTCGTGGGAATTAACTCGTTGGCATCGTTTGGCACAACGGTCATCCCTCCCTTTTTAGGGACACAATGAATAGGACTCACCCAAGGGCTATCGGAAATAGGGTAAATCATTCCCGCGTCAAGGAGTTTAAGGACCTCCTTTTTTATGACGTCGTGAATTTTGGGGTTCACCCTCCTTTGACTTTGGATTGTTGGCTTGAAATCCTCCTCCATTAAGATTTTGTGGGTACAAAACTTGGGATCGATTCCCTTAATGTCGGATAACTTCCACGCAATCGCCCCTTTGTGAGCCTTAAGAACATCGACAAGTGCGGTTTTTTCATCATTCGAAAGTTCCTTCGCAATAATAACCGGCAACTTGTCGTCCTCCTCCAAATAGACATACTCGAGGTGAGGAGGTAAATCTTTCAACTCGAGAATAGGTGGTTCCTCAAGTGAAGATTTGGGCTCGATACTCATAACCTCCTCGGGTGGAGGAAATGGGAAATCGTTAAGAAAATCCTTGATAATCGAGAAGTCCTCATCGTTGTCGAGGTCTTCGTCACAAGTACGTGGAACATTGCATTCTTCCAACGTAAAACCACCACCTTCAAATGGAGTGAAGGTTGGTGTCGAATTATCAAGAATTGGATCCAACATAGTGGGATTGCCACTAGTTTCTTCATCACCAAAACCTAGAACTTCTTGTGAAAATTCCTCGCAAACCACGTCAATCATATCAACGAGGTTTATGGTTGCAACGGAATAAACATGATAAATTTGAGAGTTTTGAGTTGCGTTTATAACAAGTTCCTCGTCGTTGAAACGTAAGGTGATCTTTCTAGCATGCACATCGATCAAAGCCATAGACGTATCTAAAAACGAACGACCTAGAATGAGAGGAACTTGAGGATCCGTGGGGATGTCAACAACAATGAAGTCTACGGGATAGTAGAACTTCCCCACTTTCACAAAAACGTCTTCCGCCAAACCACATGCGGGAATTGTGGAATGGTCGGCAACTCGATAGACATTAGTGAAGGAGTAAGATTAGGAAGATTGAGCGACTTGAAGATTGCAAGTGGCATCAAGTTAATGCTAGCACCAAGATCGGCCAAGGCGAAGCATTCTTCCATGTCTTGGATTGCACAAGGGATCAAAAATTTACCGGGATCACCGACTTTTTGAGGTATGCGATTAAGATAAACCGACGAACAACTAGACAATTGGTGCAATTTCTCCTTGTTGTTCAACATACTCTTAAAGTTAGCGGCAAATCGAGGCATCATGACCAAGGCATCAGCGAAACTCACATTAAGGTGCAAATCACGAAACATTTTCATAAAAAGCTCAAATTGGTAATTGTCGCGCTCTTGACGTTTCTCCTTCCTAAGTCTCGATGGATAGGGCAAAGGTGGTGTGGGTTGAGGCTTAGTAGGCATAGCCTTTGGAATCTCGGGTTCCAATGATGGTAATGGGTCAACCGTAGGTGTGGTATGAGCGGTACTTCGTGGGATTGGGACATGCTCCTTTTGGACCACCACCTCGGGTTCTTCCTCAATTGCTTCCTCCGTAGGAGCGATTGGTTGAGGAATCGGCTCCTTAAGTGTCTTACCACTACGTGTGGTAATCACTTTCATCTCACCCTTAGGGTTGGATATTGTGTTACTAGGAAGACCACTTGACGACGGTTTACACATTATTGCCTCAAACATAGACGAGATTTTATCTTCAAAATTAGATTGCCTCAATACGGCTTCGGTTTGCCTTTTCTCGGCCTTAAGCATCTCTTGTTTAATCTCATGTTGCCCTTGTTCCATTTTTTGTTGGTTTTGTTGCAACCTAGTGACATTTCCTTCCATCTTGTTGGTGTGGATTTTAAGTTCATTAGCTAACTCAGTTTTCAACTCTTTCTTCAAGTCGTTTTTGAACTCGGATCTTAGGCTAATTATTTCTCTTTGAATGTTGTTAAATCTAGCATCATTACCACTAGCATATTCAACAAACTCACTTGGAAGATCTTTCAATGTTTGCAAACTCTTGTTGTTATTTTGAAAATCATTTTTGTTTGAAACTTGATTATTAGCCCCTTGATTCCCATAATTTCCCTTGTTATAATTGTTCTTAAAACCAACTTGATTGTTGCGATAGTTGTTAGCATTTTGATTTGATCCAAAACCCGGTGGAGTCATTTGATTAGAGCGGGAAACTTGACCGTTTTGGTTGTAATTTCCCGTGGCCGCAAAGGCACTCGAAGTGTTACCACCGTTGGTAATGCACTCGGAGAAATCATGACCTCCACCACAATACATGCAAGAAACCTCAACCGCTTTAACCGTAGCGGGAGCACTTGGTTCACCAACTTTAAACTCAATCAAAAGTCCTTTCAACTTATCAAAAATCTTGTTTTCCAAGTTCGCCTCAATTTGGCAAGCATCGATGGTATTAGACAAAGAAGGTGAAGCCGAAGACGAAGCCTTACGAACACTAGACGTGCTACGAGGACTATACACCTTAGATCTATTTTCAATAATCACCAAAGCTTCCTCAACCGTTTTACACAAAAAATTACCACCCGCGGCGGCATTCAAATAATCCCTTTCATGATCATTAAGTCCATTGTAAAACGTGTCAATTTGATGCAAATCGGAAAAACCGTGATGAGGACATTCATGTAACATTTCCTTAAACCTATTCCAAGCCGTTGAAAAACTTTCATTAAATTCTTGTGAAAACTTTGAAATCTCGTTTTTCAAGTGTGTAGTCTTAGAGGGCGGAAAAAATTGGTTCACAAAATTAGACACGAGATCCTTCCACGTCAATATAGAATTGGGTGGCTCTTTCTCCAACCAAATTTTTGCGGGCCCCGCTAAGGAATACGGAAAAAGCATCATCTTAATCGAGTCGTTAGACACATCCTTAAACTTGCAAGTAGCGGTAAGACGATTGAATTGGCGGATATGGTTGTGTGGATTGTCCTTCTCATCACCACGGAATTTGTTGTTTTGAATCATGGACAACAAACCCGTCTTAACCTTAAAATTCTCCGCAAGGATAGCGGGAATCACAATAGCCTCTCCATAACCCTCGGTGGGTGCTTGAAGTAACTCCATCATAGTTCGATTCGCCATGGTTGGTGCTTCTCTTACAATGGGTTCGTCAATAGGAGACTCCTCACTAGAATTGTTTGGAGTGATAGATTTGTTTTTTCGTTTACGAGCACGTCTTGCTTGATTTCGAGTTAGCATAAACGTCACGTACAACGAGGGGATGAGCAAAGAAGATTCTTTTTTTGTGTTTTGTATTTTTTTAATTTTTTTGTGGTTTTTGATTGTATTAACCTTTTTTGGAACTTGGTGAAATATATTAGGTAGACAAAAAGTCCACAAATCTCCTCACTTAATCAAATCTCTTGATTAAAAAGGCCTTAAGGAATGAAAATGATCACGTGGAGTGAACGCCTTCGATGACTTTAGAACGATGGTGGAACACCAAATCGTTCAAGAGGGTTTAATCAAATTGAAACCAAGAAAATATAAATGATACTTAGTAATACTTTGGGCGGCAAAACCCTCGATTCACTCTCACAATCAAATACTCACAAGCAAGCGGGGAAACGAGGCGGCGCGAAGCACTTAAGAGCCTTTTTCCTTAGGATATATTTTATAATATCCGCCTTATACCCACCTTATAGTTCGTATTTTCAAGATTAAGCTTCACGAAAGTAATTATCTATTTTTGCCTTTTTCTTTGGTTTGAGATTCGAATACAATGATTGGGTAATGACCTCCCAAGTCAAGGTTGTGATTGCTCACGTATTTGGAGTACTTGTGTATTTATTGTTCTACGTATACAATATAGTAATAATAT
This sequence comes from Glebionis coronaria, assembly GCA_025667525.1. Taxonomy (NCBI): domain Eukaryota; kingdom Viridiplantae; phylum Streptophyta; class Magnoliopsida; order Asterales; family Asteraceae; genus Glebionis; species Glebionis coronaria. The sequence goes on along the minus strand of CM046876.1, from coordinate 336,696,045 downwards.
TCACACAAAAACCGAAAAACGATAATACGTATTAGTAGAGTGCTACTAATACAAATACTAATTGTGGTTAGTATAAAAACAACAATGCCAAATCAAAACACAACACGCCTCCCCGGCAGCGGCGCCAAAATGATGTTGAGTAAAACTACACCTTTAGGAAAAGGATGCAATAAATAGGGCAAGTGAGCACGACGATTTAGGAAAACCGTGTGTGAATGACCCAATTAAGTTCGTTCTCAAGGAGGCTAGTGTGTTATGTGTGTAATGATTTGGATTAATTTGTGATTATATTTGAGAAAAGAAAAATAGAAAAGGGATTAGAAGAGAATGACGGTTATGAAGACGGATTAAACTAAGTCTAAAAAGGCGTACACGTAAAGTCGTAAAAACCACCAAAATTAAAATTAATTCCTAAAAATTCCTAAAAATCACCAAAAATCCTTAATAATATTCTAAGAGTTTACAAAAAATCAAAACTTGCAAAAACCTTTTAATTAATTAGATAATGACTTTTTAATGCTAATTAAAGCCCTAAAAATCAAAATTAATTATTAAAAAGCCCTAAACAAGATTTTCCAGTTTGTAAACCTCAAAAATACTCTAATTGAGCTAAAAACTATTTTTCAAAATTTTAAAACTAATTAAAACTATTTTTAAATAATTAAAAATTCCTAAAATCAATTAAATCTTAAATTAATTATAACAAATAATTAAAAGACCTAAAAAATATTTGGAAAGTTGCAAAAATCCTAATTAAGTATTTAGAACCTAGGAAAAATATAAAAACCTAGAAAATCAGACTTTTAATTTTTAATAATAAAATAATATTAAAATAATATTTAAAAATCCAAAAATTATAAAAAATTCTAAAAACTTGCAAACTAGCTTAATTTAACCTAAATAACTCAGAAATGAAAGTGAAATTACCTAAATACCCCTATTGGGCCTAGAAAATGGGCCAAACCCTAAACAGTCCCTTATTGGGCTTAATTAAGGCCCAATAAGAAAAAGTGCTCAAAATAAGCTCAAAAAGCACAGGTTGACTCAAAATTTGATTTTAAACAACTTTTTCCAAAGGCCCAAAAGCTGAAAATGTGAAATAAGCTAACTTATAATAAGCAACTTATTCTTAATGGGCTTTTTGGCCCATTAAGCTATAAGTTGATGCCATAAGCTAAAATTTAACACACAACCTTCTTTTGACCTAACAAAGACTTCTGTAAAAAGAAATTTCAAATAAGACCACTCAATAAGCCAGAAACAAGTCAACAACTTATTCACAAAACGACAAAATAGTCGTTTTTATGATCTAGACCACCTCAGAAGCTGATTCAAGTTGCAAAATGTTTCTTTTGACAAAACTAAGCTTAAAAACCAAAGAACTTTCAAATAAGCACACTCAATAAGCTGGAAAATCAAATAAGCCCTTATCTTAAAAGTCAAACAAGTTGGTTTTCTAGTGAAAAGTCAAAGTCAAAGTCTGATAAGCTCCAGTTCACTTAAATGGGTCAAATAATGAAGATCTATTACAAAAAATAAGTTGTTGCAAGTCAGAATAAGCTAGAATAGCTTATTAATAAGCTGATGACAAAATTGCACTAGCAGGGGCTAGTTTTGGATGTTGAGCAGTGGGAACTTTTCCCACTGCTTGACTATTTTGACTTGTTGTCTTTAGTGACTTTTTCTTGGATTCAGTTTTCACAAAGGCACCCAATTGATCTTTGGATCAAAAGGAGTCAATAACAATCAAAATAACACAATCACAAACAGCCAATGATACAGTTTAATCAATTAATCACCAGACATTGCACAGACATGAACAATAAGCAGTTTAGCATTCAAGAGCAGTTTTAGCACAAATCAGCCAACCAAATTCCACCAAATGCACACACAAGCTATAATAAACTCCAATAAGCAAGTCTAAACAGGTTTCATGCACTGGTTCAAAGAATTAAGCAAGATCCAAGCTATGAAAGTTACTGATGAACACTACACATGCAGATTTATACTTTTGCTGATGTATTTGACACACAAGCCAATTTCAACACCTTAAATCTTTCAAACAGGTTATGTTAACTTTGTTTAAACCACTTTTATCCCTAAGCATGCATACACACTAAGTGTTTCCAAAATCCTAGGTCAAAACAAGCAGAAACAAGGTCTAGATAGCAGATTGATCAATTCAAGTGTTCAAACCCAAAAACTTGCAGCAAAACACTCTCAAACAAAGGTATATCAGATACAAAGCATAAACAACACTTTCCCTTAACACAAAATCAGATTACAAGCATAAATCAGTAGACCCAAACACCCCTTTAACTTTTTCAAATCAAGATTTTCAAAAGCAAAACAAGATTTCAGGCCAACCAAGCATCAATTAACACTCAAACAAGTCTAATAAACAGATTCAAGCAAGAACAAGCCACAAAATTCACAAGAACAACAGTTTCATAAAAATATCACCAAAAATCACAATTTATGCAGATTTGGAGATTAAGTAAGCAAACCTCATGGATGTACATCCACACCCACGAATTTTGAGCTTATGTGCTAGCAAGAACAAGCACAAGCTTCCACAAAAGCCTGCTAAGATTCAACAAGGGTTAAGCACAATAACATGAAAAATCAGAAACTTGGAAAAATCTTGATTGATGCAAACTTGTTACCCCACACTTGATTATCCCCAAGTTATAAGCCTCACCACACCTTAACCAACTCAGTTAGGATGCTATGATCAGCCCGATAGCCCAAGAATTCCAAGATTGGAACAAGACTTAGCAAAATATCAAGAAAATGAGGAAAATATGCAAACTTGTGCACACTCCTCTTTTGAAAACAGGTTTTGAACTTTAAGAACTACAAAGCATATAACAAATGAAAGCAGTAAACAAGAGTGGCCAATGACTTTTCTTCAAGATTTCAAACTCAATTTCATTAAACTTGAAATAGGATTTACAGAAACTTGAACCAAGGAAAAATCAAAAGCAAACGTCTAATGAAGCACCCTAAGGCCTTTATATAGGCATACAAATGACTAAGGAACAGCTAAAAACTTAAAACCCTAGTGCTTGATCTTCCAAATTTGCCCTTGAGAACTTTGTCTTCTTCTTGAATCATGTGACTTGTTTTGGAGTTATATAAGAGCTGGCAAGTGTTAAATTGATCCAAGGGTGTGTATAGCACAAGTCTCAAACGTTGGATTACTGGTTAGTTTTTGTTTGGACGTGAGAAGTGGGGCAGGGGAAGGTTGGCATTGTCACATGCATGAGAGTGATGGGAGTTTAGGGGTTGGGTTATGATTAGAGGGCCATTAATCATCATTCTGGAAATTATTAGGGCTTAATTACAAGAAATTAAGAAATCCCTAATTGTGTTCTTGAGGTGAATAGTGCCAGGTTTGATTTGTTTTTGTGATGGATTATATTTAAATAAGTGTTAATGGCGCCAAGATTAAATTAATCTTAATCCGGCTGAGTGGATTGGTGAGGTGGAAGAGGGGTGAGTTGTGATTGGCTGGATGGAGTGAGTGGGGCACGTGTCACCCCCTCACTGGTCTATGTAACTTCCTTGTTTGGCCCAATATTACCCCTATCTTTCTTTCTCTTGCCACTTTGTAAATAATCAGCCAAAAACTCGTTTCCTTTGTATTTGAAGTTTCAAACTTCACACTTTTGCCCCAAAAAGTTTCATAAAGTAAATTCAGGGGTATTTCTTGCCATTTTTGCATTCTTCAAGGGCTGGTTTGGCATTTTCTTCAATGATAATGGTCTTGACTTGTATGATTGTCATCTTGGAGGACTGAAATTGCCAAGTCTTTGATAAATGAGGGACCATTTTTGCCAATTGTTGAAAGTTGAGGGTCCTTTTTGTAATTTTGGACTTTTCAAAGGACCAAACTTGTCATTTCTTGTACTTTGAAGGACTTCATGATATATTTGTCTTTGTGGATGATATTGGTTGAAAATTTAGCTTTGTTGAGGGGCTAAACTTGCCAATTCTTCAAAGTTAAGGGCCTTTTTGGTAATTTTGACAAACTTTAGGGACCAAACTTGTAATTATGAGGATACAAGGGTATAAAGTGTCAATTCTTCATAATTGGAGGACCCTTAATCATTATTCTTCAAATCTTCAAGGGTTGATCTTGGGAAAGTCTTCACTAGGGCTTGGTTCATTGTGCGGCTTCGTTTCCCGTGTTCGTTTTTGCATGTTTCTTGTGATCTTTTGTCATTATCTCAATATCCGTACCTAAAATACACAAGCAACAAACACAAGCATATATTTGGGTATTTTGATGATATTTAATGCATTTTAAGCCCTATTTGGAAGATGAGACTATGTATAAAAGCAGTCTCATCAAGTACTATTTAGGGACGATCACCCCAGTTCGCGCCTTGACGGATGATCCCTGTCGTGCCACATTGATTGGTAAGCGAATTTATGTATGAGAAGATTTACACAAGCGTGATTATTGTGACGACACGCTAATTTAGATGGGCAAATGAGTTTCGGGTTAGCTACCCGTTGTTTGATGTAGTAAGGTAACAATGTCATGCGGCTTATAATAATCCATAAATAACGAAATACTGCTATACGCACTAAATTACGATATATTGCCTGACTAGCAATACGGGGTTTTACTATTGATATTATGTTTGTGTTTTGGTTTTACTTAACCATATTCATATAACGGTTTTTATTTAACTCTATACAACGTTATAAAACGTATTGTATGATGTTTTTAACGACAATGGTTCGTATAATGATTTTATGGCGAAAGCCTATATTATGATTTTTGATAAAGATTTGTATAAAATGACTTTGGCTATTTTATGGCCTACTACAAAGATTTGTATAAAATGATTTTCGGTAATAATTTTATACCGATGTTATATTGATGATTTCATTTAACTCTATGAATTCACTCGGCGTTTTCGGTGACCTTTTCTTTTAACATGTTTTATCTTAGGTACTTGAAGGTAATTCTCGGGAAGACAACAAGAATTCATGGCCCGCACATAAATAATAATTTTCCATTCAAATGCTTTGTAAAACCTGTATGAAATACAATGACTTGGGACCTATGTAAATTTGATATTTATGAATGGAAATGCTTTATTATTAAACGACGCGATTTTTAAGCGTTGTCTATGATGTGAGTAACGTGCTATCCCGTAACACCAACAAGTCTTTCGCTGTATTGAATTGTGTAAATTTGGGGGTGTTACATATGGTCTAGGTTTCAACAAAATTCCGATGTACTGCGACAACAAAAGTGCAATTGCCCTATGCTGCAACAATGTTCAATTCTCCTGGTCAAAGCATATTGACATTCGCTACCATTTCATCAAGGAGCAAGTGGAAAATGGAGTGATCGAGCTTTACTTTGTCCGATATGAGTATCAATTGGCGTATATTTTCACGAAGGCTTTAGATCGCGCTCGAATGGAATTTTTGGCCGACAAGCTAGGAATGAGAACTTTCTCGCCTGAGACTCTAAAGGAACTGGCAGATGAAGCGAAAGAATAGTGGTGGTAAACTATTCTCTGTATCCTTGGTGATCATTTGTATATATATTGTTTATATTTTTATACACAAAAGCAAAATAAAAAAATATAAAACCATATAAAAACCATAAAATTTGAAAAATTCAGAAAAATCCAAAAATATTTTTACTTTATTTTTCAAAGGCATGTCTTTTGGTACGATAATATTTACGGCCTTAGAAATGTTGATTAATATTGACACGGCGCCATAAATAGAGTTCGTACAAAATTTGTAAATATTTCATAAAACATGCCCATATGGCTTGTAGTTATTTCTGACTGCAACCCGGTTTTCACATTAAAGTCAAGTATTTCTTATGAAAGCTTTGGCTAACAACGGGAATTAATTTTCTCGGGCAAGGTTTACTTTAAAACCTTGTAAGGGATCATGTTTACTTTATAACTTGGTCTAACACAAATCTATGTACGCTTCAGTGCATTTATTTGTTAAAACAAGAGAAGTCTTGTTTTTATGAAGCTATCATCTCTACAACCATAGCTATCTACAATTGGTATCTACATACTCGACGATGCGACTACTCAAACGACGACTACAGCTCTTTCAATAGAACACGAGTCAACAATTAAGGGGGAGCAATTGTCAAGCATTCAGAATCTTCGATGCCGAAACTGCCAAGCTCACTAATTGGTGTCAAGACAACAATACCAATCGTACATGTGGTGTTAAGAGATGACTTCAGACGTGACAAGGCGACCGACATTTGCCGACAAGAAACATTTGATCTTATCATATGATGTTCTCATCAATCAGGTCCAACCTTGTCAATTCATTCTTATATGGTGAATATGTGATCATATTACAAATTGGTATCATATCTCACAAATTGGTCTCATGAAGATTAAAAGGACTTGCATTTTGCTTCCCAAAACCTTTGTTAAAACTTCATTAAATCTATTGATATTAAAAAAATCGATTGGGTTAATATTTTTAATATGGGGGAGAAAATGTGATTTAATATGAGAAATTATCACAAATGGTTTGACTTAACGTGATGGCTGATCTTGACATATGCGAAATGTTTTCGAATATCGTGGCATATGTTAAGGGGGAGCAAAACGGATTTGCTATTGAAATGAATTTCATGGTGACATATACTTAACCTAAACCCATTTATTTCACGACGATGAAGATTGTGGTGACATAAGGATGGTAGGATAGGTTAAATTCCAATGATTCTTCCAAAACCGGAGGAATCTTCCCAAGGACATTCCATATCTAGAAATAATATTCATTAGGAAAGATGGGGACACATTGTGAACGTAGCTGAATGCCGACCAAGTAATTAAGTTAGCACTTGAACAATCACAACAAGGTGCTAGTTATGACGTATTGGTAAGCATTGAAGGGGTTGAAGAATGAAAAAGAATTGTAAAGATAAAGGGTGTAAAGAAATAAGCCCTCCTTAAAATCTTAGGCAGAAACCGGGTCAACACATATGCTATTGAGATCATTTTAATGATGCTCGATATTGAAGATAGACATCATGGACCCAGTGATGCAATGCACAACCCATCCCAGCTAACTCAGATATCTCTCAAAAGATATTTGTTTTAATCACACGGAGACAACGCATTATCTATTGATTTATTCACTCCGAATAAATTGGTATTGAGATGGTGGCACTCCTTTCTAGCCTACGATCACTAAAATCCAAAATGCACGATCGAGTCTAGAGCCATTTGAGATAATCAAATATCTCATTAGGACACACTTTCATAATTCCTTTCTTCTTCACACACTGTGAGAAGTAAAAAAGATCTTAAGAGTCCTACGCAAAATCTTCATGATCTTGCCTGGACATCCGAGTAATACGAGAGTATTTAAAATGAAGATGGAAATCCTTCTTGAGAAAATATCAAAAAGCTCATGGTAGGTGACTTGTGCGATTCTATATGAATCAAGCTTGTGATAACTAGAAAGCAACAGTGGTTTAATTCTTAACTGAATTTAAACACGTTCTAGGCCTCTACGTAATATCTTAGTGATCTTGATAGAACACTTAGAGTGATACCTTAGTGTTCACAGTGATGAGTAGAAATCCTTCTAGTGTTGACCTTAAACAGCACTTGGTAGGTAACTTGCAAGATTCAATATGAATCAAGCTCATGACAACTAGAAAGCAACGATGATGGTGCGATTTTTTAATGAATCAAACTTGTTCCAGGAATCAGAATTGAGGGCTTCAATCATGAGGATAATTTTATCCAAATGATTCACTCTTTACGTTCGCAGTCAGCTTTGGACGGTCGAGTAAAAAGAACGGGTTTACCCGCGAAATCTTGTCATGGAGATTTTTAATTAAATCTACCTGCCACAAGTACGATATTTTATATCGTCCAACAGTCTTCACCGACCGGAGGTAAAATGCTACCGAATTAGAAAGAAATGTTCAAAGCCATTTCGTTCGTGTCTACTTATGTTGCGGCATTTGAAGACGGTGGCGTTGCGGAATCCGAGAAGAAGTCATCCCCGCATGCTTATACTTTATGCACTTAATACTTCATCTAATTCAAGAAAGCCTAAAAGTCAAAATCTTCTGCTGTATCGAACTCTAAAGCTTTCAAGAATTATGAAGGTATAAGTATGTGGTACATGAAGTCACGAAGAGGTGAATATCACAAGTGATTGATGCACAAGATCAAGGCAAGAGATTAATGCTCAAGATTGATATCAATGATCACATCAGCATGTTCACCAGAAAAGAAAAAGAAAACAAAGACGAAGACTACGAGCTCAAGACAAGCATAGTATGCTAGGTTTATTTTATTATTGTAACTTGGGTAACGCCCTTGTTTGGAGTGACCTCCCTTAGGGGGAGATTGTTGGAAATATGTTTTTACGTATTTAGGAAGATTCGGTCACTCCGATAATATATTAAGTAGTAGCTCGTAGTCTAGATATCTTTATATATATCAAACAAGGAAAAGCCCGGTCCATGCTTGTATGGCCGACCCAATTGTAAGCCCAAACCCATCTTATGGGATTGGTATATAAACCCTCTCCTTAGATGGAGAGGGTGTTGGTTCACATAACTTTACACATAGTAAAAGTATGTTTTCATATTTTCTCTCTCAAAGTGTGTGTGTGTTCTTACCATATTTCTATCTCTTTCTCTCTCTAAACATAAGCATAGATTTACAATATTCTACAGATGGGGATTTGGAAGTAACCGAAAAAAACATCTAAAAAGCAATAGAAATCGTTTCCCGCAAGACGCTCCAACATTTGATCCATGAAGGGCAATGGAAAATGGTCTTTACGAGTGGCGTCATTAAACTTATGATGGTCAATACACACCCTCCAACAGGTCACGAATCAAGTTGGAATTAGCTTGTTGTCATCGTTTGGCACAACGGTCATTCCTCCCTTTTCAGGGACACAATGAATGGAACTCACCCAAGGGCTATCGGAAATAGGGTAAATCATTCCCGCGTCAAGGAGTTTAAGGACTTCCTTTCTGATGACGTCGTGAATTTTTGGGTTCGCCCTCCTTTGACACTGGACTGCGGGCTTGTAGTCTTCCTCCATTAAAATTTTGTGGGGACAAAATTTTGGGTCGATACCCTTAATGTCGGATAATTTCCCCGCAATTTCCCCTTTGTGATCCTTCAAGACATCGATAAGGCAGTTATTTCATCATCCGAAAGATCCTTCGCAATAATAACCGGAAACTTATCATCTCCTTCCAAGAATACGTATTCAAGATAAGGAGAAAGATCTTTCAACTCGAGGATTGGTGGTTCCTCGATTGAAAATTTGGGTTCGATACTCATAACCTCCACCGGCGGAGGAAATGAGAAATCATTAAGAAAATCCTTGATAATCGAAAAGTCTTCATCATTTTCGAGGTCTTCATTATAAGTTCGAGGTACATCAAACTCTTCCCAAGTAAAACCACCTCCTTCAAATAGAGTGAAGGATGGTGTCGAGTTATCAAGAATAGGATCGAGCATAGTGGGATTGCCACTATTTTCTTCATCACCAAAACCTAAAAAGTCTTGTGAAAATTCTTCGCAAACGAAATCGATCATATCAATATACTTTTTGGCCGCGATAGAATAAACATGAGAAAGTTTGGAGTTTTTGAGTTGCGTTTATAACAAGTTCCTCATCGTTGAAACGTAAGGTGATTTTCCTAGCATGCACATCAATCAACGCCATTGACGTATCCAAAAACGAACGACCTAAAATAAGAGGAACTTGAGGATCCGTGGGAATATCGGCTACGATAAAGTCTAGCGGATAATAAAACTTTCCCACATTCACAAAAACGTCTTCAGCCAATCCACATGCGGGAATCGTAGAATGATCGGCCATTTTGATAGACATTCCTGAAGGAGTAAGATTAGGAAGATTGAGCGACTTGAAGATTGCAAGAGGCATCAAATTAATACTAGCACCAAGATCGGCCAAGGCATAGTATTCTTCCATATCTTGAATACCAACCGGAATTAAAAATTTACCGGGATCACCGACTTTTTGAGGAATGCGGTTAAGATAAATCGATGAACAACTAGACAATTTTTGCAATTTCTCCCTGTTGTTTAACATACTCTTAAAGTTGGCGGCAAATCGAGGCATCATGATTAAAGCGTCGACAAAACGTATGTAAAAATCCAAATCACGAAACATCTAATGAAAAGCTCAAATTGGTAATTGTCACGCTCTTGCAATTTCTCCTTACGAAGTATCGATGGGTAAGGTAAGGGTGGTGTGGGTTTGGGCATAGGCATAGCCTTTGGAATCTCGGGTTCCATTGATTGTAAAGGGTCAACCGTAGGTGTGGTTTGAGCAATACTTCGTGGGATTGGGATTTTCTCCTCTTCGACCACCACCTTGGGTTCTTCCTCAATTTCCTCCACCGTAGGAGTAATTGGTTGAGGAGTCGGTTCCTTAAAGGTCTTACCACTACGTGTGGTAATCAATTTTATTTCTCTCTTCGGGTTTGGAACGGTATTACTAGGAAGAACACTTGAAGAAGACGGTTTACACATTATACCCTCAAACATGCTTGAAATTCTATCCTTAAAGTTAGATTGCCTTTTATCCGCCTTAAGCATCTATTGTTTAGTCTCATGTTGGCCTTGCTCCATTTTTTGTTGATTTTGTTGTAAGTTGTAACCTTTGCACGTTACTCTCCATTTTGTTTGTATGAGTCTTAAGTTCATTTGCAAGCTCGTTTTTCAACTCATTTTTCAAATCATTCTTAAACTCAGATCTTAGGTTAATTATCTCCCTTTGTATATTATGAAATCTAGCATCATTACCCGTTCCATAATCAACAAATTCATTTGGAAGATCTTTCAAGTTTTGTAAACCTTTGTTGTTGTTTTGAAAATCACGGTTTTGATTTTTGTTTTGCACTTGATTATTAGTTGATAGTTGTAAATTCACACTCGTTTAGGAAAACGAGATAAAAGCGGTAAGTACTAAGTGAACGTTTAGGAAAACGTAGGCACTTATGACCCTTTTTATGGGATCGTTCTCAAGGAGGCTAGTGTGTTGAATTAAGAGATGATTAAATGTTTGTGATTATGATTATGAAGAAAGAAAAGAGAAGAGGATGACGGTTACGATTAAAATTACAATAAGACGAAAGTCGTACACGTAAAACCGTAAAATATGACGAAATTTAAAAATTATCCTAAAAAATCCTAGAAAATTGCAATAAATCCTAAAAAATGTAATTAGAGTTTACAAAAAATATAAAATCACTCAAACTTTTAATTAATTAAATAATAATTTTTTAATGCTAATTAAAGCCCAAAAAATTAATTTAATTAACAAAAAGCCCAAAATGAGAATTTTCAATTGGTAAACCTCTAAAATATCTTAATTAAACTAAAAACTATTTTTGAAAAATTTAAATTTAATTAAAAATATTTAAAAATGATTAAAAATTATAAAAATATTAAAATAATCCTAAAAATTAATTAAATGACAAGAAAATTAATCTAAAAATTTTAAAAATCTCAACTTAATGTTTTTAACCTAGGAAATATGAAAAAGTTGCAAAAATATTAAAAAGTAATTTTAATAATAAAATAATAATAACATATTAATAAAAATACAAAATTTATAAAAAACTATAAACACTTGCAAACTAGTTTAGTTTAACTTAAATAAACAGAAAATGTACTTGAAATTACAAAAATACCCTTAATGGGCCTCGAAATGGGCTAAAAGTCCACACAGTCCACTTAATGAGCTTATTTAAGGACCAACAATTAAAAGTTGCCCAAATAAGCTCAAACTTCCTGTCTAGCTTAAAATTCAATTTTTAACGCAAAACTCTAAAGGCCCAAAAGCTGAAAGTGAGCTTATCACAGCTTAATGAAATTCAACTTATTCTTAATAGGCTTGTTGGCCCATTAAGCCATAAGCTAATGCCATAAGCTGAAATTTGACACACATCCTTCTCTTGACCTAATAAAGCTGTTTGTAAATAGAATTTTTGAATAAGCCCAAGAAATAAGCAAAAGCTCTCTACACAAAACGACTAAATAGTCGTTTTCGAGTTCTAGACCAATTCAAGGGCTGATTCTTTTTGCAAAATGTTTCAAATCACTTAACTAAGCTTAATAATCAAAAAGATTTCCAAAAAGCACAATGAATAAGCTGGAAAAAACAAATAAGCACTTATGTAAAAGTCAACTAAGTTGGTTTTCTAGTAAAACCTAAAAGTCAAAGTATCAAATGCTCCAGAATAGTTAATGGGTCAATTAAGGAACATTGATTACAAAAACAAAGTTGGTGCAAGTCTGAATAAGCTATTATAGCTTATTGATAAACTGAATGACAAAATACACTATCAGTGGGAACTTTCAGTGGGAAAGAGTTCCCACTTCCTTGACTATTTGACTTGCCATTTTAGAGAGATTAACTTGATAATTTTGGACAATAAGGGCACCCCTACAACCAGTGAGTTGTAGGGAGTCACAAACAAGAAAGAAATCAAAAATCCAATAAGCCAATTAGTACAGTTTAATCAAACAATCACCAGATAAGTCATAGACATGAACAATAAGCAGTTATGAAGAAATAAGCAGATTAAGCAAGAATAAGCCAACCAAATTGAACCGAATGCATACACAAGCTATATTAAACTCAAATAAGCATACATAAACTTGTTTCAAACACCGGTTTTAAAGATTAGACCAAGATTCAAGCTATGTGAGTTAACTGATGAACAAATGATGAACACAAAGTGACTTTGCTGATATACTTGACCACATATCCAAATTTAAACCCTCAAATCTATTAATCAGCTTACATAAACTTTGTTTAAGAACCTTTTAACCATAAACATGCATACACTCTATGTGTTCCCAAGATCTCAAGTCAAAATGGCAAAATCAAAGAAGTTATGGCACAATTTCAGATTTGATGTTTAAGAACACAAATATGGCAAATATCAGCACACAACCAACTCAATATCAGATACAAACACAATGCAACCCTTAACACTAACTCAAACTCAAATTATTCCCTTAAAACAGTAGACCCAAACACCCCTTTCACTTTTAATCAAGATTTAACAAAGTAAATGTGTGTAACAGGTTTACCCAAGCCTAATCTAGCATCATACCAACAATATCATGCAATATTACCAAGATTCAAGCCACAAGAACACTTAATACAACAGAAGATCACAAAATCACATAAAACCACTTTTCAAACAGATTTTTGAAAAGAAGGCTGAAACCTCATGAATGTACATCCACACTCACGGATTGTTGAGCTTATGTGCCTAGCTAAACAAGGCACAAGCTTCCAATAGCTGCTAAGAACAACAAGGTGAGTAGTAAACAGATTATATAAAAAAATGAAAAAGGGATCTGATTTGATTCAAGCTTGTTCCCCACTCCTTGAATCCTCCCAAACCACAAGCTCACTACACCTTGATAATCTCCTTATCAGGGTGTTATGATCACCTATAATCCAAGAGTTCAAGTGTTTGAACTAAGACTTAGAAAAATAATCAGATTTTTGAGAACTTATTTAAACTTGCACAAAACTTTTAACCAATCTTTGAAACTTCAAACATAAACTCATAACATGTAAACAATAACAGATTAAGTAAATTGAAACTTGGAATTTGTCACAAACTTTCACACTTTTTCATTCACTTGAAATAAGGATTTACAAAGTTTTGACCTAGGAATCCAAGAACAAAGAACAATGTATGAGTCATATGCCTTTATATAGGCTAAAATGAAACTAGAAATGCTGAAAAATAAAGGAAACCCTAGCATATGAACTGTGACAATCCGTCAATTTATGATTGATATTTTATTCTCAATATTTATTTGAAAATATTATTTTTAATGTTATAATATGAACTCACTTATTTTTGGGAAGTAATTTGGATTTACGTCTTGAAGTAGCATCGACTACGTCTAAACCGGAGGATTCTACGTTACGTGCTTACGTTTACATACACCGTTTTGGTGACAGTCCGACATTTCAGAAAATAAATTTATCCGTGAATATTATCTTGAGATTTAAATTTGTGTTGGTTCATAAACTCACAAATTTACGAGAAGAGATTAGGACTTATGATTTTAATTTAACGTCCTTTACGACTAAACCGGAAACCTTAGGATTACGTATTTACGTTTTCGAACTCCGTTTTTGATGAAACAATTTTTATTAGATTCGTTTTGTGCCGTTGATTCATAATTTATAAAAATGTTTTTCGTAAAACAACCCGAGGGCACGCAAATCGAGGAAACTAGAATCGAGGAGTACCTGTAAATTAGTGGAGATGAGACAAGTGGGACACTTGTCCCACCCCCACTCAAAACCGGCCATAACTTAGCCCATACACCATGAGGTGTCAACTTGTAAGATACAAGTTGCACACTTGTTACATTTAGCTTCACATTGAAGCTTACACTTACCACAAAACTAGCAACTAAACCATTCCTTCCATTATTCAACATGCAAACAACTTCATCTTTCTCTCATCTCTCTCAATAATGCCGTCCCACTCTATCACCATCCACCCCACTTGATCAAATTTTAACCACAAACATTTGTTATAATTAACATATGTTAATCTCCATTCAAAGAGATGAAGATTGGTGCAAGTTATAAAATCCAAGGAGGAGTTTCTATGGAGTCTTGGGGCTGATTTTCCACAAGGAGTTCTTGAAGAATTGTGGTGTTGAAGATGATCTTGAATTATCACAAGTTTCTCCATCAAAATCCATATCTAGATCATAACCTACATAATCATGGTGGTATAAAGATTGTTCTTCCTATCTTCTTGTTATTTTGATTATGTAATCATGTATTTTCCTTCCTATTCTATATGTATATGATGATTATATGATGATAAAAGTATTGTGTGGGGATTTGTTGTTGATAAACATGATTAAAAAGATGAAAAACTATAAGAAACAAAGCTAAAATCTTGCTTAAATTGTTGGCTGTATAAAAACAGTAACTAACCACATGTTAAACTGATAAAATGGCAAAGTGGAAACAATATACAGTAAGTATAAGATGTCATACACATGTGAGAGTTGGCCATACAATGGAATCATTATAATGAGTGAGATATGATCAAAACAAGTTTAGAGTACCAATCTGAATAGTCAGTTTTGGACGGACTGTTAAGGATATTTAGATTTGGATTGAGCAGTAGCTAAAACTAAATTAATTGTATCACATATCATGTAGTTTATGGTGTCCAAAAATGAGCTTCTATCTCCTTATAGAACTCAAGATATGGTAAAAATGGTGAAATTGAAAGTAAAAATCAGATTTTGGGAAATTAAAGTATAATAGTATTATATAAGCTCTCAAATAAAAATAGTATAAAATGTGAATTAAAACCTACTACCTTATATAATTCATTTATATAAATATGTAAATGGATAAATAAATGGACATTTTATAAAAATGGTAGTTTGATAAGTTTTATAAGTTATAAAACTATAAACATGATTTTTACGACTTTTTCGGCTGTTACCGTAAAATTAACGTTTTTGTTAAATAAAACTTAGACGGTTGGACCCGTCTAATGTAAACTTTTATAAACTCATATACTGATATATAAACATATATAACAAGTAAAAACCGATAAAACACGAACTATATACATACGGACATTAACGGGCTAAGTTAACGTTATTGGACTAATAATACAATAAAATGGGCTAAAACACTTATAAAAAGTACTTATTGGGCTTAACCCATTTGGGCCCAACATGTAAAGTATAAATACTGATAATACAAGTATAAAATGGATTAACACAAGTTAAAGAACTTATAATAAGTTTATTGGACTTAAAATATGTAAATAGGTAAAACTAGTAAACTAGTAAAAAGTTACCAATACATAAACACTAAAATGAGTGAATAAGAATATATAAACCCACTTGATCATCATATATATAAAATCATCATATGTATACATAATTGTTATTTTTATAAAGTCATTGGACAAGACTCTAAGACGAGTATTATTTATCTAGGTTTTCGTGATTGAAGCACGTACCGTACATCCGAATCGCCGATAACCGCCTTCCCACATCAACATGAGTTCATAGCCTCGCACTCTTTTAAATGTTTTTATGAAATGTTTGATAAACCCGCGAGGGAGATAACATGTTAGTCTTTATGAAATAGGACACTAGTTGTCCCACTTGTTTGTTTATTGATTTGGACCCGAATGATTGTATGACCCGATGAATGATTAAATGACCCGATAGATGAGATAAAATGGATTATTAAAGTTAGGTTATGTCACTAAAAGTCCCATTAGCATGAATTGTGAACTACCGGGATTTGGTAGACGCTTATGCATATAATAGTACTATTTGGGGACGATCACCCCAGTTCGCGCCTTGACGGTTGATCCCCGTTGTGCCACATTGATTGGTAAGCGAATTTATGTATGAGAAGATTTACATAACGTGACCTTTGTGACGACACGCTAACTTAGATGGGAAAATTGAGTTTCGGGATAGCTACCCGTTGTTTGGTTTAGTAAGGTAACAATGTCATGCGGCTTATAATAATCAAGATAACGAAAATACTGCTTTATGCATTGAATAACGATATATTACCTGACTAGCAATACCGGGTCTTATTCTTGATATTATGTTTGTGTTTTGGTTTTATATAACCATATTCATATAACGGTTTTTATTTAACTCTACACGACGTTGTAAAACATATTGTATGATATTTTTACGACATTGATTCGTATAATGGTTTTGAAGGCGAAAGCCTATATTGTGATTTTGACAAGGATTTGTATAAAACGTTTTTGGCCTATTTCATGGTCTACCATAAAGATTTATACAAAAATGATTTTCGGTAATAATTATATACCGATGATACATTGATGGTTTTATTAAATTCTATGAATTCACTCGGCGTTATCGCTGACCCTTTTCTTTTAACATGTTTTGTCTCAGGTACTTGAAGGTAATTCTCGGGAAGACAACAAGAATTCATGGCCCGCACTTAAATAACAATTTCCATTCAAATGTTTTGTAAAATTGTATGAAATGATTATGACGTGGGACCTATGTAAATTTGATAATTATGAATGGAAATGCTTTTATTATTAAACGACGCGATTTTTATGCGTTGTCTATGATGTGAGTAATGTGCTATCCCGTAACACCAACGAGTCTTCCGCTGTATTGAGTTGTATAAATTTGGGGGTGTTACAATTTGGTACCAGAGCTCTCGTTATAGAGAACGAAAGATTTTTAAAACCAAGATTTTGAATAAAAAATTTCAAAATCATTTAACTATAAACATTTTTCTAAAAATGTCTAAAAATCTTTTGACTATAACGGTGCCGAAGAATTCCCGAGTTATCGACAAGGCCAGACTGAGAAGTGTTATTTTAATATATATATATAACTTGGATTATATATATATATGATGTAATTTGATTACCTGATTGTTTGATGATTATTTTAAATATTTATACGAGGTATTTATACGACGTAGATTGTCACAAGGAACCCTAAATCACCTAGTAAATTAATCGAAGCTATTTTCGTATGAATTCTAGCTATCCTAGATCTAAACCAAGTTGTGGATATTTATGATCCCAAAAAATGGTTGATATTCGTAGAAATGTAGATATTAGTTGATTGTGATATTAAAGAAGAATTGGCGAGATTAAATCTAATATCGATGTTATGAAGATCTTTCCTTATAGAGTGAAGTTTGACAAAACGTTGCCACCCAACAAGATGTCATCTGATTCATTGTCATCCAATTCTTAAATTTGAAATCGAAAGGGTGAATGTTGCACTTGAGGCTGTCAATGGAACCATTACCCAAAAGCCTCATGCCACTAGTACCTTTCCTAGAAGTATAGTTGAATGATCAAGTCATTTCACACTAGTGACTCATTTGATAATTATTGATAAAGGAGTTATAGGATTGGAAATTAAGTGTTGATCATATCAAGCTTTTATTGCCCTTTTAAGGTTTATGAATAAGGTTGAAAGTACTGGAAAATGAGGTAGGATATCGAATTGAGTATAAAATTGGTTAAAACTTGAATGAAGTAAAATTTAATTTATATGGAATATGAGATTGTTAAGAGGAATCCATTAAGTCCTGTGATTGAATTATAAGGTTTTAATTGATTGTTGATTCGTGTTAAGGGTTGTTCCTAGGCCATTGTCCAATGACGAGGATGCCCAGTGTCCAATAAATAAATTGAAGAAATCTTCTTCTGAATTGGGACTGATGGATCTTCCAGGATAGGTGGGACACCTAATGACTCTTGTAGATTAAGTATTCATTGTGGTATCTTTTAAAAATAATCCCTAACCTAACTGAGACATCAGTTGGTAGGATGAGTTCTTGGAATTGCATGAAATAGTGACACGTAATGTGTTACGGTACAATTTTGACTTGTTTGTGATTAATGAAAAGACTACCTTTGATTGCTAAATTCTACATGTATCGATGTTATCTATCTTTTCTTGCTTCTTCCTAATGCTCGCATTAGTGATGCAACCATTGAACAAGTACTCATCTCGAATTGAGTTACGTTGTGGATTATTCTTTTGAGTGCCATCGAGTTCATGAACCTCATGATTATTTGGCTAAGGCTCATTTCCTATCTTATTGTAGTTAGTTCTTGGTGAACAACTTTTCATCACTCTTTTGCAGATCACTCATTGTTTTTATAAGATAAAACAGTATCCTTTGGGAAAATTGAATTTTCATCACTATAAGGATTATTCAAAGTGAGATTTATAAGTGATCATTATTGAAATAAAGTTGATTATGAAATACCTTGGAAAACTTAATTGTTTTCATAACAAAGAAAATCTTTGTAAATTTATTTGTGATTCTTATTTAAGAATTAAGCATGAAAATGTTTTATTTATAAACATGATGATAAAATTTTGACGAACTGAGTATTGCATCGTTAATCTTGAAATTGTATTTAGTTGCGCGCCTACATACAATTTGGAAGTAACCATGCAAGGCTGATTAGTAGTCACCATGAAATTATTAATAAACACTACATTTTCTTTGAAGATTGTGAATGATTAAATTTTATGAGATCTGCAAGAAGTGAAAAATAAGGACATAGTGTTAGGGACACCTACATATGTGCCTGTAGCATCTATTCTTCTGAGTCGAATTTACTCATCTGTGGAAATTGTCTTATTTGACAATTGACTATTCTTTCTTGTCCAATTCTCCCGTAGTGAGATTCTTAGGAAAAGTATATGATTACCGAGTGTTGATACCCGACTGGATGTATCGACGTTCCTATCATTTCTTCTGAATTGATTTCATTTGAATGACCGGGGTAACGATCCGAGGAGCTTTCGAATGCGTACTCAAATTATGAAAACATGGGATATATTCATATTCGTTAAATGTTTTCGTCTGTATCTAATTTGAAATTCTCTCGCGTAGATTGTGAGTTGACCTTACTCTTTTAAGGTTAGTTATGTCTCCATATATCCTTGAATTTGTGAAGGATTATGAGTTATTATTAGTCTTTTGAGGAGTTCACATCTTATCGACGGCAATAAAACTGAAGAGTTAGTAATTCCAGTAGAATGGATTGATTGATTATGACATGACGACATTGTCTTAATTGATGGGAACTCGAGTAGAAATCCCCTAAAAGATAAGATGTTGATTATCAAAAGTGATCTAAATAATTCTTGATGGATGACTTAAAAAATATACCGTGAATGGTTGTGAACTAGTAATAGATATTGTAATCTAGAAGAACCTAATATGAATTTATTAAAAGATGTTTCTGTTATCTGAAACTTTAGGAGGTATTTATTGGTGAATTACCTAGACTTTCGCCATTAAGGTAAGTTGAATTTGGTACTGATTATATTCCCGGTGCTGTACCTGTGACAGGTGCACTGTACATCAGCACCATCTGAATTAAAGGAATTACCGTACAACTGAGAGAGTTGTCGGAGAAAGATTTTATTCTACCGAGCTTGTCATTATGAAGAGCTATGGTGTTATTATTTCTTGTATTTATTGATTACTGTGAACTGAGTAAATTGACAATCGAAAACGATATCCATAACTCGAAATGGAAGATTTGTTCGATCATTTACAAGGTTCTAGCGTATGTTTTAAAGATTTTATCCATGGCATGGTTATCATCAACTTCGCGTCCGCGAAAAAGATTATCTATTCCAATCATTACATCCAGAATTGTAATGAACATTATGAGTTTCACATGATGTCGTTTGGATTGACTAATACACACGTAAAATTCATAAATTTGGTGAATCACGTGTGAAGGCTGTAATTTGATAAATTCATGCTTGCGATCATTAAGGACCATTTGTTTGTTTATAAGAATAAGAATGAGTAAATAATTATTTATAGATTGCCCTGAATTGGCCGAACAATGAAAACCTGTACCTTAAATGTTTAACATGTGATTAAAGACTAAATCCTTTATATTAATTGACCGTGTGAGTAATAGATAATGGAATATATTGACTCTTTAAAAATTAAGAGCCCTTTAAGACTTTGGGTTTTACCAAAAAGAGAGTGCAAATGTGTTTTGACAAATGTTGTATCGAAAAGAACTTTTGAGGGATTATTCCCTTATATACAAATCATTTAACTAAACTCCTGTTTAGGGGAAAATGTTCGTGTATACCTCAAGACAACCTAAGAGGGATTGAGGAAACTATTTAAACCATGACTTGAAATTTGAAACGACACTTTTTGCTTTTCAACTAAGAAAATTTTGACCAAAGTATAATCAAAGATTTTTCAAACATTTACGAATCTTATTAATTATTTTCGATAAATCAGCTAAAATGTGTTAATTAAATTCAAATTTATTTTGAACATTTTTATATAATTGGACAAACTAAGGAAATTTAAAAACTTTTTGCGTTTACGTTTCATAAAAATTAAATATTTATTTAATTACTGGTAATGATTATCGACGCTTTAAACGTCGAATTGAGCAAAACTGATAAAAACGATAGCTGAAACGAAACTGAAACTTAAAAAAAAATATATGAAGAAAGGTGAACGTAATTACTGACACATTATGTAGAAAATATAAAGAACCAATTAGGACATGTTCCTTAGTAATAAAGGTGCAAAATAAATTGCCGAACAATATAAAATAAACAATGTTTGTAAAAAGGATAATATAGATAATAAAAGGGGTTCACGGCTAATGTGAACCATTAGAATTGAGAAGCCGATAAGCGTTAAATGTTTTAAAGACCACTTGTGATTGTCTAAATATGGAGAATTTTGAGATATAGTTATGTTGGAATCTTGTAAGTATAAGTATTTTATTCATGATACTTATGATTTAATGTATCTTGATCTGAAGAAGTTATACTAATGGCAAATAATGAAGGTAGACATCACCTCATACATTAGTAAACGTCTAGCTATTGCAAAGGTCATCATCTGAATTTGATTCGATTTGGGTCATCGTCGACAGACTGACCAAATCTGCTAATATCATTCTCGTTAATGATAAATTCTTGATGAAGAAATTGACTCTTTTGTATTTAAAGGAGTTATGTAAACATAGTGTGCCTGTATCGAACATCTTTATCAAGATCCTCGCTTCGCATCGAATTTCTAGAGATTTGCTCAGAAGTAATTGGGAACGAACCTTGATGAGAGTACTGTTTACCACCCCAAATCGAAGGGACAAGGTAAAGTAACAATACAAAAAGTCTTGTTTTATGTTTGAATGATTGACCTTTGGTAATGAACCGTATAATCGTTTTCCTTTGGAGAGATTATCATTGATAATTATCGTGTTAGGATCGAGATCGAATCTTGTTAAGATTTATATATTAGAGCATCTGTAAGCCGGAGTTGAGATGAAGACACCCGACATACACCCATTGTGAGTTGGACATGTCTTTTAGGTTTAAGGTTTCCTATGATGGCAAACCTAACCTTACAAAATACTCGACCTGCTAGACCTGAAATGATTGTTGAAATTAGGATTTGATTAATGACTGCCGGTAGTGGGCAGGAGGTTATGTGAATATGAAATGTAGATCTTGAAGTGCCAGATGAGTAGCGAAGTTATGCCAAAAATTTTAACCATGAAAAAAAAATGAATTGATGATCTGCAAGATCATGGGATATAAGTCCCCGTTGTATGGGACCATTGAGATGATGTAAAAGATTGGTTTGAAAGGCATATAAGCTGGATCTACCCTAGGACTTTAAGAGCTGCGTGAATTATGATTCGTAAATCGAACTTGATAAAATGTATATCAAGTGAAAGTCTAACTATTCCTTAATGAAGTTTAGATCGACGAAAAGTTGCATTCATCAAAAACCCGTGAACATCATGGATAGAATAAGTAAGTCAACATTAAGCCTGATCCTATTCCCGTAAGTTATGTTTGATGAAACTCGCGTATTGTAATGAATTACACTTGTGAGAAAATACCGAATATGGAGGAAATACCCACATGGCTTTAACTCTATAAGAAGCGAGTAGTAAGGTAAGATGATCTTTGAGGACAAAGATCCTGTTTAGGGGTAAATGCTGTGACAATCCGTCAATTTATGATTGATATTTTATTCTCAATATTTATTTGAAAATATTATTTTTAATGTTATAATATGAACTCACTTATTTTTGGGAAGTAATTTGGATTTACGTCTTGAAGTAGCATCGACTACGTCTAAACTGGAGGATTCTACGTTACGTGCTTACGTTTACATACACCGTTTTGGTGACAGTCCGACATTTAAGAAAATAAATTTATCCGTGAATATTATCTTGAGATTTAAATTTGTGTTGGTTCATAAACTCACAAATTTACGAGAAGAGATTAGGACTTACGATTTTAATTTAACGTCCTTTACGACTAAACCGGAAACCTTAGGATTACGTATTTACGTTTTCGAACTCCGTTTTTGATGAAACAATTTTTATTAGATACGTTTTGTGTCGTTGATTCATAATTTATAAAAACGTTTTTCATAAAAAGACCCGAGGGCACGCAAATCGAGGAAACTAGAATCGAAGAGTACCCGTAAATTAGTGGAGATGAGACAAGTGGGACACTTGTCCCACCCCCACTCAAAACCGGCCATAACTTAGCCCATACACCATGAGGTGTCAACTTGTAAGATACAAGTTGCACACTTGTTACATTTAGCTTCACATTGAAGCTTACACTTACCACAAAACTAGCAACTAAACCATTCATTACATTATTCAACATGCAAACAACTTCATCTTTCTCTCATCTCTCTCAATAATGCCGTCCCACTCCATCACCATCCACCCCATTTGATCAAATTTTAACCACAAACATTTGTTATAATTAACATATGTTAATCTCTATTCAAAGAGATGAAGATTGGTGTAAGTTATAACATCCAAGGAGAAGTTTCTATGGAGTCTTGGGGCTGATTTTCCACAAGGAGTTCTTGAAGAATGGTGGTCTTGAAGATGGTCTTGATTTATCACAAGTTTCTCCATCAAAATCCATGTCTTGATCATAACCTACATAATCATGGTGGTATAAAGATTGTTCTTCCTATCTTCTTGTTATTTTGATTATGTAATCATGTATTTTCCTTCCTATTGTATATGTATATGATGATTATATGATGATAAAAGTATTGTGTGGGGATTTGGTGTTGATAAATATGATTAAAAAGATGAAAAACTATAAGAAACAAGGCTAAAATCTTGCTTAAATTGTTGGCTGTATAAAAACAGTAACTAACCACATGTTAAACTGATAAAATGGCAAAGTGGAAACAATATACATTAACTATAAGATGTCATACACATGTGAGAGTTGTCCATACAATGGAATCATTATAATAAGTGAGATATGATCAAAACAAGTTTAGAGTACCAATATGAATAGTCAGTTTTAGACGGACTTTTAAGGATATTTAGAGTTGGATTGAGCAGTAGCTAAAACTAAGTTAATTGTAGCACATATCATTTAGTTTATGGTGTCCAAAAATGAGCTTCTATCTCCTTATATAACTCAAGATATGGTAAAAATGGTGAAAGTGAAAGTAAAAATCAGATTTTGGGAAATTAAAGTATAATAGTATTATATAAGCACTCAAATAAAAATAGTATAAAATGTGAATTAAAACCCACTAACTTATATAATACATTTATATAAATATGTAAAAGGATAAATAAATGGAAATTTTATAAAAATGGTAGTTTGATAAGTTTTATAAGTTATAAAACTATAAACATGATTTTTACGACTTTTTCGGCTATTACCGTAAAATTAACGTTTTTGTTAAATAAAACTTAGACGGTTGGACCCGTCTAATGTGAACTTTTATAAACTCATATACTGATATATAAACATATATAACAAGTAAAAACTGATAAAACCCGAACTATATACATACGGACATTAACGGGCTAAGTTAACGTTATTGGACAAAAAATACAACAAAATGGGCTAAAACACTTACAAAAAGTACTTATTGGGCTTAACCCTTTTGGGCCCAACATGTAAAGTATAAATACTGATAATAAAAGTATAAAATGGATTAACACAAGTTAAAGAACTTATAATAAGTTTATTGGACTTAAAATATGTAAATAGGTAAAACTAGTAAACTAGTAAAAAGTTACTAATACATAAACACTAAAAAGAGTGAATGAGAATATATAAACCCACTTGATCATCATATATATAAAATCATCATATGTATACATAATTGTTATTTTTATAAAGTCATTGGACAAGAGTCTAAGACGAGTATTATTTGTCTAGGTTTCCGTGATTGAAGCACGTACCGTACATCCGAATCGCCGATAACCGCCTTCCCACATCAACGTGAGTTCATAGCCTCGCACTCTTTTAAATGTTTTTATGAAATGTTTGATAAACCCGCGAGGGAGATAACATGTTAGTTTTTATGAAATAGGACACCAGTTGTTCCAATTGTTTGTTTATTGATTTGGACCCGAATGATTATATGACCCGATAAATGATTAAATGACCCGATAGATGAGATAAAATGGATTATTAAAGTTAGGTTATGTCACTAAAAGTCCCATTAGCATGAATTGTGAACTACCGGGATTTGGTAGACGCTTATGCATATAATAGTACTATTTAGGGACGATCACCCCAGTCCGCGCCTTGACGGTTGATCCCCGTCGTGCCACATTTATTGGTAAGCGAATTTATGTATGAGAAGATTTACATAGAGTGACCTTTGTGATGACACGCTAACTTAGATGGGCAAATTGAGTTTCGGGCTAGCTACCCGTTTTTTGGTTTAGTAAGGTAACAATGTCATGCGGCTTATAATAATCCAGATAACGAAAATACTGCTTTATGCATTGAATAACGATATATTGCCTGACTAGCAATACCGGGTCTTATTCTTGATATTATGTTTGTGTTTTGGTTTTATATAACCATATTCATATAACGGTTTTTATTTAACTCTACATGACGTTGTAAAACGTATTGTATGATATTTTTACGACATTGATTCGTATAATGGTTTTGAAGGCGAAAGCCTATATTGTGATTTTGACAAGGATTTGTATAAAATATTTTTGGCCTATTTCATGGTCTACTATAAAGATTTATACAAAAATGATTTTCGGTAATAATTATATACCGATGATACATTGATGGTTTTATTAAATTCTATGAATTCACTCGGCGTTATCGCTGACCCTTTTCTTTTAACATGTTTTGTCTCAGGTACTTGAAGGTAATTCTCGGGAAGACAACAAGAATTCATGGCCCACACTTAAGTAACTATTTCCATTCAAATCTTTTGTAAAATTGTATGAAATGATTATGACTTGGGACCTATGTAAATTTGATAATTATGAAAGGAAATGCTTTTATTATTAAACGACGCGATTTTTATGCGTTGTCTATGATGTGAGTAATGTGCTATCCCGTAACACCGAGTCTTCAGCTGTATTGAGTTGTATAAATTTGGGGGTGTTACATGAACTTCCAGTTTTGCCCTTGGAAGTTTGGAAATTCTTGAACATGTGAAGATGTTTGGCTGTTTGTGGAGGTGTAAAGTGGTTGGCAATTTGTGGGTGGTTGAAGCTTTATTGTGGGTGGTTGATTCTCTGCATGAATTTTGTCTTCTTCCCCATAAATGTGTAGCAGGGTAGTTCATGTGACTCTTGGGGTGATGTGGCAAGGGGTTTAAGGTTTGAGTTGTGTTTATGACATCCTTAATCATAAATCTGGAGGTGATGAGGGTCTAATTGTTGTTTAAACACAAACCCCTAATTTGTGTTCATGGAATGAATAGTGGGTTTTGATCCAGATTTTTGTTTTAAAAAATATTTAGCGCGTGTTTTAGTATTCTAACACCCCCAAATTACACTGCGTAGCGGAAATACACATTTGGGTGCTAAATACAAACATTGTTACACAAGAAATTTCGAACAAACTCAAAATGATAAATTTGAAATATAAAAGGATATAATTTAACCATTGTCTAAAACTTTCGATCCCAAGTAAAACAATTTTAGAAATATCAGTGTCATAATTAGGTCCTCCAAAGATTTTATCAACTCAACAAACAATTTACCAAAGTACGTGACCGTAAATTATTATATTCATGACAAAAGGGAAAGAAATCTGTTTTAGACCAATCACCACAAAAGCAATCCCGCTATCCTTCTACAGCAAGCTCCGCAATTCATCATCTTCAATACCTGAAATACATGCATAAAATCATCAATACAACGGTTGAGCGAGTCTATAGGTTTTCCAAATCCACATTTGAACACAAGAGAAAAATCAATCAAGATCATTTAATAGAATTGTCGTGCACACAATCTATTAGTCAGGCATTCTGGTATATAACAACAGCTACTGAATTGTATTAAGCTCATAACACCGACCCCTTAACTTAGTCCCTCACGCCTAAAGTCGGCATGAATAGATGAAATTCCAGTGCCCCTACTAGGGTATCATTTGCAAGGATACCAATTCTCATTCTCGTAAAATTATCCTTTCCAGCGGGTTACTCAACGTAAAGCCCTGGTCTCGGATAGGGTCGTCATCCCAATAGTACTATTATTAGAATAAGCGGCTATTCCCAACTCACAACATCAAGTCAGAAGATAGTTAACGGCTCATGAATTTAGGGTCTTTTGCAAATAGGGTACTTATACAATTCAAAACAACAAAGGCAACAGAGCAACATTCGGGTCTAAACAATCATTCATGACTTGTGTTCATTTTAATTTCAAATAGCATGTATCCCCCTCGCGGGTTTTAAAATCATTCAAAACAATTACAAAAGCGAGGCTATAGACTCACCTGGAGTAATAGCAGTAGTAAGACGATCTTCGACGATAGTTGATGCCCGATAAACACAAAAACCGCAACCTATCAAATAAGGCGCGTTCATCAATAATAAACTCGAAAATTAAATCATACATAACAACATCAAACTCAAACTCATAAAGTCACGATAAACTCGAGAGAAAACGATATAAATAACTTCATTATACTTTACTACACATTTACTTAACCATTTTACACTTTTTACAAAGTCCGCCGGTACATACTACATGTACTCGCTTATTTTACCCCTCTTACAATTTTATCAAATGAAATTACTTTTAAATTACTTTATCCAACTCATTTTCAAACTATTAAATCCGGACAGATTTACGTTAATTTTTTTATACAACCGTTTTAACTTATTTAAACGACTCCGTTTACAAAACCGACACTCGGGTTTTAAAGTAAACTCAACCTATAAAATAAACACGTCATTATCAGTAGGTTACATTTTTCAAAACATTCATTTAAAGTCCCCGAAATTCGATCCAAATATCGACAACAACTACTTGTAGTGCCGATACTCGTCTCCCGGTACACGATCATTCAAAACATCATAACTTCGCGCTCCTTTGGAGCTAGAAGCTCTACCTTATATCAAATCGAAGCTAAGAAAATTATCTACAACCCTAGGCTATAAGTTAAGCCATTTTCAAAACATAAAATATCGGATTTTACACTTTACTGTTATAAACTAACTATAAGAATCTTGTACAAAATCAACTTTTTGATAAAAAACAACCATAGAAATTGTAAAACCCGGTATAGTCGTATCTTTAATTCGGGTACGAATTATTGTTTTTAGACTGGAAGAATTGTAAAACCCGTATTTAAAAATCAGAATATTTAAATACTCGGTATAATATTAATAAACTATATAAGTATTAATTATTAGACAGAGATATAAACGCAGAAATTAAATACGCAATCCCAGTTTATTTAAATATTATAAATATTACAGTTTATTCAGAAAATAATTATTAAGTTTCAGAAAAACATTACGTATGTATTATTGTTATACAAAAAAGATTATTACGTTTCAGAAATTTAAAACACAATACACGAACACGTGGTCGAATATTTAAAACACGAAAGTTAGAAGTGTTTATGTGGTATGTGGGCTGCATTTTAAAAAAAGAAATAAAGGAGTTGGGCTTTAGGCCCAGCCCTTGTCAAGAGAAAGAAAAAACGGGGTAACCCCCTCATTCATCAAACAGTAACATAAAAAAAAACAAAAAAACAAACGGCTCCTAGGGTTCTAGGAGTGGCCGCCGGCAACAAAAAGAAAAAAAGGGGGTTCGGGTTTTGATTTCTATTTTGATTGTGAGTGTTCATCATTCCTCTAGCAGTCTCATTACGGTAATCTTTCAATCATCTCTCTTATTATTATTTGGATTACAAATGGTAATCAAGAATGAAATCGAAATAATTATAAAAGGAGGTCGGGTTTGATGGAAACCGAGAGCATAAAGCTCTCAGTGGTGTTTTGTTGAGACCAGCCGCAAGTAGCAAGCAGCCACCAGGGGCGTTTGGGACTGCAGTTCCAACAGGGGTGCGTTTGGGACTGCAGTTTCCAGCAGGGTGTGTTTGGGTTTGTCAGGTAGTAAGGGGGTGTTTGGTTCTAACAGTGAGAACCTTAACACTAACGGTGGGAACGGGTAACAAAGACAGTGGCAACCTGGCTTGAGTCAGGGTCACTGTTGGCCTAGCAATGGCAATCCGTCAGTGGCAGCCGGCTAACCGGTTTAGCCACTGACGGACTGTTTGGTTTGGGACATTATGTTTTGGCTTATATGTAAATTATGAGCTCAGGATTCGGGGTCACGGGAAATAATAAATTCGAGTTTCAACTTTAAATCATATTATAAAATTTGGTTTTATAAATAAATAATAAAATTTAATTGATATTAAATTTAATTAATAAATTTAATCGATATTAGTTAAATCATTTTAATTACTTATAAACATGTCATTTATTTATGATTTATTCAAGAAAACCAATTTAGGAATCTTTTTAAATTTAGAAACTTTCTATTTTAGCGGACTACCTAATATAGTATTATTATTGCGTCAGGATACGTATGTACCGTAGTTAATTATAGAGCAATAATACGTTAAATAAAAATTATAACAAAGATCAAATTTATCAGTTATAATGCGTACAAGATTCCAGGAATAAAATAAATAAATGAGAAACAGATAAAATCAGTAATATAAATAAACATCAGTCGACTTATTTTGCGTACGTTATTTATGTAGTAGCCGTGAAGTCGGAGTAGATCTCTCAGCTTTCATTCTTATTTCATTACGGGACACGAGGTACGGATTTCCGTCCTTTCAGTAAGGACTTCTTTTCTATGCATGATTAGGATTCCCCGTCTTCAGCCAAATGTTTTTCCCCAGTATATGTTTAAGTTTATCAGTAATCATATTAATAACTAAATAAATTGCCTGAGCATTATATATAAGCACGACCAGTTTATGTACTAGTTACGGAGGTACCGTAACCACGGCACTAGAGGCACCGGTGTCATGACTCACATGCAGGAGAGTGATATCCTGCATCGTCCCACTCAGCTCAGCTTGGCCATTTTATCAGTATTATTAGTGGGGCGTATGGATGCATCCTAGGCTTATATGTGTTACAAGTTATCAGGGTGAATGTGGTGTGTGCTCTACATCCTTCACATTGGAGCTGATCCCTCCACCCAGCACAGTTATTTAGAGGTCACCCCTCTACAGCATGACGAGGTCACCCCTCCAGTTATTCATGCACGGTTGTAACAACACATGACCTATATAAGCTCTGGCAAATAAAATACAGTAAATGCATGTTTTCAGAATTAATAGTTATATTTCAGTATC
This sequence comes from Glebionis coronaria, assembly GCA_025667525.1. Lineage (NCBI taxonomy): Eukaryota > Viridiplantae > Streptophyta > Magnoliopsida > Asterales > Asteraceae > Glebionis > Glebionis coronaria. Next base: position 336,665,788 of record CM046876.1, on the reverse strand, counting down.
AGTATATATGAACCAGGTTCCTCAGATTTTATGCAGAGTTCTACCACATGTTACATATCAGTCTTACAGCTTCAATATTCTATCGCCTGTTTCATTCAGTATATTCTTATCATGCTTTATATCCGTTCACTGAGCGTTATGCTCAGCCGTAGTTCCTTTCATGTTCTAACGGCAGATACACCAAGACGCTCTTAGGATTCTGAGAGCATGTGCATTTGGATGGAAGCTATCCAACTTCTTAATTTATGCATTTCTTACATTATTCTGCTCATTTGGACATTGTTTAGTCCTTTCTTTCAGTATTTTACTTATCATGTTTTGGGCTTATGTTTGGATTACCGATATTTGATTCCGGTATTCCTTTATGGTCAGTTAATGTTTTAGGACATTTACCTTATGTTTTGATGACACGCCATAAATACACGTAACGGTCCACTTATCCAAGTGGGGTGTTACAATTATGGTATTAGAGCGCAAGGTTTGACCTGTAGGCTCTAAAACTTGACCTGTGACTAGTGGGTAGTCACCAGGAACTTCCCAGATTTTGGCGTTGTTATCTTCATGTTTCTCATGCATTTATCAGTCAGTTTTCTTCATTTATCAGACTGTTTCCTTAAATTTTTTGACTAAGTAAAAGGTTGGTACAGGACTGGCCATATTTAGTCGCATGTGCTTTTCTGCGAATTTTGTTTCGGTGAACCGACCCATAGGCGTTCACCCTTGTCCGTTCAGAGTTTGTATTGGTAAACCGACCATATGCGTTTACCCTTACTCATGACAGATTCATGTTTTCAGTCAAGTATTACTTGGCGAACCAGCCATAAACGTTCACCATTGTCCAGGTCAAATTTCATGCTATTCAGCCAAAGGTTGTTTTGTGAACCGATTCATAGTTATTCACCTTTGTCATATCATGACATTTCATAAAATTTTGACAAGAATGGTTTGAACTACAGCCAACCATATTTAGTCTCAGATTGTAAATTTCTATACATGACAGTTCTCATACATTTTTGACAAGTATGGATCGAAACGGAATCGCCCATACTTAGTCACATGCTTCCTACTATGAATACTGTGGATTAAACCATAACTATCCACATCAGTTGATGTTAAACCTCAGTTGATTATTCTTCTATGTTCTTTGAACCAGTCAAGTTTATACTCTCACGTGAATGTCATTTTCATGCTGACTAGGTTCATGTCTCCTTATGAGGATTATGTTTTCAGCAAGGTGATGATGTTTTCATGCTAAGATACACAAGGGGTTACAGTTAAATCCTGTTTTCTTAATGATCAGGTTTGATCTTCATCAGTCATGTCTTCATGCTGACCATTGTTGAAATTTTGTTTAATTATATTCTTGAAACTCTATACAACCAGCATTAAGTCTACGCAGAAATTACCAGCCTATCATGATTAACCATTTCAGTTCAGTTTGGTAACCAGTTAAATCAATTTAATCCTTGATCACGTCACACAAGTGACACCAGTATTGATCATTCCATAAAATTTCCCACCAGTGCCCCGTATAGTCTTCCATATGTACCGCATGTACAGTGTCTCAGTTATACTCCATGTACAGTGATTCATGTGTACTCCACGTACATTGTCTCAGATATGCTTCATGTGCAATATTCATTTTGTACTTCATGTACAGTAGTCCATGTATACACCAGGTGTTGATGCGGCTCGTGAGTTGAAGATTTTACCAGATGCTGATGCTGCGAACACTTGGAAGACCTCAAAATTGTTGATGCTGCTGATACTTTGGAGATTTCTCAAGATGCTGATGCTGATGCTGTTATACTATAAAGACACTGCAGAGCAAGGACAAAAACTATAAATTTGAAATTTCTGACAAGAGTAAATTTCAACCATCAGACACTACCATTCTATTCCATGCCTTACTTCCTCAGTTAGCTGTCGCACGTTACTTAGCTAAGCGTTCATTCAGAAGAGTGGGAACCGGAAATCAGCCGGTCACTCAGCAGAATAGTTACATGAATCACGGTCATGCTAATGACCGTCATAAATTGACAGACAAAAGCAGTAGTGACAACCACCGTGATTATAATTAACCAGTCAGTAAAAATCGAAACTCCAGAACGGACGTGACCAGAAATACAGAGGTCAGTAGTCTAATCGGTCCGCCAATCCTAGTAGTTACCAAAATTTTCAGCCTTGTCCAGATTCACCCACTAGAACCTATATCAAAACACCAGTCAGGACATGGGTCTCAGGTATCATTTCGGAAGACACACATCATGACACCAGTCATGGTACACGTCATACGAATATCTTCTCAAAGTACGAGTCATAACTCATAACTCCGTATGTTTACTAAACCATGCCCTCAGAAATTTAGTGTATCCTCCAAGGGAGTTTACCCATTTTGTCATGCCATACATAAATCAGACCATTAAAAATTCAGCTACCACCACTGGAGTATTATTCAGGATAGACACGCAGTATTCATTCAGTGAGGTTACAGACGAACACATTCAGTGAAAGAAATCGCCATGTTTACTTCACATGTTCCTATGCCAGCTTTATTTTGAATCAGGTAGTTACCTGTCTCCCAGCCAGAAAAGACTCCACAGTACCACCCATGTTTATTAAGGTGATTCCTTTCAGTTAACGACAAGATCCGTCTTACTAAATCCCAAATATATTCATTATACTTTCTGTCAGGAAAAAAATCAGTATAAATTATTTATGTCTTACAAGCGCGTGACTTATCAGTCCATAGCTACGAAGACTTTTAGCTACCAATTATATATTCACTTCTAAAATTCCTCAAATCAATGATCAACATATTATACTAAAATTTCCAGATGTCATTCAAGAAATTCCTTCCTAACTATGAGACATAATTTAACATCGATCTTGTCTCAAGAATTGTGCCTGTTTCCAAAACTCTTTATTCTAGAGTTGTATCTAAGTTAAAGGGGTTGCATCAATTGCTGCAAGAATTACCGGAATGAAGCTTTATTCGCCCTGGCAGACCACCAGGAAGTGTGTCGTTTCTGTCTATCAGGAAGAAGACCGGTAACATGAGATCATGTATCGACCACCGATATTTTGACAAGATCACCATTTTAATCGATGTTCATTCCACGAATAGCAGGTTTATCTGATCTGCTATGACTTCTTATATATTTTCCAGAACAATTCATGATCATGTCACCATCAATGGTGAGAGAAACATATTATAGACACTATAAAATTTTCGAATTATACTTCTGAGCTCCCTAATGCTCCAGCTATAGTATCAAATTTATGAATAAAATTTTTTATGACTTCGCAGACAAAATCGTCAGTATGTTCTTCGATAACATTCTGATCTTCTAAATTCTAGAGAGGTACAAGATAATCATCTTCTCACAGTGGAATAGATTCTCCGATAGGAGAAAAATAATATACGTAGCTTTCTAGATATGAATCCCAGTAGAACAAGGTGGCATTTCTTGACCACACTATTTCAGCAGAAAGGAATTTCCTGCGAAGGTGAAGGCCATCACCAGATCGTCACGACTGACGCCGGTGAATGAAGTACAAAATTCCTAGAATTCAGTTGGCTACTACTGCTGAAATTGCTGAAAGTTCTCATGATTAGCTTTCTATGGCTAAACTTTCGCATAAAGGATAGGACCTACACTAAAACTTTGCATTCCATAAGACCCTACACTACGAGAGATCTATTTTACTCAGACTCAAAATTCTTTCATGACTAATCACTCAGATTTCACCAAAATGTACCGTAATCCCAGGCAGAATTTTGATAGAAGCAGTATAAAATAATTGATGCAACTATGTTCATATCTGGATGCCTGACATACCTCAGGTCCAAGATAGGACACCGACATGTTGTAGGAAATTCAGCAATAGGTCGTACGATTCCAAAGTATTCCATCAACAATCTTGTCAGATCGAAATTAGCGTTCGCGAATCACGCTCACGTTCATGTTCACAATCATGTGTACGTTCACATTTACGTTCACGTTTATTTTCACTTTCATATTTAAGTTTCATTCGCAGTATGATGCTGTTTTAGTTCATGCTTTGTACTATCACATGATTTAAGCTCACGTTAGCGTTGGTAACATTGCTTATTTTCAAGTTCGTGTGCCATTCGCAATACACGTTTCATGGTTTATTATCGAATACGGATACAGAAAGCTTAAGAAACAAGACTCAAGTTAGCAGAGCTTCTTCATACCCAGGCAGACGTTTCACGTCTCAGGCCATATCGTTTTCATTCCTTCCTCAGTCAGCATATGTTCATGATATGTCCTAGCATCACGTTTACAGTATGTTTCATGTATCATCAGCACAATATATTCCATGCCCATCATTCCTCATATAATCGTGAACCACGTTCACAATTGCTCACGTAGCACGTTCACAATTGTTCGCATAGTTCATCCCTATATATTTCAGCAGCTTGCTCAGAGTTATAAATGTTATCTTTTCAGAATATTTACACGTATCGTTTCATGTATCATACATGCTATAGTTATTAAGTCTATCAGATTCAGAAAATCCATCTTAAATATGGAACCAGAAGCTATTCAGCATCATCAGGACAGGGTCATCAGGACCAAGATTTTATTTATTATGTTAGACCTTTGAAGGAATCGTTTCGAGCGGGAGGCCACTCGAAACGGAGGAGTCCATCTGGACCTCTCATTATGTTCTTCAATAAATTCAGTTATGTTCTTTCAGTCATGTCACGTTCCATGTTCTCTTCAGCCATGTCACGTTACATGATCATTTCAGTCATGTCAGGTTTATACCTATCAGCAGCATTATGTCTTAATTAGAAGACAATTTATCCTTCAGCTTAATTGTCTTTTCAGTCTACGTGTTCTTTCAGTTCTTATAACTTCATCAACTTATTACCTTTAATTCGAGGACGAATTTCTCCTTTTAGAGGGGAAGAATTGTAAAACCCAGTATAGTCGTATCTTTAATTCGGGGACGAATTATTGTTTTTAGAGGGGATGAATTGTAAAACCCGTATCTAAAAATCAGAATATTTAAATAAGCGGTTTAATATTAATAAACTATATAAGTATTAATTATTAGACAGAGATATAAACGCAGAAATTAAATACGCAATCCCAGTTTATTTAAATATTATAAATATTACAGTTTATTCAGAAAATAATTATTAAGCTTCAGAAAAACATTACGTATGTATTATTATTATACAGAAAAGATTATTACGTTTCAGAAATTTAAAACACGATACACGAACACGTGCTCGAATATTTAAAACACGAAAGTTAGAAGTGTTTATGTGGTATGTGGGCTGCATTTTAAAACAAGAAATAAAGGAGTTGGGCTTTAGGCCCAGCCCTTGTCAAGAGAAAGAAAAAACGGGGTAACCCCCTCATTCATCAAACAGTAACATAAAAAAAAAAAAAAACAAACGGCTCCTAGGGTTCTAGGAGTGGCCGTCGGCAACAAAAAGAAAAAAAAGGGTGTTCGGGTTTTGATTTCTATTTTGATTGTGAGTGTTCATCATTCCTCTAGCAGTCCCATTATGGTAATCTTTCAATCATCTCTTTTATTATTATTCGGATTACAAATGGTAATCAAGAATGAAACCGAAATAATTATAGAAGGAGGTCGGGTTTGATGGAAACCGAGAGCATAAAGCTCTCGGTGGTGTTTTGTAGAGACCAACCGCAAGCAGCAAGCAGCCACCAGGGGCGTTTGGGACTGCAGTTCCAGCAGGGGTGCGTTTGGGACTGCAGTTTCCAGCAGGGTGTGTTTGGGTTTGTCAGGCAGTAAGGGGGTGTTTGGTTCTAACAGTAAGAACCTTAACACTAACGGTGGGAACGGGTAACAAAGACAGTGGCAACCTGGCTTGAGTCAGGGTCACTGTTGGCCTAGCAGTGGCAATCCGTCAGTGGCAGCCGGCTAACCGGTTTAGCCACTGACGGGCTGTTTGGTTTGGGACGTTATGTTTTGTCTTATATGTAAATTACGGGCTCGGTATTCGGGGTCACGGGAAAAAATAAATTCGAGTTTCAACTTTAAATCATATTATAAAATTTGGTTTTATAAATAAATAATAAAATTTAATTGATATTAAATTTAATTAATAAATTTAATCGATATTAGTTAAATCATTTTAATTACTTATAAACATGTCATTTATTTATGATTTATTCAAGTAAACCAATTTAGGAATCTTTCTAAATTTAGAAACTTTCTATTTTAGCGGACTACCTAATATAGTATTATTATTGCGTCAAGATACGTATGTACCGTAGTTAATTATAGAGCAATAATACGTTAAATAAAAATTATAAGAAAGATCAAATTTATCAGTTATAATGCGTACAAGATTCCAGGAATAAAATAAATAAATGAGAAACAGATAAAATCAGTAATATAAATAAACATCAGTCGACTTATTTTGCGTACGTTATTTATGTAGTAACCGTGAAGTCGGAGTAGATCTCTCAGCTTTCATTCTTATTTCATTATGGGACACGAGGTACGGATTTCCGTCCTTTCAGTAAGGACTTCCTTTCTATGCATGATTAGGATTCCTCGTCTTCAGCCAAATGTTTTTCCCCAGTATATGTTTAAGTTTATCAGTAATCATATTAATAACTAAATAAATTGCCTGAGCATTATATACAAGCACGACCAGTTTATGTACTAGTTACGGAGGTACCGTAACCACGACACTAGAGGCACCGGTGTCGTGACTCACATGCAGGAGAGTGATATCCTGCATCGTCCCACTCAACTCAGCTTGGCCATTTTATCATTATTATTAGTGGGGCGTATGGATGCATCCTAGGCTTATATGTGTTACAAGTTATCAGGGTGAATGTGGTGTGTGCTCTACATCCTTCACATTGGAGCTGATCCCTCCACCCAGCACAGTTATTTAGAGGTCACCCCTCTACAGCATGACAAGGTCACCCCTCCAGTTATTCATGCACGGTTGTTACAGCACGTGACCTATATAAGCTCTGGCAAATAAAATACAGGAAATGCATGTTTTCAGAATTAATAGTTATATTTCAGTATCAGTATATATGAACCAGGTTCCTCAGATTTTATGCAGAGTTCTACCACATGTTACATATCAGTCTTACAGCTTCAGTATTCTATCGCCTGTTTCATTCAGTATATTCTTATCATGCTTTATATCCGTTCACTGAGCGTTATGCTCAGCCGTAGTTCTTTTCATGTTCTAACGGCAGGTACACCCAGACGCTCTTAGGATTCTGAGAGCATGTGCATTTGGATGGAAGCTATCCAGACTTCTTACTTTATGCATTTCTTACATTATTCTGCTCATTTGGACATTGTTTAGTCCTTTCTTTCAGTATTTTACTTTTCATGTTTTGGGCTTATGTTTGGATTACCGATGTTTGATTCCGGTATTCCTTTATGGTCAGTTAATGTTTCAGGACATTTACCTTATGCTTTGATGACACGCCATAAATACAAGTAACGGTTCACTTATCCAAGTGGGGTGTTACAGAAATGGTCATTTCTATACCCTAATATCATCATACATCAACCATAACATCAAAATCATAATCAAAATAAAAATGTTTAGATCAAAATGTAGTTTTAACAAGATCTTTAGCAAGAATCACCATGGATCATCATGAAAATGTCATGCATGATCATATCTCCTACCTACCAACATCAAGAAAAAAAAATGTGCTTGCATGTAAGGATTTCTTACACCAAAATGATCCTTGATCAAATATAAGATTGGGTCTATGCTTGGTTTAGTTTGAATCAACCTCAAACTCAAGATAAAATTGAAAATGTGCGTGTTTTGGTGATGGTGGTGGGTTTCGGCATTCAAGAGAGAGAAAGGAGAAGATGAGTTAAATTTTTAGTGGTGAAAATGTGATGTGTATTTTTTTAAGTTTATATATAGTGGGGTAGGGACCAAAGTTTCAATTTAGCAATAGTTGTGGCCAAAAATGTAAATAATTAGCTAAAAAGCGGGAAATAACTATTAGTCAATTTTCAAAATATTTACGGGGCTCGGGTTTCATAAAGATACTTTTAAAAATTTAAAACGTACCTCAAAAATAATAATATCGACTCTCGACTCGACTTAATACGAACTTAAAATAAAAACGTCTAAAATATAAACATCGAGACAACAATTGATAAAACATAAAATCTCGGGCATCCGTCGATATCGTGGTCACTAATAATCCTCGCTATTAGTAAAAAGATAAAAATAAGACCTCCAACGTCGGTTTTAAATAAAACCATCAATCGTCATTTCATTCAACTCATCAAAAATTTCAAAATTATTCGTAAAAATAATATTATATAATATTAAATAAATGACCTCGGGTTTGGGTTGTCACATCCTACCCTCCTGAAAAGAGAGCGACGTCCCGGTGCTCTGCCCCTCTTATACTCACATCCCATACCTCCAGAACAAATGAGAACTCTTTTCCTTAAAGAAATCCCGATGCTTCTTTCACAATTTCAAATTCCACTTCTGGAATACTTGTATCTTCACAATATAATCCTTACTATGTTTCGACCTCATAATAACTCTTCAAAGTTCTTTCTATGAAAAGCAACTTATCTTCAAGTTGAATTCTTTCCTTCTTGTTCTGAAAACAAATTTCACCCGTCATAATGACACCTTATGCATAACCACGTTTCCCAATTTCGAACTCCATCAACTTCCTTCGATTGCCAACATAACTCTTCTGACAACTCCTTGTTACTAATAAACGGTCCTTAACACATACAATCTTATCAATTTTGCCAATATCACTTCTAGTTCAGTCATATTCGACCTACATTTCTAGAATACACCGAAAAACTAATCTTATGTCCATAACTCACTATCTTTAATCTTCACAAATTGAAGTTCTTTATGTACCATCAATAGTACAGCCTCATTACTAGCATGACAATCATTGTCGTATAAGAATTCCAACAAGGCCTAAGTCAATCACACGCGCACAAGTATACCGTTGGATGTTCGAATCATCATTTCACTCTGTCCATCAGTCTCTATATAACACACAGTACTCAACTCAACTTTCATCTTTATCCAAACCAAATCGTATCGATTACTTGACTTGTGAGATTCCTTCATCACTAAGTCTCACTCTCTCAACTTAGATATGTTAGGAGTGCTCAATATACCATGTCTCACTTGACTTTACAACAAAATCCTTTCTATAAGTTTGACAAAATGTTGAAATCACTTATCTTGACATCCTTCTAAATTCAGACCACTAACTTAAAAATTTATATCCTTGCTATCAAGCCCACACTTCTTGTTATTACCAAAACTCAAATCTTAAAAGATTGTCCCCTTTTTATCCCTCATAAGTGCATTAGCTACCACATTCTCCTTTCCCGGATGGTAGTGAATCTCGTAGTCATAATCACTCACAGTCATAATCATCAACATACTCAGATACTTAAAACATATAACTGGTGATCCTCTACTCATTTCCTTTATCATCCCAAGAAATTAATTATGGAGCAACTTCTATGATCCTTTATCACTACACACTTGATTCCATACAAGTAATATTCCTACAATCTCAAAGCAAACACCACAACTACATAAACCTTAAGAAACACATCACAACAAACTATAATTCCTTCAAGTTCTTCCAACAGTGACAACATCAGTGCAGAACACAGCCTACCCTTCAGTATTCAGAATACAGCTTCCTCATCTGATAGGGATTAGATCTCGAAACTTACAATTTAGATCTATAAGTGGGACTCACACATCCAATTATTCTTAGTCAGCTTAATCAATGGTTTAACAATCATTGAAAACCTTTCGATAAACCTCCGATTATTCCCAGCTTAAACCAAGGAATTAACAGATTTCCGTCGGTGTCGTTGGTACCGACCAATCCTTAATCGTTTCAATCTTGGCAAGATCTTCAAGAATACCTTTGTTGTCAATCAACAGCCTTAGAAAACACAAATATTTCTACTAACATTCGCACATAGGAAACTTTACATACAGTTTCTCTTTTTCCAACCATCCCAAAAATCATCCTCATGTGCCACTTATGTTCCTCCTTTCCACTTAGAATAAAATAAAAATATCTTCAGTAGATATAATGACTAACTCATCCTAGCACATCTTACACACAAGATTCACCCAGTCCATTAATACGGCAGACACGTTCGTCCATTCCAAAAACATCACTTGCTACTTAAAGTACCCACATCAAATACGAAAAACAACTATAGGAACATCTTCCTTCCTAATCTCTCAGTTAATGATAACCAGAACTCAAAGTGATCTTTGAGTACACACGGGATCCGAACAAGTTGCATGGATCAAACAAATCATCAATCCTCGGTAATGGATACCGATTCTTGGCTGTCAATTGTTAAGCTCTCGATAATCAATACACATCCAAAACAATCCATCCTTCTTTGACAAACAACACAAACGATCATCACTGTAACGAAACTTATTTTAATACATCTCTTATCCATCATTTCTCGCAGTTGACCGAATAACTCATTCCACTCTGACGGTGGCAAATGATAAGGCATACAAATACTACTCAACAGAACGCAGCAGCACTACACAACGAAACGCAGAAGCACTACACAACGAAACACAGAAGCACTACACCTATTGCTTACAACACTCAATTGACACGAACTCCATTTCATAATGCGGCAGCAACACTACAAAACTTCAGGAAAACCTCAGATTACTCTCGAGTCATTAATAGATCTCTCCACTTCTCCTCAACCACTCTATCACTAATTACCTGAGCTCAGAATACATCACATTCCTCTTCCACATACTTCCTTGTTTCCAAACAAGATACTTCTCAAACGGAAAAATTCACTCATCACCCCTCATAGTCAACACTCAGGTTCGCAGCAAAATCTAAGCCAGCAGCTATCAATTTATAGTGAAGGTTAGTTCAACCTCAAGCATCAGCACTTCGCACCACAAACCAATTCATACCAATAATCCATATCCAAAGATTCCAACTCTTTGAGCATCAAGTCGATATTAAACACCTACTTTCCTAAATTCAAGGAACACACTCTCAGTGTAAAACTAACACTAGCAACCTTTCCATCGGTTAACTCCACGTCATAGTTAATTGTCAATCTTATTTACTCTCCGTTGATAAAACAACTGAATCTTTACATTTCTACAGTTTCTACCCAATTTGAAACCAAACAACATACTGACATAAAGAATCTCAAGTAAGAATATACCATTTACAACATCCAGACCTTAAGGTTTGTCAGCATCACTCAAACGTAAACCGGAGCGGCAACCTTCCTATCTTGTCAATTTCCTTTCCTTGGACAATTCCTTTGTTTGTATTCTTTCTCACCACGGCTAAACACATCACTACTCCAGGGATACTAATTTCCATTGACTAATCCTCTTGTTCTGCACTTAGCAGCTTTATGACCAGGTTGTCCTAACTCTAGTCGCAATTGTGGAAAATTACCTACATGGTATAGAGTACAGCAAACACACTCGAGATTTATCTTGTCACTTCTAGACACAGTGGCAACACGAATCCCATCATTCCTTCCATGGTTTAAATACTGATTTTGGTTCTGTCTTTGATTATTGTTATTACTGTAATCCTTACAATTCTGACCTTGATTCTGGTTAGACTGAGCAGATTCCCACTATCTCTTATTATTTCAACAATGTTATATTTCCTACCTTGCACCATCACGGCCATTAAATAATGTGCCATATGAACAGCTTCATCGAAAGATTTAGGTTAAGAAGAAATAATCTCATTCTTGGTATCACTAGACAATCCCCTAATGTACTGCTTCGTTGTTTTACGGTCATTCACAAAAGTATCAGGACATAACAAATATAGCTCAGAATATTTCCCAGTAAGCAGTAATAACATCGTCCCTTAGCACGAATTATCTCAATTCGAATTCCAACTGTCCTAGTTCCTATTCAGGACAAATCCTAGCAGTCAATAGTCTTTTCTTCACGGTCCATGCGTTACTATTAGTCACAACCAATCCTAAAGTAGTCACTTAGTATTCCACCATCTTAGTGTACCATCCTGAAATATAGCAGCAGCATATTTCACCTTGTTAGTTTCTAAACATCCAATAATCTCAAAGTACTCGCTATCTTATCAATCCAACTATGCAACTCTAATGCACCACTAATACCACAAAACTACGCAGAACCACACTTTTGAAAACTAACATAAGTACATTCTCTTGAACTTGCAGAATAACAACAATACTATCATCTGGATCAACAGCATCCTCATTATTCTTAGCAGCATCGACATTATTTTCATCAGCATCATCATTATTCTCAGCAACATCACCATTATCTCCAACACACTTAACCCCAGCATCTTTTAATTCCTGGCAGCACGATCAGCTCCAAAAGCTCTAGTAATAACTTGTTCGTTCAAAGTGTTCACAGTAGCAGTCGTTAGTTTTGGCAACATATTTCAAGAAACTTAGTCACATAGAGATCTACTAATGATAGAAATATGATTCCCCTACTCCTTCTTCCATCATCACAGAAGAAAGAAACATGTTAGGTATACATATCAAGATAAAAGAAGGAATTATTTATCAGGATGTCTCATGGATACTACATGCACGAACAACACAAACTACAATGGTTCATCAACCAAAACCCAAAAGAGTTAATAAAGGCACATCATAGATCATGAGGGTAATTTAGATTGCGTTGAGGACTCAACAGGATAGTGGCAATGTCTGTCACTACAATCATCTACCGAACAAACTGAAAGGATAATAAGTTCCATCACAACGCCACGACATAAGGTTTAAATAAGTTCGATCACGAAAAGAAAATAAGATACAAAGAAATCCATTACGCGATTAGTTCCTTAGACAACAGCTCCTCATCCTCCTTAACATTGTTGTCAGCTTCATCACACTCGTCTATTTCCATTTTAACACCTCAAGGTCAAATCCATAACCTGATGGCAGATCATTCTCAAAATACAAATACTCACTGCTACACGGCAGATTAATCACAAGGCAAATCTCAGTACGACTTTCAACATTCCTAAGCTTCCAAACTCTACTCAGAATCAATCTCGCATGAGGCTCCACTCACTTATCCTTTCAAAACTTACCTACTTCTCTTCAAACCATTCAATTCAAGCATACAAAGGCATCACAACCGACCCAAGACTAGCAATCTCATCCATCTTCCAAGTCCTAACAAACTCAAATCTCCACATACCAAATACAACCTTTAAAACCACCTTTCTTTCATATCAACCCTCTAATCTCACCAATTTCAACTACATATCTATCATACATCAACTAATCAAACTTCCTCATACCCGATATAAGTCGCAAGAAATCAGTTGTAAAATCATTCAACATCTGGTCTACTGTGCTAGACCCTCGGTAGTATATAAGGTCATTATTTAAAATTATATACATATTCATTACATAAAGAAAATTACGGTAACAAGTACTCAACGTACTTTCAACAACATCAATACATCATTATATATCATCATAGTATTTACTTAATAAATACTGTAGAAATCATTTCAATTTTAAGGGATACATCAATTATAAAACAATACAAAACAATAATCTTACCGGAGCCTTGCGGAGAAGTTGCGTTGCTTTTGTAAAATATTTTCGACACCAAAGTTATAGTTTAGGACATTTTTCAAAAATTGACCTAATTCGCTATAACTAAAAAGCTCTGATTACCAATCTCTAACACCCCAAATTACATTGCGTAGTGGAAATACACATTTGGGTGCTAAATACAAACATTGTTACACAAGACATTTTGAACAAACTCAAAATGATAAATTTAAAATATAAAAGGATATAACTTAACCATTGTCTAAAACTTTCGATCCCAAGTAAAACAATTTTAGAAATATCAGAGTCACAATTAGGTCGCCCAAAGATTTTATCAACTCAACAAACAATTTACCAAAGTACGTGACCGTACATTATTATTTTCATGACAAAAGGGAAAAAAATTTGTTTTAGACCAATCACCACAAAAGCAATCCCGCAATCCTTCTCCAGCAAGCTCCGCAATTCATCATCTTCAATACCTGAAATACATGCTTAAAATCATCAACACAACGGTTGAGCGAGTCTATAGGTTTTCCAAATCCACATTTGAACACAAGAGAAAAATCAATCAAGATCATTTAATAGAATTGTCGTGTACACAATCTATTAGTCAGGCATTCTGGTATATAACAACAGCTACTAAATTGTATTAAGTTCATGACACCGACCCCTTAACTTAGTCACCCACGCCTAAAGCCGGCATGACTAGATGAAATTCCAGTGCCCCTACTAGGGTATCATTTGCAAGGATACCAATTCTCATTCTCGTAAAATTATCCTTCCCAGCGGGTTACTCAGCATTAAGCCCTTGTCTCGGATAGGGTCGTCAGCCCAACAGTACTATTATTAGAATAAGCGGCTATTCCCAACTCACAACATCAAGTTAGAAGATAGTTAACGGCTCATGAATTTAGGGTCTTTTGCAAATAGGGTACTTATATAATTCAAAACAACAAAGGCAACAGAGCAACATTCGGGTCCAAACAATCAATCATGACCTGTGTTCATTTTACTTTCAAATAGCATGTATCCCCCTCGCGGGTTTTAAAATCATTCAAAACAATTACAAAATCGAGGCTATAGACTCACCTGGAGTAATAGCAGTAGTAAGACGATCTTCGACGATAGTTGATGCCCGATAAACACAAAAACCACAACCTATCAAATAAGGCGCGTTCATCAATAATAAACTCGAAAAATAAATCAAACATAACAACATCAAACTCAAACTCATAAAGTCACGATAAACTCGAGAGAAAACGATATAAATAACTTCATTATACTTTACTACACATTTACTTAACCATTTTACACTTTTTACAAAGTCCGCCGGTACATACTACATGTACTAGCTTACTTTACCTCTTTTAAACTTGTCAATCGTTTATGAAACGACTCGATAAACTAACTTACTATATATAGAAAGTCCTCTTACAAGTTTATCAAATGAAATTACTTTTAAAGTACTTTATCCAACTCATTTTCAAACTATAAAATCCGGACAGATTTACGTTAATTTTTTTCATACAACCGTTTTAACTTATTTAAACGACTCCGTTTACAAAACCGACACTCAGGTTTTAAAGTAAACCCAACCTATAAAATAAACACCTCATTATCAGTAGGTTACATTCTTCAAAACATCCATTTAGAGTCCCCAAGATTCGATCCAAATATCGACAACAACTACTTGTAGTACCGATACTCGTCTCCCGGTACACGATTATTCAAAACATCATAACTTCGCGCTCGTTTGGAGCTAGAAGCTCTACCTTATATCAAATCGAAGCTAAAGAAATTATCTACAACCCTAGGCTATAAGTTAAGCCATTTTCAAAACATAAAAATTCGAATTTTACACTTTACTTACTGTTATAAAATGACTATAAAAATCTTGTACAAAATCAACTTTTTGATAAAAACCAACCATAGAAATGGTCATTTCTATACCCTAATATCATCATACATCAACCATAACATCAAAATCATAATCAAAATAAAAATCTTTAGATCAAAATGTAGTTTTAACAAGATCTTTAGCAAGAATCACCATGGATCATCATGAAAATGCCATGCATGATCATAGCTCCTACCTACCAACATCAAGAAAAAAAAAAGTGCTTGCATGTAAGGATTTCTTACACTAAAATGATCCTTGATCACATATATGATTGGGTCTATGCTTGGTTTAGTTTGAATCAACCTCAAACTCAAGATAAAATTGAAAATGTGTGTGTTTTGGTGATGGTGGTGGGTTTCGGCATTCAAGAGAGAGAAAGGAGAAGATGAGTGAAATTTTTAGTGGTTAAAATGTGATGTGTGTTTTTGTTTTAAGTTTATATATAGTGGGGTAGGGACCAAAGTTGTAATTTAGAAATAGTTGTGGCTAAAAATATAAATAATTAGCTAAAAAGCGAGAAATAACTATTAGTCAATTTTCAAAATATTTACGGGGCTCGGGTTTCATAAAGATACTTTTAAAAATTTAAAACGTACCTCAAAAATAATAATATCGACTCTCGACTCGACATAATACGAACTTAAAATAAAAACATCAAAAATATAAACATCGAGACAACAATTGATAAAACATAAAATCTCGGGCATCCTTCGATATCGTGGTAACTAATAATCCTCGCTATTAGTAAAAAGATAAAAATAAGACCTCCAACGTCGGTTTTAAATAAAACCATCAATCGTCATTTCATTCAACTTATCAAAAATTTCAAAATTATTCGTAAAAATAATATTATATAATATTAAATAAATGACCTCAGGTTTGGGTTGTCACAAGTATAACTAATTAATATTAGTTAATACCGATGGTGAGTGGATGATGATGTGGAGGGATAGTGTCTTGTGATTGGCTGGTGGGATTTAATAGGGAACGTGTCAACATAGCAGTGGTCTATGTATCTTTGGTTGTCTCACAGATTTAGTCCATTGTCTTCCATTCTTCTTTCATTTCAGTTTTAATAAGCCAAAATCAGATTTCCCTTTATAAACATGTTTTGGCTTTTAGACTTTTGCCCCAAAAAGTTTTGCAAAGGGATTTCAAGGACTTGTTTTGCCATTTGATGATATTTGAAGGACCAAACTTGTAATGTATTCAAACTTAAAGGTCTTGACTTGTATTGTTTACTTTTTGGAGGACTAATATTGACAAGTCTTCATAATTGAGGGACCATTCTTGCTAATTCTTCAAAGTTGAAGGTCCTTTTTGTAATTTTGACAAACTTTAAGGACCAAACTTGTAATTATGAATATAAAAGGGTTTAAAGTGTCAATTCTTCAATAATGAAGGACCCTCTCGTACAATCTTTAATTTTTTCAAGGGTTTTTCTTGGAAAATTAACTCTAGGACCCGGTTCATTGTGCGGCTTCGTTTCCCGTGTTCGTTTTTGCTTGTTTCTTGTGATCTTTTGCCATTTTCTCAATATCCGTACCTAAAATATACATTGAACAAACACAAGCATATATTTGGCACTTTTTATGATATTTTAAGCATTTTAAGCCCGTTTTGGACGATGAGACTATGTATAAAAGCAGTCTCATCACTCCCCCATACTAAACCATTACCGTACCCTCACACAATGTTAGAATAAAGTATCGTAGCACCTCCAAAATTCATTTTTATGCAGTTTTATTGAATGATAAACTTGCTACACTACTACTACTTGCACTACTTGCGTTTTAGACATAATGTAGATTTTCATCGCAATATGGGACGTTTAGGTTCATAGAACAAGAACCCGTGAATGCTTCGTTAGAAATAATTTAGTCGTCCTCGATTTTCACGCAATTCCATGCCAAGCGTGTAACGAGATCATTGTCATTATAAGTTAGTAATTCTAACACTACTCATATGCCCTAATCACGTACTTAGACTCCCAATTTCCTAAGTGGTATCTCTTATATTTTATTTTTGGCTTGAATGATCACGAGGATACATTTTGTACTTATGCGATGATAGAGATTTAGGTCTAAGAACAGAGTCATAACGGTGTAACCAAGACCATCGAATTAATAACCCCCCCTAATAGACAACGATGTCAAAAAATCAAGTCAACAAGAAGGATCGATAAACACGGTTTTATAACGGTTTTGAACATGAGACTTATTACCAAGACTTTTATACGCCCTCTAACGGATGGGCCTTATTATCATAGGTTTACCTCCATCTTTTATTCAACTTCACTATGAAGCTTTTATTATGACTTCGGTCTTGCCTTGCCTTTTGTTTAACCTCGCCATGAGGTGTTTATTATGGCCAAATACGTATATCCTCATGCAAAAAGCGAATTTTGGATCTTTAAAGCTTCAAAGATTAGGGCATAATTCAATTTTAGTTTTGCATAGATTTTTCATCCTTGTGAGCTTCAAATTGTTTGCTTGATTTAGGTGAGCACTTGAAATCTTATTATTAAGTGAAGCTTTCGATTATTCGGGTTGCCGATACTTCAAAACCGTGACGTTGGCGATACCTTAATGTCTTCCCAATTTAGTTACATGGAAGCTACTAGAAAGACTGGAAACCAACAATCAAGACTAAACCGCTAAGCCAATACTTATTAGCAAAATATATATACAAGCGAAGGGAGAATAAGAAAACAACGAGAACACATGAGTTTTTGAAAGAATACGAGTACTCTACGTTTAGCATAGTAACTTATAACTAACTCTATCATTTCTCGTCCTCATTTAAGAGAATTAGCCTAATAAAGTTAAGGAATCGAAGCTAAGTGCTCAACACGCACGATCGAGTAAAAATTACTCTTATTCTCGCCATCGGAAAATCTACATTCGTGTCTTCAAACACTTATAAAATATGAGAAAATTTTTAAAATTTGGCCATTTTAGCCTTATTTTGCAACAAAACGATAAACAAAAAGATGAAAGTTGGAAAGCGTGAATGTTTGGCAACGGAAGTATCTATTCAACCCCCGTACTAAAGTTAAACATTGTCCTCAATGTTTCAAGTCTAAGGGTAGGATACCCCCATACTAGAGACGTAGTCGAATTCCTAATCTAGCATGGAAATGGTGTAACCATTAAATTAATAGCCGTTTATGAAGTGTGCTAAAAACCTAAGGTTAGAACATGTAACGATATATCATGTGGATATCGAGAAATTCTTCAAAGCAAACGATCGATTACTCACGTAGAACGAACACGAGAAGCTCCAATCGTGAAGATAATGATCATCTAAAAACCACATATCACAAACAACCTCGGAACAAAGGTTGGAAGGGCACAAATCCCCTCACGTAAGCTACATTAGAATGCGATAATATGTACATGGATAAGCATGGGACTCCCCCATGAGGCACCTCGTTTTTGATTACTGAGTCATGAGCTCGACTCGATCCCCTCAATACTAATTATCATTGGGGAAGGTGACTTGGTCGAGGTAGATCAAAGAGGGAACTTCCCCAACAAAGTAGTGCTTAATCATATGGACATTCACCTTGAAGTTGGGGCCACATATTGAGCTAGCTCGATGGTCCCATATTGAAACACTTGGGTAACGGTGAATGGACCGGACCAACAGGATTTCAACTTTCCGGAAAATATTTTCAATCTTGAGTTAGAAAGCAACACTTGATCTCCAATGTTTAAAACCCGGTTTTTAATTTTAGAATCGTGAAACTTTTTGGTTTTCTCTTTATAAATCAATGAATTTTCATAAGCAATATCTCTTAATTCATCCAATTCATTTAATTGCATTTTCTGGTGTTTTCCCGTGGTCTCAATGTCATAATTACAATGCTTTAGGGCCCAATAAGATCTGTGTTCAAGTTCAATTGGTAAGTGACAATTCTTCCCATACACGAGATTGTAAGGAGTTAACCCAATGGGCGTCTTATGAGCGGTAAGAAAGGCCCATAAAGCATCGTCTAACTTATCCGACCACGATTGTCGGTTTTCTCCTATCGATCTCTCTAAGATCCTCTTCAACGCTCGGTTTGAAACCTCGACTTGCCCACTCATTTGTGGGTGATAAGCCGTAGAAAGCCGATGTGTAACCCCATATTTCTTCAAAACTCTTTCAAATTGGTCATTGCAAAAATGGGTTTCACGATCGCTTATGATTGCACGAGGGGTTCCAGACCGAGAAAACAATTGCTTCAAAAAACTTGACTACCACACGAGCATCGTTCGTGTGCAAAGCCTTAGCTTCCACCCATTTGGATAGGTAGTAAACGGCGACAAGGATGTACTTATTACCACGAGATGATGGGAACGGCCCCATAAAATCAATTCCCCAAACGTCAAAGATCTCACACACTTGGATGATATTTTGTGGCATTTCATCATTTTGTGAGGCTTTTCCTTGTCGTTGGAATGAGTCACATGACTTGACAAGTGCATGTGCATCATGGTAAATAGTAGGCCAAAAGAAACCGACATCAAAGACCTTCTTCGCCGTGAGATTAACACCATGGTGACCACCCATTGGTCCCTCGTGACAAGCTATAAGGATATTAGAAGCTTCGGTGATAAAAACACAACGTCGAATAATTTGATCCGCACAAGTCCGAAATAGGTAAGGGTCGTTCCAAAAGTAGAACTCGACGTCACGAAAGAATTTTGATACACGGCTTTTGACACCCCGTATAAAAATTAATTAAAGTTCGTTGTTCCAGTCTCTTCGAATTGAAAAACTTTATTGTTTAATGTGTGACTCAGTTGAACTTTGGTGAAATAAAGATGTGTCGTTGTAGTTTTGAAAATAAAGGGTGCAAAACAATTAAAGTAAAAGTGCAATTAAAGTAAATCTAAATCTAGCGCAACTAAAACTAAAGGGCAATAAAGTAAATAACGCAAAGTTAAATCTAACTAAGGCAAACTTAAAACGCAACTAAAACTTAAAACTTAAACTAAGGCAAATAAACTTAAAGTGCAATTAAGGAAAAAGGCGGGAAAAGGGAAAAGGAAGAAAACTAAAAATACTAAGTCCCTATCCGGAATAAAACCCCTTATTCGGAATACTGTCACTATGCGGAAAAAGGTGTCTATTCGGAATAGTTAACCCTATGCGGAATAAACCTCTTAAGCGGAATAAAGTCCCTGTTCGGAAAGCACCTCTATTCGGAATATTGTCACCTATTCGGAAAGTTAGGCCTATTCGGAAAGTCACCCTATTCGGAAAGATGTCCTATGCGGAATTCAAGCCTATTCGGAATAAAAGGGTCTATGCGGAAAACTTCCCCTATTCGGAAAACTGGAAATTCCGAATAAGCAATTTCTTAGAATCCCTATGCGGAATAATTAAAGATTCCGAATAAGCAATCTTACAAAACCCCTATGCGGAATGTTTCAAGATTCCGAATAAGCAATCTTTCAAAATCCCTTATGCGGAATGACTGGAGCCGTCTTCTGGGAAAGAACAGAAATAATAAAACCGAAGAACAAGGAAAGTAAAAAACACACGGATCTAATCAAAACTAAGCTAAATCAAACACAAGATCAAACCAAACAAACAAATAAACAACTATTAAACATAAACAATCAATCCAAATCAATAAAACTCACAAAACTTAATCAAATTAATCAAAACCCACTTAAATAAATCAACAAGAATCAAGAACATAAACATAAACAATAACAATCAAAGAATAAGAAAGGAAGAATGAGATTAACAAGATAAAGATAAAGCTTGGGAAGAATTAAAAAGAAAAACTTACTTGAATTAAATGGTGATTAAGGTGCAAGACAAGGTAATTAAATGGACAAGTATTTAAATGTGCATAAAATAAAGATGGAAGAGCTAATTTGTCAAGTTAGCCAACAAAACAAATGATTAATAAATCCTAACTATATATAGGGGAGGATTAGGAAGCTTCCTCCCCTCCTTCATTTCTTGTTAATTGCAAGATTAAGTCCTTCCTTCATTTAATCTTCATTAATTGCGTCATTAGTCCTTTTCTTCTCATCTTTCTTTTAAGTTTGGACTTTAAGGACTTGTGGCTCGGGATATCTTTTGAACTCGTCTTTAATTTCTTCAATAAAATAGACTTGAGTTTCTCGGCTTTTGATAAACTTCCGTCTTTTGACTTTTTCTTCGATAAATCTTCAGAATTGGTCTTGGACTTCCGTTCTTTTTCCACTCTTGACTTCTCGACTCCGTCTTTCATCTTTTTCTTCAATAAAAGCCGTGAATGCCCGTGAATTCCCGTGTTTTCTCCACTTTTCATAATTTCATCCTAAATTACAACAAAAACACAAACCACGCATAATTCCGACATAAAAGACATAAAATACACGTTTAGGTCCGGTTATTCTTGTAATTAAGTGGTAGAAAAGATGGGTGTTTACACACCTATCAAATCCCCTACACTTGACCATTGCAATGTCCTCATGCAATGCATTAGTTACAAAGCATGTTTACACTTTTCATCTTAATCAATCCACATTGGCCTTTATTAAAGAGATAGAAAATTATAAAAATGCAAAGCAAAGAAATTAAAAGCATACCTTGGGTTTTGAAAATGTTATGAATAATCATCATCCTCAACTTTTCACTTTCTCCAAACCAAGCTTAAAAACGAGATCATTGTTATTATAAGTTAGTAAACTAACACGAACTCATGTGGGCCAATTATTCACTTAGACTCCCTTATTCCTATGGTTATCTCTTATATTTTATTATTTGTCTTGAATGATCACGAAGATGCATTGTTTGACTTATTTCGATAATTATTAAGTCTGAAAATAAAGTGCACGATTTAATCAATAGTTAGCTAAAGGACCAAATCTTTTAAAACTGCTTCTCGGGATATCAAAAAGTTCATATCTTGGCATAACTTGGTTCGCGATTTGAGACCTTTGTCGGGCCGATATTTGGCAGCGACTTCATACTTCAAATCTTGAGAGACGTTCATGAAATAATGGTCTTCTCTTCATAATTGGAATTTCTTCACTTGGAATTTTTGAGAGATTCTTCATATATGGACCACGACTTCTTCATTTTTCTCCAATCTTTATTTTGGATTTTGATATACAACGATCCGCCTCCTTTATTGACTTGGATCTATTTATCCTCATACCTTGTTAGGGTCTTTTCGGATACACTTCTCCATGACTTTTTGGGAGTTTTTGCTTTTCGTCGTGTGTCTCGATCCTTTATATTGATTTTCGATAAATGATTCTTCACATCACTTTTGGATCTTTAGCAACAAAACATAGCCCTCATGCCTTGTTAGGGCCTTTTCGGACTCGCCAATCTTCGCGCCCCGCTTCATAAGTTATGCCTTGGCTATGAACTCTCGTCATTACCGAGCAACTTTTAAACGATCTGGGGCTAGAAGCTAAGTAACTTTTCAAATCGTACAACCTTATTTATTAGCAGATAAATTTATTAGCAAGCGATGGGAGAATAGGCTCATAATTAACTCACATAAATTCACGAAAGAATACCGACTTATAATTGGCTCTATCATATCTCGTTCTCCACAGTTTAAAATCTCAAGTAATGAGACTCGTGGATACTTAGCCTATTAAGTCAAAGTTTTGGGTTTTCGAGTCGCCTATAGGATCTTGCAAATTCTTAGACTTTTTCAAGTTTAGAAGTCGCATCTTAAAGTTCCCTTGATAAACGACTCTCTAGGATTAATTATAGGAACTTGCGAAAAGTTCTTGTTCTTAACCCGTGAGAGTTAAGACTTTCGCGTTTTATAGCTCCCTAAATAAAAGCCTAGCAAAACATGACTTAAACATGTTAAGGATACTAGCTAGAGTAAACTCGGATTGAGTCAAAAGATTCACAACGTTTGAAGATTAAAACCACTTATTAAAAATTTATTCTAGTAAAGGAAGAAAATAACTATACAAAGGGAAAAATAATAGGCCAAAATAGATCAAAAATTTTGAAAAATGTCGAAAAATTTATTTTCCGGTTAAAATGAGGACAAATACAAGGAAAAGATCACTTAACTTCGATAGAAGTCCCCCCTACACTTAAGATAAACATTGTCCTCAATGTTTAAGCATGTGGGAGTAAACTCCCCTACACTTAGGACATTGTGCATGTTGTTTAAATCTCGCTAAGGAAAAGACAACTAAAGAGATTCCCATTTTAATATTGAGAAAATATAAAATAGTGAATCGAAAAGAGTTTAGGATAGAACCGGGATAAAGTAGAACACGTAATCACGGGTCGTCAAGAATCAGCAAGAGTGGATCATTGAAGCTCGAATCCCTGATTAAGAAGTGAGGAGAGGAAATAGCAATCCAAAGGGTCCCCCCTACACTTATGATAAAGAAAGCGAAAAGATAGATGCATGGGTTGCCTCCCAAGAAGCGCTTGGTTTTTGTTAACCGAGTCGTGAGCCTGACTCGACCTTGATCATCAACGGAAGTAGCATGAAAGAAATCCACCAGGATCGAAGACATAGTTTTCATCCATCAATAAGCACGAGCTTAAGGCGAACAAGGCAAGCCAAAAGAGAAGTGGCAGGGTTCCCTTAAGCAGTGATGGAGCATGGTGGGAGCAAGTATGAAGCGGTGCGAGCATGTCTTCAAAATTTCCAAAGATTTTTCCTTTTATTTCATCAGGTGGATACTGAGATGGCTTAAAGACTTCAATACCGGGATCGAACACCTTTTCCTTCAGGGGAAAATAGCACTCCGGCTCAGCCGAGTGTGAAGAAGATCCGCAAAGAAGCACAACCTCGTCCTCAGAAGTGGGACAAAGAGGTGTCAAATCATACGTGCAACGGATTTCGGTGTCAACCGGTTTCTTCTCCTTAGACAAAATTTTCTTCAAATCCAAAGTAGGATCAAGACGATAAGATTCAAAGTCCAGAGGAGGTGCATCACTCTCATGCGGGAAGTATGTATTGAGAAACATAGAGAAGTCTTCCTCGAATGAGTAATCGTCCAAAGTAGGATCGAGTGATGGCGGAGGATCTTCATCATGTGAAGAATCGCTCGAAAGAGTATCGGCCTCATCAAAATCATCGAATGTGGGCAGCTCGGGATACTCAGAAGTACAATCAAAATCATCCGAATCTGAGCTAGAATCATCATCATCATAAGCATCAAAGACCGGTGGTGAATCATAACTGGGAAAAGCTTCCAAATTGGGGCGAGAATCATCCACATCATCTTCAAAGAGTGGATTATCAGTGGAAGACTCGAATAAAGGATTATCGTAGACGGTAAAGTCATCGAGCACATTTATCATATTCACTGATTCTCGGCCTCCAAAGGATTTTCTTGTAAGCTTCCCCATTTTAAAAAATTTAGAATCATCCCCGACTCGTAAGATTAACTCACCTTCGGCCACATCTATTAAAGCACGTCCGGTTCTCAAGAATGGCCGACCAAGTATTAAAGGAATACGAGGATCCACTTCATAATCAACTACGACAAAATCGACCGGGAAGGTGAATGTGCCAACTTTGAGAAACACATCTTCGGCTATACCAACGGGGTAAGCGAGAGTGCGATTTGCGAGTTCAAGAGTCATCTTTGTAGGAATGAGGTCGTGCAATGATAGTGTTTTCCAAACACTTAGTGGCATCAAGTTAATACTAGCCCCGAGATCAGCAAGGGCAGTAAATTCTTCAGTTTTGTTGAACACGCAAGGCAACACAAAACGACCGGGATCTCCAAGCTTTTCCGGAAGTTCTCTAAGAAGAACTGCAGAGCAGTTTTCATTCAAGCGTGTGTTGGCGAGTTCAATCAGCTTCTCCTTCTTGCTAAGCAATTCCTTGAATGCTTTGACAAATTTCGGCATGTGGCAAAGTGCTTCAACAAGGCTAATGTTGATGGTCATTTTAGATAGCATATCCACATATTTCGATACTTGGCAGTCATTCTTGGTTAGATCATTGGTCTTGCCTATGCGAGAAGGGTATGGGATTCTAGGTTGATAAGGGTTAGGTGAAGGTGTAGTTGGTGAAGGTTGTGATGTTGAAGGGTCCTTCCGAGATACATCGTCATGACGAGGCGGAGACGGTAATGGTGTACTATTACTAAGTGTAAGAGGAGTAGGGATACATGGTGGTAGAGGAGGTGTAGATGATGGTGGTGAATCAGGTGGATTGACAATGGTAATTCCACTACGCGTAGTTATAGCACTCACATTAGCTCGCGGATTGGTGACGGTGTTTGAAGGTAGAGAACCCGAAGAAGAAGAAGGTTGAGCTTCAGGCAAGAAACTAGCCAACAGATTCTTTAATTCAGTTGTTTGAGTGATGAAAGAGGATTGAAGATTATCACGAACCTCAGTTCTGATGTCATTACCTTGCTTCAAGATATCTCCTTTCAAATTAATTATTTGGCTCTGTAGATTCTTGATTTGCTCACCTTGAGTTCTCATGATTGTGTCAACATCGGGATTAATGGGTGGGTGTTGTTGGGTGGGTGGTTGATAAGGGTTAGAAGAACGAGGTGGGATTTGGTTGCTTCTATTGTAGTTGTTGGCGGGGTTTTGGTTTTGAGGAGAAAAACCAGGTGAAAGGTAGTTGTTGGAACGGTAGCTCAGCAGATTTCTATCCCCTTGTTGTCTAGCTTGGTAATTTTCCGGTGAATAATTACCGTAAGCTGCATACACATTTTCCGGATTTCCTTGTGTCGAAGGACAATCGGTGTATGAGTGAGGACCGCCACATGTTTCACAAGGATTAGCAACCGCTTTAACTTGTTGTTGTTGTTGGTTTGAAGCGAGAAGCGTAATACTTTTGCTCATTTCAGCCATCATGCGGGTGAGTTCGGTCATCTCAGGGTTTGCTGAGGTAGAAGAAACATTGACTCTCGTGTTGTTTCTAGAAGAAGCAGAGGAATCCCAGTTCTTATGATGAGTAGTCATGTTTTCAATTAACTCTCTACACTCCTCGGGTCTCCTTTTCATGAATGTGCCACCGGCGGCTGCATTGATCGTGTCACGATCTCGAAAAGTCAATCCGTTGTAGAAAGTATCGATCAAGGTGACCAGAAGCATATTGTGGTTTTGACAACGGTCGATCAAGACATTATATCTCTCCCATGCATCAAAAAGAGATTCATCGGGATCTTGCATGAAACCGCTGATCTGATTGCGAAGGCTTGTGACCATGGATGGTGGAAAGTAGCGCGATAGAAAGCGTTGAGTCATGTCATCCCAAGTGTGAATAGAATTCTTCGGGAGACGATCAAACCATTTCTCGGCATGATGTGATAGAGTATGTGGGAAAAGTTGTAAGCGGAGAACATCCATTGTGGCACCAGGCAACTTCATGCTTTGGGTGATTGTAATGAACTTGTCGAGGTGTTTGTTGGCATCATCATCAGGCAATCCTCTAAATGGGTTTGTTTGTACTTGCTGAATCATGTGGTGCTTCAACGAAAACTCAGGAGCGTTGATTTGCATCGACGCAATCGGTCCTCCTCGTCCAAACATGGTTGGTTGACAAAGTTCCTCCATGGTCCGAAGATCGGGCTGTGGAAGAGCATTGTTATTATTATTATTATTCAGGTTCGGTGGAATGTTGTTGTTGTTAACACCTGCCATATCTAAATCTTCTTGAGGCTCGGGCTCTTGATAATTAGAAGATCTAGTACGCATACACCTGAAAATGCAAAAGAAAACAAAACCAAGCACAAAAACAATATATATACAAAATAAAAATAAAATCTTTTTGGATTTTTGAAATTTTAAATTTTTATGGATTTTTATCAATTTTTAATTTTTTATGATTTTTTGAATTTTTTATGCAAGAAAAATAACGTTCACAAGTGAACGGAATTCAAAAAGCAACGTGTCTCTCACAGAAAACAGTTGATCTTTACGAAAAGAGCCGGCAGCGGCGCCATTTGATACACGGCTTTTGACACCCCGTATAAAAATTAATTAAAGTTCGTTGTTCCAGTCTCTTCGAATTGAAAAACTTTATTGTTTAATGTGTGACTCAGTTGAACTTTGGTGAAATAAAGATGTGTTGTTGTAGTTTTGAAAATAAAGGGTGCAAAACAATTAAAGTAAAAGTGCAATTAAAGTAAATCTAAATCTAGCGCAACTAAAACTAAAGGGCAATAAAGTAAATAACGCAAACTTAAATCTAACTAAGGCAAACTTAAAACGCAACTAAAACTTAAAACTTAAACTAAGGCAAATAAACTTAAAGTGCAATTAAGGAAAAAGGCGGGAAAAGGGAAAAGGCAGAAAACTAAAAATACTAAGTCCCTATCCGGAATAAAACCCCTTATTCGGAATACTGTCACTATGCGGAAAAAGGTGTCTATTCGGAATAGTTAACCCTATGCGGAATAAACCTCTTAAGCGAAATAAAGTCCCTGTTCGGAAAGCACCTCTATTCGGAATATTGTCACCTATTCGGAAAGTTAGGCCTATTCGGAAAGTCACCCTATTCGGAAAGATGTCCTATGCGGAATTCAAGCCTATTCGGAATAAAAGGGTCTATGCGGAAAACTTCCCCTATTCAGAAAACTGGAAATTCCGAATAAGCAATTTCTTAGAATCCCTATGCGGAATAATTAAAGATTCCGAATAAGCAATCTTACAAAACCCCTATGCGGAATGTTTCAAGATTCCGAATAAGCAATCTTTCAAAATCCCTTATGCGGAATGACTGGAGCCGTCTTCTGGGAAAGAACAGAAATAATAAAACCGAAGAACAAGGAAAGTAAAAAACACACGGATCTAATCAAAACTAAGCTAAATCAAACACAAGATCAAACCAAACAAACTAATAAACAACTATTAAACATAAACAATCAATCGAAATCAATAAAACTCACAAAACTTAATCAAATTATTCAAAACCCACTTAAATAAATCAACAAGAATCAAGAACATAAACATAAACAATAACAATCAAAGAATAAGAAAGGAAGAATGAGATTAACAAGATAAAGATAAAGCTTGGCAAGAATTAAAAAGAAAAACTTACTTGAATTAAATGGTGATTAAGGTGCAATACAAGGTAATTAAATGGACAAGTATTTAAATGTGCATAAAATAAAGATGGAAGAGCTAATTTGTCAAGTTAGCCAACAAAACAAATGATTAATAAATCCTAACTATATATAGGGGAGGATTAGGAAGCTTCCTCCCCTCCTTCATTTCTTGTTAATTGCAAGATTAAGTCCTTCCTTCATTTAATCTTCATTAATTGCGTCATTAGTCCTTTTCTTCTCATCTTTCTTTTAAGTTTGGACTTTAAGGACTTGTGGCTCGGGATATCTTTTGAACTCGTCTTTAATTTCTTCAATAAAATAGACTTGAGTTTCTCGGCTTTTGATAAACTTCCGTCTTTTGACTTTTTCTTCGATAAATCTTCAGAATTGGTCTTGGACTTCCGTTCTTTTTCCACTCTTGACTTTTCGACTCCGTCTTTCATCTTTTTCTTCAATAAAAGCCGTGAATGCCCGTGAATTCCCGTGTTTTCTCCACTTTTCATAATTTCATCCTAAATTACAACAAAAACACAAACCACGCATAATTCCGACATAAAAGACATAAAATACACGTTTAGGTCCAGTTATTCTTGTAATTAAGTGGTAGAAAAGATGGGTGTTTACACACCTATCAAATTTTCGTTTTTGTTGAGTTGTCATACCCTTAATGATGACATGGTAATTTGCGATGTCTGCAAACCATGGGGTATATGAGTCAATCTTAGAATTCACTACACCAAGTGTCTCGAGAGGAAATGTTTCGGTGATTTTCTTTGTTCTCGTACATACTTTGGTAAGGATCTTCCAAGCGAGAAAGATGATCGGCCCTAGATTCTCGGCTCCTTTTTTGTCAAGGATTGTGACATCAAATTCTTGTCGGAGGAGCATCCAACGAAGCAATCTCGACTTTGCATCTTGCTTAGCCATGAGATACTTGATTGACGAGTGATCCGTATACACTATGCATTGAGTCAAGACGAGGTAAGGTCGGAATTTCTCAAGTGCATACACCACGGCAAGGAATTCCTTTTCCGTCGGTCATCGTCTTGCTAGCATAGTGAATAGGCAAGAAGTTCTTTTCATGACGTTGCCCCAAAACGGCCCCTATGGCGTAATCACTTGC
Organism: Glebionis coronaria; assembly: GCA_025667525.1. Lineage (NCBI taxonomy): Eukaryota > Viridiplantae > Streptophyta > Magnoliopsida > Asterales > Asteraceae > Glebionis > Glebionis coronaria. Next base: position 336,636,138 of record CM046876.1, on the reverse strand, counting down.
ATCACACATTAGTTCAAAGGGGAGGTTCCAGTTGGGAGCAACAAGAATGGGAGCTTCGGTAAGTTTCCTCTTAAGGATTTCAAAGGCTCGTACACAATCTTCGTTAAAGACAAAAGGGGCATCTTTTCCGAGGAGATGTGTAATAGGTCGAGAAGTCTTTGAAAAATCCTTGATGAATCGACGATAAAAGCCTGCGTGGCCTAGGAAACTCCTAACTCCTTAACAGTTTTGGGATGAGGTAATTTGGCGATGACGTCTACTTTAACTTTGTCTACCTCAATCCCCGCTTTCGAGACCTTGTGCCCTAAGACGATTCCTTCCTTAACCATAAAATGACATTTTTCCCAATTGAGCACAAGGTTGGTTTCCTCAAAACATTTTAGCATTCTCTCAAGATTCGACAAATACGAAGTGAACGAACAACCAAACACGGAATAATCATCCATAAAGACTTCCATCGTCTTCTCGATCATGTCATGAAAATAGCCATCATACACCGTTGAAAAGTTCTCGGTGCATTACAAAGTCCGAATGGCATTCTACGATAGGCAAACGTTCCATATGGATACGTAAACATAGTTTTTTCTTGATCACGAGGATCGATGGGGATTTGGAAGTAACCGGAAAAACCATCTAAAAAGCAATAGAAATCGTTTCCGGCAAGACGCTCCAACATTTGGCCCATGAAGGGAAAGGGAACATGGTCTTTACCAGTGGCGTCATTCAACATACGATAGTCGATACACACCCTCCAACCGGTCATGAGGCGAGTTGGAATTAACTCGTTGTCATCATTAGTTACAACGGTCATTCCTACCTTTTTAGGGACACAATGAATAGGACTCACCCATGGGCTATCAGAAAAAGGGTAAATCATTCCCGCGTCAAGGAGTTTAAGGACTTCCTTTTTCATGACATCGTGAATTTTGGGGATCACCCTCCTTTGACATTGGATTGCGGGATTGTAGTCTTCCTTCATTAAGATTTTGTGGGTACAAAATTTAGGATCGATCCCCTTAATATCGGATAATTTCCACGCAATTGCCCCTTTGTGGTCCTTTAGAACATCGATAACTTTGGTCTTCTCATCATCCGAAAGATCCTTCGCAATTATAACCGGCAACTTCTCATCTCCTTCCAAGAATACGTATTCATGATGAGGAGGTAAATCTTTCAACTCGAGGATTGGTGGTTCCTCAATTGAAGATTTGGGTTCGATACTCATAAACTCCTCGGGCGGATGAAATGGTAAATCATTAAGAAAATCCTTGATAATCGAGAATTCCTCATCGTTGTCGAGGTCTTCGTTACAAGTACGAGGAACATCAAATTCTTCCAACGTAAAACCACCACCTTCAAATGGAGTGAAGGATGGTGTCGAATTATCAACAATAGGATCGAGCATAGTGGGATTGCCACTATTTTCATCGTCACCAAAACCTAAAAATTCTTGTCAAAATTCCTCGCAAACGACGTCCATCATATCAACGAGTTATATAGTCGCGACGGATAAACATGAGAAATTTGAGAGTTTTGTGTTGCGTTTATAACAAGTTCCTCGTAGTTGAAACGTAAGGTTATTTTTCTAGCATGCACATCAATCAACGCCATTGACGTATCCAAAAACGAACGACCTAAATAAGAGGAATGTAACACCCCATTTTGATAATGGAAATGTCACATGCAATTATGGCGTGTCATCAAAGCATACAAGGAAAAATGTCTAAACATTACTTGACCATAAAAGGAAATACCAGAATCAAACATCGGTAGTCCAAAAGTAAAGCTCATCACACACAAACATAAGTATAGTAAAGGAAAGGACTAAACAATGTCCATAGCAAATGTATCATAAGAAAGGAAATGCATAAAGTAAAGAAGGCTAGAAAGCTTCCAGTCCATATGCATGTACTCTTAGTGTCTACGAGCGTCCCTGAGTACCTGCCGTTTTGGGAACAGAGAAAAGGAAAACGACTGAGCAAATACGCTTAGTGCACGGATGTACAATAAAGCATGAATAGGATAAGCATATAACATATAACAGCGGAAGAAAACTAAGTCCCGAGTAACCTGGTTAAGTCTTGATAAAACTAGTTTTATAGTTTGAAAGTCTTATGTTTATCTTATAAAAACTGTTTGTCATATTTTACCATTAGCCAATATAGGTCATGAAAATCCACCGTGCATGAATACTTGGAGGGGTGACCTCATCATGCAAATTAGAGGGGTTGCCTCTAATTTAATATACTGGTTTTTTTTTTGGTAGGAGGGATCAGCTCCTTGTGAAGGATGCAAGGCACACACCACATTCACCATGAAATCCTGACTAAAACATGTAACTAGGATGCACCCATACGCCCCACATGATAAATATAATATAAATGGCCAAAAGCTGAAGGGACGCCATGAGCAATCACTTCGCCGTGGTGAAGTCATAACATCAGTGCCTCTAATGTTATGGTTATGGTACCTCCATAACTAGGTCAAACTGGTAATGCATGTATATGGCTATAGGTAATCTTCATTACACATAAGCAATCAAACACGTAACTTATACTACGGGAAAACATTTGGCTGCATACGGGGAATCCTAATAAGGAAAGAATGTCCATACTAAAAGGACGAGAATCCGTACCTTATGTCCAGTGAACGAAGAAGATGAACTGAGAGGAATCCTACTTCCGTACCACTAGTTCTACATAAATACATACATGAATAAGTATCTGCTTACTAAATACGTAGCTGGTTTTATGTCATGTCTTAGCTTATTTTATGTGTTCTTACCATGTTTTACTGTTTTTAAGCCTTAAACCGTGTTTATCTTATATTTTGTTTAATCTGATTAAGTATTTATGGTATTTCATGTGTTATTATACTTACTGTGTAATAATAAGTAACTTTCCAAAAATAGCAGGTTTCCTAAAATAGAAAGTTTCCAAAAATAGAAAGTTACCAAAAATAGAAAGTTCAAATAGAAAGTTTCCAAAAATAGAAAATTTCCAAAAATAGAAAGTTTCCAAAATTAGAAAGTAACCAAAAATAGATTTACTGCTTAAAATAGATAAGTTACTAAAAATAGAAAGTTTCCATAAATAGATCAGCTGCCTTAATTAAATAAGTTTCCATAAACAGATTAGCTGCCTGAAATAAATAAGTTTCTAAAAATTGAAGGTTTCCATAAATAGATTAGCTGCCTTATTTAATTAAGTTTCTAAAAATAGAAAGTTTCCATAATTAGAAATAAGCTGGTTAAATAAGCTAAGTATATAAGCCTAAGTGTTTTCATGATTATTTTCTATGTCATATGATATAATGTATAGTTTAATAATTATTTCATGTAATTAAATTAAACTATAAGTTAAAATATTTAATTAAAGTATATCATGTTTTAATTAAATAAAGTTAAATACTTAGGTTAAAACATGTATTATTATTTATTAATAATATAACCTAAGTCATGTTAATTAATTAATTATAATCATGGTTTTTAAATAATTAATTAATTATAAGTCTAAAATATAAAAATACTTAGGTTAATTAATTTCATGATTATTAATAATTAAAATAACCTAAGTCATGTTATTAAATTAGTCATGTCATTTTATTAATTTAATTTTTAACATAAGATCATAAAACATAAAAACTAAACATACACCATGAACCGGATCTAGACTAAACATCATGAACCGGACATGAAATCGACACCGTACCCCGAACCAAATCGGGGTACCCCGTGTCTTGATGCTGCCGTGGGACCCACACCCACCAACCGAGACCATATGGTCTTGGTGGTGGTCGGATGGCCAAACCGAAACCCCCTTGGGTTCGGTGTAGGCCGCGGCTAAAACAAACACCCCTTAAAACCATACTTTTGATTTAGTTAAACCTTAATTCATGTTAGATCCATGTTTATTTATTAGGTTTTTGTAAAAAACATAACATGTTCTTGATTTATTAAAAGATCAAATCAAAAGAAAAGGTTTAAAAAGGATTTACCGAATTCGTGGATCAAAAGGACGAAGAACAAACACGATCACCAACTAATATTCCAAGATCCAAGATCAACAACCACCTCCTTGTGGTGTTCTTAGGGTGGCGGCCAAAAAGAGAAGAGAGAGGAGGGTTTTAGGTTTTTTCTAAAATCTTCTGTAAAACTAAAAATGAGTAGTGTAAAAAATATTTAACCCTTTTAGTAAAATTTACAAATGGGCTTGGCCCATTTGTCCTTGTAGCCGCGGGTAGGGGGCCCCACTTGGGGTACCCGTACCTTTTTCCATGCCTCGATGATAAGTTATACGTTCGTGATTATTTGTGTTCGTGTTTTAAGTGTTCTCGTCACGTAAATATCATGATCTAATATATTTAATTACGCTCGTAATAAATATATATATATATATACGTAATTAATAATAGTTCGTGTTTTAATTACGTTCATGATTTCATGATCGCATGTTCGTGATTAATTATTGTCAAATAATTATTACGTGCTCGTGCGTAGTAAATACTTATCGTGTTCTAACACGTACGTAATACGTAAAATCCTAACACGTAATCGTAATCATGCTATATTAGGAAAGTTTAAATCTAGTACGTACGATCTTAAGGGTACTATTCATGGTAAAAGCATGCGGGTTTTACAAGGAACTTGAGGATCCATGGGAATATTGACAACGATAAAGTCTACCAGATAATAGAACTTTCCCACTTTCACAAAAACGTCTTCGGCCAATCCACATGCGGGAATCGTGGAATGATCGGCCAATTCGATAGACATTAGTGAAGAAGTAAGATTAGGAAGATTGAGAGACTTGAAGATTGCAAGAGGCATCAAGTTAATACTAGCACCAAGATCGGCCAAGGCATAGCATTCTTCCATATCTTGAATAGCACATGGAATCAAGAATTTACTGGGATCACCGACTTTTTGAGGTATGCGTTTAAGATAAACCGATGAACAACTAGACAATTGTTGGAATTTCTCCTTGTTGTTTAACATACTCTTAAAATTAGCGGCCAATCGAGGCATCATGACCAAAGCGTAGGCAAGACTTATGTTAAAATGCTAATCACGAAACATTTTCATAAAAATCTCAAATTGGTAATTCTCACGTTCTTGTCGTTTCTCCTGATGAATTTTCGATGGGTAAGGCAAAGGTAGTGTGGGGTGAATCATAGGCATAGCCTTTGGAATCTCGGGTTCCAATGATGGTAATGGGTCAACCGTAGGTGTGGTTTGAGGGGTACTTCGTGGGATTAGGATATGCTCCTCTTCGACCACCACCTCGGATTCTTCCTCAATTTCCACCACCGTTGGAGTAATTAGTTGAGGAGTCGGTTCCTTCAAGGTCTTCCCACTACGTTTGATAATCACTTTCATCTCTCCCTTAGGGTTTGATATAGTGTTACTAGGAAGACTACTCGAAGAAGACGGTTTACACATTATAGTCTCAAACATAGATGAAATTTTGTCCTCAAACATAGATTGCCTCTTATCGGCCTTAAGCATATCTTGTTTTATCTCATGTTGGTCCTATTCCATCTTTTGTTGGTTTTGTTGTAACCTTTGCACATTACTCTCCATTTTGTTTGCATGAAACTTATGTTCATTTGCTAACTCGTTTTTCAACTCATTTTTCATGACATTGTTAAACTCGAATCTTAGGCTAATGATCTCCCTTTGTATATTATCAAACCTAGCATCATTTCCATTTGCATATTCAACAAATTCATTTGAAAGATCTTTCAAGTTTTGCAAACCATTGTTGTTGTTTTGAAAATCATGATTTTGATTTTTGTTTTGAACTTGATTATTAGCCCCTTGATTCCCATAATTGTTATTACCCTTGTAATTGTTCCTTTGATTTCCTTGATAACCAACCTGATTGTTTTGATAATTGCTATCATTTTGATTTGGTGTAAAACCCGGTGGAGTCAATTGATTAGTGCGGGTAACTTGACCGTTTTGGTTATAAGTTCCCGTGGCCGCGTAGGGACTCGAAGTGTTACCACCGTTGGTAAGGCACTCGGAGAAATGATGACTTCCACCACAATACATACAAGAAACAACCGCTTTAGCCGTAGCGGGAGTGGGTTGTTCACCAACTTTAAACTCAATCAGAAGTCCCTTAAGCTTATCAAAGATTTGGTTTTCCAAATTTGCCTCGATTTGGCAAGAATCGGTGGTACGTGACAAAGAAAGTGAAGACGAAGCCTTGCTAGCACTCGATGTGATACGAGTGCTATAGACCTTAGACCTATTCTCAATGATCAACAACGCTTCCTCGACCGTTTTACATAAAAAATTACCACCCGCGGCGGCATTAAGATAATTACGCTAATGATCGTTCAATTCATTGTAAAACATGTCAATTTGATGCAAGTCGGAAAAACCATGATGAGGACACTCATGTAACATTTCCTTAAACCGATTCCAAGTCGTAGAAAAACTCTCATTAAACTCTTGTGAAAACTTTGAAATCTCGTTTTTCAAAAGCGTAGTCTTAGAGTGCGGGAAAAATTGGTTCACGAACTTCAAAACGAGATCCTTACACGTCAATATAGAATTGGGTGGCTCTTTCTCTAACCAAATTTTAGCGGGCCCCGCTAAGGAATACGGAAAAAGCATCATCTAAATCGAGTCGTTCGAGACGTCCTTTAAATTACAAGTGGCGGTAAGACGATTGAATTGGCGGATATGGTTGTGAGGGTTGTCCTTTTCATCACCACGGAATTTGTTGTTTTGGATCATCGACAACAAACCCGTCTTAACCTCAAAATTCTCCGCAAGGATGGCGGGAATCACAATAGCCTCTCCATAACCCTCGGTGGGTGCTTGAAGTAACTCCATCATAGTACGATTAGCCATGGTTGCTTCTTGTTCTAAGATAGGTTCGTCAATAGGAGATTCTTCACTAGAAGGCGTTCCTTCCTTTCGGTTTCTACGTTTACGTGCACGTCTTTCTTGGTTACGAGTTTGCATAAACTTCACGTACAACGTGGCGATGAGCAAAGAAGATTCTTTTGGGTGTTTTTAACTTTTTCCAATTTTTTTGTGTTTTTGATTGTTTTAACTTTTTTCGGATTTTTGTGATGTATACGTAGACAAAAATCTACAAATATCTCCTCAAATAAAATCTCTTGATTAAAGGAGCCACAAAGAATGAAAACGATCACGTGAAGTGAACGCCCTCGAAGACATTAGAACGTTGGTGGAACACCAAAACGTTCAAGAGGGTTTAATCTTTTGAAACCAAGAAAATATATATGATACGTAGATCATACTTTGGGTGGCAAACCCTCGATTAGCCCTTTTTATCTAAACACGCACAAGCAAGCGGAGGAAACGAGGCGGCTCTAAGCACTTAAGTGCCTTTTTCCATTAGGCCGTGAAATACAACCGCCATATACCCACCTTATAGTTTGTGTTTTTCAAAATTAAGCTTCTCGAAAGTAATTATCGATTTTGCCTTTTTTCTTTGTTTGAGATTCGAATACAATGATTTAGTGATGAAATCCCAAATCAAGGTTGTGTTTTCACACTTTTGGATTACTTGTGAATTTATTGTTTTAGGTATACAATATAGTAATAATATTCACACAAAAACGAAAAAACCGATAATACGTATGATTAGAGTGCTAATCACACAAAAAGTTATTATGGCTAATATAAAAACAAAATTTGTTCAAATCAAAACACAACACGCCTCCCCGGTAGCGGCGCCAAAATGATAGCTGTAAATTCACACTCGTTTAGGAAAACAAGGTAAAAGCGGTAAGTACTAAGTGAACGCTTAAGAAAACGTAAGCACTTATGACCCTTTTGTGGGATTGTTCTCAAGGAGGCTAGTGTGTTGTATTAAGAAATGATTAAATGTTTGTGATTATGATTATGAAGAAAGAAAAGAGAAGAGGATGACGATTACGATTAAAATTACACTAAGACGAAAGTCGTACATGTAAAACCGTAAAATATGATGAATTTTAAAAATTATCCAAAAAATTCTTAGAAAATTGAAATAAATCCTAAAAAATGTAATTAGAGTTTACAAAAAATCAAAAATCACTCAAACCTTTTATTTAATTAAATAATAATTTTTTAATGCTAATTAAAGCCCAAAAAAATCAATTTAATTAACAAAAAGCCCAAAATGAGATTTTTCAATTTGTAAATCTCTAAAATAACTTAATTAAACTAAAAACTATTTTTGAAAAATTTAAAGTAAATTAAAACTATTTAAAAATGATTAAAAACTACAAAAATATTAAAATAATCCTAAAAATTAATTAAATGACATGAAAATTAATCAAAATATTTTAAAAATCCTAACTTAATGTTTTTAACCCAGGAAAAATGAAAAAGTTGCCAAAATATTAAAAACTAATTTTAATAATAAAATAATAATAAAACATTAATAAAAATCCAAAATTTATGAAAAATTCTAAAAACTTGCAAACTAGTTTAATTTAACTTAAGTAAACAGAAAATGAACTTGAAATTAAAAAATACCCCTAATGGGCCTCCAGATGGGCTAAAAGTCCAAAAAGTCCACTTAATGGGCTTATGTAAGGCCCAATAAGAAAAAAATATCAAAATATGCTCAAAACTTCAAATCTAGCTTAAAATTCAATTTTAAACACAAAACTCTAAAGGCCTAAAAGCTGAAAGTGAGCTTATCACAGCTTAATGAAATTCAACTTATTCTGAATGGGCTTTTTGGCCCATTAAGCCATAAGCTAATGCCATAAGCTGAAATTTGACACACATCCTTCTCTTGACCTAATAAAGCTTATTTTAAAAAGAAATTTTGAATAAGCCCAAGAAATAAGCCTGAAATAAGCAAAATCTCTCTACACAAAATGACTAAATAGTCGTTTTCGAGTTCTAGACCAATTCAAGGGCTGATTCTTTTTGCAAAATGTTTCAAATCACTTAACTAAGCTTAATAATCAAAAATATTTCCAAAAAGAACAATGAATAAGCAGGAAAAAACAAATAAGCACTTATGTAAAAGTCAAGTAAGTTAGTTTTCTAGTCAAAGTCTTAAATGCTCCAGAATACTCAAATGGGTTAATTAAGGAAGATTGATTACAAAAACAAAGTTTTTGGCTAGAGCTGTCCACCTTCAAAGACAAAGCAAAAAAGTAACTGTTAAGTCCGTCATCCTGAATTTCTTTGGAGTGGACTTTGTCTCATCTGGACCGTTAACGAGGTTGTTGGGTCCGTGATACAAACCTATCCCATACTAGGCTCGTAATCGGTTTATAAGTCCCAAGTGGAGAACTCACTCAAAAAGCTAAGCTGAATGACAAAATACACTATCGGTGGGAACTTTCAGTGGGAAAGAGTCCCACTGCCTTGACTATTTGACTTGCCTTTTTAGAGAGATTTACTTGATTATTTTGGACAATAAGGGCACCCCTAAAACCAGTGAGTTGTACGGAGTCACAAACAAGCAAGAAATCACAAATCCAATAAGCAAATTAGTACAATTTAATCAAACAGTCACGAAATCAGTCACAGACATGAACAATAAGCAGTTATAAAGAAATAAACAGATTAAGCAAGAATAAGCCAACCAAATTGAACCAAATGCATACACCAGCTATAATAAACTCAAATAAGCATACATAAACTTGTTTCAAACACTAGTTTAAAGATTAGACCAAGATTCAAGCTATGTGAATTAACTGATGAACACATGATGAACACAAACTGACTTTCCTGATATACTTAACCACAGATCCAAATTTAAACCCTCAAATCTATTAATCAGCTTACATAAACTTTGTTTGAGCACCTTTTAACCATAAACATGCATACACTCTATGAGTTCCCAAGATTTCAAGTTAAAATAGGAAAAATCAAAGAAGTTATGGCACAATTTCATATTTGATGTTTAAGAACACAAATATGGCAAATATCAGCACACAACCAACTCAATATCAGATACAAGCACAATGCAACCCTTAACACTAACTCAAACTCAAATTATACCCTTAAAACAGTAGACCCAAACACCCCTTTCACTTTTTAATCCAAGATTTAACAAAGTAAATGTGTGTAACAGGTTTACGCAAGCCTAATCTAGCATCATACCAACAATATCATGCAGTATTAACGAAATTTAAGCAACAAGAACACTTCATACAACAGCAGATCACAAAATCACATAAAACCACTTTTCAAATAGATTTTTGGAAAGAAGGCTCAAACCTCATGAATGTACATCCACACTCACGGATTGTTGAGCTTATGTGCCTAGCTAAAAAATACACAAGCTTCCAATAGCTGCTAAGAACAACAAGGTGAGTAGCAAACAGATTATATAAAAAATGAAAAATGGAACTGATTTGATTTAAGCTTGTTCCCCACTCCTTGAATCCTCCTAAACCACAAGCTCAATACACCTTGATAATCTCCTTATCAGGGTGTTATGATCACATATAATCCAAGAGTTCAAGTGTTTGAACTAAGACTTAGAAAAATAATCATATTTTTGAAAACTTTTTCAAACTTACACAAAAGTTTTAACCAATCTTTGAAACTTCAAACATAAACTCATAACATGTAAACAATAACAGATTAAGTAAATTGGAACTTGGAATTCGTCACAAACTTTCACACTTTTCATTCACATGAAATAAGGATTTACAAAGTTTTGACCTAGGAATCCAAGAACAAAGAACAATGTATGAGTCATATGCCTTTATATAGGCTACAATGAAACTAGAAATGCTGAAAAATAAAGGAAACCCTAGCATATGAACTTCCAGTTTTGCCCTTGGAAGTTTGAAAATTCTTGAACATGTGAAGATGTTTGGCTGTTTGTGGATGTGTAAAGTGGTTGGCAATTTGATCAAAGGCCTCAAATAAACTTAAGAATGAAGCTTGATTGTGGGTGGTTGATTGATACGATGATTTTGCTATGGTTCGAATTATGTTCTCGATATCCTCTCGAATTGATCACGGTCCTAAGTGGAATGATTTGTTCTTGGTTAATAAAAAGGTGTTGGTTTGTTTATCTATTTTAAACTAATAGCAAATAAATGTAAGTGGCGTTGAGTAAATTATAAGCTTTGAAAGATTAAACTAAATTGACGAGTTAAAAATAAAATCTTGAAAACGTAAAGAGAAGATTAGAAGAATACTTTGAAAACTTAACTAAATTAAAACTTAAAACTTTATAAAACTTTAAGACTTAGTGCATCGGAATATAAGAAATGCAAAGCTGTCGGAATGTCACAATCATCACCATCGGAATACAATTAAATTGATCCATCGGAATGTCTCAAGTGAAGGTCCATCGGAATGTTTCAAGTGAAGGTCCATCAGAATATGGTCTATCGCAAAGTGCATCTATCGGAATGAGCCAGATCGGAAAGTCAGATCGGAATGATGTAAACTAAAAATGGGCAGAGTTTCGATTCAAAAAGGACCTTAAATCCCATCGGAATATGCGATCACAATAAGCGATCGTAATCCAGATCGGAATAAGGGGGAATTAACAACCGATCGCAAAGTAGAACCCTTTAGGGTTATTGCGATCAAAACACTCAACCGTCGGAATGTGCATAAACCCTTGGATTGCGATGGATACAAAATCAATTCGAGAATAGTTATAAGCAGAAACTTCAATAAGCTTATACAATAAGCTACTTTAACCGGGACTTTAAACAACTCAAAAAGCTAAAATTTGACAACTTTTAAAATCATGAAATCATAAACTTTATAAACGAAACTTTTGAATGACTAAAAACTTGGTGAAACCCGAAAAGTAAGAAGCTAAAGCATGAAGTAAGCTAATAAGCATAAAGAGATTATAGCCTAAACCAATTAAAAGCTTAAAAAGTGGTAAAAAGATTGATCTTTTAACTACTTGAACATGAAACGAAACCAAACCGTGAGGATTGTAGCTTTCGGATTAAAGGCAAAATGAAACCAAGAAAAGTAGGAAGAGATTAAATAACACAAACTTAAACTTGAACTTTTAATTAAGAAACTTAAAATACAACGATTCATGAAAAGCTTAAAATTTGAAAGATGAAAACAAGGAAAAATTTAGTGAGAGAAAGTTGGAAACTTTCTCTCTCTAAAACTAGAGAAAAAATGAAAACTAAAAACTAAGCTAAAGACTAAGGCCCTATAAAATTGTGAAGTGGAATCTTTATATAGGCGTGTGATATCGGCTTGTGAATGGGCTTTGGTATCGGGCTTCTTTTCTTCTTTCTTCTTTAGTCTTTACGTTTCTTTAAATAAACATTTCCGACTTTGGATTTTGCAAAGTGTCGGTGAATAATTCCAACTCGTCTTATAATCTTTTGTTTAATAGACTCGAGTTCTTCGACATATATGAATCTTCCATCTTTGGCATTTTCTTCGATAAATCTTCAAATAGGCGCAATGACTTCAAATCTTTTGCATCTCTTTGGACAATAGACTTCGACTTGAGTCTTTTTCTTCGATAAAACCCGTGCAATCCCATGTTTTCTTCAATATTTGTCCGGATGACTCTGAAAACATAATAAACACAAAAACCACGCATAATTCCAAACAAATGATATTAAATACGTGTTTTGGTCTTGTTTTAGCCAGAAATAAGTGGTAAAAGGATGGGTGTTTTCACACCTATCAAATCCCCTACACTTAACCATTGCCATGCCCTCATGCAATGCTTAGCGATAAAGCCAATTTACACTTTTCTCATAATCAATCAACCTTGGCCTTATTAACATTCTACTAAACAAAAATTGAAGTACTAGGAGAAATCAAAACTTTAAAGTAAACAAAAGGATGGAAATAACTTGCAAAGAGATCAAGGACTTACATTAGGGCTTTGGTGCTGCGAAGATTTATCACCCTCAAGTTTCACATTCCCCAAACTAAGCTTAAAAATGAGATCATTGTTATTATAAGTTAGCATATCAAACACTTACACACATGGCTTAATTAAATGATTAAACTCCCTTATTCCTAGGTGTATCTCTTATATTTTATTTTTGTCTTAGAATGATCATGAAGATGCATTTTTGGACTTATTTCGATAGTTTATTTAGGCTGAAAGCAAAGTAGGACGATTTGATCAATAGTTAGCTAAAGGACAAAATCTCTTAAAACTGCTTCTCGGGATATCAAAAAGTTCATATCTTGGCATAACTCGGTTCACGATTTGAGACCTTTCTCGGGCCGATATTTGGCATGTACTTCATACTTCTTATCTTCGAGAGACGTTCTTGAGATAATGGTCTTCTCTTCGTTAATAGAGTTTCTTCACTTGGAGACTTTTGAGGGATACTCCAACTTTGTTGACCACGACTTCATGATTATTTCTTCAATCTCTAATTGGGACTTTGAGATACAACGATCCGCCTCCTTTTCGGACTTGGATCTATTTATCCTCATACCTTGTTAGGGTCTTTTCGGATAGACTTCTCCATGATCTTTATGGGAGTTGATTGCTTTTCGTCGTGAGTCTTGATCCTTCATATTGATTTTAGGAATAATGCTTTTCACATCACCTTGGATCTTTAGCAATAAAATGGAATCCTCATGCCTTGTTAGGGCCTTTTCGGACTCGCCAATCTTCGCGCCCCGCTTCATAAGTTATGCCTTGGCTATGAACTCTTATCATTACCGAGCAACTTTTAAACGATCTTGCGCTAGAAGCTAAGTAACTTTTCAAATCGTACGACCTTACTTATTGCAGATAAATTATTAGCAAGTGATGGGAGAATAGGCAAATAATTACACCATGTGAGCTTGCGCAAGAATACCGACTTATAATTGACTCTATCATTTCTCGTTCTCCACAATTTAAAATCTCAAGTAATAAGACTCGTGGATACTTAGCCTAATAAACCAATTAAGGTCTACATGGTTAAGGATACTTGCTAGAATAAACTTGGATAAGTCTATTCGGGTTGAGTCAAAATAATCGCAACGGGCCTAATATGTCAAAGATTTCAAAACTAGCTACACCAATTTATTAATATTTTTGACTTTATTGCGGGATATATACATATGAAAGCAATGATAAAAATTTAAAAATTACGACTAAATGGCCAAAGTTAATAAAAAATGTTGAAAAATGTTGAAAAAGATGATTTTCCGGTTAAATGAAGGCATTTTCATGGAAAAGTCCACTTAAAACTTCGATAGAAGTCCCCCCTACACTTATGATAAACATTGTCCTCAATGTTTAAGCATGTGGGAAAAGTCTCCCCTACACTTAGGACATTGTGCACGTTGGTTAAATCAAGTTAAGGAAGAGACGACTAACGTGATCAATTTCAAATGTGAGTATGAAGAAAATTGAATCACGATAGTTGAGAGATAGAACCGGATTTCGGATAACACGGGAGCACGGTTTCTACAAAGGTTCCAAAAGTGCATTCATCCCTGTAATCACATCACCACACAAAGACAAACACCTATATAGGTCCCCCTACACTTAGGAGGTTAAAACAGAAAAGGATAGATACTCGGGCTGCCTCCCGAGGAGCGCTTGTTTTTGATAACCGAGTCACGAGCCTGACTCGACCCAAAATTAGTTCATGGGGAACGTGGTGAGGGATGAAATCATCTCATGAGAGATGTCCTCACCAAAGTACAACTTCACTCGTTGGCCATTCACCTTTAAATTAGGTCCATTAGGTTGAGCGAGCTCGAGAGTACCATATGGAAAAATTTGGGCAATGGTGAATGGGCCGGACCAACGAGATTTCAGCTTGCCCGAAAAGATTTTCAACCGAGAGTTGAAGAGTAAAACTTTGTCTCCAACTTGGAACTCTCGGTTCTTAATCTTAGAGTCGTGAATGAGCTTAGTCTTTTCCTTATAGATCAAAGAATTTTCATAAGCCTCATTACGGAGTTCATAGAGCTCATTGAGTTGGATCTTGCGTAGGTCACCGGCTTTGTTGATATCGAAATTAGCCCACTTCAAGGCCCAGTAAGCCTTGTGCTCCAACTCAATGGGGAGGTGGAATGCTTTCCCGTACACGAGACGATATGGTGTACAACCAATCGGAGTCTTGTATGCGGTACGAAAAGCCCACAAAGCATCATCAAGTTTATCAGCCCATGAGGCACGATGCTCTCCCACGGTTCTTTCAAGAATTCGCTTTAATCCTCGGTTGGATATTTCAGCCTGGCCATTAGTTTGTGGGTGGTAAGCGGTGGAAAGACGATGATTTACACCATACTTAGCCATGACTCTTGCGAATTGGTCATTGCAAAAATGAGTCCCGCGATCACTAATAATGGCACGAGGCACACCGAATCTAGCGAATAGCGACTTCAAAAAGTTACAAAACACCCTTGCGTCATTAGTGGGTAAAGCTTTGGCTTCAACCCACTTTGAAACGTAGTCAACAGCTACGAGGATGTATTTGTTTCCTTTAGAGGAAGGGAATGGCCCCATAAAGTCGATACCCCAAACATCAAAGATTTCACACTCTTGAATGAAATTCTGAGGCATCTCGTCTTTATGTGTGATCTTGCCTTGTTTTTGGCAAGCATCACATCGTTTAACCATCTCGTGAGCATCACGGTAAATGATGGGCCAATAAAATCCCGAGTCAAACACTTTTTTGGGGGTGTAGTTGGGACCAAAGTGACCACCGGTGGGTCCTTTGTGGCAAGCGTCAAGGATTTCTAAAGCTGTCGGTCCATCAACACATCAGCGAATAATCAAATCGGCACATTGTTTGAATAGATACGGGTCATCCCAAAAGTAAGTCTTAATGTCTTTGAAGAACTTTTTCTTTTGCTGGGATGTTAACCCGTCAACGAGAATTACACCCGCCAAGTAGTTTGCAATGTCTGCAAACCACGGGGTTTCATCAGAAGTCGAGTTGATAGACATTAAGGTCTCTAGGGGAAAAGAATCATTGATTTCTTTGTTCGGATGTTCCCCTTGATAAGGATCCTCAAGTCTGCTGAGATGATCCGCGGCTAGGTTTTCAGCCCCTTTCTTATCGCGAATTTCGATTTTAAATTCTTGGAGTAGCAAAACCCAGCGAAGAAGTCTTGGTTTGGAATCTTGCTTTGTCAACAAGTACTTCAACGCGGAATGATCGGTATAAACGATTGTGGTGGAAAGGACAAGATAGGGGCGGCACTTTTCAAACGCATAGACAACAGCTAAAAGCTCTTTTTCGGTTGTCGTATAATGCAATTGAGCCCCCATCATTGTCTTGCTAGCGTAATGGATTGGTTGGAAGTGTTTATTCACTCTTTGGCCCAAAACCGCTCCAATAACAAAGTCGCTAGCATCGCACATCAACTCAAAGGGAAGCTCCCAATTAGGGGTAACCAAGACGGGTGCCTTAGTTAGCTTCTCCTTAAGCAAGTTGAAGGCTTCAATACACTCGTTGGAAAAGATAAAAGGAGTGTCTTTTTCCAAGAGGTGGGTCATCGGGCGAGCGATTTGAGAAAAATCTTTGATGAATCGACGGTAGAAGCCCGCATGACCAAGGAAACTTCTCACACCCTTCACGGTTGAAGGCGGAGGCAACTTAGCGATAACATCGACTTTAGCACGGTCTACTTCAAGACCGGCTTTGGAGATCTTGTGTCCTAGCACGATGCCCTCTTTTACCATGAAATGGCATTTTTCCCAATTAAGAACAAGGCGAGTGTCTTCACACCGCTTAAGCATACGTTCTAAATTGGCAAGGAAAGCAGAGAAAGAATCGCCATAAACCGAGAAATCATCCATGAATACTTCCATAGTGTCTTCCACCATGTCATGGAAGATAGCCATCATACACCTTTGGAATGTCCCAGGAGCATTACATAAACCAAAAGGCATGCGTTTGTAAGCAAATGTTCCGTAGGGACAAGTGAATGTTGTCTTTTCTTGGTCTTTGGGATCGATGGGAATTTGAAAATACCCGGAGAAACCGTCTAAAAAGCAGTAATAATCATTACCAGCTAGACGCTCGAGCATTTGATCCATGAAGGTAAGAGGAAAGTGATCTTTTCTCGTGGCATCATTTAGTTTGCGATAATCAATACAAACTCTCCACCCAGTAACGAGACGAGTGGGAATCAACTCGTTGTGTTCATTGGAAACAACGGTTATTTCGCCCTTCTTAGGCACATAATGGACGGGACTTACCCACGGCAAATCCGAGATAGGGTAAATCAAGCCGGCATCTAGAAGTTTGATAACCTCTTGTTTGATGACGTCATGAATTCGAGGATTAACCCTTCTTTGGCTCTGGATTGCGGGTTTAAAGTCATCTTCCATGAGAATCTTATGAGTACAAAAGTTCGGATCAATTCCACGGATATCGAAAATTTTCCAAGCAATTGCCTTCTTATGATCTTTAAGCACGGCGATGAGGCGAGATTTCTCTTCTTCTTTCAAGTCCTTCGCGATGATGACATGCGACTTCTTGTTTTCTTCAAGGAACACGTACTCAAGATGGGGAGGCAACTACTTATGTTCTAAATCCGGAGGATTTTCGATGGGAGGCGTTTTCAAAGTCGGAGCATCGTTAGCAATAACCGTGGGAGATGGTGGAGAAAGATTGTCTTCTTTAAGAAGGTTCTCAATGAGGCGGAGATCTTCATCCCAATTGGTGGTAGAATCGTCATTAGCTATGTTCACATCTCCCATGGTGGCTTCCAAATCTTTCCAAAGGAAATCACTTTCTCCAAATAGAGATAGTGATGAATCGATAGAGGAAACGGTCTCAACATTGGGAAGAGAGGTAGGAATACTTTTGCAAGCATCTTTGAAGTGTTCTTCACAAGCCTCATCAAGAACGTAAATACAATTAACACTCTCGTATGAATAAGGCTGTTTAGAAAGCTTTCCCATGTTGAAAACGATTTTATCGTCACCCACTCTCATGATAAGCTCACCGGCTTCAACATCGATGAGAGTGCGACCGGTCCTCAAGAATGGACGACCAACAATTAATGGCACACGAGGGTCCATGTCGTAGTCGACGACGACGAAATTGGCAGGAAAAGTGAATTTGTCGACTCCTACAAAGACGTCTTCGGCTATCCCCACTGGATAAGCAACCGTACGGTTAGCTAATTCCAAAGTCATTTTGGTGGGGACTAGCTCAGGGAGAGATAATTGCTTCCAAACGCTTAGAGGCATTAGATTAATACTGGCACCTAGATCGGCTAGGGCCATGCAATTCTCTACTCCCGGGAAGTTGTAAGGGATTAAGAAACGACCCGGATCACCAAGCTTGGTTGGCAATTTCCTTAAGAGCACTGCAGAGCAATTCTCATTAAGTTGGGTGTTAGCAATATCAAGAAGCTTCTCCTTATCGCTAAGAAGATCTTTGAACATTTTCGCGTACTTAGGCATGTGAGCGAGAGCCTCAGCGAAGGAGATGTTGAAATTCAATTGTTTAAACATTTTGAGAAAGTTCGAAACTTGAATATCATCCTTGCTTTTGAGCTTCTCTTTCCTCAACCTTGAGGGATAAGGTATATCGGAAGAAGAGGAAGGATTTGGGATCGAAGGATCACTCAAATCCTTGGGTGAAGGGGGGTAGAAGTAAGAGGTGGAGAAATTGGGGAAGGAGAAGGATGAGGAATAGGAGCAGGTGACTCGTTCTCCTTAGTCACAATCACCGGTGGAGGTATAGGAAGCTCGGGTTCCTTGGTACCTTTGCCACTGCGAGTGGTGATTGCTTTCATCTCCCCTCTTGGATTCGTAACGGTGTTACTCGGAAGAGTACCCGAAGAAGAGGGTTGATTACCTTAGAAGAAACTAGCCATCATGTTCTTTAAGTCATTCGTTTGACTATCCAAAGTGTTTCTCATATCAGCTCTCAGATCGTTCCCTTGTTTCACCAGGTCTGCTTTCAAGTTGAGCACTTCCCGTTGGAGATTGTCCACGATCACATCATTAGTCCTCATGTAGGTTCCAATGTCTTGGTGTAATGCGGTGGGTTGGTTGGGAGGAGCATTGTATGCGGGTGGTTGATAAGCAGGTTGCTGGTAAACTTGGTTGTTTCTTTGAGGTGGATATGGTTGTTTGTGAGGTGGTATGTATGGTGTAAGAGGTTGTTGTTGTTGTTGTTGTTGAGGAGGGCGATTGAGGTTTTGTTGTTGGTTTGGGTTGTTAGGAGGAAAACTGGGCGGTGAGAGATAGTTGTTAGAGCGGTAGCTAAGCTAGTTGCGGTCACCTTGAGGACGAGCTTGATAAGCGGCCGAAGGATAGGTACCGTATGATGCATTCAAATTCTCAGAAGGGTAGTCTTGGGTGGCAGTACAAGTGGTGTAAGAGTGAGGACCCCCACATATCTCACATGGTTGGTTGACAACATTGACTTGAGCGTCTTTAGCGTTTTTAGCGTTGATGCTGTTGGTGTTGCTGGCGGTTTGGGTAGCAAGCGATTCAAGAAGCGCAGTGATTTTGTCAAGTCGCTTATCGCTGTCACTAGTACTAGCACTAGCGACATTGGTCCGAACACTCTTGGTTCTCACACGAGACTTATTCTCGATGATATCCCAAGCAGCATTGGAAGTCTTATCCAAAAGATTACCCCCCGAGGCACTGTTTAGTGAATCTTGGTCATTCATGTTTAAACCATTATAAAAAGTGTTAACTTGGTGCACTTTGGTAAAACCATGTTGTGGGCATTTTCTTAAAAGATCTTTGAAACGATCCCAAGATTCACTAAAAGACTCATCGTACTTTTGTTCAAAATTAATGATTTCATTCCGCAAAGCGGTAGTACGAGAGGGTGGGAAAAATTAGTTTATAAACTTGGTCTCCAAATCCGTCCACGTCAGAATACTTTGTGGCGGTTCCTTAGCAAGCCAATGTCGGGCTTGTCCCTCTAAAGAAAAGGGAAAAAGTTGTAAACGGATTACCTCTTGTGGAACACCATTGAATTTGACCGTATTTGTGAGTTGCAGGAATCTCTTGATGTGGTCATGTGGATCATCAATGGTACGCCCCAAGAATGGTTGAGCAGAGACCATCTGGATAAAGCCGGATTTGAGCTCAAAGTTGTTGGCTGCAATCGCGAGTATGACAATTGGATCATTGTTACCATCTACATGTGCTTGCAGAAGTTCAATCATCGAGCGATTATCCGGTATAGGCTCATTGTTGTTGTTATTATTGTTGTTGAAAGGTGGATTATTATTGTTGTTATTATTGTTTTGAGGTGGGTTATTGTTGTTTTTTGTACACCGGCCATTTCTAAGTCTTCGAGAGGCTCGGGCTCTTGATAAGACGTGGATCGTGTACGCATGCACCTGCAAAAGAACTAACAAGGCAGAAACAAAGCAAAAATATTTTTGGTTTTTATGTTTTTTAATTTTTAGGATTTTTGAAAATTTAATATTTTTTAGGGTTTTTGAAAATTTTTATGAAAAAATAACGTTCACGGTGAACGGATCCCAAAATTCAAGTTCTCACAAAAAACTGTTGATCTTAACGAGAAGAGCCGGCAGCGGCGCCATTTGATACGATGATTTTGCTATGGTTCGGATTATGTTCTCGATATCCTCTCGAATTGATCACGGTCCTAAATGGAATGATTTGTAATTGGTTAATAAAAAGGTGTTGGTTTGTTTATCTATTTTAAACTAATAGCAAATAAATGTAAGTGGCGTTGAGTAAATTATAAGCTTTGAAAGATTAAACTAAATTGACGAGTTAAAAATAAAAGCTTGAAAACGTAAAGAGAAGATTAGAAGAATACTTAGAAAACTTAACTAAATTAAAACTTAAAACTTTATAAAACTTTAAGACTTAGTGCATCGGAATATAAGAAATGCAAAGCTGTCGGAATGTCACAATCATCACCATCGGAATACAATTAAATTGATCCATCGGAATGTCTCAAGTGAAGGTCCATCGGAATGTTTCAAGTGAAGGTCCATCGGAATATGGTCTATCGCAAAGTGCATCTATCGGAATGAGCCAGATCGGAAAGTCAGATCGGAATGATGTAAACTAAAAATGGGTAGAGTTTCGATTCAAAAAGGACCTTAAATCCCGTCGAAATATGCGATCGCAATAAGCGATCGCAATCCAGATCGAAATAAGGGGGAATTACCAACCGATCGCAAAGTAGAACCCTTTAGGGTTATTGCGATCAAAACACTCAACCGTCGGAATGTGCATAAACCCTTGGATTGCGATGGATACAAAATCAATCCGAGAATAGTTATAAGAAGAAACTTCAATAAGCATATACAATAAGCTACTTTAACCGGGACTTTAAATAACTCAAAAAGCTAAAATTTGACAACTTTTAAAATCATGAAATCATAAACTTTATAAACAAAACTTTTGAATGACTAAAAACTTGGTGAAATCCGAAAAGTAAGAAGCTAAAGCATGAAGTAAGCTAATAAGCATAAAGAGCTTATAGCCTAAACCAATTAAAAGCTTAAAAAGTGGTAAAAAGATTGATCTTTTAACTACTTGAACATGAAACGAAACCAAACCGTGAGGATTGTAGCTTTCGGATTAAAGGCAAAATGAAACCAAGAAAAGTAGCAAGAGATTAAAGAACACAATCTTAAACTTGAACTTTTAATTAAGAAACTTAAAATACAACGATTCATGAAAAGCTTAAAATTTGAAAGATGAAAACAAGGAAAAAATTTAGTGAGAGAAAGTTGGAAACTTTCTCTCTCTAAAACTAGAGAAAAAATGAAAACTAAAAACTAAGCAAAAGACTAAGGCCCTCTAAAATTGTGAAGTGGAATCTTTGTATAGGCGTGTGATATGGGCTTGTGAATGGGCTTTGGTATCGGGCTTCTTTTCTTCTTTCTTCTTTAGTCTTTACGTTTCTTTAAATAAACGTTCCCGACTTTGGATTTTGCGAAGTGTCGGTGAATAATTCCAACTCGTCTTATAATCTTTTGTTTAATAGACTCGAGTTCTTCGACATATATGAATCTTCCATCTTTGGCCTTTTCTTCGATAAATCTTCAAATAGGCGCAATGACTTCAAATCTTTTGCATCTCTTTGGACAACAGACTTCGACTTGAGTCTTTTTCTTCGATAAACCCCGTGCCATCCCATGTTTTCTTCAATATTTATTCGGATGACTGTAAAAACACAATAAACACAAAAACCACGCATAATTCCAAACAAATGATATTAAGTACGTGTTTTGGTCTTGTTTTAGCCAGAAATAAGTGGTAAAAGGATGGGTGTTTTCACACCTATCATTGGTTCTCTGCATGAGTTTTGTCTTCTTCCCGAAAAACGTGTAGCAGGGTAGTTTATGTGACTCTTGGGGTGATGTGGCAAGGGGTTTAAGGTTTGGGTTATGTTTATGACATCCTTAATCATAAATATGGAGGTGATGGGGGTCTAATTGTTGTTTAAACACAAACCCCTAATTTGTGTTCATGGAATGAATAGTGGGTTTTGATCCAGATTTTTGTTTTAAAAAATGTTTAGCGCGTGTTTTAGTATAACTAATTAATATTAGTTAGGGTAAAAGCTATAAAATACCATCTTACTTATTGATGTGTGTCGTCTTTAAACACTTACTATTTAATCTCGTGACTTTACCATTATACTTTAAAAATCGTTTTGAAGTTACCAATATGGTAACTTGTAACCGACACGCTGGCACGGTAATATCCATGTCATTATTTAATTTCGTTTTAATACGTCCACATCTGATTTCCACTATATATACATGGTGACTTGGACAGTTTGACTAAAATATCCTTTGCTTTCTTCTCCTTAAATTTTCTGATAGTTATTTTTATTTAATTTGTTTATCATATATATATGAGTAACCCAGATCTTTATCAGTAAAAAAAACCGAGATCTTACAAAGATTCGTATGCCATTAATTCTTCGTCCATTAATTCTTCCACAAATCAACTCTTTCTTTCCAACCATCAAGTGCATCACCAATACTTCAAAACGGGTTGGTGTTCCCAAGAAATAAAAAAACGAAGAATTAAACAGTAACCTGTGAAAAAATCATTGTAGTTGGTACCATCAAGTGCATCACCAATACTTCGAATAGTAACAATATTATTTACTCGTTCTTTCCAACCATCAAGTGCATCACCATTAATTCTTCGTCCATTAAAATATTAGTTTCCCACATTTTGATGAATCAGCTATGCTAGTTTCATTCTCCATGAGTTAGGTAACTAACCCTTTTATAAGAGTCAGTTCACTTTGCATATCATTGAGGGTAGTTAGTTTTTTTTGTTTTGATTATATATTATATATAAAAAAATGAATGAAAAAAAATAAAATAAGGACAACATACATCATCAATCAGCCTACCCGAGATCTTACACAAGATCTAGATGCCACACTTCTTTTGTGTTCTTTTCAGATTGTAGCCTCGGTTTAAATATTATGATTTGTTTTATTGTTAAAGATGATAAAGGTTGAGTTGGGTTACGATTCATATTTAGATTGATGATGATCTGAGTATGTGTTGGAATAAACAAAAGATGTTACGAAGGAAAGAGGTGGAGTGTTCTATGTGATGAGATTAGGTTTGGGGATAATGGTTTTTTGATGAGGGTATTTATTTAGGTTTAGGATAATGGATCCACTTAGGATATAAAAAATGGTTTTTGATTTTTATAATGAATTTAATGACGTGTAAAAATAAACGGTTATAATGGTAATATTGTTACAAAACAAACAAGTACGATGGTAAAGTCACGAGATTAAATAGTAAGTGTTTAAAGTTGGCACAAATTAATAATTAAAATGGTATTTTATAGCTTTTACCCTATTAGTTAATACCGGTGGTGAGTGGATGATGATGTGGAGGGATAGTGGCTTGTGATTGGCTGGTGGGATTTAGTGGGGCACGTGTCAACATAGCAGTGGTCTATGTATCTTTGGTTGTCTCACAGGTTTAGTCCCTTGTCTTCCATTCTTCTTTCATTTCAGTTTTAATAAGCCAAAATCAGATTTCCCTTTATAAACAAGTTTTTTTTTTAGACTTTTGCCCCAAAAAGTTTTGCAAAGGGATTTCAATGACTTGTTTTGCCATTTGATGATATTTGAAGGAACAAACTTTTAATGTATTCAATCTTCAAGGTCTTGACTTGTATTGTTGACTTTGTGGATGACTAATATTGAAAATTCTTCATAATAGAGGGACCATTCTTGCCAAATTTTCAAAGTTGAGGGTCCTTTTTGTAATTTTGACAAACTTTAAGGACCAAACTTGTAATTATGAATATACAAGGGTTTAATGTGTCAATTCTTCAATAATGAAGGACCCTTCCTGTACAATCTTCAATTCTTCAAGGGTTTTTCTTGGAAAATCAACTCTAGGGCCCGGTTCATTGTGCGGCTTCGTTTCCCGTGTTCATTTTTGCTTGTTTCTTGTGATCTTTTGCCATTTTCTGAATATCCGTACATAAAATATACATTGAACAAACACAAGCATATATTTGGCACGTTTTATGATATTTTAAGCATTTTAAACCGGTTTTGAATGATGAGACTATGTATAAAAGTAGTATCATCATTAGTCCCTTGATTCCCATAGTTGTTACCCTTATAATTGTTCCTTTGATTTCCTTGGTAACCAACTTGATTGTTTTGATAATTTTTAGCATTTTGATTTGGTGGAAAACGCGATGGAGTCAATTGATTAGAGCGGGTAACTTGACCGTTTTGGTTATAAGTTCATGTGGCCGCGTAGGCACTCAAAGTGTTACCATCGTTCGTAATGCACTCGGAGAAATCATGACCTCCACCACAATACATACAATAAACCTCAACCACTTTAGCCGTAGCGGGAGTGGGTTGTTCACCAACTTTAAACTCAATCAATAGTCCTTTAAGCTTATCAAAAATCTTGTTTTCCAAATTTGCCTCTATTTGGCAAGCATCGATGGTATGTGACAATGAAGGCGAAGACGAAGCCTTGTGAACACTCTATGTGCTACGAGGGCTATAAACCTTGGACCTATTCTAAATGATCAACACCGCTTCCTCGACCAATTTACACAAAAAATTACCACCCGCGGCGGCATTGAGATAGTCTCGCTCATGAACGTTCAAGCCATTGTAAAACGTGTCGGTTTGATGTAAGTTGGAAAAATCGTGATGAGGACATTCATGCAACATTTCCTTAAACCTATTCCAAGCCGTTGAAAAACTCTCATTATACTCTGGTGAAAACTTTGAAATCTCGTTTTTCAAGTGCGTATTCTTAGAGGACGGGAAAAATTGGTTCACGAACACAGAAACGAGATCCTTCCTCGTCAATATAGAATTGGGTGGCTCTTTCTCTAACCAAATTTTAGCGGGCCCCGCTAAGGAATACAGAAAAAGCATCATCTTAATCGAGTGATTCCAGACGTCCTTAAACTTGCAAGTGGCGGTAAGACGATTGAATTGGCGAATGTGGTTATGAGGGTTGTCCTTTTCGTCACCACGAAACTTGTTGTTTTGGATCATGGACAACAAACCCGTCTTAACCTCAAAATTCTCCGCAAGGATAGAGGGAATCATAATAGCCTCTATATAACCCTCGGTGGGTGCTTGAAGCAACTCCGTCATAGTACGATTAGCCATGGGTGCTTCTTGTTCTATGATGGCT
Organism: Glebionis coronaria; assembly: GCA_025667525.1. Lineage (NCBI taxonomy): Eukaryota > Viridiplantae > Streptophyta > Magnoliopsida > Asterales > Asteraceae > Glebionis > Glebionis coronaria. The sequence continues at coordinate 336,610,589 of CM046876.1, read as the reverse complement.
TCGTCAATAAAAGATTCTTCACTAGAAGGGGTTCCTTCCTTTCGGTTTCTACATTTACGTGCACTCTTGCTTGGTTACGAGTTTGCATAAACGTCACGTACAACGTGGGGATGAGCAAAGAAGATTCTTTTGGGTGTTTTTACCTTTTCTAATTTTTTGTGTTTTTGATTGTTTGTTTACTTTTTTGGATTTTTTATGATGTATTACGTAGACATAAATCTACAAATCTCTCCTCAAATCAAATTTCTCGATTAAAGGAGCCTCAAGGAATGAAAATGATCACGTGAAGTGAACGCCTTCGATGACTTTAGAACGTTGGTGGAACACCAAAACGTTCAAGAGGGTTTAATCTTTGAAACCAAGAAAATATATATGGTACGTAGATAATACTTTAGGTGGGAAACCCTCGATTAGCCCTTTTTCTCTTAACAAGCATAAGTAAGCGGGAGAAACGAGGTGGCGCTAAGCACTTAAGAGCCTTTTTCCCTTAGGTCGTGAAATACAATCGCCTTATACCCACCTTATAGTTTGTGTTAATTAAAATCAAGCTTCACGAAAGTATTTATCTATTTTGCCTTTTTTCTTTGTTTGAGATTCGAATACAATGATTGAGTGATGAAAAATCCCAATCAAGTTTGTGTTTTCACAGTTTTGGACTACTTGTGAATTTATTGTGATACGTATACAATATAGTATTAATATTCACACAAAAAAACAAAAACAGATAATACGTATGATTAGAGTGCTAATCACACAAATAGTTATTATGGATAATATAAAAACAAAATTTGTTCAAATCAAAACACAACACGCCTCCCCGGTAGAGGCACCAAAATGATAGTTGTAATTTCACACTCGTTTAGGAAAACGAGGCAAAAGCGGTAAGTATTAAGTGAATGTTTAGGAAAACGTAAACACTTATGACCCTTAGGTGTGGGATCGTTCTCAAGGAGGCTTGGTGTGTGTGTTAAGAATTGGTTAACTTTGAGATTAATATTAAGAAATAAAATGAGAATGAAAATGATGACGGATACGAATAAAATTAAACTACGACAAATGACGTAAACGTAAAACTTTAAAATGTGACGAAATTTTAAAATTACCCTAAAAATTCCTAGAAAATACAAAAAATCCCTAAAAATGCAATAAGAGGTTACCAAAAGTCAACACATACTCAAGCCTTTTATTTAATTAAATAATATTTTTTAATGCTAATGAAAGCCCTAAAAATCAATTTAATTAATAAAAAACCCAAAATAAGATTTTTCAATTTGTAAACCTCTAATATAACTTAGTTAAACTAAAAAGTATTTTTGAAAAATTTAAAACTATTTAAAATGATTAAAAATTTAAATTAAATATTAAAATAATATAAAAAATTCAAAATTTATAAAAAATTGCAAACTAACTTATTTTAACTTAAATAAACAAAAAATGAAAGTGAAATGACCTAAATACCCCTATTGGTCCTCCAAATGGGCTAAAAGAGTAAACAATCCAAGAGCTGATTCAACTTCCGAAAGGTTTTAAATCACTTAATTAAGATTAATAATAAAAAATGATTTCAAATAAGCACACTAAATAAGCTAGAATAAGCAATAAGCTGTTTCTCAAAAAGACAAAATAGTCGTTTTCTAGTAAAAAGCTAAAACCAAAAGCTGTAAACTTCAAAACTGTGTTATAAGCTTAAAATAATAAGTTCTATCACAAAAACAAGTTGTTGCATAATAAAATAAGCTAGAATAGCTTATTAATAAGATGATGACAAAATAACACTATCACTGGGAACTTTCAGTGGGAAAGTGTTCCCACTGCTTTGACTTTTTGACTTGCTTTTTTAGAGAGATTCAGTTGGTTTCTTTGGACAATCAAGGTACCCCTACAACCAGTGAGTTGTAGGGAGTCACAATCAAGCAGAAAAACACAATTCCAACAAGCCAAATAGCACAGTTTAATCAAACAGTCCACAGACATGATACAAACATGTTAATAGTAGATCTGATGAATAAAAGCTGAAATTAAGCTAGTATAAGCCTACCAAATGCACACAACAGCTTAAACAAACTTAAGTGAACACTAGCAAACTGGTTTCATGCAATAATTCCAACATTTGAGCTTGTTTTATACCTAAGTGAGTTACTGAGTTTTACTGATGAACACAAGTAGCTTTTTGCTGAACTAAATGACCACAAATCCAATTTCAAACCCATAAATCTACTTATCAGGTTACACAAACTTTGTTTTAGCACTTGTTATCCCTATATTAGCATACAATCTAAGTGTGCACAAGATTTCAGTTCAAAATGACCTATAACAAGTTAGTTAAGCCAAGATTTTAGATTTGGAGTTTAAAAGTATAAGACATGCAAATATCAACTCACATACACCTCAATATCAGTTACAAACATAAAATACCCCAAAACACTTACTCAAACTAACATGAAAATCATAAAACAATAGTCCCAGACAGTCCTTTAAAATGATAAATCAAGATTTTATAAAACCAAAATGTTTTTCAGACTTCACCAAGCCTAAACAAGCATCATAACAACATTAACAAGCCTCAAGAACAAGATTGCAGACATCAAACAACACATAACAACAGCGGGCAACAAAATCACTTAGAACAAGTATTTTTGCCAGATTTGAACAAGGAAAGTACAAACCTCACGAATATACATCCACACTCACGAATTTGAGAGCATATGTGTCTAGCTAAACAAGACACAAGCTTCCAATAAGCTGCTAAGAAGAACAAAGTAAGAAACAACAAATTATATGAAAAGAAAAATGGAAAATGAAACAGATTCTTTCAAGCTTTGTACCCCACTCCTTGAATATCCCCAAGCCTAGATCTCACTCCACCTTGATAAACTTCTTATCAGGGTGAGATGATCAATCAAAGCCCAAAAATTAACCAGCTGAGCTAGCTCAGTTGGCCACCAAGGGTAACCTTGGGGAGGTATTCTTGGAGAGGTCTCGAGTTCGAGTCTCACCAAGAACCTTCAGGGGCCCAAATTAAGAAGCAGGAGTGGGGTTTATCCCCTAAGGAGAAGGTTCGAGGCTTGCATACTACCCAATTGGATGTCACTGTAAGCTCGAATCACTAACTACTAACTCGCCGTTCAAAAAAAATCAAAGCCCAAAAATTTTAAGTGTTTGTACCAAATACTTAGAAAAAATTAGGTTTTGGAAACTTTTGAAACAACTTGCACAATATTTAAAAACCTAACTTTGGAACTTAAAATCACAAACTCATATCAGTTAACAATAACAAGAAAGTAAATTGGGACTTGGATTTCGTCAAAGCTTTAAAACTTTTTCATTCACTTGAACAAAGATTTACAGAAACTTGACCAAGGAAAAACCAAGAACAGGTTCAATGTATGAAACCTAATGCCTTTATATAGGCCACATGGAGTTCTAGAAAGCTGAAAATAAACTAAAACCCTAAGTGATGAACTTCCATATTTTCCCTTGTCGAATTTTTAAATATTCAACCCATGTGAAGATTTTGGAGTCTTGTGAAGATGCCAGGGGGTGTAAAATGATCTTGTGCATCCAGTTGATGCGTAGGAATGAAGCACAAGCTTGGGTCGTTGATTCCCTGACAAGGTCTTTTGTATTCGTCCCAAAAGTTGCAGGGGAGGTATCATGTGACATATGGGGTGATGAGGTGGCAGGTTTAAGAGTTGGGTTATGTTTATTACAACCTTAATCATAAATCTAGACGAGATTAAGGTCTAATTCTATCTGATTAGCAAAACCCAAATTCGTGTTCTTTATAGAATAGTAGTTGTTTGATCTTGGTTTATGTTTAAAAAGTTTTTAGGCGCCTAATTATTATAACTAATTAAAATTAGTTATAAAACCGGTGAGTGGGATTGTGAGGTGGCAAGTTGGTGGATTGTGATTGGTTGTGAGAGATAGTGGGGTGAGGTGGTAGTGTGGGATTGGTCTAGGTTTCTTTTGTTGTCACCCAAGTTTAACCCCTCTATTTCCTTCTTTGTTTCATTTGTGTTTTAAATAGCCAAAAAAACAGAATTCCTTTGTATTTGAAGTTTTAAACTTCATACTTTGGCCACCAAAACTTTCCAAAGGGTTTTTAAAGGACTTCTTTTGTACTTCATGATATTTGAAGGGCTGTTTTTGACATGTCTTCATTCTTCAAGGTCTTCAGTTGTATTCTCGTCTTCATGGAGGACAAAAAGTGACAAGTCTTCAAATTTGAGGGACCAATGTTGCCAATTCTTCAAAGTTGAGGGTCCTTTTGTAATTTTGACAAACTTTAGGGACCAAACTTGTAGTTATGAATAAAAAAGGGTATAAAGTGTCAATTCTTCAATAATGAAGGACCCTTCTTGTACAATCTTCAATTATTCAAGGACTTTTCTTGGAAAATCAACTCTAGGGCCCGGTTCTTTATGCGGCTTCGTTTCCTGTGTTCGTTTTTGATTGATTCTTGTGATCTTTTATCATTTTCTCGAAGTCCGTTCCTAAAATACATATTGAACAAACACAAGCATATATATGGCACTTTTTATGATATTTTAACCATTTTAAGCCTGTTTTGGACGATGAGACTATGTATAAAAGCAGTCTCATCAGCTATCATCGTTAACCAAAGCGGTCTCCATTGAGTCATCCGTATGACCATTTTCCTTGTTCATCAACATCTGAGTTTCTTGCACCTGACAATCATCCGCTAGTTGAATGCATGATCATTCATAAATCAAATTCACAACAGATTTCATGTATTCGAGCAATCTATCACTGAATTCTTGAACCTTGATTTGTGTGTCTTCAAGGAAAGACTGGCAGATCACTAAGTTTTCAACCTTAGGTAGATCAAATTTGAAGAAACGCGTAAATTATGTCAATGGAATTTGGAGTGCATATGCATAATAAATCTATAAAGTGGCTTTTGATTTTAAGACCCGCTTTAAGACACAAAAGAAAATAGATCACGTACCAGCATGTGTGCCTCAAAGTTTATCAAACGAAAACCTTCCTCGTACGCCTGCTACACTTGTCAAAAAGGATTTAACTAAGTTAATTCCACCGGAAGTAAGGTGTTTACAAGCTTGAATGAGCTGAACCAACACTTTGCCGAATTCGACAAGGTCATTAAGGAACATACGACGGCTACGGCTATATCCGAAGGTGAATGGATATTTGAAAACACCAGAGGTGTGTTTCGTGATGAGATTATTCCATTTCTGAAAAATATTAAAGTTTGTTTATATAATCTTGATCAAAATTTGGTTTTGGAAATTCAAGAAGTGTAACGAGTTTTCCATGACATGGATGATGCTTATGAAAATGGTTTAATTGAAAAGGAACAAATTTTACTCCAAAATGATCAACTTCTGAAGCAAGTGATGTCGCATGATATTGTATCCGTTTGTGTGAATATAGTGCTGACAATGATTCTATTATGCATAATGTTGAAACTGTAGATAATGTGATAAATAGTAATTGTCATAAATCTGACGCTGGATTTTTAAAGCTTCACGATTCCTATAATTCGCTTTCAAAACGTTTTGATGAGATTAAAAAACATTGTATTTCGCTTGAATGTGAAAAACAATTTATTCAAGAGATTTTTGAAACGTCACACGAAGGTGTTAATATAGATGATCCAAAGTTTCAAAAGGTTTTTCGATTGAATGTATAATCAAGACAACGTCAGACAAGTGACAAGGTTGCTAAATCATTGCTGATAGAAAACGATAAAGAATTACACATAGAGAATGTGGAAAGGGCACTAGAGGTCGCCGACACTCAATCTTTGATTGAGAACCTTAATCATAGTTCGATGGAAATGTCTAATTTACATGCGATAATTAGTGATAAGGATATGGTTTTGGCTGAGTTAAAAGAATTGCTTTGTGTTAAGAATACAACCACCATTTCAGCACTGTCCTCTAGTGGTTTTAAAGAGAAATCAACCAAGACTAATCTCATTGCCATCACACCACTAAGAGAGGGCGCTAGGATTAAACCATCTCAAACATTGGTCACAAAAGATAAGGAAAAATCAAAACAAGCCACTAATGTTCCCATGTTGCATTCTATAGGAGTAAACAAAACTACTAGCACTCAAAGATCTAAGCTTAAAGGTATTACAAAGAAAGATAGGATCTTGCCATCGTCTAGTATTCAAGTGAAGAAGAAAGTAGAAGCCAACCATAGGAATGTTATTTCTGTTTTAGAATAAAAAGAATCATGTAGTTAAAACTAAAGGCTCTGCGGTTGTACAGCGTTCTAAGCCTACATTAAATTCTAATTTGAGGTGTGGTAATTGTAATGAATGCATGTTTTCAACTAGCCTTGATTCTTGCCTTATCGACCATGTGAATGAGATAAGTGTCCGAAAGCACAATTTAGAATGGAAACCGACTGGGAAAGTGTTAACCCAAGTTGGATGGATGTGGCGCCCCACTGGTAGAACCTTCACAATAGTAGGAAATGCGTGCCCTTTAACTAGGATCACTCCCACTAAAGCGAAGAACACGTGCCCTTTAATTAGGAGTACTAAGGCTACCAAAACACAAGCGTGTCTTTTAACTAAGAACACAAACACTACTGTAGGACACAAAGTGCCCTTTAAATAGGTCTACTCCCACTGTGGTACCTGTCACTAATCCAAAACCTAAGGAAGATGCAACCATAAAACTTGCAATTAAATATGTTAGAAAACGCCAGAAATCTAATTATGACATAACTGTTAGAAATTCTGATATTATAACTGTATCTGTTTTTTGAACGATAATTGTGGCTACATGGCCGCTAGCCCAGAAGGCGTAGCGACCCACACAACCAGGTTGGGTCCATCCTAGAAGGCAATGGCACCACAACCAGATATTATAACTGTATCTGCTAACACTGTGGAACCAATAGTTTCGAATGCATTGTCTGTTGATCCCAAACTTAGATCGATTTAGCTTGTGTAAACGAGATTAAATCAAGTTAAACACGTAGAGAAACTTTGTTGTGTATAAGACAATTTAAGTATTATGCGGAATTAATACTTAAACAAGAACACACAAACAATTGTAAAACAAACTTTCACTTGATTGATAATAACAAACTTGCTTACAATGAAAGTGTTAAACGTATGAAAAACTTATATGAAGCATAACCTAAAGGTCTTCTTTTATAGACATAAGAAGCCTTGTACAAGAGTCTACGTATCAGCTATTCTAGGTAAAGATAAATATAGAAAATACATTTTTGATCCTATCTTTACTAGAAACAAACTAGAAACATAATACGCGTAGACCATATCTTTCTATCAGTGTTTGTCTTCAACCTATCAACGCATGACTTCTTCCTGTCAACGCTTGATCAGTCAACGTTTGTTTTCTTCTTATCAACGCTTGTTTTCTTCTTGTCAGCGTCCAAGTGTACTGGCTACATTTTATTCCCAACAATCCTCCCCTAAACTTGATATCTACTCTAGTAATTAAGTTTCTGAATAAAAAATAAGAATTAGGAGGAAACTTACAAATCTTATCATATTGGTAATAAACCTGCCTAATCAAATCTTTGGCCACGTTACTTGAATAGTCAATCTCCAGCTGTGTTGTCTTCATCTTGTCCAAAACTTCTTTGGATATGGGATACTCAGCATCTACAAGAAGATACTCAGCAAACTTTGTAGAGCTCAAATAATACACACCAGCAGCTGAATACAAACGCCATTGAAGACCACTGATATCATCCTCAAGATCCTTCCAAACAGGATCTTTTTCTTCTGGTGCACACATTCTCTTGAATGTTGACAAAAGCTTTATTCCATTGACTGAAGTAGGTGCTTCAGTCTCATACTTGACCATCAACAACCTCCAAAGTCCTGCCAAGTCTTCTCTATCCATACTTGCAAAGAGAGACATAAGAGTAGTAAATGTGTGTACTGATGTGTCGTTGATATGTATAGTGATAATTAGATTACGTTATAGGGTAAATTAGAAAATTACCTTTAGGAAAAAGAAACAGACTAATATTACCAATGACGAATTCAATTAAACACGTGATGAACCAAGTTCATTGTACACGAAGATCGAGTGAATTTGAGACGTTTTAGCTTTGATTAGGACATTCGATTTGAATAGGTTTTCGGTTTTTAAACTAAAAATAAATCTACCAATTTTAAATCCTATTTTAAAATTATCCTAAAGTGCATGAATCGTAAACCCCGCTATTATTAAATCTAAAACAATTAATTACTTAAAAATTAAAACTATTTAAAAATTAATCTATTAAAAAAATCTATAAAAACTAATCTATTTAATAAAAATAACTTTTACACTATTTTAGAAATCTAATTAAACTTTTAAAACTAATTATCTTTATTAAAAATTACCTTAAAACCTAATCTATTTTAAAACTATATTTATTTAAATCTAAAATTATGAAAATCTATTTATTTAAATAAACTAATTAAGCTTTTTAAATTAATTAAAAACATTTTTTATTTATTATATTTTATTTATTATTTATTTTATTTAAACTAAGATTTACTTAAAAAGTGTTAATACTATATGTTTAAACGAAAATGAAAATTTACTTAAATGAAAAACACCCAGAAGAAGTAATACTTTATTAATAAACTAACTGGTATGAAAATCAAAAAGGCATGTAGCACAGTTGGCTAACACGCTAGACCTTGAACCTGAGGGTCTCGAGTTCGAGCCCCATGAGTGAAATAATTTTTGCGAATATTACTCTTTTTGACAAAATAAAATTCATGTCACAGGAGGTGACTTTTGAAATTGTTGGTAAAACTGATAAGGGTACCAACGTTAAAATTAACAGATTAATTGAATTTGTTAGAGTTGAGATTCTGCTATAATAATTATCAATTCTCAAAGTAAGCAGATATAATAGAAGAGTAAAAAGCAAAATCAGACACCTTAAAATTTCTAAAACAGATAAAATTAGAAATCAGATAAGCAGATAACAATTTAAAAAAAAGTAACCAAAAACAGATTCAACATTCACGAGCAGTAAAGGTTTCTAAATTCCTAAACTTCACATCCACAATTCCTAAATCTAGCAGAAACATTCACCACTCTAAAACAGTTACTCTATCAAATCAAATCATATGTCATAAAGGACTGATAATCAAACTGAGTTCAGAAATCTTTAAAACAAACCACTGAGCTAGCTTTAAAAACCAAGAAATCAAGTATAGACGCAAATTCAATTTAGGTAGCCTACAAGTTAACAATGAATTAAACTGACTTTCAGGTTCATTAACAGACAAACATACATCTATAAACCTCCATTTTAGCATTATGCAAATGTAGATAATCTAAGAAACAAATTCTCAAACATATTAACTACAACTGATCAGCAATCTCAACTTACTATGCAGTAAAACGGGTAATTGTATCAGATTAAATTTTAACTTGTACTACTTATCCAAACCAAATCAGCAGACACAGAAGCCCATAGCAGATATCAATCATCAGTTAATAAAAGTCAATATTAGATAACATATCATCATCTAACTAAATCTACACGAATTTATTCAAACAAAAAGTCTAAGCAGATTGATAAATAAAACTTGTAAATAAATAAAATTAAAAGGGGTTAGAACCTTTTGATGAAACCATTGGGAAGAAGAATGTGCTGAACATTCTTTGAACGAAAACCGAAACCACCATTAACCACCATTTAACAATCATCATAAACCGTCACTTCACCATTTTCGAATATTAACTCGAACCAAACAGCTTCTATTTCTTTTCACTTATCCAGTGGGGATAAGTGTTGATCCAAAACTTTACTTCTAATATTAAATCTAAGCTATTAATTAGCTTATATTTAATATTGCAAACATTATTGATATGAAACAGCTTTAAGAATTAATTCGTATATCACTTTAAATAATAAAAACGAGACACGAATTTAAAAGTAACGACTGAACTTTTATTAATTTTCTAGAAATATTACAAGACTTGATAAAAAGAAATACAAGATTAACCCTAGAACTATTTCTACATAATAACATTAAAGTAAAGAAAAGGATGAAAATTACAAGTAAAATGGGGGGTTTTTATAGCCATCCCAAAGTTGTGGAGAGGAAGAATATCCGGATCTTAATAGCATATTCCATCTTCTTTTCAGCCCTTGGATCTTCTTTATCTCTCCTATTGTTGATCGGATGGTTGATAGGACACAACTAGCACACGGATTGCCAACGTGGCATCCGTGTGTGCTAGTTGTGTTTCTTTGCTGCCTTATGATTGGTGGAGTGGTGAAAATGATGTGTTTAACCCAATAGAAATCTGCCACGTATCTCTTTTCTGCCCATCTTCTCTTCCTTAAAATTGGGGGATTTAATTCCCCCACACTTGAGTCAACCGTGTGAGTAAAAACCCTTTATTAATTTAGTGATTAATCGATTTAGGGTTTTGTGAATAGTAGATTGTTGCAGGTTTATTTGGGTGGAAGAAGATAATGAACATAGAGTGTATCGCCATTTTTAATTTGTGTGAGAAAACGTGTGGAAGTAAATGGATATGAGTGGGTGACGGTTATTAAATATGTGTGGGTGAAAACGAGTGAATGAATAAGTGAGTGGGTAAGGAATCGGGTTTTTTATTTATTTATTGTGAATGGTGTAACGTGTTGCAAAACGTAAATGGTGATGTGTAAACATTTGACCGATTATGAATTAAATACTATTTCACCAAACGCTTGTAACCTAAAGCCCATTTATTCATTCTATTTGTTCATTTTCCCATTATGGGCTTCGTCCCTTAAATTTCCTTTGGGCTTTAAATGGACCCAAGCACATTGAAACTTAAAACCGTCATTTGATTTATCTCCTTTTGGGCCATTGTTGGGCTTGGAATCCGAATTACCAAAGTTTATTTCCTTAAATGGGCTTTTGGGCCCATATACACAATTGTGGGACCCACTAGGCCCATAAACTCGATAAACGATGAAATCCGCTAAAGTCGAGCTCAATTCTGGCTTCATTGATCTTTTTCTTCAAACTCGTGCCGGTTTTTGTCGATTTTCGCGAACTTGGTACCTACACACATTAAAACAAGAAACAAACATATACAAAGCAAATTTGATACGTTAAATGCATTATTTGAATGTTTTAAGATACAATTGATATGACTAAAATAGCTCATATCAAACTCCCCCTTGCTAAGCAATTGTCGTGTCCTCACGCAATGATAAATTAAAACACTAGCTACACCATTATTCAACTTTTGACTTTTTATATTGCAAAGACATAATGTATTGCTTTCATTATTCGAAAAAAACAACTTTTAGGATCATACAACTCAAATAGATTCATCGTCCCTGACTTTTCACTTTTCCATGCCAAGTGCAAAAACAAGATCATTGTCAATCATAAGCCCCAAAATTAAACCAACTCATACAAGTAATTTGTGTTAAACTCAATCTCCTATTATTCCTAATCGTATCTCTAGATTTTATTTGTCATTCACCCAAAGGCTCATTTGACTTTATTTAGATATTTATTAGTCCAAAAATGAAGGCAAGAACGGTGTAAACTCAACACTCAAAACCTAACCTCGACTTCAAAAACCGTTGTCACTAAAGAAAGCCCACATCAAGGATAACTTAACACGATTTGAGGAATAAATCCCGGACCCGAAATTTGGCTAATATGGCTACATAAAAGCAACAAATAAAACCTCCAAAGTCAATTATGACCTTATTAATCATCACACCTTGTGGCTCTTTAAGATGCAATTGTGCTCCTTATTTAAAATCCACACCCTAAGGCTCCTTGGACAAAAAGAGGGGAATTGACTTCACCATCCCACCTTACGGATCATGATGATGAAGCAATTTTTATTCAACACGCCCCTTGACATACACCCTAAGGCTCTAATGACAAGGTTAGTGCTACATGACTCCCACCCGAAGGCTCCTAGAGAACATGTTTTTATTTATTCTTTTTATTAATATGATATTTATAGTAAGCCAAATTTCCGCAATCCCATGATCAAAAGTCCATGACGCTGACACCCTTAATGTGTTCTCACTTTAATTACAAGGGAAGAAAAAGAAGGAGTTACAAGTTAAGATATCAAGCCTAAACCGTTAAAAACTTCATTTATTAAGCAATTATTATTCAAGCGTGGAAAGTAAATACGAGGAGATTAAATCAAACACAAAAATACTTGCACAAAGAAGAATTTAACCTTAGAAACTTATGATTGAACTCTATCATCTCTTGTTCTCCATATCGAAAAATTTCAAAAATGTGAAATCAATGGATACTTAGCCTATTAAATCAAAGTTTTGGGTTTTTAAGTCATCTATAGGATCTTGCATCTTCTTAGACTCTTTCAAGTTTTAGAATTTGCGTTTTAAAGTTCCCGTGATAAACGACTTTCTAGGATCAATTATAGGAACTTGCGAAAAGTTCTTGTTCTTAACTCGTATGAATTAGACTTTCGCGTTTTAAAGCTCCCTATATAAAATCCTAGCAAAACTTAATTCAAATACGTTAAGGAAAAGCTAAGGTTAAAAACCGAGTCGAGTCAAAAACTATTTTTATTTTCACCAACGGAAAGCCTACATCCGTGTCAAAAGCACTTATTTTATTTATTAAAACTTTAAAATAACACCAAAAATTTAAAATTTTATTAAAAAATGAGAAAAACAACTACGTTTAGACACAACAAAAGCAATTGCAAGCGATTATATCGATTGACTTCCCCATGCTAAAACCGAACATTGTCCTCAATGTTTCTTAGCTCAAGAGTAACACCCCCTTGCTAAGACACGAAGAGTCTAATGCAAAATCCTAGCATGGAAAGAGCACGCAAATCTATAAGCCGTTAATAATTATCCCTCAAGATAAAACGTTAGTCGATAAAAATCAAGGGATAAAGAGTGTGCCCCTTTTTGGCATTCAAAGAATGGAAGATCAAGTGGACCGGCAAAAACCGAACATAAGAGTCTTCAATGATAAGGGTCATACCTAAGATTCACAACACAACAAAACACGAGCACGAGCTTGAAAGATCAAGCCTTATTAGTTGTTAGAAAATAGAAAGAAGATAGAATGTATGGGACTCCCCCACAAGGCACCTCGTTTCTGTTCACTGAGTCATGAGCTCGACTCGATCCCCGCATTCATTGGTCCTTAGGGAAAGTGGTGAAAACCGGCATAATGGAATAAAATCCAACACAAAGCACGATGCCGGGGTCAAAGATTACATCCTCGTTATCGGATGACAAACGAAAGGATAACACTCCAACACAAATCTCTAAAATGAGATGGTGGTCACAACTAATGGTATGGATGTAGCATGCTCCCCGAGATAAACTCGCACCAAGATGATTAAAAAGTCTTTCAATTATTGCATCGGTGAAAGGCCGAGATTTCCCTAAATCAACGATTCCGGGGTCAAATACCTCGTCCTCGGTGGAGAAAGGAATAGACAACAAGGTGTCGTCCCCCCATGCTAATCCTAAATCATATAAAGCACATAATAATGGTGTGGTAAAAATCTCAACACTAGTGGTTTCAACTTGCATGACTTTTTTGACCTTATCACTCTTAGGAATGTGAACAAAGGGATCATGGTACTCAAAATGAGTCGCATGAAAAACCCGCACATTAAGATCAAAGCGAGTGGGAAGGATAATTGGAGCAAAAGTAATTTCTCCCTCCGGGTCAACATTATCATCATCATAAATCGGGTGATCAAACCAAGAGTCTTCATCACCGTCATTAGACTCTTCCTCAAATTCCGAAGGAATGTCTATATATAGAAACTCATCAACCTCCTTCAAGAGAAGATCATCATCATAAAGGTTGTGAGATGTAGGAGGTATAATGCTCTCAAAATCCTCTTGAAACAATGGATTATTGTTCAATGAAACTTCAAATAGAGGATTTGAGTAGGTCACAAAAGTGTCATCAATCTTGTCATCACAAGAGATATCCGACAAAGTATCAAGTGTGTCACACTCGGATACAAGATCATCATTCTCATTAGAAGGCAACTCATCGGTGAATTCCTCGAGAATGGTAGGTAAAACACGAGAATTACGTTCGATCTCGAGATCAGAAACGTCATCACTTCCCCGTGGAAGTGGATCAATAATAGCAAAAAGTTCATCGATGAACTTATCACATGAATAGTCACTAACCTCACTCGGTGTGAAGTTAGGAATCAAAGGCTCTTCAATGGAAGATTGTGCCTTAGGAACATCAACATGATCCTTCGAAGAGAGTGAAAATGAGTCCATTTTCAAAGATTGTTCAATTAAAGCAATATCACTCTCGGGATCAAAATTCTCACTAATAAACTCACTAGCATCAAATGGCTCACTTAGGTAATCATCAATTTGTTTTTCAATCTTAGAATTATCATCCTCATGTGGAGTGAGTGTAGATGAGGAAAGGTTACAACATGTTTCAACAAAGCAAGCTTCTTCATTTGAATTTAACTTTTTACTTTCACAAAATGGAGTTTCCAAAATTGGAAAAACACCTTTATCAAAAATAGCTTTCTTGTTACTTTCAATTGTTTCAACAAGTTTAACACTTTCAACTTTCTTAGAAGCAAATCTTGGAATCTTTTCCGGTTTAAAAACAATGCTTTTATCTCCATAAAACAATTTAATTTCCTCTTTCCTCATATCAACTTGAATTTGAGCCGTGCACAAAAATGGTCGTCCTAAAATAATTGGCACACGAGGATTGGTCTCATAATCAACTATAGCAAAATCGGCTAAGTACAAGAAATTTCCCAATTTCATAATGACATTTTCCGCTATACCAACCGGTCGAGTGGTGGTACCATTAGCAAGATCAATGATCATTCGAGTGGTACTAAGTGGTGCATAGTCAATAGTCTTCCAAAGGGCTAGGGGCATTATGTTAATGCTAGCTCCTAGATCGGCTAGGCCTTTGCAAACCCCAAGCTCATTGAAAACACAAGGTATCAAGAATTAACCCGGATCTTTATACTTCTCGGGAAAGAAATCAAAGAAAACCGAGGTACTAATCACATTCAATGTAGCCTTGGTGACTTCTAGAAAAGTTTCCTTAGGTGGAGGCTTAAACTCAATCACTTCAACTTCATCTAAATTTTCACAATCATCATAGACGGTTAAGCTCTCCCTTCGGGTTTGGAATGGTGTTACTAGGTAAGCAACCCGAAGAAGTAGATGGTTTAGACATAAATCCCTCAAACATCGAAAGCAATTTATTTTGACCTTGTTCCAAACTTTGTTGCATATGATTATGACTTTGCTCTAATCTTTGCTCAAAACGGTTTTGGTTTTGTTTAAATCTTTGTTGATTAAGCTCAATCTTATTATTTTGCTCTTTAATCGTATTTTGAAACTCATTTTTCAAAGTTGCCATTTGTCCTTGAATGTTATTTTGAAAAGCTTTCAAATTTGCCCCACTCGTTTTAATGTAGCTTGACAAATCATTTTGATTATTCCCTTGAAAACCTTGATTGTTTTGATTAGCATTAAACCCATTTCCTTGATTATAATTCCCTTGGTTACCATGGTTAAAATCATTCCCATTGTTTCCACTGTTGTACCTATTTTGAACCGGTGGAAAACCCGGTGGAGCAACATGATTTTGACGAGGAACTTGACCGTTGGAGCCATAAGCTCCCGTCACGGCAAAAGCACTAGCTTGATCAAACCCGGTGGTTAAACAAGCATGATTAGGATGTGCTCCACCACATGATACACAAACATTTTCAACCATATTAATGGATCCATGAGGATTCTTCCTAATCTCATTCAACAAAGTCGCGAATCCACTATCAATCTTAGAGTCCAATCTAGCAATCTCGGGATTTAATTAATTCACATTGGAAACACTCGGTGTGTTTCGTGAATATTGTGCTCTAGACTTATCCTCAATTATTCTCCACGCGTCTCTCGGAGTTTTTCTTAAAAGATTACCACCCGCGGCGGAATTTAAAGAATCTTTTTCAATCATATTAAGCCCATTATAAAAAGTATTTATTTGATGCAATTCCGAGAAACTGTGGTGTGGACATTGTCTCAACAAATCTTTAAATCTTTCCCAAGCAACCCCAAACGATTCATGCACTTTTTGTTCAAATCTAGTGATTTCGTTCTTAAAATGTGTTGTTTTGGACGGTGGAAATAAATAATTCATGAACATAGACACTAAATCATCCCATGTTAAGATCGAACCCGGTGGTTCTTTCTCATACCAAATCTTAGCATTACCCTCGAGCGAGTACGGAAAAAGCATGAGCTTAATCACGTCATTCGGCACATCTCTAAACTTGACAGTCGGGTTAATTCGATGAAAATTCCGTATGTGAGAATGCGGGCTATCGGTATCATTGCCATGAAATTTGTCGGCACGAATGAGCGATAAAAGACCCGTCTTAATCTCAAAATGATCCGCCAAAATAGCCAGCACAACGATTGCTTCCCCATACCCTTCGGTGGGTGCATGGAGCAATTCCTCCATTGTTCGGTTATCGGCCATCTCTACAACAATAGGTGGAAGCTCGGGTTCCACTATTCGTTGTTGACGATTTCTATTTCTCCGAGGAATATTTTCAAGCCTATTAAAATCAATCACAAGACGAGAAGAACGTAATTGCATACACTACAAAGACGAGAATTAGAGGTTTGAAGAAAAGAAATTAGACAAGAAGAAGATTATTTTTGGTATTTTATTTGGTATTGCTCAATAAAAAATGATCGATAAAAAACAAGGAATAAGGATAACTACTATGGAAGTAAATTACCCTCGGTCGACTTTGAAACGATAGGTGAAAACCTAAACGTCTCGAGGTTCAATAAGTAAACTACAAAAATAAGATTTATTACTACTTGATTCGGCAAACCAATAATAGGTCGTCCCTCTCAATATACGCACAAGCAAGCGGGGAAACGAGGTGGCACAAAGCACTTAAAAACCTTTTTCCTTAGACGGCCTTTTATAGCACGTCGCCTTATACCCACCTTATAGTTTGTATAAATCGAGTTCAAACTTCTTATTAGTATTTATTGTAGATTTGTAAATCTATGCTTATGTTTTTAGAGAGAGAAAGAGATAGAGAGATGGTGGATTTCACACTTCTAGAGAGAGAAAGTTAAGAACAACTATGTGTAAATTATGAAAAACCACACCCTCTCCATCAAAGGAGAGGGTTTATATACCCAAGCCTTGTAATGGGCTTGGGCTTACACGTTTGGGCCGGCCTACACAAGTTGTAGGCTTGGCTTGGACTTGTTTGATAAATAAAGAGTGTTAACTAAACTACGAGCTATTACATGGAGTATCGTTGGAGTGACCGATCCTTCTTAATACGTAAAACGTATTTCCAACAATCTCCCCCTAAGGGAGGTCACTCCAAACAAGGGCGTTACCCAAGTTACAATAGTAAAATAAACCTAGCATACTATGCTTGTCTTGAGCTCGTAGTCTTCGTCTTTCTTTTTCTTCTTTTTCTTTTCTGGTGAACATGCTGATGTGATCTTTGATATCAGTCTTGAGCATTAATCTCTTGCCTTGATCTTGTGCATCCATCGCTTGTGATCTTCTCCTCTTCGTGACCTCACGTCCCACATACTTATACCTTTGTAATTCTTGAAAGCTTCAGAGTTCGATACAGCGGAAGACTTAACTTTTAGGCTTTCTTGAATTTGATGAGGTATTAAGTGCATAAAGTATAAGCATGCGGGGACGACTTCTTCTTGGATCCCGCAACGCCACCGTCTTCAAATGCCGCAACATAAGTAGACACGAACGAAATGGCTTTGAACATTTCATTCTAATTCGGTAGCATTTTACCTCCGGTCGGTGAAGACCGTTGGACGATATTAGATATCGTACCCGTGACGGATAGTTTCAATTAAGTAACTTCCTGACAGGATTTCGCGGGTAAACCCGTTCTCTTTATTCGACCGTCCAAAGCTGACTGCGAACATAAAGAGTGAATCATTTGGATAATAATATCCGCATGATTTGAAGCCGTCAATTCATGTTCCTGGAACAAGTGAAATTCAATTAAGAACCGCACCATCGTTGCTTTCCAGTTGTCACGAGCTTGATTCGTATAGAATCTTGCAAGTTACCTACCAAGTGCTGTTTGAGGTTAACACTAGAAGGATTTCCACTCATCACCGTGAACACTAAGGTATCACTCTGAGTGTTCTAGCAAGATCATTAAGATATTGCGTAGAGGCCTGGAACGTGTTTAAATTCAGTTAAGAATTAAACAGCTGTTGCTTTCCAGTTATCACAAGTTTGATTCATAAAGAATCGCACAAGTTACCTACCATGAGCTTTTTGATGTTCGCTCAAGAAGGATTTCCATCTTCATTGTAAATACTTTCGTATTACTCGGATGTTCAGGCAAGATCATGAAGATTTTGCGTAGGACTCTTAAAATCTTTCTTACTTTTCACAGTGTGTGAAGAAGCAAGGAAATATGAAAGTGTGTCCTAATGAGATATTTGATGATCTCAAATGGCTCTAGACTCGATCGTGCATTTTGGATTTTAGTGATCGGAGGCTGGAGAGGAGTGCCACCTTTTCAATACCAATTTATTCGGAGTGAATAAATCAATAGATAACGTGTTGTCTCCGTGTGATTAAAACAAATACCTTTTGAGAGATATCTGAGTTAGCTGGGATGGGTTGTGCATTGCATCACTGGGTCCATGATGTCTGTCTTCAATATCAAGATTCATTAAAATGATCTCAATAGCATATGTATTGACCCGGTTTCTGCCTAAAGTTGTAAGGAGGGCTTCTTTCTTTACACCCTTTATCTTTACAATTCTTTTTCATTCTTCAACCCCTTCAATGCTTACCAATACGTCATAACTAGCACCTTGTTGTGATTGTTCCAGTGCTAACTTAAGTACTTGGTCGGCATTCAGCTACGTTCACATTCTTTCTCCACCTTTCCTAAGGACTACTATTTCTAGCTATGGAATGTCCTTGGGAAGATTCCTCCGGTTCTGGAAGAACCATAGGACTTAACCTATCCTACCATCCTTATGTCACCACAATCTTCATCGTCGTGAAATAACTGGGTTTTGGGTAAGTATATGTCACCATGAAAATCCATTTTGATATAGAAAATCCATTTTGCTCCCCCTTAACATATGCCACGATATTCGAAAACATTTCGCATATGTAGAGATGAGCCAGCACATTAAGTCAAACCATTTGTGATAATATCCCATATTAAATCACATTTTCTCCCCCATATTAAAAATATTAACCCAATCGATGTTTTTAATATCAATTGATTTAATGAAGTTTTAACAAAGGTTTTGGGAAAAAAAATGCAAGTCCGTTATACCTTCATGATATCAAACACATGAGATATGATACCGATTTGTAACATGATCACATATTCACCATATTAGAAAAGAATTGACAAGGTTGGACCTGATAGATGAGAACGTCATATGATAAGATCAAATGGTTCTTGTCAGCATATGTTGGTCGCCTCGTCACGTCTGAAGTCATCTCTTGACACCACATGTACGATTGGTATTGTTGTCTTGACACCAACTTGTGAGCTTGGCACGTTCGGCATCGAAGATTCTGAATGCTTGACAGTTGCTCCCCCTCAATTGTTGACCCGTGTTCTATCGAAAGAGCTGTAGTCGTCGGTTGAGTAGTCGCATCGTCGAGTATGTAGATACCAATTGTAGATAACATGGTTGTAGAGATGATAGCTTCATAAAAACAAGACTTCTCTTGTTTTGACAAATAAATGCACTGAAACGTACATAGATTTGTGTTAGACCAAGTTATAAAGTAAACTTGATCCCTTACAAGGTTTTAAAGTAAACCTTGCCCGAGAAAATTAATTCCCGTTGTGAGCCAAAGCTTTCATAAGAAATACCTGACTTTAATGTGAAAACCGGGTTGCAGTCTGAAATAACTACAAGCCATATAGGCATGTTTTATGAAATATTTACAACTTTTGTACGAACTCTATTTATGGCGCCGTGTCGATATTAATCAACATTTCTAAGGCCGTAAATATTATCGTACCAAAAGACATGCCTTTGAAAGATAAATTAAAAATATTTTTGGATTTTTCTAGATTTTTCAATTTTTATGGTTTTTATATGGTTTTATATTTTTGTATTTTGCTTTTGTGGATAAAAATATAAACAATATATACAAATGATCACCAAGGATACGGAGAATAGTTTTACCAAGACTATTCTTTCGCATCATCTGCTAGTTCCTTAAGAGTCTCAGGCGAGAAGGTTCTCATTCCTAGCTTGTCGGCCAAAAATTCAATTCGAGCGCGATCTAAAGCCTTCGTGAAAATATCCGCCAATTGATACTCAGATCGGACAAAGTAAAGCTCGATTACTCCATTTTCCACTTGCTCCTTGATGAAATGGTAGCGAATGTCAATATGCTTCGACCGGGAGAATTGAACGTTGTTGCAGCATAAGGCAATTGCACTCTTGTTGTCACAGTACATCGGAATCTTGTTGAAACCTAGACCATAGTCGGTTAATTGTGATCTCATCCAAAGAATTTGAGCACAGCAACCGGACATAGCTATGTATTCTGCTTCCGTACTTGAAATTGCAGCGCTTTTCTGCCTTTTTGATGCCCAACTGATTAGACGATCTCCTAGTAGTTGCAAAGTTCCACTCGTGCTACGCCTTGTATCTTGACAACCCGCGTGATCCGCATCTGCATATGCCATTAGTGCAATAGAAGAGTCCTTCGAATACCAAAGTCCCCGATTAATGGTTCCTTTTAGGTATCGAAAGATCCTTTTAACAGTAGCTAAGTGTAACTCAGTAGGCCTAGTTTGATATCTAGCACACATACATATAGCAAACTGAAGATCAGGTCTACTGGCTGTGATATACAGAAGAGTACCTATCATTCCACGATAAAGTGTCGGATCAACGGCAACTCCATGAGGATCTGCATCAAGCTTAGTTCGTTCCACCATTGGAGTATCCACGGGGTCGCAAGATTCCATCTTATACTTCTTAAGCGATTCAAGGGCATACTTGGATTGATTGATAAAGATGCCTCTGGGACTCTGAGATATCTGAAGACCTAAGAAGAATGATACCTTGCCCATCATTGACATCTTAAACTTGGAAGACATGAGTGTCCCAAACTCATCCGATAAGGTTTGGGTCGAGGCTGCAAATATAATATCATCAACATATATTTGTACCATAATCATATCTTTACCTCGTTTCTGAATGAACAGCGTGGGATCCACCTTGCCTTTTGTGAAGCCTTGAGTAATGAGGAATTGTGACAATAGATCATACCATGCGCGTGGAGCTTGCTTCAACCCATAGAGAGCCTTCTTAAGCTTGTACACATGATTAGGATAATTAGGATTCACAAAACCATCCGGCTATTGAACATAGACTTCTTCCTTGATTTCACCATTAAGAAATGCCGTCTTCACATCCATCTGATAGACGATCATATTCATATGGGCTGCATAAGCGAGGAATAGTCTAATAGCTTCCAAACGGGCAACAGGTGCAAAGGATTCCATAAAGTCGATGCCCAATAATTGCTTGTATCCACGAGCTACTAGTCGAGCTTTGTTTTTCAATATTCCGCCTAACTCATCGAGTTTCACCTTGTAAACCCATTTCAAAGTGAGTAACTGCACTTGATCCGGGCATGGGACAAGTTCCCAAACATCAAGACGTATGAATTCGTTAAGTTATTCTTGCATAGCTTCTATCCAACAGGATTGAGTAAAAGCTTGTTGCCATGTCTTAGGTTCAACTTCAGTGAGAAA
This sequence comes from Glebionis coronaria, assembly GCA_025667525.1. Classification (NCBI taxonomy): domain Eukaryota; kingdom Viridiplantae; phylum Streptophyta; class Magnoliopsida; order Asterales; family Asteraceae; genus Glebionis; species Glebionis coronaria. The sequence continues at coordinate 336,588,786 of CM046876.1, read as the reverse complement.
AGCATCAAAGTGACAAAACAGTGCACTTTCTTGTAACTGACTTCGTGTGGATACCGGACGATTAGGGTCACCAATAATAGAATCTATAGGATGATCCTTTGTCCACTTGCTGTCATGTTCACGAATCCGTGGATTGGAGTAAACTGTAGAAGGAGCTTCCTCTGAGGTGGACGACCCGGCTTGATTAGGGTCGGGAATAGATACACCAAAGAATGGAAGTTCACGCATTTGAGCGAATTCCAAATCGTGATCATCGTCATCCTCTTCATCATCAATAGGCATGACATGGGTAGTTGTTACTTGTGTTGGTTGAGAATTACTCGTTGTTGGTATATCTTGACCAATTGTTGGTGCAGATGTGTCTGATTGTGCTTCGGTTGCTGGAGCGACAACTTCGGTTACCGGAGCTATTACCTCAGGTTCTGGAGCAACAATAGTTGGAGGAGTAAAGAATTCATCAAAGAACGGTTGAAACAACGTATCCCATTCATTCCTGGTAGGTGGTATAAATGATGAAGTAGGGTTGTTTGGGACAAGACCAGAACTAATGTTACTGGGTCCCATTTCATGAAGTGCGGGTTCAGAGCTGCTTTGCTCAGAAGCCATTGCTGTCAGCTCATCAAAATCAACATTCATAGTTTCAAGGATTTTGCGAGAATTGCGGTTGTAGATTCGGAATGCCTTCTTTGCGGGTGCGTAACCAATGAAAATACCAATATCAGCCTTTGGTTGAAGTTTTCCCAAATTGTCACCATCATTATTTGGATAGCAAAGAGAACCAAATACATGAAGATATGATAAATCTGGTACTTTTCCATGGAGAAGCTCATAAGGTGTTTTATCATGGCGTTTACGAATTAGTGACCGGTTTTGGGTGTACACTGCTGTAGATACTGCTTCTGCCCATAAAAACAATGGAGCCTTTGCGTAAATTAACATCGTTCGAGCAGCTTCCATAAGTGTGCGATTTCGCCTTTCAACGACACCGTTTTGCTGTGGAGTGCGAGCAACGGATGTTTCATGAGAAATGCCAACTTCTTCATAATAATCACGCAAAATTTGATTCACAAATTCGGTTCCATTATCTGTACGAATGCGTCGGACAGTAGTGTTGAGTCGCACTTGAATCATCTTGAGAAATCTGATGATGAATTTAGGTGCCTCATTTTTTGCTTTAAGAAATTTCACCCATGTAAACCGAGAGTAATCATCCACAATAACGAGGATGTACTTTTTGCCACTAAGACTTTCAACACGCATTGGCCCACAAAGATCCATATGCAACAGATAAAGTTTCTCTTGGTTGGTGTCTTCAGTCTTGGGTTTGTAAGACTTCTTAGTGCTTTTCCCCATTGTACACGCGGAACACAAATGATCCTTGTGAAATGATAGTTTAGGAAGACCACGAACAAGTTCGTTTTTCGCCAAGTGATTAATAGCGTCAAAGTTAAGATGAGATAATCGTCGATGCCATAACCATGACTTAGTCTTCGATGCTTTGGAGAGAAGACATACGGGAGAAGCGGCCATCATGTCTTGTAGAGACAAAGTATACAAATTATTCCCTCGAGTACCTTTCAATAAATCAACCCCTTCCAAATTACGAATGAAGCAGGTATGCTCTCGAAAAGCAACTTCTAGGTTTGCATCACAAAATTGTCCCACAGAAAATAAGTTGTGACCAAGACCTTCCACGTAATACACTCTTGAAATTATAACATTCCCAATATGATATTCACCATAACCCATTATCTTTGCAATATGATCATTACCAAATCGAACCGTACCAAGAAACTTGCTGACGAAATTTCTGAGCTGAGAGCGATCTCCGGTCATATGCTTGGAGCAACCAGAGTCCAAATACCAGAGAACAATTTGGACCACCTGTTTTCAACAACAACAGTAGACAATGCATTGGAAACTATTGGTTCCGGAGTGTTAGCAGATACATATATAGTATTATCAGAATTGCTAACATTTTTGAGACCCTTAGATTTCCTGCGTTTTCTAATGTGAGTTTTAGCATTAACAGGTTTTACTGTTCCAACTTTCTTAGGTTTTGGAGTATTTGCAGGCACTACAGTGGGAGTAGACCTATTTAAAGGGCACTTGGTTCCTACAGTAGTGTCAGTGTTCCTAGTTAAAGGACACGCTTGTGTTTTGGTAGCCTTTGTACTCCTAGTTAAAGGGCACGCATTCTTCACTTTAGTGGGAGTGATCCTAGTTAAAGGGCACGTATTTCCTACTATAGTGAAAGTTCTACCAGTGGGGCGCCACATCCAACCAACTTGGGTTAACACTTTCCCAGTCGGTTTCCATTCTAATCCATTTTTCCGGGCCTGCATCTCATTCACATGGTCAATAAGGCAAGAATCATGATGACTAGAAAACATACATTCATTGCAATTCCAACATTTTAAATTAGAATTCACAGTAGGCTTAGAACGCTGCACAACCGCAGAGCCTTTAGGTTTAGCTACATGATTCTTTTTATTCAAAACAGAAATAACATTCCTAGGATGGGCTTCTACTTTCTTCTTCACTTGACTACTAGATGGGGGCAAGATCCTATCATTCTTCTTGTTTCTCTTAAGCTTAGATCTTTGAGCCTTAGTAGTGGTGCTTACTCCTGTAGAAGGCAACACGGGAATATTAGAAGCTTGTTTTGATTCCGCCTTATCTTTAGTGACCAAAGTTTGAGATGGTTTAGTCCTAGGGCCCTTGTTAAGTGGTGTGACGGCTACTAGGTTCCTTTTGATTGCACTAGAGGACGATGCTGAGATAGTGGCTGCGTTATCCACAAAATTCTTACCTTTTAGAGTTCGAAGTGTTTCCTTTAACTCAGCCAAGACCAGATTCTTATCACAAATTTGTTCCCTCAAATCAGATATTTCCACCGACTTTCGATTCAATTGTTCAATCAATGATTGATTCTGTGCAGTGGTATCAACACATGCGGGCTGTACTGAATCGAAGAGTCGTGTATTTTTCTGTTTTAAGTTATCAACTTTGGACAAAATCTTGGAAACTCGATTATCTAGATCAAGTTTAAAATTCTCAGCGGCCTCAAGTACGTTCACACAGTGATTCTCCTTAGATTTCTCTATGTCTATCGGCAAAGATTGAGCAACCTTGTCACTTGGCTGACGCTGTTTTGATTGTAAATTCAATCGAAAATTCTTTTCAAAATTTGCATCATCGATATTAACACCTTCGAATGACGTTTCAAAGATTTCTTGAATAAATTGTTGCTTGCATTCAAGCGAAATACAATGTGTTTGAATCTCATCAAAACGTTTTGAAAGCGAAGAATATGAATCTTGAAGCTTTAAAAATTCAGCGTCAGATTCGTGACAAGTACTATCTACCACATTATCCACAGATTCAACATTATGCACAATAGAATCATTATCAACACTTGTATTCACACAGACAGAAACTATATCATGAGACATCACTTGCTTCAGAAGCAGATCATTTTGGCGTGAAACCCGTTCTATTTCAAGTAAACTGTTTTCGTAAGCATCATCCATTTCATTGAAAACACGTCTAACTTCGTCTAATTCCAAAGACAAATCTTGATCAAGATTACTAAGACAAGCCTTAACATTCTTTACAAACGGAACAATTTCATCTCGAAACGCAGCTCTAGTGTGCTCAAAGTTCCATTCACCTTCCGTTATGGCTGTGGCCGTCGTACGTTCCAAAATGACCTTGTCAAAATCGGCTAAGTGTTGGTGAACCGCATTTAAGTTAACAGACGCCTTACTTACCGGTGGAATTAACTTCGTTAAATCCTTTTTGACGAGTGTAGGAGACGTACTAGGAAGGTTTTCATTTGACAAACTTTGGGGCACAAGAACTGTTAATTCTGCTAATTCCTTTTGTAAGCGAATGCGTGTCTTTTTCGAAAATTGATCTTTGTTATGTTGATCATAATCAATTGTATGGAATTTTGAAAGCATTTTAGAATGAGTTTCATCCCCAAGTGATTGTGTCTCCTCAGTACTACGAACAAAAGGTGCTTCTTTCGATTTGCCAATTATGGTCATGTCATAAAGGCCGGGAATATATTCCTGAGCTTGTTTTGCATAACCGGGATTAGGTGGTAAATCTTGAAGACGCTTAAGTTCGAATTCTTTAAATGATTTAGTTAAGAGGTGAACCTTTTCTGTGGAAGCGTATTGTTTTAAAAGCTGTTGTTCTTTGAATTTAAGAAGTTTGGTAGCATTAATTTCCGATTCAACCTTTTTAGACTCGAGAGTTTCGAAATCCATTTTAAGTTTCTGAAAATCATTGACAACCGACTCTTTTTCTTTTAATTCATTGGAAAGATTAGCTTTTAATAATTCTATTTCTTTCAAGTGTTCAATCTTTTCAAAACGAAATTGGTCAAATTCAGAACATGTTATTTTCTCTTCTTGAGGGACCATTTCAAAAGTTTTGACCTTTTCTTTATGCAACGCAAGCTCAGCAGTTAGGGTGGAATTCGTATCTACGGATTGTCTGAGGGCCATATGCATTTGATCAATAATATGTTTAGGCACCATGACCAAATCATGTTGAGCATAAGATTCCATACCCGTCGTAGCATTTGGTTGAGGTTCACTCAAATGTGTAGAATTGGATACCACAGCATTTGAGTTACTAGTTCCCGAATGCTGTTCGAGGTTGTCATTTTCATGCCCAACTTGATGTTGGTTATCATCAATATTATTAGATGTGGTTGGTACCTCACTAATGACATCAGAACCGTAGTGAGAGAGATTAGCAACGAGAGCAGCTTGGGCAGAGTGAATGTCATCACAATCCGAATCGTATGCATCAAGATCATCCGCTTGATAAGCTGCATTAGAAGTAGAAACGACCGCAATGCCTTCAGTATCTGCTGCCCCTGGGTCTGCCAGAAATGCCAACTCCTCTGAATCCAAAATCTTCCCCTTAGACTGAGCATCAACCAAATACATCTTCTCACGAAACCATGCATCATCCCTTCTCCTTTTTGGCTGAGTGCATTCCCTAGCCATATGACCTTGTCCTCGGCAATTGTAGCAAGTCACAACCTTCTTAGGACCAATAGGACTCCCATTTCCACTAGCTTGAGCATTCACAGCTTGATTGTTCCCAGTCCTTGTAGGAGGTCCATATGAATTTTGCCTTCCCTGAATAGGTTGCACCGTCACTTGACCATCTTGAACAGTGGCTTGTTGTCGAGGATTTGAAGAGGTGCGGAGCTGATTGTTTGTTGGTGGAAATCCTCTAGTAGCAACAAGTTTTGACAAGTAAGCAGTGAGATGGTTTAGAACATCAGCTGGCGTATCATTTGGAGTAAAGACCGGTGCTTGGATTGGTGGAAGTTCATTAGAGTAAAAAGCCTGTGCTGATTGTGCTTCTATTGGAAAATATCCTTGCTGAGGAGTATAGCCCATTGGAGAAGTGTTGGCTTGTGATGGTGATGTCTGATATTGTGGTTGCTGTGGAAAAGATTGTTGATGAACACTTTGTTGATATTCTTGCTGTGGCATCATTGGTGGTTGATAAGATGGTTGATGTGGTTGCTGATAGATGTGTGGTGGTGGCTGCTGCAAGTATGATGGTTGTTGATAAGTATAAGCCATGTTTTGTTGAGAAGCATACATTGCAAGTGGATCATGAACTTGAGGTGTAGACAACCGAGCCTCGATCACATGGCATTCATGTTGTTGAAGAAAAGCTTGAAGTTGATCCACATTGGTGTTATGCAAGTCCTTAGCCAATTTAACATCCGTCACGTATTTTTTCCATTCTGGAGGAAGAGTGTTCAAATACTTGGTGTTCAATTGAAAGGTAGGAATTGCCATGCCATAGATGTTAAGCTCATTCAACAATAGGGTAAATCTTAGATAGTAATCATTGAGAGTCTCCTCTGGCACATAGGCAAACTTATCAAAAGTATCATAAAGCTTACACTCTCGTTCTTGTTTAGTTAACGAGGTGCCTTGCATTACAACACGAATTCTATCCCATAACTCTTTTGCAACTTTATGTTTGCTGACGAGTTTGTAGACATCTGGAGGAAGAGCTTGGAGAATGATGTTTGTAGCATACTTATCACATTTATCTTGAATCTTCATATCTCCAGTCAACTCACCCGTTGTGCGAGGACGAGTGGTCGTACCTTCCGTCACAGTACCATAATCTAATGGTCCATTGAGCACTGATGCCCAAATAAGATGTCCATTCTCCTTGTTCAACATATAAAGTTCCATTCGGGAAGCCCATTCCTCATACATAGTCTTCACCAACATTGGTGGACGATTATCCGTACCCGAGAGGATGGACTTATCCGTAAGAGATGTGTACTCCATTTTAATACGTTAAGATTTACAAAGTTGATCGAACAATGAAATAAGGTTAAGTATTTTTGTGTTGTTGTGAGTTAAAACCGAGAAACAATGTTAAAATCCCCTAAAATATGTTCTCGATAAACCAAAATATGGAAAAAATTGTGATTATCGGAATGCCAGATCGGAATGTCAGATCGTAATACGTGATCGGAATGTCAGATCGTAAAACCAGATCGGAATGTCAGATCGTAACACCAGATCGGAATGTCAGATCATAACACCAGATCGGAATGTCAGATCGTAATACCAGATCGGAATATAGCCCTGTCGAAATGTTGTTGGTATCGGAGTTCAGATCGCAAAGCCCTATCGGAATGTTCAGATCGCAAAGTGGCTGACAAAATTCGAGCAGAGTAACGACTTAAAATACTTCCTTATACCCGTCGGAATCTCAGATCGCAATAGCTATCGGAATGATTCAGATCGGAATAAGTGATAAAAATCCCACGATCGCAATGTAGAAACCAAACCCTTTCCGATGGAAGGTTATTGCGATGGAAGCCCAAGTACTATTTGTACTTTCCGATGGATGTTTCTGCTTAAATTTCGGAATGATAGAACACAACCTTTTTGCACTTTTGATCCAAAAAATTGATGTTTTAATGAAAAACCAAGATACCAAGAACACTTTTAAGCACAAAATCCTATGTAGCACTACTTGATACTACGATCAAAGCAAAAAATTTTGAAGATTTCGGCAAAACACACTTATACTATACGAATTTTTTAGAAAACAATACGCAACACAAACACAAACCTATATTTCATCCCAAGCTCTTGATACCATTTGTAGATTTGTAAATCTATGCTTATGTTTTTAGAGAGAGAAAGAGATAGAGAGATGGTGGATTTCACACTTCTAGAGAGAGAAAGTTAAGAACAACTATGTGTAAATTATGAAAAACCACACCCTCTCCATCAAAAGAGAGGGTTTATATACCCAAGCCTTGTAATGGGCTTGGGCTTACACGTTTGGGCCGGCCTACACAAGTTGTAGGCTTGGCTTGGACTTGTTTGATAAATAAAGAGTGTTAACTAAACTACGAGCTATTACATGGAGTATCGTTGGAGTGACCGATCCTTCTTAATACGTAAAACGTATTTCCAACATTTATCTATTTTGCCTTTTATTTTTGTTTTGGATTCGACTACAATAGCTAGGTGATGAAATCCCAACTAAGGCCTTATTTGAAAAGTATGTAAATTTATTGTTCTACGTAATACAATATATTATTCACAAAAAACAAGAAAAACTATACATACTATATAATAGAAAAATAACAAAACTTTCCGAGGACGGAAAGGGTCTTCAAATCTACGATCAACAAATCTCCACAAAAGCGAATCGTACACAAGATCCCCGGCAGCGGCGCCAAATTTTTTGATGTGATCGTGATAGTATATAGTGATAATTAGATTACGTTATAGGATAAATTAGAAAATTACCTTTAGGAAAAAGTAATAGACTAATATTACCAATGACGAATTCAATTAAACACGTGATGAACCAAGTTCGTTGTACACAAAGATCGAGTGAATTTGAGATGTTTTAGCTTTGATTAGGACAATCGATTTGAATAGGTTTTCGGTTTTTAAACTAAAAATAAATCTACCAATTTTAAATCCTATTTTAAAATTATCCTAAAGTGGATGAATCGTAAATCCCGCTATTATTAAATCTAAAACAATTAATTACTTAAAAATTAAAACTATTTAAAAATTAATCTATTAAAAAAATCTATAAAAATTAATCTGTTTAATAAAAATAACTTTTACACTATTTTAGAAATCTAATTAAACTTTTAAAACTAATTATCTTTATTAAAAATTACCTTAAAACCTAATCTATTTTAAAACTATATTTATTTAAATCTAAAATTATGAAAATCTATTTATTTAAATAAACTAATTAAGCTTTTTAAATTAATTAAAAACATTTTTTATTTATTATATTTTATTTATTATTTATTTTATTTAAACTAAGATTTACTTAAAAAGTGTTAATACTATTTGTTTAAAAGAAAATGAAAATTTACTTAAATGAAAAACAGCCAGAAGAAGTAATACTTTATTAATAAACTAACTGGTAAGAAAATCAAAAAGGCATGTAGCACAGTTGGCTAACACGCTAGACCTTGAACCTGAGGGTCTCGAGTTCGAGCCCCATGAGTGACATAATTCTTGCGAATATTACTCTTTTTGACAAAATAAAATTCAAGTCACAGGAGGTGACTTTTGAAATTTTTGGTAAAACTGATAAGAGTACCAGCGTTAAAATTAACAGATTAATTGAATCTGTTAGAGTTGAGATTTTGCTATAATAGACAAGTATCAATTCTCAAAGTAAGCAGATATAACAGAAGAGTAAAAAGCAAAATCAGACACCTTAAAATTTCTAAAACAGATAAAATTAGAAATCAGATAAGCAGATAACAATTTAAAAAAAAAGTAACCAAAAACAGATTCAAACATTCACGAGCAGTAAAGGTTTCAAAATTCCTAAACTTCACATCCACAATTCCTAAATCTAGCAGAAACATTCACCACTCTAAAACAGTTACTCTATCAAATCAAATCATATGTCATAAAGGACTGATAATCAAACTGAGTTCATAAATCTTTAAAACAAACCACTGAGCTAGCTTTAAAAACCAAGAAATCAAGTATAGACGCAGATTCAATTTAGGCAGCCTACAAGTTAACAATGAATTAAACTGACTTTCAGGTTCATTAACAGACAAACATACATCTATAAACCTCCATTTTAGCATTATGCAAATGCAGATAATCTAAGAAACAAATTCTCAAACATATTAACTACAACTGATCAGCAATCTCAACTTACTATGCAGTAAAACGGGTAATTGTATCAGATTAAATTTTAACTTGTACTACTTATCCAAACCAAATCAGCAGACACAGAAGCCCATAGAAGATATCAATCATCAGTTAATAAAAGTCAATATCAGATAACATATCATCATCTAACTAAATCTACACGAATTTATTCAAACAAAAAGTCTAAGCAGATTTATAAATAAAACTTGTAAATAACATAAAATTAAAAGGGGTTAGAACCTTTTGATGAAACCATTGGGAAGAAGAATGCGCTGAACATTCTTTGAACGAAAACCGAAACCACCATTAACCACCATTTAACAATCATCATAAACCGTCACTTCACCATTTTCGAATATTAACTCGAACCAAACAGCTTCTATTTCTTTTCACTTATCCAGTGGGGATAAGTCTTGATCCAAAACTTTACTTCTAATATTAAATCTAAGCTATTAATTAGCTTATATTTAATATTGAAAACATTATTGATATGAAACAGCTTTAAGAATTAATTCGTATATCACTTTAAATAATAAAAACGAGACACGAATTTAAAAGTAACGACAGAACTTTTATTAATTTTCTAGAAATATTACAAGACTTGATAAAAAGAAATACAAGATTAACCCTAGAACTATTTCTACATAATAACTTTAAAGTAAAGAAAAGGATGAAAATTACAAGTAAAATGGGGGGTTTTTATAGCCATCCCAAGGCTGTTGAGAGGAAGAATATCCGGATCTTAATAGCATATTCCATCTTCTTTTCAGCCCTTGGATCTTCTTTATCACTCCTATTGTTGAGCGGATGGTTGATAGGACACAACTAGCACACGGATTGCCAACGTGGCATCCGTGCGTGCTAGTTGTGTTTCTTTGCTGCCTTATGATTGGTGGAGTGGTGAAAATGATGTGTTTAACCCAGTAGAAATCTGCCACGTAGCTCGTTTCTGCCCATCTTCTCTTCCTTAAAATTGGGGGATTTAATTCCCCCACACTTGAATCAACCGTGTGAGTAAAAACCCTTTATTAATTTAGTGATTAATCGATTTAGGGTTTTGTGAATAGTAGATTGTTGCAGGTTTATTTGGGTGGAAGAAGATAATAGACATAGAGTGTATCACCATTTTTAATTTGTATGAGAAAACGTGTGGAAGTAAATGGATATGAGTGGGTGACGGTTATTAAATATGTGTGGGTGAAAACGAGTGAATGAATAAGTGAGTGGGTAAGGAATCGGTTTTTTTTAATTTATTTATTGTGAATGGTGTAACGTGTTGCAAAACGTAAATGGTGATGTGTAAACATTTGACCGATTGTGAATTAAATACAATTTCACCAAACGCTTGTAACCCTAAAGCCCATTTATTCATTCTATTTGTTCCTTTTCCCATTATGGGCTTCGTCCCTTAAATTTCCTTTGGGCTTTAAATGGACCCAAGTACATTGAAACTTAAAACCGTCATTTGATTTATCTCCTTTTGGGCCATTGTTGGGCTTGGAATCCGAATTACCAAAGTTTATTTCCTCAAATGGGCTTTTGGGCCCATACACCCAATTGTGGGACCCACTAGGCCCATAAACTCGATAAATGATGAAATCCGCTAAAGTCGATCTCGATTCTGGCTTCATTGATCTTTTTCTTCAAACTTCGTGCCGGTTTTTGCCGATTTTTGCGAAATTGGTACCTACACACATTAAAACAAGAAACAAACATATACCAGGCAGATTTGATACATTAAATGCATTATTTGATTGTTTTAAGATGCAATTGATATGACTAAAATAGCTCATATCATGTACCTCTTTCCCATATCTGCCAATCTTCCAAAACCCACTTGCATCTTCTTCATAGCTAATGATAGGGTTTCTGGCATCAAGAGGTAACACTTGTACCATATCTGAAGCTTCCATGGGTGAGAGCTTAATGCGCCTTCTAAGAACAGCTTCACTGGGAACCACTTTATTTAGATCTATAGGAAACTCAAGTGGGACTCCCTTCTTCAAAGGCCTAGGAACAATCATTGGCTTTTGAATCTCCATCTCTTCTGCAAGTTCTTCTTTCCTTTCATCTGAAAGAAGTCTAAGAGTATTCATTTCCTACACTCTTGCCCAGATGGGATAAGCCTTGTACTCCAATTCTTCAAAGGACAATCCCTGCAATTTCTTAAAGGTCCATCCAGTTCCATGACATCTGAGTAACATGTAATAAAGCTCCCTTCTATCCCTCTTCAGCAGTGAGAAAACATTGCTAGCCTTATGCTTTAGAATTACCTTGCAGTCTCTTTGAACTCTTAGAAGAATCTCCAATCCCCAAATTTGGTCTGAAATTGTCAAATATGGATTCTCCATAATCCTATTCTCCCAAACATGGTACATCTGAGCAACTTCTGGCATATCATAGTCTACTTGCAATTTTAACTCTCTAAGCTTCTCTGTTAGCCTCAAAATATTGAGTCAAACAAGAATGTTCGGTCATAGGTTTCTATTGTAATATTTAGTAGAACGTTGTAATAAGTAGTTATTTAGTCGTGGTTCACGGGCTTGGATTTAAACTAATTAAAGTCCAAAAGACAAGCCCGGCCCAATATATAGTCCATTAAAGCCCGCATGTGGGTGGACTATATATACTACCCTCCTAGCATGTTAGGAGGGTGGATGGTCATTTGTAACTTCTTTTCTTAATCTAATCTCACCAAGTTAATCATCTCCTCTCTACTTTCTCTCACTACTTTCTCTCTCTAGGAATTCATCTCTTCTTCATCTATTTTCTTTCTCTCTTCATTGCTTAATCATCTCAAATACTTGGGACAACATTTGGTATCAGAGCACCACGGGGTAGATTTGTGATTGGTTGGTGTTATTATATTTGATTCGAATGATTTAATCCATAAATCATCTCGGATTAAAATTTTTTTGTGTTTTCCGTGCTTTGCTTAATCATCTACATCTTATACATAGTTGTACTAGTGATTTGGTATATTTACTTTGGCTAAAAACACAAAATTTTTGGGTTTTTTGATCATTTTTTGGCTTAAAATCACGTATTGGTTGAGTTTTGTCCGAGAAAAGGGGGATACATTCCGATTGGTGTAATCTGAAAAGGGTTTAGTGATTCAGATTGGTATTCCTATTGGTACATTCAGATTGGTATTCCGATTGGTACATTCAGATTGGTATTCCGATTGGTACATTCAGATTGGTATTCCGATTGGTACATTCAGATTGGTATTCCGATTGGTACATTCAGATTGGTATTCCGATTGGTACATTCAGATTGGTATTCCGATTGGTACATTCAGATTGGTATTCCGATTGGTACATTCAGATTGGTATTCCGATTGGTACATTCAGATTGGTATTCCGATTGGTACATTCAGATTGGTATTCCGATTGGTACATTCAGATTGGTATTCCGATTGGTACATTCAGATTGGTATTCCGATTGGTACATTCAGATTGGTATTCCGATTGGTACATTCAGATTGGTATTCCGATTGGTGCATTCAGATTGGCATTCCGATTGGTACATTCAGATTGGCATTCCGATTGGTACATTCAGATTGGCATTCCGATTGGTTATTCCGATGATGTGTTTTGCTAAATTTTGTTTGAGTATTTTTTAGACTTAGCCACCATCTAGACTAGTTTCGGAATATCGTTTCCACGAAGAATAAAAAAAAAAAAAAAAAAAAAAAAAAAAAAAAAAAAAGTGTTAAAAAATTTTCGTCAAGTAAATTCAAATTTTTTCCATACTAGTTTTAGGACATTTCTAGCTCGATTTCAAATTTTGGCGATTACAAAATTTTTGGACTACGTTTTAGTCGGACTGGAGAATTTATTGTCGGCCTGGAGAAAAATTGCAATTTTCGGAATTTAAACCACAACAACAATCACAACAAATCTACTTAAGATCCATATTCACTTCATCATTTCAGAGAATATTGAGATGGATTCTACTGCAGAATATCGTGTGACGAACAACAACATCATGGTCGCGGGTAATAAAGAGAGACCACCAATGCTTGTGGCTGGTCGATATGCTCAATGGCAATCACGCTTTCTTCGCTATCTTGATACAAGACCTAATGGTGATGCCTTGAGACAATGTATTAACAATGGCCCATATGTTTTTTCTGAAATTGATGTTCCTTATACACCAGCCACAGACACATGTCCAGAAGTACCTGCAACAAAGAAAAAGGAAACTTTATCTGACCTTACACCCGAGAAACGTGCTTGGCATGATGCAGAAAAAGAAGCGATCTATATGATCCTAAGTGGAATTGGAGATGATATTTATTCCACAGTCGATGCATGTCCTACAGCACAAGAAATGTGGACGGCCATTGAACGCTTGCAACAAGGAGAGTCTCTCAACAAGCAAGATGTCAAAACAAACTTGTTTTGGAACTTTGGTAAGTTTACTGCATTGGATGGAGAATCAATTGAGTCCTATTATTCAAGATTTTACAAGATGATGAATGATATGACAAGAAACAACTTGGAAGTCTCCACCATGCAAGTCAATGTGCAATTTCTACAACAACTCCAACCAGAGTGGACACGTTTTGTCACTTTGGTGAAACAACAGAAGCAGTTAGACAAGGTAAACTATCACACTCTCTTTGATATCTTGAAACAATTTCAGCATGAAGCAAATGAGATTCGAGCTGAACGAGTTGCAAAGACGGCTAATCCACTTGCTTTATTAACTACCACTCAAAATGTCCAAGATCATCGATCTCGTGCTCCTAAGCCATACTCTAGCCCATCATCCTCACCACGATATTCCACATCATCCAAGTCTTCATCATCCACAAGATCACGCGGCAAAGCACCAAGAGCACCTTCACCACCATCTGAGTCATCTTCAGAAGAAGATAGTGATGAAGATCAAGCTCAGAAGAATCGTGAGATGAAACAACAAATTGCTTTCATTATGAAGACTTACCAGAAGATCTACAAACCCACCAACAACAATCTTCGAACATCATCTAACACAAAGAACCGATATGTTGCGAGTCCTCCAAAGTATGACACACGTCGACGTGGTGAAAGTCCTTCTAGGTATGATCGACATAATCCAACGCATGTTGAGGGTTCTGCAAGATATGATCGACAAACTGCAAAGTATGATACTCAGAGGATTGCTGCTGCTACTGGGAATAGGGAAACGGTTGGAAGTCAAGTGGTTCAGCAAAGCGGGATTCAATGTTTTAATTGCCAAGGTTTTGGGCATATGGCAAAGGAATGTAGGAAGCCGAAACGGGTTAGGGACTCCAGCTATCACAAGGAAAAGATGTTACTATGCAAAAAGATGGAAGCAGGGGTCAAACTGTCAGCTGAGGAAGGAGCTATGCTTGATGACACTGATGATGAAGCCTCCGACCAGGAATTAGAAGCACATTACTCGTACATGGCACATGTTGAAGAAGTTCTCAAAGTCACTGAAGATGACAATGGTCCTATCTTTGACACTGAGCCAATCGATAAGGTACACACTACTGATGAATATAATGTGTTTGGTGATATTCCTGAGCATAGTGATCTACCCAATGCTATTAATGACACGTGTATGATGGAAACGGTTGATAGTAATACCACACCCGATTCATCAGACATGTGCAATAATGAGTATGAGGATGATCAACATGCAAATGAATATGATGAAGAGGAACGTATTGCGCTTGCTAATTTAATTGCTACTTTACAAAAAGATGTCACTGAAAATAAAAAGAGTCAAAAGCAATTAAAGAAGGCAAACGCTACGCTCACTCAAAGTTTTGAAGAATGTAAAGCTGCTCTTATCAAATCTACTGAGATGACTGAAAGCTATAGAGATGAGCTCCTTCAGAAAACCAAAGAGCTTGAGGGGTACAAGGGAAGTGCGTTAAAAAGTCAAAAGGACGATTTTGAAAACAAATATAATACCACTCTTGAGTTATTAGCTAAAGAGAAGCGTCAATATAATGTTTTCTTAATGGATGAACGTCAGAAAACGTACCTTGCCAATACCAAAGTTAATGAACTTGAACAAAAGCTCTCTATGACCACTACTGATTCTGCTAAAATTCTAGAGGATAAGAAACAAGAGGTAGATGCGTTAAAACAAGACTTCAAAAGTAGATATGATAAAGAAACCGAAAAAGTTACGAAACTAGAAGCACAAGTCGACTTTTTGAAGAACGTTGTTTATAAAACGCATGATTCTATTCAATCCGTAAGAATGCTAGCACCTCCATCGATGTTTAAGGGTCAAGCTAGCTTTGCAAGACCTGAGTACCTTGCCAAAGCTCAAGCTGCGAACCCGCATCTTTATCTTGATGAGACTGAAAGGACAAATCTTGATTGCATGCCTCTAAGTGCCAATAGTGAAGAGACTGCCCTTTGGGATGTTGATAGTCAACCATCAGTTAATAAGGAGTTTGTGAAACCATATAATTATGCTTATGAGAATAGTCTTTATGGTCTGTTCCACAAACAAACTCAGAAATCTCGTGAGGAAGTATTTTTAGAATGCAGGCAAAAGAGAATTCAATGGAAGAAAGCGTTTGCCACTAAGAAAACAAACGTCTCTAAGTTCATCAACTACTTGCCCCTAGATGCTTCTAAAAGCAAGAGTAGGCAGATATTTGGGTTTCTTACTCATTACATAGATAATATTAAGTCCATTATTGATAATGATTGGAAACAACGACAAAATGACGAGTGGAAGAAACCAATTCCTCAAGACATAACTGTGCTTGTCAAACAAATCTTAATACCGAACGCGGCCACACTAAAAGAAAATGTTCTTAAATTCGAAAGCTTAATTCGGTCTGAAATGTTTGATGATTTACAATATGTTGAGTCTCTTGAGAAAGCAATTGATGATCTTCAAATGGACAAGTCTGTTTTCTCTGATGAATATGATTTACTCTTGCAAGAATGCGTTTCTAAAGATATTATGTGTGCTTATTTTACATCTTGTGCTGATATTGATGAATATTCTGAAGTTGCATGCCAATATCTTGATAAGCTCAAAGAATGTGAACGTCTTGAAATTGAGCTTTCGAAACGGAAAGAAAATGTTGACAAAAAGGCTTTTGAGTTACTTCAACACAAAACTGATTTCCTTCAAAAACATTGTCATTCACTTGAACTTGCTTTGCAAAAAGACGTTGGTCGTTTTTCACATGATAATAAATTGCAAGAAAAACTTTCCCAAACATTTCGAGAAATGAATGAACAGAATTTGGAAATTAAAGAGTTGAAAGCTCAATTACAAGACAGGGACAGAGCGATAGCAGAGTTGCAGAAACTCATTGCTAAAATGGGTGGAAAAATTGTGGAACCTAGCATTAAGAAAAATGTTGTTAGACAACCCAATGCCTCTAAAGAGAATAGATCCTCTATCTTGGGAAAACCATCTGCTTTATCTAATTCCTCGTTTGCAAAACCTGTGTTTGCCCCCAAGATGGATGGAAAGGAAAGGTTACCACAAGCTCAACCCATAAGGAATCATGTAGCACCAAGCGTTAAGCACAATAATGTGATTAAACCAGGGATGTATAGAATGCCCACTAAGCCCACAAACAAAGATACTCACTCGCCTCAGACTTCTAGAAACACTAATATTCGTGTGTCTTCTACTACAGGAATAGTCTCCACTACTAGTGTTAGCCGGCCTCAGCTTAAGAGCACTCAAGTGAATGATAAGGTCTGGAAACACAAGAATCAAGGGAAGATGAAGCAAGTAGAAGAACACCCTAGGATTTTCAATGTTTCTAAGAATAAAACGTCTGTAATCGCGTGTCATGACGATTTGAATGATTCGACTTTGAATGCTATGAATGTGAAATTTGTTTGTGTCAAATGTGGCAAGTGTGCTAATGCTAATCATTCTATGTGTGCTATGAATAATGTCAAAGGCGTAGAAACTAGAATTAAGAAGCAAACTGTGATGCCTATTAGTGCTAGTAAACCCAAACGCAAAGTGAACCATTCTGGTGCAACCCCCACTAAGAAAAGTAATGCATCAGACTCCACCACTAAGAATCCTAGAAGCAAAATTAAGGAATTATATGAGTCTGCCAGTAAGTCTTGGAAATGGTGGTTTGCTAATCAATGTCCTCCCGGATATAAATGGATGCCTAAAGTTAGGACGGAAAATGTGAAAACGAGTGTTAGTTTGCCTTTAAATGTTGATAAGGACACTAATGATTCTACTATCACAACTACTGTGGTATCCAATTTAGCAAATGCTCCATCGTGTTCTAACTCTTCTGCAGGTGATACAAATAATTCTCTTCATAATGGACTCCGGATGCACGAAGCACATGACGGGGAATCTCAAGCTTCTAATTAACTTCGTGGAGAAGTTCCTAGGTACGGTCCGATTCGGAAATGATCAATTTGCACCGATCCTAGGATATGGAGATTTGGTTCAGGGGAATATCACGATTAAAAGGGTATACTACGTCGAAGGGCTCAATCACAATCTTTTCTCGGTTGGTCAATTCTGTGATGCGGATTTGGAAGTTGCTTTCAGAAAGAAGACATGTTTTGTTCGTGATTATGATGGGAATGACTTACTTACCGGTACACGGGGTACTGATCTTTATACAATTTCACTTCAAGACACAACTTCATCAACTCCAATTTGCTTCATGGCTAAAGCTTCAACGACTCAGGCATGGTTATGGCATCAACGTCTTTCTCATCTCAACTTTGATACCATTAACTTGCTTTCCAAGAAAGATATTGTGAGAGGCCTTCCAAGCTTGAAATTCATCAAAGATCATCTTTGTTCTTCTTGTGAACTTTGTAAAGCTAAACGAAGTAGCTTCAAAACAAAGACCACACCAAGCTCTAAAGGACGGTTAGATCTTCTTCACATGGATCTGTGTGGTCCCATGCGTGTTCAGAGTATCAATGGAAAGAAATATATTCTGGTCATCGTTGATGATTACTCAAGGTACACATGGACTCACTTCTTGAGGTCCAAGGATGAAACACCTGATGTTCTCATTAGCTTCCTTAAATTGATACAACGTGGTCTTCAAGCTCAAGTTAAAGTGGTTCGTACTGACAGAGGTACAGAATTTTTGAATTCAACTCTGAGAAAGTATTTTGAAGCCGAAGGGATTGAACATGAAACATCTATTGCTCGAACACCCGAACAAAACGGCGTTGTTGAAAGACGAAACCGTACTTTGGTTGAAGCTGCTCGAACATTATTATCCGCTTCAAAACTTCCACTATACTTTTGGGCCGAAGCCGTGTCAACCGCATGCTACACACAAAACCGCTCCTTAATTATCCCAAGACACGAAAAGACACCATATCACATAATTCATGATCGAAAACCTTCACTCAAACACCTTCATGTTTTTGGATGTACTTGTTACATTATACGAGATGGTGAAAATTTGGATAAGATGAAAGAAAAAGGTGATGCATGTATTCTTGTGGGATATGCAACTCAGTCTAAGGGATATAGAGTGTTCAACAAAAGAACAAAATTGATTGTCGAGACTATTCACATCCGATTTGATGAATCTCAAGAAATGGCACTTGAACAAAACAGTTTAAGTCCCGACCCACAACGACAAACGACTTCCGTTCACAACCGCACGGAACTCGGAACTCAAGACCACAGCAATGAACCGTCAAGTTCAAAGCTGGTTCCTGAACATGTTCCTAGAGCTGATATGACAGTCGACACGACAATTGAAGAGTTGGAAATGTTATATGGACCAATGTATGATGAATATTTCACGGGGGAGAAACAAGTTGTATCGAAGTCTTCCGCTGTCACTCATGATAATAATGATGAAACTGATCATCGTCAACAACAAGATACAACTTCATCTACTTCAACACGGGTTGCTGTAGATTTACCTCCTCAGAATATTACTTCAACAATCGATCCTACAACATCCACAACTACTGTCATTGCTCCAGAGAACACAAATCAAGCAGACAATGCATTATCTGACGAAGACGAATTCATCAACCCATTCGGTACACCGGTACACGAAACTGGAGAGTCTTCTACTCGCCATGTTGATCCGTCAAATATGCATACTTTCTATCAACGACATCCTTCAACACATCATTGGACCCGAGATCATCCTTTGGTTCATGTAATTGGAAACCCTTCACAGCCCGTTCGTACAAGACGACAGCTTCACACTGATGCCGATGTTTGTATGTTCGCACTCGCCGTGAGTTCAGCTGAACCGAAAAACATCAAAGAAGCATTAGCTGATCATGCTTGGATTGAATCGATGACGGATGAACTTCAACAGTTTGAAAGACTTAAAGTCTCTATCTGCGTGTTGTGCTCAAGTTCTTTGGATGAGAACACAACTCACGGATTATGGCTTCTATTTTGATAAAGTACCTATGTACTGTGACTCAAAGTCGGCCATAGCCATCTCCTGCAACCCGGTACAGCATTCCCGCACGAAGCACATCGATGTCCGATATCACTTCATTAAGGAACAAGTTGAAAGAGGTATTGTTGAATTATACTTTGTTGGAACTGATTACCAATTAGCTGACTTGTTTACAAAAGCTCTTTCGAAAGAGAGGTTTGCGTATCTAGTTAGGCAAATTGGTATGAGATGTTTGACTCCAGCAGAACTGGAGGTTCTGGCAAAGAAGCCTGCTTGATTCATCTATCAAACATCTACCTGTAAATATTAATCAAAAATCAAAATACAAAAGTAAAAAATCTTTGATAATCCAAAAATATTCTTCTCGACATGTCTTTCAGTATCGATAATATGGACGTACCTAGAAATGTCGCTCAATAACGACACGGGTGTGTACATAAAGCTCGAATGAAAGTTGTAAATATTTTTCAAAACATGTCATTTCTATATTTTCAAAAGGAAATTGTCTATTTTGGACAATACTTCCAACAACGGGTAGAGCAATCTATCTCGGGTTGAGCTTGTCACAAAAAATTCAACGTTTTGAGCTCAACACAATGGCTTGTAATCACTTTCAGATTGCAACCCGGATCTAAATTCACGGGGGAGTGTACGCTTTTGTACTCTTACCCTTAGCAAAAGAAGTTAAATCTTCTTACACTTGAGTGGATTCGTCAAGACATTCAAAGTCTATGAACTCAAGTTTATGCTTTAGAAAAACCTTTTCGTCAAAAAGAATTGATTTTTCAAAAAGCGTTGAACACAATTTTTTCAAGAATTTCTCAATGATATTCAAAATCTTTCAAAAATTGTGTGTTCAACAACTCCTATCCTCAAAAGTTTAATGTGGATCACATCCTCGTAATGACAATTCCATTGGATCAATTTTTGAGGGGGAGCATTTCAACTTCATGCATAGATTGACACATCTTTCTCCCGAAGATTTTCAAGACTATTTTTCAAAATATATTTTAATCAAATTTGGTATCTCTAATATCAAAAGATTTTATATATTAGAGATAGGGGGAGAAAATGTGATTAAAATGTGATCATATATAAGACTCAAGCACTTTTACTCTTACCCACATGTGCGAAACACTTTCGATTATCGATGCACATGTGAAGGGGGAGCTTTTCTGAAACGACAAAACTAGCAAGGTGTTAAATGTTTTTCAAACACTTTGTTAGAATTTAAAGTGGTTTTCATGGTTACGATCAAATACCCACAACATCTTTAATTTCACGACGTTATTGGTGTCAAAAGGGTGGTTAGGTTTAAGTCCTATGATCCAACCAGAACTGGAGGGATCTTCCCAGGGACAATCCAATAGATTATTAGAAGTCCTTAGGAAAGATGGAGTAGAATGTGAACGTAGCTGAATGCCGACTAAGTACTGATGCTAGCACTGGAACAATCACAACAAGGTGTTAGTAATGATGTCTTGGTAAGCATTGAAGGGGTTGAAGAATGAAAAAGAAATGTAAGGATAAAGGGTGTAAAGAAAGAAGCCCTCCATACAACTTAGGCAGAAACCGGGTCAACTCATCATGAAGACAAACTCATCATGGACCCAGTGATGTGAAGCACAACCCTTTCCTAGCTACTCAGGCTTCTCTCAAAAGAAGTTTGTTTTATTGTCACGGAGATCAACACGACTTCTATTGACTTTCTCACTCCGAGATAGTTGATATTGAATAGGTGGCATCTGCTCCAGCCTCCGACCACTAAAAGTGCACAAATCGAGTCTAGAGCCAAGAGATCAATCAAATCTCGTTAGGACACACGGATGAAGATCAAGAGAGTCCTACGCTATATCCTTGTGATATTGCTAGAACACTCAGAGTGATTCTACTTAGTATTCACAATGATGAGTGGAAATCCTTCCAGTGTTAACATCAAACAGCACTGCGGTAGGTCATATGCGAGATTCTTTATGAATTGAACATATGTAAAACTGAAAAGCAACAGTGGTTTGATTCTGAATTGATTCAAACTCGTTTCAGGTTTCTACGCAATATCTTTATGGTCTTGCCAGAACATTCAGAGTGATATTCATTAATATTCACAGTGACGAATGGAAATCCTTCTAGCGTCAACATCAAACAGCGCTACGGTAGGTGACTTGTGAGATTCTTATGAATCAAACTTGTGTCAACTGGAAAGAAACAATGGTAAGATTCTTAATGAATCAAACTTGTTCCAGGAATTTGAATTGACGACTTTAATCAAGCGGATATTTATCCAATTGATTCACTCTTTATGTTCGCAGTCTTGCTTTGAGACGGTCGAGTAAAGAGAACGGCTAGTACAGCCGCGAAACCCTGTCAAGGAGATTCTTAATTGAATCTACCTGATCACAGGTACGATATTTAATATCGTATAACGGTCTTCACCGACCGGAGGTAAAACGCTACCGATTTAGGACGAATGTCAAAGCCATTCAGTCCGTGTCTATGTTTTGTCTCGAGAAGGTGGCGTCACGGTGTACTCAGCAAAGTCAAAGATTCACAACCACATATTCATGCCCAAAGACTTATCCAACAATTGATAGTGTGAGCATGTGGATAAAGACACAAGATCGCAAGATGGCAATGACAAGTCAAGGATGATTTGAAGATCTCAAGACTAAAAGACAAAGTCGAAAGACAACGACAAAGGCTCAAAGATCATAGCATGAAGGAACAAAGCTACTGTTACACGTTCAAGACTCATTTATGACGAAATTCATAAATCTCCATTGGAATCCAAATATCAAAGAGGAATGACCTCACATTGGGGGAGATTGTTAGCCTCAAAATATTGAGTCAAACAAGAATGTTCGGTCATAGGTTTCTATTGTAATATTTAGTAGAACGTTGTAATAAGTAGTTATTTAGTCGTGGTTCACGGGCTTGGATTTAAACTAATTAAAGTCCAAAAGACAAGCCCGGCCCAATATATAGTCCATTAAAGCCCGCATGTGGGTGGACTATATATACTACCCTCCTAGCATGTTAGGAGGGTGGATGGTCATTTGTAACTTCTTTTCTTAATCTAATCTCACCAAGTTAATCATCTCCTCTCTACTTTCTCTCACTACTTTCTCTCTCTAGGAATTCATCTCTTCTTCATCTATTTTCTTTCTCTCTTCATTGCTTAATCATCTCAAATACATGGGACAACATTCTCTCTTGCCAAGTCATCACCATATTCAAGTCTTTCTGGTTGTTCAATTATCATCACACTTGAATCTGAACTCCCTTCATCACTTCCTTCTTGTTCCTCAGAAGTAACAACAATTGGTGATTCTCCAACCTTCTTCATTTTTTATTCCACAAGTTGTGCAGCCAACCTTGAATCAAACTCTACTTGTGCTGCATCCGTTGGAACTTATACTTCTACCATGATTCCTTTACCCTTACCTAATGGATCAATGATGGGTAAAGATGATGATGGTACCTGTGAAGATACTTCTTTGATGATAGCTGATGACTGGAATACATCAACCATATCTGCAGATCTGTCAATACTCAAATTATGTGTGTCAGCGTTCAAATTCTGCTTGTCAACGCTCACCTTACTTGTCTCAGCTCCTCTTGTGAACTACTCCATCATAGCTGTAAAAGACAAGTTCAAGTTTGTAGGAGTAACCAACGATGTATCAAAACCTGGTTGCTTCTTCAATTCAGTGAGGGCTTCAACAACACCCAAAGATTCTCCATCATGTGAGCCTTTGTCACTCACATGGATTTGCTCATCCTCCCCTTTGGAAGATTCCTCCATTCCACGCCTAGTGTTAGCATCCTCCAAAATGACAATCCTCTCCCTCAATTGCTTGAGTTCAAGGCCTTGTGTACTGACTGTTTGTACCAAATCTGCATTTTGCTTTTGCAAGCTAATGCAGACAGCCGTAAATTCCACCAATGTGTATGGTTCCAATCTGCCCTCCTCTAGAATGGGTATTTGACCTCCCAAAGTAGAGTCATGGGGCATGGATGAGGTCTTAAAGGTGTTAGGACTGTCTTGGCCTGCATCTAAGCGAGTACCAATAGTCCCAGCCTCATCCATAGCACCAACCACACTTGTGGTGGTGGTTCTCTCTGCAACATGGCTAGGACCACTAGAGGAGAACACTCTAGTAGTCCTTGGGCGTTTAATCAACCTATATTCAGGGGTGTAGAAGATGATGTGGATTGGGTGGTAGTTTGAAGTTTAAGGGGTGTTTGGGTCTGTGAAGGAAAGGTGTCAACGTTTGGATTACATGTGTCAATGCCATCATTTAATGTGTCAGCGTTGAAGGATTCTTGGTCAATTTCCATGTGTTGAGGTGAAGGCAAAGGTTCTGGTATTGGGTCAAGTTGTGGTTGTGGATCTGGTTGGGGTTGTGCTGCTCCAATAACAGCAAGCATAGCTTGGGTAAGGGGTAATTCACGGTGAGGGGGTGAGTTCATCTTACTTAAAATAGCTTTCTTTTGCACAGGGATCTCATAAAAATCATCATGATCCCTTGTGAAGTAATTTTGCACATCAAAAAGCATGTGCAAAAATCAGGGATAAGCCAAAGTCATCTTATTCCCTTTGTTTTTACACATGTCATCAAAAATCAGTTTTGAAAAATTAAACTTTTGCCCATTTGTAATGCACACAATTGCACTCGTAATTGACCTGTTAATTTCATTATGTGCATTACATTTGGGACTCAAACATTGAAGGATGACATGTATGAGGTACTTCCAGGCTGGGGGAAATTCTTGTTTATGATATTTATTTAAAGTACCCTCATCGGGGAAAGGTTACCCCAAAGCCCGAAGTCCTTGTTCTATTTCATTAATGGGGAGAGTGGTTATACCATCTGCATCATTAATATGCAAAGCCTGGCGAACCAAGGCTTCAGTAACCACCCAAGTACGCCCATGAACAATAACTGTTAATGTAGTCACATTATTAATTGTTGAGGAACTAACAGTGTTCCAAAACTGTTTAATATGAGTGACATGGATGAGAGGAGCATGAGAAAGTGCATACCTAAGTGGAGATGCATTCAAATACCCAACCATCTGAGTGTATTGTGGAAACAAAGTATCATCAGCCGCCAAATAAGCAATCATGTTGTACTGACTCCTGAATCCCAATACCAAGTCACTTGGTTTAAACTTTGGTGCCGTTGTTGAAGAAAGATGTTTGTGAATTATTGATGAAAAATGAATAATAAGAGAAAAAGTGTTAGACAAGAATATGAAGAACCCTGTTTAAAAATAGGAGCCAAATATATATAGGAGAGATAGGCACATGTGATTGGTAAAAAATAAGGCAAGTATTTTCAAAATATAATGATGAAAATATTGAAAAGAAAATAAGTTATCTTGTGCATTAATTAAAAGTTATCTACTTCCAATATTACGGCCCCAAAATTCATAAAAAATAACAACTGGGTAGGTCCCAATGAGTGTCAACGGTCAAAAATAGCCCATCAACGCCCAACGGCTATATTCTTGTCAATGTTTACCAAAGCCATGCCAGCGTCTAAATTGGTCACAACAACGCTTGGAAAAATATTTGTCAGCGTCCAAAAATAAATGTAATAAAAATGAAAAAGGACCTTAATAAAGTAATTTATCCTAGTGAAGATAACCTATAAATTGATAATTATTATAGGGCGGCAAGCACTGTCCAGTTATGCACACTTGCTTATGTAAGATAGACATAACAGTCCTCTAGTGTCCCTTGCTAACCAAAATTCTTAACAATTAAGTTATCTCATAAAATCCCTTGCAACTCCTAGGTAAACCCAATATAAATCATTCCCAAGTCTCCCATCAGACCACATCCAATTCTAGGCCAAAAAGGTCTTGGCAGCATGCATAGTATGTCAACTTTGCATGCTACAGTACCTCATGATTTAGTAAACTAACTCATAGTCACCAGTGGACACAATCTAGAATTGTGATAAGAGTATTATAAGAATACCCAAAAGTCCTAAAGGTTCCTAAAAACCTCCCCTTAAACTGTGATACATATGTTGCCCAATAATATGCATGTATATAAAAATTTATGTCAAGATAGGAATATAAATATTCCAACCATCATCCATAAATTGAGACATGCTCTAATAATTTTCCAAGGATCCATAAGCAACTCTGTATCCAATGGTACAATGCTAACAACACCTTCACACTTAGATCAAAAACCACAAAACTAACATGTTGCTGACAACGTCACGATAACACTTATCAGCGTTAAGATAACCTTTGTCACCGTTAGACAAATATAGTGGAAAATCTAACTTTTCAAAAAGACCAATAAAAATGCATATCCTGTACATACTTCTACAATATGACCCCAAAACACATATTAAGTGAGATTGATCATTCCAATACTTGTTACCAAGTATTGAAACCTTCCAGTATCAAAAGTTTTAGTTAATAAATCAGACACATTTTCTTCTGTGTCAACCCTATCTGGTTGTATTAAACCCTTTTCAAAACAATCTCTTATAAAATGATGTCTAATTTCTATGTGTTTTGTTTTAGAATGATGTACAAGATTTTTAAAAGTGCATAAAGTACTTATATTGTCTACAAAAATCTTGGTATGCATGAAATTATACCCATAATCCAACAGCTGGTTCTGAATCCATAAGACTTGTCCACAACAAGCAGCTGCTGCTACATACTCTGCTTCAGTTGTAGAATTGGCCACCACTATTTTTTTCTTGCATTGCCAAGATATCAACCTACTCCCAAGAAACTGACATCCACCAATTGTGGATTTTCTATCAAATTTATCACCACCATAGTCACTGTCTGAATATGCAATAAGCTCCAATGGTGAATCTTTTGGATACCATAATCCCAAATCTGGATAACATCTAAGGTACCTAAAGATTCTCTTGACAGCATGAAGGTGACACTCTTTGGGAGTCACTTGATGGCGTGCACATGCACACACAACAAACATAGTGTCAGGTCTTGAGGCTGTGAGATACATCAATGAACCAATCATTGATCTATAGTGCCTGATGTCCACTCCTTTTCCATCTCCAACTTTCCCCAAGGGTGTTCTCTATCCATAGGAGTACTAGCCCTTTTTTCATGTGGAGAAAAGCCAAACTTCTTCATACTACATATTTATCCTGAGAGATGAAGATACCATCTTCTTTCTGCTGAACTTGTAACCCTAGAAAGAAGTTCATCTCCCCCATTGCACTCATCTTGAACTTGTCTGTCATAAGCTTCGAAAAGTCTCTACTCATCTTTGGGTTTGATGATCCAAAGATGATATCATCCGCATAAACCTGAACAAGTAAGACATCCTTACCAGTCTTCTTTGTAAATAAGGTCTGGTCTCTGGTACCCCTTTTGAATCCATTTTCCACCAGATAGGTGGACAAAGTACCATACCATGCTCTTGGGGCTTGATGAAGTCCATACATAGCTTTCTTGACTCTATATACCTTGTCTGGATGCTCTGGATCTTTAAAACCAGGAGGCTGCATTACATAAAAATCCTCAACAATTATGCCATAAAGAAAAGCACTCTTCACATCCATTTGATAGACAGTAAAGCCCATACAGGAAGCATAGGCTAGAAATCCAGCCTCAATCCTTGAAATTGGTGCAAAGACCTCCTCATAGTCTATCCCTTCCTCTTGTGTATATCCTTGAGCCACTAAACGTGCCTTGTTTCTGACCACAATGCCTCTTTCATCTTTCTTGTTTCTAAGAACCTATCTTGTCCCAATAGCTCTGACATATTTGGGACAATCAACTAACTCCCAAAAATCCTGAATAGCAAATTGGTGAATCTCATCCTGCATTGCTTCCACCCAACTTGGTTCTTTGATAGCATCAAAAATCTTCTTGGGTTCCTGTTGTGATAGAAAACAGGCAAACAAACATGCTTGAACAAGAGGGGTATCAAACTTCTTGTGTATATTGGCAATAAATCCTCCAAGATTCTGATGAGATCTTCTAGTTTGAACATGAGACATCACATCACCAATAATCAGAGAAGATGGGTGATCCTTCATTGTAGAAGTAAGAACTCCTCCCTCAAAAAGTCTGTTGTCTACAATCTCATCTTCCAAGTTAACAATATCTTCTTCAGACTCTCTTCCATCAATATCTATATGAACCTCTCCATTTCTGCTTGAAGGTTCACCTTGTTCAAAATTAGAAGAGAAAATATGGTCAAAAGAGTTGTCAACGCCTGAACCAAGGTTGTCAGCGTTAGAGCCATCAACGCCTGAAATAGAGTTGTCAACGTTTGAGCCATCAACGTCTGAATTTGTCTTGTCAGCGCCAGATTTTCCTTTGTCAGCGCCTGAAAGACCATGCATGTTGTTAACTGGTGATACTTGGGGACCACCATTTTCCTTTCCAGCAGCAGCAAAGGCATCTGTCCATATGGGAATAGTGACATACTCAAGTATGGTTGATGACTTGTCTGCTTGTGATCCAACCTCCTCATTAACCTGTGTACCTAAAACATCAACAACTGGTTCTTCCACAACACTTGAAATTACCTTCACAATGTTTGGATTAGTAACAGGCATATAATTCAAAGTCCTAGATAGAGGTTTCAAGTCAAATAACCAATTTGGACCACTTTCAGGATCTAGGTTTACTTTCTAAAAACCTAACATGTACTTTTTCAAGTATACGTTTTTCCTTCTTAATGTAAACCCTATATCCTTTACTCTGCACTGAATAACCCATAAAGTAGCCTTCATCACCTTTAGCACTAAATTTACCTAAGGCATCACTAGTGTCCAACACAACCACGTGACAACCAAAAGGTTTAAGAAAACAAATATTAGGTTTCCTTCCCCAAAGTAACTCATAAGGTGTTTTGTTATGTATCTTGTTGATTAATGCTCTATTCTGAACATAACAAACTGTATTCACAGCCTCAGCCCAAAAAGCAATGGGAAAGTGAGCATCAGCCATCATAGTCCTGGATGCTTCAATTAGGGTTCTATTCTTTCTCTCAGCAACCCCATTTTGTTGTGGGATTCTGGCAACACTAAACTGTCTAGTAATCCCTTTCTTGGCACAAAAATCATCGAATAGCTTATTTCTAAACTCACTACCATTATCACTTCTAAGCATTTTAACTTCATTACCAGTCTTCTTTTCAATTTGGTTAATAAAGTTAATTAAAGTATCAGCATTGTCACTTTTCAAGGCTAAAAAGAAAGTCCAAGTAAACCTAGAAAAGTCATCAGTGATGACAAAACAGTAAGATTTACCATTCAAGCTTTCTATATTAGTTGGACCAAACAGGTCCATAGGCAGCAAGTGAAGTGGTTTAGAACTAGAGTGCACCTGTTTAGACTTAAATGAGACCTTGTGCTGCTTGCCTTTAAGGCATGCAACACAAGAGTGGTCATTGTGGAAAGCCTTTTCAGGCAAACCATCAACCAAGCCATGTCTCACAAGTCTGTTTATATTTTTAAAGTTAATGTGTCCTAGTCTCTTGTGCCATAGATTACTCTCATCAACTGAAGCTTTAGCATAAAGACATGACAAGTTATTATTCATCCTAATCCCATTAAGATTCACATTATAAATGTCCTTATGCCTAGGTGGCCTATAATCAATGAATTTCTCATCTGGTATTTCAAAATCCTTGATCAACACCAAGCATTCAGTATCAGTGAAAATAACCTTATTTTTGTTATCACAAACTTGTGATACACTAAAAAGATTATATTCAAGTTCTTTTACCAGAAACACGTGTTCAAAATGCAAATTGTTGGTGAGAAGAGTTCCTTTGCCTGTAATAGTTCCATATCCGCCTCCAAAGTAAACTTTATCACCATCCTTAATGGGAGTGAAGTTTGTGAGATAATCTTCCTTCCCAGTCATGTGCCTAGAGCATCCACTATCCCAATAGCCATAATCATTAACCTGCTTTTGAATGCCCTACACATAAAGAAAACAAATTAGTTTTATTTGGGAACCAAAGCCTAAGCAGACTTGGATTCATTTGGTTGTTCAACAAGAACAGACTTAGTCCTCATAACAACCCCTTGTTCATATCTTTTTGGATTAAACACCCAGTTAACCCCAATTGGTTTTGTGATGACCTTTGAAATATAATTAAATCCATTACAGGTCATAGAAATCCCATTAGAATTAGGGTTTTGATCTTGCTTACGTCTCCATGTCAAGCTGGAAGAAGCTTTAGACCCCTTTCCCTGTGGTTGCAGATATTTACCATTATTTGGTATGGTAACGTTTCTGTCAGCGTTTGATTTGGTCTTGTCAACGCTGAAATTACCCTAATCAACGTTGAACCTAGGGTTTGCTACAGGAACCCATTGCCTATTAGACCACGTATTGGTCTTTTGAAAAGGTCTTTGTCCATAAGTATTGGACCCTTTAGTAAAGAATGGAGTTGGTCTAACAACTTGTGGACTTTGTTGAACAAAAGTTTTGGGTTTGACAGTGTTTGACTTTTTGTCAACGTTGACCTTGGAAGCGTTGACACACTTATAGGATAAATGTGAAAAGCTACCACAAGTATAACAGGCTTTTCTAGACATAACTCTAGGTCTAAAGGAAAAGAAACCTGTTCCATTATTACTAATTTGGCTTTTTGGTGACCTAGTGTTCCTATACATTTCAGCATATTTAATGCTAGGTTTTCTAACAACGTTTGAGCCAAGGTCAACAGTCTTGCCAGTGATTGGGTTTGTTACTTTGATAGGGGTAGGCTCATTTGGACTATCACTAAGCATGCCACCCTTGACAAACATGGTAGGGTTGGCTTTCTTCCATTGGTCCAAATCAGTCAACTTCTGCCTATATTCTTCTACTGGGGTAAGGACTCTTTGTGGAGGAATAAATTCCTCTTCTTGGAGTTCTGGTAAACTAGTCCAAGATAAGTCCTTTCTTTGGAGACCATAGAAGTCCCCAGCTGGTAGTGGAACACCAGCATACTCTTTCATCCCAATCCCATTCATATCCCTAGAATCCCTTTGTTTACTAACACATTCTAGTAGGGCTTGTGAGGCTTTATCAAATCTCTGAATTTTAAGATCTACATTATCCTTATTCTTGATAGCCTCATCTTACTTAACCTGTAATTCAGCATTGACCCTTTCCATGATGTTTCTAATATCAGTACTAGCATTTGAATCATGTTTTAAGATATTTATTTTATCTTTTAGGTCAAGCTCCATTTTCTTATACTCAGCTACAATCTTTTTAGTTTAAGTAAGAGCAAGTTGATAGTTAGACAACTTGCATCTTTCATTACCTAGATCTGTTGAAAATCTTAAAACTTCTTTATTAAGTCTTTCAGTATTTAGACGACAACCCTTACTACAAAAATCATCATCATATACCTCATTGTTTGATGAAGATGAGGAGTGTGCCATGAGAGCATAGTGAACATGCTCTTCTTCTTCCATCTCAGCAACCAAAGCTTTATTCTCTTCCTCATCCTTAGCCAAATAGCTCCAATCCCATCCAACACCATCAATTTTTTGCATTACAACCATGGCCTTGGGATCCTGAGCCTTAACAATTTGGCTTGAGGGTTTTCCAGCATCAGATCTTCTTGGAGATCTGCATTCTCTCATAAAGTGTCCCATACGATGACAATTGTAGCACTCAACCTTGGATTTATCAAATCCAGCAGTGTCCTTGGCATTAAAAGTCATCTTCTTCTTGAATCTTCTAATCCATCTGTTTGCTCTTATACTTGCAAGAGCCATATTCCACTTTATGTCCATTTCCTCCAAATGCTCATCACTAATTTGCTCAAGGTCCTCATATGTAATCACCAAACAATTGGGCAATGAAGCAATGTATGCACACACAGTATCCAGATCAATACCAACAGGCTTAACTCTTGGTGAGTCAATGTTGTATGTGTCAGCGTCTCAATATGAGGCGTTAACAAGATATGATCCAGCGTTGACACAAGTTGATCCAGTAATGGGGTGCATGTATGACTCCTTTTGATCAAATTGACCTTCACTATGTGAAAAGAAGGCCATGTTTCCATTGGTATACTTACTTCCATGATCCAAAAGAGTTTCATTCTCCAACAGCCTCAGTTTGTTGTAAACATCATCAAAAGTAGAACTTTTGTGAGTGTTATTGGCAATTATAGATCTTGCTTCAATCTTCCATGCATCACCAAGGCTTTTAAGAAAAGTGGCAATAATGTCAACATCACCAATCACTGTCCTCATGAAGGACAACTTGCTTGTAATGTCAAGAAGTCTGCTTCTCACACTACTTAGCTTCTCATTAGTTTGAGCCTTAAAAACAGCATACTCATGCAAGAGTTGCTTCTTTTTCTCATCCACAGTATCAGCATTACCACCATAGGCAACTTCAAGGGTTGCCCAAAGATCTTTTGCAGACTCATAACCTCTGTATTTGTGCTGATTTTCTTGTCCCAAAGAGAGTTTCAGAATGCTTAGGATTTTCATAACAACCCTTCTCTTTGCTATGTCCTCAACAGACACAGCTCTACCATCTTCAGGGTTTTCTTTTCTATCTTCTTCAGTAGAGCCTTGAACAGCTGTTCTTGTAGCTATGGCAGTTTCAATCTTTTGAGCTTTATCGAATGTGTTTCCATATTCAATGATTTCACATAGGGTGTAATCATGGATTTGTAGATATTGCTCAAAGTTGAACTTCCACAGCTCAAAATTTTCTACATCTAGCATGGGAATCTTAATGTTTTGGTTTGAGGAGGAGGAGGATTTTTTTCTGGGGTAGACATGGTGTTTTTAGGGTTTTGTGAAAATTTGGGTTTTTGGCAGTTTAGGGTTCTTGTGTTCTTTAGATTAAAGTTTCTCAACAAGCTCTGATACCACTTGTTGATCCCAAACTTAGATCGATTTAGCTTGTGTAAACGATATTAAATCAAGTTAAACACGTAGAGAAACTTTGTTGTGTATAAGACAATTTAAGTATTATGCGGAATTAATACTTAAACAAGAACACACAAACAATTGTAAAACAAACTTTCACTTGATTGATAATAACAAACTTGCTTACAATGAAAGTGTTAAACGTATGAAAAACTTATATGAAACATAACCTAAAGGTCTTCTTTTATAGACATAAGAAGCCTTGTATAAGAGTCTACGTATCGGCTATTCTAGGTAAACATAAATATAGAAAATACATTGTTGATCCTATCTTTACTAGAAACAAACTAGAAACATAATACGCGTAGACCATATCTTTCTATCAGTGCTTGTCTTCAACCTATCAACGCTTGACTTCTTCCTGTCAACGCTTGATCTGTCAACGTTTGTTTTCTTCTTATCAATGCTTGTTTTCTTCTTGTGAGCATCTAAGTGTACTGGCTACATTTTATTCCCAACATCGTCTATAGTTGTTGTTGCAAACAGGTGGTCCAAATCATCCTCTGGTATTTGGATTCCGGTTGCTCCAAGCAATGACCGGATATCACTCTTAATCAGAAATTTCGTCAGCAAGTTTCTTGGTACGGTTCGGTCTGGAAATTCATATTACAAAGATAATGGGTTATGGTGAATATCATATTGGGAATGCTATAATTTGAAGAGTATATTGTGTGGAAGGACTAGGTCACAATTTATTTTATGTGCGACAATTTTGTGATGCAAACCTAGAAGTTGCTTTTCGAGAGCATACCTGCTTCATTCGCAATTTAGAAGGGGTAGATTTGTTGAAAGGCACTCGAGGAAAAAATTTGTATACTTTGTCTCTACGAGAAATATGGCCGCTTATCCCGTATGTATTCTCTCTAATGCTCAAAGACTAAGTCATGGTTATGGCAACGGCGGTTATCTCATCTTAACTTTGATGCTATCAATCATTTGGCCAAAATCGAACTTGTTCGTGGTCTTCCTTAACTTAAATTTCACAAGGACCATTTGTGTTCAGCGTGTACGATGGGGAAGAGCACTAAGAACTCATACAAACCCAAGACTGGAGACACCAACCAAGAGAAACTTTATTTGTTGCATATGGATCTTTGTGGGCCAATACGTGTTGAAAGTCTTAGTGGTAAAAAGAACATCCTCATCATTGTGGATGATTACTCACGGTTTACATGGGATAAATGTCTCGCAATGAAAGATGAGGCACCTAAATTTATCATCGGATTTCTCAAGATGATTCAAGTGCGTCACAACACTTTTGTCTGACGCATCCGTATAGATAATGGAACCGAATTTGTTAATCAAACGTTGCGTAATTATTACGAAGAAGATGGAATATCTCATGAAGCATCTATTGCTCGCACTACATAACAAAACGGTGTCGTTGAAAGGCGAAATCACACACTCATGGAAGCTGATCGAACGATGTTAATTCACGCAAAGGCTCCATTATTTTTATGGACAAAAGCAATATATATAGTAGTATACACCCAAAACCGTTCACTAATACGCAAGCGCCATGGTAAAACACTTTATGAGCTTCTACATGGAAAATTACCCGATTTATCATATCTCCATGTGTTTGGTGAACTTTGCTATCCGAACAACGATGGTGAGAATTTGGGGAAAATTCAACCAACGGCTGATATTGGTATTTTCATTGGTTATTCACCCGCAAAGAAGGCATTCCAAATCTTCAATCAAAATTCTCGTAAGATCCTCGAAACAAGAATGTTGATTTTGATGAGCTGACAGCAATGGCTTCTGAGCAAAGCAGCTCCGAACCCGTACCTAATGAAATTGGACCTAGTAAAGTTAGCTCTGGTCTTTTCCAAACAACCTTTTTTCCTCATCATTTACACCACATACTAGGACTGAGTGGGAAATGTTGTTTCAACCATTCTTTACGCTAGTATCATAACAATTATATAAAACCCTAAACGAGAACAAAGAACATATAGCGGAAGCGGTTTAACAAGATCATAATTAATAAAAAAATTATAATTAATCGAATTAGGGTTACATACCTTTACGCTAAAGCAAATCCACAAGATGAAGAACGAATCACCAATTCGAGTTAATACCGTATGTACCAAGATATAGTCTAAAGTAAGACTATATTACGATCTTGTACACACGTAATACAACGAGCTAAACATGATTCTAGCACGTGAAAACCGAGCTACAACTCTTGTAACTAATCTACCCAACAACCCTAGAGAGGGGCTAGGACTAGATAATGTATACCATCGATCAACCAAGAAAACCCAACCGAAACCCTTCGTCGGGGTCACCTTGCGATCGAACCAAAATAAAGAGGGGAGAAAGATTTATGTTGTGTTAATTATGAGGGATTAGAAGGTGTATTTATAGACTTCCAAACCATTGTAGCCCAAATAAATATATCGCAACTTTTGTCCCCCCCATGCCATAACCGACGGTCGAACACCTCTTGTGGGGTGTTCCGGAACCTTCCGTCCTTCTTTCCTTTTGTTTACATACTATATGTTTATTTAATGCTCGTTATAACTTAACTATTAATTAATAACGACCGTTAAAGTTATATAGTTACTTGCTCGGTTAAAATAATAAATACATAAATATAATTATTAAATAAATTAATAAATACAATAAATATATTAATTAATTAAATTAACTCTTTACGTATTATGTGAAATCCAGTAATCTCGAGTTCGATCCTATCATACGACTATTAAATATAAGTCCATAAACTTTCAACTAGATGTAGATCCGGATGGGACTCCAATTGATCCTACACTTTATCGTGGTATGATCGGTACCCTTCTGTATATTACAGCTAGTAGACCTGACCTTCAATTTGTAATATGTATGTGTGCTCGGTATCAAACTAGGCCTACTGAGTTACATTTAGCTGTTGCTAAAAGGATCTTTCGGTATCTCAAATGAACCGTTAATCGGGGACTTTGGTACTCGAAGGACTCCTCGATTGCACTGATGGCATATGAAGATGCGAATCATGCGGGATGTCAAGATAAAAGGCGTAGCACAAGTGTAAGTTTGTAACTACTAGGAGATCGACTTATCAACTATGCATCAGAAAAGCATAAAAGTCTTGCAATTTCAAGTACGGAGGCAGAATACATAACTATTTCTAGCTGTTGTGCTCAAATTCTTTAGATTGCAATTAACTGACTATGGTCTAGGTTTCAACAAAATTCTGATGTACTGCGACAACAAAAGTGCCATTGCCCTCTGCTGAAACAATGTCCAACACTCCTGGTCGAAGTATATTGACATTCGCTACCACTTTATCAAGGAGCAAGTGGAAAATGGAGTGATCGAGCTTTACTTTGTCAAAATCAGAGTATCAATTGGCGGATATTTTCACAAAGGCTTTAGATCGTGCTCTAATTGAATTTTTGGCCGACAAGCTGGGAATGAGAATTTCTCACCCGAGAAAAGGCATTGGCAGATGAAGCAAAAGAATGGTGGTGGTAAAATATTTTTAGTATCCTTTGTGATCATAGGTATGTATTGTTTATATTTTTATCCACATAAGCAAAATATAAAAATATAAAACCATATAAAAACCATAAAAATTAAAATTTTAATTTTTTACTATCTTCTTAATTGTTATTAGGCATGTCTTTTGGTACGATAATACTTATGGCCTTAGAAATGTCGATTAATATTGACACAACGCCATAAATAGAGTTCATACAAAAGTTGTAAATATTTCATAAAACATGCCAAAATGGCTTGCTATTATTTCTGATAGTAACCCGATTTTCATATTCAAGTCAAGTGTTTCTTATGAAAGCTTTACCTCAACAACAGGAATTAATTTTCTCGGGCATGGTTTACTTCATAACCATGTAAGGGGATGTGTTTACGTTATAACACAATCTAACACGAATATATGTATGCTTCAGTGCATTTATATGTTAAAACGAGAGAAATCTTGTTTTTAGGAAGTTATCATCTTTACAAATCGAAGTTCTTTAATTGGTGTCTACATACTCGACGATGCGACTACTCAAACGACGACTACGACTCTTTAGATAGAAAGCGGGTCAACAATTGAGAGTAAACAATTGTCAAGCATTAAGATTCTTCGATGTTGATTCTTTGTGAATTGCCAGTGTTAACTATTGGTGCCAAGACGAAGTATTCATCTTTCAATTGGTGTCAAGACGTCACAACCAAGTTCAAAATTGGTGTCAACAAAACGATACCAATCGTATATGTGTTGTCAAGAAATAACTTCAGACGTGAAGAGGAGACCAACAATTACCGACAAGAACCACGTGATTCTATCATATGATGTTCTTATCAATCAGGTCCAACCTTGACTTTTTTCTAAATATGGTGAATATGTGATCTATTTCAACAAATATGGTATCTTTTTACAAATTGCTATCATTACAAATCGGTATAATGGAGATAAAATGGACTTGCATTTTTCTTCCCAAAAACTTTTGTTAAACCTTCATGTTAATCCCAGTTCAATCCATAACACAAGATTCTAGAGAGAGAAAGAGAAAGAAAGTAGTGAGAGAAAGTAGAGAGATGGTGGAAGGTTTAAACTTTACTAGAGAGAGAAAGTAAAATGAACCAACACCGTCTTCCACTCAAGGAAGAGGGTTTATATACCCATGAGCTTCGTGGGCTCATGGGCTTGTTTTTTGGGCCGGGCTTGGCCTATCTTAGGCATAAAGCCCCTAACTTAGACAATATTATCTTGAAGTCCAAGCCCGGTTAACCCGACTAACCTATTACAATACAAGACCGTTAACGACTAAGATGACCTATTACATTCTTGTTCGACTATATAAAATATAGG
The DNA here is from genome assembly GCA_025667525.1 of Glebionis coronaria. Classification (NCBI taxonomy): domain Eukaryota; kingdom Viridiplantae; phylum Streptophyta; class Magnoliopsida; order Asterales; family Asteraceae; genus Glebionis; species Glebionis coronaria. Next base: position 336,551,436 of record CM046876.1, on the reverse strand, counting down.
TCTAACAATCTCCCCCAATGTATCGGTCATATTTGAATGCTTAAGATGATGGAGTGAATACATTCTTGTGGAGGTGATCTTCCTTCTTAGGTCTTGTATCTTGGTCTTGATCTTGTTTGTAACAGCATTGTTCCTTCATGCTATTGTGATCTTTATCTTGAGCTTTTGTCATTTGACTTTGAGTACTTGAGATCTTCATCTTGTGATCCTTGTGACTAAGATGGCCTATTACATTCTTAGGTATCTTGATTATCGCCATCTTCTGCTCTTGTGACTTCTGAATCGACATGTTCACACTTTGTTGATTTCGAAAGGCTAACAATTTCCCATACAAGTATAGTTGTAGTTAATCCTTCAAATATTAATTAGAGTTGCGGAAGACTTAAACTTTTAGTATGAACATGTGAAGACGACTTCGGTTAGTACACAGCTACGCCACCATCTTGATATGCAGCAACATATATAGACACGGATAAAATGGCTTTGAACATTTCATCCTAACTCGGTATCATTTTACCTTCGGTCGGTGAAGACCGTTAGACGATATTAGATACCGTACTCGTGATCGGTTAGATTCGATTAAGAATCTACTTGACAGGGTTTCCTGGAAGTACTAGCCAGTTCTCTTTACTCGCCCGTCTCAAAGCAGACTGAGAATGTAAAGAGTGAATCATAAGGATAAATTATCCGTCTGATTGGAGTCGTCAATTCAGAATTCCTGGAACAAGTTTTATTCTAAAAGAATCGCACCATGTTGCTTTCCAGTTTTTCACTGATATGAGTGAAATATCATATCAATGTAATAATATTAAACCCTAAAACACGAAGCAAAATAGAAAATTCAATGTGTCAAAACGGAATTATGTGGTGTTTTTGTGTTTGTGTTCACTTGTGTAGGTAATTTGATACAATATGAAGAAATCATGGAAATCAAGCTCATTTATGAAGAAAAGACAAGAGAATGATCAATAATGACAAGCCATGAGAAGACAAAGGACGTATCTTGACAACATTCAAAAGATGAGGGACTAAAGTGCAATTTTGATAAAGTCAAGATCAAAGTCAAATCTGGTCAACCCTCAAGTCAACCAAGTAAAAGGGCTTCAAATGTTCAAGAATGCAAGTCAAAGGACTAGTTTTGTCAAAGATATTAAGTGTCAAGTTCAAATTATAAATCTGCCAACATGAGGGGCCTAAACTACCAAGTTTCAAAGATTATATTGTGCTTGATCCGAATTATAACACTTCAGCCAATAAGAATGCAAGAAAGTTGAAACATGGATCACCGACTCAGCTGCCACCTCATCCATCAGCCGCCGGCTAATAAATAAAAGCAATCTCAACAGTAGGCGCACTCTCTTTCTTTCAACCAATGAGAAGACGCTAGCAGATAATTAATATATCCACTTTTGGATATCAATCCGTGTGAAAGGATGAAATTAAATTAAAAAGAGCCACGTGGCAACTCCAACTTAACAACGAACCCATATCACAGATTTTGCTATAGACCATTTCAGATCAAATGCTGTACATGAATATTTCTCAAAATCAAGTAAGGAATTCAACCCAAGTGCTTAATTAGACTGGAAATCATTGAATTAAAAACCCCCAAAGGAGTTCGTCACTCAAGATTTTCAATTGAGAAAATTTTTACACTTGGCAGCTTGTCATTGGTTGGAACGCGTCACCAACTCTAACAAACTCCTACTTCAGCTCTATAAATAACCTCTTACCCCTTTGATTTGTACGTGTATCTTAAGTGTAAATTTACACACACTTAAGAATTTTAGCTTTCTAATTAGTTAGCTTTTTCCTTTCTTAGCTTCTTTTAGGTGTTTGACACACACGTAAGAGGTAGTTAGTTAGTTACAACAAACTTGCAACTACTTTTCATTTCCTCAATAAGAATTCAGTTCAATTACCTTCAAATCTCTTTACTTTCTACTGCAATACCTTATCGTTGCTATTACTAGTAGTTTCTATTGACCTCACTTGATCAATGAAAGCTATTTGAAGTGTTTTGGAAGCCTTCAGTTCATTCAGTTCTTGTGAAGCAGTTGTCGCAGTTTTGGGTAAATTGATCAAAAATTGTTAATGGAGGTGATTGAGGTTGCTGATTAGTTGATTTTGTTTTTGAAGGAAGCTTGTTAGAAGTCTCGGCGCCTCTCTACTCCTACAACGGAGACCTAATGCTAAAAGGTGCTCAAATTCTTAGTTTTGTTCCCCTAATCAGTTCTGCATGATAAATTCCTAGTTAGCTAGTGTAAATCTGTTCTCTTGATGATTTTGGAGCTCTGTTGATGTACATGTTAGAGTTTGATCAGTTGTTTGTTAGTTGCTAGGTTGAATCTCTTATAGTCATTGCTAAAAATTTTTGTAGATTGCTTAGAGTATCATAGCTTGCTCAATTCTTTTAGATCTAGTTTGATTGTTGAATTTTGTTTCATCATAGTTGTTTGTGATATGTTAGATGTGCTTTGATAATAGATTGTTGTTAGTTGTGGCTTAATTGTGTTTTGACTCATTGAATTTATTCTAAAATTCCATAGATCTATCATAATAGTCCAAGTATTTCAATCTAGTGTAATCCTGTTAGTTCTTGGTTCTTAGCAGCTGCAATTGGTTAGTCCTACTTGTTCAAATATCTTTCACCTCAAATCTTAGCATAAAAATTTGGTTAACTTTGTAAAAATTCTCATCTCAGTTTTAACTAGTGTTTGGATCAAGGCATTTTCAGTTAATCAATTATGGATTCTTGTTGCTTTGAACTCAATTACACTTAGTAGACCTGTAAAAGTTAGTGTGTAAGTTTTCTCAGTCAAACTATAAGTAAAAACTGCATTTGCACCAAAAATAAGTGTTTAGTTTTCATTGAAAGTCTCTGGATTATTCAATTTTCTCTAAAAACTTTGTTTCACAGTGTTATAAGTCATACTTTGGATTTTTGGAAACCTTTTCTTACCAGCTTTTCATTTTGCTATTTATTTGTGTCCAGTTTTAAGTGTAGCTTATTGAAATAAGCATTTTCATTTCTCTGATGTGCAACTAGCATAAGTACTAAACCAATTTCAATAAAAGCAAATCTACTTCATAAATCTTGCTATTTTCTTTCATAAATCTGTTTAGAAACATGTCAAAAGCATTTCTGGAGATTTTCAGCTTTTTCTAGTTTTTGGTCAACAAAAGTCAAATAAGCTCATTTTTGGCTTCTTTCAAGAGTACTGCTTATTCATTCAATCATTTTCAGATATTCTTGACATTCCATGCTTCTGTTAGGTGCTTGATCAGTTTCATTCAAAAAATCATTTGGTGACTGATAGAATAAGCTTGTAGCTTATTGTGTGCTTATTGAAAATGTCATTCTTGAGTTCTAGCTTGTTTCAGTAAGTTTCCTTTTGGCTGGCTAGCTTAAATATATTTTAAAACCTTTTGCAAAAATCTAGACTTGAAAAGATCAAGTAATAAGCTCATACGAGCTTATTTTGGTTTAGCCCGTTTTAGTTTTCTCAAACATTTTGTGCAAATTACCCCCCTGAATTTTAGGTGTTAGTTTAATCTTGATAGTTAAATTTCTGTTACATTTCAGTCCTTCTAGTTTTGACAGTTACATTTTCAGTTTATGAAATTGTGAATTTGTTACATATTTGGCCTTAAACTTTCCAGTTTTTACATTTGCAGCTTATATAGTTTTGTCATGCATTAATAACTTGTACTCTAGGCTTAATCATTTGTACCTTTAGCATAAAAACTTGTACTTTGTGAATAGTAATTGGTACTTACACTTTGTTTTAGGGATACGTAGCTTTAATATTTTCATTTTTCTACGTGATTGTTTGAATTAGACATAGAATCCAAATAACATTTTACAACCAAAAACAATTTAAAGCACGATATTAGTAGGCCTTTCAATCTGTCTTGAGTCGAGAATAAACGAACTTGCAAATACTCAATATCAAATGGCGCCGCTGCCGGTTCATGACATTACGAGAGACTATTGATTGACAGTTTCAATTGGATTTTGGGTTCCCCGAGTGGACGTTATTTTTACATATCATAAATCCAAAATATAAAAAAAAATATAAAAATATAAAAACTAAAAAATACCAAAATCAATTCTTTTCCTAAATAATTGAACCAAAAAAATAAAAAATTCAAAAAGCAATCTTTTTCCTAAGAGATTGCACCCAAAAATATATATTATTGGTTTTCATCGGTTTTTACGTAAATATAGTATTTTCTTTAAAAACCCAATAAATACAAAAATATTTTTGATATATTATTATATGTAGATACATATACGTATACGAACACTTAATACACATACTTCCATAAGTATTGCTTTTGCAATACACTGTGTTCGGGAGCGTTCCGGTCCTTGACACGTGTATCGATCAAATTTAATTAAAGCAAGAATAGATAAATACTTCCAATAGGCAAGAATTCGAAGAATACAAACTACAAAGTGAATAGAAAGGCGACGTGCTATAAAATGTCGTCTAATGGTTAATAGGTACTTAAGTGCTCCGCGCCACCTAAACCCCGTTCAGTAGTGAGTATTCTAAGAAGGAAAGCTTGATTGGGGGTCTTGCACCCAAGTAATACTTACATATACTATACTTTCTTGTGGATATTACTTATTGAACCTCAGAAAGGATAATCCTTTCTTTTCCAAAGTTGAACGAGAGCTTCTCTCTCACTCCTTGATTTGATTTGCATGCTCACCACGGGCGTGCACAAATACCTTTTGGTATACAACACCTTCCTCCGAAAAGGAAGAAAAAGAGAAAGAGTAAAAACAACACCGTCCATCAAGCCGATCCCGAGAATCGTGCTTTGATCAACACACAAGCAGTCGTGGCCGCCGTTGACAATCTACCTTTGATGGAACACCTCCAATCTAATGTGAAAGCATATGCTGATGCTATTGTTATACCAAAGATACCCGCAAACACCTTTGAGCTTAAGACATCTATGATTACCTTGGTTTCAAAAACACCATTTTTTTGGGAGACCTAGTGATGATCCACATGATCAAATCAAGAAGTTTCTATCTCTTTGCAATACCATTAAGTACAATAGAGTTCCCCGTGATGCCATTAAGTTTCTCCTAGTTCCATTCTCATTAGAGGGCAATGCTAAGTATTGGCATGATAAGCAACCACCTAAAAGCAGTCTTACTTGGGATGACTTTACTAATATATTTTTGAACAAGTTCTTTCCTCCATCTAAGACCACGGCTTTGAGAAACCTAATTATTGGATTTCAACAAAAACCTATCCAAACCTTTAGTGACGCTTGGGAAGAGTTCAAGGAGTTATTGAGAAAATGCCTCAATCATGGATTCAATGAAGTTCACCAAATCAATACCTTTTACAATGGATTAAGACCACATCATCAAGATTCCCTCAACTCCTCCTCGGGTGGGAAAATTCTTTCCAAATCTATTCAAGACGCATGGGACATTATTGATACTAAATCCATGGTGCAAACAAACACTCAAATTGATGAAAGGGTCTATTTGGTACAAGAGGGTGCTACTCCACAATTTGATATGGTTTTCTCTCAAAAGTTTGATACTATGAATGATACACTCTTGAAGCTTTATGAAATCACCTTGAACAACTCTTCCACCAATAATGTGAATGCCATTGCTATTTCATGTGAGACTTGTGGAGGTCCTCATTCTTACCACCAATGTGACAAGGTTCAAAATTATCAAGTTGAGTGTCATGCTTATCAAGATGAACAAAGAGAGTATTTCAAACCTAACATCAACCCCAACAATCTCTCTTACAAGTCAAATAACTACCTTGCTCCACCTGGCTTTCCACCCGGCTTTCCACCCACCCAAAATCAAAACAATCCTCCTCAATTGCTTCAAAGAAATCAAGGGCCTAGGCCAAATTACCAAGGACAAAACAACTTTAGAACACCCAATACCTTTCACAATCAAGGAAATCACATTTAAGGAAACAACCAAGGGTTTTACAATCAACCTCCACCTTTCCAACCTCAAGCTTTTCAAGGGAATGTGCCACATGTTTTTAACACCATTGAGCTTCTTCACAAAATGAATCAAGAGAATGAAAGGAGGTTCCAATCCAATGAGAAAAGAATGAGGGAAATGCATGAGGAAACAAACAAAAAGTTTATGATACTTCTTAATCAAACACCACAAGGGGCTCTACCTTCAAACACACAAACAAATCCAAGGGCTAATGTCAATGCTATCATAACAAGAAGTGGAAAGTCAACTAATAATCCTTCACCTCCTACACCTCCTATGGTTAAGCCTACTATTGTTCCACCTTGTGATAAGCCTTCAACATCAAACTCACCACCTTCAAGCTCTATAACTTCGACACCTACACCTTCTATTCCTTTACCTTCCACACCTACTAATGAAGAAACCAACAAAGAAAATACTTCATCAACCACTCAACCTCCAACAAAACCAAGTCTCCCATACCCATCAAGAACAAGAAAGGAAATGCTTAAAAACAAGGATGATATTTAAGTCTCGAACTTTTTGAGGATGTTCAAGCAATTTAACATAAACATATCCTTTGCGGAAACCTTATCCAATATGCCTAAATTTGATAAGATGATCAAGGACCTTATTTCTAACAAAGAGAAATTGGTGGATTTACCTAATGCTTCCTTAAATGAAAATTGCTCCACAGTTTTGCTTAAGAATTTTCCTACTAAGCTTGGAGATCCGGGGAGGTTTTTGATACCTTGCAATTTCCTGGGGGTGGAAAATTGCATGGCACTAGCGGATTCAGGGGCAAGCATAAATCTCATGCCATTATCGATTTGGAAAAGACTTTCACTTCCCGAGCTTACTCCTACTAGGATGACTCTTGAGTTAGCTAACCGTACCATAGCTTATCCGGTGGGAATCGTGTAGGATGTTTTTGTTGGGGTGGATAGATTTACCTTTCCCGCGGATTTTGTGGTGGTTGATTATGATATGGATCCGAGAGTTCCTCTAATTGTTGGAAGGCCATTTTTGAGAACGGGTCGTACTCTTAAAGATGTGGTGGAAGGTGAACTTACAATGAGGGTACGAGATGAAAGAGTTGTGTTTAACATGGGAAAGTTGTCAAAGAAATCTAATGAGACCGAAACGGTGAAGCATATTGATGTTGTTAATGAGGAGGAAACTCAAGATGATATCCTTGATGAAGTTTGTGATGAATATTTTTATGAATCTTGCACAAGTGGAGATTATGATCTTCCTTATGTTGAGACCATTGCTTCCATTACCTCATCCTTTGATTTTCATGAACCTCAAGAGCTTTACTTTGGTGATTTTGTGATTCATTCCAATACTCTCTTTAAAACATCATTTGATAACCCACTTTTCCACCATGATGAAGAAACCAATGACGATTTTAGTGATGATGAACCTCTTCTTTGTGATACACTAATGTATGATGATTATAGTGATGATGAGTACTCCACTTTTGAATCTTCATTCTTTGATGATCACACTCACTTGAGTTTTCAGGAGTTACCAATCTTTGACATACCAATCTATGATGTTTATGGTGATGAGGAGGATTCTATCATGGATGAGAGTGCTGAGTTTTTAGAGGTTGATATACCTTTTGAGTACACTCGTGGATATATTGATGAGGAGGGAGACATACTCTTTCTAGATTCTCTATTACATGAAGATCCTTTACCTTCTCTCCTTAACATCTCAACCTTTCAAAGTGATAAAGGAAAACAATTCATGATGGTTCCTTCAAAGAGCTTGTTGATACCCATTGCTCCTCAACTTTTCTCTCAACATGTAACCTATAAGGGGGAATCTTATAAGGCAACCACCAATTGTTATTTTCCCATCAAGGAAAGGATTTTTGATCCTAGTATATAGCTTTCTAAACCATCTCAGTATCCGCCTGAGGCAATAAAAGGAAAACTTGTGAGAGATTTAAGAGTGTCACCTTATCACCTTTTGAAGAACATATGGGCAACCATTTTGGAGAACAACACCTCACTCTTTTGACCATTGTTTAGGAAGTTAGTTGTTGGATTGCGTTATAAGTGGGATGGTAATTATGTATTTGATCCGAGGGGATATTTATGGAGTTTTTATAATTGAAAACTAGCTTTACCTCATCATGGAGATTTTTCTTAAAAAGGGTAAAAATTTTTCTCTCCATGATAGGTTTTAGACACTATTAAGTGTGGGATGAGTCGAGCTAGAGACTCCATAAATCAAGCTTGTATAACTAGGTTTAGAGTTTAGACTTAGAGTGTGGTAGGATAGAAATAAGGATATAGAGTTGAGGATAAGTGTAGGGGGAGACCTTCCTTTTGTCTTCATGTTTTTTGTAGGGTTGCTCTCTCATCATGTGCATTGGAGCTTATGAAAGAGGCCCTTGTATCCGGTTCACTTTGTTACTATTGTGATTGTTCATAACCACATTGTGCTTAAAAATGAATTGACTATAGTTGATCTTTCCTTAGCTTGAGTTAAACTAAGTTGTCAATGTCCTAAGTGTAGGGGAGTTTACTCTAATACTCTTACACATTAAGGACAATGTTTATCTTATGTGTAGGGGGTCTTCTATCGAAGTGACCTTACCTATACTTTGTCATTGACCTTCATGATAACTTGGAAATTAATTTTTCAAACATTTTTCAAATTTTTGATCTATTTTGGCCACAAAAATATGCATTCATAATTTTTGCATTAATCATTTTTCATTTGCATAACACATTTGCATTGTATATATTCTTCTTTTATTTTTCATAAAAAATATATAAAAAGGAAAAATATAATAAAGGATATGGTTTAACGAATTTAGACTTCTTTGACATATTAGGCCAGCCATGGATACTTTGACTCAACCCGAGTTTGCTTACAAGCATTCTCTAGCTAGTAGCCTTAACCATGTAGACCTTTATTGGTTTATTAGGCTAAGCATCCACTAGTCTCATTATTTGAGATTTTAAATTTTGGAGAACAAAAGCTGATAGAGTTTAAAATAAGTGTTAAGGGATAGATAAACCTCATATTAATTAATTGTGGCTTTTATATCCCCTTTTGTAACCTTTACTTTCTCGTCAACGCATGTATATATGTTAATAAATAATCAAGAACAGTTTTTATTGGTTTGTAGTCTCTTATGAATTTTTGACTAATCTTTCATGGTTGGTATAAGTACGTCTTAAGATTCTAATTTAGAACGTTTTATGTGTACTAGACTTATGTCATGCTTAATACTTAGCGGGTGTTTTTCCTTTTATTCTTTACAACTTTCTTTGTGAGAAATAAAGAAAAATAAGAGCGGCTTGAAAATAACTGAGTGGCTAGAAAAGAAAAAGAAAAAGAAAAAAAATTATATAAGACTCCCAAGAGGGGCAGTGAACTGTTAATTATAGTAACTATTAAATTCCAATAATATTCTCACAAGGGTTACGGGGATTTGATAGTTGCTCCAATCCAATATTACCTTGACGGGTTTCGGGATTGAAGATCCAAAGTCCCAAAAGGCGGCGGATATAAATTATTGCGTGAGTTTTATTTTTTTCTTTCCTTAGCGAGTGTGTAGCTACTTATTAATGCATGACATAAGGATCTTACACATAAGGCGAATAACTTATTAATTTTGAGTCGGACTTATATTAATTGTGGGCGGTTTTTCAATTAATGGATGAGAGGAATACTTAGGATTAAAACCGTGCTTCCTTATTTTGAGATTTTACATTTCTTATGTTTCACGCTTTAAATAATGACAAATTTTCTCCCAAGCAATTTGCTCAAATAATAACCGGTCTTAGAGGCATAATAAGTGGGGGTATGAGAGTAACACACTTAATCAATATGAATAAGTTCACGCACTTTCACTTGTGGATAAAAGTGATCTTGTTTTTAAGCTTTGTATGGGGAAAGTGAAACTTGAGGGTGATAAGTGTTCATGGTACCAAAAGCCCTAATCTAAGTCATTGATTTATTTATGAGTTATTTCTGTGACAATCCGTCAATTTATGGTCGATATTTTATTCTCAAGTATTATTTAAAAACATTATTTAAATGTTATATTATGAACTCACTCATTTTTGGGAAGAAATTTGGGTTTACAACTTGAAGTAACATCGACTACGTTTAAAACCGGAGGACTCTACATTACGTGCTTACGTTTACATATACCGTTATTGGTGACAGTCCGACATTTCAGGAAATAAATTTATCCGTGAATATTATTTTGGAATTTTAAATTTGTGTTGGTTCACAAACTCACAAATTTACGAGAAGAGATTAGGACTTACGTGCATAATTTAACGTCCTTTACGACTAAACCGGAAACCCTAGGATTACGTATTTACGTTTTTGAACTTCGTTTTTGATGAGACAATTTTTATTAGATTCGTTTTGTGCCGTTGATTCATAATTTATAAAAACGTTTTTCGTAAAACGATCCGAGGGAACGCAAATCACGGAAACTAGAATCGAGGAGTACCCGTAAATTAATGGGGATGGGACAAGTTTACACTTGCCCACCCCCATACATGTGGCATCTAACACTTCACCAACACACATGATATGTGTCAAGTTAAGATGCAAACTAAGACACTTGTCCTAGTTTGGCATCAAAACCATCTACACATCAAAACTAGCCAAAACTAAACCATTACCTTCATTTCTACATGCAAACTCACACATAACTCTCCTTTATCTCCCTATGAACGTCCCATATCACCACACACACCACCATTTGATCAAAAATAAACCATAAATCATATGTATAATTTACATATGATGAAAACCCATTGAAGAGATGAAGATTAGAGGTGGTTATAACATGTGAAAAGGAGTTTCCATGGAGTTTAGGGGCTGATTTTCAAGAAGGTATTCATGCATATGAAGATCTCAAGGAGTTAATTTGCCAAGTTAAAGATATGGTGACAAGAACCAAGTCTTGTTCATCATAAACCTCATCATTTCATCACTTTGGTGGTATATAGATTATTTCTTCCTATCATCTTGTTATATTGAATATGTAATCTTGTTTTTCTTCATTTATGTATATGTATATGATGATGAGTGATGATCAAAATTATTATGTGGGTATCTTGTATTGATAAATTTGGTTAAAATGATTAAAAGCTACATGAAAGGATGTTAAAATCATGGCTAAAAATGTAGGCTGTATAAAACAGTAAAGAACCATATGATAACTTGTTAAAGTGGCTTGTATAAATTAATATACAGTATGGTATGTGACTTATACATATGTGAGAGTTTTCCACACAATAGAATCCATAAAATGAGTGAGATATGATCAAAACAATATTAAAGTTCAAATCTGTATAGTCTGTTTTGGACGAACTATTACAGACATTTAGAAGTTTATTGAGAAGTAGCTAATTCTGAGTTAATTATATCACATATTATGTAGTTTGTGCTACCCAAAGCTGAGATTCTATCTCCTCGTAGAGCTCAAGATATGTTAAAAATGGTGAAAGTGAAATTCATAATCAGATTTGTAAAATAAAAGTATATATTATAAAATTAGCACTTAAGTAAAAATAATATAAAATGTATACCTAAAACCCACTAACTTATATATTACTTATAAATAAGTTTATACTTTGATAAATAAATGGGACAATTTATAAAAATGACAATTTGATAAGTTTTATAAGTTATAAAACTATATACATAACTTTTACGTCTTTTCGGCTAAAACCGAAAGATTAACGTTTTTGTCGATTAAAACTTAGACGGTCGGACCCGTCTAATGTAAACTTTTTATAACTCATCTACTGATATGTAAGTACATCTTACAAGTAAAAACCGATAAAACCCGAGCTTTATAACTTATGGACAATAACGGGCCAAAGTAGCCTTATTGGACTATTGACCCAATAAGTTGGGCTAAACACTAATGGACTTACTCATTAGGCTTAACCAACTTGGGCCCAACATATGAGTAAAGGCCTGATATTAAATGGACTAGTATAAAGAGTTGAACTCTTAATAGGCTTATTGGGCCTCAATATGGAATTGGATTGAAACAAGTGTAACTAGTCAAAATTTGACTAACAATAACACTATAATGTTGAATGAAGATATAAAAACCCACTTGATCATCATCATACTTATGATATCATCATATATACATAGCCATTATTTTTATAAATTCATTGGACAAGAGTCTAAGACGAGTATTATTTGTCTAGGTTTCCGTGATTGAAGCACGTACCGTACATCCAAATCGCCGATAACCACCTTTCCCAATCAACGTGAGTTCATAGCCTCGCACTCTTTTAAATGTTTTATGAAATGTTTTATAAACCCGCAAAGGAGATAACATGTTAGTTTTAATAAAATAGGACACCAGTTGTCCCGATTGTTTGCTTATTGATATGGACCCGAATGATTAAATGACTCGATGAATGATTATATGACCTGATGAATGAAATGAAATGGATTATTATTAGTTAGGTTATGTCACTAAAAGCCCCATTAGCATGAATTGTGAACTACCAGGATTTGGTAGACGCTTATGCATATAATGGTACTATATGGGGAAGATCACCCTAGTTCGCGCCTTGACGGTTGATCTCCGTCGTGCCACATTGATTGGTAAGCGAACTTATGTATGAGAAGATTTTGTCTAAGCGTGATTATTGTGACGACACGCTGTTCTAGATTGGAAAATGAGTTTCGGGTTAGCTACCCGTTGTTTGTTATAGTAAGGTAGCAATGTCATGCGGCTTATAATAATCCAATAACGAAAATACTGCTATAAACATTGAATTACGATATATTGCCTGACTAGCAATACAGGTCTTATTATTGATATTATGTTCGTGTTTTGGTTTACGTAACCTTTTTCTTATAACGGTTTTCTTTAAACTCTATACAACGTTATAAAACGTATTGTATGATGTGTTTACGACAATGGTTCGAAAAATGGACTTGAAGGCTGCAGTCTATATTATGATTTACGACTAAGAGTTGTATAAAATGTCTTTGGCCTATTTCATGGCCTACTACAAAGATTTGTACAAAATGATTTTCGGTAATAAATTTATACCGATGATATATTAATGGTTTTTATTAAACTCTATGAATTCACTTGGCGTTATCGCTGACCATTTCTTTTAACATGTTTTGTCTCAGGTACTTGAAGGTAATTCTTGGGAAGACGACAAGAATTTATGGCCCGCACTTAAATAACAATTTCCATTCAAATGCTTTGTAAAAATTGTATGAAATACTACGACTTGGGACCTATGTAATTTGATGTTTATGAATGGAAAATGTTTTATTATTAAACGACGCAATTTTTAAGCGTTGTCTATGATTTGAGTAATGTGCTATCCCGTAACACCAACGACTCTTCCGCTAAACTAAAGTATGAATATTTGGGGGTGTTACAGTTTGGTACCAGAGCTCTCGTTATAGAGAACGAAAGATTTTTAAAACCAATGTTTTGAATAAAACTTTTCAAAATCTTTTAACTATAAACATTTTTCTCAAAATGTCTAAAAATCTTTTGACTATAACGGTGCCGAAGAATTCCCGAGTGACCGACAAGGCCAGACTAAGAAGTGTTATTTTAATATATATATATATATATATATACATACATATATATATATATATATATATATATATATATATATATATATATATATATATATATATATATATATATATATATATATATATATATATATATATATATACATACATATATATATATATATATATATATATATATATATATATATATATATATATATATATATATATATATATATATATATATATATATATATATATATATATATATATATATATATATATATATATATATATATATATATATATATATATATATATATATATATATATATATATATATATATATATATATATATATATATATATATATATATATATATATATATATATATATATATATATATATATATATGTATATATATATATATATATATATATATATATATATATATATATATATATATATATATATATATATATATATATATTGTAATTTGATTACATGATTGTTTGATGATTATTTTAATATTTATACGAGGTATTTATACGACGTAGATTGTCACAACGAACCCTAAATCCCCTAGTAAATTAATCTAAGCTATTCCTGTAGGAAATCTAGCTATTCCAGATCTAAACCAAGTTGTGGATATATATGATTCCAACAAAATGGTTGATATTCGTAGAAATGTAGATATTGGTTGATTGTGATATTGAAGAAGAATTGGCAAAATTAAAACTGATATCTATGTTATGACGATCTTTCCTTATAGAGTGGAGTTTGACAAAACGTTACCACCTAGAAAGGTGTCATCTGATTCAGTGTCACCCAATTCTTAAATTTGAAATCGAAAGGGTGAATGTTGCACTTGAGGCTGTCATTGGAACCATTACCCAAAAACCTCATGTCCCTAGTACCTTTCCGAGAAGTCTAATTGAATGTGTGAGTCATTTCATACTAATGACTCATTTGATAACTATTGTTGTAAGAGCTATAGGATTGGAAATTAAGTGTTGTTCATGTTGAACTTTTATTGCACTTTCAAGGTCTAAGAATAATGTTGAAGTATTGGAAAATAAGGTAGGAAGTAGCCTTGAGTATAAGTTGATTGAAACTTGAATGAAGTAAAAATTTAACCCGTATAGAATATGAGATTGTTAAGAGGAAGTCGTTAAGTTCTGTGATTGAATTATAAGGTTTTAAATGATTTTTGATTCGTGATAAGGGTTTTTCCTAGGCCATTGTCCAATGATGAGGATGCCTAGTGTCCAAGAAATAAATTTAAGAAATCTTCTTCTGAATTGGTACCGAAGGATCTTCTGGGACATGTGGAACACCTAATTACTCTTGTAGATTAGTATTCATTGTGGTATCTTTTAAAAATCCCTAACTTAACTGAGACATCAGTTGGTAGGATGAGTTCTTGGAATTGTATGACATAGTGACTCGTAATCTGTTACGGTACAATTTTTGACTTATTTGAGATTAATGAAAAGGCTACCTCTGATTGCTAAATCCTACATGTATCAAAGTTATCTATCTTTTATTGCTTCTTCCTAATGCGCATTAGTGATGCAACCATTGAACAAGTACTCATCTCGATTTGAGTTACGTTGTCAATTATTATTTTTGAGTGCCATCGAGGTCATGGACCTCATGATTAATTGGCTAAAGCTCATTTCCTATCATATTGTAGTTAGTTCTAGGTGAACAACTCTTCATCACTCTTTTGCAGACCACTCATTGTTTTTATAAGTTAAAACAGTATCCCTTGAGAAAAATTGAATTTTCACCACCATATGGATTACTCAAAGTGAGATTTATGAGTAATCGTTATCGAAATAAAGTTGTTTATGAAACACTTTGGACAACTTAATTGTTTCCATAACAAAGAACATCTCTGAAAATTAATTTTTGATTCTTATTTAAGAATTAAACATGAAAATGTTTTTATTTTAAACATGATGACAAAATTTTGAGGAACTGAGTATTGCATCGTTAATCCTAATATTGTATATAGTTGCGCGCCTACATACAATTTGGAAGGTGATGACGTATAGTCCCCAAGCCGGGTCATGAACCCGGCCCACGGGTACTACCCGCATCCGGCCTGTTACTAATGGGTTGGATTAATATCGTTTGAGCTTATGGGCTTCGAATGAATAGTGACCGCATGCATGCGTGCGGCCCACGGCCCGGCACGGCTGGTACATGTTTAGACAGAATCATACTCTTTTTATGATTAGCATTTACCTAAAAGAAGAGGATATACACTCACCATAATAAGAAGATAACAATCAAGCTAATTCTGGTAGTTATCCTTTCCTTGGGGCCAAAACATCAGTGACAACCCATTAGGGTTTCACTGCCTATATAAGGAACCCCCAAGGGTTCCACAAAGGTATCACATTCTACACACTCTCAACTCTCATCCGATTCTTAAACCCTAACCGATTACTTACTCTCACGTCGGAGTCTAATCGTGGGATACATTCCCACGGTAAGCCTAACGCGTGTTGTTTTAGTGTGCAGGATCCCAACCAAGTATTTCACTTGGTGCAGGAGCCGGAACCCATCCAACCCGAATTAAGCCTAATTCAGGTCTAGCAAGGATCATCAAACTTTTGTATCATAAAGTTGGCGTCATCCGTGGGACCTACACACTAAGCTAGAACAAGTTTCTTCTCGATCTCTTTCAATGACGAAAGGACATCCGCAAGGAAATCCCAGGAACACGAATCCTACAAACCTGAAGTCCATAGGGGACGGGATACTCATTCCCACTCCGTCCCCTAGCAACCAAACTGGTGGACCAAATAACCGAAGTGTTTTTCAGTCCATAGGTGTGATAGGCACGTTCGCTATCACCCCACCACCTACCTCGACCTTGGAAAATACTGATCCAGGGAGCGCGCCTAAGCCCCTTAACAAGGAGCCGCGCAGGCCAGCGACCGAGGAAGAAGTGGAAGTCAACCACTTAGTGAGGAAGACCTCGCTCTAGTTCTCACGCAGAACTTCGAGAGGATCTTCCCAGGAATCGCGTCCAGGTTAAACCTAGGTAGGAACCTCCAATATAGGCTCAACTTTGGCAGGGCCGCATTCGGCACCTCGCCTCAGACTCAAAGGAAGAAGAGGGCAAGACCCCAGGAACGAAACCTCTTCGAGGAAACCCCTCAACCTCGGAATGTGTTCGAGCGCATAGGGGATCGTGTTATGCAGGAAATACTACAATCTCGTGAAGAAGGAGATAGATCCGATGACTCAGCCGAACGGCCGGACCTGCAATTAACTAGGAACAATCGTCTCACAAGTGTGTGGGATAGGATGAATACCGGGAAAAAGGCTCCTAGCTCTTCTCATAGAGAGGATCCTTTACCAAAATATGGGGCATCGCCCCCTTCCCCCGGTCCATCAGGAGAGGATTCAGATGACCATCCACCCAAGCGTCACCGACCTAGGCGTACTCCTCCACCGCCGCCAGACGATGAAGGGTACTACGGTGGCCCCTATTATCATGTGGCGAAAGAGGAAGATCTCTCCCGCCCATGGTGTGATCCTAATCTCACCCGTACATGGTGTGATCCCAGGGAAGATCCTTGTACTCTCCGCATACGGAATTACTCCGAGGATAAAAAGCGTCGCATGCCGGCGTGCGTCAAGACTTATGATGGGTCTGGTGATCCGGATGATCACCTAAAGATATTTGACACGCAGGCTATAATCGAACGATGGCCCATGCCTATATGGTGCCAGATGTTCAATTCAACCTTGATCGGCAATGCTCGTGATTGGTTTGAGGGACTTCCTCCCCGAAGCATTGATAGCTTCACTGAACTGCGTACTACGTTCAAAAACAATTATACTCAGCGAAAGAAGTATAATAGGTACCCAGTCTCATTGGCAACCGTCCAGCAACGACATGGGGAATCTACGGAGGCCTTCACCGAACGCTTCAATGACGAGTGCACGCGCACAAAGACAATGCCGGAACTCCTAAAAATTTCCGATTATATGCATGCCATAACAGACAGGGAATTAATTAGACGGCTCAACGACAAGCGACCAGAGAGGTATGACGACCTCATGGAAAGGGTCACGAACTTTATAGAAGGAGAAAATGCGGTAGCCGCGGCCTATCCTACAAAGGAAAACAACTATCGGTCAAACGACCAGTCCAGGAGACAGTCGGGTGGTCAAAACAACCAAAGCAGTGGAAGGGGCTCGGACTACAAGAGCCAGAACAAAGGAGGGCGGTCGGAGGACAAGTTCACCCCCTTAAAAATGTCTTACCGGGAGATCCTGCTGACATAAGGGGACAACTTCCCGAGACCTCCCCCAATGACGACTCCGGTGGACCGTGGTCAGGGAAATCGCTTCTGCGAATTCCACAACGACATGGGCCACGACACGGAGGAATGTATCCAGCTCAAGAAGCACATCGAGTCACTGATAAATTCAGGCAAACTCAAACATTTGGTCAAGGATTGGGAGGATGAAAAGGATAACAAGAAGGACGATAAGAAGGATCTCCAAAAGGACAAACCTTCGATTATATATATGATCCAATCCTGGCAGCGCCACACAAAGCATAAAATTAGTCAAATATTTTCACGAGGCAGAGATATCTCATTCCCTCCCACTACGGAAAACGACGTGACCGATGCCCCTCTCACGATTGAGTTAAGCATTGGAACACACAATGTTCGCCGTATGTATGTGGATGGAGGGTCATCGGCGGAAGTACTATACGAACAATATTTCGTACAGCTACGACCAGAAATAAGAAGCCAATTAGTACCAGCCATGTCGCCGCTCATCGGCTTTACTGGAGACACCATCTGACCAATAGGACAGCTGCGTCTTCTAGTAACCATTGGGAATGAAGAACATTCCACCATGGCGTGGATGAACTTTATGGTGATACGCTCACACTCTCCATTCAATGGGATAATAGGAAGACCAGGTATCTTAGCCATACGAGCAGTACCCTCCACAACTCACGGCATGATTACATTCCCTGTGGAAGGAGAAATTGTCACCATCTATAACTCAATCATGCCAGCATCCGAATGTCATGCCGTGGAAACACCAGTCCTACCGGTCCCCGCCAAGGAAGGATCACCACCCCCCAACTGGAAGGTGGCAATCCATCCTGATTATCTGGAACAAGAGGTGTCCATAGGAGGAACGCTCTCGGATAGCGGCAAGAGGGACATGTGCACTCTTCTGAAAGCTAACTTGGATGTATTCGTATGGGAGCCCAAGCATATGACGGGTGTGCCTCGTGCGATAGCAGAACATAAACTCCAAATCCGCCAGGGATATCCTCCCGTTAAGCAAAAGAAGCGTGGTCAAGCACCAGAACGCAGCCAGGTAATATTGGATGAAGTACGGAACGTAGTGGATGCAGGAATTATGCATGAGGTATACTACCATGAGTGGTTATCCAACCCGGTCATGGTCAAGAAGCATGACGGGAGCTGGCGCATGTGTGTTGACTTCATAGACCTGAACAGAGCCTGCCCATATAATTGCTATCCGTTAACAGAGATTGGTTGGAAGGTGGAATCCCTATGTGGATATCCCTTTAAGTGCTTCTTAGACGCATACAAAGGATACCACCAGATCCAGATGGCGGAGGAGGACGCGGAGAAGACGGCGTTTCATACAAGTCAGGGCGTATACTGTTATATAAAAATGCCATTCACACTGAAGAACGTCGGGGCAACATATCTGCAACTTGTTGATAAAGCCTTCGAATTACAGATAGGCCGCAACCTTGAGGTATACGTTGATGATCTAGTCATCAAAAGTCATTCGGAGGAGGCACTTCTCCGTGACGTCCAAGAGACGTTTGACAAATTGAGGAGGATTAATATTAAACTGAATCCGAAAAATGCACGTTTGGGGCAACTGAAGGGATGTTCCTTGGATGCATGATCGATCCAAATGGGATCAAACCTTTCCCAGAAAAGACGGACGCGGTGATACAGTTACTGTCTCCTCAGACGCGAAAACAGGTACAATCATTAAATGGAAAGCTGGTTGGGCTAAACAGGTTCTTGTCAAAATCCGCGGAGATGTCACTCCCCCTATTCAAAACACTCAAGAAGTGTATCAAGAAGGGAGATTTCCGTTGGACAAAGGAAGCTGAGGAAGCTTTTGGTTTGCTTAAACAACACCTCGCAACTCTTCCCATGCTAGTGGCAACCCGACCTAAGGAAGAGCTCATCATGTATCTGTCGGCTACACATGGAGCAATAAGTGCGGTACTTACGACGGATAGGGACACAGTCCAAACTCCGATCTACTTCATAAGTAGAACACTACAAGGGCCGAATTGAATTATTCCTCTATGGAGAAATTGGTTTTGGCATTAGTATTCGCCACAAAACGGTTACGTTGGTACTTTCTGGCGCACCCAATTGTGGTTATTACTGATCAACCAATAAAACAAATCATCTCAAAACAAGACGTGGCTGGCAAGTTATAGAAGTGGAGCATTCTGCTAGGAGAGAATAACATCTCCTATAGACCAAGGACCACGGTCAAAGGCCAAATCTTGGCAGACTTCTTGGCTGAGAAGCCAGATGAGGACGGACCAGTAATACAACGAGAGGAAGCTCCAGCAGAACCATGGGTATTATTCACTGACGGATCCTCGTGCACGGACGGATCAGGAGCTGGTCTCATCCTTACGAATCCGGAAGGAATGGAGTTTACATAAGCCCTGCGCTTTGAGTTCACAGCCACCAATAATGAGGCAGAATATGAAGCGTTGATTGCGGGTTTAAAAATCGCCGCTAGAATGGGAGTCCGCAACCTTGAGGCCTACGTGGACTCACGGCTTATCGTGAACCACATTCTAAGGGGTTACGTAGCCAAGGAGGACAACATGGTTCGATACTTGGATAAAGTCAAGTCGCTCATCGCTACTTTTAGCAAGTTTTCTATCAAACAGGTACCAAGAGGTGAAAACAAGAAGGCGGACGCTCTTAGCAAGATCGCGTCTACAAGTTTCGCCCACTTATCCAAGCAAGTCTTGGTAGAAATACTAAAGGAAAAGTCTATAACGGAAGGGGAAGTCGTAGCTATAGTTGAGGAAGAGGGACCTACATGGATGACCCTATCATCAACTATTTAACTGACGAAACCCTTCCGGATGAGGAAAAGGCGACACGATGTATCAGAAGGAAGTCACAGCACTTTGAGCTTCGAGAAGGTATTCTTTACAAGCGCTCTTTCTTACAGCCGTGGTTGCAGTGTGTTGGGCCGCGCCAGGATACTTATGTGATCAGTGAGATACATGAAGGGCTATGCGGTATGCACGCAGGTCCCTGATCCGTAGTGGCACGAGCTCTACGCAAAGGATATTATTGGCCTACTATGCATAGGGATGTACGCGACATGATTCATAAATGCAGTGATTGCCAAGTGCACAGACCAGTATCACGACATCCGTAGCAGCAACTGACACCCATTACATCCCCATGGCCATTCTATAAGTGGGGGATTGACATTGCATGACCTTTCCCCGTATCTGCAGGGGGAGTTAAGTTCTTGATCATCGCAATGGACTACTTTACACGATGGATAGAAGCTAAAGCAGTTAAATCCATTACAGGAAAACAGGTTAAAAAGTTTTTTGGGAAAACATCGTGTGCCATTTTGGCTTGCCAGGAGAAATCATCTCGGATAACGGGAAGCAGTTCACGGATAATCCATTCAATGACTGGTGCGCATCATTGAATATCACGCGGCGCTTCGCATCTGTTAAGCACCCGCAGACAAATGGTCTTGTGGAACGGGCAAATAGAATCTTAGGTGAAGGCATCACGGCACGCCTGGATGAACGATGTGCCAAATGGGTAGATGAGCTGCCACATGTTCTATGGGCACATAGGACAATGATTAAAACAGCCAATGGGGACACTCCATTCACGCTGGCCTACGGGACTGAAGCTGTTATACCAGCACAAGTTGAATGTCGACCATCCGCACAACGGAGGTTAATGTTTTCACGAACGACGAGCAACTCCTGATTAATGTTGACTTGTTGGAGGAAAAAAGAGAAATAGCGGCTATCATTGAGGCCAAGTCCAAGGCACGGATGAAGGCTTATTATGACGCCAAGGTTAAAGGCGTTTCTTTTCGACCAGGAGATTTTGTTTATCGTGCCAACGAGGCAAGTCGAGCGGAGAATACAGGAAAGCTGGGCCCCAAGTAGGAAGGACCGTATGAGGTTACGGAAGCCTTAGGACGGGGCGCGTACAAGTTGCGTGACATGGATGGCCGCCAGCAGGAATGCACATGGAATATCTGCAATCTTAAAAGATGCTATCTTTGAAAGGCTACGGCTTCCGCATGGACACTTCGCTATAGTTGGCTTCAATGAAGATCTATGTATTCTCTTTTGTTTTGTTTTTCATGCTTTCTAGGTTCACTTTGTTTTTAGGATTTCCCATTCTTGTCAAAACAAAAATCGTAAACGTTCAAATCAAATGTCGTGGTGCCTAGCTAGCTCCACGACTCGTTCTTGTGCAAATTATTGTCGTGTCTTTTAAATTATATGTGTAAATTATTATCGTATAGATTTAGTTGTTATTGCTATAATGTGCTATCTCTTATTCATATGCATTCATTCAAAACCGTACATGTACTATACGCCTCCAGGCGGGGTAAGAGGATTAAGTGAGCCTAATAATTCAACTTGTCGCATAAGAGGGTTGCAACCCCAGTGACGTGGATCATGTATCCTTACTAGACACCTTCTTTACAAGACGTTGTAATAATTTCCCATATGTCGCACCCTCGTAGTGCTTTGCATGGTAAAGACGCACGCCGCACGTCTAGTAAAATATAGACTTGGTTTTATTCTGGGTAAGACGTGACATGTCATGCAAAATAGGCACATGATATCTAAATAAAATAAACAAGTTTCAAATTCAAAACACAAAGTAGCCGTGGTCATCACGGACTTACATAAACATAACGAGTTATAACAATACTGTCAGTTCTAGCCGTATACATACACGGACGAATAAAGGCACACATGTTTAGAATGTAAATTACAAAGGAGGTATGAACTCTCATATCTCTCTCTTCCCTTCTGCAATCAAGGTACGGAGGACCTCACCGCGAGTATCTTTTCTACCCTGTGCCCTGGTCATGTTAGCATCCAACGCCTCGGCTAACAGCTTCTCACCTTTCATCACCTTCAAAACAGAGTCGTAGGTGGGCAGGGTCAGGTGGATGGGATCTGCTGTAAGGTTGGAATTTATCACCTCATTGGGAGCATCCTTCCGCGAATCTAGTTCGTCTAGGAATGGGTGTTGGATTTCCCCAAGGGCGGCCATGGATGCGGTCATCTTCTCTTAAGCTAGAGGGTTGTGGTAGGCATGTTAGGTAATGTCTTCCTTCTTGCTTATCAGCTCTGCAGCTTTGATCAAACCCTCGTGCCCACCACGGTCAATGTCGTCCGATACAACATCAGCTAAATCCTGAAACAAGTAAGGAGCCTCTGTTACCTTGCTCACGACAAGCCACATTCCCTGTCCAACCATCCATCTACGCCCAGCTATGGCTGTAAGCAAGGGAAGGCACAACACTTCTGTGCAATCCCTTGCCATTCTGCTCAGTTCTCCCTCAGCTACTCCAGCTCGCTGCTCCAAAGTAGTCTGTGCATGGGTAAGTTCATCCATAAGCGTGTCGCGTTATTAAGCAATGGTGAAGGCTTGTATGGTTACGGCTTTAGTGACGGCTTCGGCTGTGGATACCTATAAATAATACTTGAAATTACTACAAGACGATATGGGTCTTATATGAGCAAATGAGTATCAATAGAAGCGTGTACCTTCTTACTAGAAGCAGCTAGGAGGGCCTCCAGTTTAGCAATGCGTTCCTCGCGTGCATTGGCATGGTGGATTTGCTCCTTGACTGTTGATTCCGCTACGACTAAAGCTGCCTGCAGAGATGTGATAGTCTTCTCATGCTTTTCCACCAATTCCTCTCAGCGAGCAATCTTCCTAACAGCACGGCTCACGTTGGCCAAAGCTTTTTCCAGACGGCGTCGTAGGGCCGCACCAACTGTCACCTGGTGTACGGAGGATACATCAAACTACTCCAGCAGCGCCTCGTGCTCGAGTTCATCCAAGTCTTGTGCCAACGCTGGAGGAGTGATGTGATCCATAAATTATCTACACTCGGACTCCGCCTCTAATCTTGTTAAGCTGGATAAGTTCTAGGCTGGGCGGAGGTTGGTGTCACGTCCCTCGGGACGTGGCTCCTCTTCGTGAGTTACGGGAGGGGATGGAGGTCTCATTGATATCACGGGTGAGGGTTCCCTTTCCACCTCCTTCTCCTAGGCTACTATCGACGGGTCCGCCCTGTTATTAGAACACACTTGTTAGTTTTTGTTTGTGGATTATATCTTTTGGAGTAATGATTGGTAGTTACGTAGTGCCAGTCATGGGTTCCTTGATAGTAGGAGCCACGACATTCACATCGGTAGCCTTCCAGACTTGCTCATCAACATGCAGCGAAGGGTTGAATTGGGCCGTAGAGACAATGCTCCCCTCTTGGAACTGCGGATGGTCCTACCTTACCTTCTTTGGGGGAGCATTGTGTGCCCCTGCCCTAGCCTCCAGGTTTTTCGCTACCTTCCTGGTGGTCTTCCGCTTTCTAGATTTAGGCTTTGATGGCTGAGGAGATCCAGACTCCTGTATTGTTTCATCTTCTTCACCTGTGCGATTGTTCGCTGGACTGGTGAGCTCCTCTTCTTCAACTCGGTACGGTACGACATCCTCCAATATCAGCTCCTCACCATCCTCATTATGGAAGTCTAGGGGGGACTTCTGGATCACGGGCTCATCCTCATCCGACCGCTGCTCGATTGTTTCTTCCAGAGGGATGGTCATGTTGACGGTGGCCTCTAGTAAGGGGGTTCACCATCTTTTAGTGGTAATGACCCTTGAGGAACTTTGCTTGGATCGCCTTGGCGTAATAGGCCAAACAGCTTCATCTCTGTGAACATAGGCATACACACGGGTCACTTCTTGACAGTTTTACGTGGCTCAAGGGTGGGCCTTTCTGTTACACTTTTGCAGGCGTGCGTTTGACTATTGACTACCATTAATGCATTCATTAAAGTTGTCCTGGTCGGCTTATTTTGGAGTGCGGCCGTATTTGCAACAACTAGGTCTAAAGGACACTTATTAGTCTAGAGGTTACGCCTACGGCTGTAACAACTAGACTGGGGGGACATGATGACATATAGTCCCCAAGCAGGGTCATGAACCCAGCCCACGGGTACTACCCGTACTCGGCCTGTTACTAATGGGTTGGATTAATATCATTTGAGCTTATGGGCTTCGAATGAACAGTGACCGCATGCATGCGTACGGCCCACGGCCCGGCACGGCCGGTACAGGGTTAGACAGAATCATACTCTTATTATTATTAGGATTTACCCCAAAGAAGAGGATATACACTCACCATAATTAGAAGATAATAATCAAGCTAATTCTGGTACTTATCCTTTCCTTGGGGCCGAAGCATCAGTGACAGCCCATTAGGGTTTCACTGCCTATATAAGGAACCCCCAAGGGTTCCACAAAGGTATCACATTCTTCACACTCTCAACTCTCATTCGATTATTTAACCCTAACCGATTACTTACTCTCACGCTGGAGTCTAATCGTGGGATACATTCCCACGGTAAGCCTAACGCGTGTTACTTTAGTGTGCAGGATCCCAACCAAATATTTTACTTGGTGTAGGAGCTGGAACCCAGCCAACCAGAATTAAGCCTAATTCGGGTCTAGCAAGGATCATCCAACTTTTGTATCAACATAAGGGACCATGCAAGGCTGATTAGTAGTCACCATGAAATTGTTAATAAACATTACATTTTCTTTGTAATTGTGGAAATTTGAATTTTTATGAGATCTGCAATAAGCGTAAAATAGGGACATATTGGTATGGACACCTACATATGTGCCCATACCATTTATTTTTCTGAATCGAATTTACTCATCTGGGGAAATTGTCTTATTTAACAATTGATATCCCCTTTTTGTCCAATTATCTCGTAGTGAGATTCTTTGAATAAGTATTTGATTACCGAATGCTGATACCCGACTGGATGTATCGATGTTCCTATCATTTCTTTTGATTATATTTCATTTGAATGACCTGGGTAACGATCCGAGGAGCTTTCGAATGCATACTCAAATCATGAAAACATGGGATAGACTCATATTCATTAATGTTTTCGTCTTAATCTTATTTGAAATTCTCTCGCGTAGATCATGTGTTAACCTTACTCTTTTTAAGGTTAGTTATGTCTCCAGATATCCTTGAATTTGTGAAGGATTATGAGTTATTATTAGTCTTTTGAGAAGTTCACATCTTATCAACGATAATGAAACTGGAAAGTTGATAGTGCCAGTAAAATGGATTGATTAACTATGACATAATGTCATTGTCTTAATTGATGGGAACTCGAGTAGAAATCCCTTAAAAGATAAGATGTTCCTTATCAAAAGTGATCTAAATAATTCTTGATGGATGACCATATCCTGCAATTAGACTTGAAAATTATACCATGAATGGTTATGGACTAGTCATAGATATTATAATCTAGAAAGAACTTAAAGTAAATGTATGAAAAGATGTTCATGTTATTTGAAACTTTAGAAGGTATTTGCTGGTGAATTACCTAGACTTTCGCCATTAAGGCAAGTTGAATTTGGTTTTGATTATATTCCCGATGCTGCACCCGTGGCGTGTGCACTATACTTCAGCACCATATGAATCGAAAGTGTTACCGTACAACTGAGAGAGTTGTCGGAGAAAGCTTTTATTCTACCAAGCTCGTCATTATGAAGAGGTATGGTGTTATTATTCCTTATATTTGTTGAATTACAGTGAACTAGGTAAATTGATAATCAAAATCTATATCCACTACCCAAGATGATAGATTTGTTCGATCATTTACAAGGTTCTAGCGTATATTCAAAAATTTGATCCACGGCATGGTTATCATCAACTTCGCATCCGCTAAAAAGATTATCTATTCCAATCACTACATCCGGGACTCGTAATGAACATTATGAGTTTCATGTTATGTTGTTTGGATTTACCAATGCACATGTAGCATCCACAAATTTGGTGAATCATGTGTGTAGGCTGTAATTTGATAATTTCAGGCTTGTGATCATTAAGGACCATTTGTTTGTTTCTAAGAATAGGAAGTAGTTAATAATCATTTATAGACCGCCCTGTGTTGGCCGAATAGTGAAAAGCTGTACCTTGAGTATTTAGCATGTAATTTAAGGCTTAATCCTTTACATTATTTGACCGTGTGATTAATAGATAATGAAATCTATATTGCCTCTTTAAAGATTAGAGCCATTAAGGATTTGGGTTATACCAAAAAGAAAGTGCAAAAATGTTTTGACAAATATTTATCAAAGGATTCTTAAGGAATCATTCCCTTATACCCAGAACATTTAACTAAACTCCTTTAGGGGTAAATGTTTGTGCATACCTCAAGACAACCTAAGAGGGATTGAGGAAACCATTTAAACCATTACTTGATAATTTGAAACGAAATTTTTTTCATTGCAACTAAGAAAATTTTGACCAAAGTATAACCAAAATTTTTTCGAAAATTTACGAATCTTATTCATTATTTTCAATAAATCAACAAAAATCGTGTTAATCAAATTCAAATTTATTTTGAATATCTTTCTATAATTGGACGAACCCAAAAATTTAAATTTTTTTTTACGTTGACGATTCATAAAAATTAAATATTTATTATTTAATTAATTGTAATAATCATCGACGCTTTAGACATCGGATTGAACAAAACTTATAAAAATGATAATGAGACGAAACTAAAATTTAGAAAATATGAAGAAAGAAATTCTGAGTGAATTGTGGTCATGATAGTTATTTCATCAGGGAAGGTGAATGTAGATACTGACACATAATATCGAAAGGATAAAGAATCAATTAGGATGTGTTCCTTAATAATAACTGTGCAAAATAAATTGCCGAGCAATTTAAAATATAGGTGATGCTTTTAAAATGGATAATATAGATAATAAAAGGGGTTTGCGGCTAATGTGAACCATTAGAATTGAGAAGCCGATGGCGTTAAATGTATAAAAGGCCGCTTGTGGTTGCCGAAATACGGAGGATTTCGAGATTTAGTCATGTTGGAATCTCATAAGATTAAGTATTCTACTCATGCCATTTCTGATTTAATGTATCTTTATCTGAAGAAGTTGTACTGATGGCAAATTATGAAGGCAGACATCGCCTCATACATTAGTAAACGTCTAAATATTGCAAAGGTCATCATCTGAATTTGATTCAATTTGGGTCATTGTCGACAGACTGACCAAATCTACTAATATCATTCCCGTTAATGATAAATTCTCGATGAAGAAATTGACTCTTTGTATTTAAAGGAGTTGTGTAAACATAGTGTGCCAC
Source organism: Glebionis coronaria (assembly GCA_025667525.1). Classification (NCBI taxonomy): domain Eukaryota; kingdom Viridiplantae; phylum Streptophyta; class Magnoliopsida; order Asterales; family Asteraceae; genus Glebionis; species Glebionis coronaria. Next base: position 336,523,378 of record CM046876.1, on the reverse strand, counting down.
ATCAATCATCTCTATCAAGATCCTGGCTTCGTATCGAATTTCTAGAGATTTGCTTAGAAGTCATTGAGAACGAACCTTGATGAGAGTACTGTTAACCACCCCAATCTAAGAGACGAGGTAAAGTAACGATGCAGAACACTAGAAGTGTTGTTTTATGCTTGAATAATTGACCTTTGGTAATAAACCGTATAATCGTTTTCCATTGGAGAAATCATCATTAATAATTATCGTATTAGGATCGAGATCGAATCTTGTGAGGATCTCTATAAGAGCATCTGTAAGTAGGAGTTGGGATGAAGCTACCCGACATACACCCATTGTGAGTAGGACATGTATTTTAGGTTTAAGGTTTCCTATGATGACAAACCTAACCTTACAAAATACCCGACCCTCGAGACCTGAAATGATTGTTGAAATTAGGATCTGATTATTGACTGCCAGTAGTGGGCAGGAGGTTATGTGAATATGAAATGTAGATTTTGAAGTGCAGAATGGGTAGCGAAGTTATGCCAAAAAATTTCACCAAGGAAAAAGTGAATTGATGATCTAAAAGATCATGGGAAATAAGTCCCCGTTGTATGGGACCATTGAGAAATTATAAAAAGTTGGTTTGAAAGGCATATAAGCTGGATCTACCCTAGGACTTCAAGAGCTGCGTGAATTATGTTCGTATATCGAACTTGATGAAATGTATATCAAGTGAAAATCTGATTGTTTCTTAGTAAAGTTTGGATCGGCGAAAGTTGCATTCATCAAAAACCCGTGAACATCATGGATAGAGAAAGTAGGTCAACATTAAGCCTGATCATATTTTCGTAGTTATGTTTGATGAAACTCGCGTATTGTAATGAATTACAGTTGAGAGAAAAGACCGAATGTGGAGGAAATACCCACGTGTCTCTAACTCTATAAGAAGCGAGTAGTAAGATAAATTGATATTTGAGGACAAAGATCCTGTTTAGGGGTAAATGCTATGACAACCGTCAATTTATGGTCGATATTTTATTCTCAAGTATTATTTAAAAACATTATTTTAATGTTGTATTATGAACTCACTCATTTTTAGGAAGAAATTTGGGTTTACATCTTGAAGTAGCATCGACTACGTCTAAACTGGAGTACTCTACATTACGTGCTTACGTTTACATATATCGTTTTTGGTGACAGTCCGACATTTTAGGAAATAAATTTATCCGTGAATATTATTTTGGAATTTTAAATCTGTGTTGGTTCACAAACTCACAAATTTACGAGAAGAGATTAGGACTTACGTGCATAATTTAACGTCTAAACCGGAAACACTAGGATTACGTATTTACGTTTTTGAACTCCATTTTTGATGAGACAATTTTTATTAGATTCGTTTTATGCCGTTGATTCATAATTTATAAAAACGTTTTTCGTAACACGATCCGAGGGCACGCAAATCAAGGAAGCTAGAATCAAGGAGTACCCGTAAATTAATGGGGACGGGACAAGTTTACACTTGCCCACCCCCATACATGTGACATCTAAAACTTCACCAACAGACATGCTATGTGTCAATTTAAGATGCAAACTAAGACACTTGTCCTAGTTTGGCATCAAAACCATCTACACATCAAAACTAGCCTAAACTAAACCACTACCTTCATTTCTACATGCAAACTCACACATAACTCTCCTTTCTCTCCCTATGAACGTCCCATATCACCACACACACCACCATTTGATCAAAAATCAACCATAAATCATATGTATAATTTACATATGATGAATACCCATTGAAAAGATGAAGATTGGAGGTGGTTATAACATGTGAAAAGGAGTTTCCATGGAGTTTAGGGGCTGATTTTCAATAAGGTATTCATGCTTATGAATATCTCAAGGAGTTCATTTGCCATGTTAAAGATGTGGTGACAAGAATCAAGTCTTGTATATCATAAACCTCATCATTTCATCACTTTGGTGGTATAGAGATTATTTCTTCCTATCATCTTGTTATTTTGAATATGTAATCTTGTATTTTATTCATTTATGTATATGTATATAATGATGAATGATGATCAAAAGTATTATGTGGGGATCTTGTGTTGATAAATTTGGTTAAAATGATTAAAACCTACATGAAAGGATGTTAAAATCATGGCAAAAAATGTAGGCTGTATAAAACAGTAAAGAACTATATGATAAATTGTTAAAGTGGCTTGGATAAATTAATATACAGTAAGGTATGTGACTTATACATATGTGAGAGTTGGCCACACAATGGAATCCATAAAATGAGTGAGATATGATTAAAATAATATTGAAGTTCAAATTTGTATAGTCTGTTTTGGACGAACTATTACAGACAGTTAGAAGTTTATTGAGCAGTAGCTAAAGCTGAGTTAATTGTAGCACATATTATGTAGTCTGTGATACCCAAAGATGAGATTCTATCTCCTTGTAGACCTCAAGATATGGTAAAAATGGTGAAAGTGAAACTCATAATCAGATTTATAAAATAAAAGTATATATTATAAAATTAGCACTCAAGTAAAAATAATATAAAATGTATACCTAAAACCCACTAACTTATATGTTACTTATAAATAATTTTATACTTTGATTAATAAATTGGACACTTTATAAAAATTTCAATTTGATAACTTTTATAAGTTATAAAACTATATACATAACTTTTACGTCTTTTCGGCTAAAACCGAAAGATTAACGTTTTCTTCAATTAAAACTTAGACGGTCGGACCCGTCTAATCTAAACTTTTTGTAACTCATCTACTGATACGTAAGTACATCTTACAAGTAAAACCGATAAAACCCGAGCTTTATAACTTATGGACACTAACGGGCCAAAGTAGCCTTATTGGACTATTGACCCAATAAGTTGGGCTAAACACTAATGGACTTACTCATAGGGCTTAACCCACTTGGGCCCAACATATGAGTAAAGACCTGATATTAAAAGTATAAATGGACTAATATAAAGATTTGAACTCTTAATGGGCTTTTAATGGGCTTATTGGGCCTCAATATGGAACTGGATTGAAACTAGTGTAACTAGTCAAAAATATGACTAACACATAACACTATAATATTGAATGAAGATATAAAAACCCACTTGATCATCATCATACTTATGATATCATCATATATACATAGCCATTGTTTTTATAAAGTCATTGGACAAGAGACTAAGACGAAAATTATTTGTCTAGGTTTCCGTGATTGAAGCACGTACCGTACATCCAAATCGCCGATAACCGTCTTTCCCAATCAATGTGAGTTCATAGCCTCACACTCTTTTAAATGTTTTATAAAATGTTTTATAAACCCGCGACGGAGATAACATGTTAGTTTTAATAAAATAGGACACCAGTTGTCCCGATTGTTTGCTTATTGATATGGACCCGAATGATTGAATGACCTGATGAATGAAAAAAATGGATTATTATTAGTTAGGTTATGTCACTAAAAGTCCCATTAGTATGAACTATGAACTACCGGGATTTGGTAGACGCTTATGCATATAATAGTACTATTTGGGGAAGATCACCCCAGTTCGCGCCTTGACGGTTGATCCCCGTCGTGCCACATTGATTGGTAAGCGAATTTATGTATGAGAAGATTTTGTATAAGAGTGATTATTGTGACGAAACGCTGTTTTAGATGGGCAAATGAGTTTCGGGTTAGCTACCCGTTGTTTGTTATAGTATGGTTTACACATTGAATTACGATATATTGCCTGACTAGCAATACGGGGTCTTATTATTGATATTATATTCGTGTTTTGGTTTACATAACCTTTTTCTTGTAACGGTTTTCATTAAACTCTATACAACGTTATAAAACGTATTGTATGATGTTTTTACGACAATGGTTCGTATAATGGACTAGAAGGCTGAAGCCTATATTATGATTTACAAGTAAGAGTTGTATAAAATTTCTTTCGCCTATTTCATGGCCTACTACAAAGATTTGTACAAAATAATTTTCGGTAATAAATTTAAACCGATGATATATTAATGGTTTTTATTAAACTCTATGAATTCACTCGGCGTTATCGTTGACCTTTTCTTTTAACATGTTTTGTCTCAGGTACTTGAAGGTAATTCTTGGGAAGACGACAAGAATTTATGGCCCGCACTTAAATAACAATTTCCATTCAAATGCTTTGTAAAAATTGTATGAAATACTATGACTTGGGACCTATGTAATTTGATGTTTATGAATGGAAAATGTTTTATTATTAAACGACGCGATTTTTAAGCGTTGTCTATGATTTGAGTAATGTGCTATCCCGTAACACCAACGACTCTTCCGTTGAACTAACGTATGAATATTTGGGGGTGTTACAATTTCCATCAATACCATTTCATGAAAATAAAAAATATATAAATAGAATTGTTTTCCTTTGCATTGCATTGTATAAAATCAATATCATGCATCATATAGTGTAGAGTAGTGTAAGAGCATTACATATTGGCCAAGGTGGATTAATTATGAGAAAAATGTAAATTGGTGCTTTAAAATATGGCATTGCATGTGGTCATGGCAATGGTCAAGTGTAGGGGATTTGATATGAGTGAAATATCATATAAATTTAATTATATTAAACCCTAAAACACGAAGCAAAATACCAACTTTAATGTGTCAAAACGGAATTATGTGGTGTTTTGTGTTTGTGTTCACTTGTGTAGGTAATTTGATACAAAATGAAGAAATCATGGAAATAAAGCTCATTTATGAAGAAAAGACAAGAGAAGGATCAATAATGAGAAGCCATGAGAAGACAAAGGACCTATCTTGACAATATTCAATAGATGAGGGACTAAAGTGCAATTTTGATAAAGTCAAGATCAAAGTCAAATCTGGTCAACCCTCAAGTCAACCAAGCCAAAGGGCTTCAAATGTTCAAGAATGCAAGTTAAAGGATTAGTTTTGCCAAAGATATGAAGTGTCAAGTTCAAATTATAAATCTGCCAACATGAGGGACCTAAACTGCCAAGTTTCAAAGTTTATATTGTGCTTGATCCAAATTAAAACACTACAGCCAATAAGAATGCAAGAAAGTTGAAACATGGATCACCAACTCAGCTGTCACCTCATCCACTCAGCCGTCGACTAATAAATAAAAGCAATCTCAACAGTAGGCGCACTCTCTTTCTTTCAACCAATGAGAAGACGCCAGCAGATAATTAATATATCTAGTTTTGGATATCAATCCGTGTGAAAGGATGAAAGCCAATATAAAAGAGCCACATGGCAACTCCAACTTAACAGCGAACCCAGATCACAGATTTTGCAAGAGACCATTTCAGATCAAATGTTGTACATGAATATTGCTCAAAATCAAGCAAGGAATTCAACCCACGTGCTTAATTAGGCTACCATTAATTGAATTAAAAACCCCCAAAGGAGTTCGTCACTCAAAATTTTCAATTGAGCAAATTTGTACACTTGGCAGCTTGTCATTGGTTGGAACGCGTCACCAACTCCAACAAACTCCTACTTCAGCTCTATAAATAGGCTCTTACCCCTTTCATTTGTACATGTAGCTTAAGTGTGAATTTACTCACACTTATGAATTTTAGCTTTCTAATCAATTAGCTTTTTCCTTTCTTAGCTTCTCTTAGGTGTTTGACACACACCTAAGAGGTAGTTAGTTAGTTACAACAAAATTGTAACCACTTTTCATTTCCTCAATAAAAATTCAGTTCAATTGCCTTCAAATCTCTTTACTTTCTACTGCAATACCTTACCGTTGTTGTTACTGTTAGTTTCTATTGACCTCACTTGATCAACGGAAGCTATTTGAAGTGTTTTGGAAGCCTGTTAGTAATCAATTCAGTTCTTGTGAAGCAGTTGTAGCAGTTTTGGGTAGATTGATAAAAAATGGTTAATGGAGGTGATTGAGGATGCTGATTAGTTGATTTTGGGTTTGAAGGAAGGTTGTTAGAAGGCTCAGCTCCTCTCTACTCCTACAACGGAGGCCTAATGCTAAAAGGTGCTCAAATTCTTAGTTTTGTTCCCCTAAACAGTTCTGCATGATAAATTCCTAATTAGCTAGTGTAAATCTGTTCTCTTGATGATTTTGGAACTCTGTTGATGTACCTGTGGGAGTTTGATCAGTTGTTTGTTAGTTGCTATGTTGAATCTCTTATAGTCATTCTTAAATTTGTTTGTAGATTGTTAGAGTGTCATAGCTTGCTCAATTCTTTTAGATCCAGTTTGATTGTTGGTATTTTTTGTTTGATAATAGATTGTTGTTAGCTGTGGCTTAATTGTGTTTTGACTCATTGAATTTAGTCTAAAATTGCATAGATCTGTCATAATAGTCCAAGTAGTTCAATCTAGTGTAATTCTATTAGTTCTTGGTTCTTAGCAGCTGCATTTGGTTAGTCCTACTTGTTCAAATAGTTTTCACCTCAAATCTCAGCATAAAACATTGGTTAACTATGTACAAATTCTCATCTCAGTTTTAACTAGTGTTTGGATCAAGGCATTTTCAGTTAATCAGTTGTGGATTCTTGTTGCTTTGAACTCAATTGCACTTAGTAAACCTGTAAAAGTTAGTGTGTAAGTTTTCTCAGTCAAACTAGAAGTAAAAATTGCATTTGCAACAAAAATAAGTGTTTAGTTTTCATTGTAAGTGTCTGGATTCTTCAGTTTGCTCTAAAAACTTTGTTTCTCAGTGTTATAAGTCATACTTTGGCTTTTTGGAAACCTTTTCTTACCAGCTTTTCATTTTGCTATTTCTTTTTGTCCAGTTTTATGTGTAGCTTATTGAAATAAGCATTTTCATTTCTCTAATGTGCAACTAGCATAAGTATTAAACCAATTTCAATACAAGCAAATCTACTTCATAAATCTTGCTATTTTCTTTCATAAATATCTTTAGAAACATGTCAAAAGCATTTATGGAGATTTTCATCTTTTTCTAGTTTTTGGTCATTGAAAGTCAAATAAGCTCATTTTTTGCTGATTTTAAGATTACTGCTTATTCATTCAATCATTTTCAGATATTCTTGACATTCTATGCTTCTTGTTAGGTGCTTGATCAATTTCATTCACAAAATCATTTTGTAACTAATAGAATAAGCTTGTAGCTTATTGTGTGCTTATTGAAAAAGTCATTCTTGAGTTCTAGTTTGTTTCAGTAAGTTTCCTTTTGGCTGGTTAGCTTAAATCTATTTTAAAACCTTTTGCAAAAAGCTAGACTTGAAAAGAACAAGTAATAAGCTCATACGAGCTTATTTTGGTTTAGCCCGTTTTAGTTTTCTCAAACATTTTTGTGCAAATTACCCTCCTGAATTTTAGGTGTTAGTTTAATCTTGATAGTTAATTTTCTGTTACATTTCAGTCCTTCTAGTTTTGACAGTTACATTTTCAGTTTATGAATTTGTGAATTTGTTAACATATTTGGCCATAAACTTTCCAGTTTTTACATTTGCAGCTTATATAGTTTTGTCATGCATTAATCACTTGTACTCTAGGCTTAACCATTTGTACCTTTAGCATAAAAACTTGTACTTTGTGAATAGTAATTGGTACTTGCACTTTGTTTTACGGATATGTAGCTTTAATATTTTCATTTTTCTATGTGATTGTTTGAATTAGACATATAATCCAAATAATCTTTTACAACCAAAAACAAATTAAAGCTCGATATTAGTAGGCCTTTCAATTTGTCTTTGATGACACGCCATAATCACACGTGACATTCCATTTACGAAAATGGGGTGTTACAATTATGGTATCAGAGCCAAGGCTTCGACCTGTAGGCTCTCAAAACACGACCTGTGATTAGTGGGTAGTCACTATGGTCTTCCTAGAACCGACAGTTGGTTTTCATGCATTCATTGTTTTCATGCATTCATATATATGTCATTATCGCAGGTTTATGACTAAGTAATGGTTGGTACATGACTGGCCCAATTTAGTCGCATGTGCTTTTATCGAAACTTTTAACTTTGGTACTGACCCATTGGCGTCCCCTCGCCATGTCTCTTGTTTTGAGTGAACTAACCATAGGCGTTCACTCTCGCGCATATAAAAGTTTTCATAAAACTACATCATGCATTCATATACTAGTTTTCTTGCATAAAATTTTCTCATGATTTATTGGTATAATTTTTTTTTCATGTATATATTTTATGTTTTGATCAGTTTAATCATGTATTATTTATGTTATACTGTCAGATGGTTCTCACACGCAAGCAGGAACAACTCAATGCAGCAGTCCAAGCTGCGATGCAAGTTTTGCTTCCTCAGCAGAGGAACAAAATCAGGGCTGAGGTGCAGGCTGCCAACAATCAGCAACAGCACCCAATACCTCCTCCTCCTCCAACAACAACATTGGTCACATGGCTGGACAGATTCAACAAGCAACGCCCTCGATCCTTCGAGAAAACTGATAGCCCTAGTGAAGCTGAAAGTTGGTTGGCTCATATTGAGAAGATATTTGATGCAATGGGCTGTGACCCCGTCTTCAAGTCGAGGTTGGCATGTTACAAGTTCGAATGTGTTGTGCTAGGATGGTGGAAGGCACTCAAGCAGTTTGGGGGAGCTGATGATTGGGTGGATGGTTTGACTTGGTCTTAGTTCAGGGAGTTAGTGATGGGACAGTTCTTCCCCAAGGCTGAGCAAGACAAGATAAAGAGGGAGTACCACAGAATCAGGCAGAGAGCTGGGGAGAACAGCAACGAGTTCATGCAGCGCTTTCTTCGTTTGGCTGGTTTTCTTGGCGCAACAGCAGGTACTGCCGAAGAGCAAGCATACCACTTCCGATGGGATCTTCGTACATCGGTCCCCAAAAACTTGGTCTGTGATACTTTCAACACGGTGGCACAAGTTGCCGATGCAACACGTAAGCTGGAGATGCTGCAAAAAAGAGAAGAGTTCGGGGAAGAAGAGAGACCCGAGAAGAGGTAAATATTCGTTATTTAGCGGTGACCATTCCGAATTTTTTCAGTATATTCCAATATTTATATCTCTTTTAAACGGTGCATCTTCCAGACAGAAGACTGGGGACTGGTCTCAGCCGGCTACTCAGCAACAGCCTACTCAGCCCAAGGGAAACGGTCAGACTCAAGACCGTTCTGCTATGGATAGGCGTGGCGGTAATGATAATTACCGTAACAACACTGGAAACTCCAATAGCAGGAGGTCTTTACACTTACTCATTTCTTATGTTACATGCAATAGTTCATAATTCAGACACATTAGCAATCTTCTACCAGGAATCAAGATAACGGGAGGGACCAGAACCAAAGAGGTTCACAGCCTAACCGTCCAGCTATCACTGGTATCACATCTTACGAATTTTTCGCATTCTCCTTTTGTACCTATAAACCATGTCTCATGTATACTGTCTTAATAGGCTCCCAGCCAACAAAGGCACCTGCTGGAGGGTATACTCATCCTCTTTGCACTACCTGCAACCGTAGGCACCCAGGGCCATGTCGCCATAACAGCGATGCATGCTACAAGTGTGGCCTTACTGGTCATCGCATGAAGGACTACCGCAAGGGCGAGATGGAGGGCATATCAGGACATGTTGATTCCAAGCCGCCTCCTACTAGTGGACGCGTTTACACGACTTCACGCGATCAGGCCAACAAGTCTACAGGTACCATCACTGGAATCTTATATATGTATAGCCAAGCTGCATGTTTTATTTGATACGAGTGCTACTCATTCGGTCATTTCTACTGCTTATGCTAAGAATGTTAGGATATCCCCTATGCCATTATAGAATGTATTAAACATTTCCACGCCTCTAAGAGACTCTGTACGCATAACCCATGTGTACAAGAGCCTTCCCTTAGAGTTTGATGACAAGATCCGTCCTGTTGACGCACTTCTGCTGGACATGAATGATTTTGACATGATATTGGGCATGGACTGGCTATCCAAACATCATGCCACCATAGACTGCCATACATATCAGGTCATCTTCGGTGATGATAATGCACCAGAGTACATTCACAACGGGGTCGTACCCGGAAGATCTGTACAAATCATATCAACCCTACAAGCACGTGCATTACTTTCACATGGTTGTGAGGGCTATCTAGCTATTGTTTATGACATGGATGCTGAATCTCCATCAATTTAAAATCAACCGATAGTGTCAAAATTTCCAGACGTATTTCCAAAAGAACTTTCGGGCATACCACCTGCACGAGAAGTGGAGTTTAATATCGAGCTCATTCCAGGAGCTGTGCCAATTTCCAAGGCTCCTTATCGCATGGCTCTCATAGAGTTGAAGGAGCTGAAGGACCAATTGCAAGAAAGTCTAGAACGAGGCTTTATTCGACCGAGCGCATCTCCATGGGGCGCGCCGGTCTTACTCGTGAAGAAGAAGGACGGCAGTATGCATCTTTGCATAGATTATCGCGAGCTCAACAAAATCACCATCAAGAATAGGTATCCTTTACCATGCATTGACGATCCGTTTGACCAACTCCAAGGGGCCAAACATTTCTCCAAAATTGATCTGAGGTCGGGCTATCATCAGCTACGGGTTAAGGAGCAGGATATCGCCAAGACTGCTTTCCGTACACGCTATGGGAACTACGAATTTATAGTCATGCCATTCGGCCTTACCAATGCTCCAGTTGTGTTCATGGATTTGATAAATAGAATCTTCCATGAATTTCTGGACAAGTTCGTCATTGTATTCATTGACGACATCCTGATATTCTCTAAGTCCAAGGAGGAACACGAAGACCATCTTCGTACAGTGTCACAGATTCTTCGCCAGAAGCAGTTGTATGCTAAATTCTCTAAGTGTGATTTCTGGTTAGACAAGGTGGCATTCTTAGGTCACATTATATCAGCAGAAGGAATCACCATGGATCCAGCAAAGGTTGAGGCTGTTACCAAGTGGCCAAGACCGACAACAGCGACTAAGGTTCGCAGTTTCCTATGTCTAGCTGGTTACTACCGTAGGTTCGTATAGAACTTTTCCCGTTTAACGCTACCATTTACCAAACTGATGCGGAAAGGGGAGAAATTCGTCTGGACTGAAGGAAGAGAGAAGAGCTTTGAAGACCTAAAGCAGAAGTTAGTATCTGCACCAATTCTTACTCTCCCATCTGGTACAGGTGGATTTCAAATCTACAATGATGCGTCAGGGAAGGGACTTGGCTGTGTTCTCGTGCCATATGAGAAAGTGATCGCGTACGCTTCACGACAGCTTAAGCCTTATGAGGAAAATTATCCTACGCATGACTTGGAACTTGCAGCAGTCGTGTTTTCATTGAAGATATGGAGGCTGAAAAGCATCAAAAAGCCACCTAGATCGGGTGGTCGGGGATGATCAAAGAACATATATGACATTTTAGGTTCTAGTGAGAGAAACTTAGAGAGAGGTGAAAGAAAAGATGTGTGTTTTATTTTAAGTGAAATGAAAACAATGAAAAATGACTAAACTTCCACACCCCCATGGAGAGTTACGAGGGGTATTTATAGACCTATCTTACCTAGACTATCCATCCTTTACATAATAAGTCCCTGCATATGGCAAAGGATGTAAATCTAGTTCAAGTCACGTGGAAGGCGCCAGCTTACAAAAAATAAGTCTAACAATCTCCCTCCAAGATGGTGACTCACGTGAGTTGGTTAGAATGATTCCTACAAGCAAAAATAAAGAAAAATGATAAGCTTGAATTCCAGCATTCCTTGAGACAGGAGATTGGGAGGATTATATCTGTTTGGTAGAGTTTGCATACAACAACAGTTGGCACACAAGTATTAAGTGTGCTCCATTCGAGATGTTGTATGGCAGGAAGTTTCGCGCCCCAATCTACTGGGATCAGGTTGGTGAGGGAACACTTGAAGGACCGGAAATGGTAGAGTTGACCAACGTGAAGGTTGTTGTAGCTAAGAAGAAATTGCAAGAAGCACGATCACATGAGAATAGTTATGCCGACAAGCATGGTAGGGACTTACATTTTAAAATACGTCTTTCTTAAGGTATCGCCGACACGTGGTGTTAAGTGTTTTGGAATCAAAGGGAAGCTAAGTCCTCGATTCATCGGACCTTTTGATGTCATTGAGCGAGTCGGTGAAGTATCTTATCGTTTAGCGCTACCTTCGCAGCTTTCTCACGTTCACGACGTTTTCCATGTGTCCTTACGCAGAGGGTACAAGTATCATCCCCTTCACATGGTTCAGTATCCACTGGAACAGATTCGTGAAGATCTTACCTTCATAGAGGAACCCGAACGAGTTCTTGACAGGAAAGAACTAGTCATGAGGAGGACGACTATTCCATTCGTCAAAATCCTTTGGAGGGATCATACCGAGCGGGAAGCCACTTGGGAGACCGAGGAGTCTATCCGGACTTCTTAACCTCATTTCAAGTTTTGAATTCGTGTATGTTCCTCTTTTCCAGTTTACGTTATCTATAATTCGGGGACGAATTATTCTTTTTAGGGAAGAAGAGTTGTAAAACCCGCATGCTTTTACCATGAATAGTACCCTTATAATCGTACGTACATGATTAAAACTTTCCTTTTATAACATGTATATGTGTCACGAATATAAATTACAAGAATTACGTACGTGTTATTACACGATAAATATTAAGTACGAGATAGTTCACGATAATTATTATGGATAATAAATAAATCACGAACATGAAATTATGAACGTAAGAATCACGAACGTATAATTATGTAATTACGTAATTATTATTACGACTACGTATAAGTATATAAGATAACATGAACATTTAATAATAACATCACGTAAATACGAGCACGGGAACACGTAATAAATTAGAACACGAAAAACTAGGGTTTTCCCCTTGGTAGGCCCTAGTAGCCATGGCACACACAAGATGTTTCTTTTTAATTAAAGAAAACTAAAACTACAGAGTTTTCATAAAAGTATTTTTACAGAAAAATTAAAAACCCTAGCTTCCTTTGCACCCCATAGTCGCGGCACACACATCAACACAAGGAGGATTCGATTTTTATTTTTGGATCTTTGATAATTGGTTCGTGTTCGTGTTATTTTAAATCACACGTCAAGGTAAAACATTAAACCTTAATCTTTAATCTTTTTATTTAATTATGTTTTTATGTTAGATCTTTAAAAACATTAAATAAAACATGTTATGGAATTAAATAAAACATGGAAAAAGGGTTCGTTTTGGCTTGGTTTGTGGTTCGGCAGCTGACCGAGAGTCAAAGGACTCTCGGTGTCCCTTTTAAGCCACAACCGAGACCCCGTAAGGGGCTCGGTGTGGGTCTCGGCGCAGCACCAAGCACCACCGGCTTGCGCCGGTGGCTGTTTGGGTCGGACGGGGGGAAGCAGCGAGGAAGTAGGGGGAGACCACCGGCTTGCACCGGTGGGATCTCAAAGCTGGCAGCGGCTAGCCACGGTGCAGTAGCGGCAGCAGCCGCCGCTGTTGGCAGCGCAGCCACCAGCCGCCGCCGCAGCCGCGGCTGTGGGTGTGGTTGGTGGTGGGGTTTTGGTTTGGGCCGGTTCACGGGTTTACGGGTCCGGTTCACGACATGTTTTTAATAAAATAATACATGGGTTCGGTTTATTATATTATTTTACAAGTTTATGTATTTACAAGTTAATTAAGTTAATATACCATGTCATATAATTAATTTAATTAAAACATGAATTAGGTTTATTATTATTATTAATAATACATGATTATAACCTAAGTATTTTTATTATGAAATTTAGACTAAAGTAATTAATTAATTATTAAAACATGACATATAACTAATTAATTTTCATGACTTAGGTTATATTAATATAAATATTAATACATGTTTAACCTAAGTATTATATACACTTTAATTTAATTAAATCATGATTATATTTAATTAAATCGTATAACATATAGTTAATTTAATTAACATGTTATAATTAATAAACTATACTATTAATCACATGACTTAGTATATTTAATCAGTAAAACTTAAGCTTATTTTATTAGCTTAATAATCCAGCTTATTTAAATATGGAAACTTTATATTTTTAGAAACCTATCTATTTTAAGCAGTTATTATATTTATGGAAACTTTCTATTTTTAGAAACTTATTTATATTAAGCAGTTAATCTATTTTTGGAAACTTTCTATTTTTAGAAACTTTCTATTTTTGGAAACCTTCTATTTTAAGAAACCTGCTATTGTTAGGAAGTTACTTATTATTACACAACTAGTATAATAATACAAGACATACAAGTAATACTTAATCAGGATATTCAAAATACATGATAAACACAACATAACGGTAAAATAAGTAAAACAAGACATGAACATATAAAACAAGCTAAGAAATGATATAAAACCAGTTACATATGTGACACCCCGGGTCGGGTCAAAATATGCGGAATTATCAACGGAGATGTCACAAGGGTAGATCGATAACACATAGTTCATAGAGCATAAGATAAGAGATTATTCAAAACATATTACATGGTTATCGTACAAATTTATAAAAATTGTTTTCAACATGATAAAGTAAGATGTTTATTTTTCCCAAATAGAACCCTTGACGAGTCATACAATGCAGATTACAATGATGCTTGAGTCCATGCACACACCACATACTAAGTTCATCTTCCTGAGAAAAACATGCTTTGAGGGTCAACATAAAGCTAGTGAATTTACAGGTTTAGTAATAATTAGTTTGGACATACATCAATCATGGAAGTAACAATGCAGAAAGCATTTGTACTAAAAGGTAGATTACATTTTCTGATACTCGAAACTGAAGTTTAACCTTCCATAGTTCTCAACAGATGAGAACGTAGTGTCCTACAAAAAGACACCCAAACCCAGTTCCAACATGGTATACATCTGTTGTCCCGGCCAAGGCACAGTGAGCATGACTCACCCAGATGGGGATGGTCAATCCCAAATAGATCTATTTATAACATTCGGGCAATTTACAACAATTTAACAGTTTCTATAATAGTCAATCGTAGTCAAGTTTATACAATTCCATTATGTACAATAAAATAGTTGCATGTTTTATCCCCCGTGGAGGAATAGTTTATCAATAGTTTATATGGGGATGTAAACTCACCTGGGAGTTGGCAATAGCTGTATAATACAAATATCCAAATAATGCTCACGCCACAAGCTATGCCTAATCAAATAGTACTATCTTAATAGATAATACAAGGAACGTATGTGTATGCTTATACAGATTTTTAATCAGTTTATTAATGCTACAATGTTTATTTAATTATTGTAGTACAAGTATTAGTACTATCCATTTAAACTTGTATTTAAGTTTCATACTTAAGTAAACATAGAATGTTTTACTTATAATATTAGTTTACGTCCGTAGTATATGTATTAATAATAATCAGTTAAACTTACAATTAAGTTTCATATTTAAGTAAACATAAAATGTTTTACTTATAGTATTAGTATCCATACATGCATTCAGTTTATCTTACGTTCATATAATTTTATTTCCTAAAAGTATATGAGTACATGTATTAATTATACATATCCATATTGTTTATACAATTTATTTCATAAAGCAAAATATAAATATTTTATTTTTTTAAAGTAAAAATATAAATATTTTATTTAACTTTAAATTCCCATAAACTATTTAACATTTGTAAAATAAGTTATAAATTACAAGTTTTAGAATTTATACTTTAAATCCTTATGATTTAGGGTTTACTCAAGTTTTACTAAATTTAAAACAGAATTAGGGTTAGGGCTAGTTTAAGTTTCGGAGTATTACAAAACTAGTCCCTCCATATTTTAAGTAAAGTAAAACTTTCGGATTTTACACTTTTAGTACCTAAGGATTGTTATACTTTCAAATTATGGTAGATTTAGTCCTCCTAGTTATAACTAGGTTTTATTACTTTCATAAAATGGTAAAAACAGTCCCTAGGGTTTCTTTAGGTTTCAGATTATTACAAAAGTGGTCCTTAGGGTTATGACATGACAAAACAACTTTTAGAAACTTTCCAAAATGGTCCCTAGGGTTTAATATGCCACGGATGGTATTTACTAAACCCTAGACTTTCGGATAATTACATTTTTAGTCCTTGTGTTTAATAGTTTATCAAAACAAGTTTCAAATGGCATGGTTATAGTCCTTAAGTTTCATAAATTGTCATTTTAGTCTAAAAGTTTTTATAAGTTATATTTTATTATAAACACTTTTATTTAAAAAATCCAAAACTTTAAATGGGCTCATTAAATGAGCTAAAAGATCTAATAGGCCATCTAGTGGGCCTAAATACATTGTAAGTCCACTAATTTGTTAAATAGGCCTTTAATACATTTATTGGGCTTAAATAAATTTTTAAGTCCACTAATTAATTAAATGGGCCTAAACACATTCTTAAGTCCATTAAGTTACTAAGATTTGTTAAATGGGCTTAGTGGGTCCATTAAGTCTTGGACTAATGTTGCATGGGCTTTATTAGTCCATCAATACTACTTTTTCATTTTATATAAGTAATAATCTAGGATTTTCTCATAAGCTTATTATTAGCTTATCCATATTTAGTTATAAACCTTAATAAAAGAATAAACTCATAGTTTTTTTTATTTGGTGTATCAAATGAGATCTAGATTTGTTACAAGGTTGCATGCAAGTCATAAGCTCTAATATGAGCTTATAACTCACGGCTATAAGTTTTAGCTTATTAAGATAAGTCAAGACTTGTTTTAAGGTTATATGTAATTATAAGTGTCCCAAAATAAGATCTAGCTATGTACAAACCAGGAAACCAAATCATAAGTCCATGTATATACATATATAGCTCACGACTATAATTTGATCTTGGTGTTTCCAAGATGAGGTTTTTAGCTAGTTTTGTGTTTTGTAATTATTTATAAAGTCCAACATAATTATCTAGGCTTATTGCATGTTTCCAAGGTTACCATGAATCCAAGAAAAACAACATATAGCCCACGACTATATTGTTTTTCCCCAAATGTTCCCATAAGATCTTTATGCTTGTTTTATGTTTATTAGGTTAAGTTAAGTTCTTAACACTAGATCTAGGTTTTACGTAGACATGCATGTACATTTAAAATCCATCCAAGGATATATATAGCCCACGGCTATATTTGTATACATAAAGTGTTTTAGTGATTTTTAGTATTCCAATATATGTAGATAAATACATATTCCATTACTCGAAACTTGTTATAAAAATCATTGATGTTCACTTAATTATGACGTGACCTTTAAGGTCATGGTTTTTCATGGTTTTGAGTTACACAAGTTTACTTATGAGATTTATGATTATTAGTTAACCAAAATCCCAAAAAGTAAGATTTGTAACCCACGGCTACATTTAAATTCATAAAATAAGTTATATGATTTTTAATCAAGTTTAAACATAGAATACTAGTCCTAGGTTTCTTTATCAAAAGTTTTTAACCATGACTAATGGTATTCCAAAATATATCGTGACCTTAGATGGTCATGGTTTTAACAAATTGTTTTTTAACAAGTTGTTATATGTGTTTATAGGTATATGTTAATGCATTAAAGGAAAATGAAGAAAGTATAATGAGTAATACCTTTCTTGCTAAAGTTACCAAGGGAGATCTAAAGAACAAAGAGATTAGGGATCTAATCTTGATTAATATAGAAACCCTAACTATAACCAAGCTGTGACCTTTAAGGATTCGGCTAGGGCTTTCTATAATGATTCCAAAGGTGGAGATACTACTAAATGATTAGTAGTTAAGATGAGATAAAGATCTAGTGAAGTTAATGTATGTTCTTGGATGTATATGGCTTAAAGCCGTATGATTTGAGAGAGAAAAGAGTTGAGAGAATGAGATTAGATTTGCATGTGAAAGAATGAAGAGTGTGTGTGTTTACAGCACCACCCCGTTATTTTAGATTTGTCCTCAAAGCTACTAAAAACGTAGTTATCTTTTAAGCGAAAAGATATTCTAAGTATATGGTTCATTTCGGACACTATCAGAAATGAATGGTGACATCAATGCGAAGTGATCTACATCTAGGTTACCCTTATACGTCCGGTTGAGTAGTAACGGATGTTGCTGCTACTATGGTTGGATAGAAAGCAATGCAAAAAAGATCTTTATCCGAGTCGCACTATAAATCCGATTGAGCAGTAATGGACGCTGCTACTACTATGTATGGACAGAAAGCAATGCAAAGAGATCTTTATCCGGGTCGCACTATACATCCGATTGAGCAGTAATGGATGCTGCTGCTACTATGGATGGATAGAAAGCAATGCAAAGAGATCTTTATCCGGATCACACTATACATCAGATTGAGCAGTAATGGATGCTGCTGCTACTATGGATGGATAGAAAGCAATGCAAAGAGATCTTTATCCGGGTCGCACTATACATCCGATTGAGCAGTAATGGATGTTGCTGCTACTATGGATGGAAAGCAATATAAAGAGATCTTTATCCGGATCAGACTATACATCAGATTGAGCAGTAATGGATGCTGTTGCTACTACTGATGGATAGATGACGATGCAGAGAGATCTTAACCAGGATCACACTATACATCACATTGAGCAGTAATGGATTCTGTGGCTACTACTGATGAACAGATGACGATGCAGAGAGATCTTTATCAGGATCGCACTATACATCAGATTGAGCAGTAATGGATGCTGCTGCTACTACTGATGGACAGATGACGATGTAGAGAGATCTTTATCAGGATCGCACTATACATCAGATTGAGCAGTAATGGATGCTGCTGCTACTACTGATGGACAAATGACGATGCAAAGTGATTTTTATCAGGATCGCACTATACTTCAAATTGAGCAGTAATGGATGCTGCTGCTTCTACTGATGGACAGATGACGATGCAGAGAGATCTTTATTCAGGATCACACTATACATCCGATTGAGCAGTAATAGATGTTGCTGCTACTACTAATGGACAGATGACGATACAGAGAGATCTTTATCAGGATCGCACTATACATCAGATTGAGCAGTAATGAATGTTGCTACTACTACTGATGGACAGATGACGATGTAGAGTGATTTTTATCAGGATCGTACTATACATCAGATTGAGCAGTAATGGATGTTGTTGCTACTATTGATGGACAGATGAGGACTTCTCAACGGGGGTCTCGGTTACATCCTTCCAAGAGTTGGGAGTGGACCAATGGTGTTGTGGATTTGGTTTGGAGGGAAAATCCACTACAATTGGTTTCTGGTTTGAGGAGGACACGCCAGCATGCTTTATATGTTTAGAAAGCTAGGGATGCACTACTCCTGCATCCCTTTCACTGGTGAAGGATATGTTATATCTCCACACCCGATAGTGAAAAATTGGGGGTTGAAGGTTAAAAAAATTAACTAGAAACCCTCCTGTGTCAACAACTATACACGAAAGACTTGTTGATATACCTCAAGCCTGTGGAGTCCAAACATTAGTTGATAGCAATAAAACTTCTACCCATCAGAAAGGTTAAGATTATTGTTGATGGTGATTGGGTAGGAAGTTTCAAAGAATCTGCTTCATTCGCAGCGGTGATGGGCGAAAGAGGCACAGAAAAGAAGTACCTCAAATGGTGGAAATAAAAGAAGATACCATGAATAAAGAAGTACGCATTTTGCGGGATGCTGCCAAGGGTCATGCATCTACTATTAATGGTTCAAAATATGCACAAATTTTGACTTCTAAGGAAAGGAAGTCATACCTTTCAAGGTTTGGTGGATGATGGTATTGTCGAACTAACTGGACCCGAAGAGGGAAAAAGGTTTGTCCAAAAGCATGGGGCATTAAACATCTCTTTACGAGGGATGTCGAACACAGCCCTACAAAATACACCCATTGTGAGTTGGATATGTCTTTTGGGTTTAAGGTTGCCTAAGATGGCAAAAATAACCCTACAAAATACACCCATTTTGAGTTGGACATGTCTTCTAGCTTTAGGGTTGCCTACCTCGTCACTTTGGGAGAAACAGGTTAGGAAGATGGGGCATCCTTTGACCAAGTATTTCTGGACTTTGGTGCAGGAGATGACACTAAGTCTAGTGTTGATTATGTCGGGGTTACCGTCCCCTCGTATAATCAAGGTTTCATCTCCCCAAGGTATACGAACCAGTTTTTGATCGCATATGATAACTTTATGATACTTTGCTAGCCAATCCATGCCAATAATGTCATCAAAGCTACCAAGACTTACCGAAATCGGATCGATATTAAACGGGTGATTGGAAAGGTTTAATACAACCTCGAATGATGGTGTCAACCATCATAACTTTTCAGTCGGCTAGTTATACAGTATAGTAAGGGTCTAAAACTGATGGAGTGACTTCCAATATTTTAATAAATTCAGTAGATATAAAGCTTCGGTCTGCCCCGGTGTCAAACAAGACAGATGCATATCGTTAGTTTAGTAAAAACGTACCGGTGACGATGTTGGAATCTGGATTGGCTTGGGCATTGCCAACCATATACACTTGTGATGAAGTTCCCTTGTTGTCCTTCTTCTGATTGGCCAACTTGGGACAATCGGGTCTCACGTGTCCATGGGTTCCACATTCGTAACACCCTACGGCTCTCTTTGGCCCAATGTTGCTTCCACCGGTGGGGTTTCGGTTTCCCTGTTGCCCACTTCCGCTTCCACGAGCATTGGACTTGCCCTTGTTGCTATTTCCGGGGTTGTTATTGGGTCGAACCGAGGTAACATCATTTGCTTGACATTCACGAGAAAAATGACCTTGTTGGTCGCACTTGTAGCATCCCTGGCATTGACCTCCAACAACATGGTGATAGTTTCACTTTGGACACTTAGGCTTGGATCATGAGTAGTTCTTGGTGCGGGTTGTGGGAGTAGTATCATAGGTTTGCCCAACATCTTGTCTTTTGGAAGGCGGCTGGTGCTGGCTACGAGAACTTTCATCCGACTTTCTCTTGTTGTTCGTTTGCTTTTCTGTACCGAACTTCAAAATCAACATTTAAACCGAGTTCTAATACTATTTCTAATATTCATATCAATATTTATTAATAAAATTTTATTTGTCATGATCATCTTTGTGAATAATATTTAATTCTCGACTAACCGGAAAGGTTTGGGCTTTAACGTATCGAAAAATTATCATTTATTATTTATCGGCAAATCATATGTCGGTCATCGACCGTGAATATCCTCATTATGAAATAAAATATTTGTATACTGTCGTCATTTTAATTTTCATTTTACAAGCATTCTTAGTAATTAGTGTTAAGCGTTTAAGCGTCATTCGTTTAATCTGTGTGTTGACGTTTATTAAATTATAACCCTCATTTACTTATTAAAATATAAATTTCTCTGAATATCGAAATTTTTATTTTATATTGAACGTTTATTTTTCGTGTCCAACACATATCCATTAAACAGCGTAACTTTTAAAATATCGAGCTTCGATAATACCCGCTTTAGTAAATTATGGGGAAACTTATAAAAAACTTTACCCCACATATCTACACCCCACGTCATCATATCTTGCAAGATGCAAGTCTCTCACTCCTACACCTGTCTACACATAATACATACATATCTAGATCTAAATGATTATTTCTCTCATAACTTGGGAAATATTTTACAACAATTCTATATTGTTTTCTTGCTACCGTACATCTACATACAAATAACAACAACATATTCATCACAAAATTCACTAGCCATTTTTATCAAGTCTTAAAGGTTATATCTATTGTTGAAATAAATCACCTCAAGACAACGTCTACTTCATCATCAACTTATTAGAATGATGGGCTGATTTTAAAAATTCCTTTAATGATGATCTTGAAAGGATTATTTAAGTTATTTGAAATTGAAGTAAGATGGGTTATTTCATGATTAAAAGATGGCTTGATTAGTATCGACAAGGGTTTAGTAAGATTGGTCTCATTGGTGTAATCATTTGGTGTCATATCTTGGATTGAAGGTTTACACAATTTATTTTCATTTCTATCTTTTCAATTGATTTATGTACATATATTGATCTTGTAATAGTTTAGCTAGGTTTATGGACATTGTATATGAATTTTATAACACAAAATTACAAGATATATAAGCCCTAAATCATAGTTGTGATGGTTATATATTTTGGTCAGTAGCAAAAGTGGGGTTTGGGTTTTGTCAGCAGGTTTTGAGGTCTTGTTAGAGCTATATATGGATAGATAAATGTTTTTTTAGTATTCCTCGGGTGATATATCCCGTGACGATTCTCGGTTCTTAAGATATGATCAAATTGGTAAAACTAGTCAAATCTGAACATACTGTATTGACGGACTGAAAACTCTTATAAGAAATCCGAACCATTAAAAAAGGTAATACTATGGGTTGTAGATAAATTTATGAAGAACTAGAATCAATTGGATAGTCCACCAGTTCCTTGCGGTTTGGAAATGGCGGACAAAACGGTGAGAACGAGATTGGCAGCCAAAAACAGCCAACTCTTCTAAGTGAGAAAATGGGCAAATGAGCTATGATTAGTATACATTAGTAGTAATTGAACTTATAATAAGTAAAATACATAAGCTAATAATGACTTTGGTAAAAATAACTCATCTATATTATTTATGGTTTAGGAGAAGCGACGTAATCTACGAGGGATGTCGGGAAATTATAAGAATTGGACTATATTAAATTAACGTTTAACGTAACGATGTTATAAAACCCGAAGTGGTATGACCCACTTATCGGGAATTAGAGACCCATTTACATACTGATAATTAGAATACCCGAGACCCGACCAACGTGAAATATTAAGTGGACATTGATTGGAGGCATTTTAGGACTCGAAAATTATATAAAGTGGATTTGGGCCACAAAAGCCCAACATACACTTATAATGGCTATTGAGCCATTATTGGACTTGAGATTCATAATAAGTTTGATATTGATTTTGAAATGTACTTAACTCACATGAATATGTAATGGGCCACTAATGAGCTTTAATGGACTTAATTGTCAAAATGGAAAAATATATGGTAAATTGTTATCGAAAGTCTTACGAAAAGTTTTATAAAACTTATGCAATGTCCAAACTTACTAAAGTGGACTATTTAAATGTATTTATGACTTATGTATAGTCTCGATCCTAAGACGCGTCTCGTCATTTTAGGTCTCGTTCGGTCATATGTTGACCGTTGGGCATCTTGCTCTCGATCAACGACCGATTTGTATCTCGTGAAGTCGTGTATCAACTATTGGATGTTTGTTCCTTGATCTACGTGAAATAGCTATATCAGGTGAGTTCATAGCCTCTCTTTTACTGCTTTTTATGTGTTTATAATCCCGCGAGGGGGAATACATGCTCTTGGTAAATAAACATATGTGTTTATATATATGCTTTTAAAAGGATACATGTTTATGAATAAACATGCGAGGTTTGACTATATGCTGTGAACAAATATAAGTTGTTGTAAATGAATGTAAGATGTTTGATTTAATGCTTTTGAAAGATGAACACAAGCGTTGATTGTATTGATTGGGAATCACTATTTGCTAAGTGCTGTATTGACAAAATTTGGAAAGTTCCTATAAACCCATGAACCGTTAACTACCTATGATGGGTAGGCGATGGTATAGACAGATGGATCCATCGGGGATGGCCCCCACCTGGGCAGGTCGCACATGTGGGTTGGAGGCTTAGCCAGGTGTGTTGTATGAGAAGTAAGGGGGTATTAGGCAAGATACCTGACTAGGGCATTATTTATACTTAAGGCTTCGGTGTCATGGCTTAGTAGAATAGCGTGGACTTTGGGTATTGCATGTGTTGCACTATCGATAGTGGATGAGATTCTTGTGTTCAAAAGCTTTATGGTTTATTTAAAACCCAATATTGTTTATCTAAAAGACTATGAATTCACTCAACCATTGTGTTGACATGTTAGCATGTATTCTCAGGTGTATAGGTTTAAGAGCAGCTGGAGCTTGGAGTCGCGCAGGATAATGTAAAGGCAAAACAAACAATTTCCATTCGATACATTTGACAAACTTTTATATTTATTAAGGTTTGTATAAACTGTTGGGACCTATTTTTATTGAACTCTGATTTTGTCGAATGGTTTATTTTATAAAACGTCTCTTTTGAGGTCGTTTTCTATGACTATGTGTGATGTGCTATGAAGTTACACCCCATGTTGATATTCCGCCTGCGTTGTGAATTTGGGGGTGCTACATTTTTAAAAAAATTGCGGGCTCGCTTGTTGATCAGCTCATTCACGAATTCCATATCACTTTCAACGATAGTGGGTCGTGATGCTAGCACACTGTCATGAATGTTGTCAGGGAGTCCGCTGACATTCTTCTCAATCTTGTCGCTTATTTGAGGAAACATTATTGTACACATCAAGATTAACTCTTGAAATCTTTGGTTGTACCAAAGGATGTCATTGTTCTTGCATTTTAGATCCCACAGTTCGATTTCCAACTTCTTCATTTCTCCTCTAGGACAGTACTTCTCAGTCATCCTCTCCTTAAGGTTGGCCCAAGTGAGAGTATAAGCAGTGTCATGTCTAAGGGTGGCGACAATAGAGTTCCACCAAGTAAGGGCGCTCTCAAGTAGTGTGCAGGTGGCAAAGTTGACTCTATTCTCGTCAGCACAACCGCTGATGTGGAAAACTGTCTCTAGTCTTTCAAACCATTGCATCAATTCAACAACTCCTTCCTTTCCTCTGTAGTATGAGGGTTTGCACTTCAAGAAGTCGGGGTAAGAACAACCCCTATTAGCGTTGTTTCTGTGCAGGTTGAGGTTTGCACTTCTCTAGCTGCCATAGCTGCTATGATGCCCTCATTTATCATTTCCCTGAGTTGAGCAGCGGTGACATTTTGAGTAGTTTCAGGAAGTTCTGTATTAGCGGCGTTTGAAATGGTTGCATTATTGGGATTTGATCGAGTAATCACCATTTGTCTATAATCATACACAAAATGAGATTATTAGTTCAAGTGTTAGTACAGTTTTTATATTATTTGCACGGGGAAAATTCATGCATTGATTTCCTAACAAATTGGATAACCTTTCAAGATTTCATAATATAATACATTGCATAACAGATATAACATAAGAAAATGATTACATGCAAATTTTCGTAAGGAATTAAACATTCATCAAGCATAGCAAATCCGAGACAAAGGCTTAGTTGGCCTTGTCCTGGGTAGTGGCACACATTGTCTAAACTACATCATATCCAAAAACACATGTTCGAAAAGGAAAGGTACAGTACAGGGATACATCACAAAAGCTGAAAAGAAATAAAAGTACAAAAGTCCTATACCATGATAGCTAGGGTACAACCCATAAGTTGATCATGATGTACAAGAAATCTAGTACATCTACTCTACTCCTACCTAGGTGGTCTGCTAGATGAGGCTGGTGTTGGTGGGACTGATGAAGCTGCAGATGCTCTCCTGGTACTCCATAATGTCCGAACTATCGCTCGGGACTCCTTAAGCATACAGAATGCTGTCAGGAGCTGGGTCCTAAGTCTGTTGACGGCCCCTCGAAGATAGGCCATCTCTGTAGTAACCCCATCATGTCGGACGGTGGAAAGGTCAAAGAAAATGGACAGGGACTGCTCCTGAGCAGATATAGTAGCATGGGTCTGATGCTGAAGACCCTCTAGGACATGGATACACTGGTGAAGACGATAGTTCTCCTCCAATAGCCACTGTAATGCCTCGTCAGTCCTAGCCTGAACACCTATGGCTGCATGGGCTTCTTCCCTCACAGTGTGAGTGAGAGAGTCGATACGCTCATGGATGGCAGTGTAGCCCAGTTGACCTGCTGTCAATAGGCTGCGAAATGTCTGATATCTCCCGCTCCTGGCTTGCGGCTAATGCGACGATCTGGGCTTGGACAGGATCGACATGTCCCGCCCCGGAGCCATCCCCGATCTCGAAAGTGGACTCGGGTATAGACTCGGGAAAATAGGCCAGTGGTAATGATGAAGGTACAGAAGATGGTAGGTCAGGAGATACCCGGTCCTTCTCCATAGCGGTGGAGACCAGTATAGCTGATGCTGGAGCAGAAAAAGGGTCATCAGGAAGTACAGCTTCGATAGTCTGGTCATCCTATGAATCCAAGGCCGATAACCATCCACACAGTACTGATCGTGGTGATGAAGGGATAGCTGGAACAGGGGCTACCACTGGTTGGAGAGTCGGAGGTGTAGTAGGCGGAGTCATAATACTCTGAAAATAATATTATTTTAAATTTGAAGTAAGTATAAGCTTACAAACAAAGGAAAAATATTATTTTTGTTACAAGTTTATGAAGTTTACCCTTTTAAACAATATCGCAATGTTTTAAGGTTATATATATTAATACTTATGTATATATAATCATTTAACCAGTTTATTTAACAATCAAAATATATTTAATTCACATAGCACAAAATACCCTGCGATCTACATGCTTAACTAATACGGTCGGAAAAAAAATCCTAAAATATTTTTATAAAGTTATAGTCCAGTTTTAAATAAAAGAAAAACTACTTTATTTTTATTTTATTTAAAAATTTATCTGGTTCTCTATAACTAAACATTCTATGTGACACCCCGGGTCAGGTCAAAGTATGCGGAATTATCAACGGAGATGTCACAAGGGTGGATCGATAGCACATAGTTCATAGAGCATAAGATAAGAGATTATTCAAAACATATTACATGGTTATCGTACAAATTTATAAAAATTGTCTTCAACATGATAAAGTAAGATGTTTATTTTTCCCAAATAGAACCCTTGACGAGTCCTACAATGCAGATTACAATGATGCTTGAGTCCATGCACACACCACGTACTAACTTCATCTTCCTGAGAAAAACATGCTTAGAGGGTCAATATAAAGTTGGTGAATTTACAGGTTTAGTAATAATTAGTTTGGACATACATCAATCATGGAAGTAACAATGCACAAAGCATTTTTACTAAAAAGTACATTTTCTATTACTCGAACATGAAGCTTAAACTTCCATAGTTCTCAACAGATGAGAACGTAGTGTCCTACAAAAAGACACCCAAACCCAGTTCCAACATGGTATACATCTGTTGTCCCGGCCAAGGCACAGTGAGCATGTAATAACTAGATTTTACTCAGTTAAAAAGTTCGAAGAATGTGCCTAATCGAATTGACTACTGGTTTAAGTGCGACTCTGCTATCTTTTGGTGGAAAACAATATTTTCGGTTCTCAAGAATGGCCGACCAAGTATTAATGGAATACGAGGGTCCATTTCATAATCAACAACAACAAAGTCGACCGGAAAAGTGAAGGTACCAACTTTAACAAACACATCTTCGGCAATACCAACAGGGTAAGCGAGAGTGCGATTCGCTAGCTCAAGAGTCATCTTTGTTGGTGTAAGATCGGGTAATGATAACTTTTTCCAAACACTTAAAGGCATCAAATTAATACTTGCCCCGAGATCGGCTAAGGCAGTAAATTCTTTGGTATGGTTAAAAGGACATGGTAGCACAAAACGACCGGGATGTCCAAGTTTTTCTGGAAGTTCTTTAAGAAGGACTGCAGAACAGTTTTCATTCAATCGAGTATTAACAAACTCGGCCATATTCTCCTTCTTATTAAGCAATTCCTTAAACATCTTAACAAATTTAGGCATTTAGGCTAGAGCTTCAACAAGGCTAAAGGTGATGGTCAGTCCCATAATCTTCTTCAAAAAATTTGACACTTGAATATCATCCTTGGTGAGCAATTGGCACTTGTCTAAGCGAGAATGATAAGGGATATTGGGTTTAGGTGGTGTAGGTGTAGCAGGTAAAGGCTGAGATGTTGAAGGTTTAAAGGTGGAAGGTGGGGTTGGTGAAGGGTTCTTCTTGGGTACTTCTTTATTAAGAGGTGGAGACGGTAATGGAGAACTAATACTAGGCGTGGGAGTAGGAGGGATAAATGGTGGTGTAAGTGGTGTAGATGGAGTAACTGGGGAAGGGATAGATGGTCCTACAAGAGTTGCTCCATTGCGTGCAGTAATAGCACTCACATTCGCTCTTGGGTTGGTGACGTTATTTGAAGGAAGAGAACCCGAAGTGGAGGGTTGAGTAATTGGAAAGAAACTAGCCATCATATTCTTCAAATCATTCGTTTTACTGCTAAAAGAGGTTTGCATATCATGTCGAAGCTCGGTTCTAATATCATTCCCTTGCTTAGTGATATCTCCTTTCAAGTTGATGATTTGGCTTTGTAGATTCTTAACTAGCTCTCCTTGGGTCCTCATGAAAGTTTCAACATCATGATTAATGGGTGGTGCTTGTTGAGCGGGTGGGTGATAAGGATTAGAAGCTCGAGGTGGGTTTGGATTGCTTCTATTGTAGTTGTTGGGGTTGTGGTTTTGAGGGAAAAAACCGGGTGAAAGAAAGTTGTTAGAATGGTAACTTAGCAAGTTACGATCACCTTGAGGTCGGGCTTGATGGCTTTTTGTTAAATAGTTACCATAAGCCGCATACACGTTTTTCGGATTTTCATGAGTAGAGGGACAATCAGTGTATGAATGAAGACCCCCGAAAATCTCACAAGAAGTTGCGACAGCTTTAAAAGTTGCATATTTTTGCTCATTTCGACCATTGCGCGGGTCAATTCGGTGATATCAGGGTTTTAAGAAGTAGAAGAAACATTGACTCTCGGGTTATTCCTTGAAGATGCGGATGAATCGCAATTTTTGTGATGAGTAGTCATGTTCTCGATAAGCTCTCTACACTCCTCAGGTCTTCTTTTCATAAATGTGCCACCAGCAGCTGTATTAATCGTATCACGATCACGAAAAGTTAAACCGTTGTAGAAAGTATCAATTAAGGTGACGGGGAGCATGTTGTGGTTTGGACATCGATCGATCAAAGCATTATGGCGTTCCCAAGCATCAAAAATTGATTCATCAGGTTCTTGAGTAAATCCACTAATTTGATTTTGAAGGCTCGTGACCATGGATGGTGGAAAGTAGCGCGACAAAAATCGTTGAGTCATCTCGTCCCACGTATGAATTGAAATCTTCGGAAGACGATCATACCATTTTTCGGCATAGTGGGATAAGGTGTGTGGAAATATGTGAAGGCGAAGAAAATCCATAGTAACACTGGGAAACTGCATGCTTTGAGTAATGGTAATGAATTTGTCGAGGTGTTTGTTGGAATCATCATCCGGTAATCCGCGAAATGGACAAGTGTTTTGAACTTGTTGGATCATGTGATGCTTCAACGAAAACTCTGGAGCCGTGATTTGCATCGGCGCAATCGGTCCTCCTCGTCCATTCATCGTAGGTTGACACAGCTCCTCCATCGTTCGAAGATCAGGTGGGGGAATATTGTTGTTATTATTCATGTTGGGGTGAGGTGGATTATTGTTGTTGTGCACACCAGCCATAACTAAATCTTCACGAGTCTCGGGCTCTGAATAAGTTGAAGATCTAGTACGCATACACCTACAAAAAAAGAAAAAGATACCAAAGAAAATAGATAATATATATACACTTATAAAAATAAAATCTTTTTGGTGCAAAACTTTTAAAAAGAAATGCTTTTTATATGTTTTTGTATTTTTGAAAATTTTTAAGTTTTAAGATTTTTGAAAAATTTTGACACAAGAAATAACGCTCACGAATGAACGAATCCCAAAATTCAACGCGTCTCTCACAGAGAACCGTTAATCTTTACGAAAAGAGCCGGCAGCGGCGCCATTTAATAACTAGATTTTACTCAGTTATAAAGTTCCAAGAATGTGTCTAATCGAATTGACTACTGGTTTAAGTGCGAATCAGCTGTCTTTTGGTGGAACAATATTTTTGTCGTCGTTGTAAAATAAATGTGCAAAACTTTAAAGTAAATGACATGTAATTAAAACTAAAACTAATTAAAACGTAAATGACAAAAATTAAAGCTTGGCGAAAAGTAAATTTAACAGTGTAATAAAAATGCAAACTTGAAATTGAAAACTAAAACAAGACTAGTTAAAATAATGCTAAGTAAAAAGGCGGGAAAAATAAATGCATGAAAATAAAACAGAGGATAAACAAAACCTGAGTCGGAATCCAAAATACTGTCACTATCCGGAATACCCAACAAGTTGCTTATCCGGAATAAACTAAACTGAAACTTATCCGGAATGTTTAATGTTCCTTATCCGGAATATGAGTTAAACATACAATCCGGAATAACTTTGCTTATCCGGATTTCCTTCTATCCACTACCCGGAATACACCAAACGACGGCTTATCTGGAATACCTAATAAGGACCTTATCAGAAATCCCGTTTAGCCTCTTATCTGGAATCTCTATATCTGCTGCTTATCCGGAATTCTTCTTGATCTGCTTATCCAGAATCTGGTTGTTGCTTTTATCCGGAATTCGTAACACGAAGGCTTATCCGGAATCACTGACACTACTATTTGGAATCCAGAAGTAAGGGCTTATCCGGAATCCTGATTTGGCTAGTATCCGGAATCTTGCTCCTAACCTTTATCCGGAATCAGAATTTCGGAAGCTTATCTGGAATTTACAAATGATGTCTATTCGGAATCTTAGGGTTTAAAAGAAATCCGGATAATGAAAATGAACAATAAGCTAAAAATCTAAAAATAAGCTAAAAACAAATAATCACTTAACCAAAACATTTACCAAATCAAATTTAAGAATAAGCTAATAAGCCAAAATTTAAAAACTTTTAAAAACACTAAATAATAAAAATATTTAAAATCAACTTTTTATAAAATAACTTTTGAAAACACTTAATTAAAATTACGAAAAGCACACAATAAGCTATAAAATCAATAAACTAACACAATCATAAACATAAAAACATAACAATTAATCAAATAAGCATAACAATAAGATAATAAACACAAAGATTAAATCAAGACAAGAAAGGTAGAATGAGAGATTAATTAAAAACTTGATTAAAATTAAAGATTCAACAACATAAAATTAAACTTACTTGAAATTAAAGGCAAGAATTTAAGGTGTAAGACAAGAAAATTAAATGACAATTAAGTAAATGACATGAAATTAAAATTGGAAGAGCTATTTTGTAAAGATAGTCACCTCCTAATGTTATATTAGGAGGGTATTTATAGGAGATTAGGGAGGTTAACATGTGTTGCTCCTTTCTTTCTTCTCTCGTCTTTTCGTCTTCTAAATTCTTCGACTTTTTTGACTTTGTCTCGGGATTATTTGAACTCGTCTTATAATTTCTTCATTTATTATATTTGAGTTCTTCGACTTCATTAAACTTCCGTCTTTAGACTTTTTCTTCGATAAATCTTCAGAATAGGCCTTGGACTTCCGTTCTTTTTGCACTCTTGATCTTTTGACTTCGTCTTTTGTCTTTTTCTTCGATAAAAGCCCGTAAAAGCCCATGTTTCTTCCCTTTTCATATTTTGATCCTAAATCACAACAAAAACACAAACCACGCATAATTCCGTCATTTACGACATAAAATACACGTTTTGGCTTGGTTATTATTATAATTAAGTGGTAAAAGGATAAGTGTTTTTACACTTATTAGCATGACTCACCCAGATGGGGATGGTCAATCCCAAATAGATCTATTTATAACATTTGGGCAATTTACAACAATTTAACAGTTTCTATAATAGTCAATCGTAGTCAAGTTTATACAATTTCGTTATGTACAATAAATAGTTGCATGTTTTCTCCCCCGTAGAGGAAAAGTTTATCAATAGTTTATATGGGACTGTAAACTCACCTGGGAGTTGGCAACAGCTTTATAATACGAATATCCAAATAATGATCATGCCACAAGCTATGCCTAATCAAATAGTACAGTCTTAATAGATAATACAAGGAATGTATGTGTATGCTTATACAGATTTTTAATCAGTTTATTAATGCTACAACGTTTATTTAATGACTGTAGTACAAGTATTAATACTATCCATTTAAACTTGTATTTAAGTTTCTAATTTAAGTAAACATAAAATGTTTTACTTATAATATTAGTTTACGTCCGTAGTACATGTATTAAAAATAATCAGTTAAACTTACAATTAAGTTTCATATTTAAGTAAACATAAAATGTTTTACTTATAGTATTAATATCCATACTTGCATTCAATTTATCTTACGTTCATATAATTTTATTTCCTAAAAGTATATGAGTAAATGTATTAATTATACATATCCATATTGTTTATACAATTTATTTCATAAAGCAAAATATAAATATTTTATTTTTGTAAAGTAAAAATATAAATATTTTTTTAACTTTAAAGTTCTCATAAACTATTTAACATTTGTAAAATAATTTATAAATTACATGTTTAAGAATTTATACTTTAAATCCTTATGATTTAGGGTTTATTCAAGTTTTACTAAATTTAAAATAGAATTAGGGTTAGGGCTAGTTTCAGTTTCGGAGTATTACAAAACTAGTCCCTCCATATTTTAAGTAAAGTAAAACTTTCGGATTTTACACTTTTTGTACCTAGGGCTTGTTATACTTTCGGATTATGGCAGATTTAGTCCTCTTAGATATAACTAGGTTTTGTAACTTCCATAAAATGGCAAAAACAGTCCCTAGGGCTTCTTTAAGTTTCGGATTATTACAAAAGTTGTCCTTAGGGTTATGAAATGACAAAAAAACTTTTAGAAACTTTCCAATATAGTCCCTAGGGTTTAATATGCCACGGATGGTATTTATTAAACCCTAGTAATAAGTGTGAAAAAACTTATCCTTTTACCACTTATTTCCAATAATAACAAGACCAAAACGTATATTTTATGTCGTAAAAGTCTGAATTATGCGTGGTTTGTGTTTTTATTGTGTTTTAGGACCAAAAGATGAAAAAGGAAGAAAACATGGGCTATCACGGGCTTTTATCGAAGAAAACGAGAAAAGACGAAGTCAAAAGATCAAGAGTGCAAAAAGAACGGAAGTCCAAGGCCTATTCTGAAGATTTATCGAAGAAAAAGTCTAAAGACGGAAGTTTAATGAAGTCGAAGAACTCAAGTCTAATAGAAGAAGAAAATTACAAGACAAGTTCAATTTACATCGACAAATCTCGAGACGACGTCGAGAAAGACAAAGAATTTAAATCGAGCCGAGAAGAAAGAAAGAAAGAAGGAAGCACATGCATCTACCCATCTCCTATAAATACCATCCTAATGGCACATTAGGAGGGTGTTAGCTAGTTTATTTCTTTTTTGTAGTTTTCATTTTAGAGAGAGAAAGTATTAACTTTCTCTCACTAAGTTTTCATATTTTCTCCATCTTTTCTTTCAACTTTAAGCTTTATTTCATCCTTGTATTTGGAATTCATTAATCAAAAGTTCAAGTGTAAGATTTTTATCTTTAATCTTCTTCTACCTTTCTTGATTTTGATTTATCTTTGATCTGAAATGTTCTTGATTCGTGTTTGATTTTGATGTTTATGTGATTAAAAAGTTCATCTTTTTATTCCTATATAAGTTCTTATACGATTAAGCTTAAGGCTTGTTATGCTTTTTGGCTTATTTTGTATTTATCTTATTAGTTTTTAAGTTTTCTTAATTTAGTGTTTTTAAAGTTTTATTTAAAAAGTTTGTTTAATTCGTGTTTTAAAATTTGTCAAATTTGTGCTTATTTAGTCTTGGCTAAGAGTTGGTAATTGCTTATTGGATTAACAGCTTATTCGGTTCAGCTTTGTTACATTTTGTGTCCATCGCAATATTGTAAGGGTTTTACCTGTCACGATCCCTTGGGTACGATCTCCTGGATACGATCACATTGACTGCGATCCATACTTCTTTCATTGGCTACGATCCATACCACGATCACTTGTTGCGATCTGTAGGTGCGATCGTGTCATGATCCCTTGGTACGATCGCATTGACTACGATCCTTGTTGTTATGATCAAAGACCAAGATCCACTTGTTGCGATCGTGGTTGCGACAAGTAAGTGCGATCCAAGTCACGATCAGCAGGCGATCCCTCACTTCTTGAGTGCAATCCACCACTGCGATCAAGGACCACGATCCATCTTGCGATCTAACTTTGGTTTTTTGTCTTATTTATCTTAGTTTTCGGATTTACTTTTCCCGCATTTTCACTTAGAATTATTTTAAACACATTTTGTCTTAGTTTATTTTTACAAAGTTTTCATGTTTTAAATTCATTGCGTTTTAATTTCCATAAATTGCACGCTTCCCGAAATCTCTGTTTTTACCAAGTGTTTTTCTAGTAATTTTTAGTTTAATTTTTAAAGCTTTTATTTTTACTCAATGTGAAGGTCTACGCAATTAATGGTCTATTCTATGTTATGGATTTGGTGGATTTAGATGGTTGATTGATTGACAATTAATAAAGAAATGGAGGAATTAGATGAAGGATTAGAGAGAGAAAGGAGAGAAGGGAGAGAACTAGAGAGAGAAAGTGAAAGTGGAAAAAATGATTAAAAGTGTGAAAATGAGAATCAACAACCCCCTCCTAACATGCTAGGAGGGGTTATATATAGCCCACCCTACATGTGGGCTATATGGACCATACATAAAGTAAATAGATCACGAGCCCATTACATAATTATCATTGGAGCGACCGATCCTTCATAAATACGTAAAACGTATTTCCAACAATCTCCCCCTAAGGGAGGTCGCTCCAAGTTACAAAGTTCTAAATAGTCTATAACTCGTGATCTATGCTAACTAAGATGTGACCGAGACTTTATTGGGAAAACGTATTTCCAACAATCTCCCCCTAAGGGAGGTCACATCTTTTTACAAAATCTTAAACCTAGCATCTATGCTTGAGTCTTCGATCTTGTTCTTGTGAAAATGCTTGATGTGATCTTTGACTTTAGTCTTGAGCATGTTTCCTTGCCTTGACCTTGTGCATTCTTCACTTGTGATATTTGCCTCTTTGTGACTACATGTTCCACATACTTATACTTTTAAATTCTTGAAAGCTTCAGAGTTTGATACAGCGGAAGACTTGACCTTCAGGCTTTCTTGAATTTGTTGAAGTACTAATTGTATGTAGTATAAGCATGTGGTGACGACTTCTTCTGGATTGTACACCGTAATGCCACCTTCTTGTTACGCTGCATAAGACAGTTAGCAACAAAACAATATA
The DNA here is from genome assembly GCA_025667525.1 of Glebionis coronaria. Classification (NCBI taxonomy): domain Eukaryota; kingdom Viridiplantae; phylum Streptophyta; class Magnoliopsida; order Asterales; family Asteraceae; genus Glebionis; species Glebionis coronaria. The sequence goes on along the minus strand of CM046876.1, from coordinate 336,488,348 downwards.
CACGGATGAAATGGCCTTGAACATTTCATTCTAATTCGGTAGCAATTTACCTCCGGTCGGTGAATACCGTTGGACGATATTAAATATCGTACTTGTGGCAGGTAGTTTCAATTAAGAACCTCCTTGACAAGATTTCGCGGGTAAACCCGTTCTCTTTACTCGACCGTCCAAAGCTGACTGCGAACGTAAAGAGTGGATCATTTAGATAATATTATCCGCATGATTTGAAGCCGTCAATTCATGTTCCTGGAACAAGTGAAGTTCAATTAAGAACCGCACCATCGTTGCTTTCCAGTTGTCACTAGCTTGATTCATATAGAATCTTGCAAGTTACCTACCAAGTGCTGTTTGATGTTAACACTAGAAGGATTTCCACTCGTCACTGTGATCAATAAAGAGTCACTCTGAGTGTTCTGGCAAGATCATATGATAATGCGAAGAGGCCTGGAACGAGTTTAAGTTCAATTAAGAATTAAACCACTGTTGCTTTCCAGTTATCACAAGTTTGATTCCTAAAGAATCGCACAAGTCACCTACCATGAGTTTTTTGATATTCGCTCAAGAAGGATTTCCATCTTCATTGTAAATACTTTCGTATTACTCGGATGTTCAGGCAAGATCATGAAGATTTTGCGTAGGACTCTTAAGATCTTTCTTACTTTTCACAGTGTGTGAAGAAGCAAGGAAATATGAAAGTGTGTCCTAATGAGATATTTGATGATCTCAAATGGCTCTAGACTCGATCGTGCATTTTGGATTTTTTAGTGATCGGAGGCTGGAGAGGAGTGCCACCTTTTCAATACCAATTTATTCGGAGTGAATAAATCAATAGATAACGTGTTGATCTCCGTGTGATTAAAACAAATACCTTTTGAGAGATATTTGAGTTAGCTGGGAAGGGTTGTGCATTGCATCACTGGGTCCATGACGTCTTTCTTCAATATCGAGAATCATTAACAAAAATGATCTCAATAGCATATGTATTGACCCGGTTTCTGCCTAAAGTTGTAAGGAGGGCTTCTTTCTTTACACCCTTTATCTTTACATTTCTTTTTCATTCTTCAACCCCTTCAATGCTTACCAATACGTCATCACTAGCACCTTGTTGTGATTGTTCCAGTGCTAACTTAAGTACTTGGTCGGCATTCAGCTACGTTCACAATCTTTCTCCATCTTTCCTAAGGACTACTATTTCTAGCTATGGAATGTCCTTGGGAAGATTCCTCCGGTTCTAGAGAAATCATTGGACTTTAACCTATCCTACCATCCTTATGTCACCACAATCTTCACCGTCGTGAATAGAGATGTTTTGGGTAAGTGTATGTCACCATGAAATCCATTTTGAAGTGCAAATCTATTTTGCTCCCCCTTAACATATGCTACGATATTCGAAAACATTTCGCACATGTCGGGATGAGCTAACACGTTAAGTCAAACCATTTATGATTGATCATATCCCATATTAAATCACATTTTCTCCCCCATATTAAAAATATTAACCCAATCGATGTTTTTAATATCAATTGATTTAATAACATTTTAAGAAAATTTGGGAAGAAAAATGCAAATCCAATTATCTTCATGAATTTAACAAGCTCCCCCTCAAATTAATGAGGGTGTACTTGAAACGTAAATTAAATACCTTTTAAACATAAGTGTAAGGTATTTATTACGTGCAAAGATCAGATATAATAATGAATTCACAAGATTAGCAATGTACGAGGTTTGACCTGAATAATGGAGAACATCATATGAAAGAAGCACATGGTTCTTGTTTACGAATGTTGGTCACCTCGTCACGTCCCCGAGAAAATGACTTCCCGTTGTTGAGTCAAAGCTTTCCGGTGAAATGCTTGACTTGATTATGAAAAGCGGGTTGCTATCTGAAATAATAGCAAACCATATGGAGCATGTTTTAAATGTTTGAACTTCTGCTCGAACTTTATTTACAACCCCGTGTCATTATTGAATGACATTTCTAGGTTCGTAAATATTATCGATTCCAGAAGACATGCTCGTTTTATCAAAACGTTTTTGAACACACAATTTTGAAAGATTTAGAAAAAACCTTTTGAGAAATTCTCGAAAAATTGTGTTCAAAGTTTTGAAAAACAATTACTTGAGCTTAAGATTTGGAATATCTTAGGAACGAGCTCAAGTCCGAGAAGTTGTAAACTTCTCGTTGTTAAGGATAAGTTTATCATCGGCGATAAACTTTCCTTTTATCTGAAGAACGAGTCCTAAGCTGACATTTACTTAGAAGTCGTGTTCATGAGCTTGAAAACTTTGACTGTTCTAACGGAAAGCTCATGACCGAGAAAGGTTAATTTCTCGTTACGAGGAAAAGTTCTCTTATTTAAAAGATACACTTTCCTTTCTGAGCTTAAAACTTCGAATGTTTTAAGACAAGCTCATGACCGAGAAAGGTGAATTTCTCGTTAAGAGGATAAGTTATCATAAAAGATAATCTTTCCTTTATTTTAAGTTCGAGTTACAGTCTGACATTTAACTGTAAGTCATATACACGAGCTTAAAACCTTTGAATGGTTTTAATGTAAGCTCGTGTCCGAGAAAATTTAATTTCTCGTTGTAAGGATAAGTTTATCATCGGCGATAAACATTCCTTTATGTGAAGAACGGGTTACCATCTGATATTTAATGATAAACCATATACACGAGCTTAAAACCTTTGAATGGTTTTAGGGTAAGCTCGTGTCCAAGAAAACTTAATTTCTTGTTAAGAGGGTAAGTTATCGTTGCGTAGATAAACTTCCCTGTCTCTGAAGTTCGGGTCGTCGTCTGTCATTTAACGAGGAGCCATAATGCATGAGCTTAAAAACTTGGAATGTTTTTGATATAAGCTCATGCCCGAGAAAAATGAATTTCTCGTTTTTAGGATAAGTCATCATCGGGATGAACTTTCCTTTCTTTGGAGAACGAGTTACAGTCTGTTATGTGACTGTAAGTCCTTGTGCATGAGCTTAAAAACGTGGAATGTTTTTTAATCATAAGCTCATGCCCGAGAAAAATGAATTTCTCGTTTTTAGGATAAGTCATCATCGGGATGAACTTTCCTGTCTTTTGAGATCGAGTTACAGTCTGTTATGTGACTGTAAGTCCTTGTTTGCAGCTTAACCATGAATCCCCTGAGACATTTGTTTCTCTGATATCTGCTTCTTCAGCAACCAAACTCTAAGAGTGTCCTTAGTTGAACGGTACACAACGATTGGACCGCTTCGTTCTTTTGGAACATCAACTTTGGTACCTGCATTCTCATTAGGAGTTTGTATACTTTTGCATGGGTTAGAGATATCTATTTTTGAAGCACGTGGGGGTTCACAGTTGGCTTTACTTGTGTCAGAGGTGGCCTGAGGGGATGATTCACTTGTCTTAGTTGGCAATCGTTTCCTTTTATAGAAAATCTTAAGTTCAGGCTTAAGTAATGTATCATCCTTTGCAATTTCCTCCCTAGTAGTCTTTGTAGAATCGGAGACTATCCTAGTTAAAGGGCACTCGTTTCCTACAAGAGTGAAAGATCTACCAGTGGGGCGCCACATTTTACCAACGGGTTTGATTTTAGCGACCCACTGGGATTTAAGTCTAGCACGGGAGTTCACCTCATTAAGCAATTTTTTGATACAAGCATCATGATTTGCCGTAAAGACACATTTTCTACATGTTTTACAAGTAGCATATTTAATGTCCGAGTAAGATCTAGAATCCTTAGATGATTGATTGATGCTCCTAGGATTGGACATGCTACGGTTAGCAGTGTTGGGTACACTAGAAGGCATCTGACTAGGTTTGGAATTCCTATCTCTTACATGTGTCTTTTGCTTAGCTTCCCTAAGGTCAGATTCATGGCAAACGTCATTTGAACTAGTTCTAGACGTGGTCTTGGTATTTTTAGGGAAACTAGAGGCAATCATATGACTTGGTCTTGCTAAAGCTGGAGTGATCACATTGGGCCTAGTAGCTGGAGTGACTGGTCTAATAAGATGAACCAAATCAACTTGGGAGGCAAACCGCGGTCTCGAGGATTGTGGTCGCTCGGATCTAAATGCAGTAGGTTGTCTGACAATCGGTTGTCTGACGAACTGATTTGTAGGCGGTTTCCCCAAGATTGATGGTTTTTCAAGCTTAGTGTCCACACTAGGTCCTTTACTTTTCCTTAACTCGTTTTTCAACGCAGCTATAGCAAAAACCTTTTCCTGTACTTGGGCCTTTAATGTTTCATTTTCTTTGAGCACGTTATCTTGGGATGCCAACTTAGATTCAAGCAGTTGAATTTGTTTCAAAAGATTATCCTTTTCAGCTTTAGAATCTAAAACAATTTGATCCAATTTTCTTTCAAGAACAACGTTTGATTTTTCAAGTTTTTCAAAGTATGTTTCAAATTTGACCGTTTTCTTAGAAAATTCAAGTTTGGCATCCTCAAGATCTTTTGATTGCCGAGCTACGATCGTTTCGAGCTCTTTAATCTTGGAATCAGAATCAGTTAACAAGGCAGTTATAAAGCATTTATCATGATGAACTATAGCATTTTGAACACTTTCTCCCCCATTATGACTCACATCGGATGAATCAGAAGTGGTATTGCTATCACTCTTTTCCATCCCATGTTTGTCATAATTAGGTGTCGAAAGCTCAATATGCGGTATGTCATCAGCATATACATCATAATTAACATCACATTGTACCATGTTTACAGGCTCTTCGTCATAAACGGGTAAGGTGTCATCAAGAGTGATCTCGTGAACAATCCCTGACGAGCCACTGGCATCATGTTGTCCTCCTGATTCTGTGCTCGTGCCATCGTTAGGCTCCAAGTTGTCAACCGTATGCGCATTATCCTCTTGCATCTGCGTCATTGATGCTTGCACTCCATTAACATACACTTGCTGAAGTTGTGATCTGTGATATATCGAAGACGAGACCGATGACATGAGTTTCAAAATCGTATCACGGAAAACTCGAAGCTCGGTATGTGTATCTCGAAGAAACGATTGGCAAATCATTGAACTTTCAGACTTGATGATATTGAACTGGAGGAAAGGCGTGAGTTGTGTCACAAGAGCCTTATAAGCAAGTGCCGATGCAGAGTGATTAAAGTTGTCATGGTTGAGATGCTCTGCTAGTTCGGTCAAAGTGGTGAAAATTGAGTCGATGAATATATGACGATCTTGTCCAAAGATTGTCACAAATTCGCTCCCTCCTTGAATCCGTGAAAGATTAACTAGATGATACTGAAGCATTCGAAATGAAGTTATACCACTTTCCCTAGCGTTGGCTTGCACTTGATGCGATTTTCCCTCTTTAAGTGTCGATTTTAACGATTCCATTGGTAATCGAGGAAAAATTATGTGGCTGTTGTTGTTGTCGGGTTTGAACAATACGACTCGGCTCAAAAAGTGTTATCGGCTCAAAAGATTATGAATAAAACCCGATCAAAAATCCGTAATTGCTAAAAATATATCCCGTCACTTTCACTTGTAAATTTGACTTCAAATCCGGCCAGAAAAATTTGAACCCGTCAAATATTTTTCCACGTTAATTCTATTAAAATACCCGCCTCAATACGATTTGCCAACAATTACTAAACAAAATGCTAAAAATATAAAAGTGACAAAATAAAAATATAAAATATAAAAGTGAGAAAAAATACAAAAAAATAAAATGTGATATTTTTAAAATAAAGTGTGATATTTTAAAAATAAAAAGGATTAAGTTAACTAAAAATGTTAAAAATGACAAAAAGACAAAAAAATGTAACTAAAAATAAAAGTTTAGATTTAATCTTAAAAGAAAATGTAACCAAAAGTAAAAAAAAAAAAAAATTGTAACGAAGATATAGAGTTACGTTTTCTTAAAAAAATAAATATTATAATGATAACCCAATTCCTTGTTTACTCCGCCTGGCAACACGTGACAGTCAAAAGGATGAGAACGTGTTTTAAAGCAAAAGTTCTTGTAAACTCCGTCCCATTATTATAATACATCTTCAATCTATTCTCTCTCTCACCACTTTGTAAACACCGCCTACTTCATCTCTCTCTCTCTCATTCTAATCTGCCAAAAAAACAAAACTCCACAACCCAAATCCTTTCTTCTCAAACCAAACGAATCATCATTCCAATCTAAAATATCCCATGCATCAATGATCAACACAATGTTATGGCTTCAAGATCTTAATCAAAAGGTCTCAGGTAGGTTTATGTTGTCTTTTCTTTAATGTTTTAGAGTCTCTCTTCTTCTGTGAGTCCTTCTTGAGTCTGTGTTGGTTTGAGTTCGAGGGTGTGAGAACGAGAGTCGAGTCTGTTGGGGTGGTGTCGGGATTTGTTTTTAGTCTAGGGTTTGTTTTGATGTCGAGAGGGTGTCGAGGGTTGTGAGAGAATGGGTCGATGATGTAGAAGGGTGTGAGATTGAGTTTGATCTTGATTGTTTTGTAACAGTCGAGAGATTGAGTGTGAGAGATTGAGATTGAGTCGAGAGAAGATTGGATTTTGAGGGTGATGTTCAAATAGGATGGGTTCTGTTTGTTTGTCGAGGGAGAGTGAGGGGTGTGAAGTTGGTTAAGGGTCTGTTTAGGTTAAGAGTCGAGGGTGTGGGAGTGGTGGTGTTGGTGTTTAGGGAGTCTGTGTCGAGAGGGAGTCGGGGTGTGAGGCTTTGGTTTGTTGTAGGAGATGTAGGAGTCGAGAGTGGTCGAGGTTTGTATTAATGGTGTTCGAGGGTGTGGCGAGTCTGTGTGAGTCAAGGTCAAGTGGTTTTGAGTCAATTATTTCAAACGAGAGGTTGAGTGTATTTTCGTATGAGACGAGTCTTAGATGGTTTGTTGGGTCTGTCGAGGTAATGAGTCTTTTTGAAAAGACGATGATATGCCCAATTTGTCCGTTATATTTGAAATAGCTTCATTCGGAAGAGTTCCGAAACGGAACTTTGTTTCGTTCGGAACTTTGTTTCGTTCGGAACTTTGTTTCGTTCGGAACTTTGTTTCGTTCGGAACTTTGTTTCGTTCGGAACAGTTCCGAATCGGAAGATGTTGATTCGGAAGATTGTGATTCGGAAGACTTCCGAATCGGAAGTGTTTGGTTCGGAAGATTTTCAAAAAAATTGATTCGGAAGTTTTGACTTAAAAAAATTGATTCGGAACTTTTACTTTACTCGAAAAAAAATCTTCACCCGGAACTGGACAGTAGCAGATTGATTATGGACAAAAACCGTGATTTTGGATAGCAGGACAGATTTTGGACAGAAACAATGGACCAGAAACGTTTAACAGTTAAAAAATTAAGAAAAAATCCAAAAATTATAACTGATAACTGAAAACTGACCAAAAAATACACAATTAAACGACACAACTTATTAATAAAAATGTAAATAATAAACTGATTAAAAAAAATTAAAAAAAAAATTAAAAAAAAATAAAATAAAAAAAAATAAAAAAAAATAAAAAAGGATAAAAATTGATAAAAATTTATATAAATTGATTATTAAATTTGTGATAAAAAACAAATAAAAAAATACAAACTTTTTATAAAAACACAAAATTAAAAAGAGAAAAACAAAAAAAACTTTTATAAAAAACACTAACTTTTTATAAAAAACACAACTTTTTAAGGTTTTATATAAGAAAAATTTGATTTTTATATAAAAATTTGTGATTTTTTATCTAAAAAGTAAGTTAATTTGAAGATTTGATATGATTTAACATATAAAAAATACAAACTTTTTATAAAAAATACAAACTTTTTATGATTTAAGCATGATTAAATCAAAACCCACCAAAATCAAAAAAAATAAAACAAGAATAAACCAAACTAACCAAGGCTCTTGATACCAATTGAAGGTCTACGCAATTAATGGTCTATTCTATGTTATGGATTTGGTGGATTTAGATGGTTGATTGATTGACAATTAATAAAGAAATGGAGGAATTAGATGAAGGATTAGAGAGAGAAAGGAGAGAAGGGAGAGAACTAGAGAGAGAAAGTGAAAGTGGAAAAAATGATTAAAAGTGTGAAAATGAGAATCAACAACCCCCTCCTAACATGCTAGGAGGGGTTATATATAGCCCACCCTACATGTGGGCTATATGGACCATACATAAAGTAAATAGATCACGAGCCCATTACATAATTATCATTGGAGCGACCGATCCTTCATAAATACGTAAAACGTATATTGAAGGTCTACGAGATTAATGGCCTATTCTATGTTATGGATTTGGTGGATTTAGATGGTTGATTGATTGACAATTAATAAAGAAATGGAGGAATTAGATGAAGGATTAGAGAGAGAAAGGAGAGAAGGGAGAGAACTAGAGAGAGAAAGTGAAAGTGGAAAAAATGATTAAAAGTGTGAAAATGAGAATCAACAACCCCCTCCTAACATGCTAGGAGGGGTTATATATAGCCCACCCTACATGTGGGCTATATGGACCATACATAAAGTAAATAGATCACGAGCCCATTACATAATTATCATTGGAGCGACCGATCCTTCATAAATACGTAAAACGTATTTCCAACAATCTCCCCCTAAGGGAGGTCGCTCCAAGTTACAAAGTTCTAAATAGTCTATAACTCGTGATCTATGCTAACTAAGATGTGACCGAGACTTTATTGGGAAAACGTATTTCCAACACAATGACATTTTTATATTCGCTTATAGTTTAAAATAGATAATCAACCCATTTTATTTGTCCACCAAGAACGACTAAGTCGCACTAATAACTAGTAATCAATTCGAAAAGATAGGACGATAACTCTTTTATAACTAAGTGAAAATTCGGATATTAAATGGCGCCGCTGCCGGCTCTTTTCGTTAAGATAAACGGTTTTAAGTGAGAGACGCGTTGGATTTTGGGATCCGTTCATTTTTTAACGTTATTTTTCTTGCTTTAAAATTTTCAAAAATCCATAAAAGTTAAAAAATTTCAAAAATCCCAAAAAATAGAAAAACATACAAAAACTCAAAAATATTTCTTCTCTATTTTTCTCTTCCTTTTGTAGGTGTGTATGCGTACTCGTGCTCGTAAGAAGAAAGCAGATCAAGCCGAATTCATTACTCCACCTATTGTCATCATGGACAATCAACCAATGATCGAGCTTTTGCAATCGCAAGTAGAGGGCAACACCGATGCTATTGTCATACCTGAGATTGGAGCCAACAACTTTGAGCTCAAATCCGGTTTCATTCAAATGGTCTCTGCTCAACCATTCTTAGGGCGTACACTTGATGATCCTCAAGACCATATCAAAAGGTTTCTTCAACTCACTAATACGGTCAAATATAATGGGGTTTCACAAGAGGTAATTCGCTTGCAACTTTTTCCTTTCTCCTTAGAGGGACAAGCCCGACATTGGCTTTATAAGGAACCGCCACAAAGTATTCTTACGTGGACGGATTTAGAGACTAAATTCATCAACTACTTCTTCCCACCCTCACGTACTACCGCTTTGCGGAATGAGATCATTACCTTTGAACAAAAGTACGGTGAGACATTTAGTGAATCTTGGGACCGTTTTAAGGAACTTTTAAGAAAGTGTCCACAACATGGTTTCACAAAAGTACATCAAATTAATACTTTTTACAATGGTTTAAGCATGAATGAACAAGATTCACTAAATAGTACCTCGGGGGGTAAAATTTTGGTTAAGTCTTCTAATGCCGCATGAGATATAATTGAGAATAAATCTGGAGTGCAAACCAAGAGTGTTCGGACTAATGTGGCTAGTGCTAGCACTAATGAGAGCGACAAGAGAATTGATAAGCTTACTTCGCTTGTTGAAACACTTGCACTCCAAACCGCTAACAACACCAAAGCTATCAATGCACAAGTTAATGCTATGAGTCAGTCATGTGAAATATGCGGGGGATCTCATTCATACACCGATTGTCCTTCGACTCATGACAATCCGGAAAATGTGTATGCCGCCAACGGTAACTTTTCTACGGGAGGCTATCAAGCACGTCCTCAAAGTGACCGCAATTTGCTCAGTTATCGTTCAAACAACTTTCTTTCACCACCCGGTTTTCCACCTCAAAACCCAAACAATCTCAATCGTAACAATCAAAACCCACCAGGAGCTCCAAATCAATATCAAACCCAAAGAAACCCATATCCACCTCAAGGAAACAACCAAGTTTACCAACAACCCGCTTATCAACCACCTGCCTACCATGCTCTTCCTCTCACCAAACCCACCGCATTTCATCAAGACGTTGAAACTTACATGAGGACTAATGACGCAATAGTGCAGAATCTCCAGCGGCAAATGGCCAACATGAAAGGAGATATGGTGAAAAAAGGGAATGATCTTCGAGCCGATATGTGAAACTCTTTGGCCAGTCAAACGAATGACTTAAGGGATATGATGGCTAGTTTCTTCCAAAGTAATCAAGCCTCTGGTTCGGGTTCTCTTTCGAGTAACACCGTTGCTAATCCAAGAGGGGAAATGAAAGCAATCACCACTCGAAGTGGAAAAGGTTTAAAGGAACCCGAGCTTCCTACACCTACACCGGTGATTGTGACAAAGGAAAACGAGTCCCCTTCTCCAATTCCTCCAACTTCTACTTCTCCAATTCCTCCACCTTCTATTTCTCCAATTCCTCCACCTTCTACTTCCACCCCTCCACCACCCAAGGATGTGAGTGAGAATTCCATTCTAAAGCCTTCATCTCAACCCAATATACCTTATCCTTCAAGGTTGAGGAAAGAGAAATTGAAGAACAAGGATGATATTCAGGTTTCTAACTTTCTTAAAATTTTTAAACAACTGAATTTCAATATCTCCTTTGCTGATGCTCTCACTCACATGCCGAAATATGCTAAAATGTTTAAAGATCTTCTCAGTGATAAGGAGAAACTTCTTGATATCACTCAGACCCAACTTAACGAGATTTGCTCCGCAATGCTCTTAAGGAAATTACCAACCAAACTTGGTGATTCGGGTCATTTTCTCATTCCTTGCAACGTTCCCAGGGTAGAGAATTGTATGGCCCTAGCCGATCTAGGTGCTAGTATAAACTTAATGCCATTAAGTGTTTGGAAACAATTGTCTCAACCCGAGCTAGTCCCCACACGAATGACATTGGAATTAGTTAACCGTACGGTTGCTTATCCGGTGGGGATAGCCAAAGACGTCTTCGTCGGTGTCGACAAATTCAACTTTCCGGCGGATTTTGTTGTCGTTGATGTGACACCCTAGAACCGAGGTCATTAACGTTACCCTAAATTACGCTAATTTTTGAAATTTTTAATAAATTTTAATTTCTATATATATAAGTATATTGGTTAAAGCCGATGTTCGAGGTTATAATTTTTACGATTGACGATTCAAGAAGGACGATGACGATTACGATCCCGATGGATGCCCAATTTTCATAATTATTGACGATTTATCGATAATGTAATTTTTCGAGAATTTTATTTACGGTTCGTGTTAAGTTGAGTCGGGTGAGTTTTATAGCCTTCCGAGTACATTTAAAGTATCGCAAAAATATTTTAGAGTGTTCGGGATGATTTCCGACTCCCGTAAAATTTTCTAAATTGACTAGTGAGTCGATCCCGCAAAGTTTTAAGGACGTTTTTACTTGAGGCCAAAAGAAACCTTTAATTGCATTTTGGTCCCTCCCAATACCACAAAAAGGCACAAACACAAACACATACAAACATTTAGACAAAAAAAAATCAAAACTCTCTCCCTCTTGTCCTTAGGCCGACGGCCAAACACCAAAAACCACCATCCCACCATTTTTTTTTTAGTTTTAACAAAAACTAACCTTAGACCACCTTCTAAAATTCATTGGTGAGTGTTAATCCATGGTTTAATTAAACATGCATTAACAAAATTTTTCCAAAAATTTTCAAGAATCATTCAAATTCGTTTTTGAGGCTAATTGTATGGATGCATGTTAAATTCATGTATAGTGTGAGTATAATCACCAATAAAACCCACCAAAATTAATTTGGTTGTGGTGATTTGGTCACCCAAACCCCACGGCACAAGGGGGTGTTTGGGGAGCCATGGTGGTTGATGAATTTGAGCATTGTTGTTATGTTTGGTATTATGTTTATGGGTGTTTTAGATGGGTACAAGTGGTTGCATGTTTGTTTTTAGAATTTTTAGATTTTGAGATTGTTGATCAATAGGGGTTAGGACTGAAAATTAGTGTTGGGTTGTGATTAGGGAAGCTTAGGATGAAGCCTAGTGGTGATTAATAGGTTTGGAATCGAGCTTAAGCATGATTTTGGTATGGTCAAATTTAGGCAGAAAGTTTAGGACCTTTCCGTAAAAATTATTTTTCCTACAGGTCTAGATAACTAAATGTAGTCATAGAGGGTCTTCTTAGTTTTAATTTGGTATAAGGTAGAGCCCGTGACTCAAAACGAGCTAAAAGTTATGAGGTTTTAAAGATCGAGTACCGGGAGACGAGAACTTTCATAATCCGAATTTATGTATAGTTTTAGTCAAATCCCGAGGACCACAAGTATGAATTGGTAAAAGGTCAAGGGTCAAATTTTGGTCACAAACCTGTGTAATTGAGTCTATAAGTTGACTTAGGAGTCAAAGAAGTCAAAGGTGCATTTCATATAGGTCAAAGAGGTCCAAGTTGGTCGAAGTACAATTTCAGCCCGGAAAATGTAGTTTTGGAAAAGCGTTGCGTAACAGGTCTTATAGGATTTTTGAGAATTTTGTCAAGTTTTATAAGAATGGCTAAGTATAGTAAAACAGCCCGTACTTTCGGTGAGTACCGGCAAAAATGGATAAAAATGGATAACGTAAATAATAAGAACGAATGGTGTAAAATGAGTGATGCTTGTTGTATTGTTTTGGCGTGAGTTATAATTGTCCTAAGTGACTAGTATCTATGTATTTTATACAGTACCGTAAGGTATTTAAAATGAGATTACTCATTACGCGTTATTTGTTGATAGGTGTTGATTTACCCGGGCATCCGTATCGTCGTCAGTGATCATCTCTCGAACTACCGACTACTTAATATATAAGGTGTGAATTTATAGCCTCGCTTATATTTATTTCAAACTGTTTTACCCACGAGGGAAATGTATGCTAGTTTTTAAAAGGAATGTATATCATGAATGATTGTTAGACCCGAATGTTGCCTTAGAAATTGTGTTGAGTACCAAGTTGCAAAAGACCCTAAATTCATGAACTATTAACTATTGTCCTGCCCTCGAGTAGGGGGAAATAGCCGCTTATACAATTTGTAGTACTACGGGGCTAACGACCCAATGCTAGCCGAGAAGCTGTACGTTGAGTAAGTTCTGCGGTAGATTATCTTGTATGAGAGATAAGGTATAATTGCAACTGATGCCTTTAGAAGGGGCACTGGTTTCATCTGAATCACGCCGGTAATTATTACGCGGGTGATTGAGTTAACGGATTAGTGTCATGAGCTTAAACACAATTGTCAGTATCCTGAATATAGATTGTTTGATCGGCAAGTCTATGAATGATCACGAATGGTTTTTATTTTATATACGTTCAAATGAATTGTAAAACCTATGAATTCCACTCAACGTTTTCGTTGACCAAATTTTGGCATGTGTTTCAGGTAACCGCTGAAGTGTAGCATGGAGCGTGCATGGGATGGATGTTGTGTGTATGGCTTGGAGTCTGCTCGTTTTTCCTCCCTTTTCTACATAAACATTTTTAAATTTTAATGTTATGTTGTTGTGAAACTGAAATTCTTGGGTTGAGATTCATGGGGACCGAAAACGCTAAACTCTGTTGTACCAAGTGGGGTTGGAAAAACCGTGGACATGTATCATCTAACACTTTTTAATTCAAGTTTTATGTTGACGTCTTTTTAGCGTCGTTTGATATATCTTGTGTACAATGAATACTGTGTAGCACCCAATGTTGTATTTCCGCTGCGCATAGCATTTGTGGGGGTGTTACAGATTGGTAATCAGAGCCATGAGTTATAGAGAACTAGGTCGTTTTTGAAAATCCTAAACTATAACTTTTGGTGTCGTAAGAAATGGTCCAAGCACACACAACTATCCTGCATGGCTCCGGTAAGATTTATTTTTGTATTCATGGCATTTGACGTATACTTTTGAGTTGAAGTATATATGTGGGTAATTATTACGTAAGTATGGAGATTACTATATGTAGACGTTGAAATTATACGTGGAATATCCGACATCGTAATTTTTGTATTAATCATGCATGAGCATCATATTATTACATTTCGGGCATATGTACCACCTTTGCATTGCATTTGCATGCATGTATTTATAAATATTGTATAATTACTTATGTACCCTCCGAAATTCGCTGTTATTGCAGGAATGGCCGAGGTACCGCCTAATGATAATGGAAACGATTACGTCGTAGGTCGCGAAGGGGGAAGTGTTGGAACAGCAGCTGAAGGACAAGCTGAGACGAACGACGTGCAAGCCCAGTACCCCGAACAAAGGAGAACTACTTGCCCCAGGCCTATGCGTACTTCCCATCTGGTTGGTGCACCAGGTATCCCCAGAAGAGCCGAAGGTGCAGTGAGCGCAAATTCTCTTCATCAAGGCATCCCAAGAATTTGCTGCCCCGGACCGAGAGTTTATCATGACGTACGGCGTGTTGTGAGAGGTTTGGACGAATCAATGTGCATGCGGTACGTAGTAGAATCAAGGGTGATCAGTAGATTCGACGAGAATGAAAGAGCAGACCAAAGACTGTTGGAAAGGACTGCAAGAATTGAGTATGATGGAAATGTAAACAAAAGTGACATCAACAGTCTAAGATCGATGGTTGCAAATTTAAGCGCTAGTCTTGACCGTGTTAGGGAAGATCAAGTGAGGTTGTCAAGGATGCAGAGTTGGGAGCATCGAGTGAGAGCATCATTGCCCCCGGATTGGAGATTCGTGGACGATTTGGAGATGGAGGCTAATGACTACATGATTCAGCCGCCTACTAGAGGTGCTTGTATTGCTGTGGGAGGTCAGGTAGCGATTGAGTGTGGGTCTACATCAGGGACGAAAAAGGAGATGGAATGTGGGTCGGATGACAAAGGAAAGAGAAAAATGGATGATGTGGATGAGGACGATAGCGATGAGGAACCCGAGGAAGATGATGACGAACCGCCATCCAAGAGGCCGTGTGGATCACCACATGCCTAGTTACTTGTCTTGTATTATTTTTCTTTGATCATTGTAATAGAACTGTTTTAGACTTTTGTATGATGGCATTATGACGAAAAACTTGAGTACTTGAGTTTTGTGGTGAACGATTGTAGTGGCAATACTTGTCACGATTTTGGTTAATTATCAATACAATCCATGTTACCTTTCATGATCTGTGATATGTGTTAAATTTTATCTTTTGTGATGTGAATTGATGAATATTAGTAACTCTGTAGTGATGTGTCGTTGTATGTATATTATGTCTTGAAAGAGAAATCCATCTTAATCTTGATATGTATACTTACATTGTTTTTCTATTTTCCCTGTCTTGCAGAAAGAGATATTCGATAACACCATGCCTCCAAAGTTGACCGCCGATCGTGTAAACACAATGATTCAGGAAGCTATAGCAAATGCGCTAGAAGCGGACCGAGCCGGGAGAAATCAGGATCAGGGTAGAAACGCGGGGAGACAGCAAGCCCCGAGAGTGTGTACCTATTCTAGTTTTATGAAATGCGGTCCCACGCAATTTCGTGGAACGGGTGGAGCTTTAGAACTTAGACGATGGTTGGAAAAAGTTGAAAGTACTTTCGAAATCAGCGGTTGTGCAGAAGCGGACAAGGTGAAGTTTGCGGCTGCTACGTTTCTTGATGATGCGTTAAGTTGGTGGAATACCCAGGTAGCTACTGTTGGATTGGCTGTAGCGAATGCAAGGACGTGGACTGCGACAAAAGCTCTGTTGACTAAGAAGTTTTGCCCGGAAGAGGAATTGGGTCAATTGGAAGATGAGTTGAGGCACTTGACCTTGAAGAACAATGATATCGCTGCTTACACCAGGAGGTTTAATGAGTTAAGCCTTTTGTGTCCAGACGTTTTTGCCAATGACGGCAAGAAGATGAAGCAGTACATAAAAGGTTTATCCAGCAATATCAAAGGTGAGACAACTTCGCCAAAACCTGGGTCGTTTGATGAAGCGGTCCAGATGGCTCACGCATTGATGGAAGTCAAGCTCCAGGACAAGTAGAACTCCATTGCTGAAGGCAACAAGAGGAAATGGGAAGCGGCACAAAGCAATCAATCCCAAGGCCAGAACCGAGGTGGAAATCGAAGCAACCATGGTCAAAACCGCAATCAGCAGTTTAACCAGCGAAGGAATGAAGGGATGAGGGCCGTGACGAACCCCAGAGGAGTAAAAGTGAATCCCCATTGTGGTAGGTGCAATTTGTACCATGTTGGGAATTGCCCGCCTGCATGCGGCAAATGTGGAAAAGCAGGTCATAGGACATCTGGTTGCCGAACGGGAGGAGTAGCCACTGGGGCGAATGCTATCAGAATGAGGGGATGTTATGGATGTGGAGAGAGAGGCCATGTGCAAGTGAATTGCCCGAAGGCAGGAAACAAGCGGGGAGGCAACAATGCGGCTGCTGTGTATCAAGTAGGGACGGCTGATAAACCACAGGGTCCTAACGTGGTTACCGGTACGTTTTTGCTAGACGCTTGTTATGCTAGTATTTTGTTTGATTCTGGCTCCGACAAGAGTTTTGTAGATGTTAAATTTAGTCGTCATATCGATAGAAAACCGGTGTTGTTAGCGACTAGTTATAACGTTGAGTTAGCCGATGGAAAAATTGTTAGTACGAATTCTATACTGAAAGGGTGTACCCTGAAGTTAGGAAATTACGCTTTTAAAATCGACTTGATGCCTATAGAGCTAGGATCGTTTGACTTGATTGTGGGAATGGATTGGCTAATGGCGCACAGTGCTATGATCGTCTGTGGCGAGAGATTAGTTCAGATTCCGTTAAGGAATAAAGTTTTGACGGTGAAGGGAGATGAATGCACTTCTCGTTTGAAAGTGATTTCCTGTTTGAAAATGATGAAGTATGTAGAGAACGGATGCGATGTGTTTTTGGCACAAGTTTCGAGTGATGGTGATTTAGAGGCGAGGATTGAAGAGGTACCTGTTATCTGCGATTATCCGGAAGTTTTTCCAGACGAGTTGCCGGGTTTACCACCCACCCGTAAGGTCGAGTTTCGAATTGATTTGGTGCCAGGAGTTGCGTCGGTTGCGCGTGCACCTTATCGCTTAGCACCATCCGAGTTAAAGGAGTTATCGGATCAACTGAAGGAATTGATGGACAAGGGATTTATTAGGCCGAGCTCATCACCTTGGGGAGCGCCAGTGTTGTTTGTGAAGAAGAAAGATGGTTCGTTTCGGATGTGTATTGACTATAGGGAACTCAATAAGCTGACGGTTAAGAATCAGTACCCATTGCCGAGGATTGACGATTTGTTTAATCAATTGCAAGGTTCCAGTGTATACTCAAAGATCGATTTAAGATCAGGGTATCATCAACTGCGTGTAAGAGAGGAGGATACTCCTGTAACTGCCTTTCGTACGCGGTATGGACACTTTGAATTTCGAGTGATGCCGTTTGGGTTGACAAACGCGCCTGCTGTATTCATGGACCTTATGAATCGCGTGTGCAAGTCGTATCTAGATAAGTTTGTTATTGTTTTCATCGATGATATACTTATTTACTCTAAAAGTAAGGAGGAGCACGAGAAGCACCTGAGAAAGATTTTGGAGTTGTTAAAGAAGGAGAAGCTGTATGCGAAGTTCTCGAAGTGTGAGTTTTGGTTAGAATCCGTGCAGTTCTTAGGTCACGTGATTGATAGCAAGGGAGTTTGTGTGGATCCTGCCAAGGTCGAAGCGATCAGGGAATGGTCTGCACCGACAACGCCGACTGAAGTTCGACAATTCCTTGGTTTAGCTGGGTATTATCGAAGGTTCATTGAAGTATTTTCGTTGATTGCAAAACCATTGACAAGGCTTACCGAAAAGAATAGGGTGTATGAATGGGGAAATGAGGAAGAACTTGCTTTCAAAACGCTCAAGGACAAGTTATGTTCCGCACCGATATTGTCATTGCCTGAAGGAACCGAAGACTTTGTAGTGTATTGTGATGCATCTCGTAAGGGTTATGGAGCGGTATTGATGCAACGTGAAAAGGTGATAGCTTACGCGTCTAGGCAACTGAGGAAGAATGAGGAGAACTACACGACGCATGATTTGGAATTAGGAGCTGTAGTTTTTGCGTTGAAGTTGTGGAGACACTATTTGTATGGGACGAAGTGTGTTGTATTCACTGACCACAAGAGTTTGCAGCACATTTTAGATCAAAAGGAGTTGAATATGCGACAGAGACGATGGGTTGAACTACTGAGTGATTACGACTGCGAAATTCGCTACCACCCTTGCAAGGCGAATGTTGTAGCGGATGCACTGAGTAGGAAGGAACGGGAGAAACCTTTGAGGGTCAGAGCTTTAGTGATGACTGAGAGCGTTGACTTAACCGAAACTATACTGAAGGCTCAAGAGAGGGGACTAATGAAAGGGAATGTTGAAGCTGAGAACTTGGGACGAATGTTGAAACCTCTTTTCGTGATTAGGTCAGACGGACTGAGATACTTTGAAAATCGGATTTGGTTACCATTGTGTTCATCTGAGGAAGGAAAGCCTGGAGTTCGAGAATTGGTTATGAACGAGTCGCATAAGTCGAAGTATTCGATACATCCTGGATCGGATAAAATGTACCACGACCTGAAGAAAGTTTATTGGTGGCCGAATATGAAGGCGGATATTGCTCGTTACGTTAGTAATTGTTTGACTTGCGCGAAGGTTCAAGCAGAACATAAGAAACCATCTGGATTGTTGGTACAACCAGAGATCCCATAATGGAAATGGGAGAAAATCGCTATGGATTTCGTGATGGGTTTACCTAGAACTCCTAGTGGATGTGATATGATATGGGTTATTGTGGATAGATTAACGAAATCTGCTCATTTCCTACCTATGAAGAAGACGGACAGCATGGAAAAGCTCGCCAGTGTGTACGTGAAAGAGATCGTCTGTAGACATGGAGTGCCGTTATCGATCATTTCGGATCGCGACAGTAGATTTACTTCGGAATTTTGGAAATCGCTTCAACGTGCGATGGGCACTGAATTGAGTTTAAGTACGGCTTATCACCCGGAAACTGACGGCCAGAGTGAACGAACTATTCAGACGATGGAGGACATGCTCCGAGCATGCGTGATTGATTTTGGAGGAAGTTGGGAACGCCACTTGCCTCTGGTGGAGTTTTCGTATAATAATAGTTATCATGCGAGTATCAAGGCAGCACCGTTCGAAGCATTGTATGGAAGGAAGTGTAGATCGCCTGTGTGTTGGAGTGAAGTAGGAGAAAGTCAATTGACTGGACCCGAAATGGTTTTAGAAACGACAGAGAAGATTGTGCAAATCAAGAACCGACTACTTGCTGCGAGAAGCCGACAGAAGAGTTATGCCGATAACAGAAGGAAACCGTTGGAGTTTGAAGTTGGAGATATGGTTATGCTCAAGGTATCGCCGTGGAAGGGTGTAATTCGTTTTGGGAAGAAAGGAAAGTTGAGTCCGAGGTATATTGGACCATTTAAGATCGTTGAACGAATTAGACCAGTAGCGTATAAGTTAGAATTGCCGAGCGAGCTTAGTGCTATTCACGACACGTTTTACGTATCGAACCTGAAGAAGAGTTTGGAGGATAAGGAAGTGGTGATTCCTTTGGACGAGATTCGACTGGACGACAAAATGCATTTTGTGGAAGAACCTGTGGAAATTATGGACCGAGAGGTCAAGAGGCTAAAGCGTAGTAGAATTCCTATTGTGAAAGTTCGATGGAATTCTAAGCGTGGACCGGAATACACTTGGGAACGTGAGGACTTTTTCAAGGAAAGGTATCCTCATCTGTTCCAGCAGAACGAAATGTGAGTACAAGAAGAGGCGAGCGCCGGGACGTCGCTCTCTTTAAGGAGGGGTGGATGTGACACCCTAGAACCGAGGTCATTAACGTTACCCTAAATTACGCTAATTTTTGAAATTTTTAATAAATTTTAATTTCTATATATATAAGTATATTGGTTAAAGCCGATGTTCGAAGTTATAATTTTTACGATTGACGATTCAAGAAGGACGATGACGATTACGATCCCGATGGATGCCCAATTTTCATAATTATTGACGATTTATCGATAATGTAATTTTTCGAGAATTTTATTTACGGTTCGTGTTAAGTTGAGTCGGGTGAGTTTTATAGCCTTCCGAGTACATTTAAAGTATCCCAAAAATATTTTAGAGTGTTCGGGATGATTTCCGACTCCCGTAAAATTTTCTAAATTGACTAGTGAGTCGATCCCGCAAAGTTTTAAGGACGTTTTTACTTGAGGCCAAAAGAAACCTTTAATTGCATTTTGGTCCCTCCCAATACCACAAAAAGGCACAAACACAAACACATACAAACATTTAGACAAAAAAAAATCAAAACTCTCTCCCTCTTGTCCTTAGGCCGACGGCCAAACACCAAAAACCACCATCCCACCATTTTTTTTTTGAGTTTTAACAAAAACTAACCTTAGACCACCTTCTAAAATTCATTGGTGAGTGTTAATCCATGGTTTAATTAAACATGCATTAACAAAATTTTTCCAAAAATTTTCAAGAATCATTCAAATTCGTTTTTGAGGCTAATTGTATGGATGCATGTTAAATTCATGTATAGTGTGAGTATAATCACCAATAAAACCCACCAAAATTAATTTGGTTGTGGTGATTTGGTCACCCAAACCCCACGGCACAAGGGGGTGTTTGGGGAGCCATGGTGGTTGATGAATTTGAGCATTGTTGTTATGTTTGGTATTATGTTTATGGGTGTTTTAGATGGGTACAAGTGGTTGCATGTTTGTTTTTAGAATTTTTAGATTTTGAGATTGTTGATCAATAGGGGTTAGGACTGAAAATTAGTGTTGGGTTGTGATTAGGGAAGCTTAGGATGAAGCCTAGTGGTGATTAATAGGTTTGGAATCGAGCTTAAGCATGATTTTGGTATGGTCAAATTTAGGCAGAAAGTTTAGGACCTTTCCGTAAAAATTATTTTTCCTACAGGTCTAGATAACTAAATGTAGTCATAGAGGGTCTTCTTAGTTTTAATTTGGTATAAGGTAGAGCCCGTGACTCAAAACGAGCTAAAAGTTATGAGGTTTTAAAGATCGAGTACCGGGAGACGAGAACTTTCATAATCCGAATTTATGTATAGTTTTAGTCAAATCCCGAGGACCACAAGTATGAATTGGTAAAAGGTCAAGGGTCAAATTTTGGTCACAAACCTGTGTAATTGAGTCTATAAGTTGACTTAGGAGTCAAAGAAGTCAAAGGTGCATTTCATATAGGTCAAAGAGGTCCAAGTTGGTCGAAGTATAATTTCAGCCCGGAAAATGTAGTTTTGGAAAAGCGTTGCGTAACGGGTCGTAGAAGTAAAAACTTTTATTGGGATTAGAAATGTGTTATCTACAGGTCTTATAGGATTTTTGAGAATTTTGTCAAATTTTATAAGAATGGCTAAGTATAGTAAAACAGCCCGTACTTTCGGTGAGTACCGGCAAAAATGGATAAAAATGGATAACGTAAATAATAAGAACGAATGGTGTAAAATGAGTGATGCTTGTTGTATTATTTTGGCGTGAGTTATAATTGTCCTAAGTGACTAGTATCTATGTATTTTATACAGTACCGTAAGGTATTTAAAATGAGATTACTCATTACGCGTTATTTGTTGATAGGTGTTGATTTACCCGGGCATCCGTATCGTCGTCAGTGATCATCTCTCGAACTACCGACTACTTAATATATAAGGTGTGAATTTATAGCCTCGCTTATATTTATTTCAAACTGTTTTACCCGCGAGGGAAATGCATGCTAGTTTTTAAAAGGAACGTATATCATGAATGATTGTTAGACCCGAATGTTGCCTTAGAAATTGTGTTGAGTACCAAGTTGCAAAAGACCCTAAATTCATGAACTATTAACTATTGTCCTGCCCTCGAGTAGGGGGAAATAGCCGCTTATACAATTTGTAGTACTACGGGGCTAACGACCCAATGCTAGCCGAGAAGCTGTACGTTGAGTAAGTTCTGCGGTAGATTATCTTGTATGAGAGATAAGGTATAATTGCAACTGATGCCTTTAGAAGGGGCACTGGTTTCATCTGAATCACGCCGGTAATTATTATGCGGGTGATTGAGTTAACGGATTAGTGTCATGAGCTTAAACACAATTGTCAGTATCCTGAATATAGATTGTTTGATCGACAAGTCTATGAATGATCACGAATGGTTTTTATTTTATATACGTTCAAATGAATTGTAAAACCTATGAATTCCACTCAACATTTTCGTTGACCAAATTTTGGCATGTGTTTCAGGTAACCGCTGAAGTGTAGCATGGAGCGTGCATGGGATGGATGTTGTGTGTATGGCTTGGAGTCTGCTCGTTTTTCCTCCCTTTTCTACTTAAACATTTTTAAATTTTAATGTTATGTTGTTGTGAAACTGAAATTCTTGGGTTGAGATTCATGGGGACCGAAAACGCTAAACTCTGTTGTACCAAGTGGGGTTGGAAAAACCGTGGACATGTATCATCTAACACTTTTTAATTCAAGTTTTATATTGACGTCTTTTTAGCGTCGTTTGATATATCTTGTGTGCAATGAATACTGTGTAGCACCCAATGTTGTAGTTCCGCTGCGCATAGCATTTGTGGGGGTGTTACAGTTGACTACGAGATGGACCCCCCGTGTTCCATTAACCGTTAGACGTCCATTCTTGAGGACCGGCCGCACTCTCAATGATGTAGCCGCGGGCGAATTAATCATGAGGGTTGGTAACGATAAAATTGTCTTCAACATGGGTAAACCTTCTAACCAGCCTTCTGGAAACGAGAGTGTTAATTTCATTGACGTTCTTGATGAGGCTTGTGAAGAACATTTTAAAGACCCTTGTAAAAGTGGTTCTTCTTCTCTTCCCATTGTTGAGAACGTTGCATCTATTACTCCATCACTAACTCCATTTGGAGAAAGTGATTTCCTTTTGAAAGAATTTGAAGCAACTTTGGGGGGATGTGGATTTACAATATGACGATTCTCCCTCCAATTGGGATGAAGACATTCGTACCATTGAGAAACTTCTCAACGAGGACCATATTTCTCCACCATCTCCTAAGGATATCTCTATCGATGATCCGAATTTGACTACGCCTTCCATCGAAAATCTTCCGGATTTAGAGCTTAAGGATCTGCCGTCTCATCTCGAGTATGTTTTCCTTGAAGACAATAACAAGTCACCCGTCATCATCGCAAAGGATCTAAAAGAAGATGAAAAATCCCGACTTATCGCCGTGTTGAAGAATCATAAGAAAGCGATTGCGTGGAAAATCACCGATATTCTTGGAATGGATCCTCACTTTTCCACACATAAAATTCTCATGGAGGACGACTTTAAACCCACTATTCAAAGCCAAAGAAGGGTGAATCCCAAGATCCATGACGTTATCAAAAAAGAGGTTATCAAACTTCTTGATGCAGGAATGATCTACCCTATCTCGGATTCACCATGGGTTAGTCCGGTCCATTGTGTGCTTAAGAAAGGCGGAATCACCGTTGTGCCCAATGAAAACAACGAGTTGATTCCTACTCGTCTCGTTACAGGGTGGAGAGTTTGTATAGACTATCGCAAACTCAATGATGCTACGAGAAAGGATCATTTCCCCTTCCTTTCATGGACCAAATGCTTGAACGTCTAGCGGGTAATGACTATTACTGCTTCTTAGACGGTTTCTCCGGGTATTTTCAAATTCCCATCGATCCCCAAGATCAAGAGAAAACAACATTCACTTGTCCTTATGGAACATTTGCTTACAAAAGAATGCCTTTCGGCTTATGCAATGCTCCTGGGACATTCCAAAGGTGCATGTTGGCTATCTTCCATGACATGGTTGAACAAACAATGGAAGTCTTCATGGATGATTTCTCGGTCTATGGTGACTCCTTCTCTTCTTGCCTTGCCAATTTAGAACGTATGCTTAAGCGGTGTGAAGACACTCGCCTTGTTCTAAATTGGGAAAAATGCCATTTCATGGTAAAAGAAGGCATTGTGCTTAGACATAAAATCTCAAAAGCCGGCCTTGAAGTGGACAGTGTTAAAGTGGATGTCATAGCCAAATTACCTCCACCTTCAACCGTGAAGGGTGTGAGAAGTTTCCTTGGTCATGCGGGCTTCTATCGTCGTTTCATTAAAGATTTTTTTAAAATCGCTCGCCCGATGACCCACCTCTTGGAAAAAGATACTCCTTTTATCTTTTCTAAAGAGTGTCTTGAATCCTTCAATCTTCTTAAGGACAAGCTAACTAAGGCACCGGTCTTGGTTACCCCTAATTGGGAGCTACCTTTTGAATTGATGTGTGATGCTAGCGACTTTTCCATTTGAGCGGTTTTGGGCCAAAGAGTGAACAAACACTTCCAACCAATCCATTATTCTAGCAAGACAATGACGGGGGCTCAATTGCATTATACCACTACCGAAAAAGAGCTTTTAACTGTAGTGTATGCTTTTGAGAAATTCCGCCCCTATCTTGTTCTTTCCACCACAATCGTATACACCGACCACTCTGCGTTGAAGTACAAGATTCTAAGCCAAGACTTCTTCATTGGGTTTTGCTCCTTCAAGAACTTAAAATCGAAATTCGTGACAAGAAGGGAGCCGAATACCTAGCCGCATATCATCTAAGTGGACTTGAGGATCCTTATCAAGGGGATCATCCGAATAAGGAGATCAATGACTCTTTTCCCCTTGAGGTTTTAATGTCTATCAATTCCAATCTTGATGACACCCCGTGGTTTGCGGACATTGCAAACTACTTAGCGGGTGGTATTCTCATCGAAGGGTTAACATCCCAACAAAAGATGAAATTCTTTAAAGATGTTAAGACTTACTTTTGGGATGACCCTTATCTCTTCAAACAATGTGTTGATCTGGTTATTCGTCGGTGTGTTGATGGACCCGCAACTTTAGACATTCTCTAAACTTGCCATAAAGGACCCACCGGTGGTCACTTTGGTCCCAACTACACCGCGAAGAAAGTGTTTGAATCGGGATTATATCGGCCCACCATATATCGTGACGCTCACGAGATGGTTAAAAATTGTAATGCTTGCCAATGCCAAGGCAAGATAACACATAAAGATGAGATGCCTAAAAATTTCATACAAGAATGTGAAATCTTTGATGTATGGGGTATCGACTTTATGGGGCCATTTCCATCATCTAAAGGGAACAAGTATATCCTCGTAGCCGTTGACTACGTATCCAAATGGGTTGAAGCTAAGGCTCTCCCTACGAACGATGCGAGGGTGGGTGTGAATTTTATGAAGCAACTTTTTGCTCGATTCGGTGTTCCTCGTGCAATAATCAGTGACCGCGGGACTCATTTTTGCAATGACCAATTTGCTCGAGTTATGGCTAAGTACGTTGTCAATCACCGTCTTTCCACTGCTTATCATCCTCAAACAAATGGTCAAGTCGAGATATCTAACCGTGGATTGAAGCGAATTCTTGAGCGTACTGTGGGAGAGCATTGTGCCTGGTGGGCCGATAAGTTAGATGATGCTTTGTGGGCTTTCCGTACCGCATATAAGACGCCGATTGGTTGCACTCTATAGCGTCTTGTGTACGGGAAAGCATGCCACCTCCCTATTGAGCTGGAACTGATGAGACTGCAATTATACATAGTCTCATCGTCTAAAACGGGCTTTAAACGCTTAAAATATCATGAAAATACCCATATATATATGCTTGTATTTGTGTCTTGTATATTTTAGGTACGGATATCGTGAATTCACAAAAAGATCACAAGAATGGAGCAAAAACGAACACGGGAAACGAAGCGACACAATGAACCAGACCCAAGTGTTGATTTTCCAAAAAAAGTCCTCCAAGTTTGAAGACTTGTCACCTTTGGTCCTTGAAGAATCAGAATATACAAGTTTGATCCTTGAAGATATGTCATGATTAGCCCGTGAAGATTGGTCATAATTACATAACTAATCCTTATTTAAAGTTATGTAATTTAGTTGTGCCAAATTTAGCAAGCCACTCAAACTTATTTATAAAGGAAATCAAGCTGCCATGTTTTCACCAAGTTCAAGGGCTGGAATTGTAAATTTTGGAAATCTCAAAATACAGTTAAGAATTAAGGACGGGGGAAACATAGTTTTCATCCCCAAAACAGATTAAACATGTCCTAATCCTCCCAAGATCCCTAACTTAATTCCAGGCATAATCAACTACAATTCAAGTGATTATGTAAAAACATTAGAGGGTTTTTATACTTTGGCTGATAACAAACACTCCCATGTGCTTAATCAAGAGGCCACATCATCATTGGTCCCCTCACAGCTCACCATTGACAGAGACTTGCATACCAATCTATGGTCTAGATCGTTTGGCGTGTTCTCCACAACAAAATCAATGACCAAGATCCATTTGTCTAGATGTGCATCACATGTATCCACAATACCATCTAGAAGAAGAAATTTGAACAGGGCATCTTCAAGGAATATCCGGGGGTAGTATTGGAAGATCAAAGACTAGGGTTTATGGTTTGTAAATCTCTCATATTTTGTGTATAAATAGTAACAGATGTAGCTATAAGCTCTTGTTCCAATTCTTCTCTTAAAAAAATTGTAATCCTATTTTTTATGAATGAAAGATTGTGTTCCATTTAATTTTCTTGCAAATTTAAATTACTTGTCTTTTTTTTCTGCAAATTTAATGTTATTGTCATTTACATATCAAGTCTTGTCTTTTATGTTTTCACAAATCAAAAGATTTTTTTTTAACATCAATGTTCTATAAGCCTATGATAAGCTTACTGACAATAAGCTTATCATAAGGCTTGTGAGTTTGTTTTACATGTTTTTCAGCTTTTACTCATTATCGCACTTTGTTTTTTTGAAGTTTGTTAACTCACTTTTTAAAATCAACAAAAACCAACAATTTACTGTAGCTTAAGCCTCACTTGGGATTTCTGACAAAAATACTCATTTATGAGCTTTTGAATACGTGACAAGTATATTGGAGAAGTTTGGAGATGTTCGGAGGTGTTCTAGAGTAGCTACTTGAAGTTTTTCATTGAAGAAATATGGTTGTTCTCGGTTCTTATTTGGATGAGCTGTTGGTGGAATAAGCTAGAATAAGTTGGTTGGGGTTGTTTAAGTTTGAAATTTAGTAGAGTTGAGGTGCTTACAGATTGTTCACAGTTAAAAGCTAGGACAATAGGTAAGTGATTTTCTCCTATTTCAGCATATCTCCTTAAATTGCTTGCTAGTTTATTTTTGCTTATGTGCTTATTTGATTAAGTTGTTTAATTGTTCTCATTTTATTATCGTTTACTTAATGTTCAGGTTTTATTTGCTTATTGCTAGTTTAATTTCATATTCATAGTTTTATAGTTGTTGTTAGACTGCTTAAACTAGCGTTTGGATTTGTCTTTATTTTTGTTATTAGTTAGGAGATAAGCTTGGGACTCAATCGCATCATATATTTGAGGTATAGCTTAGTAGAAATCAGCTTTTAGTTCATTGAGAAAGTAAAAAATAAATATAACGACGAGTTTTGGATTTTCTGTCCAAATCCTTGCAGTGGGTGTTTAAGTTTTTTTATTTGATGTTGATTATCCTTGTTCGCTATATGATTAAGTTTGTTTTGAGTTTACTTAAGGTTGTTAATTTTAGCTTAGGATGAGATTGAAGTTTACTCTTATATCTCTCATAACTTGTTCTCATCTCTGGTCATTCTAAGGGAACACTACACTGAAAGGAAATTGAGGATTCCAAAGGTGGAATTAGACTTTAAGATTTCGCATCTTAGTAGTTTGTTTGGGGATATTAATCTTTTTTTAGGAGTTGAGATTTGAAAGTGCGTATTCTATAAGATTTGATAAGAAAAAATTGCCTTTTAAAACACACTTTTGTGCACTCAAAGAAACTAGCTGCTGCCCATCTTCTGATTGTTTTATTGCTAGTGTAAAAAGCGCATGCTTAACTTAGAATAGGAAGTAGTTTGAGTGCATTCTTCAGTAGTTGTTGTTCATGAATTTTATTCCCTTTGATTCTACTTGTATTGCTGCTATTGTGTTACGTTTGCTGA
The DNA here is from genome assembly GCA_025667525.1 of Glebionis coronaria. Lineage (NCBI taxonomy): Eukaryota > Viridiplantae > Streptophyta > Magnoliopsida > Asterales > Asteraceae > Glebionis > Glebionis coronaria. The sequence continues at coordinate 336,460,120 of CM046876.1, read as the reverse complement.
GCATTTGATCATTGTTATTGTTAGCTTATATCCAAGTGTGTTTTTGCATAATTAGTTTTAGTTTCTGCCTAGCTGCTGTCTCTTTTCTTGCTGTTTGAATTGATGCTGCGTCTGTTAGATTTAGCTGCCTTAATAGCTTGATGTCTTAGTAGAAGTGGCTGCAACACATAAAAAAAATGAGTAAAAAAATGTGCCATCAGTGGGTATTGAACCCCTGACCATCTGCCCTCACAAAGACGCAGCAACCCACTGCTTATCCAACTGAGCTGTTAACTGTTTTGTTTTATAGATCCTTTCGTTTCTCTTATGTATCAATTGTGATGGGTGTATTCAGCTCATAACAAAAGAAAAAAAAACAAATAAGTGACTGTTGTGGTACTTGAACCTGCGACCTAGGGTACAAGAACTTCCACTCCCACCATCTGCTCTCTTGAGCTCTTTTGTTTTCATTTCTTTGTGTTATTTTCTTATACTCTTTTTCTTTATTATTCGTATTTCTTTAAGCTAAATAGCCTAATTTTTTCGAGCTTATTTGGGGCTTTTCTTTTCAGCTTATTATTTTTCGTGGATTTAGAATAGTATTTAATATTTTATGTAAATTTTTCAGATTTTATAAAAATTATTTATTATTTTTAAAGCATTTAATTAGTTCAAGACGTTTTTAATTCATAATAAAAAATATAAAAGTCGAAAAAAATATAATTTTCTTTTCTAAAATTTTCTTTTGGCATTTAGGACGGTAGAAAAAATAAATTTGCTTTTATAGTTTAAAATTTCATAATTTTCTTTTTATTATTTCATTTTCTAGGATTATTTTAGTTTTAAATTTTATAAAAGTCATAAAAAATAGTTAAATTAAGGTTTTATTTTCCAAAAAATATCTTTTAGTTTTTAAATAATACACTTTAGGTTTACAAATAAAAAAGTTTGAATTTTGTCTTTTTCTTAGCTAGTTTTATTTTTAGATTTTTTTAGTTAAACTTTAAAAATTAATATAAATTAGTTTATAAGTTTTAAAATTTTTTTGGTTTGCGTAATTTTCTTAGTTAGGATTTTTAGAATATTTTAATAATTTTTAATTAATTTTTAGGTGAATTTTGTCGTTGGGTTGCGTTTTTACGTTCGTACGTTCACGCGTTTTCGATCGTTTTGAGCGTAGTCCGATCACGTTTTCTTTTCTTTCCTTCTTTCCAATAACGTAATCACTCGATTAAATACGTCTATATATTTTGGCTAAACACCATACCTCCTCGAGAACGAACTCGATTGTCGGTATTTGCGTTTTTCACAAAACGTAATTACTAATACTTGCTACGACTTTGGTTTTTGCTTTCTTTTTCCTAAAAGATAGTAAACGACTAAAAAATACAACATCAAAAATGGCGCCGCTGCCGGGGAGGTGTGTTTAGCCATATTTATTTATCGTGTTTATTTGAGTGTTTAAGTTTTTATCGTAAATACTTCTTTTTATTTTTCTATAATATTAGCCATACAAATAAATAGTGTTAAATAGAACTCTATTAACACAAAATTGTTTTCTCGTTTTTATTGTGCATAATATATTGTATTTACGTAGAACAATTAACACACAATAGTTATCCAAATACGCGAGAAATCGCACCTCAATAGTTGAGCGTTCCGGTCACTATTGTTGTATCGAATTCAAACGAAATCAAAGGCAAAATAGATAAATACTCTTAATTGGTTTAATCTCGATAAATACAAACTATAAGGTAGGTATAAGGCGGTTGTATTTCACGACCTAAGGAAAAAAGGCTCTTAAGTGCTTCGCGCCGCCTCGTTTTCTCCGCTCGCTTGTGCGTATTTTGAAAGTGACGATTAATTAGGGGTTTGCCAAATCAAGTATTATCAATCTATTTTTGTGAGTTTTAATTATTGAACCTCGAAATGTTTTGGCGTTCCGCCAACGTTTCAAAGTCGACGAGGGTTTTTACTTCACGTAATTGCCTTCACTCCTCTTGGATTCATTAATCGAGACCTTTGATTAGTGGATAGTTTTTGTAGATTAATTTCTACGTAATACACCAAAATTCCAAAAAAATTAAAAAACCAAAAACACAAAAAGATTCTTCGATTTTTTTCCTCTATTTTCATAATTCTCTTCTTTCGCCCTCTATATCGTTTACTTCTCGAAACGACTTTCTCGTTGCATCATGTCGAATGATGGTGGATATTATTCGTGTCCATATTGTGGAGGCCCGCCCGATGGTGCCAATTGTTTTAATTGTAAGGTTATTGGAGGTCGAGAGGGCTATATCTATAACTCCGCTCCACGTGATCATGGTGATAATTTTCAATCTTACGACCAAGATCACCCATCGTCTTCGTTCTACTCGTCATATGATTCGACTTTTAATTGTGATCAAAATCAAAATGATGAAATGAATCAAAACGCCTTTTGTGATTATATGAGACGAAATAATGCAAACTTAACGATGATTCAAGAACAAGTTACGAATCTTAAGGAACACTACGAAAAACAATTGGAAACTCAAAAGGAATTTTACTTAAAGGAAATAGCCTCCATGAGAACCGAGTTGGAAAACGAATATGATGCCGCTTCTAAAGAACAAGAACGTTTATTTGACCTACTTTACGAGAGATGGGATAAAATTGTTGATAAAGTTGTGGAGGCTTACACTAATAAGCAAAATGAACTTCTGTTGGATTGTAACACACGACTATATATGATATAGAAATGTAGATGAAGATTAAACCAAAAAAGAAAGATTAGATTAGATGAAGGAAAAGAGAAAAACAAAGGTGTGAATTCCTAGTGAGAGAAACACATACGTTTCTCTCTCTACAAAACAAATGAAATGGAAAACACACACACAAATGAGGCTTAGGAGGCCTTTTATACTAAGTACTAAGTGATTAGGAGGCCTTCCTCATTTGTGTGTTCGGGACTAATTCCCGTTACATAAACATTAATAACTAAGAACTCTCGACACCGTTGAATAGTATTTTTCACGAGCTTCGCAACGGTATATTATATGACCATCACTTTAAATACGGCTAACAATCTCCCCCTAAGGGGTGGTCATGTAATATGTGACTTCACTTCATTGGTGTTGCAGACTTTGAAGCTTGTTGCCTTGAGAGTTCTTTCATAGTTCCTTTCATGACTTGTGATCTTGGATCTTTGATCTTTTCCTTGACTTGATCTTGAAGCTTTGCCAGCTTGTGTTCTTGTGTCTTTCTCCACATACTCATGTTTTGTGTTGACTTGAAAGCTTGTAAACAATCTCCCTTGATCATCAGAGTAGCGGAAGTCTTTGTCTTTAGATGTTCTTGAGCTTTCTTCAATAATCCTGAATATGTGGCCTTGAATTGCGACTCTTGAGATAACGCCACCGTTTGCATTCCACCGGTTTCCCGTTATACAGTACGAATACTGTACCTGTGATCAGGTAAGTTCAAAGAACTTCCTTGACAGGATTTCCAGATGTGGTAGCCGTTCTCAATACTTGAATATATCGAAAGATAACTCAAAGTAAGGAGTGAATCATGCAGTTCCATTCTGCTGATTAAGTCGTCAATTCACTTTCCTGGAACAAGTCTGAATCATTTAAGAATCAAACCATCGTTGCTTTCCAGTTGACACAAATTTGATTCATATAGAATCGCACAAGTTACCTACCGCAGTGCTGTTTGATGATGACACTGGAAGGATTTCCATTCGTCACTGTAAATACTGAAAAGTATTACTCTGAATGTTCTGGCAAGATCATAAAGATATTGCGTCGAGACCTGGAACGAGTTTGAATCAATTAAGAATCAAACCACTGTTGCTTTCCAGTTAACATATGTTTAATTCAAGTGAATCTTACATATGACCTACCGCAGTGCTGTTTGATGTTAACACTGGAAGGATTTCCATTAATCACTGTGAATACTAAAGAGTATCACTCTGAATGTTCTAGCAATACCACAAGGATAGAGCGTAGGACTCTGTAAATTATCGCTTGTGTTCTAATGATGAACAACAATTGATATAAGGAATAAGTGTCCTAATGAGATTTTTTTGATGAATCTCGTTGGCTCTAGACTCTATAAGTGCACGTTGATTTGGTGATCGGAGGCTGGATCAGACTGCCACCTATTCAATATCTACTATCTCGGAGTGAGAAAGTCGATAGAAATGAGTTGAACTCTGTGACAATAAAACAAACTTCTTTTGAGAGAAGCTTGAGTAGGCTGGGAGGGGTTGTGCATTGCATCACTGGGTCCATGATGCTTTGTCTTCAATACCAGAAATCATCAACGTGATTCTGATAGTAGATGTATTGACCCGGTTTCTGCCTAAGTTGTATGGAGGGCTTCTTTCTTTACACCCTTTATCCTTACATTTCTTTTTCATTCTTCAACCCCTTCAATGCTTACCAAGACGTCATAACTAGCACCTTGTTGTGATTGTTCCAGTGCTAGCTTAAGTCATTAGTCGGCATTATTCCCGTACACTCAACTACTCCATCTTTCCTAAGGACTTCTATTTTCTAATGGATTGTCCCTGGGAAGATCCCTCCGGTTCTGGTTGGATCATAGGACGGATACCTAACCACCTTTTGACACCAATACCATCGTGAATTTATGTGTTGAAGGGTATAGATATCGTAACCAGAAAAATCAATTGAAAATGCAGTCAAGATGTTGATGAAATCAATGTTTACACCTTGAAAGATTTCTATATCACCAAAAACGCTCCCCCTACATATGTGCATCATATCAAAAAGAGAGATTTTTGCACATATTAGGAAGAGAAAGCACTTATATCAAAGATCTTATTCAAGATAACCCATTTTAATCACTATTCTCCCCCTCAAAAATTGCATGAAATTGAAATTTTTGTGAAACTAGTGATGAAACATGGAGAGAATAATGTGTCATGAAACTTTGGAACAAATGTTTATGAAATCATTATACTCCCCCTCGAAAAGAGATTCTATTTAAATAGGGGAGTATATGAGCACATTGTTTTGAAATACTTTGAAAATTTGTGCTCAAAGGTCCAAGAAAAATTGCGTTCATGAGCTTAAAACTTTGAATGTTTTGATATAAGCTCATGACCGAGAGAAATGAATTTCTCGTTGTTGAGGATAAGTCGAAGACTTTCCTTTATTTAGGGACCGGGTTATAGTCTGACATGTGACTATAAGCCATTATGAGAAGAAAAATAGAAAAGACATGTTTTGAAAACATTTAAACTCTCATTCGAACTTTATGTACGTACCCGTGTCGTTATTGAACAACATTTCTAAGCACGTCCATATTATCGATGCTGAGAGACATGTCGAAGAAGAATATTTTTGGTATTTTTTTTGAAAGGTTTTCTCATTTTTTTATTTTGTTTTTATAGGTTTTATATTTTTGTATTTTGATTTTGTGATAAATATATACAAGATTACTGCGAATGTGCAAGACGTTCAAGTTCATCGGGAGTGAAACTACGCATACCAAGTCGACGAACCAAGAATTCAAATCTGTCTTGAGGAAGAGCTTTGGTGAAGATGTCGGCTAGTTGGTAGTCCGTCTTGACAAAGAACAGTTAGATCGTTCCTTTTTCCACATGCTCCTTAATGAAATGGAATCGGACAGCTATGTGCTTGGTCTTGGAATGTTAGACCGGGTTGCAGGATATGGCTATGGCTGATTGTGAATCACAATAAATAGGGACTTTGTTAAAGTAAAAGCCATAATCCGTGAGTTGTGTTCTCATCCAAAGGACTTGAGCACTACACACGGATAGAGACACATATTCTGCTTCCGCGGTTGACAACGCCGTACAGTCTTGTTACCTTGATGACCAGCTCACTAGCTTCTCGCCTAAGAATTGTGCTCCACCGGAAGTGCTCTTGAATGTATCATGACACCCTGCATGATCGGCATCTGAAAAACCAGTGAGATTAAAACCAGAATCCTTCGTATACCAGAGACCCATGTTAATGGTTCCCCGGAGATAACGAAAGATCCTTTTAACCTCCTTGAGGTGCTTCTCGGTTGGTTGAGCCTGGTACCGAGCACATAAACAAGTAGCATGCACAATGTCCGGTCTGCTTGAGGTTAAGTACATAAGGGACCCGATCATACTTCGGTATTTTGTAGCATCTACAAATGTCCCTTTCTTATCCAAATCAAGCTTGTGTTTAGTGTCCATTGGAGTACCAATAGGATCACAGTTATCCATACCAAATTTCGTTAGAATCTCAAGCACATACTTGGACTGATTGATGAAAATACCACGGGGGGATTGGTGAACTTGGAGACCAAGAAAGAACGTCATTTCCCCCATCATGGACATTTCGAATCGACTTTTCATAAGGTCGGCAAATAATATGGAATATTTTGGGTTAGTAGAACCTAATATAATATCATCTACATAGACCTGAGCCACCAAGATGTCGTTTCCGTACTGCTTGATAAACAACGTTGGATCAATGGTTCCTTTGCTGAAGTGATTTTGTAGAAGAAATGATGATAATTCGTCGTACCATGCCCGCGGTGCTTGTTTCAAACCATAAATTGCCTTTTTCAACTTGTAGACATGGCTTGGATGTTCGGTATTAATGAAACCTTCAGGTTGACATACATACACATCTTCTTTTAATGGCCCATGCAAGAAAGCCGTCTTCACGTCCATTTGATACACAGTGAACGATTTGTGTGCAGCATATGCCAAGAAAATCCTAATAGCTTCCATCCTAGCAACCGGGGCGAAGGATTCGGCGAAATCAATTCCCTCCTGTTGTTTATAACCTCTCACAACTAACCGAGTCTTGTTCCTAATGACCGTTTGCTCCTCATCCATCTTGTTTTTGAATAACCATTTCAGGGTAAGCGGATCGATATTGTCCGGTCGAGGTACTAACTCCCATACATCGAGTCGGATGAACTGATTGAGTTCTTCTTGCATAGACTCAATCCATGATGCATCGGTCATTGCTTCTTTCACACTTGCTGGTTCCATTGTGCTGACTGATAGTGCATAGATACACATATCACCATCGGTACGCAGCTGATTTCGTGTTGAGACCGGTCGTGAGAGATTGCCAATCACTTGAACCAGAGGATGATTCTTAGTCCATTTGTGTTCATGTGGAAGTGTATGAGAAACTTGATGCGAGCTCGACGGATCCACATATGGTGCTGAAGGCTGAGTAGTGCTTGTGGAAGCCGCAAATGGATTAACAAACTCGTGTTCGTTGAGCATCGCATTGTTTGCATTTTCAGCAACTATTTCATTCTGAAGATGAACATGAGTAGGAATTTGCTGAGAATGTTGTTGAGTTGCGTCAGCAATCGGAGAAGTGGTTGGAATGTTTTGAGGTACTATGGTTGAGGTTGACGTAGATGGTGCAGAAGTAGATGCCGATGGTGTAGATGCAGTCGGAGGTTCTTGAACTACCGTAGCAGGTGCAGCCGGGGCATTTTGAGGAACATCAAATGACGAAGGACCCTCCATATATTCATCATAGATTGGCCCAAATAAAACTTCCAAGTCACGTTCCGAAGGTTGTAACGATGAGATTGCTGACGGCGCAAATTGAAGCGCGAGTCCTGAACTTACGTGTCCAGAAGTCTGACCTTGAAGCTCGGGATGTGAACTTCTATGCTGAGAGGCCATACCCGAGAGTTCATCAAAGGTAACGTTCATAGTCTCCATTACCTTTCTTGTCCTTCGATTATAAACCCTGTAAGCACAAGCAGTTGAAGAATAACCAATGAAAAAGCCAATATCACCTTTAGGTTCAAGTTTACCGATATCTTCACGATCATTCTTCGGATAACATAATGCACCGAAGACATGTAAAAATGAAATATCCGGTTTTCTTCCATTAATGATCTCATAAGGTGTTTTGTTGAAACGGGTGTGAATAATGGAGCGGTTTTGGGTATAACATGCAGTTGCTATAGCGTCGGCCCAAAGGAATAACGGTGCACTAGAGGAGAGAAGCATCGTTCGAGCAGCTTCAACTAACGTGCGATTCCTCCGTTCCACAACTCCATTCTGCTCTGGAGTTCTTACAGCCGAAGTTTGATGAGAAATCCCAACTTCGTCAAAATAAGCTTTCAATTTCTGATTTGTGAATTCTGTACCGTTATCCGTTCTCACAATAATGACAGGGGCTTGCAGTAGAACTGATGTTTTCTTCAAGAAGTTAATAATTACATCAGGGGTTTCATCTTTTGAAGCAAGAAAATGAACCCATGTGTAGCGAGAATAGTCATCCACAATGACAAGTACATACCGCTTTCCATTAATACTTTTGATTCTCATTGGGACACACAAATCCATATGTAGGAGATGTAACCTATTCGTTGAGTTGGGAACAGGTTTGGGTTTGTGAGGCTTCTTCTTACTTTTACCTTGCTCACAAGAAGGACAAAGATGGTCTTTTGTATATTTGAACTTTGGAAGACCGGTAACGAGATCATCTTTCGCGAGATGGGTGATGGCATCGAAATTGAGATGAGATAACCTTTGATGCCATAACCACGACTTTGTTGATGTGGCTCGGGCCATGAGACAAATTGGAGAAGCAGCAGACATTTGAAAAAGATCAATGGTGTAAAGGTTGGTGGTACGATTTCCTTTCAACAGATCAATTCCTTCAAGATCTCTTACAAAACATGTATGACTTCTGAAAGCGACCTCCAAGTCTGAATCACAAAATTGCCCAACCGAGAACAAGTTATGTCCCAAGCCATCAACAAAAGAGACTCTGGTGATGATTATATTTCCCCAATAAAGATCACCATAGCCTAGAATTGCCGCAACATGATCATTTCCAAATCGAACAGTTCCCATGAAACGCCATACAAAGTTCTTGAGAAGGCTTCGATTCCCGGTCATATGTTTGGAACAGCCCGAGTCCACGCACCAGAGACAAATTTCAACAGCCTGCCAATGATAAGAAAAACAAATATTTTGGCAACCGATGAAATAGGTTCCTGTAGGGTTAGAAGATAATTAAGCCGTATCACATACCGACGTTTCACTGTTAGTATGAGATCTACTAGTGTCGATAATTTTGCCACTACAGTCAAAATTTCTACCAGTAGGCAACCATTTAGAGGTGAGTCTAGGGCTACTAGGCTTAGCAAGACTTTCTGTGGACCCTACATGCGTACTTTTTGGAACATACACCTTAGCCTTAGGAGTGCGTTGTTTTTCACTGACTGACAGCTTGTCAATTCGAGTGTAACCACCATAATTCAAACCATTCATAGTCAAACCACAAGCATCATGACTAAAAGTAAAGAAACATTTATTACATTTAGCACAAATAACTTCAGATTTTTCATTCCGAATAGCAAGCTTAAAGTCATTACATTCAGATGAATTAGGTTTCTGATTATGATTAAAAAGCGGTAAATTCCTAGGGTGTTCTTCTACTTCCACATTATTGATCTTGGGGCGACTACTTCTAGAGGCAAAAGGGACCCTATCATTCCTTGTATTGCTCGTAGGCTGTGGCCTTCTGCTCTTAGTGTAGTTGTTTATTCCTGTAGAAGAAGACACACGTCTATTAGAATTAGCACTTTTTAAATCAATAACTTGTGGTTGAGTTATAGTGATCGGTTTTGTCCTAACGCTTGTTGTACGTTGTTTGCTAGGCACAGAGGGAGAACTAACACGAAACATTCCTGGGGCAATCATAGCAGTTTTCGTTCCAGCAACCTTGGGAAAAGGAGTCACAGCAATACGAGTGGGTCCCGAGGTTGCTGGTTTCTGGATCATCGTATCCACAATCGAGCTATGTTCAGAAGTCTTATCTTTTAACAAGGCCTTTAACTTACAGTTCTCACAGATTTTATCAATAAGTTTCTGATAGACAGACTTACTTTGTTCAACAGCCCGCTTATATGAAACAACAACAGATTCTAAATCTGCAATCTTAGCCTTAAGCTTCTGAACATTACCACCACTGGCACTCTCTAACCCTGACGAGGCCAAATTCGTTTCTGAAACCCCTCCTAACTGAGCCTGCAACTGTGCGATAGTTTGTTGCATTTCATTGTGAGCTTTTTCATACGAAATCTTGTCATATTTGCATTCATCACATTTTTTGACAAATTTATTCCAAAGATCGGTGAATTCTTTATCCTTTTTAATGACATAAGATTCCATCTTCTCTTTCATGAGATCAAGCTCAGTTTGGAGGTTTTCATTATGCGACATAGAGGTACCGAACTCAACAGGGCTACTATCAATACAATCACGAGCTTTAGAGAGGCGTCCAAGATCGTTTTCCAAAACTTTAATTTTATCAAGAGATTCATCAGCTTCCTTCGTCAATGATTTAAAGTCTTCAACAAAGTTGGCTAATTCTTTTAGAAATGCGTTTTCCAAATTTCCTAACCGAGCATCAACTTGATTAATAATTGGATTAATATCGTTTTGAAGAATTTTTTGAACCTCAATCTGAACAGGTGATGTAAAATTACCTCCAGTTATTTTTGAATTAACAACACGTTTAAGGATGACAAAGTTATCTTTAAGCTCGTTTAGAAATCGGCGAGTGATACTCGGTTTAGGAGGGTCATCAGACAATTCCTCACTTGGTAGCAAAAGCATTTCAGTACTCGTTTTAGACCGAACAAAAACAGTTGGAGGATTAACTTTCGGATAATAAACGGGTATCACTTCTTTATCAAGCTTTTTCATTCTTAAACGAGACTCTACAGCAAGTTCAGTAGTTTCCTCGGAATCATGCACACTAGGAGGATCATGCTCATCAGACAATAGCACACTACCATTATATAAAGTTTCATTAGTGGCCTGAACTTGCTTAAGGTATCCTGGATTAGGGGGAAGAGGACAACCTAAAGCCATTTTGTATCGAGTGTAATTTATCTCATTCACTTTTGGTGCGAGCATATTTATCGTCTGCATAGTTTGGCCACGTTTTACTAAAAGGTTGTCTAATTCTCTAATCCTATCCTGCGCTTTGCAAAAATCCTCAAGAAGCCCATCTTCTCGAATTTTGAAATCATGTTTTAGCTTTTTTCGTTCTTCTTTTAATTCCACAATAATAGATTTTTCAGTTGAAAGCTGTTTATTAAGAGAAGTGATTTCATCATTCAATTCGCTTATCTTTTTAGCACTACTTAAGTGTAAGGCATTTAATTTCTTAGTGGTGCATTTTTCTTGATAAACCGATGTAGCATGAGCTTGTTCAAGTTCCTTGATTTTAGCATGATGAATCTCAAAACTTTTCTCCCGTTCCTTATATCCCGCAAGCTCAGTGGTCAATTTGGCATTAGTTTCTCTAAACTTATTATTAACCACCGTAGCATGATCTACATCCTTAGCAAGCTTATCAAATAGAGATTTATAATACGCATGTGTCTCATCAGGAAGGGTTGTAGGCTGAGCAACTTGATCCACACTAAGGTCCACACTAGGCTCATTCGAAATAATATTACTATTATTCGTTTGGTCCTCGTGTGTCTCAATGTAGGGCTCAAGCATCTCAGTATACTCTTCCTCCTGATTAGACATATTATATATATCATTATCATCAAAACTTGGGTGTACCTCAGAGGGACCGTCTGCATCATAGACGGGAGCTCTGTCATCATGCATTCCTGAGGTTGATGCTTGCTGTAAGTTTGCCATCAAGATGTAGTTGGCATTCATCTCTTCTTCCTCGTCATATTCTGCAGCAGAAGCCATAAGATCAAATTCCTCAGCTTGAAGTGGGATTCCTGCCTCTTCTTTTTGTGCTATGAGAAGCTGAGTCTTAAGATACGCAGCATCCCTCTTCTTTTTGGCTGTGCAATCACGAGCATAATGACCAAATCCCCTGCAGTTGTAGCACTGAACCAGACGATTGTTGTTTCCATTTCCCGGACCAGTATTCTCAGCCCTTGCAGCCACAATGTTTCCCATCTGGTTACCAACCGCTGGCACAACAATTAACCCATTCTGATTACCCGCATTCGGAACACCCGGATTTTGACCACGGTTTTGACCATACTGATTTCCTGCATTGCCAACGGTCTGCCCAGCATTCTGACCATATTGTTGAAACTGAGTCCCCGTGTTTCCAGCAACTACCAATTGGCGATCTTGATTCGCATTCATGAAAGGTTGAGCAATCTGCCTATTTCTAGTGTTTGAGGAGATTCTCTGATTGTTGTTGGTGGGGTTAATGGTGAATTTGAATGCCTTAGCAAGAAGGGCAAGACCAGTATTAATAGCATGAGTAGGATCGGTAATGTCATCAAAACAGGCAATGGGTTGTTGTAAGTAATTCATAGCAGCAGGATGTTGATATCCATAAGCAGTGAGTTGTTGTTGTTGTTGTTGTGGCATGAAGTTACTAGATGAGGGTTGATGGTAGGGTACCATGGGATATGACATAGATGATGGAGAGTTTGCCATAAAAGCCAATGGATCTTGTGTCTTGGCACGTCTTTCTGCCCTAACTTCGTTAGCTTCATCTTGATTCATCTTCAAATAGTCATAAACTTGAGTGTAGTCCACAACATGAAGATCCTTGGTTTGATTGACAAGAGTGACATATCGTGACCATTCAGAAGGAAGATTATCAAGAAATTTGATGTTGGCAGCAATTTGTGCAGGTTCATGTTTGTTTCTTCTAAGATGGTTCATGAGGGTTGAAAACCGATGATAATAAGGTTCAATTTGTTCCCCTTCAGTAGACGTAAATTTCTCCCATTCACGAAGCAAATTAGTTTCCTTTTCTTGTAAACCGATTTCACTGCCCTTCATCATTTTCTGAATCCTAAGCCACATCTCGTGTGCTGTTTCACAAATATCGACAGCAGCATAAACATCTTCAGGAAGTCCCATAAGAATGACTTGAATTGCTTGATCATCAGCGTCGAGTTGTTTGGATTCAGCTTCAGTTAATTCTTCATCTGTTTGCTCATGACTTGAATCAGCTACTGGGTTAGCATTCGTAGGGTCCCCAGGCACAATAATTGTTCTTCTAACATACGGACCCTTTTGAATCGAGTTGACAATCAACTTTCCCAGAGGTTTACATTTTGCATAACGAAGGAGACGACTAGCCCATGTAGTGTAGTTCTCCTTGGTAAGCATGGGTGGACGATTCTCAGTACCCGCAGCATAGATATCTTGTTGAGACGTCATCGTAGAAGTCGTGTGAACAACAGGATCTCAATTCGTAGAAAGCGTGTGGTGATGTTGAAATTCCGAAACTTCCGATTTTTTTTTTATTTTTTTTTCTCAGTCCGACAATAAATTCCTCAGTCCGACAAAACGGTAAGCTGAAAAAATTGTGTATCGCCAAATTTTGAAATTGAGTTCGAGATATCCAAAAACTAGTAGGGAAAAAATTTGATTCTACTTGACCTAAAAATTTTAACTCTTTTTTTTTTTTTTTTTTTTTTTTTTTTTTTTTTTGATCTTCGTGTAAACTATGTTCTGAGACTAGTCTAGATGGTGGCTAACACTAAAAATTACTCTAACAAAAAATTCCATCGGAATGTCCAACGATCGGAATGTCTCTCTATCGGAATGTCCCTCTATCGGAATGTCCTTTGATCGGAATGTCCTTTGATCGGAATGTTGATCTGTCGCAATGTTGCTTGTATCGGAATGACTTTAGATCGGAATATGTTCAGATCGTAATATGTTCAGATCGGAATACTTCAGATCGGAATACTTCAGATCGGAATACTTCAGATCGGAATACTTCAGATCGGAATGCTGACAAAATTTAGGCAGAGTAACGTTTCAAGATTGCCTTAAATCCGTCGCAATCCAGATCGCAATAACGATCGGAATGTTCAGATCGGAAAAAGGGGCTATCGCAATACTGATCGCAAAGTAAAACCCTAGGGTTATTGCGATCGAAACCGTACTTACCTTTCCGAAATTCAAGCTGTCGCAATAAGGGACCTTGTTTTTCCAACTTTTTAGGCAACGATTTTAGCAACTTTGAGGCAACAAATTCGCAACTTTGAGGCAACAAATTCGTGTTATTGAGCAAACCAAAATACCCACAACACGAATACTTGGAATAACAAAGAAAACACGAAAATTTTTTGATCTTTAGTAAAAAAAAATCAAAAAACCCACGGAATAAGCAAGAAACAAGGACAACACCAAAGAGCTATCCACGAATCCCTTGGCGAATGATACCACTTGTTGGATTGTAACACACGACTATATATGATATAGAAATGTAGATGAAGATTAAACCAAAAAAGAAAGATTAGATTAGATGAAGGAAAAGAGAAAAACAAAGGTGTGAATTCCTAGTGAGAGAAACACATACGTTTCTCTCTCTACAAAACAAATGAAATGGAAAACACACACATAAATGAGGCTTAGGAGGCTTTTTATACTAAGTACTAAGTGATTAGGAGGCCTTCCTCATTTGTGTGTTCGGGACTAATTCCCGTTACATAAACATTAATAACTAAGAACTCTCGACACCGTTGAATAGTATTTTTCACGAGCTTCGCAACGGTATATTATATGACCATCACTTTAAATACGGCTAACAACTTCTCTCAACGATTGAGACCTTAGAGAAAAAAGTAGCTTCATACGAGTCGAGTTCTTCATCGAACGTCACCAATCCTAATCTCAAAGGAAAGGTTCAAGCCTTATCGACTCCTAAGACTCATACGCCTCGTATTGATCCCAATCTCTCGAATTTTAGAGTCGTGCAACCTTCGTCGTCTTGCAAAAACGTTGAGGAAACAAAAACGTCATCCAACGAAGTTTTGAAAAATGTTTTTGAAAATAAACCAAAGGAAAAACTCGTAGGATACTTGGGATATTTAAATCTTGTACCTTCTAAACCTAATTTTTGTAATGAGGATGAAATTATTGAGGATTTTCTAAATCAATATACACTTAATTTTGACGAAGAAATTCCATTAAATGATTTTAAAAAAGAAAAATGTGACAAGGTTTTAAAGGAAATCATTGAACCCTCTGTAGATTTGTAAATCTATGCTTATGTTTTTAGAGAGAGAAAGAGATAGAGAAATGGTGGATTTCACACTTTAGAGAGAGAAACTAAGAAAGAACTATGTGTAAAATAATGAAAAACCACACCCCTCTCCATCAAAGGAGAGGGTTTATATACCCAAGCCTTGTGATGGGCTTGGGCTTACAATGATGGGCCGGCCTACACATGTTGTAGGCTAGGCTTGTCTTTGTTTGTTTAATAAAGATATTAACTAAACTACGAGCTATTACATGGACTATTGTTGGAGTGACCGATCCTTCTTAATACGTAAAACGTATTTCCAACAATCTCCCCCTAAGGGAGGTCACTCCAAACAAGGGCATTACCCAAGTTACAATAATAAAATAAACCTAGCATACTATGCTTGTCTTGAGCTCGTAGTCTTCGTCTTTCTTTTCTTTTTCTTTTCTGGTGAACATGCTGATGTGATCTTTGATATCAGTCTTGAGCATTAATCTCTTGCCTTGATCTCGTGCATCCATCACTTGTGATCTTCGCCTCTTCGTGACACCATGTCCCACATACTTATACCTTCGTAATTCTTGAAAGCTTCAGAGTTTGATACAGCGGAAGACTTAACTTTTAGGCTTTCTTGAATTAAATAAGATATTAAGTGCATAAAGTATAAGCATGCGGGGACGACTTCTTCTTGGATCCCGCAACGCCACCGTCTTCAAATGCCGCAACATAAGTAGACACGAACAAAATGGCTTTGAACATTTCATTCTAAATCGGTAGCATTTTACCTCCGGTCGGTGAAGACCGTTGGACGATATTAGATATCGTACCCGTGACGGATAGTTTCAATTAAGTAACTTCCTGACAGGATTTCGCGGGTAAACCCGTTCTCTTTATTCGACCGTCCAAAGCTGACTGCGAACATAAAGAGTGAATCATTTGGATAATAATATCCGCATGATTTGAAGCCGTCAATTCATGTTCCTGGAATAAGTGAAATTCAATTAAGAACCGCACCATCGTTGCTTTCCAGTTGTCACAAGCTTGATTCGTATAAAATCTTGCAAGTTACCTACCAAGTGCTGTTTGAGGTTAACACTAGAAGGATTTCCACTCATCACCGTGAACACAACGGTATCACTCTGAGTGTTCTGGCAAGATCACTGAGATATTGCGTAGAGGCCTGGAATGTGTTTAAATTCATTTAAGAAATAAACAGCTGTTGCTTTCCAGTTATCACAAGTTTGATTCATAAAGAATCGCACAAGTCACCTACCATGAGCTTTTTGATATTCGCTCAAGAAGGATTTCCATCTTCATTGTAAATACTTTCGTATTACTCGGATGTTCAGGCAAGATCATGAAGATTTTGCGTAGGACTCTTAAAATCTTTCTTACTTTTCACAGTGTGTGAAGAAGCAAGGAAATATGAAAGTGTGTCCTAGTGAGATATTTGATGATCTCAAATGGCTCGAGACTCAATCGTGCACTTTGTATTTTAGTGATCGGAGGCTGGAGAGGAGTGCCACCATTTCAATACCAATTTATTCGGAGTGAATAAATCGATAGATAACGTGTTGTCTCCGTGTGATTAAAACAAATACCTTTTGAGAGATATCTGAGTTAGCTGGGATGGGTTGTGCATTGCATCACTGGGTCCATGATGTCTGTCTTCAATATCGAGAATCATTAAAAATGATCTCAATAGCATATGTATTGACCTGGTTTCTGCCTAAGTTGTAAGGAGGGCTTCTTTCTTTACACCCTTTATCTTTACAATTCTTTTTCATTCTTCAACCCCTTCAATGCTTACCAATACGTCATCACTAGCACCTTGTTGTGATTGTTCCAGTGCTAACTTAAGTACTTGGTCGGCATTCAGCTACGTTCACAATCTTTCTCCATCTTTCCTAAGGACTACTATTTCTAGCTATGGAATGTCCTTGGGAAGATTCCTCCGGTTCTGGAAGAATCATAGGACTTAACCTATCCTACCATCCTTATGTCACCACAATCTTCATCGTCGTGAATTAAATGAGGTTTGGGTAAGTATATGTCACCATGAAAATCCATTTTGATATAGCAAATCCATTTTGCTCCCCCTTAACATATGCTACGATATTCGAAAACATTTCGCACATGTCGGGATGAGCCAGCACATTAAGTCAAACCATTTGTGATAATATCCCATATTAAATCACATTTTCTCCCCCATATTAAAAATATTAACCCAATCGATGTTTTTTAATATCAATTGATTTAATGAAGTTTTAACAAAGGTTTTGGGAAGAAAAATGCAAGTCCATTTTATCCTCATGATATCAAACGTATGAGATATGATACCGATTTGTAACATGATCACATATTCACCATATTAGAAAAGAATTGACAAGGTTGGACCTGATAGATGAGAACATCATATGATAATATCAAATGGTTCTTGGCAGCATATGTTGGTCGCCTCGTCACGTCTGAAGTCATCTCTTGACACCACATGTACGATTGGTATTGTTGTCTTGACACCAACTTGTGAACTTGACACGTTCGGCATCGAAGATTCTGAATGCTTGACAATTGCTCCCCCTCAATTGTTGACCCGTGTTCTATTGAAAGAGCTGTAGTCGTCGGTTGAGTAGTCACATCGTCGAGTATGTAGATACCAATTGTAGATTGCTATGGTTGTAGAGATGATAGCTTCATAAAAACAAGACTTCTCTTGTTTTAACAAATAAATGCACTGAAACGTACATTGATTTGTGTTAGACCAAGTTATAAAGTAAACTTGATCCCTTACAAGGTTTTAAAGTAAACCTTGCCCGAGAAAATTAATTCCCGTTGTGAGACAAAGCTTTCATAAGAAATACTTGACTTTAATGTGAAAACCGGGTTGCAGTCTGAAATAACTACAAGCCATTTAGGCATGTTTTATGAAATATTTACAACTTTTGTACGAACTCTATTTATGGCGCCGTGTCGATATTAATCAACATTTCTAAGGCCGTAAATATTATCGTACCAAAAGACATGCCTTTGAAAGATAAAGTAAAAATATTTTTGGATTTTTCTAGATTTTTCAATTTTTATGGTTTTTATATGGTTTTATATTTTTGTATTTTGCTGTTGTGGATAAAAATATAAACAATATATACAAATGATCACCAAGGATACGGAGAATAGTTTTACCACCATTATTCTTTCGCTTCATCTGCGAGTTCCTTTAGAGTCTCAGGCGAGAAACTTCTCATTCCTAGCTTGTCGGCCAAAAATTCAATTCGAGCGCGATCTAAAGCCTTCGTGAAAATATCCGCCAATTGATACTCAGATCGGACAAAGTAAAGCTCTATTACTCCATTTTCCACTTGCTCCTTGATGAAGTGGTAGCGAATGTCAATATGCTTCGACCGGGAGAAATGAACATTGTTGCAGCATAAGGCAATTGCACTTTTGTTGTCGCAGTACATCGGAATCTTGTTGAAACCTAGACCATAGTCGGTTAATTGCGATCTCATCCAAAGAATTTGAGCACAGCAACCGGACATAGCTATGTATTCTGCTTCCGTACTTGAAATTTCAGCGCTTTTCTGCCTTTTCGATGCCCAACTGATTAGTCGATCTCCTAGTAGTTGCAAAGTTCCACTCGTGCTACGCCTTGTATCTTGACAACCCGCGTGATCCGCATCTGCATATGCCATTAGTGCAATAGAAGAGTCCTTCGAATACCAAAGTCCCCGATTAATGGTTCCTTTAAGATATCGAAAGATCCTTTTAACAGTAGCTAAGTGTAACTCAGTAGGCCTAGTTTGATACCTGGCACACATACATATAGCAAACTGAAGATCAGGTCGACTGGCTGTGATATAAAGAAGAGTACCGATCATTCCACGATAAAGTGTCGGATCAACGGCAATTCCCTGTGGATCTGCATCAAGCTTAGTTCGTTCCACCATTGGAGTGTCCACGGGGTCGCAAGATTCCATCTTATACTTCTTAAGCGATTCAAGGGCATACTTGGATTGATTGATAAAGATGCCTCTGGGACTCTGAGATATCTGAAGACCTAAGAAGAATGATACCTTGACCATCATTGACATCTTAAACTTGGAAGACATGAGTGTCCCAAACTCATCCGATAAGGTTTGGGTCGAGGCTGCAAATATAATATCATCAACATATATTTGCACCATAATCATATCTTTACCTCGTTTCTGAATGAAGAGCGTGGGATCCACCTTGCCTTTAGCGAAGCCTTGCGTAATGAGGAATTGTGACAAAAGATCATACCATGCGCGAGGAGCTTGCTTCAACCCATAGAGAGCCTTCTTAAGCTTGTACACATGATTAGGATAATTAGGATTCACAAAACCATCCGGTTGTTGAACATAGACCTCTTCCTTGAGTTCACCATTAAGAAATGCCGTCTTCACATCCATCTGATAGACGACCATATTCATATGGGCTGCATAAGCGAGGAATAGTCTAATAGCTTCCAAACGGGCAACAGGTGCAAAGGATTCCATAAAGTCGATGCCCAATAATTGCTTGTATCCACGAGCTACTAGTCGAGCTTTGTTCTTCAATATCCCGCCTAACTCATCGAGTTTCACCTTGTAAACCCATTTCAAAGTGAGTAACTGCACTTGATCCGGGCATGGGACAAGTTCCCAAACATCAAGACGTATAAATTCGTTAAGTTCTTCTTGCATAGCTTCTATCCAACAGGATTGAGTAAAAGCTTGTTGCCATGTCTTAGGTTCAACTTCAGTGAGAAAAGCATCAAAGTGACAAAACAATGCACTTTCTTGTAACTGACTTCGTGTGGATACCGGACGATTAGGGTCACCAATAATAGAATCTATAGGATGATCCTTTGTCCACTTGCTGTCATGTTCACGAATCCGTGGATTAGAGTAAACTGTAGAAGGAGCTTCTTCTGAGGTGGACAACCCAGCTTGATTAGGGTCGGGAATAGATACACCAAAGAATGGAAGTTCACGCATTTGAGCGAATTCCAAATCGTGATCATCATCATCCTCTTCATCATCAATAGGCATGACATAGGTAGTTGAAACATGTGTTGGTTGAGAATTACTTGTTGAAGGTATATCTTGACCAATTGTTGGTGCAGATGTATCTGATTGTGCAACGGTTACTTGAGCGACAACTTCGGTTACCGGAGCTATTACTTCAGGTTCTGGAGCAACAATACTTGGAGGAGTAAAGAATTCATCAAAGAACGGTTGAAACAACGTATCCCATTCCTTCCTAGTAGGTGGTGTAAATGATGATGAAGTAGGGTTGTTTGGGACAAGACCAGAACTAATATTACTGGGTCCCATTTCATGAAGTGCGGGTTCAGAGCTGCTTTGCTCAGAAGCCATAGCTGTCAGCTCATCAAAATCAACATTCATAGTTTCAAGGATTTTGCGAGAGTTACGGTTGTAGATTCGGAATTCCTTCTTTGCGGGTGCGTAACCAATGAAAATACCAATATCAGCCTTTGGTTGAAGTTTTCCCAAATTGTCACCATCATTATTTGGATAGCAAAGAGAACCAAATACATGAAGATATGATAAATCTGGTACTTTTCCATGGAGAAGCTCATAAGGTGTTTTACCATGGCGTTTACGAATTAGTGACCGGTTTTGGGTGTACACAGCTGTAGATACTGCTTCTGCCCATAAAAACAATGGAGCCTTTGTGTAAATTAACATCGTTCGAGCAGCTTCCATAAGTGTGCGATTTCGCCTTTCAACGACACCGTTTTGCTGTGGAGTGCGAGCAACGGATGTTTCATGAGAAATGCCAACTTCTTCATAATAATCACGCAAAATTTGATTCACAAATTCGGTTCCATTATCTGTACGAATGCGTCGGACAGTAGTGTTGAGTCGCACTTGAATCATCTTGAGAAATCTGATGATGAATTTAGGTGCCTCATTTTTTGCTTTAAGAAATTTCACCCATGTAAACCGAGAGTAATCATCGACAATGACGAGGATGTACTTTTTGCCACTAAGACTTTCAACACGCATTGGCCCACAAAGATCCATATGCAACAGATAAAGTTTCTCTTGGTTGGTGTCTTTCGTCTTGGGTTTGTAAGATTTCTTAGTGCTTTTCCCCATTGTACACGCGGAACACAAATGATCCTTGTGAAATGATAGTTTAGGAAGACCACGAACAAGTTCGTTTTTCGCCAAGTGATTAATAGCGTCAAAGTTAAGATGAGATAACCGTCGATGCCATAACCATGACTTAGTCTTCGATGCTTTGGAGAGAAGACATACGGGAGAAGCGGCCATCATGTCTTGTAGAGACAAAGTATACAAATTATTCCCTCGAGTACCTTTCAATAAATCAACCCCTTCCAAAATACGAATGAAGCAGGTATGCTCTCGAAAAGCAACTTCTAGGTTTGCATCACAAAATTGTCCCACAGAAAATAAGTTGTGACCGAGACCTTCCACGTAATACACTCTTGAAATTATAACATTCCCTATATGATATTCACCATAACCCATTATCTTTGCAATATGATCATTTCCAAATCGAACCGTACCAAGAAACTTGCTGACGAAATTTCTGAGCTGAGAGCGATCTCCGGTCATATGCTTGGAGCAACCAGAGTCCAAATACCAGAGAACAATTTGGACCACCTGTTTTCAATAACAACAGTAGACAATGCATTGGAAACTATTGGTTCCGGAGTGTTAGCAGATACAGATATAGAATTATCAGAATTGCTAACATTTTTGAGATCCTTAGATTTCCTGCGTTTTCTAATGTTAGTTTTAGCACTAACAGGTTTTACTGTTCCAACTTTCTTAGGTTTTGGATTATTCGCGGGCACTATAGTGGGAGTAGACCTATTTAAAGGGCACTTGGTTCCTACAGTAGTGTCGGTGTTCCTAGTTAAAGGACACGCTTGTGTCTTGGTAGCCTTGGTACTCCTAGTTAAAGGGCACGCTTTCTTCGCTGTAGTGGGAGTGATCCTAGTCAAAGGGCACATATTTCCTACTATAGTGAAAGTTCTACCAGTGGGGCGCCACATCCAGCCAACTTGGGTTAACACTTTCCCAGTCGGTTTCCATTCTAATCCATTTTTCCGGGCATGCATCTCATTCACATGGTCAATAAGGCAAGAATCATGATGACTAGAAAACATACATTCATTGCAATTCCAACATTTTAAATTAGAATTCACAGTAGGCTTAGAACGCTGCACAATCGCAGAGCCTTTAGGTTTAGCTACATGATTCTTTTTATTCAAAACAGAAATAACATTCCTAGGATGGGCTTCTACTTTCTTCTTCACTTGACTACTAGATGGGGGCAAGATCCTATCATTCTTCTTGTTTCTCTTAAGCTTAGATCTTTGAGCCTTAGTAGTGGTGCTTACTCCTGTAGAAGGCAACACGGGAATATTAGAAGCTGGTTTGGATTCCTCCTTTTCTTTAGTGACCAAAGTTTGAGATGGTTTAGTCCTAGGGCCCTTGTTAAGTGGTGTGACGGCAATAAGGGTTCTTTTGATTGCACTAGAGGACGATGCTGAGATAGTGGCTGCGTTATCCACAACATTCTTACCTTTTAGAGTACGAAGTGTTTCCTTTAACTCAGCCAAGACCAGATTTTTATCACAAATTTGTTCCCTTAAATCAGATATTTCCATCGACTTTCGATTCAATTGTTCAATCAATGATTGATTCTGTGCAGTGGTATCAACACATGCCGGCTGTACTGAATCGAAGAGTCGTGTATTTTTCTGTTTTAAGTTATCAACTTTGGACAAAATCTTGGAAACTCGATTATCTAGATCTAGTTTAAGATTCTCAGCGGCCTCAAGTACGTTCACACAGTTAAGCTCCTTAGATTTTTCTATTTCTATCGGCAAAGATTTAGCAACTTTGTCACTTGGCTGACGTTGTTTTGATTGTAAATTCAATCGAAAATTCTTTTCAAAATTTGCATCATCGATATTAACACCTTCGAATGACGTTTCAAAGATTTCTTGAATAAATTGTTGCTTGCATTCAAGCGAAATACAATGTGTTTGAATCTCATCAAAACGTTTTGAAAGCGATGAATATGAATCTTGAAGCTTTAAAAATTCAGCGTCAGATTCGTGACAAGTACTATCTACCACAGTATCCACAGATTCAACATTATGCACAATAGAATCATTATCAACACTTGTATTCACACAGACAGAAACTATATCATGAGACATCACTTGATTCAGAAGCAGATCATTATGGCGTGAAACCCTTTCTATTTCAAGTAAACTGTTTTCATAAGCATCTTCCATTTCATTGAAAACACGTCTAACTTCTTCTATTTCCAAAAACAAATCTTGATCAATATTACGAAGACAAGCTTTAACATTGTTTACAAACGGAACAATTTCATCTCGAAACGCAGCTCTAGTGTGCTCAAAGTTCCATTCACCTTCCGTTATGGCCGTGGCCGTCGTACGTTCCAAAATGACCTTGTCAAAATTGGCTAAGTGTTGGTGAACCGTATTTAAGTTAACGGACGCCTTACTTACCGGTGGAATTAACTTTGTTAAATCCTTTTTGACGAGTGTAGGAGACGTACTAGGAAGGTTTTCACTTGACAAACTTTGGGGCACAAGAACTGTTAATTCTGCTAATTCCTTTTGTAAGCGAATGCGTGTCTTTTTCGAAAATTGATCTTTGTTATGTTGATCATAATCAATTGTATGGAATTTTGAAATCATTTTAGAATGAGTTTCATCCCCAAGTGATTGTGTCACCTCAGTACTACGAAAAAAAGGTGCTTCTTTCGATTTTCCAGTTATGGTCATATCATAAAGACCGGGAGTATATTCCTGAGCTTGTTTTGCATAACCGGGAATAGGTGGTAAATCTTGAAGACGTTTAAGTTTGAGTTCTTTAAATGATTTAGTTAAAAGATGAACCTTTTCTGTGGAAGAGTATTGTTTTAAAAGCTGTTGTTCTTTGAATTTAAGAAGTTTGGTAGCATTAATTTCCGATTCAACCTTTTTAGACTCGAGAGTTTCGAAATCCATTTTAAGTTTCTGAAAATCATTGACAACCGACTCTTTTTCTTTTAATTCATTAGAAAGATTAGCTTTTAATGATTCTATTTCTTTCAAGTGTTCAATCTTTTCAAAACGAAATTGGTCAAATTCAGAACATGTTATTTTCTCTTCTTGAGGGACCATTTCAAAAGTTTTGACCTTTTCTTTATGCAACGCAAGCTCAGCAGTTAGGGTAGAATTCGTATCTACGGATTGTCTGAGGGCCATATGCATTTGATCAATAATATGTTTAGGCACCATTACCAAATCATGTTGAGCATAAGATTCCATACCCGTCGTAGCATTTGGTTGAGGTTCACTCAAATGTGTAGAATTGGGTACCACATCATTTGAGTTACTAGTTCCCGAATGCTGTTCGAGGTTGTCATTTTCATGCCCAACTTGATGTTGGTTATCATCAATATTATTGGATGTGGTTGGTACCTCACTGATGACATCAGAACCGTAGTGAGAGAGATTAGCAACGAGAGCAGCTTAGGCAGAGTGAATGTCATCACAATCCGAATCATATGCGTCAAGATCATCTGCTTGATAAGCTGCATTAGAAGTGGAAACAACTACAATGCCTTCGGTATCTGCTGCCCCTGGGTCTGCAAGAAATGCTAACTCCTCTGAATCCAAAATCTTCCCCTTAGACTGAGCATCAACCAAATACATCTTCTCACGAAACCATGCATCATCCCTTCTTCTTTTCGGCTGAGTGCATTCCCTAGCCATATGACCTTGTCCTCGGCAATTGTAGCAAGTCACAACCTTCTTAGGACCAATAGGACTCCCATTTCCATTAGCTTGAGAATTCACAGCTTGATTGTTCCCAGTCCTTGTAGGAGGTCCATATGAATTTTGCCTTCCCTGAATAGGTTGCACCGTCACTTGACCATCTTGAACAGTGGCTTGTTGTCGAGGATTTGAAGAGGTGCGGAGATGATTGTTTGTTGGTGGAAATCCTCTAGTAGCAACAAGTTTTGACAAGTAAGCAGTGAGATGGTTTAGAACATCAGCTGGCGTATCATTTGGAGTAAAGACCGGTGCTTGGATTGGTGGAAGTTCATTAGAGTAAAAAGCCTGTGCTGATTGTGCTTCTATTGGAAAATATCCTTGCTGAGGAGTATAGCCCATTGGAGAAGTGTTGGCTTGTAATGGTGATGTCTGATATTGTGGTTGCTGTGGAAAAGATTGTTGATGAACACTTTGTTGATATTCTTACTGTGGCATCATTGGTGGTTGATAAGATGGTTGCTGTGGTTGCTGATAGATGTGTGGTGGTGGCTGCTGCAAGTATGATGGTTGTTGATAAGTATAAGCCATGTTTTGTTGAGAAGCATACATTGCAAGTGGATCATGAACTTGAGGTGTAGACAACCGAGCCTCGATCACATGGCATTCATGTTGTTGAAGAAAAGCTTGAAGTTGATCCACATTGGTGTTATGCAAGTCCTTAGCCAATTTAACATCCGTCACGTATTTTTTCCATTCTGGAGGAAGAGTGTTCAAATACTTGGTGTTCAATTGAAAGGTAGGAATTGCCATGCCATAGATATTAAGTTCATTCAACAATAGGGTAAATCTCAGATAGTAATCATTGAGAGTCTCCCCTGGCACATAGGCAAACTTATCAAAAGTATCATAAAGCTTACACTCTCGTTCTTGTTTAGTTAACGAGGTGCCTTGCATTAGAACACGAATTCTATCCCATAACTCTTTGGCAACTTTATGTTTGCTGACGAGTTTGTAGACATCTGGAGGAAGAGCTTGGAGAATGATATTTGTAGCATACTTATCACATTTATCTTGAATCTTCATATCTCCAGTCAACTCACCCGTTGTGCGAGGACGAGTGGTCGTACCTTCCGTCACAGTACCATAATCTAATGGTCCATTGAGCACCGATGCCCAAATTAGATGTCCATTCTCCTTGTTCAACATATAAAGTTCCATTCGGGAAGCCCATTCCTCATACATAGTCTTCACCAACATTGGTGGACGATTATCCGTACCCGAGAGGATGGACTTATCCGTAAGAGATGTATACTCCATTTCAATAAGTTAAGATTTACAAAGTTGATCGATCAATGAAATAAGGTTAAGTATTTTGTGTTGTTGTGAGTTAAAACCGAGAAACAATGTTAAAATCCCCTAAAATATGTTCTCGATAAACCAAAAATTCCAAGTCAAAATTACACACTTCGAAATTTTTTATGGAAAAGTTTGTGATTATCGGAATGTTGATCGGAATGTCAGATCGGAATACCAGATCGGAATACCATATCGGAATACCAGATCGTAATGTAACACTGTCGGAATGATGATGGTATCAGAATGCCTAGATCGCAATGCAGAGCGGTCGCAATGTTCAGATCGCAAAGCCCTATCGGAATGTTCAGATCGCAAAGCCTATCGGAATGTTTCAGATCGCAAAGTGGCTGTCAAAATTCGAGCAGAGTAACGACTTAACAAACCTTCCTTATACCCGTCGGAATCTCAGATCGCAATAGCTATCGGAATGATTCAGATCGGAATAAGTGATAAAAATCCAACGATCGCAATGTAGAAACCTAACCCTTTCCGATGGTTAAGTTATTGCGATGGAGGCCCAAGTACAGTTGTACTTTCCGATGGATGTTGCTGCTAGAATTTCGGAATGAAGAACACCAACTTTTTTGCACTTTTGATCCAAGAAAACTGACGTTTCAATGAAAACCAAGATACCAAGAACACTCTTAAGCACGAATCCCTATGTTACACTACTTTAAACTACGATCAAACACAAAAAAAATTTGAAGATTTCGGCAAAACACACTTATACAATACGAATTGTTTAGAAAACAATACGCAACACAAAAACAAACCTATATTTCATCCCAAGCTTTGATACCATTTGTAGATTTGTAAATCTATGCTTATGTTTTTAGAGAGAGAAAGAGATAGAGAAATGGTGGATTTCACACTTTAGAGAGAGAAACTAAGAAAGAACTATGTGTAAAATAATGAAAAACCACACCCCTCTCCATCAAAGGAGAGGGTTTATATACCCAAGCCTTGTGATGGGCTTGGGCTTACAATGTTGGGCCGGCCTACACATGTTGTAGGCTAGGCTTGTCTTTGTTTGTTTAATAAAGATATTAACTAAACTACGAGCTATTACATGGACTATTGTTGGAGTGACCGATCCTTCTTAATACGTAAAACGTATTTCCAACACCCTCGTTTTTACAAGATGAACGAAAATTAATTCCGAAGGGACGTGTTAGTAATTTTGCTAAAATGTTTGAAAACCCACTTTCGATCCCTTCGAAGGACAAGGTTGAAACCGTCAAGGCAAAATCGTCACGAGACGAGCCTTTTACTCCTAATCCCACACCGTGTGAGATTTTGGATTTATCATGTGAGAAGTCCGCTGATGGCCTTGCTCACATCGATACGTTTTTCGATATCGAGGTCGAAACGACAAAGGCAAAATCTTCAATCGAAGAGCCTTCTATTCCTAGTTTCACGACGGTTGAAGCTAGCGACTCGATTATCGACGACTTGATTTCCCAACCTCTTCCACGAGGAAGAGAAGACGTTTTTGATCCCGATGGCGATTTTTCCGAGATCAAACATATTCTTGATGACCCACCGTCGATTTTCGAGTTCGATGAGGACCGTTGCGTTAGCCCGGAGGAGGATGTTTTATTAATTGATTCACATTTTAAAAATTCAAATCCTCCTCCCGCCTTCAAGATAAATGTGAAAATTTTAAGTGTGCCTAGAATTGTTTTAGAAACACCAAATATTTTCAATTTAATCAACTTGGGTTTTCGTAACAATGAAAAAGGGAATGATTTTAAAATTGATTTGAAATTTTTTCCAAAGTTAACTCCGTCATCACCTCGTTTAATTGAACTTGCTACAAACGCGTCTACTTCTTTTGACGACGTTTTGTGTGGATCTAGTATGGGGAAGCCCCATTTGTTCCCTCACACTTCTCCACCGAGGACGAGATTTTTGACCCCGGTATCACGTTTAAGATAAAATCTCGGTCTTTTACCGAAGTAGTCACTAGAAAATCTTTCTACACTTACGGTGAGAGTTTACCTCGAGTGACTCGATTTTTATGCCCAACCAATGTCCCACCCTTCTCTTCTTATGCTATTTTCTTGTGTCCCTTTGGGACGATGATGTTGAAAGTCGTGTTGTTTCGTTTATCATCTGAAAACGAAGACACGATCTTTGATCCCGGTATAAAGGCTTTGCCTTTATTCACGGTTGCTTTTGGGCCTTGATTACATGTAAGTCCCACCAAAAATGACCGAACCATGATTATCCCTAAATGATCACATTTATGGGGATTCGAGTCGAGCTTTTGACTCGGTTAACAAAAACAAGGTGCCTCGTGGGGGATTCTCATGCTTATCCTTGTAATATTATCGCTTTCTTAGTTTAATGTAACGAGGGGACTTGTGCTCTTCCAACCTTTGTTCCGTGGTTGTTTGTGATTGTGATTTATTAGGTTTATCGTCATCATTGAAGCCTCTCGTGTTCGTTTTACGGATCACTCGAGCTTCGATCGTTGCCTTTGGAGATTCCGATATCCGATGATATCCTTTTATGTTCTAACGTTTATCTTATTATCATGATTCATAAACGGCTTTTAGGTTATTCGTTTTACCCTTTCCATGCTCGAGATTAAGTATTCGAATACGTCTCTAGTATGGGGGTGTTTGCACCCCTAGACTCGAAACATTGAGGACAATGTTTAGTTTTAGTATGGGGGGCTGAGTAGATACTTCACCTTGCTTACGTCATCACGCAATCCAAAATTTCATCTTTTTGTTATCGTTTTGTTGTAAATAAGGCTAAAAATGGCCAAATTTTAAAATTTTTCGTATTTTTCGTAAGTGTTTAAGACACGAATGTAGGTTTTCCGATGGTGAGAATAAGAGTAATTTTTGACTCGACCGTGCGTGTTGAGCACTTAGCTTCGATTCCTTAACTTTTTAGGCTAAGTCTCTTAAATGAGGACGAGAAATGATAGAGTTATTTATAAGTCTCGTAATCGTCACGATCTCATGTGTAGTAATTATTAGCTTATTCTCCCCACGCTTTTGATAAATAAATTGTTAATAAATATTGATTTAGTGGTTTAGTCACTATTGTTGGTTTCTAATTTGTTTTAGTAGCTTCCATGTAATTAAATTGGGAAAACATTAAGGTATCGCCAGCGTCACAGTTTTGAAGTATTGGCACCCGAATAATCGAACGCTTCACCTAATAATAAGATTTCAAGTGCTCACCTAAATTAAGCAAAAAATTTTGAAGCTCACAAGGCCGAAAAATCTATGCCCAAATTGAAAGTGAATCAAGCCTTAATCTTCGAAGCTTTAAAGATCCAAAATTCGCTTTAGCGTGAGGATATACGTCTTTGGCTAATAAAACCACCGATGATGAGGCGGATAATAAAAGGCAAGGCAAGACCGAAGTCATAATAAAAGCTTCATGGCGAAGTTGAATAAAAGATGGAGGTAAACCATGATAATAAAACCACCGATGATGAGGCGGATAATAAAAGTCATGGTAATAAGTCTCATGTTCAAAACCGTTATAAAACCGTGTTTATCGATCCTTCTTGTTGACTTAATTTTTTAACATCGTTGTCTATTAGGGTGAATTATTAATTCGATGATTTTGGTTACACCGTTAAAACTCTATTTTTAGACTTAATCTCTATTCACGCATAAGTCAATGATGTATCCTCGTGATCATTAAGACAAAATAAAATATAAGAGAGACCAAGTAGGAATAAGGGAGTTAGGGTTCGTAATTAACACTCATGAGAAGTGATCGTGTTGCTAACTTATAATAACAATGATCTCGTTACACGCTTAGCATGGAATTGGGTGAAAATCGAGGACGACGAAATTATTTCTAACGAAGCATTCACGTGTTCTTGTTCTATGATCCCAAAAGTCACTTAATAGTGATGAAAACAATACATTATGTCTAAAACGCGTGTAGTAGTTTACTTAAGTTTATGTCTTCAATAAAAGTCGATAAAAAATGAATTTTGGAGATGCTATGATACTTAATTCTAGCATTGCGTGGGGACACGGCAATGGTTAAGTATGGGGGAGTGATGAGACTGCAATTATACATAGTCTCATCGTCCAAAACGGGCTTTAAACGCTTAAAATATCATGAAAATACCCATATATATATGCTTGTATTTGTGTCTTGTATATTTTAGGTACGGATATCGTGAATTCACAAAAAGATCACAAGAATGGAGCAAAAACGAACACGGGAAACGAAGCGACACAATGAACCGGACCCAAGTGTTGATTTTCCAAGAAAGTCCTCCAAGTTTGAAGACTTGTCACCTTTGGTCCTTGAAGAATCAGAATATACAAGTTTGATCCTTGAAGATATGTCATGATTAGCCCGTGAAGATTGGTCATTATTACATAACTAATCCTTATTTAAAGTTATGTAATTTAGTTGTGCCAAATTTAGCAAGCCACTCAAACTTATTTATAAAGGAAATCAAGCTGCCATGTTTTCACCAAGTTCAAGGGCTGGAATTGTAAATTTTGGAAATCTCAAAATACAGTTAAGAATTAAGGACGGGGGAAACATAGTTTTCATCCCCAAAACAGATTAAACATGTCCTAATCCTTCCAAGAGCCCTAACTTAATTCCAGGCATAATCAACTACAATTCAAGTGATTATGTAAAAACATTAGAGGGTTTTTATACTTTGGCTGATAACAAACACTCCCATGTGCTTAATCAAGAGGCCACATCATCATTGGTCCCCTCACAGCTCACCATTGACAGAGACTTGCATACCAATCTATGGTCTAGATCGTTTGGCGTGTTCTCCACAACAAAATCAATGACCAAGATCCATTTGTCTAGATGTGCATCACATGTATCCACAATACCATCTAGAAGAAGAAATTCGAACAGGGCATCTTTAAGGAATATCCGGGGGTAGTATTGGAAGATCAAAGACTAGGGTTTATGGTTTGTAAATCTCTCATATTTTGTGTATAAATAGTAACAGATGTAGCTATAAGCTCTTGTTCCAATTCTTCTCTTAAAAAAATTGTAATCCTATTTTTTATGAATGAAAGATTGTGTTCCATTTAATTTTCTTGCAAATTTAAATTACTTGTCTTTTTTTTTGCAAATTTAATGTTATTGTCATTTACATATCAAGTCTTGTCTTTTAAGTTTTCACAAATCAAAAGATTTTTTTTTAACATCACTGTTCTATAAGCCTATGATAAGCTTACTGACAATAAGCTTATCATAAGGCTTGTGAGTTTGTTTTACATGTTTTTCAGCTTTTACTCATTATCGCAGTTTGTTTTTTCGAAGTTTGTTAACTCACTTTTTAAAATCAACAAAAACCAACAATTTACTGTAGCTTAAGCCTCACTTGGGATTTCTGACAAAAATACTCATTTATGAGCTTTTGAATACGTGAAAAGTATATTGGAGGAGTTTGGAGATGTTCGGAGGTGTTCTAGAGTAGCTACTTGAAGTTTTTCATTGAAGAAATATGGTTGTTCTCGGTTCTTATTTGGATGAGCTGTTGGTGGAATAAGCTAGAATAAGTTGGTTGGGGTTGTTTAAGTTTGAAATTTAGTAGAGTTGAGGTGCTTACAGATTGTTCACAGTTAAAAGCTAGGACAATAGGTAAGTGATTTTCTCCTATTTCAGCCTATCTCCTTAAATTGCTTGCTAGTTTATTTTTGCTTATGTGCTTATTTGATTAAGTTGTTTAATTGTTCTCATTTTGTTATCGTTTACTTAATGTTTAGGTTTTATTTGCTTATTGCTAGTTTAATTTCATATTCATAGTTTTATAGTTGTTGTTAGACTGCTTAAACTAGCGTTTGGATTTGTCTTTATTTTCGTTATTAGTTAGGAGATAAGCTTGGGACTCAATCGCATCATATATTTGAGGTATAGCTTAGTAGAAATCAGCTTTTAGTTCATTGAGAAAGTCAAAAATAAATATAACGACGAGTTTTGGATTTTTTGTCCAAATCCTTGTAGTGGGTGTTTAAGTTTTTTTATTTTATGTTGATTATCCTTGTTCGCTATGAGATTAAGTTTGTTTTGAGTTTACTTAAGGTTGTTAATGTTAGCTTAGGATGAGATTGAAGTTTACTCTTATATCTCTCATAACTTGTTCTCATCTCTGGTCATTCTAAGGGAACACTACACTGAAAGTAAATTGAGGATTCCAAAGGTGGAATTAGACTTTAAGATTTCGCATCTTAGTAGTTTGTTTGGGGATCTTAATCTTTTTTTTAGGAGTTGAGCTTTGAAAGTGCGTATTCTATAAGATTTGATAAGCAAAAATTGCTTTTTAAAACACACTTTTGTGCACTCAAAGAAACTAGCTGCTGCCCATCTTCTGATTGTTTTATTGCTAGTGTAAAAAGTGCATGCTTAACTTAGAATAGGAAGTAGTTTGAGTGCATTCTTCAGTAGCTGTTGTTCATGAATTTTATTCCCTTTGATTCTACTTGTATTGCTGCTATTGTGTTACGTTTGCTGAGCATTTGATCATTGTTATTGTTAGCTTATGTCCAAGTGTGTTTTTGCATAATTAGTTTTAGTTTCTGCCTAGCTGCTGTCTCTTTTCTTGCTGTTTGAATTGATGTTGCGTCTGTTAGATTTAGCTGCCTTAATAGCTTGATGTCTTAGTAGAAGTGGCTGCAACACATAAAAAAAATGAGTAAAAAAATGTGCCATCAGTGGGTATTGAACCCCTGACCATCTGCACTCACAAAGACACAGCAACCCACTGCTTATCCAACTGAGCTGTTAACTGTTTTGTTTTATAGATCCTTTCGTTTCTCTTATGTATCAATTGTGATGGGTGTATTCAGCTCATAACAAAAGAAAAAAAAAACAAATAAGTGACTGTTGTGGGACTTGAACCTCCGACCTAGGGTACCAAACAGACACAAGAACTTCCACTCCCACCATCTGCTCTCTTGAGCTCTTTTGTTTTCATTTCTTTGTGTTATTTTCTTATACTCTTTTTCTTTATTAGTCGTATTTCTTTAAGCTAAATAGCCTATTTGTTTCGAGCTTATTTGGGGCTTTTCTTTTCAGCTTATTATTTTTCGTGGATTTAGAATAGTATTTAATATTTTATGTAAATTTTTCAGATTTTAGAAAAATTATTTATTATTTTTAAAGCATTTAATTAGTTTAAGACGTTTTTAATTCATAATAAAAAATATAAAAGTCGAAAAAAATATAATTTTCTTTTCTAAAATTTTCTTTTGGCATTTAGGACGGTAGAAAAAATAAATTTGCTTTTATAGTTTAAAATTTCATAATTTTCTTTTTATTATTTCATTTTCTAGGATTATTTTAGTTTTAAATTTTATAAAAGTCATAAAAAATAGTTAAATTAAGTTTTTATTTTTCAAAAAATATCTTTTAGTTTTTAAATAATACACTTTAGGTTTACAAAAAAAAAATTTGAATTTTGTCTTTTTCTTAGCTAGTTTTATTTTTAGATTTTTTAGTTAATCTTTAAAAATTAATATAAATTAGTTTAAAAGTTTTCAAATTTTTTTGGTTTGCGTAATTTTCTTAGTTAGGATTTTTAGAATATTTTAATAATTTTTAATTAATTTTTAGGTGAATTTTGTCGTTGGGTTGCGTTTTTAGGTTCGTACGTTCACGCGTTTTCGATCGTTTTGAGCGTAGTCCGATCACGTTTTCTTTTCTTTCCTTCTTTCCAATAACGTAATCACTCGATTAAATACGTCTATATATTTTGGCTAAACACCATACCTCCTCGAGAACGAACTCGATTGTCGGTATTTGCGTTTTTCACAAAACGTAATTACTAATACTTGCTACGACTTTGGTTTTTGCCTTCTTCTTCCTAAAAGATAGTAAACGACTAAAAAATACTACATCAGGAACATAAGGCGTACTGGGCCTTGAAGTGGGCCAATTTTAACATCAACAAAGCCGACGTTCTTCGGAAGATTCAACTCAATGAGCTAAATGAACTAAGGAATGAAGCTTATGAGATCTCATTGATCTACAAGGAGAAGACCAAGATCATCCATGATGCAAGGATTTAGAACCGAGAATTCCATGTTGGTGATCAAGTTTTACTCTTTAACTCTCGGTTGAAGATCTTCTCGGGCAAGCTGAAGAGCCGTTGGTCTGGTCCATTCACCGTCGCCAAAGTCTTCCCATATGGCACCATTGAGCTTTCTCAACCAAATGGGTCCAATTTTAAAGTGAATGGCCAGCGCGTGAAGTTGTACTCTGGTGAGGACATCTCTCATGAGATGATTCCATCCCTCACCACATTTCCCTTGAATTAGTTCTGGGTCGAGTCAGGCTCGTGAATCGGTTAACAAAAACAAGCGCTTCTCGGGAGGCAACCCGTTGATCTATCCTTTACCGTTTTCATAATAAGTATAGGGGGAGCCCCGTATGTGTTTGTTGTCTTGTTTCTTATGATGTGCGGGGATTTAAGCTTAAAAGATCTATTCTCGATGACTTTTGACGAACTGTGATCCCGTGTACCCGTCTTCCTGGTTCTATCCTAAACTATCGTGATTCAATATTTCATATCTCATATGTTCACATTGAAATCACTATAGTTGCCCTTTCCTTAGCAAGATTTAAACAACGTGCTTACTCCCACATGCTTAAACATTAAGGACAATGTTTATATCAAGTGTAGGGGGACTTCTATCGAAGTAAGTGGGTTTTTCCATGAATTTGTCCTCATTTTAACCGGAAAGTTTGATTTTTATCGACATTTTTAAAATTCTTAATCTATTTTGGCATGGTAATTTTCCTTTGCTATTTGTTATTTACTTTCTTTGCTAGAATCAATATTCAATAAAGTGGTTTTAAATTTTTTTTAAAGTCGTGAATATTTTGACTAGTTTACTTATCTAAGTTTACTCTAGCTAGTATCCTTAACGTGTTTAAGTCAAGTTTTTCTAGGCTTTTATATAGGGAACTTTAAAACGCGAAAGCCTTAACTCTCATGGGTTAAGAACAAAAACTTTTCGCAAGTTCCTATAATTGATTCTAGAGAGTTTTTTATCAAGGGAACATTAAAATGTGACTTCTAAACTTGAAAAAGTGTAAGAATTTGCAAGATCCTATAGATAACTCGAAAACCCAAAACTTTGATTTAATTGGCTAAGCATCCACGACTCTCATTCCTTGAGATTTTAAATTGTGAAGAAAGAGAGATGATAGAGTCAATTATAAGTTTGGTATTCTTTCGTGAATTTATGTGAGTTGATTATAAGCTTTTTCTCCCATCGCTTGTTAATAAATTTAATTGCAATAAATAAGGTTGTACGATTTGAAAAGTTTCTTAGCTTCTAGCACAAGATCGTTTAAAAGTTGCTCGGTATTAATTAGAGTTCATAGCCAAGGCATAACTTATGGAAGCGAGATGCGAAGATTGGCGAGTCCAAAAAGGTCCTAACAAGACATGAGGGCTACATTTTGTTGCTAAAGGGTCCAAAAGTGATGTGAAGAATCATTTATCAAAAATCAATATGAAGGATTGAGACACATGACGAAAAGCAAATACTCCCCTAAATATCATGGAGAAGTCTATCCAAAAAGACCCTAGCAAGGTATGAGGATAAATAGATCCAAGTCCTAAAAGGAGGCGGATCGTTGTATATTGAAATACCAAATTAAGATTGGAGAAAAATGAAGAAGTCGTGGTCCAAATATGAAGAATCTCTCAAAAACTTCAAGTGAAGAAATTCCTATTATGAAGAGAAGACCATAATTTCAAGAACGTCTCTCAAGATTTGAAGTATGAAGTCGCTGCCAAATATCGGTCCGAGAAAGGTCTGAAATCGTGAAGCGAGTTATGCCAAGATATGAACTTTAAGAGGTCCCGAGAAGAAGTTTTAAAAGATTTTGTCCTTTAGCTAACTATGGATTAAATCGTCCCACTTTATTTTCAGCCTAAATAACTATCGAAATAAGTCAAACAATGCATCCTCGTGATCATTCAAGACAAAACTAAAATATAAGAGATACACCTAGGAATAAGGGAGTCTAAGTGAATAATTGGGCCACATGAGTTCGTGTTAGTTTGCTAACTTATAATAACAATGATCTCGTTTTTAAGCTTGGTTTGGGGAACGTGAAACTTGAGGATGATGAACATTCATGACGGCCAAAACCCCAATGTAAGTCTTTGATTTATTTACTTATTTTGAACATATTTCTATCTTTTTAATCTCCTTAAAGTTTAGTATTTAATAAAGGCCAAGGTGGGTTATCTATGATGAGAAATGTAAACTGTGCTTTGAAATTAATGCATTACATGAGGGCATTGCAATGGTCAAGTGTAGGGGATTTAATAAGTGTGAAAACACTTATCCTTTTACCACTTATTTCCAATAGTAACAAGACCAAAACGTATATTTTATGTCGTAAAAGTCAGAATTATGCGTGGTTTGTGTTTTTATTGTGTTTTAGGACCAAAAGAAGAAAAAGGAAGAAAACATGGGCTATCACGGGCTTTTATCGAAGAAAACGAGAAAAGACGATGTCAAAAGATCAAGAGTGCAAAAAGAACGGAAATCCAAGTCCTATTCTGAAGATTTATCGAAGAAAAAGTCTAAAGACGGAAGTTTAATGAAGTCGAAGAACTCAAGTCTAATAGAAGAAGAAAATTACAAGACAAGTTCAATTTACATCGACAAATCCCGAGACGACGTCGAGAAAGACAAAGAATTTAAATCGAGTCGAGAAGAAAGAAAGAAAGAAGGAAGGAAGCACATGC
The DNA here is from genome assembly GCA_025667525.1 of Glebionis coronaria. Lineage (NCBI taxonomy): Eukaryota > Viridiplantae > Streptophyta > Magnoliopsida > Asterales > Asteraceae > Glebionis > Glebionis coronaria. Next base: position 336,423,267 of record CM046876.1, on the reverse strand, counting down.
ATCTCCCCATATCCTATAAATTGTTGGTTCAAAAAGTTAATGTGGCAGAAACTCAAAAACAAAGAAAACCTGAAGATATTGTCTAAGCGTTGTCAAGAGCAATTCTAGCGTTGACAAGAGCAAACTAAGCGTTGTTGGCTCAAGAGTTGTCGTGTGCAATCCAAGTATTGTCACATGCAATTTAAGAGTTGATAGAAACGTAGACAAGAAGCTTATGGAAGCTTCTATTTAGATAAACATGCAAGATATATTCTGCATAAGTTTATTTAAATAGAAGATTTACTTGTTTATTTGTTATTATCTCTTGTAAACCCTAATCCTTACACTATAAAAGGAACCAAGGGTATTATGTTTTATTCATCATTCATATTCACAATGTAAACCTAAAGCTTGTGTCGACTAGACGTGGGATTCAATGTATACACGTCTAGTGATTGTTTGTTATTAATATAATGAACAATCCAATTGTGTTTTAATTCATGTTTTGTGCTTAAACACCTTGTAAATGTGTTATGTTCTAATTCTGCTTTGATTATTTAATCACATGAACATGATGCATTCCTAGTAGCTTAAAAGATCCGGAAACCAAGGTTTCCACAATTGGTATCAGAGCCTCGTGGCTCGTGATGCTAGGACCAACAAGGTGTTCGTGTATGGTGAAAAGAAGAAAAATCCGTCTAGGGTTTTTCTGGACGTTTTTGTGTGCGCAGCAGTATTCAGAAAGTCATAACTTTTGATTGAACCGTTGGATCGTCTCGAAATTTCTTGTGTGTGTTCTATACACATATATCTAGACATCTACCGGAGGGATTGTCGAGTTTTATCCGCAATAAAAAGTTATTAAGCGTCAAAGTCAGCAGCAAGATGAATGCAGTTTCTGTGAACAGCCATATTCAAAACACGATCTCTCCTTCGATTAACCGTTGGATCTTCGTGATTTTTGAACTGTAGATTCTTGGCACTTGTGTCTAGAATCTCACCGAAGGGATTTTCGATCTGAGATTTTATCAGAAAGTTATTTGAGGTCGAAGTTGGCTGCAAAGAAGGTACAACTTTACTGATTTTACATAAAATAATGATTTAGGGTTTCTCAAAACCCTAGATCGTTTCTCTACCAGAAAAAGGGATGTTTGCATCATGATTGTGGCTATAAAAGCAGAAGATTATAAGGATTATGGCTGTCGTGATTCAAGATAATTCATCATGATATTAGGGTTTATGGTAAACCCTAGATTCATCTTTGTTAAAACCCTAAATCTGGTTAAGTATGTACAAGAGCAGGTCACGATAAAGCTGCTAAGAAAAATACGAACAGTAGCAGACACTTTTAATGGTTAAGGTTTTTATACTTAGATGCTACTGTTGGTGCATATGTTGTCGTGTATTAAAGAAGCAGCAGCAGGTCTTTACGTGATCACAAGATTTATTTGCTTCATGTTTTAAGCAAGATATATGGTTGCCTATTTTAAAATTGGAACAACAGCTACAATCATCGTGGGATCAATATTTGATTGCTATTATTATGGGAATGATATATTCTATAGAATGATGTAGCATGGATTTTGCCTAAATTGTAGCTTTCATCTACTGGACATATGGTCGTGGGTTTCAAAATTGGTATAGTCTATTTTTATTAATCACGTGGGACAAGATCATGTAAGCTGCTAAAGAATGACATACTGTCATCAAGCCATCAAGCCCTAGATGTCGTCAGCAGAAAGAGACGCTGTCAAGGTTGGTATTGATGCTGACAGGAAGTATTTTGACGCTGACAGAATAAGTCAACGCTGACAGCGTTGACAGTGTTGTCCGATATATGAGAATTCAAACGCTGACATGTATTGTCCGATATCGGACAATACATCTAATGAAGATCTTGGATAAAAGAGGATGTTGGAAAACACAAGGATAGTTGCTGTTGAGAAAATTAGTACGTTTTTAGCACACAAAAAGGAGGAAATTACACACGAATGTACATGGAATCTCCATTTTTATTCAGAATATCATGGTGATATTTATGGCTCGGATACTTTTGAAAGGAATTAATGATCTTAAAGCGAGTTAGCAACTTTTCATGGGGAATTTGATGGATATTAGATTATGTAATCGGGATAGCCTTGTGAAAGAGTTACCCATCAGATGGCTTTTACATATGAAGATGTTATTTCATTAAATTCGTCATGAAGAGGTGTTGACTTAAGGGGAAGAATTCTTATGGTAAGTTTGATGATTGAAGACCACGATCAAGGACCACGATCTATCTTGCGATCTAACTTTGGTTTTTTGTCTTATTTATCTTAGTTTTCGAATTTAACTTTTCCCGCATTTTCACTTAGAATTATTTTAAACAAGTTTTTTCTTAGTTTATTTTTACAATGTTTTCAAGTTTTAAATTCATTGCGTTTTAATTTCCATAAATTGCACGGTTCCCGAAATCTCTGTTTTTACCAAGTGTTTTTCTAGTAATTTTTAGTTTAATTTTTAAAGCTTTTATTTTTACTCAACGACATTTTTATATTTGCTTATAGTTTAAAATAGATAATCAACCCATTTTATTTATCCACCAAGAACGACTGAGTCACACTAATAACTAGTAATCAATTCGAAAAGATCAGACGATAACTCTTTTATAACTAAGTGAAAATTCGGATATTACCTAGACTTTCGGATAATTACATTTTTAGTCCTTGTGTTTAATATTTTATCAAAACAAGTTTCAAATGTCATGGTTATAGTCCTTAAGTTTCATAAATTGTCATTTTAGTCAAAAAGTTTTTATCTATTTTATATAATAAAACAAAATATATTACAACACTATAAAGCATAAAAATTAAATGTAACAATTAAATTGATTTCCATAAATAAGCCTAAGTACAACTCTTCAATGCCACATTTTGATTAGAGGGGAGATTTAAAACCTATTAATAATATTGCCTTAAATACTACTCCATGTCCGAATAATTTTACAAAAATATTTTGAAAATCGTCTTCTGTTACATCTTTTGAAAGGTATTTTTGAAAAGCTTTTTAATGAAATTTATTAAAAACGTTTTTATGGAAAGTTTGTTTTTAAAAACGCATTTATGTATTACTTCACTTTTGTTCAAAAACACCTATGCCTGATCTGCATCCTCTCACTTTTCCTTAGGCATTAATTTCAATTCTTTTTTTTTGCAGGTTTACTTTATTCACAATAACAAATTTGTTTATTTCAAAAGAATGATTTGTTAAGCATAATCAACACCCTGGTAAGTTGTATATTAACCTAGCTTGATATCTTTTTTTAATGGTTTTATGTTGTGGTTTTAAATTAAAGATATGAATATTTATGAATGCGATTTTCTAATCCATCACCCTCGATGCAATTCGTAAATGGTTTTATTTCGATAAAAAGGAATTGTTTTCTTATTAAGGATGTTATTTGGGCTTATTTTTATTGTTTTAGTTTGTTAATGGTGGATGCAGGTTTCAAATTTAACAAAACATGACTAAAAAGAGCAACTAAAATGACAAATTAAGTTGGTTTTTTTTATCATAGGGTAAACATATTTTTCTTTGCATTCAGGTGTTTCGGTTGAAATAATTGTAAATGTGATTTCAATACATTTAGTTATCTTAAATTTTGAAAATTTTTGATAGTTATTAGTTTCTAATCAGACTGAATCAAAAGTTTAACATGCTATCTCAACTGGTTTGCGACAGGCACATATTCATGTTTGATGAAATGTCTTTGAGGGGTTAATGTAATGATTAAGACCCATTTTAGATACCATCAACACCTAAAAAAAACTTTCATTCATGGCCTTATAGAATGTTCCTTTTATTGTTATTATTTGCCATAAGCATATTGATGTAACATGATTATCTATTTGAGGGGTGTTTGGATTTGCTTATAAACATCCGTTTAATGGTTGCTTAAGTAATTCACAAGGCTATAAATTTTCAGTTTGTGTGTATCAAAAACAGGCTTATAGACTTCCAACATATTTGACATGTTTAAACTTTTAGCATTTTGTTTGATTTGACCCGTTTTAGATGGAACATAACATATGACCAATAATAAGTCATGACCCATAAATTAGTAAATGGCTTTAAATTGCAACCTATATATTTTTGTAAAATATCTGGTCCTCTATGCTTAAAATATTAAATTTTGAATGAGTTAATTGCTACATGCTACTAAGTTTGAGGTGTTTGGCTATAGGTTCCAGATATCAAATGCGAGGATGTTTGTGGATTGGAAGATGTGAAAAGAAATATTTTCTGGATAAAGTTAAGGTATGTGTCAATATTACAAAGCCCTGTTTCATGTGAGATGCTAAACTCTTATTTATTTTCATAATTTGATGCATATTTTCTTAAGAAAATCACTTGCAATTTGTTTCTTGTATGGTGCAAAAATCTTTCACAAAAAAGTTAATCAGTGTTACAATTGGTCATACCATTTGGCATTCTCTTTTCTTTAATGGATATACATCTCCCACTTCTCCGTAACGATTTGTTTTCATTTGGTATTCAAAAGCACTTTGGTGTTCTTCTCTATGGTCTTGACGGTACCAGGAAGGTATGTCCTATAAATTTGAATTTTGAGATTTTATAAACTTTTCTTGCAAAAGCTGTTGCATCGAAATGTTATCTAAATATTGATTGTTAAAGGGCTTCAATTGATCAACATTGTACATAAGTGAATCCTCAAGAAAACTAAATTTATAAAAAAATAAAAATTGTAAACATATTATTTTTGAAGAAAGCTTTATAAATGTCCATTTTTGTTCATGAAAATTGTGAGTTAACTCTAAGAATCATTATCTTTTAATTTCATAATTTCAAAATGATCATATCCTAAAAACATTTTACCCACTTCTTGAAACGGTTTCCTTAATGAATTATTTTCTTTAAACGCTCATATCCTAAAATAAAAGATTCGATTGACGTATACAAAAGTTTCTGTGTGTGTTTATTTTCGTCCAAAATCATTTAAATTAATTACAAAACTTGTGTTTTCGAGTTTTAATTCTAAAAATAAAAGTTTATGTATGTGTTTATAGTCTAGAGTTACAAAAATAGACCTCTATGGTATGTATCTCAAGAAAGTAGTACTGATTTTAATTTTATCTTGGTGTATTTTGTAGTCTCATCTTATACATGGTTATCGTGACTACAGTAATTCTCAACAACTTAATGTGACGAATGCAAGATGGAACTAAACAAATGAAATCTAGGTTGACCATTTCTCAAACATATGGCTCTTCAAGTATTCATCACTCAAATTGGAACTGTTCGTGTGGCTGATCATGTGGTTAGACCTGACGGCTGACATGGTAAATTGCAGAGTTTCTTAAGAAGGTTAGAGCTGTTTAGTCCATGCTACTTACTTAATGTCATACTAATATTAGATTTAATCTCATATTTTGATCGAAAATCATCTATAAATAAATAATTATCGGTGTAACATGTTTTAGTAAAAAATGGTGTGCTGAGATTTAACAAAAATTAGATTGTTGATAGCTTGAGTTCTTATTGTAATTGATTTAACAAGAGAGAGATTTGAGATTTTTCTTTGTTAAATGAATTTTTTAATGTAAGTGTGTTAGTGGAAAAACCTTATATAGTGGGGTGAGGGTAGTTTTTGTCATTTATGCATTCTTTTGGTTCAAAAATGAAAGTAAGTAGTTTACAAGGTAGAAAATGTAAGTTGTAAATTTTAAAAATATTTACGGGGCTCGGGTTTCGTAAAAATACTTTTCGAAAGTTAAAACGCTTCAAAACATAATAACAAAGCTTCGACATGACTTAAAACGCAATTAAATCGAAAACGTCGAAAATATACAATATCGAGACATTCGATAATAAAACGTAAATTTTTGGGCATCCGTCGGTATCGCGATCACTAATAGTTATCGTCATTCGTTAAAACGTAAAATACGAGAAATAAAGAATAAATATAATAAAAATCATTTTTATGATTATTTGAGAATATAATATCGATACCTAACATATTCCTTGCCGGTTTTCATCAAATCGACATTCTTACGCTAGTTTCAAGTCATAACATTCTCGGTTAGTCGATAATTTAAAATTCTCATTAAAGTAAACACGTAATACGTAATAGTCGAGATTAAAATAACGACCTGAAATTGACGGATTGTCACATCATCCCCACAAAATTAGGATCTTCGCCCTCGAAGATCAACTTGCGTTCTTGCCCGATCGCTTGTTGAAATCAACGAGATGAGGGTAATTCTTCCACATTTGGTCTTCTCGTTCCCAAGTATACTCCGGTCCTCTCCGAGAGTTCCATCGAACTTTGACAATTGGTATTCGGCTTTGCTTCAGTTGCTTGACCTCGCGATCCATGATCTCGATTGGTTCTTCGATAAAGTGCAACTTTTTATCAACCTTAACCTCGTCTAACGGTATAACGAGTTCTTCATCGGATAAACACTTCTTCAGATTCGACACATGAAAAGTGTTATGAATCCCATACAATTCTTGTGGTAGTTCAAGTTGGTATGCCACGGGTCCTACTCTAGATGTAACCTTGAATGGTCCGATATAACGAGGACCCAACTTCCCACGTTTTCCAAATCGTACAACACCTTTCCATGGTGATACCTTTAGCATAACCTTATCTCCCACGTTAAACTCTAATGGTTTTCTTCTCACATCCGCGTAACTCTTCTGTCGGCTTCGAGCAGACAACAACCTATTCTTGATTTGCACAATCATATCCGTCGTCTCTCTAATCAAATCTGGTCCAGTGAGTTGAGCATCACCAACCTCACTCCAGTTAACGGGTGATCTACATCTTCTCCCATAAAGTGCTTCAAAAGGTGCAGCTTTAATACTCGCGTGATAACTGTTATTGTACGAGAATTCGGCCAAATGTAAGTGCTTATCCCAGCTACTTCCAAAGTCTATCACACAAGCACGTAGCATATCCTCCAAAGTTTGGATTGTTCTTTCGCTTTGCCCATCAGTTTGTGGATGATAGGCTGTGCTCATATCCAAATTGGTTCCTAATGACTTTTGAAGTGATTTCCAAAATCCAGAAGCAAAACGACTATCTTTATCAGAAATGATTGAAATAGGAACACTATGCTTGCACACGATTTCCTTCAGATAAATATCGGCGAGTTTCTCCAAACCAAATCTCTCGTTGATTGTAATAAAATGAGCGGATTTAGTTAAACGATCAACAATAACCCAAATTGCATCAAACCCAGACGGTGTCCTTGGGAGTTTTGTGATGAAGTCCATCGTAATTCGCTCCCATTTCAAGACTGGAATTTTGGGTTGGACAAGTAATCCTGACGGCTTCTGATATTCAGCTTTCACCTTTGCACATGTTAAGCATTTCGCGAAGTATGTTGCAATATCAGCTTTCATATTCGGCCACCTGTATAACTTTTTCAAGTCTTGGTACATTTTGTCCGATCCAGGATGGATAGAATACTTGGACTTATGAGATTCTAACATAATCAAGTCTCTCAGTCCACCATATAATGGTAACCAAATTCGACCTCTCAAACATTTGATACCATCAGATCGCGTCTCAAATGTTTCACCGTCTCCTCTAAATCTTTCGGCTGCAATATTTTCCTTCTTGCACGCTTCGATTTGTGCGTTTCGAATCTACTCAGGTAAGTTATTATGAACTGTCACCACAAAAGCACGCACTCGAATCGGTTTATCCCTTTCCTTTCGACTTAACGCGTCAGCTACCACGTTCGCCTTTCCTGGATGATAACGAATTTCGCAGTCGTAATCACTCAAGAGTTCAACCCATCGACGTTGCCTCATATTCAGCTCCTTTTGACAATATATATTGTAGGCTTTTATGATCAGTGAATACTGTACACTTCGTGCCATACAGACAATGTCTCCAAAGTCGCAGAGCAAAAACCACAGCGCCCAATTCCAAGTCATGGGTAGTGTAGTTCTCCTCATTCTTCCTTAATTGTCTAGAGGCATATGCGATCACCTTTTCACGTTGCATGAGAACAGCACCGTATCCTCGAAGAGATGCATCACAATAAACAACAAAGTCTTCACTTCCTTCAGGTAACGATAAGATCGGCGCACTACAAAGTTTCATCTTCAGGGTTTGGAAAGCTTCTTCTTCATCATCGCCCCACACATACGGTTTATTCTTCTGAGTCAGCTTAGTTAATGGTTTCGGTATCAAAGAGAATCCTTCAATAAACCTTCGGTAATAACCAGCCAAACCTAGAAATTGTCGTACTTCGGTTGGAGTAGTCGGAGCACTCCAATTCTTGATGGCTTCGATCTTTGCAGGATCAACATGTACTCCACTTTTATCAATCACATGTCCGAAAAATTGTACAGAATTAAGCCAAAAATCACACTTTGAGAATTTAGCGTACAACTTTTCGTTCTTCACCAAGTTTAAGATAATCCTTAAGTGTTCGGCATTCTCTTCATTGCTCTTGGAGTAGATTAGAATATCATCTATGAAAACCACGAATTTATCAAGATACGGCTTACAAATGCGATTCATTAAATCCATGAATACAGCAGGTGCATTAGTCAAACCAAAAGGCATAACCAGAAACTCATAATGACCACAACGAGTTCTAAACGCCGTAATAGGAATATCTTCCTCACGTATGCAAAGTTGATGGTAACCAGAACGAAGATCAATCTTGGAGAAAACACGAGAACCTTGAAGTTGATCAAATAAATCATCAATTCTTGGAAGCGGATAACGATTCTTGATCGTTAGCTTATTCAGCTCTTGATAATCAATACACATGCGAAACGAACCATCTTTCTTCTTAACGAATAAGACAGGAGCTCCCCAAGGTGACGAACTCGGTCGTATAAAACCCTTATCAGACAGCTCTTGCAATTTCACCGATAACTCCTTCAGCTCGGATGGGGCTAAACGATATGGCGCACGAGCCACGGGTGCAGCACCAGGAATTAAGTCAATTTTGAATTCTACTTGCCTTGGAGGAGGAAGTCCAGGCAAATCTTTCGGAAACACTTCAGGAAAGTCACGGATAACAGGTACATCTTCAGCACGCTTCTCCTTCGGTTCATTCTCCACTACTTTAGCTAGGAATAACTCACAACCTCTTTCGATATACTTACGAGCCTTAATGCACGAAACGATTTTTAGTCGTGAATTACGTTGATCACCTTCGATAACCATGGTCTTGTCATCCAAGGGAATCCTAACTTTCTTTTCTCCACACAAGATAGACGCATTATACTTGGATAGCCAATCCATTCCGATAATAACATCAAAACTTCCCAATTCGACAATCATCAAGTCTATCTTAAAAATACGGTTCAGAAGATTAAGAGAACATCCTAGGAGCGCACGATTGGTACTCACTAATTTACCATCAGCTAGTTCTACCTCATAACTCGCGTCTAATTCGACCGGTTTGATATCATTTAAGGTACTAAAACTTGTAGACACAAAGCTTTTGTCTGCACCAGAATCAAATAAAGCTGTAGCATAACGGTTGTTCAGTAAAAACGTACCAGTGACAACTTTCGGGTTTTGCTTTGCTTCGGCTTCACCCAACTGATAAGCTTTTCCCTGGTTATCTCCACCACGTGCATTCTTTGGAGGTTGAGGGCATTGGTTCCTCATGTGTCCTTTACCTTGGCAGTTAAAATACGTCACTCCCTTCTTTCCTGGTCCCCAACAGTCTTCAGTCTTGTGACCTAACTTGTTGCACTTTCCACACTTAGCACACTCACCAGTATGAGACTTCTTGCAGCGTTGACATCTGGTTCCCTTATCAGCAGTTGCAGCTTCAGTCATCGCATTAGCGTTACCCCTCCTTCGCTTTTTATTTCTGTTGTGAGATTGACGGTTAACACCACGATCATCACCATCATTTTCAGCTCTTCTTTTGTTACCTTCAGAAACACCATCAGCCTTGTCTTGGATGATTTGACCCATTAGTTGGTAGGCCATACGAACAGCTTCATCAATATTGGCAGGTTTAGATGAGGTCACATCCCCACGGATGTTGGTAGGTAAGCCTCGAATATACTGCTCTACCTTCAAGTATTCTGGGTTAACTTTGTTTGGACAAAGTAGAGCAAGTTCATGGAATCTGTTTGTGTATCCATCGATGTCAGTACCCTTCAGTCTCAACTGATATAGTTCCTGTTCTAACCTCTGAATAACACTCCTTGGACAGAATTCCTCAGTCATCCACCTTCTTACTTCAACCCAAGGTGTAGCATAAGCAGCATCCATACCCATTGACGCCATTCTTCCATTCCACCAGGTTAGTGCTCGCCCTTGAAGAGTAGCAGAGGCAAACATCACCTTGTCTGCTTCCTCACTTCCACTAAATCGAAACACGGATTCCAATTTCTCAAACCATTGCATTAACCCAACAACACCTTCAGTACCCTTAAAAGTTGGAGGTTTGCATTTCATGAACGAGGTATAATTGCACTTCTTGTTTTCAGGAATCACTAGTCTATCAGCATCACCAGTTCCAGCACCAGCATTGCCAGCTCCCGCATTACCAGCTCCAGTATTATCGGCTCCAGTAGCGCCAGCTCTAGTATTGCCAGCTCCAGTGTTGCCAGCTCCAGTATCGCCAGCTCCAGTATTGTCAGCTCTAGTGTTGCCAGCTCCAGTATCGCCAGCTCCACCAGATCCACCAGCTCCACCGGATCTACCAGCTCCACCAGACCCACCAGATCCACCAGCTCCACCAGATCCACCGGCTCCATTATTCAAATTTGCCATAAATGCATTCATAGATATCTGAAATTGATCAGCTACTATAGCACGTAACTGAGTCTCAGTCAACTGTTTTGGCGGCATAATCCTGTTACACAATTCACATCAAAATGAGTATTCATTCAACGCTTGTGATAACAAAACATGAATAACACAAAATAAGAATAGATAGATGAAAAGAACAAGAATGGATGATAGAACGAAGAATTGAATTTAGACAAGGAACGAAGATTCACGAGTAATGAGTCAAAAGACAGGGATTTCTATTGTGACAATCAACGTCGTTTGTAAATCACGTATTAGTATTATAATAATCAAATAATAAACATTTATAAATAAATAAATGTAATCCATTATGCTTTAAGCATAAATAATAATTAAATATGTATAACATATATATACTTTTCTTATTCTCGTCCATTGGCAACTCGGAGGTTTCGCTTGCAGATGTTATAGTCAAAAGATTTCAAAATTTTATTTTTGGAAAATCTTTTCGTTCTCTATAACTTGAGCTCTGATGCCAATCTGTAACACCTCCAATTTCGGTTCATGGCAGCGGAAGGGTCATTGGGTGTTACTATCATGGTTCAACCTCAATATCATAGAAAACGCCTCAAAATGAGTCATTTTAACAAAACATACATCCATTCAATTGTTTAAAGATAAAACAGTTCGCACACGGTCCCATATAGTTTTAAAGTTTACACAACCAACCAAATAAGAAAGGTTTCTTAGAATGGACATAGTTTAGAAAAGTGGGCCAAAACATTTTAATTATGCAAGCTGCACGAAACCACCTTCCTTGAGTGCCTTCTTCATGGACCTGAGATAAAACATGCTATAAAGTCAACACAAATGTTGAGTGAATCTATAGAGTTTAAAATTTAAATAAACGAACACAAGTATCCTGAATAAACCTTCCGTGGTTGACAATCATGTGGATCAGACATAATTATCGTTGTTATTTCATAAGTCTCGTGAAATTGAACGTTAACATATATTATTTCAGCCCAACACACCTAGCCAAGTGCGTATATTTCTCTTATACAATTGCATCCGATGTTTCATTACTAGTGCATCACAACACCACGCGATAGCTAGTCGCGACCGGACTGGGTGTCACCCCGATAGATCTATCCATGGTATTAGTGTTCCTTTCGATTAACAATTCACGATTCATGGGTCTTTGCAGGCTAAACAAACTTGTATAACAACTTTCATCTAAGCATACAATCGGGTCCTTTGTGTTCAATTTTTAAAAAAAGAGGGTCTACCACAACTTCTCGTTGTACCCTTCATTTATAATAAATGCTTTTCCAATAATAAGGGTTTCCCACAACTTCTCGTCGTACCCCTTTTATTTTAATAAAACAAATACGTTATCCCTCTCGCGGGTTTTATAAAACAAGTAAACATGTTAAAGCGAGGCAATAGACTCACCTTGGTACGATAGTAGTAATGCGACGATCACCGACGATTTGTGATGCCCGTTAAACACGAAGACCGCAACCTACCAAATAAGGTGCGGTCGTTAATAAACGACTCAAGTATAAATAATACTTAAATAATACGAAAGTCAATTTCGTAAAACCATGAGAATCGCGAAAAATTAACAATATAAGTGTACTTCTATAACCTTTTACTCAACACTTATTCATTTAAAAACTTACACCCTTGACATTGACCCGTCATAAGAGGCCAAGTCAACGCAAGTCAAACCTTCATTTTACTTCCCTTGGACCAGTAACTAAGTCATTTATATAATGACTTAACACATGAGTAAGTCACCACGTCCAATAGTGAATACTCAACTCTCGCCACACAAGTATTGAACTACGTGTCTAAAATATCAATCAGCATGTACACTCCAAATGTACACACCAATCTAACCTATCTAGACTTGTCCGATTTCGACGAAACTTGGTGAAAAACTCACACATAATATGAATAAGACTCAGTTTAAATTTCATTCAAAAATATTACTTCTAAGACCTTCTGCCCGACACACCTTCGTGTTACAAAAACCGGACAGTTTTACGCCTTTGACTTGTAAAACTATTTTGACTTATCTAAACAACTCCGTTTGAAAAACCGACACTCGGGTTTGAAAATAGACTCATGACCTGAGGTTTATCAACTTACAACAGTCCTTGAACATTTTTAAAACTTATTTTATAGTCCCCGAGATTCGATCCAAATATCGACAACAATTTTCGGATTGTGCCGATACCCGTCTCCCGGTACACAAATACTAAAAGTAGCATAACTTTTCGCTCGTAATGAGTTAGAAGCTCTACTTTAGCTCAAATCGAAGCTAACGAAATTCTCTACGACCCTATCTTATTAGTTTACCAAGTTTATCACAGTAACAATTTCAAAATTAGCCTTAAAGTTACTGCCCAAAATAGACCATCTAAAAATCATACCAAAACAATTTTTCGACCCATTCCAACAATTCCTATAGTCCTAATATCATCCTAATATCATACTAACACATCTAACTAACTCATAACACACTTAAATTTAATCTCACAAAAATTAAATAATTAAAAATCTTACATGCAACAACAACCCACTATGAATATAATAATATTAACACCATTTATCACCATAAAAATGGATCAAACATGATGTTCATCATCAAAAATTGAAAATAAAAATTTAGTGAATGCATGTGGGAAAAATTTATACCAATAGAAAGATCTTTGAATTTCCAAAATGGGTCTTCTTTTAGATTTGCTTGATTCAAAGTAGAAATCAAAATATTTTGATGGATTGGGGGCTAGGGGTGGACGGCCAAACACAAGAACAAGAAAGAGATTTGAGATTTTTCTTTGTTAAATGAATTTTTTAATGTAAGTGTGTTAGTGGAAAAACCTTATATAGTGGGCTGAGGGTAGTTTTTGTCATTTATGCATTCTTTTTGTCCAAAAATGCAAGTAAGTAGTTTGCAAGGTAGAAAATGTAAGTTGTAAATTTTAAAAATATTTACGGGGCTCGGGTTTCGTAAAAATACTTTTCGAAAGTTAAAACGCTTCAAAACATAATAACAAAGCTTCGACACGACTTAAAACGCAATTAAATCGAAAACGTCGAAAATATACAATATCCAGATATTCGATAATAAAACGTAAATTTTTGGGCACCCGTCGGTATCGCGATCACTAATAGTTATCGTCATTCGTTAAAACGTAAAATACGAGAAATAAAGAATAAATATAATAAAAATCATTTTTTATGATTATTTGAGAATATAATATCGATACCTAACATATTCCTTGCCGGTTTTCATCTAATCGACATTCTTACGCTAGTTTCAAGTCATAACCTTCTCGGTTAGTCGATAATATAAAATTCTCATTAAAGTAAACACGTAATACGTAATAGTCGAGATTAAAATAACGACCTGAAATTGACGGATTGTCACAGTTACAATTATTATTGGTTTAATAAAATTAAGTCTTGATCTCTAAATAAAGAGTAAAACTCATGGAAACATTTTATTTGGTGTTCCAGGTAATATCTAAATTAGTTACAAGTTTTCATTTAAGTCATAAGCCCTAATATAAGCTCATAACTCACGGCTATAATTATTTATAGCATTTCAAGATAAAGTTTAAGCTTGTTTTAGGTTTGCATGTAAGTATAAAAGTCCCACAATGAGATCTAATCTATATATAAGTTTAGAAGTCAATCATTAGCCCACAAAGGACTATATAGCCCACGGCTATATTAGGTCTTGGTATTCCAAGATGATATTTAAGCTTGTCTTATGATTTTAATTCATTTACAAAGTCCAATAATAAGATCTAGACTTATTACATGTTTACAAAGTTAACACAAGTTCAATATGACCTTATATAGCCCACGGCTATATATATATTTCCCATGTGTTCCCATTATTAGATCTATGTTTATTACATGATTATATGTTATGTTAAAGTCTATACATAAGATCTAGTTTATCATAAGCTTGCATGTTCATCAAAAATCCATCCATGGGGTTTATAACCCACGGCTATAATTTAAATACATGAAATGTTTTTATGATTTTTAGTAGGTCATTATACATAGATGATTACATGTTTCAATTTGAAAACCTTGTTACACAAATTCTTGGTGTATACAAAAATAAACCGTGACCTATATGGTCATCGTTTTTCTTGTTTGTGAGTTTATACATGATTACACATAAGATTTATGTTTATAAGTTAACCAAAATCCCAATAATAGGACTTATAGCTCACGGCTATAAATAAATCCATAGAAGGGTTTTTTATGATTTTTACCAAGTTTAAAATAGGTAAACAATCATAGGTTTCTTATCAAATAATTTTTAGGCATGTCTTATGACATATCAAAATTATGTCGTGGCCTATATGGTCATGGTATTTCTAAATCTTGATTTTTCAACAAGTTTATGTTATGTGTTTATTAAGTGGATGATTATGCATGCAAGTAAATAAATGAAGAAAGTAAAAATAAGTGATACCTTCTAGTTAATGTTACCAAGGAAAGATCAAAAGAACAATAGAGATTATCGGTCTAATCTTGATGATGATGAAACCCTAAAAACAATCCAAGTCGTGACCTATATGGTTCGGCTAGGGTTTATATGGGTTGTTATGGAGATCAACTTGGTAAAGATAATACCAAATGATTGGTAGTAATGGGTATGAGGACAAGATCTTGAAGTTAATGTGTTTATTGGATGTATATGGCTTCAAGCCGTATGATTGAGAGTGAAAGAGATAGAGAGAGAGTTTGATATTTTTTGTTGCATGAGAATGTATGTGTGATGTGTGTGTGTTTCGGCTTAAAGAAGAGAGAGGAGAATAATATCTCCTTGGTAAGGCAATCTTTGCCAAGTGTTGTGCCTTCACCAAGAACAAGGCACCCCGTGCTATTCTCTACGTGTGTCGTATGATGGTGATCAAAAAGGGAGGAAAAAGTTGCCAAGTGTTGTGAACAATTAAATGGAAAGGCAAAGTGTATATACTTGTGTATTTTTCAAGTGAAAAGTATACATATGTGTTGTATATACACGGCTAGACACAAAGGTAGGGTGGAAAAGTTTTTTAAATTTTGTTAAGTGTTATGTATAAACACAAGTGTATGCATATTTATTATTTGTCCGCATTTACTTACAAGGTATAGTGTTATGTAATTATATGAAACTAAATAAAATGCAAGAGTATAAGTACACAATAGACATGTTCACATACTTTATAGGAATATAACACATGAGAAAATGTTCTAGCATTATTGGGTACAAATTTATTATATTTTATAAATGTAAAATCATGGATTTTACAACACCACCCTGTTATTTTAGCTTTGTCCTCAAAGCTATTAAGAACTTTTTCATATGTTAAGTGAATAGATGTCATAGATCTAAAAGTTCGTCTCAGACATGCTAAAAAACAAATGGTGAAAACAATGCAAAGAGATCTTTATCTGGATCGCACTATGCATCCGATTGAGAAATATTTGGATGTTGCTCTTACGAATGGATAAAGAAGAAATGAAAAGAGATCTTTATCTGGATCGTACTATGCATCCGATTGAGAAGTATTTGGATGTTGCTATTACGAATGGATAGATAAGCAATGCAAAGAGATCTTTATCCGGATCGCACTACGCATCCGATTGAGCAGTATTTGGATGTTGCTCTTACGAATGGATAGAGAAGCAATGCAAATAGATCTTTATCCGGATCACACTATGCATCCGATTGAGCAGTATTTGGATGCTTCTCTTACGAATGGATAGAGAAGCAATGCAAAGAGATCTTTATCCGGATCGCACTATGCATCCGATTGAGTAGTATTTGGATGCTGCTCTTACGAATGGATAGAGAAGCAATGTAAAGAGATCTTTATCCAGCTCACATTATGCATCCGATTGAGCGGTATTTGGATGCTGCTCTTACGAATGGACAGAGAAGCAATGCAAAGAGATCTTTATCCAAATCGCACTATGCATCCGATTGAGCAGTATTTGGATGCTGCTATTATGAATGGATAGAGAAGCAATGCAAATAGATCTTTATCCGGATCGCACTATGCATCCGATTGAGCAGTATTTGGATGCTGCCCTATTACGAATGGACTTACAAGGGTTTTTTTTTTCAACGGAGTCATGGTCACATCCTTCCAAAAGCTAGGAGAAGACCAATGGTGTTGTTGCTTTGGTTAGGAGGGCAAATCCATTGCAAATGATTTCTGATATGAGGAGGACACGCCTACATGCTTCGTATGCTGGGAAAGCTGGAGATGCATTATACCTGCATCCTTCTCACTAGGGAAAGATGTGTTATATCTCTACACCCAATGGTGAAATTTATGGGTTGATAATAAAAAATATTTAACTGGTATCGCTATTGTGTCAACAACTATACGCGAAAGACTTTCTGGTATACTTCAAGCCTGTGGGATGCAAATATTAGTTAATGATACTAAAACTCTACCTAGCGGAATGGTTAAGATTATGGTTGATGGTGATTGGGTAGGAAGTTGCAAAGAATCTACTTCATTTGTGGCTAGGTTGGGCGTAAGAGGCGTAGAAAAAGAAGTACCTCAAATGGTGGGAATAAAAGAAGATACCAAGAATAAAGAAGTGCGCATCTTGTGGGATGTTAAAAAAGGGTCGTGCATCCACTGTTAATGGTTCAAAATTTGCACAATTTTTTACTTCTAAAGGAAGGAAGTCATTCATTTCAAGACTTGTTGGATGATGGTATTGTCGAACTAATTGGACCCGAAGAAGGAAGAGGATTGTCCAAAAGCATGGGGCATCCAATATCTCTCTTTGGGGGATGTCAAACGCAACCCTACAAAATACACCCAATGCGAGTTGGACATGCCTTTTAGGTTTAAGGTTGCCTAATATGACAAACATAACCATACAAAATACACCCATTGTGAGTTGGACATGTTTTTTAGATTTAAGATTGCCTGAGATGAAAAACATAACCCTACAAAATACACCCATTGTGAGTTGGACATGTCTTTTAGATTTAAGGTTGCCTAAGATGACAAAAATAACCCTACAGAATACACCTATTGTGAGTTTGTCATGTCTTTTAGATTTAAGGTTGCCAAAGATGACAAACATAACCCTACAAAATACACCCATTGTGAGTTGGAAATGTCTTTTAGATTTAAGGTTGCCTACCTCATCACTTTGGCAAATGCGGGCTAGGAAGATGGGGCATTCTTTTACCAAATATTTCTGGACTTTGGTGCAGGAGATGACACTAAGTCTAGTATTGATTATGTCTGGGTTACCATCCCCTCGTATAATCAAGGTTTCATTTCCCTATGGTATACGAACCAATTTTTCATCACACACTATAACTGCATGATATTTTGCTAACCAATCCATGCCAGTAAGGACATCGAAGCTACCAAGGTTTACCGAGATCAGATCGATGTCGAACGGGTGATTAGAAAGATTTAAAGTACAACCTCGAATGATGGAATCGACTTTCATAATTTTTCCGTCGACTAATTATACTATGTAATGGGGGTCTAAAACTGATGGGGAGACTTCCAGTACATTACTAAATTCAGTTGATATAAAACTTCGTTCTGCTCCGGTGTCAAATAAGACGTTTGCATAACGATGGTTTAATAGAAACGTACCGGTAACGATGTTGGAATCCGGGTTGGCTTTTGCATTGCCCACCATGTACACTCGTGATGAGGTTACCTTGTCGTCCTTTTGCTGGTTGGCCAACTTGGGACAATCTGGTCTCACATGTCCAGGGGCTCCACATTTGTAACACACTACTGTTCTCCTCGAACCACTATTTGCTTCCCCCTGTGGGGTTTCGGTTTCCCTGTTATCTGCTCCCGCTCCCACAGGCATTGCATCCGCCTGTGCTGCTGTTCCCAGGGTTGCTGCTAGGTCGAACCGGGGTAACAGCATTAGCTTGACATTCACGAGCAAAATGGCCTTGTTGACCATACTTGTAGCATCCATGACACTGACCTCCAACAATATGGTGATAGTTTCACTTTGGACACTTAGGCTTCAGGCCTGTGTAGTTACTGGTGCTAGTTGTGGGAGTAGTACCATAAACTTCCCAATGTCCTGTCTCTTGGGAGGCTGCTGATGCTGGCTACGAAAGCTTTCATCCGACTTTCTCTTGTTCTCCGTTTGCCTTTCTGATAGGTTACGGGCTCGTTTGTTGATCAGTTCAGTCGCAAACTCCATAGCACTTTCGATAGTAGTGGGTTGTGATGCAAGCACGTTGTCATGAATGGCGTCAGGGAGTCCACTGACATACTTCTCAATCTTTTCTTCCTTTTGAGGAAACATTCTGGTACACATCAGGATTTACTCTTGAAATCTTTGGTTGTACCAAATGATGTCATTGTTCTTGCACTTAAGATTCCACAGTTCAATCTCCAATTTCTTCATTTCGCCTCTTGGGCAGTACGTTTCAGTCATTCTCTCCTTAAGGTTGGCACAGGTGAGAGTATAAGCAGCATCGTGCCCAAGGGTAGCAACAACAGAGTTCCACTAGGTAAGGGCACTCTAAAGTAGTGTGTAGGTGGCGAATTTGACTTTGTTCTCATCAGCACAGTCATTGATGCGGAATACAGCCTCCAACCTTTCAAACCATTGCATTAGTTCCACAACTCCTTCCTTTCCTCGGTAGTATGAGGGTTTGCATTTCAGGAAGTGAGGGTAAGAGCAACCCCTGTTGGCATTGTTTCTGCATACATTAAGGTTTTAACCATCGTTCATATTCCGGTCAGCTTCTCTGGCTGCCATGGCTACTGTGAGCCCTAATTTATCCATTTCCCTGAGTTGGGTAGCAGTGACATTTTGAGTAGCTTTAGTATGGTCGGTGTTAGTGGCATTTGAGGTTGTTTCATCGTTGGGATTTGATCGAGTAATCGCTATTTGTCTATAATCATACACAAAATGAGATCATTAGTTTAAGTGTCAGTACAGTTTTTTTATTAATTGCACGGGGAAATTTCATGCATAGATTTCATAAAAAATTGGATAACCTGTCAAGATTTCATAATATAATACAGTGCATAATAGATATAACAAAAGAAAGTGATTACATGCCATTTCCATATGAAATTAAACATACATCGAGCAAAACAATCCAAGTCAAATGCTCAACAGGCCTTGCCCACGGTAGTGGTACACACAGTCTTAAGTACATCGCATCAAAACATATGTTCGAAAGAGTATAATACAAGGATAGGTCACAAAAGCTGGTAGAAAATAAAAGTACAAAAAGTCCTATACCATAATAGCTGGGATACAACCCATAAGCTTATCATGATGTATAAGAACTCTAGTACATCTACTCTAATCATGCCTAGCAGGTCTGCTGGATGGGGTTGGTGCTGGTGAAGCTGCAGGTGCTGTCTTGGTGCTCCACAATGCCTTAACTGCCAATCGGGTCTCCTTGAGCAGACGGAGTGCAGTCAGCAACTGGGATCGATGTATATCAACAGCTCGTCGGAGATAAGGGGTCTCTGCAGTCACTCCATCATGTCGTATGGCTGCAAGGTCAAAGAAGGTGGACAAGGACTACTCATTTGAAGTGAGAGCAGCATGGGTCTTGTACTGAAAACCCTCAATGGTGTGAATACGCTGATGGAGACGGTAGTTCTACTCCAACAACCATTGTAATGCCTCATCGGTCATGGCCCGAACACCTTTGGCTGCCTGAGCTACTACCCACATAGTCTAAGAGAGAGAGTCTATACGCTCATGCACGACCTTGTACCCCGCCTGGCCTACTGTCAATCGGCTGTGAATATCATCATGTCCTGCTCCTAGCGTGCGGCCAGAGCGGCAATCTGGGCTTGGACCGTATCAGCATGTCCTGTCCCGGAACCCTCGCCGACCTCGAAAGTGGAGTCGGGAGAAGCCTCATACCTCCTCTTACGATAAAGTAGAGACCCGGGAAAGTAGCTCTGTGGTGATGACGGCGGTGCTAGAGGCGGTAGGTCAGGAGTCACCTGGTCCTCCTCCACAGTGGTGGGGACCAATTTAGCTGATGGTGGAGTAGTGAGAGAGTCATCAGGAAATGTAGCTCCAATAGTCTGGCTGTCCTCTGAATCTGAGGCCGACAACCATCCACAGTGTACGGATCGTGGTGACGTAGAGATATCTGGAACGGGGGCTACCTCTGGTAGAATAGTCGGAGATGCAACAGGTGGAGTCATGATACTCTGAAAATAGTATTATTTTAAATTTAACGTAGGTATAAGCTTACAAACAAAAGAAAATTTTTTGGTTACAAGTTTATAGTGTATACCCTTTTTAAACAAACATCGTAATGTTTTTAAGGTTACGTTAATACTTATAAGATTAATTAATCGGATTGTTAATAATCAATGCACATTTAGTTCACAATATATATATATATATATATATATATATATATATATATATATATATATATATATATATATATATATATATATATATATATATATATATATATATATATATATATATATATATATATATATATATATATATATATATATATATATATATATATATATATATATATATATATATATATATATATATATATATATATATATATATATATATATATATATATATATATATATATATGCCCTACGTTATACATGCTTAACTAATATAGTCCCAAAATAATTAAAATCCCCAAAAGATTTTTGTTTAGTTATAGTCCAGTTTAAATAAAACAAATATTTTTATTTTATTTAAAAATTTATCTGGTTCTCTGTAACTATTGCTCTGATACCATTCTCTGTGACACCATGAGTCGGGTCAATTGCAGCGGAAATAATATTTGGATGTCACAGGGGTGGATCGATAGCAAATAGTACATAGAGCATAGGATAAGAGATTTTCCAACATATATTACATGAACAATGTACAAATTTATAACAATTGTCTTAATATGATAAAAATAAATTGTTTGTTTTTCCCAAGTAGAAAACCCTAATGAGTGGTACAACGCAGTTTATTATGATGCTTGATTCCATGCACACACCACGTACTAACTTCATTTTCCTAAGAAAAACATGCTAAGAGGGTCAACATAAAGTTGGTGAATTTACAGATTTAATAAAATAAGTTTGGACAATAAACGATCACAATAGTAGCAATGCACAAAGAATTTATAAAAAAATTGTAATAATATTCCCTATTGCCCAAAACTGAGGCTTAACTTCCATAGTTCTTAACAGATGAGAACCCGATGCCTTACAAAAAGGCTCTCAATCCCAGTTCCAACATGGTATACATCTGTTGTCCCGTCCAAGGCACAGTGAGCGCTACTCACGCAGATGGGGATCGTCAATCCTAAATAGATCTATTTATAACATTCGGGCAATTGCAATAATTTAACAGTTTCTACAATAGGCATTCGTAATCAAAGTTTGTACAATTCAGTTTATGTCCAATAAAAATAAGTTGCATGTTTTCTCCCCCTTAGAAGAAAGTTTATCAATATTTTGCGTGGGGCTGTAAACTCACCTTAGTATCAGTAATAGCTGTGCAATAAAAAAAATCCAAGTAATGCTCACGTCACAGTCAACTGCCTAATTAAATAGTACAGTCTCAGTAAATAATGCAGGAAACGTATGTGCATGCTTATACAGTATTTAATCAGTTTATTAATGGTACAGTGTTTATTTAAGTAACTGTAGTACAAGTATTAATAACATTCAATTAAACTTGTAAATAAATTTCCTGTTTAAGTAAAAATGTTTACTTACATTTTTTGTATATGTATACTTGTATTTAATTTATATATATATATATATATATATATATATTTAGTTTATATAAATTATTACATAACGTAAAATATAAATATTTTATTTAACTTAAAGTCCCCAAAATTTTCAACATTTATTAAATAGTTTATAAGTAACAAGTTTAAGGAATTACAGTTTTAGTCCTTATGGTTTAGGATTTATTCAATTTTTACTAATTAAAATAGAATAAGGGGTTAGGGCTTGTTTAAGTTTCGGATATGTGCAAAACTAGTCCCTCCATATTTTTATTAAAGGAAAACTTACGGACTTTACATTTTTAGTACCTAGGGCTTATAATACTTTCGGGTTATGGCAAAAATAGTCCCTCTAGTTATAATTTGGTTTTATAACTTTCATTAAATGACAAAAATGGTCCGTAGGGCTTCTACATGTTTCGGCTTATTACAAAAATGGTCCTTAGTGTTACGAAATGACAAAATAACTTTAGAAAACTTACAAAAATGATCCGTGGGGTTTAATATGTCATGGATGACATTTATTAAGCCCTAGACTTTTGGATATTTACAATATTAGTCCTTGTACTTAATGGTTTATTAAAATAAGTTTCAATGTCACGGTTTTAGTCTCTATGTTTTATAAATTTACATTTTTAGTCCAAGAGTTTTTATAAGTTATATTTTTGTTATAAAAACTTTAATTAAGTATTAGTATGTTAAATGGGCTCATTTAATGGACCAAAAGAACTAATGGGTTATCTAATCGGCCTAAACATATTTTAAGTCCACTAATAAACTAAAAATTAGTTAAGTGGCTTTCAAAACATTTAATGGGCCTAATGGGCTCTTGTATATACACAGCTATATTGTATTAGGCCTATTGGGCCTATTTAAGTTATAGGATATTGTTGCATGGGCTTGATTAGTCCATTAACAATACTTAACAATTTATTAAGGTATAAAATGTATGTATTCTTACAAGCTTATTATTGGTTTAATAAAATTAACTCTTGATCTCTAAATAAAGAGTAAAACTCTCGTCAATATTTTATTTGGTGTTCCAAGTAAGATCTAAATTAGTTATAAGTTTGCATGTAAGTCATATGCCCTAATATAAGCTCATAACTCACGGCTATAATTATTTATAGCATTTCAAGATACACTTTAAGCTTGTTTTAGGTTTGCATGTAAGTATAAAAGTCCCACAATGAGATCTAAGCAATATACAAGTTTAGAAGTCAATCATAAGCCCACAAAGGACTATATAACCCACGGCTAAATTAAGTCTTGGTATTCCAAGATGAGATTTAAGGTTGTCTTATGATTACAATTAATTTACAAAGTCCAATAATAAGATCTAGACTTATTACATGTTTACAAATTTAACACAAGTTCAATATGAACTTATATAGCCCACGACTATATTTATATATTTCCTATGTGTTCCCATTATTAGATCTATGCTCATTACATGATTATATGCTATGTTAAAGTCTATACATAAGATCTAGGTTTATCATAAGCTTGCATGTTCATCAAAAATCCATCCATGGGGTTTATAGCCCACGACTATAATTTAAATACATGAAATGTTTTTATGATTTTTAGTAGGCATTATACATAGATGATTACATGTTTCAATTTGAAAACCTTGTTACACAAATTCTTGGTGTATACAAAAATAAACCGTGACCTATATGGTCATGGTTTTTCTTGTTTGTGAGTTTATACATGATTACACATAAGATTTATGTTTATAAGTTAACCGAAATCCCAATAATAGGACTTATAGCTCACGTCTATAAATAAATCCATAAAAGGGTTTTTATGATTTTTACCAAGTTTAAAATAGTTAAACAATGATAGGTTTCTTATCAAATAATTTTTAGGCATGTCTTATGACATATCAAAAATATACCGTGACCTATATGGTCATGGTTTTTCCAAATCTTGATTTTCAACAAGTTTATCTTATGTGTTTATTAAGTGGATGATTATGCATGCAAGTAAATAAATGAAGAAAGTAAAAATAAGTGATACCTTCTAGTTAATGTTACCAAAGAAAGATCAAAAGAACAATGGAGATTAGTGTTCTAATCTTGATGATGATGAAACCCTAAAAACAATCCAAGCCGTGACCTATATGGTTCGGCTAGGGTTTATATGGGTTTTTATGGAGATCAACTTGGTAAAGATAATACCAAATGATTAGTAGTAATGGGGATGAGGACAAGATCTTGAAGTTAATGTGTTTCTTGGATGTATATGGCTTCAAGCCGTATGATTGAGAGTAAAAGAGATAGAGAGAGAGTTTGAGATTTATTGTTACATGAGAATGTATGTGTGATGTGTGTGTGTTTCGGCTTAAAGAAGAGAGAGGAGAATAATATCTCCTTGGTAAGGCAATCTTTTCCAAGTGTTGTGCCTTCACTAAGAACAAGGCACCCCTTGCTATTCTCTATGTGTGCCGTGTGATGGTGATAAAAAAGGGAGGCAAAAGTGGCCAAGTGTTGTGGACAATTAAATGGAAAGGCGAAGTGTATATACTTGTGTGTTTTTCAAGTGAAATGTATGCATGTGTGTTGTATATACATGGCTAGACACAACGGTAGGGTGGAAATGGTTTATAAATTTTGTTAAGTGTTATGTATAAGCACAAGTGTATGCATTTTTATTATTTGTCCACATTTACTTACAAGGTATAGTGTTATGTAATTATTTGCAACTAAATAAAATGCAAGAGTATAAGTACACAATGGACATGTTCACATCTTTTATAGGAATATAACACATGAGAAAATGTTCTAGAATTATTGGGTACAAATTTATTATATTTTATAAATGTAAAATCATAGATTTTACAAATATTTCCTTATTTATAAAAATCTTTTATTTATTTTTAAGACCTTGGACTTTTAAAGTTATTAAAAGGAAAGTTTACATTTTAATTTTTATTATAGAACTAAATCAATATAAAGTTTTATTCTATAAAATTTTACTATCTATATCCCTTAAATAAATTTATGGAAATTACTACACTAACCCGAAACTAGTAACCTACACACTAAAATGCATACATATATAATTACGTATTAACATTACCAACACAATATTAAATACGTACAATCAAAAAGTAAGATAACAGTATAATACCCATAGCTAATTAAATACACATAAAATGTCCTTAAAACTGCCATATCACTTCATTGTCACATCCATGTGAACTCGTGAGCACGAACTATTCTCAAACATGAACACATAGCACATAAACGCACACCAAGCACATAATCATCGTCAAACAGTTACAAGTGACAATCCTCAAAATTTAGGGTTGTCACATGTAAGCTTCTCGTTATGAGAATAAGTTATCATTAAAGATATACTTTCCTTTTAATTGAAGAACGAGTCCTAAGCTAACATTTACTTAGAAGTCATTTTCATGAGCTTGAAAACTTTTGAATTTTTTAACATAAAGCTCATGACCGAGAAAGGTGAATGTTGAACACTAATGTAGTGGTTTTACTACTCTTTAGGAAAAGAGAGCAAATAGGGCAAGTAATGAATACGACGATTTAGGAAAACCGTGTACAAATGACCCTAAAATGAGTTCGTTCTCAAGGAGGCTAGTGTGTTATGAGTGTAATGATTTGGATTAACTTTGTGATTATATTGTTATGAGAAAGAAAATAGAAATAGGATAAGAAGAGAATGACGGTTAGGAAGACGGATTATACTAAGACGATAAAGGCATACACGTAAAACCGTAAAAAGCACCAAAATTAAAATTTTACTCTAAAAATTCCTAAAAATCAGTAAAAATCCACTAACATATTCTAAGAGTTTATAAAAAATCCAAACTTGCTAAAACCTTTTAATTAGTTAAATCTTAATTTTTTAATGCTAATTAAAGCCCTAAAAATCAATATTAACTAATAAAAAGTCCAATCCAAGATCTTAAAGTTTGTAAACCTTTAAAATAACCTAATTAAGCTAAAAAGTAATTTTCAAAATTTTAAAACCAATAAAAACTATTTTTAAACAATTAAAAACTGTTAAAAGCTATAAAAACTTAAAATAATTCTTGAAAGTAATTAAAAGACCCTAAAAATATTTAGAAAGTTGCAAAATTCCTGATTAAGTGTCTACAATCTAGGAAAAATATAAAAACTTAGAAAATCAGACTTTTAATTTCTAACAATAAAAAAATATTAAAATATTATTAAAAATCTAAAAATCATAAAAAACTATAAAAAGTTGCAAACTAGCTTAATTTAACCTAAATAACTCAGAAATGAACTTGAAATTACCTAAATACCCTTAATGGGCCTAGAAAATGGGCTAAACCCAAAACAGATCCTTAATGGGCCAAATTTGAGCCCAATATGAAAAAGTAGCCCAAATAAGCCCAAAAAGCACTAATTGACTCAAAATTTGATTTTAAACATTTTTTTCCAAAGGCCCAAAAGCTGAAAGTGTGAAATAAGCAAGCTTATACCAAACAAGTTATTCTTAATGGGCTTTTTGGCCCATTAAGCTATAAGCTAATGCCATAAGCTCAAATTAGACACACAAGCTTCTTTTGTCCTAAATAAGACTTCTGTAAAAAGCAATTTGAAATAAACCCAAGGAATAAGCCTGAAAATGCAATAAGCAATCTACAGAAAACGACAAAATAGTCGGTTTTGAGTTCTAGGCCACCCCAAGAGCTGATTCAAATTTCTAAAGCTTTTAAATGACTTAAATAAGCTATTTCAAGAAAAAGTTTTCAAATAAGCTGACTTAATAAGCTGGAAAAGCAAATAAGCACTTATGAAAAAGTCAATTAAATTGGTTTTCTAGCAAAAAGTCCAAGTCAAAGTCCAATAAGCTCTAGTCTAATCAAATGGGTCAAATAATGAAGATCTATCACAAAAAATAAGTTGTTGCAGGTATGGATAAGCTAAAATAGCTTATTTATAAGCTGAGTACAAATTAACACTAGCAGGGGCTAGTTTTGGGTGTTGAGTAGTGGAAACTTTTCCCACTGCTTGACTTGTAGAATTTTTTGTCTTTAGTGAACTTTTTAGAGATTCAGATTTCACAAAGGCACCCAAATGATCTTTGGATCATAAGGAGTCAATAACAATCAGTAAATCACAACAAGAAACAGCCAATTTGTACAGTTAATTCAAACAAGCATCAGATCTGTCACAGACTTAGCACAATAAGCAGTTTAGGTTCAATAAGCACTTAGAGCAATATTCAGCCAGCCAAACTTAACCAAATGCATACACAAGCTATTATAAACTCAAATGAACAAGTCTAAACAGGTTTCATGCAATGATTCAAAGATTTAAGCAAGATTCAAGCTGATGAATGTTACTGATGAACACTAACACATGCAGTTTTCACTTTGCTGATGTATTTGACCAACAAGCCAAATTCAAACCTCAAGATCTGTCACATATGTTATAATAATGATGTTTTAACAACTCTTAACCCTAAGCATGCACAAATACTAGATTTCACCAAAATCTTAGGTCAAAAACAGTTAAAATCAACAAGTTATAGCAGATTATGTGATTCAAGGTTTCAAACTCCAAAACTTTCAGCAAAACACTCTCAACCAAGCATATATCAGATATAGAGCACAAACACGAACTTTCCTTCACACAATAACAAGATTTGAACTCAAACAGGTAGTCCCAAACACCCTTTTAACTTTTCAAATCAAATTTTAAACAAGAAAAAGTGTGATTCAGTTTAGCCAATGATTAATCTAGCATATAAACAACATTATCATGCAAGATTAAGCAAATTCAAGCCAAGAAAACAACAAGAACACAAATAGAGCACAAATCCACAAAAAAATCCAATATTTATCAGATTTTCAAGGTTTTAAGACAAACCTCATGGATGTACATCCACACCCATGAATGTTAGAGCTTATGTGCTAGCAAGAACAATCACAAGCTTCCAACAGCAACCCTGCTAAAATTCAACAAGGTTAGAGGCACAATATCAAAATCAGAAAAGTAAAAAGCCTTGATTGATGCAACCTTGTTACCCCACACTTGATTATCCCCAAGTTATAAGCCTCACCACACCTTGATAACATAATATCAGGATGCTATGATCAGCCCTATAGCCCCAGAATTCCAAGGTTTGAACAAGAACTTAGCAAAATATCAAGCTTGAAGGAAAAATGCAAACTTTTGCACTCTTCTTAAAAACAGGTTTTGAGATTCACAATATCAAATAGAGAACAATAATAAGCAGATTATAACAATGGCACTTGAGCTTTCTTCAACATTTCAAACACATTTTATTAAGATTGAAAAGGATTTACAGAAAAGTGAACAACTGAAAATTCAAGAGCAAAGTGCAAATGTTGCACCCTAATGCCTTTATATAGGCTACATGTGAACTAGGAAAGCAAGAAAAAACGTAAACCCTAGCTAAGGAAGTCCCCAAATTGCCCTTTGCAGATTTTTAACTTTGAAGAATATGTGACACTTTCTTGGCTTGTAGCATGAGTTGGCAAGGTGAATTTGCATTTAAGGGTTCACAAAGAAGCTTAAAATGAAAGCTGAATGAGGATGGTTGGATGGCTGTCAACTTTTTGGCGTTTTGTTCATCCTTGGTGCAGCGGAATCTTGTGTGGAACAAGGGAGTGAGGTGGCAAGGTATTTTAAGGTTGGGTTGTGTTAATATGATCATTAATCACTAATCTGTACAATATTAAGGTCTAATTACAATTAATTAGTAAAACCCCACTTTGTGTTCTTGGTAAATAGTTGCTAGTTTGATCCAGATTAGGAGAGGATTTATTTGAATTTAGTGTTAAGGCGCCAAGATTAATTAATATTAATCTGGTGAGTGGATGGTGAGGTGGAACAATGGTGCAATCTGATTGGTTGTGGGGTGTTAGTGGGGCACGTGTCACCCCACTATTGGTCTAGGTATCAAATGTTGTCTGCCCCTTTTGGTCCCTCAACTCCTTCTTTCTTGTCTTTTTAGTTTAAAAAGCTGTCAACGCCAAATCCCTTTGTAACAACTTTTGCATTTTCACACTTTTGCCCCAAAATGTTTTATAAAGTGAATTCAGGGGTATTTCTTGCCAATTTTGGATTCTTGAAGGGCTGATTTAGTATTTTCTTCAAGGATAATGGTCTTAACTTGTATGATTGGTATTTTGGAGGACTAAAATTGCCAAGTCTTCATTTATGAGGGACCATTCTTGCCAAATCTTCAAAGTCAAGGGTCCTTTTGGTAATTTTGAGATTTTCAAAGGACCAAACTTCTAATTCTTGTAACTTTGAGTCCTTCTTGGTATGTTTGACTTTGAGGATGATAAATATTGACATTTTAGCTTTGTTGAGGGGCTAAAATTGCCAGTTCTTCAAAGTGGAGGGCCCTTTTTGTAATTTTGACAAACTTTAGCGACCAAACTTGTAATTATGAAGATACAAGGGTATAAAGTGTAAATTCTTCCATATTGGAGGACCCTTCTTCATAAATCTTCACATCTTCAAGGGTTTTTCTTGGGAAAGTCTTCATTAGGGCTTGGTTCCATGTGCGGCTTCGTTTCCCGTGTTCGTTTTTGCATGATTCTTGTGATCTTTTGTCATTTTCTCAATATCCGTACCTAAAATACACAATCAACAAACACAAGCATATATATGGTTATTTTGATGATATTTAATGCATTTTAAGACCTTTTTGGACGATGAGACTATGTATAAAAGCAGTCTCATCAAACACGTAATTATTCATGCATTTAGTGATAATTTCCCTTCATTTTTGGCATAATAAATAGCAAAGCCTGTATTTTTAGTGCATTTATCGTATATGTGTTATTTATTAATGTAGGTACGAATATTAACGAAAAGGAGCAAAAACAAAGAAAAAGACCAAAAACGAGCACAAGATATGGAAAGAGCACGGAAAATCGAGTTGATGGTGCATTCATGTTTTATTGGGCCGGCCCGACACCATTTAAATAGGTCGAACCGACCCATTAATATAACCAAAGTGGACACAAGCCCAACAACAACATTAAAGCAAAAGCCCAACACAGGCCCATTTTCGTTTTTAACAGCCCAACAAAGGCTCATGATAGGACGCAGCAAAAGAAAAAAAAACCCATCAAAATGAAAATATAGATGAGATTTAGTTAGCTTTATATACAGGCATATATCAACATTCCAAATATATATATATATATATATATATATATATATATATATATATATATATATATATATATATATATATATATATATATATATATATATATATATATATATATATATATATATATATATATATATATATATTTCCTTTAAGTAGCTGAGGATAGACGTAGGATATCTACACATTATTTTTTTCTGTTCTTAATTTTTTTTATTTAGAGTAATATAGTAGATTAGATTTAGGTTTGATAAAAAAAACGCAGCTTCATTTCATCCTTGTATTTGATTTTCTGTTAATAAAAGTGTTTAGATTCGGTTGTCTTAAGATTTGGTTTTGATGTGTTATAATGAAAGTGTTGTTTGGATTCGGTGGTTCAAATAGCAGCATAGTTTTCCATCTAAAAAAAAGAGCAGCTTTATATTTCTGTTCCATTTTTATTTCGGAGATGAAGATTTAGTTTCGATTGATGTTGATGTTGGTTACGATTAGAGTAGTTTTCGGTTTGGTTCAATAGCAGCTTAAACGCAACCCTGTTTAGATCAGCTTATTAAATAAGCTAACAAGGCTTATTGATAAAGTCAGTTTTCAGTTTTTGGTTCAAATATAGTTTCGATCATAGTTGCGATATCAGCTTCTTTCGGTTCAGTTCGATAGCATCGTGCTCGACATCAGCGGAGGCCTTGAGATAGTGTAATCCTTCATTTTTCATTTCCTGCATTTGTAATATAATAGCTAGCTATTACATGATAAGTGTAGTGTAAGTCTTTGCTATCTGCTTGTATTGACTTGTTCTTCATGTTTGGTTCTTGTTTTTAACTCAGTTCTTTAATTCATGTTTTCTAGCTAGTAAAATTTACATCCTACCTTAATATCTAGTGTTTGGATTATCAAAGGTTGAGGAGACAGTAGTGGAATATATTGTCATAGTTTGAAGTTAGAAACTTGGAATTAACTAATTTCACTTTAGATATATAAGTCAAGTTGTACAGGAAGTAAAGGCAGAAAGATTTGATAGAATAAAAGGAAAGTAGTAAAAATTCCATCACAGTATATGTTTCTATTAGCTTTATGATAAGTTTTGTTGTTGGTACGGATTAGGACCTCCATTTTGTTAATCTTCGTTGCACCATAAGTCCTTAGAAATAGTTAGGTCCGTTAGTGTAGTAGTAAAGTGTTGGATCTGTTAGTTTGCCTGTTTGGACGGTTGGGCTTTGACAACTCTATTTGGGCGGTGTATTCCCATTTCTTTTCTACGAGTGTTAAGTTCTAATTGGTACTTTTGATTTGTAGTTACATTAATGAATAAAATTTAAATTTGACTCTTAACAGATTTTGTATTAAATGGTTTTGTATTATAATTGTTTTTTTTTGTTGTTAAATGTTTTTAGTTTAAAATTAGAGTAGTACGTATACGTATTAGATTTTATTTTTACCTCTTTACATGCTTTTTGCCAAATAGTAATAGATACAAAATATCCTTTTATTAACCAAGAACAATAAAGTCTTAACGATTAAATCCGATTTCAATTCGAGTTGATTCGAGAGGAGAAAACGATATATACAAAAAATGCTATATTAAAATGGCGCCGCTGCCGGTTCGTGTTTGTTACGATTGACGATTTTCCGTGAGACGATTTGGATTTTGAGATCCGTTCACTTTCGAACGTTATTTTTCATTGCAATAAAAAAATATATAATAAAAAAAGAAAAAAAAATTTAAAAGTCCAAAATTAAATAAAAATATATATATATAAAATCAATAAAAAAAATTCTTATTTTATCTTCTTTTCTTTATTACTATATATATCATTAAAACAAGTTTTAAAAAATATTCTTCTTTATCTTCTATCGTGTTTAATTCTTTTTCTCAAACCTCTTATTTTTAAATCTTCATGGATTCGTATTGTATAGGGTTTGGGAGACCATCGTCTGGTAGTCAATCATGTCATTGGTGTTCATTCAAGCGGTGCGGAATGGATATCCCTAATTACGAATTTGGACATTGTTCATTTTGCAATTCGATCAATTCATACTTCACCTCTAATGACACTATCTCACCCTCTTCCATATATGACGATCCGTATCCGCAACATGCACCGGGTTTTTCTCAATACCCGTGTTGCAACAATTGTGGGGGCCCTCACGATACTTTTTCTTGTCAATCGATGAATTATTATGAGACAAATCCGTGCTATAATTCCGGTTTTCATAATTTTGAGCCCCCACATTACACCCTCGATCATCAACCTTCTTTTGCAATGAGTGAAGACCAACGAGGCACTATTTTGAATGCACTCCTAAAAGTTCAAGACGAATTAGATCGACTAAAAGATAAATTGCAAGAGGAAAGGCGACAAGAGCAAGTATCTAATTTTAGTGTTTATACCTCTACCCCTCGTGTGATTCCTTATTGTTATGATGATGACGAGGATAATATTTACGATCTCAATCTATCATGTGAGACTACCATTCCTATTCTCGATTCTTCCACAACGGAGACTGATGCCTCTCTCATCATGGGGGATGAGTGTCTTATCACTATTACTTGTGATGAGATTCTTATTCCAATCCAAAGTGAGCCTACGGTTGCTTCCGATAGTGATAGTGAGTGTGAATCTCTTTCTAGTGATGATTCATTACCCCCCACCGACATCTTGGGAGATGATTCTTTGACTTTCTCTAATCCTCTTTTTGATCTCGATGATGATTTTACTTCTAGTGATGACGAGTCACTATCCAATGAAGACGTTCTGAAGGAAAATTTCAAGATTTATTCGAACCCTTTATTTGATTTTGATGACCCCTACATCTCTAGTGAGGTGAATCCTCTCTTTGAAGAGGGGCTTGAGGATTTTGATAGCTCTGACTCTCTTGTTATTGATGAGCATTCTTTGTTAGCCATGCCACCTCCCATTATAGAGGAGGTGGAGAGATTTGACCCTACCATCCGTTTGATTCGGTCTGGAGAGGTGACACGGGTGGTAGATATTTATTTTGTTATTTCTCATATTATGTTGCCACCACGTCCTACCACGTGCACACCCAAGCGGGTGATGTCTCACTTTTACTCGCCTCATTTCATACTGGGAAATGAGGATGAGTGTTTTGATCATGGAGGAGACGTTGATGTTGCTATTACTTGTGATGTTTTATCGGTTACCCCATCGACTCTTGCTTTGAGTTTCTATCAAGTGTCCTCGGGTGACACTTTGATATATTTTTCTCCCACCATCCCGCCCTTGGCGAAGACGAGTATTCTTAAGGATCGCCTTTATACCTATTTCTCGTATGTTATAAGAATCCTTCTGCTTTTCTTCACTTATATTGTGGATCTTCTTCTTTATTCTCATCCGGTAATGAGGATAAGATTTTTGACCCTGGCATATGTTTTTGAGCCAATGGTGATTCTCTTGCTCCCCCATGGACCATTTAATTCGGGGTCGAGTCAGGCTCGTGACTCGGTTAACAAAAACAAGCGCTTCTCAGGAGGGAACCCGATGATCTATACTTTTTATCTTTTTCTAACATAAGTGTAGGGGCGTGCTTCTCTCCATGTGTGCTTGTTGGTATTTGTTTTTGTGTGCAGAGTTCCCTTGGATCGAGAAGACTTTCAGAGGGTTGATTTTGCTGTTTTCCATCATCTTCTTCATTGAGTCTCCGATCGATCTTCATGTCTATATCAGGGGAGTACTCAGTTCTCATCTTTATCCATGCATATCTGATTGTGTTCTCCTTCTTACACTTAGAATTCTAGCATTAGCCTTTTGTGTTCTTAAGTGTAGGGGTAGCACCTTATCACTTTTAAAAATTGAGGCCAATGTTCGGTTCTAAGTGTAGGGGGGTTTATATCATATTGATCATATTCATGCCTATTTGTTTGCCCTCTTGCACCCTATTTTGATCAAATGTCTGTTTGTTTTTATTTATTTTATTAAATAATAATAAAACAATTTTAACTGTGCGTGATTGACTTGTCCCGTAGGCTAGAACAAAGGGGATCCTGACTCTGCCTGAGTGTTGAACTGGCTGCTCCCTTAACTTTTAGACTGAGCTTTTAGGAATTGTGCAAATGAAAATTCTAAACGTGGAGTAGTTGGTTCTCTTTAGAGCTTATATGAGTAACCTGTGACTTTTCCTCCTAGATTATAACTAGACTAAATAAGTGTGTTTTATTTTCAAGCCTTTGAACGTTAAAAATTGTGTTGTTATGCAAAAATAAATTCTTATGCAATTTTGATATAGAGTCCTAGTTCAACTTTTTATTTAAATTTGAGTGAAAGTATACTTTCTTAAATTTAAAATAATGTTGCGTGAATAAATATGTTGAAAAAAAAGAAAAATCGAATCGAAAAATAAAAGCGAGAAAAAAAAATAAAAAAAAAAGAATGAAAAAAAAGAAAAAAAGAAAAATTTGAAAAAAACGAAATTGAAAAAAAAGAGTGTTCAATAGAGTTAGAAGAGTCGAGTGAATGAATAAGTGTTTTTTTGTTTCTTTAATTATAATTGTGAGAAACTTGCTTTTTCTTAAATTTAAATCCGAAGTTGAACTAGAATTCATCAATTTTGTATAAGAGTTTAGACGGTATTAGAGAGTGTAGAAGTCAAAGGTCCCGTGAGCTTCGATACTATTCTTGAGGGTGTAAAAACCTAGCCTCCTAAGCTTTGCTAAAGGACAAGCTGAGAAGAAAGTCGCTACATGGAGTGATCTCTCCTTTGAATGTTCAATCTCTAATTACCGTCGTTGTTTTTCATCTAAGTGTCTTTTATTAGCTTAGCGGTGATTTCAAGATCTTTGATTTCAAAACCCGTCAATCCCGGTACTATTCTCCGTGGGGTGTCAAAAGCCCGGGCACTTAACCGATAAGGTTGGGATGTCCCGACAAGAAAGCCGCTACATGGGAAAGGCCATTTTTAAATCTTAAATCTCGTGATTTTCGGTGAGTCTAATATTCCACTTAGATGATTAGCAACCATAACAAATATCGATTTGAACGATCAAAAATTTGAAAATGAACACACTTGCCTAGTCTTTTATAATTATAGGAGTAAAAAGTTATATTTACACAGGTTATTAGTATAAATAGTGTTAGAATTTTGCTATAACGTTTGCACAAGGAATCATAGCTTAGTTGGGAGTAATAAAAAGAGGATGATGATATTTATTCCTTGGAGACACCCAGTTTGCGTGTTTCCCGTTCTATGATCCTTATACCTTGAATAAAAAGTCAAGCATGGCGGGTCACAATGTATTTTTATTTTATTTTATTAATTTCGAATAAAGTAGTTTTTAATTGTTTTTGAATTTAACGTTTGTGATAATAGTTTCTTGGGCGCAAGCAATGTGTTTAAGTGTAGGGGTGTGTTAAACACGTAATTATTCATGCATTTAGTGAAAATTTCCCTTCATTTTTTGCATAATAAATACCAAAGCGTGTATTTTTAGTGCATTTATCGTTTATATGTGTTATTTATTATTGTAGGTATGAATATTAACGAAAATGAGAAAAAGAGAAGAAAAAGACCAAAAACGAGCACAAGATATGGAAAGAGCACGGAAAATCGAGTTGACGGTGCATTCATGTTTTATTGGGCCGGCCCGACACCATTTAAATGGGTCGAACCGACCATTAATATAACCAAAGTGGACACAAGCCCAACAACAACATTAAAGCAAAAGCCCAACACAGGCCCATTTTCGTTTTTAACAGCCCAACAAAGGCTCATGAAGGGACGCAGCAAAAGAAAAAAAACCCATCAGAATGAAAATATAGATGAGATTTAGTTGGCTTTATATACAGGCATATATCAACATTCCAAATACATATATATATATTTATTTCCTTTAAGTAGTTGAGGATAGACGTAGGATATCTACACATTATTTTTTTCCGTTCTTAATTTTCTTTATTTAGAGTAATATAGTAGATTAGATTTAGGTTTGATAAAAAAAAACGCAACTTCATTTCATCCTTGTATTCGATTTTCTGTTAATAAAAGTGTTCAGATTCGGTTGTTTTAAGATTTGGTTTTGATGTTTTATGATGAAAGTGTTGTTTGGATTCGGTGGTTCAAATAGCATCATAGTTTTCCATCTAGAAAAAAAGAGCATCTTTATATTTCTGTTCCATTTTTATTTCGGAGATGAAGATTTAGTTTCGATTGATGTTGATGTCGGTTACGATTAGAGTAGTTTTCGGTTTGGTTCAATAGCAGCTTAAACGCAGCCCTGTTTAGATCAGCTTATTAAATAAGCTAATGAGGCTTATTGATAAAGTCAATTTTCAGTTTTTGGTTCAAATATAGTTTCGATCATAGTTGCGATATCATCTTGTTTCGGTTCAGTTCGATTGCATCGTGCTCGACATCAGCGGAGGCCTTGAGATAGTGTAATCCTTCATTTTTTATTTCCTGCATTTGTAATATAATAGCTAGCTGTTACTTGATAAGTGTAGTGTAAGTCTTTGCTATCTGCTTATATTGACGTGTTCTTCATGTTTGGTTCCTGTTTTTAACTCAGTTCTTTAATTCATGTTTTCTAGCTAGTAAAATTTACATCGTACCTTAATATCTAGTGTTTGTATTATCAAAGGTTGAGGAGACAGTAGTGGAATATATTGTCACAGTTTGAAGTTAGAAACTTAGAATTAACTATTTCACTTTAGATATATAAGTCAAGTTGTACAACAAGTAAAAGGCAGAAAGGTTTGATAGAATAAAAGGAAAGTAGTAAAAATTCCATCACAATATATGTTTCTATTAGCTTTATGATAAGTTTTGTTGTTTGTACGGATTTAGACCTCCATTTTGTTAATCTTCGTTGCACCAAAAGTCCTTAGAATTAGTTAGACCCGTTAGTGTAGTAGTAAAGTGTTGGATCTGTTCGTTTACCTATTTGGGTCGTGTATTCCCATTTCTTTTCTACGAGTGTTAAGTTCTAATTGGTACTTTTTATTTATAGGTACATTAATGAATACAATTTAAATTTGACTCTTAATAGATTTTGTATTAAATGGTTTTGTATTATAATTGTTTTTTTTGTTGTTAAATGTTTTTAGTTTAAAATTAGAATAGTACATATACGTATTAGATTTTATTTTTACCTCTTTACATGCTTTTTGCCAAATAGTAATAGATACCAAATATCCTTTTATTAACCAAGAACAAATAAAGTCTTAACGATTAAATCCGATTTCAATTCGAGTCGATTCGAGAGGAGAAAACGATATATTCTAAAAAAATGCTATATTAGTGAATTTCTTGTTATGGGCAAAAGTTCTCTTATTTAAAAGATAAACATTTCTTTCTGAGCTTGAAACTTGGAATGTTTTAATACAAGCTCATGACCGAGAAAATTTAATTTCTCATTGCTAAGAATAAGTTATCGTCCGTGATAAAATTTCCTTTAATTAATGTCCGAGTTATAGTCTTATAGTTAAATGTAAGTCATTTTCCATGAGCTTAAAAACTTCGAATGTTTTTAATATAAGCCCATGCACGAGAAAATTTAATTTCTCGTTGTTAGGATGAGTTATCATCGGCGATAAACTTTCCTTTCTTTGAAGTCCGGGGCATAATCTGAAATATAATTATACTCCATTTTGCATGAGCTTAAAAACTTTGAATTTTTTTTAATATTAGCACATGCCCGAGAAAAATCAATTTCTCGTTCTGAGGATAAGTTATCATCGGCGATAAACATTCCTTTCTTTGAAGTTCGGGTCGTTGTCATTTAACGACAAGCCAAAGTGATTAGCTTAGCCGAAAATCCCATGAGACGCTTGATTCTTAGACATCAAATTCTTCTAAAACCGAGGTTTGGAACGGTATACAATAAGAAAATTGTCTCGTTCTTGTTGAGCCTTGATCTCGGTACCTGCACTTGCATCAACAATTTGCATATTTCGCATGGGTTAGATATATCTATATTAGAACCATGTGGAGGTTCACAGTCAATCTTGGTAGTGCTAGAGGGAAACATCCTTCTGTAGGAACCCATTGAGGATTAACCGATTTAAAAAATCCTTCATGTGGGCTGCCACCTAAGATTGGATCTAGGTGACATGGTTTTCTTATGCACAGCGGAAGACTTAGCGGTAGAAAACCTTTTTCCTCTAGGATTCCCTCTTTTCACACGGGAGTTCAACTGCTTCAAGATTTTTGTTAAACAAGCCACATGATTTGCCCTGAAGACACTTTTCATACATACGGAACAAACACCGTGTTTGGAGTCTAAATGAGATCTATAAATCCAAGTTCTTGCTTTTTTGGGTAAAGGGCCAATTTACCCGGTAAAATCCAAGTTCTTGCTTGTGTCCTTTTCTTAGGGTCCTCTACATAGTGATTATTAGGCATGTGGTTCGACCTATGTTGTGGCATATTCTTAAAATTATACCTAGGGTCACTAGTAGTAGTCTTGTTTAGAGGTTTTGCAATGACTGATTTAATCACATTAGGCCTAGCTAGTGGAGTGACTGGTCTAGAAAGATGGACAATATCAACTTGGTAGGCAAACCGCGGTCTCGAGGATTTTGGTCGCTCGGATCTAAATGCAGACGGTTGTCTAACAAACTGATTTTTAGGCAGTTTCCCAAAGATTGATGGTTTTTCAAGCTTAGTATCCACACTAGTTCCCTTAGTTTTCCTCAGCTCGTTTTTTAGAGCAGCTATTGCAAAAACCTTATCCTGAGCTTGAGCCTCTAAATAAGCGTTTTCGGTAGTTAACGAGGTCGTCAGCTCTAGAGTTTTAGACCTCGTATCTACGATAGAATAAATTAACTCATTTTAACGTTGTTTTAAGATCTAGTGTTCCTTTTGTAAAATGTCTTGGGATGCCAACTTAGATTCAAGCAAAGTAATTTGTTTGAAAAAATTATCTTTTTCAGCTGAAGAATCTTGAATTTTTTTATCTAATTTTCATTCAAGAACAACGTTTAAATTTTCAAGTTTTTCAAAATATTTTTCAAATTTATCCGTTTTCTTCGAAATTTTTATTTTGGCATCCTCAAGATCTTTAGATTGTTGAGCTATGATCGTTTCGAGCTCGTCTATCCTAGAATCAGAATTGGTTAATGATGCAGTCATAAAGCAATTGTCATGATTTTTAGCATTTTGATCACTCTCTACCCCATTATGACTCAAATCGGATGAATCAGAATGTAACACCCCCAATTTCGTTCATAGCAGCGGAAGGGTCATTGGGTGTTACTATCATGGTTCAATCTCATAATCATAGAAAACGTCTCAAAACGAGTCGTTTTAATAAACATCCATTCAATTCCATTTAATCAAGATAAAATTTCATACATGGTCCCGGATGATTCAAAAGTGTACAAACTATTATAAATGATAAAAGTTATTTGAATGGATATGTTTTAGAAAAGCGGGCCAAAACATTTCAAATATGCAAGCTTCACGAAACCGCCTTCCTCGAGTGCCTTCTAAATGGACCTGAGATAAAACATGCTAAAAAGTCAGCAAAAATTTGCCGAGTGAATCTATAGAGTTTTAATTTAAATAAAGTGAACACAAGTATGAAAAATAACCTTCCATGGTTAATAATTTATCAAAGACGACTATGTTGTATGAACATAATTATCGTTGTTATTTCTATAAGTCTCGTGAAATTGAACGTTAACATATATTATTTCAGCCCAACACACCTAGCCAAGTGCGTATATTTCTCTTATACAATTGCATCCGATGTTTCATTACTGGTGCATCACAACACCACGCGATAGCTAGTCGCGACCGGACTGGGCGTCACCCCGATAGATCTATCCATAGTATTAGCGTTCTTTTCGATTAACAATTCACGATTCATGGGTCTTTAAGGCTAAACAAACTTATATAACAACTTTCATCTAAGCATACAATCGGGTCCTTTGTGTTAAATTTTAAAACAAAGAGGGTTTACCACAACTTCTCGTTGCTCCCATCATTTATAATAAATGCTTTTCCAATAATAAGGGTTTTCACAACTTATCGTTGTACCCTTAAATTTCAATAATTACTTTTCAAGTAAAATAGGGTTCCCACAACTTCTCGTTGCCCCCTTTTATTTTAGTAAAACAAGCATGTTATCCCCCTCGCGGGTTTTATAAAACAAGTAAACATGTTGAGAGCGAGGCTATAGACTCACCTTAGCCATTAGTGGTAATGAGACGATCGCCGACGATTAGTGATGCCCGTTAAAACACGAAAACCGCAACCTACCAAATAAGGCGCGTTCGTAAATAATCGACTTAAGTATAAATCATACTTAAATAATATAAAAATCAAAATTACAAAACCAAAACAATCCCGAAAAATTTAATAATACAAGTGTTATTACTATACCCTTTTTATTCAACACTATTCTTTTAAACACTTGCACTCTCGATATTGACCCGTCATAAGACGCCAAGTCAACGCAAGTCAACTTATCATTTTACTTCCCTCGGACCAGTAGCCAAGTCATTTATATAATGACTCAACACTTGAGTAAACTACCATGTCCAATGGCGAATACTCAACTCACGCCACATAATTATTGAACTACGTGTCCAAAATACCATTCAGCATGTACACTCCAAATGTACACACCAATCCACCCTATCTACACTTGTCCGATTTCGACGAAACTTGGTGACAAACTCACACATAATATGAATAAGACTCAGTAAAAGTTTCATTCAAAAATATTACTTCCAAGACCTTCTGCCCGACACATCTTCGTGTTATAAAAACGGGACAGATTTACGTCTTTGAATTGTAAAACCATTTCGACTTATCTAAACAATTCCGTTTATAAAACCGACACTCGGGTTTGAAAATAGACTCATGACCTGAGGTTTAGCAACTTACATCAGTCCTTGAACATTTTTAAAACTCATTCTATAGTCCCCGAGATTCGATCCAAATATCGACAACAATTTTCGGATTGTGCCGATACCCGTCTCCCGGTACACGAATACTAAAAGTAGCATAACTTTTCGCTCGAAATGAGTTAGAAGCTCATTCAAGCGGCAAATCGAAGCTAAAAGAATCCTCTACAAGCCTATCCTATTAGTTTCATCATTTTCAAACAGTAAGATTTTCAAAAATTACGTTTTACCTACTGGTCTAAAATAACTTCTTAAAAATCACATCAATACCCATTTTGACCCATTTTTATCATCATCTACACCTTAAATATGTTATACCCATCATCTACAACAACTCCTAATTCTTAGATTCACTTGCATGGTCATATGCATCAATTAAAAATTAAAAACAAATGCATGCACTCAAAAATAAAGAATTAATATAATAATAATAACATAAACAAGGAATCTTACAACAATCCAAATGGATACCAATCTGTAACACCCCCAATTTCATGTCATGGCAGCGGAAGGGTCATTGGGTGTTACTATCATGGTTC
The DNA here is from genome assembly GCA_025667525.1 of Glebionis coronaria. Classification (NCBI taxonomy): domain Eukaryota; kingdom Viridiplantae; phylum Streptophyta; class Magnoliopsida; order Asterales; family Asteraceae; genus Glebionis; species Glebionis coronaria. The sequence continues at coordinate 336,381,192 of CM046876.1, read as the reverse complement.
AACCTCAATATCATAGAAAACGCCTCAAAATGAGTCGTTTTAACAAAACATACGTCCATTCATTTGTTTAAAGATAAAACAGTTAACACACGGTCCCAAATAGTTTTAAGTTTACACAACCAACCAAATAAGAAAAGTTTCATAGAATAGACATAGTTTAGAAAAAGCGGGCCAAAACATTTTAATTTAGCAAGCTGCGTGAAACCGCCTTCCTTGAGTGCCTTCTTCATGGACCTGAGATAAAACATGCTATAAAGTCAACAAAAATGTTGAGTGAATCTATAGAGTTTAAATTTAAATAAATGAACACAAGTATTCTGAATAAACCTTCCGTAGTTGACAATCATGTGGATCAGACATAATTATCGTTGTTATTTCATAAGTCTCGTGAAATTGAACGTTAACATATATTATTTCAGCCCAACACACCTAGCCAAGTGCGTATATTTCTCTTATACAATTGCATCCGATGTTTCATTACTGGTGCATCACAACACCACGCGATAGCTAGTCGCGACCGGACTGGGCGTCACCCCGATAGATCTATCCATAGTATTAGCGTTCTTTCAATTAACAATTCACGATTCATGGGTCTTTAAGGCTAAACAAACTTATATAACAACTTTCATCTAAGCATACAATCGGGTCCTTTGTGTTCAATTTTAAAAGAATGAGGGTTTACCACAACTTCTCGTTGTACCCTTCATTTATCAATAAATGTTTTTCCAATAATAAGGGTTTCCACAACTTCTCGTCGTACCCCTCTTATTTTAATAAAACAAGCATGTTATCCCCCTCGCGGGTTTTATAAAACAAGTAAACATGTAAAGCGAGGCTATAGACTCACCTTGGTACGATAGTAGTGACGTGACGATCGCCGACGATTTGTGATGCCCTTTTAAACACGAAGACCGCAACCTACCAATTAAGGCGCGTTCGTTAATAAACGACTCAAGTATAAATAATACTTAAATAATGTGAAAGTCAATTTCAAATGACCATGAAAATCCCGAAAAAAATAACAAAACATAAGTGTACTACAATACTCTTTTATTCAACACTTATTCATTTAAACACTTACACCCTCGACATTGACCCGTCATAAGACGCCAAGTCAATGCAAGTCAAACCATCGTTTTTACTTCCCTCGGACCAGTAGCTAAGTCATTTATATAATGACTTAACACTCGAGTAAGTCACTATGTCCAATAGTGAATACTCAACTCACGCCATACAAGTATTGAACTACGTGTCCAAAATACCACTCAGCATGTACACTCCAAATGTACACACCAATCTAACCTATCTAGACATGTCCGATTTCGACGAAACTTGGTGACAAACTCACACATAATATGAATAAAACTCAGTTTAAATTTCATTCAAAAATATTACTTCTAAGACCTTCTGCCCGACACACCTTCGTGTTGCAAAAACCGGACAGTTTTACGCCTTTGACTTGTAAAACCATTTTGACTTATCTAAACATTCCCGTTTGCAAAACCGACACTCGGGTTTGAAAATAGACTCATGACCTGAGGTTTATCAACATACAACAGCCCTTGAACATTTTTAAAACTCATTTTATAGTCCCCGAGATTCGTTCCAAATATCGACAACAATTTTCGGATTGTGCCGATACCCGTCTCCCGGTACACAAATACTAAAAGTAGCATAACTTTTCGCTCGTAATGAGTTAGAAGCTCTACTTTAGCTCAAATCGAAGCTAACGAAATTATCTACGACCCTATCTTATTAGTTTACCAAGTTTACCACAGTAACAATTTCAAAAACGGACTTAAAGTTACTGCCCAAAATAGCCTATCTAAAAATCATACCAAATCAAATTTTCAACCCATTCCAACAATTCCTATAGTCCTAACATGATCCTAATATCATAATAACACATCTAATTAACTCATATCATCCTCAAATTTAATCTTACAAAAACTAAAACAAGTCCCATCCTAGAAATTTCAAGAGCTATCTATTGGTATAATTTTCTTCCACATGCATACACTTTAATTTTTTTTCAAGATTTTGGTGAAGAACATGTGTTTGATCCATTTCTTTGGTTATATATGTTGTTAATATTATTATATTCATAGTGGGTTATGGTTGCATGCAAGATTTTTAAATAAAAAATAAAGTTCTTGCATGTGGGATTTTCTTAGATCAAAATGATCACAAGAAGATTTGCAACATGGGTCTTTTCTTAGTTTTTCTTGAATCAAAGTAGAAATCAAATTTTGAGGGTGTTTGTGTGTTGGTTTGGACGGAAATCACCAAGGGAGAGAGGGAGAGATAATAAATTTTTTTTTTTTGTGGAAATGAATTTAGTATTAAAAATAGTTAGTGGAAAAATATTATATAGTGGGGTGAGGGTAGTTTTTGCCAACTTTGCATAGTTTTTGTCCAAAATGCAAAGTAAATAGTTGTAAGGGTAGAAAATGTAAATATTAAATTTTGAAAATATTTACGGGACTCGGGTTTCGTAAAAATACTTTTCGAAAGTTATAACGCTTCCTAAAAATAATAATAAAACTTCGACACGACTTAAAACGCAATTAAATCGAAAACGTCGAAAATATAAAATATCGAGATAATCGATAATAAAACATAAATTTTTGGGCATCCGTCGGTATCACGATCATTCGTAGTTCTCGTCATTCATTAAAACGCAAAATACGAGAAATGAAAATAAATATAAGAAAAATCATTTCCATGATTATTTGAGAATATAATATCGATACTTAACATATTCCTTGTCGGTTTTCATCTAATCGACATTCTTACGCTAGTTTCAAGCCATAACCTTCTCGGTTAATCGATAATTTAAAATTCTCATTAAAATAAATTTATAATTCTTAATAGTCGAGACTAAAATAACGACCTGAAATTGACGGATTGTCACATTATCCCCACCAAATTGGGATCTTCGTCCCGAAGATCAACTTGCGTTCTTCCTCGATCGCTCGTTGAAATCAAAGAGTTAAACGTATTTTGGTCCTCGTTTAGAGCTCCATCACACATGACAATAAAAATTCGACTTCGTTTCTGTTGCCTAACTTCCTTATCGATATTATCTACAAGTACTTTGATGAAATGCAACTTACTGTCGATTCATACTTCATCAAGAGAGATAATAAGATCTTCGACGAGAAGAAATTTCTTTAGGTTCGACATATGAAAAGTATCGTGAATTCCTTGCGGCTTTCGAGGTAATTTAAGTTTTCATGCCATCGGACCTTCCATCGATATCATCTCGAATGGTCCAAACTAACGGGGACTTAACTTCCCACGTTTTCCAAAATACATAACACCTTCTTTATGGTGATAACTTGGCATAACTTTTCCTAGAAAGCGACGTCCCGGCGCTTAATTCGCATACGATAGTCTTCAGTGTAACAGTGAAGAGTGAAAAACAGGATAGTCATCGTCTAAGTTCCAAAGAAAGTCAAAAGATATTATATGGTACATGTTCTCCATGATCGGACGTCATTGGACAATGCCGCCTCAAGTTCTCACAACTTACGATCACTCAACTCGATCACATACCACATAAGTATCTAAAAGCAAAGGTCAAACATAAACATCAAATGTAAATCTCCGTCGTTGATCATCGATAAAACCTTGGACTAGCCCTTGATAATACAACTCGATCTCTAAAGTCTTTCCACTTGCAGTGTTGGCAACAACATACTCTTCGAAGTGAAAACGAATTTGTTAATTCCAGTCATTAAGAAATTCGGTCCATTGGCGAGAATTCACAACATATCGGGCATACCATTAAGTTCTACTCTAGTGTTCAACGTACAAAAGCGTCCCACTAATTTTTGCTTCAACGTTCATCGTACAAAGGCGTCCCAATAATTTCGACTTTAGTGCTCAAGGTGATGCATCATATTCCTCGTTTTTAGTTCGTCATACTAGCCCCAAGAGTTTCGTCATCAAGAAAAGTCTTCGGTGACCCTTCGATAGTAGCAAGTAAAATTACAAAATCTTCACGTCCACGATAAGTTGTCGTTGATAACTGATCCTCAGTCAATCCGCGAGTACACACATAAATCATGGTGACGCTTAAGTGAGTCGCCTATTCTCGGAACGGTCAACGGTTCTTAACAATCTGCTTATAAAGCTCACGATCATCGAGACACATTAGAAATGGTCTATTAAAACAAATCATAACTCGAGAGAAGTCCAACGGGTTACTTGTACATAGATGATAATCGATGATCATCATAATGACGACAGCATCGAATGATTCTTACCAACGAAATACGAGTCGAAGGAAGACGTACGTACACCAAAAATCCACAAATCGAGCCAGACATACTTGGGCCCACTCATTTATAACTCCTTGTCTACATCAAAAGGCGTCCCCCTCCATGTATACAAGAGTTTATAAATTTACGGTTCAGAAACTTATAACTTTCTTGTTCAAATGAAAAGGCGTCCCAATCCATTTCAACAAGACGATTATAAGTCAACCTACTCAAGTATTACTACCTCTCAACACGATCATATCAAAATACCATGATAAATACAAGGTGTCAATAAACTTACATCATAATTTCCGTATTCAAACGTCCCATTCCATCTGAATAAGGAAAACACAACACTCTAAGGTGTTACTATCATGGTTCAATCTCATAATCATAGAAAACGTCTCAAAACGAGTCGTTTTAATAAACATCCATTCAATTCCATTTAATCAAGATAAAATTTCATACATGGTCCCGGATGATTCAAAAGTGTACAAACTATTATAAATGATAAAAGTTATTTGAATGGATATGTTTTAGAAAAGCGGGCCAAAACATTTCAAATATGCAAGCTTCACGAAACCGCCTTCCTCGAGTGCCTTCTAAATGGACCTGAGATAAAACATGCTAAAAAGTCAGCAAAAATTTGCCGAGTGAATCTATAGAGTTTTAATTTAAATAAAGTGAACACAAGTATGAAAAATAACCTTCCATGGTTAATAATTTATCAAAGACGACTATGTTGTATGAACATAATTATCGTTGTTATTTCTATAAGTCTCGTGAAATTGAACGTTAACATATATTATTTCAGCCCAACACACCTAGCCAAGTGCGTATATTTCTCTTATACAATTGCATCCGATGTTTCATTACTGGTGCATCACAACACCACGCGATAGCTAGTCGCGACCGGACTGGGCGTCACCCCGATAGATCTATCCATAGTATTAGCGTTCTTTTCGATTAACAATTCACGATTCATGGGTCTTTAAGGCTAAACAAACTTATATAACAACTTTCATCTAAGCATACAATCGGGTCCTTTGTGTTCAATTTTAAAACAAAGAGGGTTTACCACAACTTCTCGTTGCTCCCATCATTTATAATAAATGCTTTTCCAATAATAAGGGTTTTCACAACTTATCGTTGTACCCTTAAATTTCAATAATTACTTTTCAAGTAAAATAGGGTTCCCACAACTTCTCGTTGCCCCCTTTTATTTTAGTAAAACAAGCATGTTATCCCCCTCGCGGGTTTTATAAAACAAGTAAACATGTTGAGAGCGAGGCTATAGACTCACCTTAGCCATTAGTGGTAATGAGACGATCGCCGACGATTAGTGATGCCCGTTAAAACACGAAAACCGCAACCTACCAAATAAGGCGCGTTCGTAAATAATCGACTTAAGTATAAATCATACTTAAATAATATAAAAATCAAAATTACAAAACCAAAACAATCCCGAAAAATTTAATAATACAAGTGTTATTACTATACCCTTTTTATTCAACACTATTCTTTTAAACACTTGCACTCTCGATATTGACCCGTCATAAGACGCCAAGTCAACGCAAGTCAACTTATCATTTTACTTCCCTCGGACCAGTAGCCAAGTCATTTATATAATGACTCAACACTTGAGTAAACTACCATGTCCAATGGCGAATACTCAACTCACGCCACATAATTATTGAACTACGTGTCCAAAATACCATTCAGCATGTACACTCCAAATGTACACACCAATCCACCCTATCTACACTTGTCCGATTTCGACGAAACTTGGTGACAAACTCACACATAATATGAATAAGACTCAGTAAAAGTTTCATTCAAAAATATTACTTCCAAGACCTTCTGCCCGACACATCTTCGTGTTATAAAAACGGGACAGATTTACGTCTTTGAATTGTAAAACCATTTCGACTTATCTAAACAATTCCGTTTATAAAACCGACACTCGGGTTTGAAAATAGACTCATGACCTGAGGTTTAGCAACTTACATCAGTCCTTGAACATTTTTAAAACTCATTCTATAGTCCCCGAGATTCGATCCAAATATCGACAACAATTTTCGGATTGTGCCGATACCCGTCTCCCGGTACACGAATACTAAAAGTAGCATAACTTTTCGCTCGAAATGAGTTAGAAGCTCATTCAAGCGGCAAATCGAAGCTAAAAGAATCCTCTACAAGCCTATCCTATTAGTTTCATCATTTTCAAACAGTAAGATTTTCAAAAATTACGTTTTACCTACTGGTCTAAAATAACTTCTTAAAAATCACATCAATACCCATTTTGACCCATTTTTATCATCATCTACACCTTAAATATGTTATACCCATCATCTACAACAACTCCTAATTCTTAGATTCACTTGCATGGTCATATGCATCAATTAAAAATTAAAAACAAATGCATGCACTCAAAAATAAAGAATTAATATAATAATAATAACATAAACAAGGAATCTTACAACAATCCAAATGGATCAAACTCATGTTCATCTTCAAAATCTTTTGGAAAAATAAAGTTCTTGCATGTGGGATTTTCTTAGATCAAAATGATCACAAGAAGATTTGCAACATGGGTCTTTTCTTAGTTTTTCTTGAATCAAAGTAGAAATCAAATTTTGAGGGTGTTTGTGTGTTGGTTTGGACGGAAATCACCAAGGGAGAGAGGGAGAGATAATAAATTTTTTTTTTTTTGTGGAAATGAATTTAGTATTAAAAATAGTTAGTGGAAAAATATTATATAGTGGGGTGAGGGTAGTTTTTGCCAACTTTGCATAGTTTTTGTCCAAAATGCAAAGTAAATAGTTGTAAGGGTAGAAAATGTAAATATTAAATTTTGAAAATATTTACGGGACTCGGGTTTCGTAAAAATACTTTTCGAAAGTTATAACGCTTCCTAAAAATAATAATAAAACTTCGACACGACTTAAAACGCAATTAAATCGAAAACGTCGAAAATATAAAATATCGAGATAATCGATAATAAAACATAAATTTTTGGGCATCCGTCGGTATCACGATCATTCGTAGTTCTCGTCATTCATTAAAACGCAAAATACGAGAAATGAAAATAAATATAAGAAAAATCATTTCCATGATTATTTGAGAATATAATATCGATACTTAACATATTCCTTGTCGGTTTTCATCTAATCGACATTCTTACGCTAGTTTCAAGCCATAACCTTCTCGGTTAATCGATAATTTAAAATTCTCATTAAAATAAATTTATAATTCTTAATAGTCGAGACTAAAATAACGACCTGAAATTGACGGATTGTCACACAGAAGTGGTATTGCTATCACCCTTTTCCATCCCATGTTTGGCATAAGTAGGTTCGGAATGCCCAACATGTTGTAGATCATTAGTACATACATCAGATACAATATTCACTTGTAACCCAACCATTGTCTCTTCACCATGCATGCTTGAGTCATGCTGGCGTGATTCTATATTACTGCTATGGATAGTTGTAATTTTACACTCGTTTAGGAAAACGAGGCAAAAGCGGTAAGTATTAAGTGAACGTTTAGGAAAACATAAACACTTATGACCCTTAGGTGTGGGATCATTCTCAAGGAGGCTTGGTGTGTGTGTTAAGATTTGATTAACTTTGAGATTAATATTAAGAAAGAAAATGAGAAAGAAAATGATGACGGATACGAATAAAATTAAAATACGACGAATGACGTAAACGTAAAACCGTAAAACGTGACGAAATTTAAAAATTACCCTAAAAATTCCTAGATTATCACAATAAATCCCTAAAAATGCAATAAGAGTTTACCAAAAGTCAAAACTTACTCAAACCTTTTATTTAATTAAATAATAATTTTTCAATGCTAATTAAAGCCCTAAAAATCAATTTAGTTAACAAAAAGCGCAAAATAAGATTTTTCAATTTGTAAGCCTCTAAAATAACTTAATTAAACTAAAAAGTATTCTGAAAAATTTAAAACTAATTAAAACTATTTAAAATGATTAAAAATTAAAATTAAATATTAAAATAATATTAAAAAATCAAAATTTATAAAAAAATTCTAAAAACTTGCAAACTAACTTATTTTAACTTAAATAAACATAAAATGAAAGTGAAATGACCTAAATACCCCTATTGGGCCTCCAATGGGCCAAAAACAGTAAACAATCCAAACTTAATGGTCTTTTTGGCCCAATAAGCAAAAAATCAACCAAATAAGCTGAAAAGTTCTAGTCTAGCTTAAAATTCAATTTTAAACACAAAACTCTAAAGGCCCAAAAGCTGAATTAGTGCTTATCACAGCTTAATAAGCAAACGACTTATTCTTAATGGGCTTTTTGGCCCATTAAGCCATAAGCTAATGCCATATGCTGAAATTTGACACACATCCTTCTTATGAGATCATAAAGCTATTTGTAAAAATATTTTTTGAATAAGCTCAAAAAATAAGCTTGAAATAAGCCAACGCTCTCTAGACAAAACGACAAAATAGCTGTTTTCGAGTTCTAGACCACTTCAAGAGTTGATTCAACTTGCAAAAGGTTTTAAATCACTTAATTAAGCTTAATAATAAAAAAGATTTCAAATAAGCACACTTAATAAGATGGAATAAGCAATAAGTTGTTTCTAAAAAAGACAAAATAGTCGTTTTCTAGTCAAAAGATAAAACCAAAAGCTGTAAACTTCAAAACTGACTTATAAGCTTAAAATAATAAGTTCTATCACAAAAAACAAGTTATTGCAAAAGAAAATAAGCTAGAATAGCTTACTAATAAGCTGATGACAAAATAACACTATCAGTGGGAACTTTCAGTGGGAACTTTCAGTGGGAAAGTGTTCCCACTGCGTTGACTTTTTGACTTGCTTTTTTAGAGAGATTCAGTTGGTTTCTTTGGACAATCAAGGCACCCCTACAACCAGTGAGTTGTAGGGAGTCACAATCAAGCAGAAAAACAAAATTTTAATAGGCCAATTAGCACAGTTTATTAAACAGTCCACAGACATGATATAGACATGTTAATAGCAAATCTGATGAATAAAGGCTGAAATTAAGCTAGTATAAGCCTACCAAATTCCACCAAATGCACACAACAGCTTAAACAAACTTAAGTGAACACTAGCAAACTGGTTTCATGCAATAATTCCAAGATTTGAGCTTGTTTTATAACTAAGTGAGTTACTGAGTTTTACTGATGAACACAAGTAGCTTTTTGCTAAACTAAATGACCACAAATCCAATTTCAGACCCTCAAATCTACTTATCAGGTTACACAAACTTTGTTTTAGCACTTGTTATCCCTAAATTAGTATACAATCTAAGTGTGCACAAGATTTCAGTTCAAAATAACCTAAAACAAGTTAGTTAAGCCAAGATATCAGATTTGGAGTTTGAAAGCATAAGACTTGCAAATATCAACTCACATACACCTCAATATCAGTTACAAACACAAAAGACCCCAAAACACTTACTCAAACTAACATGAAAATCATAAAACAGTAGTCCCAAACAGTCCTTTAAAATGCTAAATCAAGATTTTATGAAACCAAAATGTTTTTCAGACTTCACCAAGCCTAAACAAGCATCATAACAACATTAACAAGCATCAAGAACAAGATTGCAGACATCAAACAACACATAACAACAGCAGGCAACAAAATCACTTAGAACAAGTATTTTTGCAAGATTTGAACAAGGAAAGTAGAAACCTCATGAATGTACATCCAAACTCACGAATTTGAGAGCTTATGTGTCTAGCTAAACAAGACACAAGCTTCCAATAAGCTTCTAAGAAGAACAAAGTAAGAAACAACATATTATATGAAAAGAAAAATGGAAAATGAAACATATTCTTCAAGCTTTGTACCTCACTCCTTGAATATCCCCAAGCCTAGATCTCACTCCACCTTGATAAACTTCTTATCAGGGTGAGATGATCAATCAAAGGCCAAAAATTTCAAGTGTTTGTACCAAAGACTTCGAAAAAATCAGGTTTTGGAAAATTTTGAAACAACTTGCACAATATTTAAAAACCAAACTTTGGAACTTAAAATCACAAACTCATATCATTTAACAATAAGAAGAAAGTAAATTGGGACTTGGTGTCAAAGCTTTTAAACTTTTTCATTCACTTGAACAAAGATTTACAAAAACTTGACCAAGGAAAAACCAAGAACAGATTCAATGTATGAAATCTAATGCCTTTATATAGGCTACATGGAGTTCTAGAAAGCTGAAAATAAACTAAAACCCTAAGTGATGAACTTCCATATTTGCCCTTGTCGAATTTTTGAGTATTCAAGCCATGTGAAGATTTTGGAGTCCTATGAAGATGTCAGGGGGTGTAAAATGATCTTGTGCGTCCATTTGATCCGTAGGAATGAAGCACGAGCTTGGGGCGTTGATTCCCTGACAAGGTCTTTTATCTCCGTCTCAAAAGTAGCAGGGAGGTATCATGTGACATATGGGGTGATGAGGTGGCAGGTTTAAGAGTTGGGTTATGTTTATTACAACATTAATCATAAATCTGGACGAGATTAATGTCTAATTCTTGGTGATTAGCAAAACCCTAATTCATGTTCTTCATGGAATAGTAGCTGTTGGATCTTGTATTATGTTTAAAAAGTTGTTAGACGACCAATTAGTATAACTAATTAAAAATTAGTTATAAAACCGGTGAGTGGGATTGTGAGGTGTCAAGTTGGTGGATTGTGATTGGTTATGAGAGATAGTGAGGTGAGCTGGCAGTGTGCGATTGGTCTAGGTTTCTTTTGATGTTGCCCAAGTTTAACCCCTATATTTCCTTCTTTGTTTCATTTGTGTTTTAAATAGCCAAAAACAAAATTCCTTAGTATTTGAAGTTTTAAACATCATACTTTGGCCACCAAAACTTTTCAAAGGGTTTTTAAAGGACTTGTTTTGTCATTCATGATATTTGAAGGGCTGTTTTTGACATGTCTTCATTCTTCAAGGTCTTCACTTGTATTCTTGTCTTCATGGAGGACTAAAAGTGACAAGTCTTCAAATTTAAAGGACTAGTGTTGCCAATTCTTCAAAGTTGAGGGTCCTTTTTATAAATTTGACAAACTTTAGGGACCAAGCTTGTAATTATGAATAAAAAAGGATATAAAGTGTCAATTCTTCAATAATGAAGGACCCTTCTTGTACAATCTTCAATTCTTCAAGGACTTTTCTCGGAAAATCAACTCTAGGGCCCGGTTCTTTGTGCGCCTTCGTTTCGCGTGTTCATATTTGATTGATTCTTGTGATCTTTTGTCATTTTCTCGATATCCGTACCTAAATACACATTGAACAAACACAAGCATATATATGGCACTTTTTATGATATTTTAACCATTTTAAGCCCGTTTTGGACGATGAGACTATGTATAAAAGTGGTCTCATCACTCCCCCATACTAAACCATTGTCGTGCCCTCACGCAATGCTAGAATAAAGTATCGTAGCACCTCCAAAATTCATTTTTATGGACTTTTATTGAATCATAAACTTACTACACTACTACTACTTGCGTTTTAGACATAATGTATGATTTTCATCGCAAAATGAGACGTTTAGGTTCATAGAATAAGAACACTTGAATGTTTCATTTGAAATAATTTCATCGTCCTCGATTTTCACCCAATTCCATGCCAAGTGTGTAACGAGATCATTGTCATTATAAGTTATTAATGCTAACACTACTCATATGCCCTAATCACGTACTTAGACTCCCTTATTCCTAAATGATATCTCTTATATTTTATTTTTGTCTTGAATGTTCACGAGGATACATTGTTTGACTTATGCGATGATAGAGATTTAGGTCCAAAAATAGAGTCATAACGGTGTAACCAATACCATCGAATTAATAGCCCCCCCTAATAGACAACGATGTCAAAAAATTAAGTCAACAAGAAGGATCGATAAACACGGTTTTATAACGGTTTTGAATATGAGACTTATTACCAAGACTCTTATACGCCCCCTAACGGATGGGCCTTATTATCATAGCTTTACCTCCATCTTTTATTCAACTCCGCCATGGACCTTTTATTATAACTTCGGTCTTGCCTTTCCTTTTATTTAACCTAGCCATGAGGTGTTTATTATGGCCAGAGACGTATATCCTCACGCTAAAGCGAATTTTGGATCTTGAAAGCTTCAAAGATTAAGGCTAAATTCACTTTCAATTTTGCATAGATTTTTCGGCCTTGTGAGCTTCGAATTTTTGCTTAATTTACGTGAGCACTTGAAATCTTATTATTGGGTGAAGCTTTCGATTATTCAGGTTGCCAATACTTCAAAACCGTGACGCTGGCGATACCTTAATGTTTTCCCAATTTAATTACATGGAAGCTACTAGAAAAGACTAGAAACCAACAATCAAGACTAAACCGCTAAGACAATACTTATTAGCAAAATATATATACAAGCGAAGGCAGAATAAGCAAACAATTAGAACACATGAGTTTTTGAAAGAATACGAGTATTCTACGTTTAGCATAGTAACTTATAATTAACTCTACAATTTCGCGTCATCATTTAAGAGACTTAGCCTAATATAAGTTAAGGAATCGAAGCTAAGTGCTCAACACGCACGGTCGAGTAAAAAACTACTCTTATTCTTGCCATCAGAAAATCTACATTCGTGTCTTCAAAAACTTATGAAATATGAGAAAATTTTAAAATTTTTCCATTTTTACCCTTATTTGCAACAAAACGATAACAAAAAGAAGAAAGTTGGAAAGCGTGAAGACGTAAGCAAGAAAGTATCTATTCACCCCCATACTAAAGTTAAACATTGTCCTCAATGTTTCGAGTCTAAGGGTAGGATAGACCCAAACTAGAGACGGAGTCGAATGCCTAATCTAGCATGGAAAGGGTGGAACCATTAAATCAATAGCCGTTTATGAAGTGTGCTAAAAACCTAAGGTTAGAACAAACAAGGATATATCATATGGATATCGAGAAATTACTCAAAGCGAACGATCGAGGGCTCACGTAAAACGAATACGAGAGGCTCCAATCGTGAAGATAATGATCATCTAAAAACCACAATGCACAAACAACCATGGTACAAAGGTTGGAAGGGCACAAATCCCCTCACGTGAGCTACATTAGAAAGCTATAATATGTACATGAATAAGCATGGGACTCCCCCACGAGGCACATCGTTTTTGATTACCGAGTCATGAGCTCGACTCGATCCCCTTAATACTAATTATCATTGGGGAAGGTGACTTGGTCGAGGTAGTTCAATGAAGGAACTTCCTTACCAAAGTAGTGCTTCAACCTATGGCCATTTACCTTAAAGTTAGGACCATCATTTTGAGCTAGCTCAATGGTCCCATAAGGAAATACTTAGGTAATGGTGAATGTTCCTGACAAACGGGATTTCAACTTGCCGGAAAATATTTTTAATCTTGAGTTAAAAAGCAACATTTGATCTCCAATCTTAATAACCCGGGTTTTAATTTTAGAATCATTAAACTTTTTAGTTTTCTCTTTATAAATCAATGAATATTCATAAGCAATATCCCTTAATTCATCCAATTCATTAAGTTGCATTTTCCGGTGTTTTCCTGTGGTCTCAATGTCATCATTACAATGCTTTAGGGCCTAATAAGCTTTGTGTTTGAGTTCAATTGGCAAGTGACAATTCTTCCCATACACAAGCTTGTAAGGAGTGCACCCAATGGGCGTCTTATGAGCGGTACAAAAGGCCCATAAAGCATCGTCTAACTTATCCGACCAAGATTGTCGGTTTTCCCCTATCGATCTCTCCAAGATCCTCTTCAACGCTCGGTTTGAAACCTCGACTTTCCCACTTGTTTGTCGGTGATAAGCCGTAGAAAGCCGATGTGTAACCCCATATTTCTTTAGAACCCTTTTGAATTGGTCATTACAAAAATGGGTTCCACAATCGCTTATGATAGCACGAGGGGTTCCAAACCGAGAAAACAATTGCTTCAAAAACTTGACTACCACAAGAGCATCGTTCATGGGCAAAGCCTTAGCTTCCACCCACTTAGATAGGTAGTCAACTGCGACAAGGATGTACTTATTACCACGAGATGATGGGAACGGCTTAATGAAATCAATTACCCAAACGTCAAAGATCTCACACGCTTGGATGATATTTTGTGGCATTTCATCGTTTTGTGAGGTTTTGCCTTAACGTTGGCATGAGTCACACGACTTGACAAGTGCATGTGCATCTCGGTAAATAGTAGGCCAAAAGAAACCGGCATCAAAGACCTTCTTCGCCGTGAGATTAGCACCATGGTGATCACCCGTGGGTCCTTCATGACAAGCTCTAAGGATATTAGAAGCTTCGGTGCCAAAAACACAACGTCGAATAATTTGATCCGCACAAGTCGGGAATTGGTAAGGGTCGTTCCAAAAGTAGAACTTTACATCACGAAAGAATTTTCGTTTTTGTTGAGTCGTCATACCCTTATTGATGAAGTTGCCCGCATGGTAATTTGAGATGTGCACAAACCATGGGGTGGAAGAATCTTGTTTGGAATTCATTACACCGAGTGTCTCGAAAGGAAATGCTTCGGTGATTTCCTTGTTCCCGTAAAAACTTTGGTGAGTATCTTCCAAGCGAGAAAGATGATCGGACGCAAGATTCTCGGCTCCTTTTTTATCAAGTATTGTGACATCAAATTCTTGTAGGAGGAGAATCCAATGAAGCAATCTTGGCTTTGCATCTTGTTTAGCCAAGAGGTACTTGATTGTCGAAAGATCCGTATACACTATGCATTTGGTCAAGACGAGGTAAGGTCGAAATTTCTCAAATGCATACACCACGGCAAGGAATTCATTTCCGTTGTGGTATACTTAAGTTGAGCCTCGGTCATCGTCTTGCTAACATAGTGGATAGGCAAGAAGTGATTTTCATGACATTGCCCCAAAACGGCCCCAATAGGGTAATCACTTGCATCACACATAAGCTCAAACGAGAGATTCCAATTGGGAGCAAAAAGAATGGGAGCTTCGGTAAGTTTCCTCTTAAGAATTTCAAAGGCTCGTACACAATCTTCGTTAAAGACGAAAGGAGCATCTTTTTTGAGGAGGTGTGTATTGGGCCAAGATATCTATGAAAAATCCTTGATGAATCGACGATAAAAGCCCGTGTGGACTAGGAAACACCTAACTCCCTTAACGATTTTGGGATGAGGTAACTTGGCGATGACGTCTATCTTAGTTTTGTCTACGTCAATCCCCGCTTTTGAGACCTTGTGCCCTAAGACGATTCCTTCTTTCACCATAAAATGACATTTTCCCAATTGAGCACAAGGTTGGTTTCCTCACAACGTTTTAACATATGCTTCAAATTTCCTAAACATGAAGTGAACGAACTACCAAACACAGAAAAGTCATCCATAAAGACTTCCATCGTCTTCTTGATCATGTCATGAAAAATAGCCATCATACACCGTTGAAAAGTTCCCGGTGCATTGCAAAATCCGAATGGCATTCTACGATAGGCAAACATTCCATGTGGGCACGTAAACGTAGTTTTTTCTTGATCACGAGGATCGATGGTGTTAGAAATATGTTTTTACCTATTTAGGAAGATTCGGTCACTCCGACAATATATTAAGTAGTATCTCGTAGTCTAGATATCTTTATATATATATCAAACAAGGAAAAGCCTGGTCCATGCTTGTATGGCCAGCCCAATTGTAAGACCAAGCCCATCTTATGGGCTTGGTATATAAACCCTCTCCTTAGATGGAGAGGGTGTTGGTTCACATAACTTTACACATAGTAAAAGTGTGTTTTCATACTTTCTCTCTCAAAGTGTGTATGTGTGTTCTTACCATATTTCTATCTCTTTCTCTCTCTAAACATAAGCATAGATTTACAATATTTTACAAATGGTATCAGAGCGCCATAGGATGATTGTTTGTTTTTTGTCTTTGTGTTCTTGATTGCTACGCCTATTTTGATCCTAAAAACATTCGGACAAAAGTTTTGTGTTTGTGTTTTTATGGTTTAATCTTGATATACTTCATCTACTTACTTGTTGTACTGATTTGGTATTGTTATTTTGATTAAAACCACAAAATTTTTGGGTGTTTGATTCCTTTTTAGGCTTAGAATCTCGAATTTGTTGTGTTTTGTACTGTCCGAAAAATGTGGTAACCATAGTACGATCTGTGTATTGTGATCGCATAAACCTGGGGTTTCTACTTGCGATCCAATAGCACGATCACAGGCTACGATCACTCACTGTGATCACAGGCCACAATCACTCACTGCGATCATAGGCCACGATCACTAGTGCGATCCGAGTACGATCGTTGGGTACGATCACTAGTACGATCCGAGTACGATCGTTGGGCACGATCACTAGTGCGATCCGAGTATGATCGTTTGGTACGATCACTAGTACGATCCGAGTACGATCGTTGGGTACGATCACTAGTACGATCCGAGTAGATCACTTGCCACGATCTGAGTACGATCCCCACTGCGATCAAGTGTTGCGATCAAACATTTTTTAAAAACGTGTTTATCGTGTGTAATTTTGACTTGGATTCTTTGGTTTATCGAGGACATAGATTAGGGAAGAAACCGGGTCAACACATATGCTATTGAGATCATTTTAATGATGCTTGATATTGAAGATAGACATCATGGACCCAGTGATGCAAATTTTCAAAAGAATTTTCGATTGACTTTACAATCAAAACAGCGTCAGCCAAGTGACAAGGTTGCTAAATCATTGCCGATAGACATAGAGAAATCTAAGGAGCTTAACTATGTGTGATGACGTATAGTCCCCATCCGGGTCATGAACCCGGCCCACGGGTACTACCCGTATCCGGCCCATCACGTATGGGTGGGAATAATGTTATTTGAGCTTATGGGCTTGGATGAACAGTAACCGCACATACGTGTGCGGCCCACGGCCCGACATGCCTGGTGCAGGGTTAGACAGAATCATACTCTTACTATGATTAGGAATTATCCCAAAGGAGAGGATATTCACTCACCATAATTAGAAGATAACAATCAATCAAAATCTGGTGTTTATCCTTTCCTTGGGGCCGAAGCATCAGTGACAGCCCATTAGGGTTTCACTGCCTATATAAGGAACCCCCAAGGGTTCCACAAAGGTATTACATTCTACGCACTTTCAACTCTCATCTGATTCCTATAACCCTAACCGATTACTTACTCTCACGCCGGAGTCTAATCGTGGGAAAAATTCCCACGGTAAGCCTACGCGTGTTGTTTTAGTGTGCAGGATCCCAACCAGATAATTCACTTGGTGCAGGAGCCGGAGTCCAGCCAACCCGAATTAAGCCTAATTCGGGTCTAGAAAGGATCACCCAGCTTTTTTATCAACAAGTTGGTACCATCCGTGGGACCATTACACTAAGCTAGGGTAAAATCTCATCTCGATTTCTCGATGTGAAGGGGCATCCGCAAGGAAACCCCAAGAACACAAATCCTGGGAATCGGAAGTCCCCAGGGGAAGGGATACTCATTCCCGATCGATCCCCTAGCAACCAAGCCGGCGGACCAAACAACCGAAGTGGTCTTCAGTCCATGGGTATGACAAGCACGTTCTCTGTCACCCCACCACCTACTTCGACCTTGGATAACCCTGATCCAGGGAGTGCGCCCAACCCCCCTAACAAGGAGCCGCGCAGACCATCGACTGAGGAAGAAGTAGAGGTCAAACCACTAAGTGAGGATGATCTCACTCGAGTTCTCACGCAGAACTTCGATAGGATCGTCCCAGGAATCGCATCAAGGTTGAACCTAGGGAGGGACCTCCAATCTAGGCTCAACTTTGGCAACGCCAGACCAGGCACCTCTTCTCAAACTCAAAGGAAGTGAAAGACACGACCTCAGGAGCGGATCCTCTTTGAGGAAACTCCCCAACCCAGGAATGTGTTCTAACGCATAGGGGATCGTCTCATGCAGGAACTAATACAATCCCGTGAGGAGGAAGAGAGGTCCGACGGTTCACCCGAACGACCAGATCTGGAGCTAACCAGAACTACTCGCCGCACAAGCGTTTGGGATAGGATGAATACCGGGATGAAGGCTCATGGCTCTTCTCACAAGAGTGGTCCTCACCCAAAGGATGGGGCACCGCCCCCTTCTCCCGGTCCATTAAGAGAGGACTCGGATGACCATCCACCCAAGCGTCGCCGACCTAGGCGTACTCCTCTACCGCCACCAGACAATGAAGAGTACTATGGCGGCCCCTATTATCGAGAGGCGGAAGCAGAAGATCTTTCCCGCCCGTGGTGTGACCCTAATCTCACCCGTCCATGGGCTGATCCTAGGGAAGATCCTTTCACTCTCCGCATACGTAATTACTCCGAGGATACAAAGCGTCGCATGCCGGCGTGTGTCAAGACTTATGATGGGACTGGTGATCCGGATGATCACCTAAAGATATTTGACACGCAGGCGAAAATTGAACGATGGCCCATGCCTATATGGTGCCAAATGTTCAACTCAACCTTGATCTATAATGCTCGTGATTGGTTTGAGGGACTTCCTTCGTGAAGCATTGATATCTTCACCGAACTACGTACTGCGTTCAAGAATAATTATACTCAGCGAAAGAAGTATAATAGGGACCCGGTCTCATTGGAAACCGTCAAGCAACGACCGGGGGAATCTACGGAAACCTTCAGTGAACGCTTCAAGGACGAGTGCACACGCACAAAGACAATGCCGGAACTTTTGAAAATTTCCGATTATATGCATGCCATAACAGACAGGGAATTAAGCAGACGTCTCAATGACAAACGTCCGGAGAGGTATGACCGACCTTATGGAAAGGGTCAGAAACTTCATAGAGGGAGAAACCGCGGTAGCCGCGTCTTACCCTTCAAAAGGAAACAACTATCAATCGAACGACCAGTCCAGGAGACAGTCGGGCGGTCAAAATAACCAGAGCAGTGGGAGTGGCTCAGATTACAAGAGCCAAAACAAAGGAGGGCGGCCGGAGGACAAATTTACCCCTCTAAAGATTTCCTACCGGGAGATCTTACTAACGGAAGGGGCCAATTTCCCTAGACCTCCCCCAACGACGACTTCGCTAGAACGCCGTCAAGGAAATCGCATTTGCGAATTCCAAAATGACAAGGGCCATGGCACGGAGGAATGTATTCAGCCCAAGAAGCACATTGAGTCACTGATCAAGTCAGGCAAACTCAAGCATTTGGTCAAGGATTGGAAGGATGGAAAAGACAACACGAAGTATGACAAGAAGGATCCCTAGAAGGACAAACCTTCAACTATATACATGATCCAATCCAGGCAGCGCCACACAAGGCAGAAAATTAGTCAAAAATTTTCACACGGTAGAGAAATCTCATTCCCTCCCATCACGGCAAGTGATGTGATTGATGCGCCTCTCACTATTGAGATAAGCATTAGAACACACAACGTCCGTCGTATGTATGTGGATGGAGGGTCATCAGCAGAAGTACTATACGAACACTGTTTCGTACAGTTACGACCAGAAATTAGAAGCCAATTAGTACCGGCCACTCGGTTTTAGTGGAGACACCATCTGGCCAATAGGACAGCTGTGTCTGCTTGTAACCATTGGGAATGAAGAGCACTCCACCACGGCGTGGATAAAATTTATGGTGATACGCTCACACTCTCCATACAATGGGATCATAGGCAGACCAGGTATCCTGGCCATACGGGCAGTACCCTCCACGACACACGGGATGATTAAATTCCTTGTGGAAGGAGGAATTGTCACTATCTATAACACAATCATACCAGCATCCGAGTGTTATGCCGTGATAACACCGGTTCCACATGTTTCCCCCAAGGACGGATCACGACCTCCCAATTGGAAGGTGGAAATCTATCCCGATTATCCGGAATAAGAGGTATCCATAGGGGGAACACTCTCGGATAGCGGCAAGAGGGCCACGTGCTCTCTCCTGAAAGCAAACTTAGATGTATTCGCATGGGAGCCCAAGCACATGACGGGCGTATCGCGTGTGATAGCAGAGCATAAGCTCCAAGTCCGCCAGGGATATCCTTCCGTTAAGCAAAAGAAGCGCGGTCAGGCACCCGAACGAAGTCAAGTAATATTGGATGAAATACGGAAATTGGTGGATGCAGGTATCATGCGCGAGGTATACTACCACGAGTGGTTATCCAACCCAGTCATGGTCAAAAAGCATGATGGGAGCTGGCACATGTGCGTGGATTTCACGGAGCTGAACAAAGCCTGTCCACAGGACTGCTATCCGTTACCGGAGATTGATTGGAAGGTGGAATCCTTATGTGTATATCCCTTTAAGTGCTTCTTAGATGCATATAAAGGATACCACCAGATCCAGATGGCGGAAGAGGACGCAGAGAAGACGGCGTTCCGTACTAGTCAAGGCGTATACTATTATACAAAAATGCCATTCGGACTAAAGAACGTCGGGACAACATATCAGCGGCTTGTTGACAAAGCCTTCGACTCAGAGATAGGCCGCAACCTGGAGGTCTATATTGATGATTTAGTCATCAAAAGTCATACGGAGGATGCACTTCTCCGAGAAGTCCAAGAGACGTTTGACACATTGAGGAGGATTAATATGAAACTAAATCCAAAGAAATGCACGTTTGGGGCAACGGAAGGAATGTTCCTTGGATATATGATTGATCCAAATGGCATCAAGCCTTGCCCAGAAAAGACGGACGCAGTAATACAGTTACCATCCCCTCAGACACGGAAAGAGGTGCAATCCTTAAATGGGAAGTTGGCCGGGCTAAACAGGTTCTTATCAAAGTCCGCAGAGAAGTCACTCCCCCTATTCAAAACACTCAAGAAGTGCATTAAGAAGGGAGACTCCCAGTGGACAAAGGAAGCTGAGGAAGCCTTTGGTAAACTCAAGAAACACCTTGCATCTCTCCCCATGCTAGTAGCTCCCCGGCTCAAGGAGGAGCTCATCATGTACCTATCAGCCACACATGGAGCAATAAGTGCGGTACTTATGACGGATAGGGACACAGTCCAAACTCCGGTCTACTTTATAAGTAGAACACTATAGGGGCCGGAGTTGAATTATTCTTCCATGGAAAAATTGGTTTTGGCATTAGTGTTTGCTATGAAACGGTTACGCTGGTACTTTCAGGCGCACCCAATTGTAGTTATTACTGATCAACCAATAAAACAAGTCATCTCTAGACCAGATGTCGCCAGTAGGCTACAGAAGTGGAGCATTCTATTGGGAGAACATAACATATCTAATAGACCAAGGACGGTTGTTAAAGGCCAAATCTTGGCAGATTTCTTGATAGAGAAGCCGGATGAGGAGGGACCAATCGTTCAACGAGAGGAAACTCCATCATAACTATGGGTGTTAGTTACGGACGGATCTTCGTGCACGGATGGATCAGGAGCGGGTCTCATTCTTACGAATCCAGAAGGAATGGAGTTTACATACGCCCTGCGCTTTGAGTTCACGGCCACCAACAATGAAGCAGAATATGAAGCGTTGATTGCGAGTTTAAAAATCGCCGCTAGAATGAGAGTCCGCAACCTTGAGGCCTACGTGGACTCACGGCTTGTCGCGAACTACATTCTGGGGGGATACGTAGCTAAGGAGGATAACATGGTTTGATACTTGGAGAAAGTCAAGTCACTCATCGCGGCTTTCAACAAGTTTTCCATCAAGCAGGTACCAAGAGGTGAAAACAAGAAGGAGGACGTTCTTAGCAAGATCGCGTCTACAAGTTTCGCCTACTTATCCAAGCAAGTCTTGGTGGAAATACTAAAGGAAAAGTCTATAACGGAAGGGGAAGTCGCAGCTATAGTTGAGGAAGATGGGCCTACATGGATGACCCCGATCATCAACTATTTAACTAATGAAACCCTTCCAGAGGAGGAAAAGGCGACACGGCGCATCATAAGGAAGTCTCATCACTTCGAGCTTCGAGAAGGTATTCTTTACAAGCGCTCTTTCTTACAGCCGTGGTTGCGGTGTGTTGGGCCACACCAGGCTACTTATGTGATCAGTGAGATACATGAAGGGTTATGCGACATGCACGCGGGTCCCTGATCCGTAGTAGCCCGAGTCTACGCACAGGATATTATTGGCCTACCATGCATAGGGATGCACGCGACATGATTCGCAAGTGTAGTGATTGCCAAGTACACAGACCAGTACCACGACATCCCCAGTAGGAACTTACACCCATTACATCCCCATGGCCATTCTATAATTGGGGGATCGATATCGCAGGACCTTTTCCCGTAGCTGCGGCGGGGAGTTAAGTTCTTGATTGTCACAATAGACTACTTTACACGCTGGATAGAGGCCAAGGCACTCAAATCCATCATAGGCAAACAAGTTAAAAAGTTTGTTTGGGAGAATATCGTGTGCCGTTTTGGCTTACCAGGAGAAATCATCTCGGACAACGGGAAGCAGTTCGTGGATAATCTATTCAAGGACTGGTGCGCAACATTGAATATCAAACGGCGCTTCACATTTGTTAAACTCCCGCAGACAAATAGTCTTGTGGAACGAGCAAATAGAAGCTTGGGTAAAGGCATCAAGGCACGCCTGGAGGAACGAAGTGACAAATGGGTGGATGAACTGCCACATGTTCTATGGGAACATAAGACTATGATCAAAACAGCCAACGGGGACACCCCATTTGCATTGGCCTACGGCACTGAAGCTGTTATACCAGCAGAAACATGAATGCCTACCATCTGCATAACGGAGGTTAATGTCGTCACAAACGACGAGCAACTCCAGATCAATTTGGATTTGTTGGAGGAAAAAAGGGAGATAGCGGCTATCAATGAGGCCAAGTCCAAGGCACGGATGAAGGCTTATTATGACGCCAAGGTTAAAGGTGTTTCTTTTCGACCGGGAGATTATGTCTATCGTGCTAACGAGGCATGTCGAGCGGAGAATACATGAAAGCTGGGTCCTAAGTGGGAAGGACCGTATGAGGTCATGGAAGCCTTAGGACGGGGCGCGTACAAGTTACGTGACATGGATGGTCGCGACCTGGAATGCACATGGAATATCTGCAATCTTAAAAGGTGCTATATTTGAAAGCTACGGCTTCCGCATGGACACTTCGTTATATTTGGCTTCAATGAAGATCCATGTGTTCTCTTTGTTTTGTTTTTTATGCTTTCTAGGTTCTTTTTGTTTTTAGGATTTCCCATTCTTGTTAAAACAAAAAACGTCAACATTCTAATAAAATGTCGTGGTGCCTAGCTAGCTCCACGACTCGTTTTTGTGCAAATTGTTTTTATTCTTTAGATTCTATTATTGTCGTATGGATTTAGTTGTTATTACTATAATGTGCTATTTCTTATTCATATGCATTCATTTAATAGTTGTACATGTACTATACGCCTCCAAGCGGGTTAAGAGGATTATGTGAACCTAATAATTCAACTTGTCACATAAGAGGGATGCAACCCCAGTGACGAGGATCATGTATGTGACAAATCTAACATTTTCAGGTAGTGAAATATTTTCTCGTATAATATTTTGAAACTTATTTTTGTGTTGGTTGACGAACTCACAATTTACGGATTTAAATTTGGGCTTACGTGCATAATTTGGCGTCTTTTACGACTAAACCGGAAACCTTAGGATTACGTATTTACGTTTTTGAACTCCGTTTTTGATGAGAGAATTTTTATTGGATTCGTTTTGTGACGGTGATTCATAATTTATAAAAACTTTTTTCGTAAAACGACCCGAGGGCACGCAAATCGAGAAAACTAGAATCGAGAAATACCCGTAAACTAGTGAGATGGGACAAAACACTTTGCCCCACCCCACTAGCAATATGGGACGGCCAACATGACACCACACCATCAAGGTGGCATCATGTTAGCTAACACATACCATGTGTAAGCCTTAGCTTAACCTTTAAGCCATCTTTTCCCACTAACACAAAAACTAGCAACTTGTTTCATTCCTCTCATTTTCTACATGCAAACCACTCTAAAATCCTCTCAACTCTCCTCTCCCTGTCATCCCAAATAAGCTAACAAACACCATCATTGATCTTTTCTAGCCACAAACCACATGTTTACTAGTCCTATTAAGGTGTTCTCTTGAAGCCTTGATCATTTGGTGGCCATATTAACAACTTTGGAGGTGATTTGCTTGTGTCCTAGGGCTGATTTTCCAACCTATGTTCTTGATATTTGATGGTCTTGGAGATACTTGTTGTGTTCATCAAGTTCTTGCCTTCCTAAAACAAGAAATCCACTTGGATTGGTAAAGAAGATCATCCTCTACATTTTTCTCTTATTATTTTGTAAAGAACAAATGTATTTTCTTTCATTTTGTATATGTATATGATGTATATATGATGATAAAAATGTTGTGTGGGGATCAAGTGTTGATAAACATGCTTAAAAATGATGATAACCATAAGAAATGAAGCTAAAATATTGACTAATTAGTTGGCTGTATAAAAACAGTAGATAACTAAAAGATGAACTGATAAAATTGCATGGTTTGATCCATTTACAGTAAGTAGATGATTTTATACACATGTGAGAGTTGGCCATGCAATGGAATCAAAATAATGAGTGAGATATGATAAAAACAAGTTAGGTGGTGTAATCTGAATAAGCAGTTTTGTAGGGACTGTTAAGGAAACTTAGACTCAAAATGGGCAGTAGCTATAACTAAGTTATATGTAGCACATATTATGAAGAATTTGTCATCCAAAAATGAGCTTCTAAGTCATTGCAGAACTCTAGATATGGTAAAAATGGTGAATATGAAGTTAAAAATCAGATTTTGGAAATAATGTTTATTATTATTATATAAGCACTCACAATATAATGTATAAAATGTAAAAATATAAACCCACTAACTTATAAAACTTATTTATATAAATGTATAAAAGGGTAATTAAATGAGTTAAATATATAAATGGTGGAAAAATAATATTTATAAGTAATAAAAACTATAAACTTGATATTTACGACTTTTTCGGCTGTCGCCGTAAAATTAACGTTTTTCGCCAAATAAAACTTAGACGACCAAACCCGTCTAATGTAAAGTTTATAAAAGTTATATACTGATGTATAGATAACTAAGACAAGTAAAAACCGATAAAACCCGAACTATAAGAATTACGGACATTTACGAACTAACTAAACACATTAGACTAATAATTGGACTTAATGAGATAAAAACTTGTAAAAAGAATTATTTGGGCTTAACCCATTTGGGCCCAACATGAAGGATATATATACTGATCATATAGGTATAAAATGGGTAAAAACAAGTTAAAGAACTTATAAAAGAATTAATGGACTTAAAATAGGTAAAATCGATAAAACTAGTAAACTAGTAAGGCGTTACCAAAACGTAAACACTAAAATGAATAAACGAGGATTTATAAACCCACTTGATCATCATCATATGTACAAAATCATCATATGTATATTGTTATTTTGATAAAATTCATTGGACCGAGTCTAAGACCGATTATTATTTATATAGGTTTCCGTGACCGAAGCACGCCCGTAGCCGATAATCCGCCTTTCATTAACAACGTGAGTTCATAGCCTCGCACTCTTTTAAATGTTTTATAAAATGATTTGTAAACCCGCGAGGGAGATAACATGCTAGATTTTTATAAAAATAGAACACAAGTAGTCCCGATTGTATGCTTAATGATATGGACCCGAATGATGCTATGACCCTATATTCGAGACTAAAAGGATTATTAGTAGTTAGGTTATGTCAATTAAAGTCCCATTAGCATGAATTGTGAACTACCGGGTTTTGGTAGACGCTTATGCATTTGATAGTACTATTTGGGGACGATCACCCCAGTTCGCGCCTTGACGGTTGATCCCCGTCGTACCACATTGATTGGTAAGCGAATTTATGTATGAGAAGATTCCATAGCGTGATTTTTGTGACGACACGCTAACTTAGATGGGCAAATTGTTTGTCGGGTTCGCGGCCCGCTGTTTTCATAGTAAGGTAACAATGTCATGCGGCTAATAATAATCCTAATCCAAATAAAAATGTATCCTATATATGATAACGACGCTATTAACGATGAATATATTACCTATCATGGTAATATAGAGACTGCGGTCTCATGGACGGTTTCAGATGTATGCTTGATTTATATATTGCCTGACTAGCAATATGTGGACTTACTTCCAATATTATACTTGTGTTCTGATTTTAAATGAATGTAAATGATTGTTTTATATAACGGTTTTCATTAAACTCTATGAATTCACTCGGCATTCGCTGATATGATTTTTGCATGTTTTCTATCACAGGTGCTTGAAGGTAATCCGGATGGAGATCGACTCTGATGACCCACACTTAATATTAAAAATGTTCATTCGATCTGTGTTTTGTAAACTTAATGACCTGTATAATTTGGGACCTGTTGTACACTTTTAAACCTTTTTATCGAATGAATGTTTGTTAAACCTTGTACAACCATTTTTATGTGTTGTCTATGATTGGAGTTATTGTGCTATCCCGTAACACTCTGAAAGACCCTTCCGCTGTACCGATACGAAAAATGAGAGTGTTACAGTTTGGTACCAGAGCTCTCGTTCTAGAGAACAAAAGATTTTAAAAACCAAGGTTTTGAACAAAAATTTTCAAAATCTTTTGACAATGAACATTTGAGAAAATATTTAAAAAATATTTTGACTATAACGGTGCCAGAGATCTCCGACGTTACCAACAAGCCCTATTGAGAAGATATATATTTTGATATATATAATATAATTTATATATATGTATATATCGTGATTTCATTATGTAATTGTTTAACTAGTATGTTATCCTAATACGAGATAAATATATATAAATGCAGATTGTCATGGCTGACCCTAATATTCCTGTAGAAAACCATGCTATTCCCGAACCTAATATAGAAGATGATCCTTATTTAGACTTAGTAGATTTTGATATTGATGATGAGGAGGAACCATTTGAGGATCCCGAGCCCGAATTAGGACTAGGAGATCAGATTGCCCCTCAGGTTGACTTAGTAGAGAATGAGATTGAGAATGTGGGTAATGAGAATGTGGAGATTGAGAATGCTGATATTGAGAATGACGATGAGATTGGGTTAGATGAGTTAGATGATGAGATTGACGACGAGGATGTCGAGGAGGACATAGGTATAGATGTTGAGGTTGATGACGATGAGGAAGCTGAGCTTATTTATCCGTATTATGTTCCAGAGGGCGAGCCTTTGCCCCTACCAGTTTGTTTGTCTGATTCTGAGGATGAGTTACCTAGGGATGAAATGTCTGAATCTGATTTTGAATCAGAGGAGGATGAGGATGACGATACACCTGACGGTACCGATGGTATTGCTACTCGTAGACGTGAGATAGGAGAGTCGTCTAGTACTCGAGAGGCTACTCATATTGATGGTCTTGCACCATGGGCCTTGAGACGTGATCTAGATGCTTCCCGTGTTAAGAGTTGTGTGACAGAGGTTGGATTAGGTGTTGTTCAGACTCAGGTTGCTTATTTGGAGTCGAAGGCAAAGGTTGGCGAGAAAGAGCGAGAATTGCTTAGTTTGGATTTGAGTGATGTAGAACGTGGTTTGAATGAGGATTTTAGGAGGTTATCGGTATTGGAAAGTGGTGAGTATGCTGCCATGAAGAGAAAGGTGAATTATATGGAGATTCAGTTGAGTGTGGCTCGTGCGATGCGTGAGAAAGCCGAAAAGGAGTTGAATATATCTATGGGTTGGAATAGTAGATTTTATGCCGACATGGTTGAAAGAGGAGTAATCCGTAAGCGCCCAGCTGAAGACGTGTCTAGTGATCGTCCGTCGAAGATCCAGAAGACGATGGATGATGGACCATCTGGCGGTTCTCAGTAGACCAGTATGTATTTAGTAGTGACCTTTATATCTTTTGTGCTTGTAGCTTTGACTGAACCGACTTGTTAGTAGTAGACTTGGCACAAATTTTGAGTGTATATAGTGTTAGAACTTTGATATGGATGTACTAAGACAATACTTTTGTTTCAGATCGAATGAAATATGTATCTTGTCTTGAATTCCATATTGTGCCTTATTTGTATCTTGACTATGAATTCGATCCATATTATATGAATCCTTTGTTGGGTGAATGCTTAATACTTTAAAATTGTGAA
This sequence comes from Glebionis coronaria, assembly GCA_025667525.1. NCBI lineage: Eukaryota > Viridiplantae > Streptophyta > Magnoliopsida > Asterales > Asteraceae > Glebionis > Glebionis coronaria. The sequence goes on along the minus strand of CM046876.1, from coordinate 336,352,774 downwards.
ATTATAGAACTATGCCGCCCAAGAAGGCTGTGACTGAGGATGATGTACGTAGGATTATTACGGAGCAAGTTACCGCATCTATGACTGAATTTATGGCAAATGCTAGAAATGAAGCTGGCGGTAGTGGAGCTGGCGGTAGTGGAGCTGGCGGTAGTGGAGCTGGCGGTAGTGGAATTGGCGGTACTAATGTGAATGTGAATGCTAATAATGTGAATGCTAATGCTGGAGGAAATGTAGGAGGACTTGGAACAAATGCACCTGAAGTTGGTGGCTGTACTTATGTGACGTTCATGAAGTGTGAACCTCTACCTTTTAATGGAACTGACGGTGCTGTAGGATTAAGCCAGTGGATCGAGAAGATTGAATCGGTATTTAGGATTAGTAAGTGTATGGAGGAAGATAAGGTGACTTTTGCTATGGCTACTCTTAAAGGTCGTGCGTTGACTTGGTGGAACGGGAGAATTGCTTTCATGGGTCTTGATGTTGTTAATGCTACTCCTTGGGCTGAAATCAAGAAGTGGATGACTTTGGAGTTTTGTCCTCGTAGTGTGATCATTAGGTTAGAACAAGAGTTGATTCATCTTAGAATGAAAGGTGTGGACATTGATAGTTACACGAATCGATTCCATGAGTTGGCATTGCTATGTCCTCGATTGGTTGAACCCGAAGAGATCCGAATTGAGCAATATGTGAAAGGGTTGACCAGGAATATTCGGGGGGACGTAACATCATCGAAACCACTGACCATTGATGATGTTGTTCGAATGGCTTACCAACTCATTGGACTGATAATTCAGGATAAGGAAGATGAATCCCGTGTTGGTGAGAAAAGGAAAGGAGACGGTGATCGTGTAGATAGAGGTGATTATAGGAAGAATTTCAATCGCCGTCAGAACCAGCGAAAGGGGAATGCAAATGCTCTTACCAACAATGCACCGCGCAACGATGATAGATGTCCTAAGTGTGGCAACAAGAGGCATGCTGGCGACTGATGGAAGTGCCGAAATTGCGGAAAGCTTGGACACAAGGTTGAAAGGTGTAAGAAGGGAACCATTTGCTTCAACTGTAATGAAGAAGGTCATAGGAAATCGGAATGCCCCAAGTTGAAAGCGATTGTACCTGGAAGAAACCCCCAGGGTGGTATCTACAAACTTGGAACAATTGAGGTGAAGAAAGAGGATCCGAATGTCGTTACCGGTACGTTTTTACTCAACAATCATTATGCTGTTGCTTTATTCGATTCGGGTGCCGATAGGAGCTTTGTATCCACTAAATTTAGTGCCCTTATTGATATTGAACCTGTTGAGATAAGTACCAGTTACGAGGTGGAATTAGCTGATGGTAAATTAGTGAAAACTAATAAGCTATTAGAAGGATGCTCTCTAAATCTCTTGAACCATTCCTTTCCGATTGATTTGATGTTGATAGAATTAGGTAGTTTTGATATTATTATTGGTATGGATTGGTTGTCGTTGAATAATGCTACTATTTTATGTGGAGAGAAGAAGGTTAAGATTCCTCTTAGGAATAGGACGTTAGTAATTGATGGTAGTCGAGGTGAATCCCGTTTGAAAATCGTTTCATGTATTAAAGTCCAAAAGTACATCAGGAACGGTTGTGAGTTATTCTTAGCTCAAGTGACCGGGAATGAGTCTAGGGAGAAACGATTGGAAGATGTACCTATTATTTGTGAATTTCCTGAGGTATTTCCTAAAGATTTACCCGGACTTCCACCGATAAGGCAAGTAGAGTTTCGAATGGATTTATTTCCTGGTGCTGCACCGGTGGCACGTGCGCCTTACCGATTAGCCCCTTCTGAATTAAAGGAGTTATCTGAGCAACTTAAAGAGTTGTCTGATAAAGGTTTTATTCGACCGAGCTCGTCGCCTTGGGGAGCTCCAGTCTTGTTCATTAAGAAGAAGGATGGATCTTTTCGTATGTGCATTGATTATAGGGAACTGAATAAGTTGACAATTAAGAATCGATATCCTTTACCTAGGATTGATGATTTGTTTGATCAACTGCAAGGATCTAGTGTGTATTCTAAGATAGATTTGCGGTCAGGATATCACCAACTTCGCGTCCGTGAAGAAGATATTCCTATAACTGCATTTAGAACTCGTTATGGACACTATGAATTTCAAGTAATGCCATTTGGGTTAACTAACGCACCTGCGGTTTTCATGGATTTAATGAATCGAGTGTGCAAGCCCTACTTGGATAAATTTGTGATTGTGTTTATTGACGATATTCTGATCTATTCTAAGAATGAAGACGAGCATAGAGAACATTTGAGGATTGTTTTGAAGTTGTTGAAGGATGAAAGGTTGTATGCTAAGTTTTCGAAGTGTGATTTCTGGTTAGATTCTGTGCAATTTCTTGGTCATGTGATTAACAAAGATGGAATTCATGTTGATCCTGCAAAGGTTGAAGCTATTAAGAATTGGTTTGCACCGACAACACCAACGGAAGTGCGACAGTTCTTAGGATTAGCTGGCTGTTATAGGCGATTCATTAAAGAATTTTCTTTGATAGCTAAACCCTTGACTAAGCTTACTCAGAAGAATAAACCTTTCGTTTGGGGAAGTGATGAAGATGGAGCATTTCAGACATTGAAGCAAAAATTATGTAGTGCGCCAATCTTATCATTACCCGACGGGAGTGAAGATTTTGTAGTGTATTGTGATGCATCTATTAGAGGTTATGGAGCTGTTTTGATGCAGAGAGAGAAAGTGATAGCTTATGCTTCTAGGCAATTAAGGAAGAGTGAGGAGAATTATGCTACTCATGATCTTGAGTTAGGAGCTGTAGTCTTTGCTCTTAGGTTGTGGAGACATTATCTGTATGGCACCAAGTGTATGGTATTCACCGATCACAAAAGCCTACAGTATATTCTCGACCAGAAGGAATTGAACATGAGGCAACGAAGATGGATGGAGTTGTTAAGTGATTATGATTTTGATATAAAATATCACCCAGGAAAAGCCAATGTTGTTGCTGATGCGTTGAGTAGGAAAGATAGAGAGCCTATCAGGGTGCGTTCTCTAGTCTTGACCGTGCAGAATAATTTGCCTGAGCAAATTAGAAATGCGCAAATAGAAGCTTGTAAGAAGGAGAATTTTGTTAATGAAGGGTTCCGAGGAGAAGGAGATCCTTTAGAGGATAGAGCTGATGGAGTGAAATGCTTAAGAGGTCGTATGTGGATACCTAAGTTTGGAGGCTTAAGAGATTTGATTATGTTAGAATCCCATAAATCTAAGTATTCCATTCATCCGGGATCTGATAAGATGTACCATGATTTGAAGAAGTTGTACTGGTGGCCGAATATGAAAGCTGACATAGCTATGTATGTTCTTCAATGCTTGACTTGTGCTAGAGTTAAAGCCGAACATCAAAAGCCATCAGGACTACTTCAACAACCAAAGATTCCTGAATGGAAGTGGGAGCGAATTACGATGGACTTTATCACCAAGCTTCCTAGAACATCATCTGGAAACAATTCGATTTGGGTTATTGTCGATAGACTGACCAAATCAGCACACTTCATTCTGGTTAAGGAGCAGTTCTCACTGGAGAAGCTGACTCGAATATACCTTGATAATGTTGTATGCAAGCATGGAGTGCCTGTATCGATCATTTCTGATCGAGATCCTAGATTCGCATCGAATTTTTAGAAATCTCTCCAAAGATCTTTGGGAACGAATCTCGATATGAGCACTGCTTATCACCCCCAGACTGATGGGCAGAGTGAAAGGACGATACAAACACTGGAAGATATGTCGAGAGCTTGTGTGTTAGACTTTGGTAAGAATTGGGATAAACATTTCTCGTTAGCAGAGTTTTCGTATAACAATAGTTACCATTATAGTATTAAAGCTGCACCGTTTGAAGCTTTGTATGGTAGGAAGTGTAGATCTCCTGTATGTTGGAGTGAAGTTGGGGATACCCAGCTCACGGGACCGGAATTGATCCGGGAGACTACAGAGATGATAGTTCAGATTAAGAAGAGGTTGTTGACTGCCCGTAGTAGACAGAAAAGTTACCCGGATGTGCGGCGGAAGCCAATGGAGTTTGAAGTGGGTGACCGAGTAATGTTGAAGGTATCGCCATGGAAAGGCGTTATAAGATTTGGAAAGCGAGGAAAATTGAATCCCCGTTATATTGGACCCTTTAAGATTTTATCTAGAGTAGGTCCGGTGGCTTACAAACTAGAGTTACCCCCAGAACTTCATGGTGTTCACAACACATTCCATGTATCTAATCTGAAGAAATGTCTAGCAGTGAGTGATGAGAAAATTCCGTTAGGTAAGGTTCGAATAGATGTGAAGTTGCATTTTATCGAAGAGCCCGTAGAAGTTATGGACCGTGAGGTAAAGCAACTGAAACAAAGTCGGATACCTATTGTCAAGATCCGATGGAATTCAAAGCATGGACCGGAGTATACTTGGGAACGAGAGGATGAAATGTGGAAGAAATATCCACACCTCTTCGATTTCAATAAGAAACGGACATCCAAATGAAATGGATCACGAGGACGTTGATCCCTTTTAGGAGGAAAAGCTGTGACAAATCTAACATTTTCAGGTAGTGAAATATTTTCTCGTATAATATTTTGAAACTTATTTTTGTGTTGGTTGACGAACTCACAATTTACGGATTTAAATTTGGGCTTACGTGCATAATTTGGCGTCTTTTACGACTAAACCGGAAACCTTAGGATTACGTATTTACGTTTTTGAACTCCGTTTTTGATGAGACAATTTTTATTGGATTCGTTTTGTGACGGTGATTCATAATTTATAAAAACGTTTTTCGTAAAACGACCCGAGGGCACGCAAATCGAGAAAACTAGAATCAAGAAATACCCGTAAACTAGTGAGATGGGACAAAACACTTTGCCCACCCCACTAGCAATATGGGACGGCCAACATGACACAACACCATCAAGGTGGCATCATGTTAGCTAACACATACCATGTGTAAGCCGTAGCTTAACCTTTAAGCCAACTTTTCCCACTAACACAAAAACTAGCAACTTGTTTCATTCCTCTCATTTTCTACATGCAAACCACTCTCAAATCCTCTCAACTCTCCTCTCCTTGCCGTCCCAAATAAGCTAACAAACACCATCATTGATCTTTTCTAGCCACAAACCACATGTTTACTAGTCCTATTAAGGTATTCTCTTGAAGCCTTGATCATTTGGTGGCCATATTAACAACTTTGGAGGTGATTTGCTTGTGTCCTAGGGCTGATTTTCCAACCTATGTTCTTGATATTTGATGGTCTTGGAGATACTTGTTGTGTTCATCAAGTTCTTGCCTTCCTAAAACAAGAAATCCACTTGGATTGGTAAAGAAGATCATCCTCTACATTTTTCTCTTATTATTTTGTAAAGAACAAATGTATTTTCTTTCATTTTGTATATGTATATGATGTATATATGATGATAAAAATGTTGTGTGGGGATCAAGTGTTGATAAACATGCTTAAAAATGATGATAACCATAAGAAATGAAGCTAAAATCTTGACTAATTAGTTGGCTGTATAAAAACAGTAGATAACTAAAAGATGAACTGATAAAATTGCATGGTTTGATCCATTTACAATAAGTAGATGATGTTATACACATGTGAGAGTTAGCCATGCAATGGAATCAAAATAATGAGTGAGATATGATAAAAACAAGTTAGGTGGTGTAATCTGAATAAGCAGTTTTGTAGGGACTGTTAAGGCAACTTAGACTCAAAATGGGCAGTAGCTATAACTAAGTTATATGTAGCACATATTATGAAGAATTTGTCATCCAAAAATGAGCTTATAAGTCATTGTAGAACTCTAGATATGGTAAAAATGGTGAATATGAAGTTAAAAATCAGATTTTGGAAATAATGTTTATTATTATTATATAAGCACTCACAATATAATGTATAAAATGTAAAAATATAAACCCACTAACTATAAAACTTATTTATATAAATGTATAAAAGGGTAATTAAATGAGTAAATTATATAAATGGTGGAAAAATAATATTTATAAGTAATAAAAACTATAAACTTGATTTTTACGACTTTTTCGGCTATCGCCGTAAAATTAACGTTTTTCGCCAAATAAAACTTAGACGACCAAACCCGTCTAATGTAAAGTTTATAAAAGTTATATACTGATGTATAGATAACTAAGACAAGTAAAAACCGATAAAACCCGAAATATAAGAATTACGGACATTTACGAACTAACTAAACACATTAGACTAATAACTGGACTTAATGAGATAAAAACTTGTAAAAAGAATTATTTGGGCTTAACCCATTTGGGCCCAACATGAAGGATATATATACTGATCATATAGGTATAAAATGGGTAAAAACAAGTTAAAGAACTTATAAAAGAATTAATGGACTTAAAATAGGTAAAATCGATAAAACTAGTGAACTAGTAAGACGTTACCAAAACGTAAACACTAAAATGAATAAACGAGGATTTATAAACCCACTTGATCATCATCATATGTACAAAATCATCATATGTATATTGTTATTTTGATAAAAGTCATTGGACCGAGTCTAAGACCGATTATTATTTATATAGGTTTCCGTGACTGAAGCACGCCCGTAGCCGATAATCCGCCTTTCATTAACAACGTGAGTTCATAGCCTCGCACTCTTTTAAAGGTTTTATAAAATGATTTGTAAACCCGCGAGGGAGATAACATGCTAGATTTTTATAAAAATAGAATACAAGTAGTCCCGATTGTATGCTTAATGATATGGACCCGAATGATGCTATGACCCTATATTCGAGACTAAAAGGATTATTAGTTGTTAGGTTATGTCACTTAAAGTCCCATTAGCATGAATTGTGAACTACCGGGTTTTGGTAGACGCTTATGCATTTGATAGTACTATTTGGGGACGATCACCCCAGTTCACGCCTTGACGGTTGATCCCCGTCGTACCACATTGATTGGTAAGCGAATTTATGTATGAGAAGATTCCATAGCGTGATTTTTGTGACGACACGCTAACTTAGATGGGCAAATTGTTTGTCGGGTTCGCGGCCCGCTGTTTTCATAGTAAGGTAACAATGTCATGCGGCTAATAATAATCCTAATCCAAATAAAAATGTATCCTATATATGATAACGATGCTATTAACGATGAATATATTACCTATCATGGTAATATAGAGACTGCGGTCTCATGGACGGTTTCAGATGTATGCTTGATTTATATATTGCCTGACTAGCAATATGTGGACTTACTTCCGATATTATACTTGTGTTCTGATTTTAAATGAATGTAAATGATTGTTTTATATAACGGTTTTCATTAAACTCTATGAATTCACTAGGCATTCGCTGATATGATTTTTGCATGTTTTCTATCTCAGGTGCTTGAAGGTAATCCGGATGGAGATCGACTCTGATGGCCCACACTTAATATTAAAAATGTTCATTCGATATGTGTTTTGTAAACTTAATGACCTGTATAATTCGGGACCTGTTGTACACTTTTAAACCTTTTTATCGAATGAATTTTTGTTAAACCTTGTACAACCATTTTTATGTGTTGTCTATGATTGGAGTTATTGTGTTATCCCGTAACACTCTGAAAGACCCTTCCGCTGTACCGATACGAAAAATGAGAGTGTTACAATGTATCCTTACTAGACACCTTACTCACAAGACGTTGTGATAAGTTTCCATATGTCGCGCTCACGTAGTGCTTTGCATGGTAAAGACGCACGCCGCACTTCTAGTAAAATATAGACTTGGTTTTATTCTAGGTAAGACGTGACTCGTCATGCGACACAGATACATGGTATCTAAAAAAGAATATAAGCAAGTTTCCAAATTATCAGAATTGCCGTGACTACCACGGAATTATACATATTATGCCAAATGTTTACAATCATAAAATGCCGTGGACATCCACGACCAAATAATTAGGTTACAAACCAAATTATCCAAGATTTATAACAAATTAAGGAGCACCCTACATGGGGGGAGAAACCTACCTATCTCCCATTGCTCCTCAGCCAGACAGGGCAATATCTCACCATGTTCCTTCCGCTCCTGAGCTTGAGCCGCATTCATATCCAGCACCTCGCTTAATGGCTGTTCACCAACTACGATTCTGGTAACATCTTCATAAATAGGAAGAGTGAGGTGGCTGGGTGAGGGAGTGAAGGGAGTCCGGGAATGTCCTTCGTCCTGAGAAAATGCACTAAGACTTAGTTTCTCCATAATCTCCTTGTTAGATGCATATTTTTTGGCTTCCAGCTCGGCCAAGAAGGGGTAGTGGAGATCTCGCATTGCGGCCATAGAAGCAGTCATCTTTTCAGCAGCTCCGGTGTTGAAGAAGGCATGCTTTGTGAAGTTTTGTTTCTTCCTTATTAGCTCTGCGGCCATGACCATTCCTTCATGACGACCGTGGTCGATGCCATCTGACACCAGGTCCGCAAACTGCTGAACAAATTGTGGGGCTTCCAACACCTTGGTAACGGCCAAATGCGTCCCGTGACCCACCATCCACCTACGCCCGACAATGGCTGCTGTTAGTTGGGGGTATAGCACATCATCACGCTCGGAGATAAGGGAATTTACTAGCACATCTTTCTGGGTGGACGCCTCCTTCAATTGTTCGGTCACGACCCTCTCATAAGCAAGATCCTCTTTTAGTTTATCCCCACCCTGGATCAACGCATGGGCGTCCTCAAGCTTCTTTGTGAGTATGGATACTTGGTCGGAGGAGGACTTAGCTGAAGCTTCTGTCGCGGTCACCTATATGTGATAAATCAAGTATTAGAATGATTGCTATTGCGGCATAGGCGTGATGCAGTACGAATACATACCTTGGCTATTGCAGCCTCAAGTTCAGTCTCGAGCTCGGCTACATGTTGGTCATGAGCATTGGCATGGGCTGACTGTTCTTTACAGTCGCCTCGGCAGTAGCAAGCTGGGACTAGAGGGCGGCAATCTGGGCCTCATTTTCTTCAATCATCTTTTATCTTCGACCAACCTTCCTCTTCAGGGACTCAACATGCTCTAAAGCAGCCTCAAATCTTACCCTCATAGAAGTGCCCATGGCCATCTGATGAACCAAGGCACCATTGTATTTATCCACCAGATCCGCATGGTTTAGTGCATTTACATCTCGTACCAGCCCAGGGGGATGCAGTTATTAAGATAATCACGACACTCTTCGGCCTCTCTCATCCGTGAAGCGGTGGTGATTTTCCAGTCGGGGTTGAACTGCTTATGAGGGCCGGACACCGGGACCTCTTCGGAAGCTGTGGGGGTACCTTCCTCAAAGGCGGGGCCGGATCTGGTTGCGGCTGTATGCAGCGCAGGTTCTTTCTCCATCTCCTTCTCTTTCCCCTTCTCTTTCCGTGCATTTGGGGGAGGTGCGGCACCAGCTTGCTCATCCCTACAAACAACAATTGGAATAAGTATTAAATATTGTTCGAGGAAAACCGTAACTCTTACTTGGATCATGGATATTTTGAATAAAACGATGCGGTAAACTTACACATTAGTCCTTTCTAGTGCTGATGTAGTCGGGGGAACTTGAGTGACGGGCTCGACATTGGTCAGCGGCACGACCGGATCCACAGGTGCAGCCCGCACCGTTTCGGAGGCTTGGGTGGTGCTCTCAACAGACTGATAGCGGGGGTGGTCCTCGCGCAGTTTTTTGGGTGGGGCATTGTGTTCACCAACCTCAGCCTGAGCAACTCTTCTTACCCGTTTGTTCTTCCTACGAGTGCGCTTAGGAGCGGGTTGGGCTTCTTCTTCTTCTTCATCATCTACTTGTTGCACTTCCTCCTCGTCATCTCCCAACATTTGGCGAAGACTGGAGGTGGTCCTCTCAATGTTGTCACCTTGCTCTTCCCCGTGTGCGGGGGGTAGCAGTCTTAGGCGGCGAGGAGGGCCCGACTTCATCTTCAAGCATCATGTTATCACCGTCTTAGTTATCGAAATCCACGGGGGTTCTCAAGAGTGTTGTTTCTTCTTCATCTGAATGGGGATCCGGTACGGCTTCCAGGGCAACTGTCACGTTCTGGGTATGCTCGAGGAGGGGTAGCTCGTTCTCACGTCTGGGACGGGACCCCTCTGGTATAAGTTTTGGATCACCTTGACGAAGGATTCCAAAGAAGTTCATTTCTGCCAAAATAAACAAAGTATGTTAGTTATAGCAAATAGGTGTATGTACGTCTTGGATGCGTGGATGCTATACCTACCTTCACCATGCCTCCTCCAAAACACAGGATATCTGTTGGACGAGCCGAAGTAATTGCGGCTAATCCCTAGCAAACAGAGGAATGATTCGGGTAGGTTTCTATGGAACCCTATTCTATTCCTATCTATTTCTTGGGAATGTTGGGGATTATATGTACCGGCGCGCAGAGGAGGGTCAGGAGATAATCTATGTTTAAAGACATAATCGGTCGGCCACACTACTGAATAGATGAAAAAGTAATGGTCGTACCAGTTTTTCAGTGAGTCCATGGCTTTATTATGGGATGTGGGGCTGTTTGGGGATCGTTTCTTAAAGGATAGCCAACCATTTACTAAACTAGGGGTGTAAAATAGCTGGAATAGCTCTACGGTTGGAGGGATTCTTCTTGCGCGACAAAGGATTTCAAACTGGCTGACCTTACATGCGCCTATACAGTGTAATTGGGTGATATGTACATCATAATATCCTAAGAGACCTACAAGGAAACGGGTGAAAGGAATGCGGTAGTTGGCCGCATCAAAAAGACGGGTGTATAGGCCAATCTTTCACTGAAGAGCCTCAGTTATGAGGTCCCCTGCACCAGGGAGAGAGGGGTGTAGGTTGCTGGGAATGAAGTACTCAGTCAAAAAGTCATCTAATTGCTCCTGGGTCATTACATTGAGCACGTATCCAATAGAGGGGTTGTTTCTTTGAGCCATTACTAAATAAAAGAGTTAAGGGCGTGGTATTCTAACCTGCGTAGGAAGGGATCCGTGCGTAAGTAGGTGATGATAAGAAGGAAAGCTCTAATGGCAGAAATGAAGGAAATAATTGTGTGTTACACACAGCCGTAGGGGCAGCTTATTTATAGGGTTGCCTTGAGAGTCATGGTCTGTTGGATGTATGAAACGTGTTTGCCACTATCCAACATCGTATGGTTGGGGTGTAAGTGGCAAGTGAAAAGTCAGGTGGGGCCCACGTGTCACTTTTGACTCAGAAGTTTACGTCGCTCGAGGTTCTGACTGTTTGCACTTTGTAAGTCAAGTGGCAGGTGAACAGTCATTTATGTCGGGATATGCGGTCATACGTAAGACCATATTCATTGCTGCATTTAATTTGTCTCGGTCGTCACGTGCGGCTGGGGTATCATTGGAGTTGAATCCATGTAAGGTTGCCATGTGCGGCCGAAACCAAATTTTGAAAATTTATCATTTTCTAAAGATCTTTCTTGGTACGTCCGGGGAGCATCTTCATAGTCTAGAGGTTACGCCTACGGCTGTAACAACTAGACTGGGGGGACATGATGACGTATAGGCCCCAGCCGAGTCATGAACCCGGCCCACGGGTACTACCCGTATCCGGCCCATCACGAATGGGTGGGAATAATGTTATTTGAGCTTATGGGCTTGGACAGTAACCGCACATACGTGTGCGGCCCACGGCCCGGCATGCCCGGTGCAGGGTTAGACATAATCATACTCTTACTATGATTAGGATTTATCCCATAGTACGATCTATGTATTGTGATCGCATAAACCTGGGGTTTCTACTTACGATCCAATAGCACGATCACAGGCCACGATCACTCACTGCGATCATAAGCCACGATCACTCACTGCGATCACAGGCCACGATCACTAGTGCGATCCGAGTACGATCGTTGGGTACGATCACTAGTACGATCCGAGTACGATCGTTGGGCACGATCACTAGTGCGATCCGAGTACGATCGTTGGGTACGATCACTAGTACGATCCTAGTACGATCGTTGGGTACGACCACTAGTACGACCCGAGTATGATCACTTGCCACGATCTGAGTACGATCCCCACTGCGATCAAGTGTTGCGATCAAACATTTTTTAAAAACGTGTTTATCGTGTGTAATTTTGACTTGGGTTTTTTGGTTTATCGAGGACCTAATTTAGGGCAGAAACCGGGTCAACACATATGCTATTGAGATCATTTTAATGATGCTTGATATTGAAGATAGACATCATGGACCCAGTGATGCAAATTTTCAAAAGAATTTTCGATTGACTTTACAATCAAAACAACGTCAGCCAAGTGACAAGGTTGCTAAATCATTGCTGATAGACATAGAGAAATCTAAGAAGCTTAACTGTGTGTGATGACGTATAGTCCCCATCCGGGTCATGAACCCGGCCCACGGGTACTACCCGTATCCGGCCCATCACGAATGGGTAGGAATAATGTTATTTGAGCTTATGGGCTTGGATGAACAGTAATCGTACATACGTGTGCGGCCCACGGCCCGGCATGCCCGGTGTAGGGTTAGACAGAATCATACTCTTACTATGATTAGGAATTATCCCAAAGGAGAGGATATTCACTCACCATAATTAGAAGATAACAATCAATCTAAATCTGGTGTTTATCCTTTCCTTGGGGCCGAAGTGTCACACCCCATGTGACATTCGTCAAATTTCCATCATTTGATTATTCGTGTAGTACGAGTATTTTAACTGCTTATCGACTAGTCGTTGTCATGAACGTGTTAATTTCTTTGCTTTGCGGACAAAGCCCTTTTTAGGGAGAGCATATGTAACATCTCTATGTTTCGCGACTATTTAGTTGAATGCAATACAAGTTGTGAGCGTGTTATGATGTGCCGTACGTTTTATTTGTGCTAGTTATTAAGATTTGATAACGACTCGCACAATTGTCTTTTGTTTTGGGATCGTACGCTAAACGGTTTTGCTGTCGTGTTATATCAGTCGTGTCTAAACCTAAATATATCGAACCCGAGCCGAGTTTATCACAATCACAACATGTGTATATAACTGATTATTTAAACCTTCAATTTTATTGTCAAAGCTTGTCATACAAGTGTCCTAAATCAGTCACAAGTCTACATTCCACTTATAAACTTTATAGTTATTTGCCCCACTAAAGGACAACACATTTGCCTAGTTTACCCCTTTTGGGTATATCACAAGCAAGCATTTCCAGAATTTCACTAACCCTAGACTAATTATACAAGCTTATATACAAGTCCAAGGTAATGTCCAAAGTCCAAATACAAGTTATCACAAGTTATCACAGTCCAAAAATACAAACATTAAAATCTGCACAAGTCTTCACCATACAACTCCTGAGTAGAAATTTTGTTCCAGCCAACCTACACGCCTCGTCCGAACCTGCACAACCAAGAGCCTTCATTCTGTCCGAACCTGCAAAACCGAACGTAGCATCCCCTTTGTGAGTCTTTTGTCCTTTCGTTTTACTTTCGAAGTCTAGTTGTGCTTGTCTTTGTACGAACCTACGAATAAACGAAACCGCGGTTAGTCATTGAAATGAACTTATACTTTTAACCAAAAACAGTAAATTTCTAAACTTTTAAATACAAACATGTTTATGTTATCATCTTGCTGTCAACCAAACCGAGACCCATTTTAGACCAAATTGAGACCCGATTGAGACCAAACCAAGACTCGATTTTGAAACCAAACCGAGACCCAACTTAGAACCAAACCGAGACCATGTCCAACCAAAACAAGACTTCAATCATGAACCAACCCGAGACCCATGTTTAACCAAACCGAGACCCAATCAAGAACCAAACCGAGCACCAAAACAAACCAACCAAAGTCCTATTTTCTGCCAAATTAATTACCATTCTTACCAAACAAACCCAAATCTTAATCAAGCTTTCTTTTACAAGAAAACCTTAACCATGCCGCGTGTTTATAGAAACCCCCAATCGAAACCCTAATCATGTAACATCTTTTTAAACATTTCATTTACATTGAGACATTTCAGAAACACCACCTAAACACGAGTAACATTCGATAATATAAAAACCCCCAATTTTCAGAAAACCCTAGATTTACTTTTATTAATTAAAATGCTAATTAAACCTAATCTAAACCCAAACCCCTTAATTAATTTAATTAAAAGTGAGTTTTACAAAAACCCCCAAATAACCGAAACCCTAATTTTTATAAATCGACTTTATATTAAAATTAGTTTGATTTTATAAATGGAAACATCAATTAATTACGTTTTAAACTGATTTTGATGAAAACCCCCAAATATTTCAAAACCCTAATTTTGTTTACTTTCAATCCGAGAATCACGATTTATAACAAATATGTACAAATAAATTAAACCACTGATATTCATTAAATCAAAGATCAATTAATCTTTTTTTAAAAGGAATAAAGGAAAATAAACTTATCTTGATTTTGGTATTTGATTTACGAACCGCAAGAAGAACACCATCAGAAAAACCCAAACGGTTGATGTGGGGATTAACCCACATCTCACGCGATATAAGAACCTCAAACCACCCATGTTTAATCTTATAACACAAACCGATTAGATGATAACCCTAGAAAGGGATAGAACCAATCTAGGTTTAGAGAGAGAGAGAGTTTGGGACGGTGGAGGAAATATCGAGAGAGGAGAGAGAGAGTCAACTCCAGTTATGGGGTTATGTGTGATAAACACACGCGTATACTCTTTTCGTTCCTTGTTTAATCCGCCAGTGGACCGGGCCGGGTCAATGACCCTTGGGCCGGTTTGCTGGGTAAATGTTTTGGACCCCCATTTTGGGCCTCATGAGTTTATTTGGTTTTAGTTAAAGCCCAAACGAAAATGGTTAAATTTAAGTTATGTTTTGACCCATAAAACCCGACTCGTTAATAAACCGATTTTATTTAACGTACTTTTCAGTAAAATCGTATTTTCATAAAACGTATGGTTTCGTCAAGCACAATTAGGGTGTCGAGTCATTTAATCATACAAGTATTCGTATCGTAACTCGATTCTTAATTTAATTAGGTCGCGGCTAGCGTAACCGTACTCTCGAGCTATTTTATCTTCGTTCTCTTTGCTGAATTTACGAGGTGAGTTTATAGCCCCATACTTTACTATTTTCACTGCTTTTTGGGGTGAGACATTGCTTGATTTTAACGTTTGAACACAAGTGCATTTACTGATTTATCTATTAGTCTAAGTCCCACTAAAAACCCAGTTGCTTTGGCCCGTGAATCGTGAACCGTTAATTACTTTGTGTAAGCGCGAATGTTATGGATAGATCTATCGGGATTGACGTCCCTGTCTGTCTTGCCCAACAAGGGGACAAGCGGGCACAGTTTCATTTGAATCTGATATAGGATGTCGTGGGTTTAGGCATCTAGTTTGGGCTACATTTATATGATTATACTGCCGGTGTTGTTAACGCTTCGGTGTCACGAGCTTAGACTGTAATAAATACTTTTGGGATGACTTTGTATATGTTATATTGTCATCACATTTGGGAAAATCTTGTGGTTCATTAAACCTTTCAAACTAACTAAACCTATGAACTCACCAACTTTATGTTGACACTTTAGCAATGTTTTTCTCAGGTATTAAGAAGGAAGATGCTAAATGAGGTCTCATGCATTGCCGTCATTTCTTTGAAACAACGATCATTTGTACCATTTAAGAAAACTATGTTTTGTAACTGTATCCAGTTTATGCTTCCGCACTTTGTTAAAACAACTTATTTTATTAATTACAAGTGATCTATTTTTTTCCGAACGTCTCATGTAGAGGTCGTTCTTTGTGACTATGTGTGTATGATAATCATGACGTCACCACTCCCTTGTCGCCATTATACTCTGATATTTTGGGAGTGTGACAGATTGGTATCAGAGCACTAGTTATAGAGAACTAGGTTGCATTAGTAATTCTAGACTATAACTGCTCTATGTTTAATCGATTATCATACAGATTGTAAGTATTAAGTATATGTAGATACATAAGTAATAAATGGGATACATGTGAATTAACAATTACGAGGTATATTTACATGGGTTACATGTGCAACAACAAAATCTGAATTATGTTATATGGGTTACATGTGGATTCAACAATGATTGCTATGTTATGTTAATGTCCTTTTTATGGACTAATTTTATGAGATATTTACACACCTTTATTTTGTTTATGATTACAGCGATGTCTTCATCCGATGAGTCCACGTCTACAGGAGCGTACTACAACCGTAGTTCGCAGTCGACCATCAGTTCATCAGTAGGACTACCTAGAGGATCGCCGTCAGGATATCCGTGGTACCGGATGGTTTCAGATGATGATGTAGAGAGAGAAGTTGAGGAAGTTCGTCATTCACCGATTCGTATTCCTGACGCATCAGCTGACGATGTGCTTAGCCTAGAAGGCGGGGGAGAGGATGACATGGACACTGACGTGGTGCAGTCACCAGGTCAGGCATCAGTGACTGGAGATGAGACGGTAGAGGAGACAGAGGATGATGGGATGGAGTTTACAGATGGGGAAGGAGAGCCTATGGAGGTCACAGACACTGAGAACCCTCCTACTGCATATGCTGCTACTCCTGAGGTTTCCCTAGCACACATCTCCTCATCTTCATCTGAAGACGAAGGAGAAAGGACTGCTATTCCTGCTCCAGCACCTGGTACTCTACCTTTCTACTATGTGAGACGACGTCTTCGGGGGAGAGCTTCTCGACCACCACTTTCACCTTACAGACCCCTCATACCTTTCACTGCCACTGACAGGCATGCAGCCCGCACACCTGCCAGTTCTGTCCCAGAGGCACCATTACTACTACCACCACCAGAGACTGTACCTACAGTGTACCAGGAGATGCTTACTGACGCTGGTATCTCTACAGGACCGAGAGCTACGACTCCTATTCCTAGGAGAGCTACATCGACGGTGGTGATGCTTGGGGCGGCAGATGGTTGTGTGACGACACGGTTGAACAGGTTGGAGGATGCTGTAGAGGCTTTAGGTGAAGAGTATAATGAAGTGCAGGATAAGTTAGAGGCACTGACGAAGAAGAGTCCAGTCAGGGATGAGACAGTGTTGACAGTATGTGTGACCCGCCTACGAGGACAGCTTCTTACTGTTCTTGATCAGATGGAATCCATGCCAAACACTCGTCTTAAGGAGATTGAGAGCCTGATGACCCGTTGGGGAGTAGAGCCATTGGTGGAGACAGGCGGACTAGAGGCACCAGTGGATGACCCTGTTGCAGACTTGGATAAGAGGTTTAGAGCCGCTTGTCATGACACCAATGTTAGGTTGAGAGATTCCCAGGCTCGTGAGCTAGTGGTTGAGAGGAGATTAGCAGAGTTGGAGAAGGAGCTTCATCAGCGCCGTGAGGGCACTAGTTAGATTTATTTTGTACCATCGACCTATCCCTGTATGACCACTAAGCTTTGAAGTTTGTCTTAGCTAGTTGGTATTTTATTTTCTCTTATTATGTTATGACAAACTATGATGTATTATCAAACGATTTCATGAATGATATTATGAGTTGCAAATTGAGAGATTATTATATATTGTGGAGCATTTCATAATTGTGTTGTGTGTGCCATGCATGTTATGTCTGGCAAAAACTTATTATCCTATTACCTTGTTAGATTATGGCGCCAGTTAGAAGATCCGAAACGCAAAATCCGCCAGCCGCTACCGGTGGAATTGACACTGCCCTGTTAAGCCAAATGATAGCCGAACGAGTGGCCGAGGCACTCGCGACCGCTGAAGCAAACCGTACAGCTAGCACACAGGAGGAGACCAACCAAGGAGCTACAAATGCTATTGCACGTACTTGTACCTACAAGGAATTTCGTGCAGTTACGCAAGTAAGTTTCCACGGTACTGAAGGAGCAGTAGGATTAACCCGATGGTTTGAGAAGCTAGAATCTCAATTTGGGATTAGCAATGTCGCTGAAGCCGACAAGGTGAAGTTTGCGTCAAGCACGTTAGTGGATGGTGCTTTGACTTGGTGGAACGTCTATGCTCGTGCAGTGACCATTGACGTTGCCCAAGCGACGCCCTGGAGTGAATTTAAAGCTATGTTCGTGAGGAAATACTGTCCCCGAAATGAAGTCAAGCAGATGGAAGTTGAGCTGTGGAACCTAAAGGTCAAGGGTACTGCTCTTACTGCTTACAATCAGCGCTTTCAGGAGCTGATTTTGTTATGTCCTGAAATGGTGCCCAACGATGACCGATTGTTGGAGCGCTACATTGAAGGACTACCTTTGAGCATCAAAGGGAATGTGACTTCATCCAAGCCGACTGATTTGCACGAGGCAATCGACATGGCTCAGAGTCTGATGTACCAAGTGGTACAGGAGTTGGGAGAAAATGCTGGGGATAAAAGAAAGTGGTCTGGCAACCACTACAACAGCAATACCAACGACAACAACAACCCAAGCAGCTACAACCAGAACAAGCGTCAAGAAGTAGCAAGAGTGTTCGCTGCTGGACAAGGAAATACTGGGAACTACGCTGGGAGACTACCTTTCTGCGGAAAATGTGGTCGACACCACGAAGGAGCATGTCCCCCTACGTGCTACAATTGTGGGAAGGCGGGACATAAGGCAAAGGAATGCCGAGCACCACCTCGTGCTACTAATCAAAGAGGACCTGGAACGCAAGGTGGCCAAGGAGCAAATGTCACTTGCTTCGGATGTGGAGAGAAAGGTCACTACAAGAACAAATGTCCGAGCGGTGGAAACCAAGGTCGTAATAACCAGATTCGAGGGAATCAAAATCAGAACCAAGGGAACCAGAAGCAGAATCAAGGGAACCGAGGAGGGAATAACCGAGCCACAACTAGTACTCCTGGAGGATTCACGGCACCTAGCAAAGTGTATCATCTCTGTGCTGAAGCTGCTGTGCAAGACAACAATGTTGTGACTGGTACGTTCCTAGTCAATAACAACTATGCTTCAGTACTATTTGATTCTGGTGCGGATAGGAGTTTTGTGTCGTCTATATTTAGTGAACGCCTAAATGTTACCCCTACTGCGTTAGACGTTAAGTATAATGTAGAATTAGCCGATGGGAAGTCAGTAACCACCGACGTTATTCTGAAAGGATGTAGTGTAAGACTACAAGGTCGTTCGTTTAGTATCGACCTACTCCCTATAGAATTGGGAAGTTTTGACGTCATCATTGGAATGGATTGGATGTCGAAGCATCACGCAGAGATTGTATGTCATGAGAAGTGTGTCCGTGTTCCTTATGGAAACGACGTACTCATCATACAAGGCGAAAGAAGTGGTGTGAAGAATGGATCAAGATTGGAAGTCATCTCATGTATCAGGACCCAAAGATACATTGAGAAGGGATGTCCGGTATTCTTGGTTCAAGTAACACAAAAGGAAGAAGAAGAAGATCGCGAGAAGAAGGTGGAAGATGTACCGATCGTTAGAGACTTTCCGGACGTATTTCCAGAGGATTTACCCGGACTACCACCAGCACGGCAAGTGGAGTTTCACATCGAGCTTACACCAGGAGCCGCGCCTGTTGCTAGAGCCCCATACCGCCTAGCACCAGCCGAGATGACAGAGTTAGCTGAACAGATAAAGGAACTTTCTGACAAAGGTTTCATTAGACCAAGTTCCTCACCCTGGGGAGCGCCAGTCTTATTTGTCAAAAAGAAAGATGGATCCTTTAGAATGTGTATCGATTACCGAGAATTGAATAAGCTAACGATAAAGAACCGCTACCCATTGCCAAGGATTGACGATCTTTTCGACCAATTTCAAGGATCTAGCATATACTCGAAGATCGATTTAAGGTCAGGATATCATCAACTAAGGGTTAGAGAGGAAGACGTTCATAAAACGGCTTTTAGAACCCGATACGGACACTACGAGTTCCAAGTTATGCCTTTTGGTTTGACAAACGCACCTGCGGTATTCATGGATCTCATGAACCGAGTTTGTAAACCATACTTGGACAAGTTTGTGATTGTATTTATCGATGACATCCTTATCTATTCTCGTAATGAAGAAGAGCACAAGGAGCATTTGAAGACCATATTAGAGTTGCTAAGGAAGGAGAAGTTATATGCAAAGTTTTCCAAATGTGAGTTTTGGATAAACACAGTGCAATTCCTTGGTCATGTGATCGACAGCAGTGGTATTCACGTTGATCCTGCTAAGATCGAGGCTGTAAAGGATTGGGCGACTCCAACAACACCCACGGAGATCCGTCAATTCTTAGGTCTTGCTGGTTACTATAGGAGATTCATTGAAGGTTTCTCTAAGATAGCTAAACCAATGACGGAATTGACTCAGAAGGATAAGAAGTTTGAGTGGAAGGAAGAGCAAGATTTGGCATTCCAGACGTTGAAGCAGATGTTGTGTGAAGCACCGATACTAGCCCTACCTGAGGGTAATGAAGACTTTGTGGTGTATTGTGATGCATCCATAAAAGGGTTAGGTGCAGTACTGATGCAAAGGACTAAGGTCATAGCTTACGCATCAAGACAACTAAAAGTGCACGAGAAAAATTACACAACTCATGACCTAGAGTTGGGAGCAGTGGTGTTTGCCTTGAAGATTTGGAGACACTACCTTTATGGTACTAAGTGTGTTGTATTCACTGACCATAAGAGTCTACAACATATTTTGAACCAAAAGGAACTCAACATGAGACAACGACGTTGGCTAGAGTTGCTCAGTGATTATGATTGCGAGATCCGTTATCACCCAGGCAAGGCAAATGTCGTGGCCGACGCTTTGAGTCGAAAGGAGAGAGTTCTTAGGGTGAAGGCTTTAGTGATGACCATTGACTTAGACCTTCCATCCTTAATTCTCAAGGCTCAGAAAGAAGCAGTCGAGGAAGAAATGCTTAAGACTGAAGATGTTGGAGGAATAATGAAGAAGTTGGAAGCACGTTCGGATGGAACGTTATGCCTTGATAATAGGAGTTGGTTACCATGCCATGGCGACCTACGATCCTTGATTATGCATGAGTCGCATAAGTCAAAGTACTCCATACATCCGGGATCTGATAAAATGTATCATGATCTAAAGATGTTGTATTGGTGGCCGAACATGAAGGCGGACATTGCTACATACGTTAGCAAGTGTTTGACTTGTGCCAAAGTCAAAGCCGAACATATGAAACCATCAGGATTATTGGTCCAACCCGAACTGCCAGAATGGAAGTGGGAAAGGATCACTATGGATTTCATTACCAAGCTACCAAAGACCGCAGCCGGATTCGACACGATTTGGGTAATCGTCGACCGACTCACCAAATCGGCTCATTTCCTACCCATCAAGGAGACTGATGGAATGGATAAGTTAGCAAGGACATACCTGGAGGAAGTAGTCACGAAGCATGGTGTGCCTGTGTCTATAATCTCCGACCGAGACAGCCGATTTACTTCGCAGTTTTGGAAGTCACTGCAGAAGGCATTGGGAACGCAGTTGGATATGAGCACCGCGTATCATCCCCAGACCGACGGTCAAAGTGAACGGACCATTCAAACCTTAGAAGATATGCTGAGAGCCTGTGTGATTGACTTTGGAAATAGATCGGATAGACACCTACCTTTGGTGGAATTCTCATATAACAATAGTTATCACACTAGCATAAAGGCAGCGCCATTCGAGGCACTGTATGGTAGGAAGTGTCGTTCACCCGTGTGTTGGGCAGAGGTCGGTGAAGCACAACTCACTGGACCTGAGATCATACACGAGACTACTGAGAAGATCTTCAAGATTAAGAGCCGTATGCAAGCCGCAAGAGATCGACAGAAGAGTTATGCTGATATGAGACGCAAACCTCTTGAATTTGAAGTTGGTGACAAAGTCATGTTGAAGGTCTCACCTTGGAAAGGTGTGATTCGCTTTGGAAAGCGTGGAAAGTTAAACCCTCGTTACATTGGACCCTTCAAGATCATAGAAAGGATTGGCCCCGTAGCCTATCGTTTGGAATTACCCCAAGAACTTAGCCGAGTGCATAATGTGTTCCACATTTGCAATCTGAAGAAATGCTTAGCCGACGAAGCACTCGTTATCCCTTTGGAGGAGATTCAGCTCGACGACAAACTCAACTTCGTAGAGGAACCCGTAGAAGTCATGGACCGTCAAGTTAAACAACTCAAGCAAAGCCGTATACCGATTGTGAAAATCCGATGGAACGCGCGTAGAGGTCCAGAATACACGTGGGAACGTGAAGATCAATTCAAGAGCAAGTATCCTCATCTTTTCGTTAACCAACCTACTACAACAACGTCTTGATTTCGTGACGAAATCTCTAAAACATGGGAATACTGTGACATTCGTCAAATTTCCATCATTTGATTATTCGTGTAGTACGAGTATTTTAACTGCTTATCGACTAGTCGTTGTCATGAACGTGTTAATTTCTTTGCTTTGCGGACAAAGCCCTTTTTAGGGAGAGCATATGTAACATCTCTATGTTTCGCGACTATTTAGTTGAATGCAATACAAGTTGTGAGCGTGTTATGATGTGCCGTACGTTTTATTTGTGCTAGTTATTAAGATTTGATAACGACTCGCACAATTGTCTTTTGTTTTGGGATCGTACGCTAAACGGTTTTGCTGTCGTGTTATATCAGTCGTGTCTAAACCTAAATATATCGAACCCGAGCCGAGTTTATCACAATCACAGCATGTGTATATAACTGATTATTTAAACCTTCAATTTTATTGTCAAAGCTTGTCATACAAGTGTCCTAAATCAGTCACAAGTCTACATTCCACTTATAAACTTTATAGTTATTTGCCCCACTAAAGGACAACACATTTGCCTAGTTTACCCCTTTTGGGTATATCACAAGCAAGCATTTCCAGAATTTCACTAACCCTAGACTAATTATACAAGCTTATATACAAGTCCAAGGTAATGTCCAAAGTCCAAATACAAGTTATCACAAGTTATCACAGTCCAAAAATACAAACATTAAAATCTGCACAAGTCTTCACCATACAACTCCTGAGTAGAAATTTTGTTCCAGCCAACCTACACGCCTCGTCCGAACCTGCACAACCAAGAGCCTTCATTCTGTCCGAACCTGCAAAACCGAACGTAGCATCCCCTTTGTGAGTCTTTTGTCCTTTCGTTTTACTTTCGAAGTCTAGTTGTGCTTGTCTTTGTACGAACCTACGAATAAACGAAACCGCGGTTAGTCATTGAAATGAACTTATACTTTTAACCAAAAACAGTAAATTTCTAAACTTTTAAATACAAACATGTTTATGTTATCAACTTGCTGTCAACCAAACCGAGACCCATTTTAGACCAAATTGAGACCCGATTGAGACCAAACCAAGACTCGATTTTGAAACCAAACCGAGACCCAACTTAGAACCAAACCGAGACCATGTCCAACCAAAACAAGACTTCAATCATGAACCAACCCGAGACCCATGTTTAACCAAACCGAGACCCAATCAAGAACCAAACCGAGCACCAAAACAAACCAACCAAAGTCCTATTTTCTGCCAAATTAATTACCATTCTTACCAAACAAACCCAAATCTTAATCAAGCTTTCTTTTACAAGAAAACCTTAACCATGCCGCGTGTTTATAGAAACCCCCAATCGAAACCCTAATCATGTAACATCTTTTTAAACATTTCATTTACATTGAGACATTTCAGAAACACCACCTAAACACGAGTAACATTCGATAATATAAAAACCCCCAATTTTCAGAAAACCCTAGATTTACTTTTATTAATTAAAATGCTAATTAAACCTAATCTAAACCCAAACCCCTTAATTAATTTAATTAAAAGTGAGTTTTACAAAAACCCCCAAATAACCGAAACCCTAATTTTTATAAATCGACTTTATATTAAAATTAGTTTGATTTTATAAATGGAAACATCAATTAATTACGTTTTAAACTGATTTTGATGAAAACCCCCAAATATTTCAAAACCCTAATTTTGTTTACTTTCAATCCGAGAATCATACGATTTATAACAAATATGTACAAATAAATTAAACCACTGATATTCATTAAATCAAAGATCAATTAATCTTTTTTTAAAAGGAATAAAGGAAAATAAACTTATCTTGATTTTGGTATTTGATTTACGAACCGCAAGAAGAACACCATCAGAAAAACCCAAACGGTTGATGTGGGGATTAACCCACATCTCACGCGATATAAGAACCTCAAACCACCCATGTTTAATCTTATAACACAAACCGATTAGATGATAACCCTAGAAAGGGATAGAACCAATCTAGGTTTAGAGAGAGAGAGAGTTTGGGACGGTGGAGGAAATATCGAGAGAGGAGAGAGAGAGTCAACTCCAGTTATGGGGTTATGTGTGATAAACACACGCGTATACTCTTTTCGTTCCTTGTTTAATCCGCCAGTGGACCGGGCCGGGTCAATGACCCTTGGGCCGGTTTGCTGGGTAAATGTTTTGGACCCCCATTTTGGGCCTCATGAGTTTATTTGGTTTTAGTTAAAGCCCAAACGAAAATGGTTAAATTTAAGTTATGTTTTGACCCATAAAACCCGACTCGTTAATAAACCGATTTTATTTAACGTACTTTTCAGTAAAATCGTATTTTCATAAAACGTATGGTTTCGTCAAGCACAATTAGGGTGTCGAGTCATTTAATCATACAAGTATTCGTATCGTAACTCGATTCTTAATTTAATTAGGTCGCGGCTAGCGTAACCGTACTCTCGAGCTATTTTATCTTCGTTCTCTTTGCTGAATTTACGAGGTGAGTTTATAGCCCCATACTTTACTATTTTCACTGCTTTTTGGGGTGAGACATTGCTTGATTTTAACGTTTGAACACAAGTGCATTTACTGATTTATCTATTAGTCTAAGTCCCACTAAAAACCCAGTTGCTTTGGCCCGTGAATCGTGAACCGTTAATTACTTTGTGTAAGCGCGAATGTTATGGATAGATCTATCGGGATTGACGTCCCTGTCTGTCTTGCCCAACAAGGGGACAAGCGGGCACAGTTTCATTTGAATCTGATATAGGATGTCGTGGGTTTAGGCATCTAGTTTGGGCTACATTTATATGATTATACTGCCGGTGTTGTTAACGCTTCGGTGTCACGAGCTTAGACTGTACTAAATACTTTTGGGATGACTTTGTATATGTTATATTGTCATCACATTTGGGAAAATCTTGTGGTTCATTAAACCTTTCAAACTAACTAAACCTATGAACTCACCAACTTTATGTTGACACTTTAGCAATGTTTTTCTCAGGTATTAAGAAGGAAGATGCTAAATGAGGTCTCATGCATTGCCGTCATTTCTTTGAAACAACGATCATTTGTACCATTTAAGAAAACTATGTTTTGTAACTGTATCCAGTTTATGCTTCCGCACTTTGTTAAAACAACTTATTTTATTAATTACAAGTGATCTATTTTTTTCCGAACGTCTCATGTAGAGGTCGTTCTTTGTGACTATGTGTGTATGATAATCATGACGTCACCACTCCCTTGTCGCCATTATACTCTGATATTTTGGGAGTGTGACACCCCACCATGGCGGAATATGGGGCGCGACGTATGGATATCATCACAACAACAGCGTGTCTATAGAGAGAACTAAATGAAATTGAAATATCATAGATGGCGACACAAATGTCGTGACAATATCTCAACAATGCAGGCGTCTAGGTAAGTAGGTAATAGGCCTACCTCTTACCAAAGACATACAAATAAACAAACATCAAACATATAGGTACCACAACGTTCACTTAATCAAAACACAAAATAAAATTTAAGAGGAAAGGGATTCCTCCGAATGCAATCCTAGCAGCCTCTATACTCTAGCCACTTCTAACTTCATCTTGCACAACTACCTCACCTGAAAATGACACTAAAATCTGTCAACATAAAGTTGGTGAGAACATAGGTTTAAGTTATCTAGAACATCATAAGAAACCTCGACATCCGTTGTAAATAAGTTGAAGAAAAACAATTTATAGTAATGGACCATAATGTGATAATCATGCTACATGCATCCACAACAAAACTCAAGCCAAGTACCAATCACATCTACAATTCACAAAGCACATTATAACAATCAAGAAGTATCCCGTCACACGCACAAGAACACACACCACACTATCCGGATCTTTCCCACACCACCTGTGGAAGATGAACTATATCCCCGTCGAGATATCTTGCCTCCGAAGAGACGATGCACAAGTACTCAGGACGGATCGTGCCCCACGCTCCACACACATCACAACTGGTCCCATAGACGCCCATACATCTATGTACCAAAGCCAATCACAATCCAAACAAGATTCACATAGCAGAACACGTACCAAAGCACATATGAGAACACATAAGCACGCAAGTCACACAATAACACATTTATGTCCACACATTTTATAACATAGTACTAAATCATGTTAAAGAACATTTCAAGTGTCATCTCCATCCCATACTGGAAAAAAAACATTTAAAAACATAGTAAAATGGGACTATGAACTCACCTGATTGCTTCTCCAAAGTCCTTGCTCTAGCCCCAAGCTAATAATCCAAAAACACATAAATCAATACATGAACCAACCTCTAAAATGGTTCATCAACCTATGATGGACATCTAACCCCCTCTCATATAAATACCCCATTTATAACTCTAAACACCCCATTACCCTTCCTTAACAAGTCCTTAACTTGGTTAAGTTTAATAACTATCCCGTTCATATTTTACACAAAACAGTCCCAGTTTTTAGGTCTCAAAACTTTAAGTCAAATGTCCACTTAAACATACCCATGGTTTCTGTAAAAGGAATATTCATACCCTTACATATGTTGGCTAACACCTCCCACTTGCCCTAACCTTAAAGCTACTGTTAAGGCCCCGATATACATATATCTACTTTTGTCATTCCATATTTCCTGATTTTAAACGTACTAAAAGTTTGTTACCATTAAGGGGTCTTACCCTAAACCACAACCCTAGCCCAAGTTCAGATCCTTATTACAATACATAAACCATCTCTCATGTTCGTGAGAAGATCCCAATGCAACCCTAAGTACCCCAAACAACCCAAAACTTAAAAAGAAAACAGGCTGAATTCAAAACTGTTTTGACCTCCGACTGTTGTAACCTGTTTTTGACCCGTTCCCGACCTCCAATTTAGTTCTAGTTTCTTGCATTGGAAAGCCACTTCAAATACCTTTTCAGGGGTATGTGGATCGTAAGATAAGAGTTTGTAGAACTTCCAATATGATCAAAACAATTGGCTCAAAAATCTGCCCAGTTTTTAAAAACGGGTTTAACAAAATCAACCACATTAATTAACCCTAATTCCTCTAATTACAAGCCCTAACCCATGTAATCATTATATTATGATTATTACAACATTAATTTACTGTTTATATATAAACCCTAACCCTTAATCCATCATAAGAATGATTAATTAAACATAAAAACAATTAATATGAAAAGGGTTATGAAGATTTTACCTTTTATTTAATGGAAGATGAAGAAAACCTAATTTTATGAAGAACCCTAATTTTCCTCTTCTTTTAGTCGACTATAACTCCAGGGAAAAAAAATGCGTTTGATTTAGTGTTGGGGGTTCCTTATATAGCCAAAACAATCCTTGTCCAACCCAATTACCACTTACCATAAATCTTTTCCTTTTTCCTTTTTTTTCTCTTCTAAACCGACCCAAACACCCCTAATTTCGTTTTTTTCTTTATTTTTTTTTCTTTTTATTGTTAATTAATATCTTATTAATATTACCTTAATTTACCTTAATTTATTTCAGCTCCTAAAACTCCCAAAACCTCAAAACCGTAAAACTAGTCAAATTTACGCGTTTTACCGTAAAAGACGTAAAATATACACTTTTAAAAAAAATCTCAAATTCTTAAATAAACTTTATAACTAAGTCCTAAATGACTTAAAACCATCCCGAAAAATATTCTTTTGGATAATTACCTCACCCGAGACCTCTAAATGCTAAACCGTAAATCCTAAAAAAAAAATACTATTACTATAATACTTATACGTATACGTAAACACCACAATATCACCATTTTCATTTCATAGTCACCACTTGTGAGCTCATGAACATGAAATAACCGTTCCTCGATTTACTTATGAGTACTCTATAGTCATAAACGATAACCACACCAACCTCGTTCACACAAAATAAACACGTAAACACACAATTCAAGTAAGCACACATAAAATAACCTAAAAGTAAGACCAAGTGACAAACCCAAAACCACGGTTGTCACACGAAGCATCAGTGATAGCCCATTAGGGTTTCACTGCCTATATAAGGAACCCCCAAGGGTTCCACAAAGGTATTATATTCTACGCACTTTCAACTCTCATCCGATTCCTGTAACCCTAACCGATTACTTACTCTCACGCCGGAGTCTAATCGTGAGAAAAATTCCCACGGTAAGCCTAGCGCGTGTTGTTTTAATGTGCAGGATCCCAACCAGATAATTCACTTGGTGTAGGAGCCGGAGTCCAGCCAACCCGAATTAAGCCTAATTCGGGTCTAGGAAGGATCACCCAACTTTTGTATCAACAGTGTGAACGTACTTGAGGCCGTTGAGAATTTTAAACTTGATCTAGATAATCGCGTTTCTAAGATTTTGTCCAAAGTTGCTAACTTAAAACAGAAAAATACACAACTCTTGGATTCAGTAAAGCTCACATGTGCTAATACCATTGCACAGAATAAATCATTGATTGAACAATTGAATCGAAAGTCGGTGGGAATATCTGATTTAAGGGAACAAATTTGTGATAAAAATCTGGCTTTGACTGAGTTAGAGGAAACACTTTGTACCTAAAAGGTAAGAATGTTGTGGATAACGCAGCCACTGTCTCAACATCGTCCTCTAGTGCAATACAAAGGAACCTTATCGCTGTCACACCACTTAACAAGGGCGCTAGGACTAAACCATCTCAAACATTGGTCACTAAAGATAAGGCAAAATCAAAATCAGCTTCTAATCTTCCCGTGTTGCCTTCTACAGGAGTAATCACGACTACTAAGGCTAAAAGATCTAAGCTTAAAAGAAACAAGAAGAATGATAGGATCTTGCCCCCATCTAGTAGTCAAGATAAGAAGAAAGTAGAAGCCCACACTAGGAATGTTATTTCTGTATTGAATAAAAAGAAACATGTAGCTAAACCTAAAGGCTCTGCGGTTGTGCAACGTTCTAAGCCTACTGTGAATTCTAATTTGAAATGTTGGAATTGCAATGAATGTATGTTTTCTAGTCGTCATGATTCTTTCCTTATTGACCATGTGAATGAGATGAATTCCTGGAAAAATGGTTTAGAATGGAAACCGAATTGGAATGTGTTAACCCAAGTTGGTTGGATGTGGCGTCCCACTGGTAGAACTTTCACTATAGTAGGAAATGCGTGCCCTTTAACTAGGATCACTCCTACTAAAGCGAAGAAAGCGTGCCCTTTAACTAGGAGTACCAAGGCTACCAAAACACAAGCGTGTCCTTTAACTTGGAACACCAACACTACCATAGGAACCAAGTGCCCTTTAAATAGGTCTACTCCCACTGTAGTGCCCGCTAATACTCCAAAACCTCAGAAAGATGGAACAATAAAACCTGTTAGTGCTAAAACTCACATTAGAAAATGCAGGAAATCTAGGGGTCACACAAATGTTAGCAATTCTGATATTATTATATATGTATCTGCTAACACTCTGGAACCCATAGTTTCCAATGCATTGTCTACTATTGTTTTTGAAAACAGGTGGTCCAAATTGTTCTCTGGTATTTGGACTCTGGTTGCTCTAAACATATGACCAGAGATCGCTCTCAGCTCAGAAATTTCATCAGCAAGTTTCTTGGTACGGTTCGATTTGGAAATGATCATATTGCAAAGATAATGGGTTACGGTGAATATCATATTGGGAATGTTATAATTTCAAGAGTGTATTATGTGGAAGGTCTCGGTCACAACTTATTTTTTGTGGGACAATTTTGTGATGCAAACCTAGAAATTGCTTTTTGAGAGCATACCTGCTTCATTCGTAATTTGGAAGGGGTTGATTTATTGAAAGGTACTCGACGGAATAATTTGTACACTTGTCTCTACAAGACATGATGGCCGCTTCTCCCATATGTCTTCTCTCCAAAGCGTCGAAGACTAAGTCATGGTTATGGCATCGGCGGTTATTTCATCTTAACTTTGACGCTATCAATCATTTGGCGATAAACAAACTTGTTCGTGGTCTTCCTAAACTTTCATTTCACAAGGATCATTTGTGTTCCGCGTGTACAATGGGGAAAAGCACTAATAAATCATACAAACCCAAGACTGAAGACACTAACCAATAGAAACTATATCTGTTGCATATGGATCTTTGTGGGCCAATGCGTGTTGATCGTCTTAGTGGTAAAAATTACATCCTCGTCAACTTTGATGATTACTCTCGATTTACATGGGTGAAATTTCTTACAACAAAAAATGAGGCACCTAAATTCATCATCGGATTTCTCAAGATGATTCAAGTGCGTCTCAACACTACTGTCCAACGCATTCGTACAGATAATGGAACTGAATTTGTGAATCAAATATTGCTTGATTACTATGAAGAAGTTGGCATTTCTCATGAAACATTTGTTGCTCGCACTCCACAACAAAACGGTGTCGTTGAAAGGCGAAATCACACACTTATGGAAGCTGCTCGAACGATGTTAATTTACGCAAAGGCTCCATTGTTTTTATGGGCAGAAGCAGTATCTACATCATTGTACACCCAAAACCGGTCACTAATTCGTAAACGCCATGGTAAAACACCTTATGAGCTTCTCCATGGAAAAGTACCAGATTTATCATATCTTCATGTATTTGGTTCACTTTGCTATCTAAATAATGATGGTGACAATTTGGGAAAACTTCAACCCAAGGCTGATATTGGTATTTTCATTGGTTACGCACCCGCAAAGAAAGCATACTGAATATACAACTGTAAATCTCGCAAGATCCTCGAAACTATGAATGTTGATTTTGATGAGCTGGCGGCTATGGCTTCTGAGCAAAGCAGCTCTGAACCCGCACTTCATGAAATGGGACCCAGCAACATTAGTTCTGGTCTTGTCCCAAACAACCCTACTTCATCATCATTTAAACCACCTTCTATGAATGAATGGGATACGTTGTTTCAACCGTTCTTTGATGAATTCTTTACTCCTCCAAGTATTATTGCTCCAGAACCTGAGGTAATAGCTCCGGTAACCGAATTTGTTGCTCCAGCAACCGAAGCACAATCAGATACGTCTGCACCTACAATTGGTCAAGATATACCTTCCACGAGTAATTCTCAACAAACACATGTTTCAACTACCCATGTCACTCCTATTGATGATGAAGAGGATGATGATGATCACGATTTGGAATTTGCTCAAATGCGTGAAATTCCATTCTTTGGTGTACCAATTCCCGACCATAATCAAGCCAGGTCGTCCACCTAAGAGGAAGCTCCTACTACGGTCTACTCCAATCCATAGATTCGTGAACATGACATCAAGTGGACAAAGGATCATCCTATATATTCTATTATTGGTGACCCTAATCGTCCGGTATCCACAAGAAGTCAGTTACAAGAAAATACAATGTTTTGTCATTTTGATGCTTTTCTCACTGAAGTTGAACCTAAGACTCGGCAAGAAGCTTTTACCCATTCCTATTGGATAGAAGCTATGCAAGAAGAACTTAATGAATTTATACGTCTTGAAGTATGGGAACTTGTCCCATGCCCGGATCAAGTGCAGTTACTCACTTTGAAATGGGTTTACAAGGTGAAACTCGACGACTTAGGCGGAATATTGAAGAAAAAAGCTCGACTAGTAGCTCGTGGATACAAACAATTATTGGGCATCGACTTTATGGAATCCTTTGCACCCGTTTCCCGTTTGGAAGATATTAGACTATTCCTTGCTTATGCATCCCACATGAATATGATCGTCTATCAGATGGATGTGAAGACGGCATTTCTCGATGGTGAAATCAAGGAAGAGGTCTATGTTCAACAGCCGGATGGTTTTGTGAATTCTAAATACCCTAATCATGTGTACAAGCTTAAGAAGGCTCTCTATGGGTTGAATCAAGCTCCACGCGCATGGTATGGTCTATTGTCACAATTTCTCATCACGCAAGGCTTCTCTAAAGGCAAGGTGGATCCCACACTGTTTATTCAGAAATGAGGTAAAGATATGATTATGGTACAAATATATGTTGATGATATTATATTTGCTTCCTCGACTCAAACCTTATCGGATGAGTTTGGGACACTCATGTCTTCCAAGTTTAAGATGTTAATGATGGGCAATGTATTATTCTTTTTAGGTCTTCAGATATCTCAGAGTCCCAAAGGCATCTTTATCAATCAGTCCAAGTATGCCCTTGAATCACTTAATAAATATAAGATGGAATCTTGTGACCCCGTGGATACCCCAATGGTGGAACGAACTAAGCTTGATGTAGATCCACATGGAGTTTCCGTTGATCCGACACTTTTTCGTGGAATGATCGACACCCTTCTGTATATTATAGCCAGTCAACCTGATCTTCAGTTTGCTATATGTATGTGTGCTAGGTATCAAACTAGGCCTACTGAGTTACACTTAGCCACTGTTAAACGTATCTTTCGGTATCTTAAAGGAACCATTAATGCAGATGCGGATCACACGGGTTGTCAAGATACAAGGCGTAGCACGAGTGGAACTTTGCAACTACTAGGAGATCGACTAATCAATTGGGCATTGAAAAGGCAGAAAAGCGCTGCAATTTCAAGTACGGAAGCAGAATACATAGCTATGTCCAGTTGCTGTGCTCAAATTCTTTGGATGAGATCGCAATTAACCGACTATGGTCTAGGTTTCAACAAAATTCCGATGTACTGCGACAACAAAAATGCAATTGCCCTATGCTGCAAAAATGTTCAATTCTCCTGGTCAAAACATATTGACATTCGCTATCATTTCATCAAGGAGCAAGTGGAAAATGAAGTGATCGAGCTTTACTTTGTCTGATCTGAGTATCAATTGGCGGATATTTTCACGAAGGCTTTAGATCGCGCTCGAATGAAATTTTTGGCCGACAAGCTAGGAATGAGAACTTTCTCGCCTGAGACTCTAAAGGAACTGGCAGATGAAGCGAAAGAATAGTGGTGGAAAACTATTCTCCGTATCCTTGGTGATCATCTGTATATATATTGTTTATATTTTTATACACAAAAGCAAAATAAAAAAATATAAAACCATATAAAAACCATAAAAAATGAAAAATTCAGAAAAATCCAAAAATATTTTTACTTTATTTTTCAAAGGCATGTCTTATAGTACGATAATATTTACGGCCTTAGAAATGTTGATTAATATTGACACGGTGACATAAATAGAGTTCGTACAAAATTTGTAAATATTTCATAAAACATGCCCATATGGCTTGTAGTTATTTCTGACTGCAACCCGGTTTTCACATTAAAGTCAAGTATTTCTTATGAAAGCTTTGGCTAACAACGGGAATTAATTTTCTCGGGCAAGGTTTTCTTAAAACCTTGTAAGGGATCAAGTTTACTTTATAACTTGGTCTAACAAAAATCTATGTACGCTTTAGTGCATTTATTTATTAAAACAAGAGAAGTCTTGTTTTTATGAAGCTATCATCTCTACAAACATAGCTATCTACAACTGGTATCTACATACTCGATGCGACTACTCAAACGACGACTACAGCTCTTTCAATAGAACACGGGTCAACAATTGAGGGGGAGCAATTGTCAAGCATTCAAAATCTTCGATGCCAAAACTGCCAAGCTCACTAATTGGTGTCAATACAACAATACCAATCGTACATGTGCTGTCAAGAGATGACTCCAGACGTGACGAGGCGACCGACATTTGCCGACAAGAACCATTTGATCTAATCAAATGATGTTCTCATCAATCAGGTCCAACCTTGTTAATTCATTCTTATATGGTGAATATTTGATCATATTACAAATTGGTAGCATATCTCACAAATTGGTCTCATGAAGATTAAAAGAACTTGCATTTTTCTTCCCAAAACCTTTGTTAAAACTTCATTAAATCAATTGATCTTAAAAACATCGATTGGGTTAATATTTTTAATATGAGGGAGAAAATGTGATTTAATATGGGAAATTATCACAAATGGTTTGACTTAACGTGATGGCTCATCCCGACATATGCGAAATGTTTTCGAATATCATGGCATATGTTTAGGGGGATCAAAACGGATTTGCTATATTGAAATGAATTTCATGGTGACATATACTTACCCTAAACCCATTTATTTCACGACGATGAAGATTGTGGTGACATAAGGATGGTAGGATAGGTTAAAGTCCAATGATTCTTCCAAAACCGAAGGAATCTTCCCAAGGACATTCCATATCTAGAAATAGTAGTCCTTAGGAAAGATGGGGACAGATTGTGAACGTAGCTGAATGCCAACCAAGTACATAAGTTAGCACTTGAACAATCACAACAAGGTGCTAGTTATGACGTATTGGTAAGCATTGAAGGGGTTGAAGAATCAAAAAGAATTGTAAAGATAAAGGTTGTAAAGAAATAAGCCCTCCTTACAATCTTAGGCAGAAACCGGGTCAACACATATGCTATTGAGATCATTTTAATGATGCTCGATATTGAAGATAGACATCATGGACCCAGTGATGCAATGCACAACCCATCCCAGCTAACTCAGATATCTCTCAAAAGATATTTGTTTTAATAACACGGAGACAACGCATTATCTATTGATTTATTCACTCCGAAATTGGTATTGAGATGGTGGCACTCCTCTCCAACCTCCGATCACTAAAATCCAAAATGCACGATCGAGTCTAGAGCCATTTGAGATAATCAAATATCTCATTAGGACACACTTTCATAATTCCTTTCTTCTTCAAACACTGTGAGAAGTAAGAAAGATCTTAAGAGTCCTACGCAAAATCTTCATGATCTTGCCTGAACATCCGAGTAATACGAAAGTATTTACAATGCAGATGGAAATCCTTCTTGAGCGAATATCAAAAAGCTCATGGTAGGTGACTTGTGCGATTCTATATGAATCAAGCTTGTGATAACTAGAAAGCAACAGTGGTTTAATTCTTAACTGAATTTAAACATGTTCCAAGCCTCTACGTAATATCTTAGTGATTTTGATAGAACACTCAGAGTGATACCTTAGTGTTCATAGTGATGAGTAGAAATCCTTCTAGTGTTGAACTTAAATAGCACTTGGTAGGTAACTTGCAAGATTCAATATGAATCAAGCTCGTGACAACTGGAAAGCAACGATGATGGTGTGATTTTTTAATGAATCAAACTTGTTCCAGGAATCAGAATTGATAGCTTCAATCATGAGGATAATTTTATCCAAATGATTCACTCTTTACGTTCACAGTCAGCTTTGGACGGTCGATTAAAGAGAACGGGTTTACCCGCGAAATCTTGTCAAGGAGATTTTAATTAAATCTACCTACCACAAGTACGATATTTTATATCGTCCAACGGTCTTCACCGACCGAAGGTAAAATGCTACCGAATTAGAATGAAATGTTCAAAGCCATTTCGTTCGTGTCTACTTATCTTGCGGCATTTGAAGACGGTGGCGTTGCGGAATCCGAGAAGAAGTCATCCCCGTATGCTTATACTTTATGCACTTAATACTTCATCTAATTCAAGAAAGCCTAAAAGTCAAAGTCTTCCGCTGTATCAAACTCTAAAGCTTTCAAGAATTACGAAGGTATAAGTATGTGGGACATGAAGTCACGAAGAGGCGAATATCACAAGTGATTGATGCACAAGATCAAGGCAAGAGATTAATGCTCAAGATTGATATCAATGATCTCATTAGCATGTTCACCAGAAAAGAAACATAAAAGAAAGACGAAGACTACGAGATCAAGACAAGCATAGGATGCTAGGTTTATTTTATTATTGTAACTTGGGTAACGCCCTTGTTTGGAGTGACCTCCCTTAGGGGAGATTATTGTAAATATGTTTTTACGTATTTAGGAAGATTCGGTCACTCCGACAATATATTAAGTAGTAGCTCGTAGTCTAGATATCTTTATATATATCAAACAAGGAAAAGCCCGATCCATGCTTGTATGACCGGCCCAATTGTAAGACCAAACCCATCTTATGGGCTTGGTATATAAACCCTCTCCTTAGATGGAGAGGGTGTTGGTTCACATAACTTTACACATAGTAAAAGTGTATTTTCATACTTCCTCTCACAAAGTGTGTGTGTTCTTACCATATTTCTATCTCTTTCTCTCTCTAAACATAAGCATAGATTTACAGTATTCTATAGATGGGGATTTGGAAGTAACCGGAAAAAACATCTAAAAAGCAATAGAAATCGTTTCCCGCAAGACGCTCCAACATTTGATCCATGAAGGGCAAGGGAAAATGGTCTTTACGAGTGGCGTCATTAAACTTACGATGGTCAATACACACCCTCCAACCGGCCACGAATCGAGTTGGAATTAGCTTGTTGTCATCGTTTGGCACAACGGTCATTCCTCCCTTTTCAGGGAAACAATGAAT
Source organism: Glebionis coronaria (assembly GCA_025667525.1). Taxonomy (NCBI): domain Eukaryota; kingdom Viridiplantae; phylum Streptophyta; class Magnoliopsida; order Asterales; family Asteraceae; genus Glebionis; species Glebionis coronaria. The sequence continues at coordinate 336,316,182 of CM046876.1, read as the reverse complement.
GGAACTCAACCAAGGGTTATCGGAAATAGGATAAATCATTCCCGCGTCAAGGAGTTTAAGGACATCCTTTCTGATGACGTCGTGAATTTTTGGGTTCGCCCTCCTTTGACATTGGACTACGGGCTTGTAGTCTTCCTCCATTAAAATTTTTTGGGGACAAAATTTTGGGTCGATACCCTTAATGTCGGATAATTTCCCCACAATTTCCCCTTTGTGATCCTTCAAGACATCGATAAGTGCAGTTTTTTAATCATCCGAAAGATCCTTCGCAATAATAACCGGCAACTTATCGTCTCCTTCCAAGAATACGTATTGAAGATAAGGAGGAAGATCTTTCAACTAGAGGATTGGTGGTTCCTCTATTGAAGATTTGGGTTCGATACTCATAACCTCCACTGGCGGAGGAAATGAGAAATCGTTAAGAAAATCCTTGATAATCGAAAAGTCCTCATCATTGTCGAGGTCTTCATTAGAAGTTCGAGGTACATCAAAATCATCCAAAGAAAAACCACCTCCTTCAAATGGAGTGAAGGATGGTGTCGAGTTATCAAGAATAGGATCGAGCATAGTGGGATTGCCACTATTTTCTTAATCACCAAAACCTAAAAATTCTTGTGAAAATTCTTCGCAAACGAAATCGATCATATCAATATAGTTTTTGGCCGCGATAGAATAAACATGAGAAAGTTTGGAGTTTTGAGTTGCATTTATAACAAGTTTCTCGTCGTTGAAACGTAAGGTGATTTTCCTTGCATGCACATCAATCAACGCCATTGACGTATCCAAAAACGAACGACCTAAAATAAGAGGAACTTGAGGATCCGTGGGAATATCGGCTACGATAAAGTCTACCGGATAATAGAACTTTCCTAATTTCACAAAAACGTCTTCAGCCAATCATCGTAGAATGATCGGCCATTTCGATAGACATTCTTGAAGGAGTAAGATTAGGAAGATTGAGCGACTTGAAGATTGCAAGAGGCATCAAATTAATACTAGCACCAAGATCGGCCAAGGCATAGTATTCTTCCATATCTTAAATACCAACCGGAATTAAAAATTTACCGGGATCACCGACTTTTTGAGGAATGCGGTTAAGATAAACAGATGAACAACTAGACAATTTTTGCAATTTCTCCTTGTTGTTTAACATACTCTTAAAGTTGGCGGCAAATCGAGGCATCATGATTAAAGCGTCGACAAAACTTATGTAAAAATCCAAATCATGAAACATCTTAGTGAAAAGCTTAAATTGGTAATTGTCACGCTCTTGCAATTTCTCCTTACGAAGTCTCGATGGGTAAGGTAAGGGTGGTGTGGGTTTGGGCATAGGCATAGCTTTTGGAATCTCGGGTTCCATTGATCGTAAAGGGTCAACCGTAGGTGTGGTTTGAGCGGTACTTCGTGAGATTGGGATTTTCTCCTCTTTGACCACCACCTCGGGTTCTTCCTCAATTTCCTCCACCGTAGGAGTAATTGGTTGAGGAGTCGGTTCCTTAAAGGTCTTACCACTACGTGTGGTAATCAATTTCATTTCTCCCTTCGGGTTTGAAACGGTGTTACTAGGAAGAACACTCGAAGAAGATGGTTTACACACTATAGCCTCAAACATGCTTGAAATTCTATCCTCAAGGTTAGATTGCCTTTTATCCGCCTTAAGCATCTATTATTTAATCTCATGTTGGCCTTGCTCCATTTTTTGTTGATTTTGTTGTAAGTTGTAACCTTTGCACGTTACTCTCCATTTTGTTTGTATGAGTCTTAAGTTCATTTGCAAGCTCGTTTTTCAACTTATTTTTCAAATCATTCTTAAACTCGGATCTTAGGTTAATTATCTCCCTTTGTATATTATCAAATCTAGCATCATTACCCGTTGCACAATCAACAAATTCATTTGGAAGATCTTTCAAGTTTTGTAAACCTTTGTTGTTGTTTCGAAAATCACGGTTTTGATTTTTATTTTGCATTTGATTATTAGTTGATAGTTGTAAATTCACACTCGTTTAGGAAACGAGGTAAAAGCGGTAAGTACTAAGTGAACGTTTAGGAAAGCGTAGGCACTTATGACCCTTTTTATGTGATCGTTCTCAAGGAGGCTAGTGTGTTGTATTAAGAGATGATTAAACGTTTGTGATTATGATTATGAAGAAAGAAAGGAGAAGAGGATGACGGTTACGATTAAAATTACACTAAGATGAAAGTCGTACACATAAAACCGTAAAATATGACGAAATTTAAAAATTATCCTAAAAATCCTAGAAAATTGCAATAAATCCTAAAAATGTAATTAGAGTTTAAAAAAATAAAAAATCACTCAAACCTTTTATTTAATTAAATAATAATTTTTAATGCTAATTAAAACCCATAAAAAATCAATTTAATTAACAGAAAGCCCAAAATGAGATTTTTCAATTGGTAAACCTCTAAAATATCTTAATTAAACTAAAAACTATTTTTGAAAAATTTAAAGTTAATTAAAACTATTTAAAAATGATTAAAAATTATAAAAATATTAAAATAATCCTAAGAATTAATTAAATGACAAGAAAATTAATCTAAAAATTTTAAAAATCTCAACTCAATGTTTTTAACCTAGGAAATATGAAAAAGTTGCAAAAATATTAAAAACTAATTTTAATAATAAAATAATAATAACATATTAACAAAAATACAAAATTTATAAAAATTTATAAACACTTGCAAACTAGTTTAATTTAACTTAAATAAACAGAAAATGAACTTGAAATTACAAAAATACCCTTAATGGGCCTCGAAATTGGCTAAAAGTCCAAACAGTCCACTTAATGAGCTTATTTAAGGACCAATAATAAAAAGTTGTCCAAATAAGCTCTAAACTTCCAGTCTAGCTTAAAATTCAATTTTAAACACAAAACTCTAAAGGCCCAAATACTGAAAGTGAGCTTATCACAGATTAATGAAATTCAACTTATTCTTAATAGGCTTGTTGGCCCATTAAGCCATAAGCTAATGCCATAAGTTGAAATTTGACACACATCCTTCTCTTGACCTAATAAAACTGTTTGTAAATAGAATTTTTTAATAAGCCCAACAAATAAGCCTGAAATAAGCGAAAGCTCTCTACACAAAACGACAAAATAGTCATTTTCAAGTTCTAGACCAATTCAAGGGCTGATTCTTTTTGCAAAATGTTTCAAATCACTTAACTAAGCTTAATAATCAAAAATATTTCCAAAAAGCACAATGAATAAGCTGGAAAAAACAAATAAGCACTTATGTAAAAGTCAACTAAGTTGGTTTTCTAGTAAAACCTAAAAGTCAAAGTATCAAATGCTCCAGAATAGTCAAATGGGTCAATTGAGGAAGATTGATTACAAAAACAAAGTTTTTGAAGGTCTGAATAAGCTATTTTAGCTTATTGATAAGCTTAATGACAAAATACACTATCAGTGGGAACATTCAGTGGGAAAGAGTTCCCACTTCCTTGACTATTTGACTTGCCTTTTTAGAGAGATTTACTTGATGATATTGGACAATAAGGGCACCCCTACAACCAGTGAGTTGTAGGGAGTCACAAACAAGAAAGAAATCAAAAATCCAATAAGCCAATTAGTACATTTTAATCAAACAGTCACCAGATCAGTCATAGACATGAAAAATAAGCAGTTATGAAGAAATAAGCAGATTAAGCAAGAATAAGCCAACTAAATTGAACCGAATGCATACACAAGCTATATTAAACTCAAATAACCATACATAAACTTGTTTCAAACACTGGTTTAAATATTAGACCAAGATTCAAGGTATGTGAGTAAACTGATGAACAAATAATGATCACAAAGTGACTTTGCTGATATACTTGACCACATATCCAAATTTAAACCCTCAAATCTATTAATCAGCTTACATAAACTTTGTTTAAGAACCTTTCAACCATAAACATGCATACACTCTATGTGTTCCCAAGATCTCAAGTCAAAATAGGCAAAATCAAAGAAGTTATTGCACAATTTCAGATTTGATGTTTAAGAACACAAATATGGCAAATATCAGCACACAACCAACTCAATATCAGATACAAACACAATGCAACCTGTCGACGTATAGTCAGTATTCGGCCCGGCCCAACAGGCCCGCGGCCCACACACACCTAACTTATCCTTTAAGAAACCCTAAGCCTATATAAACAGGGGTAGGGGGTCTCATTCTACATCAGGTTTTCTCTCATAACTACACCTCTTATACCACATATTCATCCGATACTAACTTGACCGTCGGAGGTGGACCCCGGGGCTCCGGCCTTGGGTCCACGTCTAACCTGTTTACCTTTGTTTGCAGCATTATTCAGCACCCGGGAAGACGATTAACGGCCCAGGAGAGTCGTCGAACCGGCCCAGCCAAACTATGCTCCAACAAGTTGGCGCCATCCGTGGGACACAACTAAACTATGTTCGTGTTCTTATGTTACTAGAAAGTAAAAATTATTGTTAAAATCGGTAACTCTCATACCTTATGAATTTTGATTTTTCGTCCGATCTATTATCTAATGTGGCACCATGTGCGAAACAATGATTTAATAAATTAGTCGCTATCGTATAGACTTTAAATAAGCACTTAAACAGTTGCGGTTGGCAAGGAAAAAATCAATGTGTTTAGTTTAATGGTTTATAAGCTTTGGAGTATAACCTTGGAATAAGTTTTTAAAATCAACATCACGTTTAATGCTTTACACCTGTTATTTATATGGGACAAAGAGCTCACGTTTAATGCTTTACACTTCTTATTTATATGGGACAAAGAGTTCACTTAGTTACCTTAGCAGTAATTATTTAGGCCAATAATTTAATAGGATATTATTCCTGCTATGCGGAAAAGCATTGTTCACGAACATCACGTTTTCCGAATTGCATGAATGAAATTACTTGCATCGCATCTTTCCTAACAGATTGTTTTTCCTTCATAACATATCAAAAGAATATATGAAACATATCTTGTTTTGAAAGAAAATAATATCTATTATTTGTAATTATCTTTTATAACAAAGATTATTTTGTAAATTTAATTTTGCATATTTATTCCTCATTTGCAAGGAGTACAGGGGACGATATTTTTCCCTTATTTGTAATTGCATATGTTTCCGTCTCGGCATATTTTCTTTTTGATATCCGCGGTCGTTCGGTCCCGCCCGCCTGCGATACTTTGCACGCTCAAAAATATTTTATTCTTTATTCGCGGTTATGACTCGTACCTTTGCGTTCGTCCGCACGTTCGGGAATATTTATTTTTTAACTACGGTTGTGAGTCGTGTTCTTTCGCTTTAGTCGGTCTATTCGGCTATATTATTCATATTAATAAAATATTTTACGCATATCTTTTGACTTAATAAAAAGATATTATTTATCTTTTAAATTTGGAAAGTAAATTATAATCTTTTCAAGTTAAAAAATATTATCCCATATCTTTTTTAGATAACAAGATATTGTCTATATTTTTTGAAATTATGATATTACGTATATCATCTAAAATTATTATTGCTATTTTATATATTAATAAAAGATATTATATATATCTTTTAAATTGGCAATGAGATATTATATATATCTTTTGATTTGATTAAATATGTTTTTCATATATGTCGCAACCCGACGTAGTAATATCGTGATTCATGGTCATGTCTCGTCCATCCGCAGTCATCTGCATATTCAACAATTATTTTATTTTTTATTCGCGGTCATAGCATGTACAGCCGCGCTCGTCCGCATGTTTGTGCATATTTTATTTATTAACTGTGGTCGTGAGCCGCACCTTTTCGCGCTGGTCCGCATGATTGTTTATATTATTAAATGATATTACACACATTTTTTTTTCAGTTAATAAAAAGATATTATCTATCTTTAAAATTTGATAAAGATTTATTATGATATCTTTCGAAAATCATAAAAAATATTATTTATATCTTTTTCAAGAGGTAACATGATATTGCCTATACTTTTTTAATATGCTAATAGATATTTTCTATATCTTTTATATTAAAAAAAAATCATGATATTTATATTAATAAGATATTACGTATATCTCTTCACTTATTAACAAGATATTATTTATATCTTTTAGCTTTGTGCGACTTTCTTTTATTACGATAAATATTCGCATCTTTCAATACATATCTAGATAGATATTTTCATGTCTATTATTTAGTGATTACTTATTATACATATACATATATATATATATATATATATATATATATATATATATATATATATATATATATATATATATATATATATATATATATATATATATATATATATATAAATATATATATATATATATATATATATATATATATATATATATATATATATATATATATATATGTTAGTCCGTACACTCGGATATCTTCTTCCTACGGGCGTACATGTACACATCATTCTCAGGTGGAATAAGAGGATTGAGTGAACCTAATAATTCAACTTGTCGTGTAAGAGGGATGCAACCCCAACGACCATGGATCATATATCCTTGTTAGACACCTGGCTATCAAGACGTTGTAGTAAGTTACGCAAACCACATGACTCATGATGGACTTGCAAAAGACACACTGTGCACGTCTAACAAATTTTTGTCAAAATTTTGACCGTCCTTATGGTAGTAGCGGTACGCCACACGTAATGGCATAGCCCATCCCATAAGTTAGTTAAGATACGTCTTATACTATGTGGCAATTCGCGGTTATGGCACGACCCATCCGCGTTGGTTCGCACGTTCGAACCCAATTTCTATCTTTAGTACGCGGCTATGGTACGTCCATTCGCGTTGGTCTACACGACCGTAATTTTTTGAATACTTGATTAAGTTTAATACTACTAATCTAGTGTAGCACCATTAAACTTGGAGGGATACTAGGGTATAATAATACCACTATTTATGTGCACGTCACACAAATATCTTTGGATATATTTCTTTGTCGCAGAAGTTCGCCTTCTGCCGGGTTATTCCTTTTCCATGGAAGTATCTCTTCCATTGGCTTATTCCTTCGCTGCGGTAGTACTCCTTCCGCGCGCTTCTTCCTTTACCATGGAAGTATCTCTTCTATTGGCTTATGCCTTCGCCACGGAAGTATCTCTTCCGTTGGCTTATTCATGCGCCGTGGGAGTATTCTTACACAAGCTCGTTATCTTTCGCCGTGGAAGTATGCTTCCACGTGCTCCTTATATTTCGCCGTGGAAGTATTCTTCCACGGTCTCATTATCTTTCGCCGTGGAAGTATTCTTCCACGGTCTCATTATCTTTTGCCGTGGAAGTATTCTTCCACGGTCTCATTATCTTTCGCTGTGGAAGTATTCTTCCACGGTCTTATTATCTTCGTAGTGGAAGTAACTCTTCCACGTGCTTACTATCTTCGCCGTGGAAGTATTCTTCCACGTGCTCGTTATCTTTCGCCATGGAAGTATTCTTCCACGTGCTCCTTATCTCTCGCCGTGGAAGTATTCTTTCACGGTCTCATTATCTTTCGTCGTGGAAGTATTCTTCCACGGTCTTATTATCTTCGTCGTGGAAGTATCTCTTCCACGTGCTTATTATCTTCGCCGTGGAAGTATCTCTTCCATGTGCTTATTATCTTTGCCGTGGAAGTGTCTCTTCCACGTGCTTCTTATCTTTGCCGTGGAAGTATCTCTTCCACGTGCTTATTATCTTTGCAGTGGAAGTATCTCTTCCACGTGCTTACTATATTCGCCGTGGAAGTATTCTTCCACGTGCTCGTTATCTTTCGCCGTGGAAGTATTCTTCCACGTGCTCCTTATCTCTCGCCGTGGAAGTATTCTTCCACGGTCTCATTATCTTTCGCTGTGGAAGTATTCTTCCACGGTCTTATTATCTTCACCGTGGAAGTGTCTCTTCCACGTGCTTCTTATCTCCGCCGTGGAAGTATCTCTTCCACGTGCTTATTATCTTTGCCGTGGAAGTGTCTCTTCCACGTGCTTCTTATCTTTGCCGTGGAAGTATCTCTTCCACGTGCTTATTATCTTCGCAGTGGAAGTATTCTTCCACGTGCTCGTTATCTTTCGCCGTGGAAGTATTCTTCCACGTGCTCCTTATCTCTCGCCGTGGAAGTATTCTTCCACGTGGTCCTTATCTCTCGCCGTGGAAGTATTCTTCCACGGTCTCATTATCTTTCGTCGTGGAAGTATTCTTCCACGGTCTTATTATCTTCGCCGTGGAAGTATCTCTTCCACGTGCTTATTATCTTCGCCGTGGAAGTAACTCTTCCACGTGCTTATTATCTTTGCCGTGGAAGTATCTCTTCCACGTGCTTCTTATCTTTTCCGTGGAAGTATCTCTTCCACGTGCTTATTATCTTCGCAGTGGAAGTATCTCTTCCACGTGCTTACTATCTTCGCCGTGGAAGTATTCTTCCACGTGCTCGTTATCTTTCGCCGTGGAAGTATTCTTCCACGTGCTCCTTATCTCTCGCCGTGGAAGTATTCTTCCACAGTCTCATTATCTTCCGTCGTGGAAGTATTCTTCCACGGTCTTATTATCTTCGCCGTGGAAGTATCTATTCCACGTGCTTATTATCTTCGCCGTGGAAGTATCTCTTCTACGTGCTTATTATCTTTTCCGTGGAAGTGTCTCTTCCACGTGCTTCTTATCTTTGCCGTGGAAGTATCTCTTCCATGTGCTTATTATCTTCGCAGTGGAAATATCTCTTCCACGTGCTTACTATCTTCGCCGTGGAAGTATTCTTCCACGTGCTCATTATCTTTCGCCGTGGAAGTATTCTTCCACGTGCTCCTTATCTCTCGCCGTGGAAGTATTCTTCCACGGTCTCATTATCTTTCGCTGTGGAAGTATTCTTCCACGGTCTTATTATCTTCGCCGTGGAAGTGTCTCTTCCACATGCTTCTTATCTCCGCCGTGGAAGTATCTCATCCACGTGCTTATTATCTTTGTCGTGGAAGTGTCTCTTCCACGTGCTTCTTATCTTTGCCGTGGAAGTATCTCTTCCACGTGCTTATTATCTTCGCAGTGGAAGTATCTCTTCCACGTGCTTACTATCTTCGCCGTGGAAGTATTCTTCCACGTGCTCATTATCTTTCGCCGTCGAAGTATTCTTCCACGTGCTCCTTATCTCTCGCCGTGGAAGTAGTCTTCCACGGTCTCATTATCTTTCGTTGTGGAAGTATTCTTCCACGGTCTTATTATCTTCGCCGTGGAAGTGTCTCTTCCACGTGCTTCTTATCTTTGTCATGGAAGTATTCCTTCCACGTGCTTATTCTCTTTGCCGTGGAAGTATCTCTTCCACGTGCTCATTATCCTTCGTCGTGGAATTATCTCTTCCACGTGCTTATTGTCTTCGCCGTGGAAGTACTCCTTCCACTGGCTTATTGTATTCGCCGTGGAAGTATCTCTTCCACGTGCTCATTATTCTTCGTCGTGGAAGTATTCCTTCCACTGTCCTATTATCTTCGCCGTGGAAGTACTCCTTCCACTGGCTCATTATCTTCCCCGTGGAAGTATCTCTTCCACGTGCTTGTTATCTTTGACGTGGAAGTATCTCTTCCACGTGCTCATTATTCTTCGTCGTGGAAGTATTCCTTCCACGTGCTTATTATCTTTGTCGTGGAAGTATCTCTTCCACGTGCTCATTATCCTTTGTCGGGGAAGTACTCCTTCCACTGGCGCATTCTTTTCGCAACGGAGGTACTCCTTCTGTTGGCTCATTATCATTCGTCGCGGAAGTACTACTTTTGTTGGCTCGCTATCTTCGCCCCGTAAGTAAGTCTTTCGCCTGCTCATTATTCATGTCACGGAAGTACGTCTTTTGTTGGTTCATATCTTTGTTACGGAAGTACGTCTTCCGTGACGAATTACTTTGCCCGGCCATGGAGTGATTTTTCCAAAGTTTATATCGTTTGGCCTTAATTAGACGGAGCCTGATCAACTACGTTTGGTTCAGGAAAAACCGCAATAAATTTTGGCATTCATTATCAGATATCGTGGCCGCAAGACGGATATAATATCCGCATAAACATGCCACAGAAGTACGTCTTCTGTTGGCCTTAAGACGAATGAAATATTCGCGCTATGCTTCATCATTAGTGGGTATAAGAAGTACGCCTTCAAATGTTCATGCTGCAGCATACGGGTTCCACCTCCACCTTCACAAAACCTTCTTATCATCCTCACGTTAGAGATGCATAAGAATGATACCTTGCCAATGCCAGTGTTACCCCGGTTATAGAACACGCTTTCTTCTTACGGGGTCCTTACCGTCTAATCACGGGAAACCAAGCGTTCGAGCACAACCACCCGTCTTACGTAAACATGTTTTCCCATTTCTTTCGACGTGGATATGCTTACATGTAGCAAATATGGTGTAAAGTCTAGTAACCTTGGTGACAACCTCGCATAGTAGACTGGGGGGGACATGATGACGTATAGTGGCTATGCTCACTATTCGTAACCCCAAACCATTATCTTTTCGCTAACAGTAGCCCATTACGAGTGGAGCTATATGTTACGGACGACCCACGAGGATGTCCTAGCATCAAGCCGCACACGGTTGTTTAGTAAGCGTGATACATGAATGAATCTAGCATAACATGATCATGAACCATATCATACTAGACTGGGGGACATGTCGACGTATAGTCAGTATTCGGCCCGGCCCAACAGACCCGCGGCCCACACACACCTAACTTATCCTTTAAGAAACCCTAAGCCTATATAAACAGGGGTAGGGGGTGTCATTCTACATCAGGTTTTCCCTCATAACTACACCTCTTATACCACATATTCATCCGATACTAACTTGACCGTCGGAGGTGGACCCCGGGGCTCCGGCCTCGGGTCCACGTCTAACCGGTTTACCTTTGTTTGCAGCATTATTCAGCACCCGGGAAGACGATTAACGGCCTAGGAGAGTCGTCGAACCGGCCCAGCCAAACTATGCTCCAACACAACCCTTAACACTAACTCAATGTCAAATTATACCCTTAAAACAGTAGACCCAAACACCCCTTTCACTTTTTAATCAAGATTTATAACAAAGTAAATGTGTGTAACAGGTTTACCCAAGCCTAATCTAGCATCATACCAACAATATCATGCAATATTACCAAGATTCAAGCCACGAGAACACTTTATACAACAGAAGATCACAAAATCACATAAAACCACTTTTCAAACAGATTTTTGGAAAGAAGGCTGAAACCTCATGAATGTAAATCTACACTCACGGATTGTTGAGCTTATGTGCCTAGCTAAACAAGGCACAAGCTTCCAATAGCTACTAAGAACAACAAGGTGAGTAGTAAACAAATTATTAAAAAAAATTGAAAAATGGATGTGATTTGATTCAAGCTTGTTCCCCACTCCTTGAATCCTCCCAAACCACAAGCTCACTACACCTTGATAATCTCCTTGTCTGGGTGTTATGATCACCTATAATCCAAGAGTTCAAGTGTTTGAACTAAGACTTAGAAAAATAATCAGATTTTTGAAAACTTATTTAAACTTGCACAAAACTTTTAACCGATCTTTGAAACTTCAAACATAAACTCATAACATGTAAACAATAACAGATTAAGTAAATTGGAACTTGGAGTTTATCACAAACTTTCACACTTTTTTATTCACTTGAAATAAGGATTTACAAAGTATGACCTAGGAATCCAAGAACAAAGAACAATGTATGAGTCCTATGCCTTTATATAGGCTACAATGAAACTAGAAATGCTGAAAAATAAAGGAAACCCTAGAATATGAACTTCTAGTTTTGCCCTTGGAAGTTTAGAAATTCTTGAACATGTGAAGATGTTTGGCTGTTTGTGGAGGTGTAAAGTGGTTGGCAATTAGATCTTGGGCCTCAAATAAGCTGAAGAATGAAGTTTTATTGTGGGTGGTTGGTTCTCTGCATGAATTTTGTCTTCTTCCCCAAAAATGTGTAGCAGGGTAGTTCATGTGACTCTTGGGGTGATATGGCAAAGGGTTTAAGGTTTAGGTTATGTTTATGACATCCTTAATCATAAATCTGGAGGTGATGAGGGTCTAATTAAACACAAACCCCTAATTTGTGTTCATCGAATGAATAGTGGGTTTTGATCCAGATTTTTGTTTAAAAAAATGTTTAGCGCGTGTTTTAGTATAACTAATTAATATTAGTTAATACCGGTGGTGAGTGGATGATGATGTGGAGGGATAGTGGCTTGTGATTGGCTGGTGGGATTTAATAGGGCACGTGTCAACATAGCAGTGGTCTATGTATCTTTGGTTGTCTCACAGATTTAGTCCATTGTCTTCCATTATTCTTTCATTTCAGTTTTAATAAGCCAAAATCAGATTTCCCTTTATAAACAAGTTTTGTTTTTAGACTTTTGCTCCAAAAAGTTTTGAAAAGGGATTTCAGGGACTTGTTTTGCCATTTGATGATATTTGAAGGACCAAACTTGTAATGTATTCAAACTTAAAGGTCTTGACTTGTATTGTTTACTTTGTGGAGGACTAATATTGACAAGTCTACATAATTGAGGGACCATTCTTGCTAATTCTTCAAAGTTGAAGGTCCTTTTTGTAATTTTGACAAACTTTAAGGACCAAACTTGTAATTATGAATATAAAAGGGTTTAAAGTGTCAATTCTTCAATAATGAAGGACCCTCTCATACAATCTTTAATTTTTTCAAAGGTTTTTCTTGGAAAATTAACTCTAGGGCCCGGTTCATTGTGCGGCTTCGTTTCCCGTGTTCGTTTTTGCTTGGTTCTTGTGATCTTTTGCCATTTTCTCAATATCCGTACCTAAAATATACATTGAACAAACACAATCATATATTTGGCACTTTTTATGATATTTTAAGCATTTTAAGCCCATTTTGGACGATGAGACTATTTATAAAAGCAGTATCATCACTCCCCCATACTAAACCATTGTCGTGCCCTCACGCAATGCTAGAATAAAGTATCGTAGCACCTCCAAAATTCATTTTTATGCAATTTTATTGAATGATAAACTTGCTACACTACTACTAATTGCACTACTTGCGTTTTAGACATAATGTAAATTTTCATCGCAATATGGGACGTTTAGGTTCATAGAACAAGAACAAGTGAATGCTTCGTTAGAAATAATTTAGTCGTCCTCAATTTTCACCCAATTCCATGCCAAGAGTGTAACGAGATCATTGTCATTATAAGTTAGTAATTCTAACACTACTCATATGCCCTAATCACGTACTTAGACTCCCATTTTCCTAAGTGGTATCTCTTATATTTTATTTTTGTCTTGAATGATCACGAGGATACATTTTGTACTTTTGCGATGATAGAGATTTAGGTCTAAAAATAGAGTCATAATGGTGTAAGCAAGACCATCGAATTAATAACCCCCCCCTAATAGACAACGATGTCAAAAAATCAAGTCAACAAGAAGGATCGATAAACACGGTTTTATAACGGTTTTGAACATGAGACTTATTACCAAGACTTTTATACGCCCTCTAACGGATGGGCCTTATTATCATAGGTTTACCTCCATCTTTTATTCAACTTCACTATGAAGCTTTTATTATGACTTCGGTCTTGCCTTGCCTTTTATTTAACCTCGCCATGAGGTGTTTATTATGGCCAAAGACGTATATCCTCATGCAAAAAGCGAATTTTGGATCTTTAAAGCTTCAAATATTAGGGCATAATTCACTTTTAGTTTCTCATAGATTTTTCAACCTTGTGAGCTTCAAATTGTTTGCTTGATTTAGGTGAGCACTTGAAATCTTATTATTAAGTGAAGCTTTCGATTATTCGGGTTGCCGATACTTCAAAACTGTGACATTGGTGATACCTTAATGTCTTCCCAATTTAATTACATGGAAGCTACTAGAAAAGACTAGAAAAGACTAGAAACCAACAATCAAGACTAAACCGCGAAGCCAATAATTATTAGCAAAATATATATACAAGCGAAGGGAGAATAAGCAAACAACGAGAACACATGAGTTTTTGAAAGAATACGAGTACTCTACGTTTAGCATAGTAACTTATAATTAACTCTATCATTTCTCGTCCTCATTTAAGAGACTTAGCCTAATAAAGTTAAGGAATCGAAGCTAAGTGCTCAACACGCACGGTCGAGTAAAAATTACTCTTATTCTCTCCATCGGAAAATCTACATTCGTTTCTTCAAACACTTATAAAATATGATAAATTTTTTAAAATTTGACCATTTTAGCCTTATTTTGCAACAAAACGATAAACGAAAAGATGAAAGTCGGAAAGCGTGAATGTTTGGCAAGGGAAGTATCTATTCAATCCCCGTACTAAAGTTAAACATTGTCCTCAATGTTTCGAGTCTAAGGGTAGGATACCCCCATACTAGAGACGTAGTTGAATTCCGAATCTAGCATGGAAAGGGTGTAACCATTAAATCAATAGCCGTTTATGAAGTGTGCTAAAAACCTAAGGTTAGAACATGTAAGGATATATCATGTGGATATAGAGAAATTCTTCAAAGCAAACGATCGATTGCTCACGTAGAACGAACACGAGAAGCTCCAATCGTGAAGATAATGATCAACTAAAAACCACATATCACAAACAACCACGAAACAAAGGTTGGAAAGGCACAAATCCCCTCACGTAAGCTACATTAGAATGCGATAATATGTACATGGATAAGCATGGGACTCCCCCACGAGGCACCTCGTTTTTTATTACCGAGTCATGAGCTCGACTCGATCCCCTCAATACTAATTATCATTGGGGAAGGTGACTTGGTCGAGGTAGTTCAAAGAGGTAACTTCCCCACCAAAGTAGTGCTTAAGCTTATGGCCATTCACCTTGAAATTGGGGCCATCATATTGAGCTAGCTCGATGGTCCCATATTGAAACACTTGGGTAACGGTGAATGGGCCAGACCAACAGGATTTCAACTTTCCAGAAAATATTTTCAATCTTGAGTTAGAAAGCAACACTTGATCTCCAATGTTAAAAATCCGGTTTTTAATTTTAGAATCGTGAAACTTTTTGGTTTTCTATTTATAAATCAATGATTTTTCATAACCAATATCTCTTAAGTCATCCAATTCATTTAATTGCATTTTCCGGTGTTTTCCCGCGGTCTCAATGTCATAATTACAATGCTTTAGGGCCCAATAAGCTTTGTGTTCGAGTTCAATTGGCAAGTGACAATTCTTCCCATACACGAGCTTGTAAGGAGTTCACCCAATGGGCGTCTTATGAGCGATACAAAAGGCCCATAAAGCATCGTCTAACTTATCCGACCACGATTGTCGGTTTTTGTGACAATCCGTCAATTTATGGTCTATATTTTATTTTCAAATATTATTTAAAAACATTATTTTAATGTTATATTATGAACTCACTTATTTTTGGGAAGAAATTTGGGTTTACGTCTTGAAGTAGCATCGACTACGTCTAAACCTGAGAATTCTACGTTACGTGCTTACGTTTACATACACCGTTTTTGGTGACAGTCCGACATTTCAAGAAAATAAATTTATTCGTGAATATTATTTTGGAATTTAAATTTGTGTTGGTTCATAAACTCACAAATTTACGAGAAGAGATTTGGACTTACGTTCATAATTTAACGTCCTTTACAACTAAACCGGAAACCTTAGGATTACGTATTTATGTTTTTGAACTCCGTTTTTGATGAGACAATTTTCATTAGATTCGTTTTGTGCCGTTGATTCATAATTTATAAAAACGTTTTTCGTAAAACGACCCGAGGACACGCAAATCGAGGAAACTAGAATCGAGGAGTACCCGTAAATTAGTGGGATGAGACAAGTTTACACTTGCCTCACCCTACTCATGGGATGGCTAAATAAGCTCCACCAACACCCATGAGGTGTCCACTTGTAGTTACAAGTTGCTACACTTGTCTTGTAAGCTTTGATAAACAAGCTACCAACACAAAACCACTTCACCTAAACCATCTAACTCATTTTTACATGCAACAACACATAAAACTCTCTCTCTCTACACCATTTTCGTCCACCATGCTCCCAAAACACCCCATTTGATCAAAATTTAACCATAATATCTTGTGTTATTCACACATATGATGGAAACCTTTTGAAGACTTGTTGATTGGAGGTGATTTTAACAACTAGCAAGGAGTTTCCATAGAGATCAAGGGCTGATTTTTGGAGAAGTCTACAAATATTTGGTGATCCTAGAATTGGTGTTGATATCTCATAAGATTGGTTACCCAAAACCAAGTCTTGTTCATCATCAACCTCACCTTTTCATCACTTTGGTGGTATAGAGTTTGTTCTTCCTATCCTTTTTGTTATTTTTAATATGTAATCTTGTATCTTCTTTATTTATGTATATGTATATGATGATGAATGATGATAAAAATATTATGTGGGGATTTGGTGTTGATAAACTTGGATAAAAAGAATGGAAAACCATATGTAAAAAGGTTAAAATCTTGCTTAATAAGTTGGTTGTATAAAAACAGTAACTAACCACATGTTAAACTGATAAAATGTCAAAGTGGAATCAATATACAGTAAGTATAAGATGTCATACACATATGAGAGTTGACCATGCAATGGAATCATAAAAATGAGTGAGATATGATCAAAACAAGTTTAGAGTGCAAATCTGCCTATACTGTTTTGGACGAATTTATTAAAATATTTAGAGTTTGATTCATCAGTAGCTATAATGGAATAAAATGAAGCACATATCATGTTGTTTCTGTGATAAAAATTTGGGGTTCTATCTCCATGTAGAACTATAGATATGATCATTTTAGTAAACTAGATTTTTAGGACTGATTTTGTGAAATTAAAGTTTAATATTATTATATAAGCACTCAAATAAATATAGTATAAAATGTGAATTAAAACCCACTAACTTATATATTTCATTTATATAAATATGCATAAGGATAAATAAATAGACATTATATAAAAATGGTAGTTTGGTAAGTTTTATAAGTTATAAAAACTATATACTAAGTTTTACGTCTTTTCGGCTAAAACCGAAAGATTAACGTTTTTGTCAAATAAAACTTACACGGTCGGACCCGTCTAATATAAAATTTTATAAACTCACATACTGATATATGAACTTATATAACAATTTAAAACCGATAAAACCCGAACTTTACAACATATAGACATTAACGGGCCAAAGTAGCCTTATTGGACTATAAACCCGACTAGTTGGAAAAACACTTATAAACTTACTTATTGGGCTTAACATGTAAAGTATAATACTGATATTAAAGGTGTAATTGGGCTAATGAAAAGTATTGGGCTTGTAATGGGCCTATTGGGCCTAAAACATGTAAATAAGTAAAACTAGTAAGCTAGTATAAAAGTTACCAACACATAACAATAAAATGAGTAAATGAGAATGCATAAACCCACTTGATCATCATCATATATATAAAATCATCATATGTATACATAATTGTTATTTTGATAAAGTCATTGGACAAAAGTCTAAGACGAGTATTATTTGTCTAGGTTTCCGTGATTGAAGCAGGTACCGTACATCCGAATTGCCGATAACCCGCTTTCCCACATCAACGTGAGTTCATAGCCTCGCACTCTTTTAAATATTTTTATGAAATATTTTATAAACCCGCGAGGGAGATAACATGTTAGTTTTGATAAAATAGGACACCATTTGTCCCGATTGTTTGTTTATTGATTTGGACCCGAATGATTGTATGACCCGATGAATGATTATATGACCCGACAGATGAAATGAAATGGATTATTAAAGTTAGGTTATGTCACTAAAAGTCCCATTAGCATGAATTGTGAACTACCGGGATTTGGTATACGCTTATGTATATAATACTACTATTTGGGGACGATCACCCCAGTTCGCGCCTTGACGGTTGATCCCCGTCATGCCACATTGATTGGTAAGCGAATTTATGTATGAGAACATTTACACAAGCGTGATTATTGTGACGACACGCTAATTTAGATGGGCAAATGAGTTTCAGGTTAGCTACCCGTTGTTTGGTATAGTAAGGTAACAATGTCATGCGGCTTATAATAATCCAAAAATAACGAAATACTGCTATACGCACTGAATTACAACGAATTGCCTGACTAGCAATACAGGGTCTTATTATTGATATTATGTTCGTGTTTTGGTTTTATATAACCATATTCATATAACGGATTTTATTTAATCTATACAACGTTATAAAACGTATTGTATGATGTTTTTATGACAATGGTTCGTATAATGATTTTTAAGGCAAATGCCTATATTATGATTTTTGATAAGGATTTGTATAAAATGACTTTGGCTATTTTATGGCCTATTACAATGATTTGTACAAAAATTATTTTCGGTAATAATTGTATACCGATGATATATTAATGGTTTTATTAAACTCTATGAATTCACTCGGCGTTTTCGCTGACCTTTTATTTTTAACGTGTTTTATCTCAGGTACTTGAAGGTAATTCTCGGGAAGACAACAAGAATTCATGGCCCGCACATAAACAGTACTTTCCATTCAAATGCTTTGTAAAACCTGTATGAAATACAATGACTTGGGACCTATGTAAATTTGATATTTATGAATGGAAATGATTTATTAATAAATGATGCGATTTTTAAGCGTTGTCTATGATGTGAGTAATGTGCTATCCCGTAACACCAACGAGTCTTCCGCTGTATTGAATTGTATAAATTTGGGGGTGTTACAGTTTGGTACCAGAGCACTCGTTATAGAGAACGAAAGATTTTTAAAACTAAGGTTTTGAATAAAACATTTCAAAATCTTTTAACTATAAACATCTTTTTAAAAATGTCTAAAAATCTTTTGACTATAACGGTGCCAGACTGAGAAGTGTTATTTTAATATATATATAACTTGGATTATATATATATATATATATATATATATATATATATATATATATATATATATATATATATATATATATATATATATATATATATATATATATATATATATATATATATATATATATATATATATATATATATATATATATATATATATATATATATATATATATATATATATATATATATATATATATATATATATATATATATATATATATATATATAGATATATATATATATATATATATATATGATGTAATTTTATTACATGATTGTTTGATGATTATTTTGATATTTATACGAGGTATTTATACGACGTAGATTGTCACAAGGAACCCTAAATCCCCTAGTAAATTAATCGAAGCTATTCTCGTAGGAATTCTAGCTATCCTAGATCTAAACCAAGTTGTGGATATTTATGATCCCAACAAATGGTTTATATTCGTAGAAATGTTGCTATTAGTTAATTTTGATATTAAAGAAGAATTGGTGAGATTAAATATGATGTCGATGTCATGACGATCTTTCCTTATATAGTGGAGTTTGACAAAACGTTACCACCTGGAAAGGTGTCATCTAATTCGTTGTCATCCAATTATTAAATTTGAGAATCGAAAGGGTGAATGTTGCACTTGAGGCTGTCAATGGAACCATTCTCCAAAAGCCTCATGCCACTTGTACCTTTCTGAGAAGTCTAATGAAATGTGTGAGTCATTTCATACTAGTGACTCATTTGATAACTATTGTTGAAAGAGCTATAGGATTGGAAATTAAGTGTTATTCATATTGAGATTTTATTGCCCTTTCAAGATCTAAGAATAAGGTTGAAAGTACTGGAGAATGAGGTAGGATATCGCATTAAGTATAAGATTGATTGTGACTTGAACGAAATAAAATTTAACTCGTATGGAATATGAGATTGATAAGAGAAAGTCGTTAAGCCCTGTGATTGAATTATAAGGTTTTAAATGATTGTTGGTTCGTGTAAGGATTGTTGCTAGGCCATTTTCCAATGACGAGGATGCCCAGTGTCCAAGAATTAAATCGAAGAAATTTTCTTCTGAAATTGGGACCGATAGATCTTTCTGGATATTTGGAACACCTAATGACCCATGTAGATTAGTATTCATTGTGGTATCTTTTAAAAATCCCTAACTTAACTGAGACATCAGTTGGTAGGATGAGTTCATGGAATTGTATGACATAGTGACACGTAATGTGTTACGGTACAATTTTGACTTGTTTGTGATTAATGAAAAGACTACCTTTGATTGCTAAATCCTACATGTATCAGTGTTATCTATCTTTTATTGCTTCATCCTGATGATCGAGTTAGTGATGCAACCATTGAACAAGTACTCACCTCGATTTGAGTTACGTTGTGGATTATTCTCTTTGTATTCCTGAGTGCCATCGACGTCATGAACCTCATGATTATTTGTCTAAGCTCATTTCCTGATATATTGTAGTTACTTCTTGGTGAAAAACTTTTCATCACTCCTTTGCAGATCACACATTGTTTTTATAAGATACAATAGTATCCCTTGATAAAGATTGAATTTTTATTACCATATGGATTATTTAAAGTGGGACTTATAAATACTCGTTATCGAAATAAAGTTGTTTACGAAACACCTTGGAAAACTTAATTGTTTTTATAACAAAGAACATCTCTTTAAATTCATTTTGAATTAAGCATGAGTATATATATTTTAAACATAATGACAAAGTATTGACGAACTGAGTATTGCATCGTTAATCCTGAAATTGTATATAGTTGCACGCCTACATACAATTTGGAAGGGACCATGCAAGGCTGATTAGTAGTCACCATAAGATTGATTAATAAACGCTACATTTTCTTTGATGTTATGAAAGATTAAATTTTATGAGATCTTCAAGAAGTGAAAAATAGGGACATAGTGTTAGGGACACCTACATATGTGCCTGTAGCATCTATTCTTCTGAGTCAAATTTACTCATCTGTGGAAATTGTCTTATTTGACAATTGACAATTCTTTCTTGTCCAATTCTCCCGTAGTAAGATTCTTAGGAAAAGTATCTGATTACCGAGTGTTGATACCCGATTGGATGTATTTACGTTCCTACAATTTCTTCTGATTAGATTTCATTTGAATGACCTGGGTAACGATCCGAGGAGCTTTCGAATGCGTACTCAAATTATGAAAACATGGGATATATTCATATTCGCTAAATGTTTTCGTCTGTATCTGATTTGAAATTCTCTCCCGTAGATTATGCATTGACCTTACTCTTTTAAGGTTAGTTATGTCTCCAGATATCCTTGAACTTGTGAAGGATTATGAGTTATTATTAGTCTTTTGAGAAATTTACATCTTATCGACGACAATGAAATTGGAAAGTTAATAGTGCCAGTAGAATGGATTGATTGATTATGACATGACGACATTGTCTTAATTGATGGGAACTCGAGTAGAATTCCCCTAAATGATAAGATGTTGATTATCAAAAGTGATCTAAATTGTAACACCCCCAAATTTATACAACTTAGTACAGCGGAAGACTCGTTGGTGTTACGGGATAGCACATTACTCACATCATAGACAACGCATAAAAATCGCGTCGTTTAATAATAAATCATTTCCATTCATAAATATCAAAGTTACATCGGTCCCAAGTCATATTATTTCGTACAAAATTTTACAAATTATTTGAATGGAAAATATTGTTTAAGTGCGGGCCATGAATTCTTGTCGTCTTCCCGAGAATTACCTTCAAGTACCTGAGACAAAACATGTTAAAAAAAAAGGTCAGCGATAACGCCGAGTGAATTCATAGAGTTTAATAAAATCCATCAATATAATATCAGTATAAATTATTACTGAAAATCATTTTGTACAAATCATTTTAATAGGCCATAAAATAGCCAAAGTCATTTTATACAAATCCTTATCGAAAATCATAATATAGGCATTTGCCTTAAAAATCATTATACGAGCCAATGTCGTAAAAACAACATACAATACGTCTTACGACGTTGTATAAAGTTAAATAAAAACCGTTATATGAATATGGTTATGAAAACCAAAACACGAACATAATATCAATAGTATGACCCAGTATTGCTAGTCAGGCAATACATCGTAATTCGAAGCGTCTAGTAGTATTTCGTTAGTTTTTGGATTATTATAAGCCGCATGACATTGTTACCTTACTAAACCAAAACGGGTAGCTAACCCGATACCAATTTTGCCCATCTAAAGTAGCGTGTCGTCACAAAGGTCACGCTATGGAAATCTTCTCATACATAAATTCGCTTACCAATCAATGTGGCACGACGGGGATCAACCGTCAAGGCGCGAACTGGGGTGATCGTCCCCAAATAGTACTATTAAATGCATAAGCGTCTACCAAATCCTGGTAGTTCACAATTCATGCTAATGGGACTTTTAGTGACATAACCTAACTTTAATAATCCATTTGATTTCATCTATCGGGTCCTTTAATCATTTATCGGGTCATACAATCGGGTCATTCAATCATTCGGGTCCAATCAATAAACAAGCAATCGGGACAAATGGTGTCCTAATTTTATAAAACTAACATGTTATCTCCCTCGCGGGTTTATAAAACATTTATAAAATCATTTAAAAAGAGTGCGAGGCTATGAACTCACGTTGATGTGGGAAGGCGGGTTATCGGCAATTCGGACGTACGGTACGTGCTTCAATCACGGGAACCTAGACAAATAATACTCGTCTTAGACTTATGTCCAATGACTTTATAAAAATAAAAATTATGTATACATATGATGATTTTATATATATGATGATCAAGTGGGTTTACATATCCTCATTTACTCATTTTTGTGTTATGTGTCGATAACTTTTATACTAGTTTTCCTCGTTTTACCTATTTACGTGTTTTAAGACCAATAAACTTATTATAAGTTCCTTAACTTGTTTTAATCCTTTTTATACTTATTTTATCAGTATGTATACTTTCCATGTTGGGCCCAAATGGGTTAAGCCCAATAAGTTCTTTTTACAAGTTTTTATCTTATTTAATCCAATTATTAGTCCATTTTTGTTGTATTATTAGTCCAATAACGTTAATTTAGTCCGTTAACGTCCGTATGTCCTATAGTTCGGGTTTTATCGGTTTTTACTTGTTATACATGTCTATATATCAGTACATGAGTTTATAAAAGTTTACATTAGACGGGTCCAACCGTCTAAGTTTTATTTAGCAAAAACGTTAATTTTACGGCAATAGCCGAAAAAGTCGTAAAAATCATGTTTATAGTTTTTATAACTTATAAAACATAATAAGTTACCATTTTTATAAAATTTCCATTTATTTATCTTTATACATATTTATATAAATAAATTTCATGAGTTAGTGGGTTTTAATTATAATTTATACTATTAAAATTTGAGTGCTTATATAATAGTATTATTATTTAATTTCCAAAAATCTGATTTTTATCTTCACTTTCACCAAAACTGCCATATCTTGAGTTCTACATGGAGATAGAAGCTCAAATTTTTATCACATAAGCTACATGATATGTGCAATATTTAACTCTTCTATAGCTACTGTTGAATCATCCTTTAAGTATTTTCTAAAAATCGTCCAAAACAGTAACCTCAGATTTATATCTTAAACTTGTTTTGATCATATCTCACTCATTACTTTGATTCCATTGCATGGCCAACTCTCACATGTGTACAAGACCCATATCTTACTGTAAATCTATTAATCTATGCCATTTTTATCAGTTCACCACTTGATTATTTACTGTTTTATACAGACAACATATTTAGACAAGATTTTAGCCTTGTTTCTTATAGTTTTTCATCTTTTTATCCATGATTATCAACAACAAATCCCCACATAACATTTTTATCATCATATAATCATCATAAACATATACAATAGGAAATAAAATACATGTTTACATAATCAAAATAACAAGAAGATGAGGAGGACAATCTTTATACCACCAAGTTGATGTAGGTTATGAGTTTGACATGGATTTGGATGGAGAAACTTGTGCATAGCCAAGACCATCTTCAAGACCACCATACTTCATGTATACCTTGTGGAAAATCAGCCTAAAGACACTATGAAAACTCCTCCTTGGATGTTATAAGCACAACCAATCTATAGGGTTTCAAGAGGGCTTCAACATATATGTAAATAACATAGGATTTGTGGTTGAATTTTGATCATGAATGGTGTTTATGGGGTGGATATGGACGGCCAAAATGGGAGCCAAGAGAGAGAGATGAGAGAATTTTGAGAGGTATTGCATGTGTGAAATGAGTGAAGTGGTATGGTTTGATGGTTTTTGTTGTAAGTAGCTTCACATTGAAGCTAAATGGACATGTGTAAGCAACATGTTAATAACTTGACAACAAGTTGTTGTGGTGTAGTGTTGTAGCCGGTTTTGAGTGGGGGTGGGACAAGTGTCCCACTTGTCTCATCCCCATTTATTTACGGGTACTCCTCGATTCTAGTTTCCTCGATTTGCGTGCCCTCGGGTCGTTTTACGAAAAACGTTTTTATAAATTATGAATCAACGTCACAAAACGAATCCAATAAAAATTGTCTCATCAAAAACGGAGTTCGAAAACGTAAATACGTAATCCTATGGTTTCCGGTTTAGTCGTAAAGGACGTTAAAATAAAATCGTAAGTCCTAATCTCTTCTCGTAAATTTGTGAGTTTATGAACCAACCCAAATTTAAAACTCCAAAATAATATTCACGGATAAATTTATTTTCTGAAATGTCGGACTGTCACCAAAGACGGTGTATGTAAACGTAAGCACTTAACGTTGAATCCTCCGGTTTAAACGTAGTCGACGCTACTTCAAGACGTAAATCCAAATTTCTTCCCAAAAATATGTGAGTTCATATTGTAACATTAAAATAATATTTTTAAATAATATTTGAGAATAAAATATAAATCATAAACTGACGGATTGTCATAGCATTTACCCCTAAACAGGATCTTTGTCCTCAAAGATCATCTTACCTTACTACTCGCTTCTTATAGAGTTAAATCCATGTTGGTATTTCCTCCACATTCGGTCTTTTCTCACAAGTGTAATCCATTATAATACGCGAGTTTCATCAAACATAACTACGAGAATAAGATCAGGCTAAATGTTGACTTACTTTCTCTATCCATGATGTTCACGGGTTTTTGATGAATGCAACTTTTCGCCGATCTAAGCTCTACTAAGAATAATCAGAATTTCACTTGATAGATATTCCATCAAGTTCGATTTACGAAACATAATTCACGCGGTTCTTGAAGTCCTAGGGTAGATCCAGCTTATATGCCTTTCAATCCCAACTTTTACATCATCTCAATAGTCCCATACAACGGGGACTTATATCCCATGATTTGTCAGATCATAAATTCATTTTTCCAAGGTTAAATTTTTTCTGCATAACTTCGCTACCCATCTGGCACTTCAAGATCTACATTTCTTATTCACATAATCTCCTGCCCACTATCGGCAGTCAATAATCAAATCCTAATTTCAATAATCATTTCAGATCTCGCGGGTCGGGTATTTTGTAAGGTTAGGTTAGCCATCATAGGAAACCTTAAACCTAAAAGACATGTCCAACTCACAATGGGTGTATGTCGGGTGTCTTCATCTCAACTCTCGCTTACAGATGCTCTAATATTTAGATCCTAACAAGATTAGATCTCAATCCTAGTACGATGATTATCAATGATAATCCTTCCAAAGGAAAACGATTATACGGTTCATTACCAAAGGTCAATCATTCAAACATAAAACAACACTTATAGTATTTTGTATCGTTACTTTACCTCGTCCCTTCAATTGGGGTGGTACATAGTACTCTCATCAAGGTTCGTTCTCAATGACTTCTGAGCAAATCTCTAGAAATTCAATGCGAAGCGAGGATCTTGATATAGATGTTCGATACAGGCACACCATGTTTACATAACTCTTTTGCATTTATCATTAACGGGAATGATATTAGAAAATTTGGTCAGTCTGTCGACGATGACCCAAATTGAATCAAATTCAGATGACGACCTTTGCAATAGTTATACGTTTACTAATGTATGAGGCGATGTCTGCCTTCATAATTGCCATCAGTACAACTTCTTCAGACAAAGATACTTTTAGTCATAAATGACATAAATAGAATACTTATACTTAAAAATTCCAACATAACTATATCTCACAGTCCTTTATATTTAGACAATCACAAGTGGTCTTTAAAATATTTAACACTATCGGCTTCTCAATTTTAATGGTTCACATTAGCCGTGAAACCTTTCACTATCGATATTATCCTTTTCACAAACATCGTTTATTTTTATATTGTTCGGCAATTTATTTTGCACCTTCATTATTAAGGGAACATGTCCTAATTGGTTCTTTATCTTTTCTACATAATGCGTCGGTATCTATATTCACCTCTCATGATGATGTAATTATCATGTCCACAATTCACTCAGATATTCTTTCTACATTATGCATCAGTAATTACGTTCACCTTTCTTAAAGAAATAAATATCATAACTGTATTTATTCAAAATTCTTTCTTCATATTTTCTATGTTTTAGTTTCTTCTTAACTATCATTTTTATCCGTTTTACTCAATCTGACGTCTAAAGCGACGTTAATTATTACAACTAATTACATATTAAATATTCAATTTTTATGAAACGTAAACGTAAAAATTTTAAATTTCTTAGTTCGACCAATTATATAAAATGTTCAAAGAAATTTTGAATTTAATTAACACGATTTTTGTTGATTTATTGAAAATATTTAATAAGATCCGTAAATGTTCGAGAAATCTTTGTTTATATTTTGGTCAAAATTTTCTTAGTTGAAAAGCAAAATTTGTTGTTTCAAATTTCAAGTTATGGTTTAAATGGTTTTCCTCAATCCTTTTTAAGTTATCTGGAGGTATACACAAACATTTACCCCTAAACAGAAGTTTAGTTAAATGGTTTGTGTATAAGGGAATAATCCCTTAAAATCCTTTGTTAAAACATTTGTCAAAACATATTTCCATTTCTTTTTGGTAAAATCCAAAGTCTTAAAAGGGCTCTTAATTTTTGAAGAGTCAATTTATATTCCATTATCCTTTTAATCACATAGTCAAATCATGTAAAGGTTCAAGTCTTTAATCATGTGTTAATTATTCAAGATTCAGGTTTTTATCGTTCGGCCAATTCAGGGCAATCTATAAATAATTATTAACTTCATTCTTATTTTTATAAACAAATCGTCCTTAATGATCACGAGCATGAATTTATCAAATTACAGCCTACACACGTGATTCACCAAATTTATGAATGCTACATGTGTATTAGTCAATCCAAACGACATCACGTGAAACTCATAATGTTCATTACAAGTATCGGATGTAGTGATTGGAATAGATAAACCTTTTCGCAGATGCGAAGTTGATGATAACCATGCCGTGGATCAAATCTTTAAAACACACGCTAAAACCTTGTAAATGATCGAACAAATCCTCCATTTCGAGTTATGGATATCGTTTTCGATTGTCAATTTACTCAGTTCACAGTAATTTATAAATATAAGGAATGATAACACCATAGCTCTTCATGATGACAGGCTTGGTAGAATAAAATCTTTCTCCGACAACTCTCTCAGTTGTACGGTAAATCCTTTAATTTAGATGGTGCTGACGTACAGTGCACAAGCCACAGGTGCAACATCGGAAATATAATCAATACCAAATTCAACTTGCCTTAATGGCGAAAGTCTAGGTAATTTACCAGCAAATACCTCCTAAAGTTTCAGATAACGGAAACATCTTTTAATAAATTCATATTAGGTTCTTCTAGATTACAATATCTATAACTAGTTCACAACCATTCGCGTTATAATTTCAAGTCTAAATGCAGGATATAGTCATCCTTCAAGAATTATTTAGATCACTTTTGATAATCAACATCTTATCATTTAGGGGAATTCAATTCGAGTTCCCATCAATTAAGACAATGTCGTCATGTCATAATCAATCAATCCATTCCACTGGCACTATCAACTTTCCAGTTTTATTGTCGTCGATAAGATGTGAACTTCTCAAAAGACTAATAATAATTCATAATCCTTCACAAATTCAGGGATAATAGGAGACATAACTAACCTTAAAAGAGTAAGGTTAACGCATAATCTATGCGAGAGAATTTCAAATCAGATATAGACGAAAACATTTAACGAATATGAATATATCCCATGTTTTCATAATTTGAGTACGCATTCGAAAGCTCCTCGGATCGTTACCCAGGTCATTCAAATGAAATCAAATCATAAGGAAGGATAAGAACGTCAATACATCCAGTCGGGTATCAACATTCGGTAATCAGATACTTTTCCTAAGAATCTCGCTACGGGAGAATTGGACAAGAAAGGATTGTCAATTGTCAAATAAGACAATTTCCACAGATGAGTAAATTCGACTCAGAAGAATAGATGCTACAGGCACATATGCAGATGTCTCTAACGTTATGTCCTTACTTTTCACTTCTTGCAGATCTCATTAAAATTTAATCTTTCACAATCCTCAAAGAAAATGTAGTGTTTATTCATTAGTTTTATGGTGACTACTAGTCAGTCTTGCATGGTCCATTCTAAATTGTATGTAGGCGCGCAACTATATACAATTTCAAGATTAACGATGCAATACTCAGTTCGTCAAAATTTTATCATCATGTTTATAATAAAAACATTTTCATGCTTAATTCTTAAATAAGAATCAAAAATAAATTTACAAAGATTTTCTTTGTTATGAAGATAATTAAGTTTTCAAAGCGTCTCATAAACAACTTCATTTTGATATCAATCACTTATAAATCTCACTTTGAATAATCCTTATTGTGATGAAAATTAAATTTTCTCAAAGGATACTGTTTTAACTTTATAAAAACAATGTGTGATCTACAGAAGAGTGATGAAAGCTTGTTCATCAAGAACTAACTACAATATAATAGGAAATGAGCTTAGCCAAATAATCATGAGGTTCATGATCTCGATGGCACTCAAAAAGATTAATCCACAATGTAACTCAAACAGAGATGAGTACTTGCTCAATGGTTGCATCACTAATGCGAACATTAGGATGAAGCAATAAAAGATAGATAACATCGATACATGTAGAATTTAGCAATCAAAGGTAGTCTTTTTCATTAATCACAAACAAGTCAAAATTGTACCGTAACACATTACATGTCACTATGTCATACAATTCTCAAAACTCATCCTACCAACTGATATCTCAGTTAAGTTAGGGATTTTTAAAAGATACCATAATGAATACTAATCTACAAGAGTCATTAGGTGTTCCATATGTCCCGGAAGATCCATTGGTCCCAATTCAGAAGAGGATTTCTTCAATTTATTTCTTGGACACTAGGCATCCTCGTCAGTGGACAATGGCCTAGGAACAGCCTTTAACATGAATCAACAATCAATTAAAACCTTATAATTCAATCACAGAACTTAACAACTTCCTCTTATCAATCTCATATTCCATACGGGTTAAATTTTACTTTATTCAAGTTCCAACCAATTTATACTCAATGCGATATTCTACCTCATTTTCCAATACTTACAACCTTATTCTTCAGCCTTGTAAAGGCAATACAATCTCAATATGAATCAACACTTAATTCCAATCCTATAGCTCTTACAACAACAATTATCAAATGAGTCATTAATATGAAATGACTTGATCATTCAACTAGGCTTCTCGGAAAGGTATTAGTGGCATGAGGCTTTTGGGTAATGGTTCCAATTACAGCCTCAAGTGCAACATTCACCCTTTCGATTTCAATTTAAGAATTGGATGACAACGAATCAGATGACATCTTTCCAGGTGATAACGTTTTGTCAAACTCCACTCTATAAGGAAAGATCGTCATGACATCGATATCAGTTTTAATCTCGCCAATTCTTTTTCAATATCACAATCAACTAATATCTACATTTCTACGAATATCAACCATTTGTTGGGATCATAAATATCCACAACTTGGTTTAGATCTAGGATAGCTAGAATTCCTACGAGAATAGCTTCGATTAATTTACTAGGGGAGTTAGGGTTACTTGTGACAATCTACGTCGTATAAATACCTCGTATAAAAATCAAAATAATCATCAAACAATCATGTAATAAAATTACATCATATATGTATAATCCAAGTTATATATATATTAAAATAACACTTCTCAGTCTTGGCCTTGTCGGTAACTCGGGAATTCTTCGGCACCGTTATAGTCAAAAGATTTTTAGACATTTTTAGAAAAATGTTTTTAGTTAAAAGATTTTGAAAAGTTTTATTCAAAACCTTGGTTTTAAAAATCTTTCGTTCTCTATAACGAGAGCTCTGTTACCAAACTGTAACACCCCCAAATTTATACAACTTAGTACAGCGGAAGACTCGTTGGTGTTACGGGATAGCACATTACTCACATCATAGACAACGCATAAAAATCGCGTCGATTAATAATAAATCATTTCCATTCATAAATATCAAAGGTACATCGGTCCCAAGTCATATTATTTCGTACAAAGTTTTACAAAGTATTTGAATGGAAAAATATTGTTTAAGTGCGGGCCATGAATTCTTGTCGTCTTCCCGAGAATTACCTTCAAGTACCTGAGACAAAACATGTTAAAAGAAAAGGTCACCGATAACGCCGAGTGAATTCATAGAGTTTAATAAAATCCATCAATATAATATCAGTATAAATTATTACTGAAAATCATTTTGTACAAATCATTTTAATAGGCCATAAAATAGCCAAAGTCATTTTATACAAATCCTTATCGAAAATCATAATATAGGCATTTGCCTTAAAAATCATTATACGAGCCAATGTCGTAAAAACAACATACAATACGTCTTAAGACGTTGTATAAAGTTAAATAAAAACCGTTATATGAATATGGTTATGAAAACCAAAACACGAACATAATATCAATAGTATGACCCAGTATTGCTAGTCAGGCAATACATCGTAATTCGGAGCGTCTAGTAGTATTTCGTTAGTTTTTTATTATTATAAGCCGCATGACATTGTTACCTTACTAAACCAAAACGGGTAGCTAATCCGATACCAATTTTGCCCATCTAAAGTAGCGTGTCGTCACAAAGGTCACGCTATGGAAATTTTCTCATACATAAATTCGCTTACCAATCAATGTGGCACGACGGGGATCAACCGTCAAGGGGCGAACTGGGGTGATCGTCCCCAAATAGTACTATTAAATGCATAAGCGTCTACCAAATCCCGGTAGTTCACAATTCATGCTAATGGGACTTTTAGTGACATAACCTAACTTTAATAATCCATTTGATTTAATCTATCGGGTCCTTTAATCATTTATCGGGTCATACAATCGGGTCATTCAATCATTCGGGTCCAATCAATAAACAAACAATCGGGACAAATGGTGTCCTAATTTTATAAAACTAACATGTTATCTCCCTCGCGGGTTTATAAAACATTTATAAAATCATTTAAAAAGAGTGCGAGGCTATGAACTCACGTTGATGTGGGAAGGCGGGTTATCGGCAATTCGGACATACGGTACGTGCTTCAATCACGAGAACCTAGACAAATAATACTCGTCTTAGACTCATGTCCAATGACTTTATAAAAATAAAAATTATGTATACATATGATGATTTTATATATATGATGATCAAGTGGGTTTACATATCTTCATTTACTCATTTTTGTGTTATGTGTCGATAACTTTTATACTAGTTTTCCTGGTTTTACCTATTTACGTGTTTTAAGACCAATAAACTTATTATAAGTTCCTTAACTTGTTTTAATCCTTGTTATACATATTTTATCAGTATGTATACTTTCCATGTTGGGCCCAAATGGGTTAAGCCCAATAAGTTCTTTTTACAAGTTTTTATCTTATTTAGTCCAATTATTAGTCCATTTTTGTTGTATTATTAGTCCAATAACGTTAATTTAGTCCGTTAACGTCCGTATGCCCTATAGTTCGGGTTTTATCGGTTTTTACTTGTTATACATGTCTATATATCAGTACATGAGTTTATAAAAGTTTACATTAGACGGGTCCAACCGTCTAAGTTTTATTTAGCAAAAACGTTAATTTTACGGCAATAGCCGAAAAAGTCGTAAAAATCATGTTTATAGTTTTTATAACTTATAAAACATAACAAGTTACCATTTTTATAAAATGTCCACTTATTTATCTTTATACATATTTATATAAATAAAATTCATGAGTTAGTGGGTTTTAATTATAATTTATACTATTAAAATTTGAGTGCTTATATAATAGTATTATTCTTTAATTTCCAAAAATCTGATTTTTTTCTTCACTTTCACCAAAAATGCCATATCTTGAGTACTACATGGAGATAGAAGCTCAAATTTTTATCACATAAGCTACATGATATGTGCTATATTTAACTCTTCTATAGCTACTGTTGAATCATCTTTAAGTATTTTCTAAAAATCGTCCAAAACAGTAACCTCATATTTATACCTTAAACTTGTTTTGATCATATCTCACTCATTACTTTGATTGCATTGCATGGCCAACTCTCACATGTGTACAAGACCCATAGCTTACTGTAAATCTATTAATCTATACCATTTTTATCAGTTCACCACTTGATTCTTTACTGTTTTATACAGCCAACATATTTAGACAAGATTTTAGCCTTGTTTCTTATAGTTTTTAATCTTTATATCCATGATTATCAACAACAAATCCCCACATAACATTTTTATCATCATATAATCATCATAAACATATACAATAGGAAATAAAATACAAGTTTACATAATCAAAATAACAAGAAGATGAGGAGGACAATCTTTATACCACCAAGTTGATGTAGGTTATGAGTTTGACATGGATTTGGATGGAGAAACTTGTGCATAGCCAAGACCATCTTCAAGACCACCATTCTTCAAGTATACCTTGTGGAAAATCAACCTCAAGACACTATTAAAACTCCTCCTTGGATGTTATAAGCACCACCAATCTATAGGGTTTCAAGAGGGCTTCAACATATATGTAAATAACATAGGATTTGTGGTTGAATTTTGATCATGAATGGTGTTTATGGGGTGGATATGGACGGCCAAAATGGGAGCCAAGAGAGAGAGATGAGAGAATTTTGAGAGGTATTGCATGTGTGAAATGAGTGAAGTGGTATGGTTTGATGGTTTTTGTTGTAAGTAGCTTCACATTGAAGCTAAATGGACATGTGTAAGCAACATGTTAATAACTTGACAACAAGTTGTTGTGATGTAGTGTTGTAGCCGGTTTTGAGTGGGGGTGGGACAAGTGTCCCATTTGTCTCATCCCCATTTATTTACGGGTACTCCTCGATTCTAGTTTCCTCGATTTGCGTTCCCTCGGGTGGTTTTACGAAAAACGTTTTTATAAATTATGAATCAACGTCACAAAACGAATCCAATAAAAATTGTCTCATCAAAAACGGAGTTCGAAAACATAAATACGTAATCCTATGGTTTCCGGTTTAGTCGTAAAGGACGCTAAAATAAAATCGTAAGTCCTAATCTCTTCTCGTAAATTTGTGACTTTATGAACCAACACAAATTTAAAACTACAAAATAATATTCACGGATAAATTTATTTTCTGAAATGTCGGACTGTCACCAAAGACGGTTTATGTAAACGTAAGCACGTAAGTTGAATCCTCCGGTTTAAACGTAGTCGACGCTACTTCAAGACGTAAATCCAAATTTCTTCCCAAAAATATGTGAGTTCATATTGTAACATTAAAATAATATTTTTAAATAATACTTGAGAATAAAATATAAATCATAAATTGACGGATTGTCAAATAAATAATTCTTGATAGATGACCATATCCTTCATTTAGACTTGAAATTATACCGTGAATGGTTGTGAATTAGTCATAGATATTATAATCTAGAAAGAACCTAATATGAATTTATTAAAAAGATGTTTCCGTTATCTAAAACTTTAGGAAGTATTTGTTGGTGAATTACCTAGACTTTCGCCATTAAGGCAAGTTGAAATTGGTATTGATTATATTCCTCGTGATGCATTTGTGGCATGTGCACTGTACGTCAGCACCATCTAAATTAAAAGAATTACCCTACAACTGAGGGAGTTGTAGGAGAATACTTTTATTCTACCAAGCTCGTCATCATGAAGAGCTATGGTGTTATCATTCCTTATGTTTATTGATTACCGTGAACTAAGAAAATTGACGATTAAAATCTATATCCGCTACCCAAGATGATAGATTGTTCGATCATTTACAAGGTTCTAGCGTATGTTCTAAAATTTGATCCACGGCATGGTTATCATCAAGTTCGCGTCCGCGAAGAGGATTATCTATTCCAATCACTACATCCAGAACTTGTAATGAACATTATGAGTTTCACGTGATGTCGTTTGGATTGACTAATATACATGTAGCATTCATAAATTTGTTGAATCACGTGTGTAGGCTGTAGTTTGAGAAATTCATGCTTGTGATCATTAAGGACCATTTGTTTGTTTATAAGAATAAGAATGAGTTAATAATTATTTATAGACTACCCTTAGTTGGCTGAGTAGTAAAAACTTGTACCTTGAATATTTAACATGTGATGAAAGACTTTACATTATTTGATCGTGAGGAATGTTCCGGTGTTAGGTTGCGGTGATGAGTTACGAAAGTTATTTGAAGGATACGGTCAAATTCACGAATTTGTTCCATTGGATGATGAAGAATGTGAGCAGTTTACCGATGTTTATTGGATCAAGTTTCATCAGGTCAACAATGCTAGGTTTGCAAAAAGGAAATTGGATGAATCAATTTTCATTGGAAATCGGCTTCAAGTCTCGTATGCACCACAATATGAGAGCCTCGATGACACTAAGGAGAATTTAGAAGGCAGAAGAAAAGAGGTGCTAGCAAGACTTAACCCTAGGAAATCCAATGCAGTTTCTTCTAGCCACTCTACGTCGCTTGCAACACCATCTCAGATGAATGTCATATCCCAGTCATCAAATATTCAACAGAGAGACCCAAGGGAGACATCCCTGCACAGTATTCAGGGTCAAAATTTTCCAACGAGAGTTTCTTCTAATCAGGATTATTTTCCAGTAGAGTCGATGAATCAGACAGTTCGATTGGTCAGGGAAAAACTTAACAAGATTGAGTCGGATGCTGAGACTTTGAAATCAGGGTCTTCAAAAAGACCACGAACGGACAACAGGAGAAGAATTTAAAAAGCCATTTGTCATTCTTACGAACTATGTTGGGATCGCAATATAGAGAACTTGCTGCATATGTTTCTAAGAATTCAGCTTCTTCCCGTTATTGCGTATTCATGTGCCTGCTGAGGAACCTGCTATCAAGTAGCGTTGGTGATCAATAGCTGACTGATCCAAAAGGCATCTCACGATTACGGTTTACCTCCATGCTATATCACACTCGAAAGGGAAAAAAATAGTTTTGAAAGTCGAACGAGGTACATGAACCCTTTTAGCCCTTGAACTGTATGTATCTAAACTTGGGGCTAGCCCACTTAGTCACTTATAATAATAGTGATGTAGCAAAGGTCAGATAGTTACAAAATCTGGTTACCTGTAATATGCAATTCGTAAGGAAAGTTTGTCTATATATGGGCCTAGTAATTGTTGATAAAAAAAAAAAAAAAAGAAAGACTTTACATTATTTGACCGTGTGATTAAAAGATAATGGAATCTATATTGACTCTTCAAAAATTAAGAGCCCTTTTAAGACTTTGGGTTTTACCAAAAAGAAAGTACATATATGTTTTACAAATAATTTATCAAAGGAATTTTAAGAAATTATTGCCTTATACACAAATCATTTAACTAAACTCCTGTTTAGGGGTAAATGTTTGTGTATACCTCAAGACAACCTAAAAGGGATTGAGGAAAACATTTAAACCATGACTTGAGATTTGAAACGACACTTTTTGCTTTTCAACTAAGAAAATTTTGACCAAAGAATAAACAAAGGTTTTTCGAACATTTACGGATATTATTAATTATTTTAATTATTTTCGTAAATCAACAAAAATCTTGTTAATTAAATTCAATTTATTTTGAACATTTTTATAAAATTGGACGAACTGAGAAATTTAAAATTTTGACGTTGACGTTTCATGAAAATAAAAAATTTATTATTTAATTACTTGTAATATTTATCGACGCTTTAGACGTCGGATTGAGCAAAACCAATGAAGATAATAGTAAAGACGAAACTAAAACATAGAAGATATGAAGAAAGAATTTTCGAATAAATACGGTCATGATATTTATTCCATCTAGGAAAGTGAACGTAACTACTAACACATTATATAGGAAGGATAAAGAATCAATTAGGATGTGTTTCTTAATAATGACTGTGCAAATAAATTGCCGAACAATATAAAAATAAACGATGTTTGTAAAAAGGGGTTCGCGGCTAATATGAACCATCAGAAATGAGAAGCCGATGGCGTTGAATGTTTTAAAGGCTGCTTGTGGTTGCCTGAATATATAGGATTTTGAGATTTAGTCATATTGAAATCTCGTAAGTGTAAGTATTCCATTCATGTAATTTCTGACTAAATGTATCTTTATCTGAAGAAGTTGTACTAATGGCAAATTATGAAGGCAGACATTGCCTCATACCTTAGTAAACGTCTAGCTATTGCAAAGGTCATCATCTGAATTTGATTCTATTTGGGTCATCGTCGACAAACTGACCAAATTTGCTAATATCATTCCTGTTAATGATAGATTCTTGATGAAGAAATTGACTCTTTTGTATTTAAAGGAGTTATGTAAACATGGTGTACATGTATCGATCATCTCTATCAAGATCCTCGCTTCGCATCGAATTTATAGAGATTTGCTCAGAAGTCATTGAGAACGAATCTTGATGAGAGTACTGTACCATCCCAATCGAAGGGATGAGGTAAAGTAACAATACTAAATACTATAAGTGTTGTTTTATGTTTGAATTATTGACCTTTGGTAATAAACTGTAAAATCGTTTTCCTTTGGAGAGATTATCCTTGATAATTATCGTATTAGGATCAAGATCGAATCTTGTGAGGATATATATTAGAGCATCTGTAAGCAGGAGTTGGGATGAAGACACCCGACATACACCCATTGTGAGTTGGACATGTCTTTTAGGTTTAAAGTTTCCTATGATGGCGAACCTAACCTTACAAAATACTCGACCCGCGAGACCTGAAATGGTTGTTGAAATTAGGATCTAATGAAATGGTTGTTGAAATTGAAATTAGGCAGGAGGTTATGTGAATATGAAATGTAGATCTTGAAGTGCCAGATGGGTAGCGAAGTTGTGCCAAAAAATTTCACCATGGAAAAATGAATTGATGATCTGATAGATCTTGGGAAATAAGTCCCCGTTGTATGGGACCATTGAGATGATGTAAAAGTTGGTTTGAAAGGCATATAAGCTGGATCTATCCTAGGACTTCAAGGGCTGCGTAAATTATGATTCGTATATCTAACTTGATGAAATGTCTATCAAGTTAAAATCTGACTATTCCTTAATGAAGTTTAGATCGGCGAAAAGTTGCATTCATCAAAAACCCGTGAACATCATGGATAGAGAAAGTAATTCAACATTAAGCCTGATCTTATTCCCGTAGTTATGTTTGATGAAACTCGCGTATTGTTATGAATTACACTTGTGAGAAAAGACCGAATGTGGAGGAAATACCCACATGGCTTTAACTCTATAAGAAGCGAGTAGTAAGATAAGATGATCTTTGAGGACAAAGATCCTGTTTAGGGGTAAATGCTGTGACAATCCGTCAATTTATGGTCTATATTTTATTTTCAAATATTATTTAAAAACATTATTTTAATGTTATATTATAAACTCACTTATTTTTGGGAAGAAATTTGGGTTTACGTCTTGAAGTAGCATCGACTACGTCTAAACCGGAGGATTCTACGTTACGTGCTTACGTTTACATACACCGTTTTTTGTGACAGTCCGACATTTCAGGAAAATAAATTTATTCGTGAATATTATTTTGGAATTTAAATTTGTGTTGGTTCATAAACTCACAAATTTACGAGAAGAGATTTGGACTTACGTTCATAATTTAACATCCTTTACGACTAAACCGGAAACCTTAGATTCGTTTTGTGTCGTTGATTCATAATTTATAAAAACGTTTTTCGTAAAACGAACCGAGGACACGCAAATCGAGGAAATTAGAATCTAGGAGTACCCGTAAATTAGTGGGATGAGACAAGTTTACACTTACCTCACCCCACTCATGGGATGGCTAAATAAGCTCCACCAACACCCATGAGGTGTCAACTTGTAGTTACAAGTTGCTACACTTGTCTTGTAAGCTTTGATAAACAAGCTACCAACACAAAACCACTTCACCTAAACCATCTAACTCATTTTTACATGCAACAACACATACAAATCTCTCTCTCTACACCATTTTCGTCCACCATGCTCCCAAAACGCCCCATTTGATCAAAATTTAACCATAATATCTTGTGTTATTCACACATATGATGGAAACATTTTGAAGATTTGTTGATTGGAGGTGATTTTAACAACTAGCAAGGAGTTTCCATGG
Organism: Glebionis coronaria; assembly: GCA_025667525.1. Classification (NCBI taxonomy): domain Eukaryota; kingdom Viridiplantae; phylum Streptophyta; class Magnoliopsida; order Asterales; family Asteraceae; genus Glebionis; species Glebionis coronaria. The sequence goes on along the minus strand of CM046876.1, from coordinate 336,277,657 downwards.
AGATCAAGGGCTGATTTTTGGAGAAGTCTACAAATATTTGGTGATCCTAGAAGTGGTGTTGATATCTCATAAGATTTATTACCCAAAACCAAGTCTTGTTCATCATCAACCTCACCTTTTCATCACTTTGGTGGTATAGAGATTGTTCTTCATATCCTTTTTGTTATTTTGAATATGTAATCTTGTATATTCTTTATTTATGTATATGTATATTATGATGAATGATGATAAAAATATTATGTGGGGATTTGGTGTTGATAAACTTGGATAAAAAGAATGGAAAACCATATGTAAAAAGGTTAAAATCTTGCTTAATAAGTTGGCTGTATAAAAACAGTAACTAACCACATGTTAAACTGATAAAATGGCAAAGTGGAATCAATATACAGTAAGTATAAGATGTCATACACATGTGAGAGTTGACCATATCCTTCATTTAGACTTGAAATTATACCGTGAATGGTTGTGAATTAGTCATAGATATTATAATCTAGAAAGAACCTAATATGAATTTATTAAAAAGATGTTTCCGTTATCTAAAACTTTAGGAAGTATTTGTTGGTGAATTACCTAGACTTTCGCCATTAAGGCAAGTTGAAATTGGTATTGATTATATTCCTCGTGATGCATTTGTGGCATGTGCACTGTACGTCAGCACCATCTAAATTAAAAGAATTACCCTACAACTGAGGGAGTTGTAGGAGAATACTTTTATTCTACCAAGCTCGTCATCATGAAGAGCTATGGTGTTATCATTCCTTATGTTTATTGATTACCGTGAACTAAGAAAATTGACGATTAAAATCTATATCCGCTACCCAAGATGATAGATTGTTCGATCATTTACAAGGTTCTAGCGTATGTTCTAAAATTTGATCCACGGCATGGTTATCATCAACTTCGCGTCCGCGAAGAGGATTATCTATTCCAATCACTACATCCAGAACTTGTAATGAACATTATGAGTTTCACGTGATGTCGTTTGGATTGACTAATATACATGTAGCATTCATAAATTTGTTGAATCACGTGTGTAGGCTGTAGTTTGAGAAATTCATGCTTGTGATCATTAAGGACCATTTGTTTGTTTATAAGAATAAGAATGAGTTAATAATTATTTATAGACTACCCTTAGTTGGCTGAGTAGTAAAAACTTGTACCTTGAATATTTAACATGTGATGAAAGACTTTACATTATTTGATCGTGAGGAATGTTCCGGTGTTAGGTTGCGGTGATGAGTTACGAAAGTTATTTGAAGGATACGGTCAAATTCACGAATTTGTTCCATTGGATGATGAAGAATGTGAGCAGTTTACCGATGTTTATTGGATCAAGTTTCATCAGGTCAACAATGCTAGGTTTGCAAAAAGGAAATTGGATGAATCAATTTTCATTGGAAATCGGCTTCAAGTCTCGTATGCACCACAATATGAGAGCCTCGATGACACTAAGGAGAAGTTAGAAGGCAGAAGAAAAGAGGTGCTAGCAAGACTTAACCCTAGGAAATCCAATGCAGTTTCTTCTAGCCACTCTACGTCGCTTGCAACACCATCTCAGATGAATGTCATATCCCAGTCATCAAATATTCAACAGAGAGACCCAAGGGAGACATCCCTGCACAGTATTCAGGGTCAAAATTTTCCAACGAGAGTTTCTTCTAATCAGGATTATTTTCCAGTAGAGTCGATGAATCAGACAGTTCGATTGGTCAGGGAAAAACTTAACAAGATTGAGTCGGATGCTGAGACTTTGAAATCAGGGTCTTCAAAAAGACCACGAACGGACAACAGGAGAAGAATTTAAAAAGCCATTTGTCATTCTTACGAACTATGTTGGGATCGCAATATAGAGAACTTGCTGCATATGTTTCTAAGAATTCAGCTTCTTCCCGTTATTGCGTATTCATGTGCCTGCTGAGGAACCTGCTATCAAGTAGCGTTGGTGATCAATAGCTGACTGATCCAAAAGGCATCTCACGATTACGGTTTACCTCCATGCTATATCACACTCGAAAGGGAAAAAAATAGTTTTGAAAGTCGAACGAGGTACATGAACCCTTTTAGCCCTTGAACTGTATGTATCTAAACTTGGGGCTAGCCCACTTAGTCACTTATAATAATAGTGATGTAGCAAAGGTCAGATAGTTACAAAATCTGGTTACCTGTAATATGCAATTCGTAAGGAAAGTTTGTCTATATATGGGCCTAGTAATTGTTGATAAAAAAAAAAAAGAAAGACTTTACATTATTTGACCGTGTGATTAAAAGATAATGGAATCTATATTGACTCTTCAAAAATTAAGAGCCCTTTTAAGACTTTGGGTTTTACCAAAAAGAAAGTACATATATGTTTTACAAATAATTTATCAAAGGAATTTTAAGAAATTATTGCCTTATACACAAATCATTTAACTAAACTCCTGTTTAGGGGTAAATGTTTGTGTATACCTCAAGACAACCTAAAAGGGATTGAGGAAAACATTTAAACCATGACTTGAGATTTGAAACGACACTTTTTGCTTTTCAACTAAGAAAATTTTGACCAAAGAATAAACAAAGGTTTTTCGAACATTTACGGATATTATTAATTATTTTAATTATTTTCGTAAATCAACAAAAATCTTGTTAATTAAATTCAATTTATTTTGAACATTTTTATAAAATTGGACGAACTGAGAAATTTAAAATTTTGACGTTGACGTTTCATGAAAATAAAAAATTTATTATTTAATTACTTGTAATATTTATCGACGCTTTAGACGTCGGATTGAGCAAAACCAATGAAGATAATAGTAAAGACGAAACTAAAACATAGAAGATATGAAGAAAGAATTTTCGAATAAATACGGTCATGATATTTATTCCATCTAGGAAAGTGAACGTAACTACTAACACATTATATAGGAAGGATAAAGAATCAATTAGGATGTGTTTCTTAATAATGACTGTGCAAATAAATTGCCGAACAATATAAAAATAAACGATGTTTGTAAAAAGGGGTTCGCGGCTAATATGAACCATCAGAAATGAGAAGCCGATGGCGTTGAATGTTTTAAAGGCTGCTTGTGGTTGCCTGAATATATAGGATTTTGAGATTTAGTCATATTGAAATCTCGTAAGTGTAAGTATTCCATTCATGTAATTTCTGACTAAATGTATCTTTATCTGAAGAAGTTGTACTAATGGCAAATTATGAAGGCAGACATTGCCTCATACCTTAGTAAACGTCTAGCTATTGCAAAGGTCATCATCTGAATTTGATTCTATTTGGGTCATCGTCGACAAACTGACCAAATTTGCTAATATCATTCCTGTTAATGATAGATTCTTGATGAAGAAATTGACTCTTTTGTATTTAAAGGAGTTATGTAAACATGGTGTACATGTATCGATCATCTCTATCAAGATCCTCGCTTCGCATCGAATTTATAGAGATTTGCTCAGAAGTCATTGAGAACGAATCTTGATGAGAGTACTGTACCATCCCAATCGAAGGGATGAGGTAAAGTAACAATACTAAATACTATAAGTGTTGTTTTATGTTTGAATTATTGACCTTTGGTAATAAACTGTAAAATCGTTTTCCTTTGGAGAGATTATCCTTGATAATTATCGTATTAGGATCAAGATCGAATCTTGTGAGGATATATATTAGAGCATCTGTAAGCAGGAGTTGGGATGAAGACACCCGACATACACCCATTGTGAGTTGGACATGTCTTTTAGGTTTAAAGTTTCCTATGATGGCGAACCTAACCTTACAAAATACTCGACCCGCGAGACCTGAAATGGTTGTTGAAATTAGGATCTAATGAAATGGTTGTTGAAATTGAAATTAGGCAGGAGGTTATGTGAATATGAAATGTAGATCTTGAAGTGCCAGATGGGTAGCGAAGTTGTGCCAAAAAATTTCACCATGGAAAAATGAATTGATGATCTGATAGATCTTGGGAAATAAGTCCCCGTTGTATGGGACCATTGAGATGATGTAAAAGTTGGTTTGAAAGGCATATAAGCTGGATCTATCCTAGGACTTCAAGGGCTGCGTAAATTATGATTCGTATATCTAACTTGATGAAATGTCTATCAAGTTAAAATCTGACTATTCCTTAATGAAGTTTAGATCGGCGAAAAGTTGCATTCATCAAAAACCCGTGAACATCATGGATAGAGAAAGTAATTCAACATTAAGCCTGATCTTATTCCCGTAGTTATGTTTGATGAAACTCGCGTATTGTTATGAATTACACTTGTGAGAAAAGACCGAATGTGGAGGAAATACCCACATGGCTTTAACTCTATAAGAAGCGAGTAGTAAGATAAGATGATCTTTGAGGACAAAGATCCTGTTTAGGGGTAAATGCTGTGACAATCCGTCAATTTATGGTCTATATTTTATTTTCAAATATTATTTAAAAACATTATTTTAATGTTATATTATAAACTCACTTATTTTTGGGAAGAAATTTGGGTTTACGTCTTGAAGTAGCATCGACTACGTCTAAACCGGAGGATTCTACGTTACGTGCTTACGTTTACATACACCGTTTTTTGTGACAGTCCGACATTTCAGGAAAATAAATTTATTCGTGAATATTATTTTGGAATTTAAATTTGTGTTGGTTCATAAACTCACAAATTTACGAGAAGAGATTTGGACTTACGTTCATAATTTAACGTCCTTTACGACTAAACCGGAAACCTTAGATTCGTTTTGTGTCGTTGATTCATAATTTATAAAAACGTTTTTCGTAAAACGAACCGAGGACACGCAAATCGAGGAAATTAGAATCTAGGAGTACCCGTAAATTAGTGGGATGAGACAAGTTTACACTTACCTCACCCCACTCATGGGATGGCTAAATAAGCTCCACCAACACCCATGAGGTGTCAACTTGTAGTTACAAGTTGCTACACTTGTCTTGTAAGCTTTGATAAACAAGCTACCAACACAAAACCACTTCACCTAAACCATCTAACTCATTTTTACATGCAACAACACATACAAATCTCTCTCTCTACACCATTTTCGTCCACCATGCTCCCAAAACGCCCCATTTGATCAAAATTTAACCATAATATCTTGTGTTATTCACACATATGATGGAAACATTTTGAAGATTTGTTGATTGGAGGTGATTTTAACAACTAGCAAGGAGTTTCCATGGAGATCAAGGGCTGATTTTTGGAGAAGTCTACAAATATTTGGTGATCCTAGAAGTGGTGTTGATATCTCATAAGATTTATTACCCAAAACCAAGTCTTGTTCATCATCAACCTCACCTTTTCATCACTTTGGTGGTATAGAGATTGTTCTTCATATCCTTTTTGTTATTTTGAATATGTAATCTTGTATATTCTTTATTTATGTATATGTATATTATGATGAATGATGATAAAAATATTATGTGGGGATTTGGTGTTGATAAACTTGGATAAAAAGAATGGAAAACCATATGTAAAAAGGTTAAAATCTTGCTTAATAAGTTGGCTGTATAAAAACAGTAACTAACCACATGTTAAACTGATAAAATGGCAAAGTGGAATCAATATACAGTAAGTATAAGATGTCATACACATGTGAGAGTTGACCATGCAATGGAATAATAAAAATGAGTGAGATATGATCAAAACAAGTTTAGAGTGCAAATCTGCCTATACTGTTTTGGAAGAATTTATTAAAATATTTAGAGGTTGATTCATCAGTAGCTATACAGGAATAAAATGAATCACATATCATGTAGTTTCTGTGAAAAAAATTTGGGGTTCTATCTCCATGTAGAACTCTAGATATGATCATTTTAGTAAACTAGATTTTTAGGACTGATTTTGTGAAATTAAAGTTTAATATTATTATATAAGCACTCAAATAAATATAGTATAAAATGTGAATTAAAACCCACTAACTTATATATTTCATTTATGTAAATATGCATAAGGATAAATAAATGGACATTATATAAAAATGGTAGTTTGGTAAGTTTTATAAGTTATAAAAACTATATACTAAGTTTTACGTCTTTTCGGCTAAAACCGAAAGATTAACGTTTTTGTCAAATAAAACTTAGACGGTCGGACCCGTCTAATATAAACTTTTATAAACTCACATACTGATATATGAACTTATATAACAAGTAAAAACCGATAAAACCTGAACTTTACAACATATAGACATTAACGGGCCAAAGTAGCCTTATTGGACTATAAACCCGACTAGTTGGAAAAACACTTATAAACTTACTTATTGGGCTTAACCCATTTGAGCCCAACATGTAAAGTATAATACTAATATTAAAGGTATAATTGGGCTAATGAAAAGTATTGGGCTTGTAATGGGACTATTGGGCTTAAAACATGTAAATAAGTAAAACTAGTAAGCTAGTACAAAAGTTACCAAACAATAAAATGAGTAAATGAGAATGCATAAACCCACTTGATCGTCATCATATATATAAAATCATCATATGTATACATAATTTTTATTTTGATAAAGTCATTGGAAAAAAGTCTAAGACGAGTATTATTTGTCTAGGTTTCCGTGATTGAAGCACGTACCGTACATCTGAATTGCCGATAACCCGCTTTCCCACATCAACACGAGTTCATAGCCTCGCACTCTTTTAAATGTTTTTATGAAATGTTTTATAAACCCGCAAGGGAGATAACATGTTAGTTTTGATAAAATAGGACACCATTTGTCCCGATTGTTTGTTTATTGATTTGGACCCGAATGATTGTATGACCCGATAAATGATTGTATGACCCGATAGATGAAATGAACTGGATTATTAAAGTTAGGTTATGTCACTAAAAGTCCCATTAGCATGAGTTGTGAACTACCGGTATTTGGTAGACGCTTATGCATATAATAGTACTATTTGGGGACGATCACCCCAGTTCGCGCCTTGACGGTTGATCCCCGTCGTGCCACATTGATTGGTAAGCGAATTTATGTATGAGAAGATTTACACAAGCTTGATTATTGTGACGACACGCTAATTTAGATGGGCAAATGAATTTCGGGTTAGCTACCCGTTGTTTGGTATAGTAAGGTAACAATGTCATGCGGCTTATAATAATCCAAAAATAACGAAATACTGCTATACGTACTGAAATACAACGAATTGCCTGACTAGCAATACAGGGTCTTATTATTGATATTATGTTCGTGTTTTGGTTTTATATAACCATATTCATATAACGGATTTTATTTAATCTATACAACGTTATAAAACGTATTGTATGATGTTTTTACGACAATGGTTCGTATAATGATTTTTAAGGCAAATGCCTATATTATGAGTTTTGATAAGGATTTGTAAAAAATGACTTTGGCTATTTTATGGCCTATTACAATGATTTGTACAAAAATGATTTTCGATAATAATTATATACCGATGATATATTATTGGTTTTATTAAACTCTATGAATTCTCTCGGCGTTTTTGCTGACCTTTTCTTTTTAACATGTTTTATCTCAGGTACTTGAAGGTAATTCTCGGGAAGACAACAAGAATTCATGGCCCGCACTTAAACAATAATTTCCATTCAAATGCTTTGTAAAACCTTTATGAAATACAATGACTTGGGACCTATGTAAATTTGATATTTATGAATGGAAATGCTTTATTAAAAACGACGCGATTTTTAAGCGTTGTCTATGATGTGAGTAATGTGCTATCCCGTAACACCAACGAGTCTTCCGCTGTATTGAATTGTATAAATTTGGGGGTGTTACAGTTTTCTCCTATTGATCTCTCCAAGATCCTCTTCAACGCTCAGTTTGAAACCTCGACTTGCCCATCATTTGTGGGTGATAAGCCGTAGAAAGCCGATGTGTAACCCCATATTTCTTCAAAACTCTTTCAAATTGGTCATTGCAAAAATGGGTTCCACGATCGCTTATGATTGTACGAGGGGTTCCAAACCGAGAAAACAATTGCTTCAAAAACTTGACTACCATACGAGCATCGTTCGTGTGCAAAGCCTTAGCTTTCACCCACTTAGATAGGTAGTCAACGACGACAAGGATGTACTTATTACCACGAGATGATGGGAACGGCCCCATAAAATCAATTCCCCAAACGTCAAAGATCTCACACACGTGGATGATATTTTGTGGCATTTCATCTTTTTGTGAGGCTTTTCCTTGTCGTTGGAATGAGTCACATGACTTGACAAGTTCATGTGCATCTTGATAAATAGTAGGCCAAAAGAAACCAGCATCAAAGACCTTCTTCGCCGTGAGATTAACACCATAGCGACCACCCGTTGGTCCCTCGTGACAAGCTCTAAGGATATTAGAAGCTTCGGTGCTAAAAATACAACGTCGAATAATTTGATCCGCACAAGTCCGAAATAGGTAAGGGTCGTTCCAAAAGTAGAACTTGACGTCACGAAAGAATTTTCGTTTTTGTTGAGTTGTCATACCCTTAATGATGAAATGGTAATTTGCGATGTCCGCAAACCATGGGGTATATGAGTCAATCTTAGAATTCCCTACACCAAGTGTCTCGAGAGGAAATGTTTCGGTGATTTCCTTTTTCTCGTACATAATTTTGTAAGGATCTTCCAAGCGAGAAAGATGACCGGCCCTAGATTCTCGGATCCTTTTTTGTCAAGGATTGTGACATCAAATTGTTGTCGGAGGAGCATCCAACGAAGCAATATCGGCTTTGCATATTGCTTAGCCATGAGATACTTGATTGAAGAGTGATCCGTATACACTATGCATTGAGTCAAGACGAGGTAAGGTAGGAATTTCTCAAGTGCATACACCACGGCAAGGAATTCCTTTTCTGTCGGTCATCGTCTTGCTAGCATAGTGAATAGGCAAGAAGTTCTTTTCATGACGTTGCCCCAAAACGGCCCCTATGGCGTAATCACTTGCATCACACATTAGTTCAAAGGGGAGGTTCCAATTGGGAGCAACAAAAATGGGAGCTTCGGTAAGTTTCCTCTTAAGGATTTCAAAGGCTCGTACACAATCTTCGTTAAAGACAAAAGGGGCATCTTTTTCGAGGAGATGTGTAATAGGTCGAGAAGTCTTTGAAAAATCCTTGATGAATCGACGATAAAATCCCGCGTGGCCTAGAAACTCCTAACTCCTTAACGATTTTGGGATGAGGTATTTTGGCGATGACGTCTACTTTAACTTTTTCTACCTCAATCCCCGCTTTCGAGACCTTGTGCCCTAAGACGATTCCTTCCTTAACCATAAAATGACATTTTTCCCAAAACGTTTTAACATTCTCTCAAGATTCGAAAAACACGAAGTGAACGAACAACCAAACACAGAAAAATCATCCATAAAGACTTCCATCGTCTTCTCGATCATGTCATGAAAATAGCCATCATACACCGTTTAAAAGTTCCCGCGGCATTACAAAGTTCGAATGGCATTCTACGATAGGCAAACGTTCCATATGGACATGTAAAAATAGTTTTTTCTTGATCACGAGTATCGATGGGGATTTGGAAGTAACCGGAAAAACCATCTAAAAAGCAATAGAAATCGTTTCCCGCAAGATGCTCCAATATTTGGTCCATGAAGGGAAAGGGAAAATGGTCTTTACGAGTGGCGTCATTCAACTTATGATAGTCGATACACACCCTCCAACCGGTCATGAGTCGAGTTGGAATTAACTCGTTGTCATCATTAGGTACAACGGTCATTCCTCCCCTTTTAGGGACACAATGAATAGGACTAACCCATGGGCTATCGGAAAAAGGGTAAATCATTCCCGCGTCAAGGAGTTTAAGGACTTACTTTTTCATGACATCGTGAATTTTGGGGATCACTCTCCTTTGACATTGGATTGCGGGCTTGTAGTCTTCCTCCATTAAGATTTTGTGGGTACAAAATTTAGGATCGATCCCCTTAATGTCGGATAATTTCCACGCAATTGCCCCTTTGTTGTCCTTTAGAACATCGATAATTGCGGTCTTCTCATCAACCGAATGATACTTCGCAATAATAGCCGGTAACTTATCGTCTCCTTCCAAGAATACGTATTCAAGATGAGGAGGTAAATCTTTCAACTCGAGGATTGGTGGTTCCTCAATTGAAGATTTGGGTTCGATACTCATAAACTCCTCGGGCGGATGAAATGCGAAATCATAAGAAAATCCTTGATAATCGAGATGTCCTCATCGTTGTCGAGGTCTTCGTTACAAGTACGAGGAACATCAAATTCTTCCAACGTAAAACCACCACCTTCAAATAGAGTGAAGGATGGTGTCGAATTATCAAGAATAGGATCGAGCATAGTGGGATTGCCACTATTTTCATCGTCACCAAAACCTAAAAATTCTTGGGAAAATTCCTCGCAAACGACGTCCATCATATCAACGAGTTTTATAGTCGCGACGGAATAAACATGAGAAATTTGAGAGTTTTGTGTTGCGTTTATAACAAGATCCTCGTAGTAGAAACGTAAGGTGATTTTTCTAGCATGCACATCAATCAACGCCATTGACGTATCCAAAAACGAACGACCTAAATAAGAGGAACTTGAGGATCCGTGGGAATATAGACAACGATAAGGTCTACCAGATAATAGAACTTTCCCACTTTCACAAAAACGTCTTCGACCAATCCACATGCGGGAATCGTGGAATGATCGGCCAATTCGATAGACATTAGTGAAGGAGTAAGATTAGGAAGATTGAGAGACTTGAAGATTGCAAGAGGCATCAAGTTAATACTAGAACCAAGATCGGCCAAGGCATAGCATTCTTCCATATCTTGAATAGCACATGGAATCAAGAATTTACCGGGATCACCGACTTTTTGAGGTATGCGGTTAAGATAAACTGATGAACAACTAGACAATTGTTGCAATTTCTCCTTGTTGTTTAACATACTCTTAAAATTAGCGGCAAATCGAGGCATCATGACCAAAGCGTTGGAAAAACTTATGTTAAAATTCAAATCACGAAACATTTTCATAAAAAGCTCAAATTGGTAATTCTCACGTTCTTGCCATTTCTCCTTACGAAGTCTCGATGGGTAAGGCAAAGGTGGTGTGGGTTGAGGCATAGGCATAGCCTTTGGAATATCGGGTTCCAATGATGGTAATGGGTCAACCGTAGGTGTGGTTTGAGGGGTACTTCATGGGATTAGGATATGCTCCTCTTCAACCACCACCTCGGATTCTTACTCAATTTCCTCTACCGTTGGAGTAATTGGTTGAGGAGTCGATTCCTTAAACGTCTTACCACTACGTTTAATAATCACTTTCATCTCTCCCTTAGGGTTCGATATGGTGTTACTAGGAAGACTACTCAAAGAAGACGGTTTACACATTATAGTCTCAAACATAGATGAAATTTTGTCCTCAAACATAGATTGCCTCTTATCGGCCTTAAGCATCTCTTGTTTTATCTCATGTTGGTCCTGTTCTATCCTTTGTTGGTTTTGTTGTAACCTTTGCACATTACTCTCCATTTTGTTTGCATGAGACTTATGTTCATTTGCTAACTCGTTTTTCAACTCATTTTTCATGACATTCTTAAACTCGGATCTTAGGCTAGTGATCTCCCTTTATATATTATCAAACCTATAATCATTTCCATTTGCATATTCAACTAATTCATTTGGAAGATCTTTCAAGTTTTGCAAACCTTTGTTGTTGTTTTGAAAATCACGATTTTGATTTTTGTTTTGAACTTGATTATTAGCCCCTTGATTCCCATAATTGTTATTACCCTTGTAATTGTTCCTTTGATTTCCTTGATAACCAACTTGATTATTTTGATAATTGTTAGCATTTTGATTTGGTGTAAAACCCGGTGGAGTCAATTGATTAGTGCGGGTAACTTGACCGTTTTGGTTATAAGTTCCCGTGGCCACGTAGGGACTCGAAGTGTTACCACCGTTGGTAATGAACTCGAAGAAATCATGACCTCCACCACAATACATACAAGAAACGTCAACCGCTTTAGCCGTAGCGGGAGTAGGTTGTTCACCAATTTTAAACTCAATCAAAAGTTCCTTAAGCTTATCAAAGATTTGGTTTTCCAAATTTGCCTCGATTTGGCAAGCATCGGTTGTACGTGACAAAGAAAGTGAAGACGAAGCCTTGCTAGCACTCGATGTGCTACGAGGGCTATAGACCTTAGACCTATTCTCAATGATCAACAACGCTTCCTCGACCGTTTTACAGAAAAAATTACCACCCGTGGCGGCATTAAGATAATTACGCTAATGATCGTTCAATCCATTGTAAAACATGTCAATTTGATGCAAGTCGGAAAAATCATGATGAGGACACTCATGTAACATTTCCTTAAGCCGATTCCAAGCCGTAGAAAAACTCTCATTAAACTCTTGTGAAAACTTTGAAATCTCGTTTTTCAAATGCGTAGTCTTAGAGGGCAGGAAAAATTGGTTCACGAACTTCAAAACGATATCCTTCCACGTCAATATAGAATTGGGTGGCTCTTTCTCTAACCAAATTTTAGCGGGCCCCGCTAAGGAATACGGAAAAAGCATCATCTAAATCGAGTCATTCGAGACGTCCTTTAAATTACAAGTGGCGGTAAGACGATTGAATTGGCGGATATGGTTGTGAGGGTTGTCCTTTTCATCACCACGGAATTTGTTGTTTTGGATCATCGACAACAAACCCGTCTTAACCTCAAAATTCTCCGCAAGGATAGCGGGAATCACAATAGCCTCTCCATAACCCTCGGTGGGTGCTTGAAGTAACTCCATCATAGTACGATTAGCCATGGTTGCTTCTTGTTCTACGATAGGTTCGTCAATAGGAGATTCTTCACTAGAAGGCGTTCCTTCCTTTCGGTTTCTACGTTTACGTGCACGTCTTTCTTGGTTACGAGTTTGCATAAACGTCACGTACATCGTGGGGATGAGCAAAGAAGATTCTTATGGGTGTTTTTAACTTTTTCCAATTTTTTTGTGTTTTTGATTGTTTTTACTTTTTTTGGATTTTTGTGATGTATTACGTAGACAAAAATCTACAAATATCTCCTCAAATAAAATCTTTCGATTAAAGGAGCCTCAAAGAATGAAAACGATCACGTGAAGTGAACGCCCTCGAAGACATTAGAACGTTGGTGGAACACCAAAACGTTCAAGAGGGTTTAATCTTTTGAAACCAAGAAAATATATATGATACGCAGATAATACTTTGGGTGGCAAACCCTCGATTAGCCTTTTTTATCTAAACACGAACAAGCAAGCGGAGGAAACGAGGCGGCGCTAAGCACTTAAGTGCCTTTTTCCTTTAGGTCGTGAAATACAACCGCCTTATACCCACCTTATTGTTTGTGTTTTTCAAAATTAAGCTTCTCGAAAGTAATTATCTATTTTGCCTTTTTTCTTCGTTTGAGATTCGAATACAATGATTGAGTGATGAAATCCCAAATCAAGGTTGTGTTTTCACACTTTTGGATTACTTGTGAATTTATTGTTTTACGTATACAATATAGTAATAATATTCACACAAAAACGAAAAAACCGATAATACGTATGATTAGAGTGCTAATCACACAAATAGTTATTATGGCTAATATAAAAACAAAATTTGTTCAAATAAAAACACAACACGCCTCTCCGGCAGCGGCACCAAAGTGATAGCTGTAAATTCACACTCGTTTAGGAAAACGAGGTAAAAGCGGTAAGTACTAAGTGAACGTGTAAGAAAACGTAAGCACTTATGACCCTTTTGTGGGATTGTTCTCAAGGAGGCTAGTGTATTGTATTAAGAGATGATTAAATGTTTGTGATTATGATTATGAAGAAAGAAAAGAGAAGAGGATGACGGTTACGATTAAAATTACACTAAGACGAAAGTCGTACATGTAAAACCGTAAAATATGACGAATTCTAAAAATTATCCAAAAAATTCCTAGAAAATTGCAATAAATCCTAAAAAATGTAATTAGAGTTTATAAAAAATCAAAAATCACTCAAACCTTTTATTTAATTAAATAATAATTTTTTAATGCTAATTAAAGCCCAAAAAAATCAATTTAATTAACAAAAAGCCCAAAATGAGATTTTTCAATTTGAATCTCTAAAATAACTTAATTAAACTAAAAACTATTTTTGAAAAATTTAAAGTTAATTAAAACTATTTAAAAATGATTAAAAATTATAAGAATATTAAAATAATCCTAAAAATTAATTAAATGACAAGAAAATTAATCAAAAAATTTTAAAAATCCTAACTTAATGCTTTTAACCTAGGAAAAATGAAAAAGTTACAAAAATATAAAAAACAAATTTTAATAATAAAATAATAATAAAATATTAATAAAAATTCAAATTTATAAAAATTCTAAAAACTTACAAACTAGTTTAATTTAACTTAAGTAAACAGAAAATGAACTTGAAATTACAAAATACCCCTAATGGGCCTCCAAATGGGCTAAAAGTCCAAACAGTCCACTTAATGGGCTTATTTAAAGCCCAATAAGAAAAAAATATCAAAATAAGCTCAAAACTTCAAGTCTAGCTTAAACTTCAAATTTAAGAACAAAACTCTAAAGGCCTGAAAGCTGAAAGTGAGCTTATCACAGCTTAATGAAATTCAGCTTATTCTGAATGGGCTTTTTGGCCCATTAAGCCATAAGCTAATGCCATAAGCTGAAATTTGACACACATCCTTCTCTTGACCTAATAAAGCTGTTTTTAAAAAGAATTTTTGAATAAGCCCAAGAAATAAGCCTGAAAAAAGCAAAAGTTCTCTACACAAAATGACAAAAATAGTCGTTTTCGAGTTCTAGACCAATTCAAGGGCTGATTCTTTTGGCAAAATGTTCCAAATCACTTAACTAAGTTTAATAATCAAAAAGATTTCCAAAAAGCACAATAAATAAGCTGGAAAAAACAAATAAGCACTTATGTAAAAGTCAACTAAGTTAGTTTTCTAGTCAAAGTCTCAAATGCTCCAGAATAGTCAAATGGGTCAATTAAGGAAGATTGATTACAAAAACAAAGTTGTTGCAGGTCTAAATAAGCTATTATAGCTTATTGATAAGCTGAATGACAAAATACACTATTAGTGGGAACTTTCAGTGGGAAAGAGTTCCCACTGCCTTGACTATTTGACTTGCCTTTTTAGAGAGATTTACTTGATGATTTTGGACAATAAGGGCACCCCTACAACCAGTGAGTTGTACGGAGTCACAAACAAGCAAGAAATCACAATTCCAATAAGCAAATTAGTACAGTTTAATCAAACAGTCACCAAATCAGTCACAGACATGAACAATAAGCAGTTATAAAGAAATAAGCAGATTAAGCAAGAATAAGCCAACCAAATTGAACCAAATGCATACACCAGCTATAATAAACTCAAATAAGCATACATAAACTTGTTTCAAAAACTTGTTTAAAGATTAGACCATGATTCAAGCTATGTGAGTTAACTGATGAACAAATGATGATCACAAACTGACTTTGCTGATATACTTGACCAAATATCTAAATTTAAACCCTCAAATCAATTAATCAGCTTACATAAACTTTGTTTGAGCACATTTTATCCATAAACATGCATACACTCTATGAGTTCCCAAGATTTCAAGTCAAAACAAGCAAAATCAAAGAAGTTATGACACAATTTCAGATTTGATGTTTAAGAACACAAATATGGCAAATATCAGCACACAACCAACTCAATATCAGATACAAACATAATGCAACCCTTAACACTAACTCAAACTCAAATTATACCCTTAAAACAGTAGACCCAAACACCCCTTTCACTTTTTAATCCAATATTTAACAAAGTAATGTGTGTAACAGGTTTACCCAAGCCTAATCTAGCATCATACCAACAATATCATGCAGTATTAACAAGATTCAAGCAACAAGAACACTTCATACACAGCAGATCACAAAATCACATAAAACCACTTTTCAAATAGATTTTTGGAAAGAAGGCTCAAACCTCATGAATGTACATCCACACTCACGGATTGTTGAGCTTATGTGCCTAGATAAACAAGGCACAAGCTTCCAATAGCTGCTAAGAACAACAAGGTGAGTAGAAAACAGCTTATATAAAAAATGAAAAATGGAACTGATTTGATTTAAGCTTGTTCCCCACTCCTTGAATCCTCCCAAACCACAAGCTCAATACACCTTGATAATCTCCTTATCAGGGTGTTATGATCACATATAATCCAAGAGTTCAAGTGTTTGAACTAAGACTTAGAAAAATAATCAGATTTTTGAAAACTTTTTCAAACTTACACAAAAATTTTAACCAATCTTTGAAACTTCAAACATAAACTCATAACATGTAAACAATACCAGATTAAGTAAATTGGAACTTGGAATTCGTCACAAACTTTCACACTTTTTCATTCACTTGAAATAAGGATTTACAAAGTATTGACCTAGGAATCCAAGACCAAAGAACAATGTATGAGTCCTATGCCTTTATATAGGCTACAATGAAACTAGAAATGCTGAAAAATAAAGGAAACCTAGCATATGAACTTCCAGTTTTGCCCTTGAAACCTAGCCTCTTGATACTCGACTTTTACCACTCGTATCAAAATTCGCAGTCCCAAGTCTTTTCGAATTGATTAACGTTCTAAAGTTCGACTCAATCGTCTTTTGGTGAATAAGAGAATGGTTTGGTTTTGCTTATCTAATTTTAACTAATAGCAAATAAGTAAGTGTCATTGAGTAAAGTGGAAGTTTAAAGATTAATACTAAAATGACGAGTAAAAAATTAATGCTTGAAAACTTAAAGGCAATATTAGAAAAATACTTGAACACTAAATAAAACTAACACTTAGAAACTTTGTAAAAACAAGAAACTAAACCATCGTAAAATTGCCAAATTGGAATCTAATCGGAATATTGGTCGGAATATGGTGCAATCGGAATATATTCTGATCTGTTGATCGGAATGTTGGAAATGTGACTGATTGGAATACTGAACAACAACCCCCAATCGGAATGAGCCAAAAATTAAGCAATCGGAATGTGCAACACAACCCCGATCAGAATGTTATAATAAACACCCGGATCGGAATATGCTAAGACTGCCAAATCGGAATACGGGATAAAGTACTAATCGGAATAACTCAAAAACAGCATCAATCGGAATGTTTCAAAACGGGTCAGATCGGAATCTAACAACTATCTGCCTTCAGAATATATAAGCCCTAATCCGATCACTACGATCGGAATAACAGGAGGCGCAATCGGAAAACTCAAAACCCTTTTCCGATTTGCCAATCGGAATAAAGGGATGGGTGGCTGGTCGGAATAAGCTGATCGGAAAGGGGTTTAGACCCTTTCCGATATATATGGGATTCGGTAAAAAAAACTAGGAAATAAGCTATTATGATAAGCTTATCACCAAAACTAAAACGAATCAATAATGAAAAGGATCAAACAAGCACTAATAACTACTTATCCAACTTGAAATAAGCAAACTTTAAAATCAAACAATAAAAAGATGAACTTTTTAAGAAAACTTTCAAAAATAAATAAGCTAAAAGAAACGAATAAGCCAATAAGCACAAGGAACTTAAAGCTCAATCGAATGAAAGCTTATGTAGGAACAAAAAGGTTAACTTTTTAAGCACGAAATCATTAAGAACAACACGGATCATATGAAATTCGCAACAAAAGTTAACTAAAAATCAAAGAAAGGTAGGATGAGATTAAGGATTAAAAGCTTAACTAGAAATTGATTAATGAGATAAGCAATACACAAATGTTTAATCTTGAAAGATTAAGAGAAGAAAGATGAAAACTTAGTGAGAGAAAGTTGAGAACTTTCTCTCTCTAAAAACTAGAAAGAAAAGTAAAAAAATGAAAACTTAAAACTAAAGACTAACTACTATCCTAATGTGTATTAGGAGGGTATTTATAGGGAAAATGGAAGGAGTGCATGTGTTGCATCTTCTTTCTTTCTTCACATCTTCTCGACTCGATTTAATTCTTTATCTTTCTCGATGTCGTCTCGGGATTAATTAAACTCGTCTTAACATTTCTTCATTTATTTAGACTCGAGTTCTTCGACTTCATTAAACTTTCGTCTTTAGACTTGTTCTTCGATAAATCTTCAGAATAGGACTTGGACTTCCGTTCTTTTTGCACTCTTGATCTTTTGACTTCGTCTTTTCCCGTTTTCTTCGATAAAAGCCCGTGAAAGCCTGTGTTTTCTTGCTTTTTCATCTTTTGGTCCTAAAACACAATAAAAACACAAACCACACATAATTCCGACTTTTACGACATAAAATACACGTTTTGGTCTTGTTATTATTGGAAATAAGTGGTAAAAGGATAAGTGTTTTCACACTTATTAAATCCCCTACACTTGACCATTGCAATGCCCTCATGCAATGCATTAATTTTAAAGGACGGTTTACATTTTCCATCATAAATAACCCACCTTGGCCTTTATTAAATACTAAACATAAAAAGATAGAAACAAGTAAAGAAATCAAAAACTTACATTGGGTTTTGGCTGCCATGAACGTTTATCATCCTCAAGTTTCACGTTCCCCATACCAAGCTTAAAAACGAGATCATTGTTATTATAAGTTAGCAAACTAACACGAACTCATGTGGGCCAATTATTCACTTAGACTCCCTTATTCCTAGGTGTATCTCTTATATTTTATTTTTGTCTTGAATGATCAAGAAGATGCATTGTTTGACTTATTTCGATAGTTATTTAGGCCGAAAATAAAGTGAAGATTTAATCAATAGTTAACTAAAGGACAAAATCTTTTAAAACTGCTTCTCGGGACCTCATAAAGTTCATATCTTGGCATAACTCGCTTCGCGATTTGAGACCTTTCCCGGACCGATATTTGGCAGCGACTTCATACTTCGAATCTTTGAGAGACGTTCTTGAAATTATGGTCTTCTCTTCATAATAGGAATTTCTTCACTTGAAGTTTTGAGAGATTCTTCATATTTGGACCACGTCTTCTTCATTTTTCTCCAATCTTTATTTTGGACTTTGATATACAACTATCCGCCTCCTTTTAGGACTTGGATCTATTTATCCTCATACCTTGTTAGGGCCTTTTTGGATAGACTTATCCATGATCTTTTGGGGAGTTTTTGCTTTTCGTCGTGTGTCTCGATCCTTCATATTGATTTTAGATAAATGATTCTTCACATCAATTTTGGATCTTTAGCAACAAAATGTAGCCCTCATGCCTTGTTAGGGCCTTTTCGGACTCGCCAATCTTTGCATCCCGCTTCAATAAGTTATGCCTTGGCTATGAACTCTAATCCGTACCGAGCAACTTTTAAACGATCTTGGGCTAGAAGCTAAGTAACCTTTTAAATCGTACAACCTTATTTATTGCAGATAAACTTATTAACAAGCGAAGGGAGAATAGGCTTATAATTAACTCACATAAATTTACAAAAGAATACCAAACCTATAATTGACTTTATCATCTCTCATTCTCCACAGTTTAAAATCTCAAGGAATGAGACTCGTGGATGCTTAGCCTATTAAATCAAAGTTTTGGGTTTTCGAGTCATCTATAGGATCATGCAAATTCTTAGACTATTTCAAGTTTAGAAATCGCATTTTAAAGTTCCCTTGACAAACGACTCTCTAGGATCAATTATAGGAACTTGCAAAAAGTTCTTGTTCTTAACCCGTGAGAGTTAAGACTTTCGCGTTTTATAGCTCCCTATATAAAAGCCTAGCAAAACTTGACTTAAACACGTTAAGGATACTAGCTAGAGTAAACTTAGATAAGTAAAATCGGGTTGAGTCAAAATGTTCATGACTAAGAAAAATTTAAAATCACTTTATTAAAATTTATTCTAGTAAGGAAAGAAAATAACCATAATAAAGAAAGATACCACTATACAACTAGGCTAAAATAGATTAAAAATTTTGAAAAATGTCAAAAAATCAAATTTTCCGGTTAAAATGAGGGTAAATTCATGGAAAAGACCACTTATTTCGATAGAAGTCCCCCCTACACTTGATATATACATTGTCCTCAATGTTTAAGCATGTGGGAGTAAACTCCCCTACACTTATGACATTGTGCACTTTGTTTAAATCTTGCTAAGGAAAGGACAACTAAAATGAATTCAATGTGAACATATAAAATATGAAATATTGAATCACAAGAGTTTAGGATAGAACCGGGAAGATGGGAACACGGTATCACGGTTCGTCAAAAGTCATCAAGGTGGATCTTTGAAACTGTAATCCCTGCACAGCACAAGAAACAAGACAACAAACACATACGTGGCTCCCCCTACACTTATTATGAAAGCAGTAAAGGATAGATCACGGGTTGCCTCCCGAGAAGCGCTTGTTTTTGTTCACCGAGTCACGAGCCTGACTCGATCTAATTTTAGTTCATGGGGAACGTGGTGAGGGATGGAATCATCTCATGGGAGATGTCCTCACCAAAGTACAGCTTCAAACGCTGGCCATTCACCTTGAAATTGGGCCCATTTGGCTGAGAAAGCTCAATGGTCCCATATGGAAAGACTTTGGCGACGGTGAATGGACCAGACCAGTGGCTCTTCAACTTGCCAGAGAAGATCTTCAACCGAGAGTTAAAAAGTAAGACTTGATTACCAACGTGGAACTCTCGGTTCTTAATCCTCGCATCGTGGATGATCTTGGTCTTCTCCTTGTAGATCAGCGAGTTCTCATAAGCTTCATTCCTCAGTTCATTTAGTTCGTTGAGTTGAATCTTGCGATGATCACCGGCTTTGTTGATGTCGAAGTTAGCCCACTTCAAGGCCCAGTGCGCC
The DNA here is from genome assembly GCA_025667525.1 of Glebionis coronaria. NCBI lineage: Eukaryota > Viridiplantae > Streptophyta > Magnoliopsida > Asterales > Asteraceae > Glebionis > Glebionis coronaria. The sequence continues at coordinate 336,256,908 of CM046876.1, read as the reverse complement.
TTATGTTCCAGCTTGATGGGGAGGTGGCAGGCTTTCCCGTACACAAGACGATAAGGTGTACAACCGATCGGGGTCTTATAAGTAGTACGGAAAGCCCACAGAGCATCATCTAACTTATCGGCCCACGCGGCGCGATGCTCTCCCACAGTACGCTCCAAAATTCACTTCAATCCACGGTTGGAAATCTCGGCTTTCCCATTGGTTTGGGGATGATAGGCGGTGGAAAGACGGTGATTGACACCATACTTAGCCATGACTCTTGCAAATTGATCATTGCAAAAATGAGTCCCGCGGTCACTGATAATAGCACGAGGAACGCCGAATCGAGCAAACAGCTGTTTTAAAAAGTTCACAACCACCCTCTCATCGTTCGTAGGAAGAGCCTTAGATTCAACCCATTTAGAAACGTAGTCAACGGCTACGAGGATGTACTTGTTCCCTTTGGAGGATGGAAATGGCCCCATAAAGTCGATGCCCCATACGTCAAAGATTTCACATTCCTGTATGAAATTTTGAGGCATCTCGTCTTTATGTGTGATCTTGCCTTGGCATTGGCAAGCATCACAATGCTTAACCATTTCGTGAGCGTCACGATAAATGGTGGGCCAATAGAATCCAGAGTCAAACACTTTTTTTGCGGTGTAGTTGGGACCAAAGTGACCACCGGTGGGTCCTTTGTGGCAAGCTTGGAGAATGTCAAAAGCGGCCGGTCCGTCAACACATCGGCGAATAATCAAGTCAGCGCATTGTTTGAATAGAAAAGGGTCATCCCAAAAGTAAGTCTTAACATCGTTCAAGAACTTCTTCTTTTGTTGGGATGTTAACCCTTTGATGAGAACACCACCCGCTAAGTAGTTTGCAATGTCGGCAAACCACGGGGTGTCATCAAGATTGAGATTTATAGACATTAAGGTCTCAAGGGGGAAAGAGTCATTGATCTCTTTGTTCGGATGATCCCCTTGATATGGATCCTCAAGTCGACTCAGATGATCTGCGGCTAGGTTTTCGGCACCCTTCTTGTCACGAATTTCAATGTTCAATTCTTGAAGGAGTAAAATCCAGCGAAGAAGTCTTGGCTTAGAGTCATGCTTAGTCATCAAGTACTTCCACGCGGAATGGTCCGTGTATACGATGGTGGTGTTTAAAACAAGATAGGGGCGGAATTTTTCAAAAGCATAGAAAACAGCTAAAAGCTCTTTTTCGGTTTTCGTATAATGCAATTGAGCCCCCGTCATTGTTTTGCTAGCATAGTGGATTGGTTGGAAGTGTTTATTCACTCTTTGACCCAAAACCGCTCCAATGGCAAAGTCGCTAGCATCGCACATCAACTCAAAAGGCAGCTCCCAATTAGGGGTGACCAAGACTGGTGCCTTAGTTAGCTTATCCTTAAGAAGATTGAAGGCTTCGATACACTCTTTAGAAAAGATAAAAGGAGTATCTTTTTCCAAGAGGTGGGTCATCGGGCGAGCGATTTTAGAGAAATCCTGAATGAATCAACGATAGAAGCCCGCATGACCCAGAAAACTTCTCACACCCTTCACGGTTGAAGGTGGAGGTAATTTGGCTATGACATCTACTTTAGCACGGTCGACTTCAAGACCGGCTTTAGAGATTTTGTTTCCTAGCACAATGCCTTCTTTTACCATGAAATGGCATTTTTCCCAATTCAGAACAAGGCGAGTGTCTTCGCACCGTTTAAGCATACGTTCCAAATTGGCAAGGCAGGAAGAGACGGAATCTCCGAAGACCGAGAAATCATCCATGAAGACTTCCATGGTTTGCTCAACCATGTCATGGAAGATAGCCAACATGCACCTTTGGAAAGTCCTGGGGGCATTGCATAAGCCAAAAGGCATTCTTTTGTAAGCAAATGTGCCATAGGGACAAGTGAATGTTGTCTTCTCTTGATCTTGGGATCGATGGGTATTTGGAAATAACCCGAGAAACCATCAAGAAAGCAGTAATATTCATTACCCGCTGAACGTTCAAGCATTTGGTCCATAAAAGGAAGAGGTAAATGATCCTTTCTCGTGGCATCATTGAGTTTGCGGTAGTCTATACAAACTCTCCACCCAGTAACGAGACGGGTGGGAATCAAGTCGTTGTTTGCATTGGGCACAACGGTGATTCCACCTTTCTTAGGCACACAATGGACTGGACTAACCCATGGTGAATCCGAAATAGGGTAAATCATACCCGCATCAAGAAGTTTGATAACCTCTTTTTTGATGACTTCATGGATTTTAGGATTCACACTTCGTTGGCTTTGAATTGTGGGCTTAAAGTCGTCCTCTATGAGAATTTTATGTGTGCAAAAGTGAGGATCAATTCCGCGAATATCGGAGATTTTCCAAGCGATAGCTCTTTTATGCTTCTTCAACACGGCGACAAGTCAGGATTTTTCTTTTTCTTTCAGGTCCTTTGCGATGATGACCGGTAACTTCTCGTTGTCTTCAAGGAAAACGTACTCAAGATGAGGAGGTAGGTCCTTAAGCTCAAGAGTGGGAGGATCCTCAATAGATGGTGAAACTAACGATGATTCATCATTAGTCACCTCTTTAGGAGACGGAGGAGAAAACGGGTCTTCATTGAGAAGTCTCTCAATAGTACGAATGTCTTCATCCCAATCGGTGGACGAATTATCATACTTAATATCGAGAGGACCCAAGCTAGCTTCGAAATCATCCAAGTCACTTTCTCCAAAAGGAGTCAATGCCGGAGTAATTGAGGCAACGGTCTCAACACTGGTAGAGAAGAGGGAGTACTTTTGCAAGCATCATGAAAATGTTCTTCACAAGCCTCATCGAGAACATCAATAGCATTAACACTCTCATATGAATAAGGTTGCTTAGAAATCTTACCCATGTTGAAGACAATTTTATCGTCGCCAACTCTCATGATTATCTCGCCCGCGGCTACATCAATGAGAGTGCGGCCGGTCCTCAAGAAGGGACGTCCAACGATTAATGGAACACGAGGATCCATCTCGTAGTCAACGACAACAAAATCCGCCGGGAAGGTGAATTTGTCAACGCCAACAAAGACATCTTCGGCTATCCCCACTGGATAAGCAACCATACGGTTGGCTAATTCCAAGGTCATTTTGGTGGGGACTGGCTCGGGGAGAGATAATTGCTTCCAAACACTTAAAGGCATTAAGTTTATACTGGCACCTAGATCGGCTAGGGCCATGCAATTCTCTACTCCCGGGAAGTTGCAAGGAATCAACAAGCGACCCGGATCACCATGTTTGGTGGTCAATTTACTTAAAAGAACGGCGGAGCAATTCTCATTAAGTTGGGTCTGAGCAATGTCAAGAAGCTTCTCCTTGTCACTAAGAAGATCTTTAAACATCTTCGCGTATTTGGGCATGTGAGTGAGAGCCTCGGCAAAGGAGATGTTAAAATTCAATTGTTTAAACATTTTAAGAAAGTTTGAAACTTGAATATCATCCTTGCTCTTTTGCTTCTCTTTCCTCAACCTTGAAGGATAAGGTATATTGGATGAAAAAGAAGGCTTTAGGGAAATAGGATCACTCACAACCACGGGTTGTGGGGAAATGGGGGTAGAAGGCGAAGGAGGTGAGGAAAGTTGCTCTTTTTCCTTGTTCACAATCACGGGTGGAGGTGTAGGAAGCTCGGGTTCCGTGTAACCTTTTCCACTACGAGTGGTGATTGCTTTCATCTCCCCTTTTGGGTTCGCAACGGTGTTACTCGGAAGAGTACCCGAAGAAGAGGGTTGATTACCTTGGATGAGCGAACCGATCATATCACGTATGTTAAGCGCTTGAGTGTTGAAAGAGTCTCTGATGTCTGCACGAATTTCATTGCTTTGTTTGGCCATGTCATTCCTTAGCTCGGCTCGAATATCGTTCCCTTGTTTCGCCATTTCTCTCTTTAAGTTGATGACTTGACTCCGAAGATTTGTCACCATCTCTCGATTAGCCTCCCGTGGGATAAGCTTTGTTGTTGGTTTTGGTTTGTAGGAGGGAAACCGGGTGGAGCAAGATAGTTATTTGAACGATAACTTAGCAAGCTACGGTCTCCTTGAGGGCGAGCTTGATAGCCTCCCGTGGGATAAGTACCGTATGCCGCGTTAACGTCTTCAGAAAAATTGCCTTGAGTAGAAGGACAATCATTGTAGGAATGAGGACCACCACATGTGTCACAAGAAATAGCAACGGCTTTAGCTTGTTGAGTTTGGTTAGAAGTCAAAATTTGGAGACTTTTGTTAATATCCAGAATAGCACGTTCCATGACGGACATGTCGGTGGTGGAAGAAGTAGATGAAACATTGACTCTCTGATTAGATCTTGAGGATGCGGATGAATCCCAATTCTTGTGGTGAGTAGTCAAATTTTCAATCAACTCTCTACACTCCTCCGGTCTCCTTTTCATAAAAGTACCACCGCCGGCGGCATTGATCGTGTCACGATCACGAAAAGTGAGACCATTGTTGAAGGTATCAATGAGAGTGACGGGGAGCATGTTGTGATTTGGACAGCGGTCGATCAAATCATTGTATCGTTCCTAAGCATCGAAGAGCGATTCATCATTGTCTTGCATGAATCCACTAATTTGGTTACGAAGGCTTGTGACCATGGATGGTGTGAAGTAGCGTGACAAAAAGCGTTGAGTCATGTCATTCCAAGTATGAATAGAATTCTTTGGGAGACGGTCAAACCATTTTTCGACATGGTGAGAAAGCGAGTGGGGAAAGAGTTGAAGGCGAAGGTCATCCATAGAAACACCGGGACACTTCATGCTTTGGGTGATGGTAATGAATTTGTCGAGGTGTTTGTAGGCATCATCATCCGGAATTCCACGAAATGGGTTAGTTTGCAATTGTTGGATCATGTGATGCTTCAACGAAAACTCCTGAGCCGTGACGTGCATTGGCGCAATCGGGCCTCCGCGTCCGTTCATGGTGGGTTGACACAATTCCTCCATTGTTCGTAAATCAGGTAGGGGGACATTGTTGTTGTTGTTGTTATTGTTATTCAAATTGGGTAGAGGTGGGTTATTATTGTTGTTTTTAACACCAACCATATCTAGATTTCACGAGTCTCGGGCTCAGAATAGTTCGAAGATCTAGTAAGCATACACCTGCAGAAGAAAAATATACACAAAGAGAATATCTATATAATCTTTTTGGTGCAAAACCTTTGGAAAAGAATTGCTTTTATGATTTTTCAATGTTTTTGTAGTTTTGAAGAATTTTATAATTTTTTTTTGGGTTTTTGAAAATTTTTAAAGCAAGGAAAATAACGTTCAAAGAAAGGATCCCAAAATTCAATGCGTCTCTCACTAGAAACCGTTAATCTGAACGAAAAGAGCCGGCAGCGGCGCCATTTGATACTCGGCTTTTACCCCTCGTATCAAAATTCGTAGTCCCAAGTCTTTTCGAATTGATTACCGATCTAAAGTGCGACTCAATCGTCTTTTGGTGAATAAGAGAATGGTTTGGTTTTGCTTATCTAATTTTAACTAATAGCAAATAAGTAAGTGTCATTGAGTAAAGTGGAAGTTTAAAGATTAATACTAAAATGACGAGTTAAAATTTAATGCTTGAAAACATAAAGGCGATATTAGAAAAATACTTCAACACTAAATAAAACTAACACTTAGAAACTTTGTAAAAACAAGAAACTAAAAAAATTGCCAAATTGGAATCTAATCGGAATATTGGTCGGAACATGGTGCAATCTGAATATATTCCGATCTGTTGATCGGAATGTTGGAAATGTAACTGATCGGAATACTGAACAACAACCCCCAATCGGAATGAGCCAAAAACTTAGCAATCAGAATGTGCAACACAACCCCGATCGGAATGTTATAATAAACACCCGGATCGGAATATGCTAAGACTGCGAAATCGGAATACGGGATAAAGTACTAATCGGAATAACTCAAAAACAGCATCAATCGGAATGTTTCAAAACGGGCCAGATCGGAATCTAACAACTATCTGCCTTCGGAATATAAGCCCTAATCCGATCACTACGATCGGAATAACATGAGGCGCAATCGGAAAACTCAAAACCCTTTTCCAATTTGCCAATCGGAATAAAGGGATGGGTGGCTGGTCGGAATAAGCTGATCGGAAAGGGGTCTAGACCCTTTCCAATATATATGGGATTCAGTAAAAAAAAGCTAGGAAATAAGCTATTATGATAAGCTTATCACCAAAACTAAAACGAATCAATAATGAAACGGATCAAACAAGCACTAATAACTACTTATCCAACTTGAAATAAGCAAACTTTAAAATCAAACAATAAAAAGATGAACTTTTTAAGAAAACTTTCAAAAATACATAAGCTAAAAGAAACGAATAAGCCAATAAGCATAAGGAACTTAAAGCTCAATCGAATGAAAGCTTATGTAGGAACAAAAAGGTTAACTTTTTAAGCACGAAATCATTAAGAACAACACGGATCATATGAAATTCGCATCAAAAGTTAACTAAAAATCAAAGAAAGGTAGGATGAGATTAAGGATTAAAAGCTTAACTAGAACTTGATTAATGAAATAAGCAATACACAAATGTTTAATCTTGAAAGATTAAGAGAAGAAAGATGAAAACTTAGTGAGAGAAAGTTGAGAACTTTCTCTCTCTAAAAACTAGAAAGAAAAGTAAAAAAATGAAAACTTAAAACTAAAGACTAACTACTCTCCTAATGTGTATTAGGAGGGTATTTATAGGGAAAATGGAAGGAATGCATGTGTTGCATCTTCTTTCTTTCTTCACGTCTTCTCGACTCGATTTAATTCTTTGTCTTTCTCGATGTTGTCTCGGGATTAATTAAACTCGTCTTAACATTTCTTCATTTATTTAGACTCGAGTTCTTCGACTTCATTAAACTTCCGTCTTTAGACTTGTTCTTCGAAAAATCTTCAGAATAGGACTTGGACTTCCGTTCTTTTTGCACTCTTGATCTTTTGACTTCGTCTTTTCCCGTTTTCTTCGATAAAAGCCCGTGAAAGCCCGTGTTTTCTTCCTTTTTCATCTTTTGGTCCTAAAACACAATAAAAACACAAACCACGCATAATTTCGACTTTTACGACATAAAATACACGTTTTGGTCTTGTTATTATTGGAAATAAGTGGTAAAAGGATAAGTGTTTTCACACTTATTACCTCTCTATAACCCTCGGTGGGTGCTTGAAGCAACTCCGTCATAGTACGATTAGCCATGGGTGCGTCTTGTTCTACGATGGCTTCGTCAATAGGAGATTCTTCACTAGAAGGTGTTCCTTCCTTTTGGTTTCTATGTTTACGTGCAATCTTGCTTGGTTACGAGTTTGCATAAACGTCACGTACAACGTGGGGACGAGCAAAGAAGATTCTTTTGGGTGTTTTTACTTTTTCCAACTTTTTGTGTTTTTGATGTTTGTTTACTTTTTTGGATTTTTTATGATGTATTACGTAGACACAAATCTACAAATCTCTCCTCAAATCAAATCTCTCGACTAAAGGAGCCTCAAGGAATGAAAATGATCACGTGAAGTGAACGCCTTCGATGACTTTAGAACGTTGGTGGAACACCAAAACCTTCAAGAGGGTTTAATCTTTGAAACCAAGAAAATATATATGATACATAGATAATACTTTGGGTGGCAAACCCTCGATTAGCCCTTTTTCTCTTAACACGCACAAGCAAGCGGGAGAAACGAGGCGGCACTAAGCACATAAGAGCGTTTTTCCCTTAGGTCGTGAAATACAACCGCCTTATACCCACCTTATAGTTTGTGTTAATTAAAATCAAGCTTCACGAAAGTATTTATCTATTTTGCCTTTTTTCTTTGTTTGAGATTCGAATACAATGACTGAGTGATGAAATCCCAATCAAGGTTGTGTTTTCACACTTTTGGAGTACTTGTGAATTTATTGTGATACGTATACAATATAGTATTAATATTCACACAAAAAACAAAAACCGATAATACGTATGATTAGAGTGCTAATCACACGAATAGTTATTATGGATAATATAAAAACAAAATTTGTTCAAATCAAAACACAACATGCCTCCCTGGCAGCGGCGCCAAAATGATAGTTATAATTTCACACTCGTTTAGGAAAATGAGGCAAAAGCGGTAAGTATTAAGTGAACGTTTAGGAAAACGTAAACACTTATGACCCTTAGGTGTGGGATCGTTCTCAAGGAGGCTTGGTGTGTGTGTTAAGAATTTGTTAACTTTGAGATTAATATTAAGAAAGAAAATGAGAAAGAAAATGATGACGAATACGAATAAAATTAAACTACGACGAATGACGTAAACGTAAAACTGTAAAACGTGACGAAATTTTAAAATTACCCTAAAAATTCCTATAAAATATAATAAATCCCTAAAAATGCAATAAGTGGTTACCAAAAGTCAAAACATACTCAAGCCTTTTATTTAATTAAATAATATTTTTTTAATGCTAATTAAAGCCCTAAAAATCAATTTAATTAATAAAAACCCAAAATAAGATTTTTCAATTTGTAAACCTCTAAAATAACTTAATTAAACTAAAAAGTATTTTTGAAAAATTTAAAACTAATTAAAACTATTTAAAATGATTAACAATTAAAATTAAATATTAAAATAATATAAAAAATCCAAAATTTATAAAAAATTCTAAAAAATTGCAAACTAACTTATTTTAACTTAAATAAACAGAAAATGAAAGTGAAATGACCTAATACCCCTATTGGTCCTCCAAATGGGCCAAAACAGTAAACAGTCCAAACTTAATGGGCTTTTTGGCCTAATAAGCAAAAAGTCAAACAAATAAGTTGAAAAGTTTCAGTCTAGCTTAAAATTCAATTTTAAACACAAAACTCTAAAGGCCCAAAACCTGAATCAGTGCTTATCACAGCTTAACAAGAAAACAGCTTATTCTTAATGGGCTTTTTGGCCCATTAAGCTATAAGCTAATGCCATAAGATGAAATTTGACACACATCCTTCTTATGAGATCATAAAGTTGTTTGTAAAAAGAATTTTTGGACAAGCTCAAGAAAAAATCCTGAAATAAGCCAATTCTCTCTACACAAAACGACAAAATAGTCGTTTTCGAGTTCTAGACCACTTCAAGAGCTGATTCAACTTCCGAAAGGTTTTAAATCACTTAATTAAGATTAATAATAAAAAATGATTTCAAATAAGCACACTGAATAAGCTGGAATAAGCAATAAGCTGTTCCTCAAAAAGATAAAATAGTCGTTTTCTCGTCAAAAGCTAAAACCAAAAGCTGTAAACTTCAAAACTGACTTATTAGCTTAAAATAATAAGTTCTATCACAAAAAACAAGTTGTTGCACAATAAAATAAGCTAGAATAGCTTATTAATAAGCTGATGACAAAATAACACTATCAGTGGGAACTTTTAGTGGGAAAGTGTTCCCACTTCTTTGACTTTTTGACTTGCTTTTTTAGAGAGATTCAGTTGGTTTCTTTGGACAATCAAGGAACCCCTACAACCAGTGAGTTGTAGGGAGTCACAATCAAGCAGAAAAACGCAATTCCAACAAGCCAAATAACATAGTTTAATCAAACAGTCCACAGACATGATACAAACATGTTAATAGCAGATCTGATGAATAAAAGCTGAAATTAAGCTATTATAAGCCTACCAAATTCCACCAAATGCACACAACAGCTTAAACAAACTTAAGTGAACACTAGCAAACTGGTTTCATGCAATAATTCCAAAATTTGAGCTTGTTTTATACCTAAGTGAGTTACTGAGTTTTACTGATGAACACAAGTAGCTTTTTGCTGAACTAAATGACCACAAATCCAATTTCAAACCCTCAAATCTACTTATCAGGTTACAAAAACTTTGTTTTAGCACTTTTTATCTCTAGATTAGCATACAATCTAAGTGTGCACAAGATTTCAGTTCAAAATGACCTATAACAAGTTAGTTAAGCCAAGATTTCAGATTTGGAGTTTAAAAGGATAAGACATGCAAATATCAACTCACCATACACCTCAATATCAGTTACAAACATAAAAGACCCCAAAACACTTACTCAAACTAACATGAAAATCATAAAACAATAGTCCCAAACAGTCCTTTAAAATGTTAAATCAAGATTTTATAAAACCAAAATGTTTTTCAGACTTCACCAAGCCTAAACAAGCATCATAACAACATTAGCAAGCCTCAAGAACAAGATTGCAGACATCAAACAACACATAACAACAGCGGGTAACAAAATCACTTAGAACAAGTATTTTTGCCAGATTTGAACAAGGAAAGTACAAACCTCACGAATGTACATCGACACTCACGAATTTGAGAGGATATGTGTCTAGCTAAACAAGACACAAGCTTCCAATAAGCTGCTAAGAAGAACAAAGTAAGAAACAACAGATTATATGAAAAGAAAAATGGAAAATGAAACGGATTCTTTCAAGCTTTGTACCCCACTCCTTGAATATCCCCAAGCCTAGATCTCACTCCACCTTGATAAACTTCTTATCAAGGTGAGATGATCAATCAAAGCCCAAAAATTTAAAGTGTTTGTACCTAAGACTTAGGAAAAATTAGGTTTTAGAAACTTTTGAAACAACTTGCACAATATTTAAAAACCTAACTTTGGAACATAAAATCACAAACTCATATCAGTTACCAATAACAAGAAAGTAAATTGGGACTTTGATTTCGTCAAAGCTTTAAACTTTTTCATTCACTTGAACAAAGATTTATAGAAACTTGACCAAGGAAAAACCAAGAACATGTTCAATGTATGAAACGTAATGCATTTATATAGGCCACATGGAGTTCTAGAAAGATGAAAATAAACTAAAACCCTAAGTGATGAACTTCCATTTTTTCCCTTGTCAAATTTTTGAATATTCAACCTATGTGAAGATTTTGGAGTCTTGTGAAGATGCCAGGGGGTGTAAAATGATCTTGTGCGTCCATTTGATGCGTAGGAATGAAGCACGAGCTTGGGGCGTTGATTCCCTGACAAGGTCTTTTGTCTTCGTCCCAAAAGTAGCAGGGGAGGTATCATGTGACATATGAGGTGATGAGGTGGCAGGTTTAAGAGTTGGGTTATGTTTATTACAACCTTAATCATAAATCTGGACGAGATTAGGGTCTAATTCTAGGTGATTAGCAAAACCCTAATTCGTGTTCTTCATAGAATAGTAGTTGTTTGATCTTGGTTCATGTTTAAAAAGTTGTTAAGCGCCTAATTATTATAACCAATTAAAAATTAGTTACAAAACCGGTGAGTGGGATTGTGAGGTGGCAAGTTGGTGGATTGTGATTGGTTGTGAGAGATAGTGGGGTGAGGTGGTAGTGTGGGATTGATCTAGGTTTCTTTTGTTGTCACCCAAGTTTAACCCCTCTATTTCCTTCTTTGTTTCATTTTTGTTTTAAATAGCCAAAAAACAGATTTCCTTTGTATTTAAAGTTTTAAACTTCATACTTTGGCCACCAAAACTTTCCAAAGGGTTTTTAAAGGAGTTGTTTTGTAATTCATGATATTTGAAGGGCTGTTTTTGACATGTCTTCATTCTTCAAGGTCTTCAGTTGTATTCTTGTCTTCATGGAGGACTAATAGTGACAAATCTTCAAATTTGAGGGACCAATGTTGCCAATTCTTCAAAGTTGAGGGTCCTTTTGTAATTTTGACAATCTTTAGGGACCAAAATTATAGTTATGAATAAACAAGGGTATAAAGTGTCAATTCTTCAATAATGAATGACCCTTCTTGTACAATCTTCAATTCTTCAAGGACTTTTCTTGGAAAATCAACTCTAGGGCCCGGTTCTTTATGCGACTTCGTTTCCCGTGTTTGTTTTTGATTGATTCTTGTGATCTTTTGTCATTTTCTCGATATCCGTACCTAAAATACACATTGAACAAACACAAGCATATATATGGCACTTTTTATGATATTTTAACCATTTTAAGCCCGTTTTGGACGATGAGACTATGTATAAAAGCAGTCTCATCAGCTATCATCGTTAACCAAAGCGGTCTCCATTGAGTCATCCGTATGACCATTTTCCTTGTTCATCAACATCTGAGTTTCTTGCACCTGAAAATCATCCGCTAGTTGAATGCATGATCATTCATAAATCAAATTCACAACAGATTTCATGTATTCGAGCAATCTATCACTGAATTCTTGAACCTTGATTTGTGTGTCTTCAAGGAATGACTGGCAGGTCACTAAGTTTTCAACCTTAGCTAGATCAAATTTGAAGAAACGTGTAAATTATGTCAATAGAACTTGGAGTGCATATTCATAATAAATCTATAAAGTGGCTTTTGATTTTAAGACCCGCTTTAAGACACAAAAGAAAATAGATCACGTACCAGCATGTGTGCCTCAAAGTTTATCAAACAAAAACCTTCCTCGTACATCTCCTACACTTGTCAAAAAGGATTTAACCAAGTTACTTCCACCGGTAAGTAAGGTGTTTACAAGCTTGAATGAGCTGAACCAACACTTTGCCGAATTCGACAAGGTCATTAAGGAACATACGACGGTTACGGCTATAACCGAAGGTGAATGGAACTTTGAAAACACCAGAGGTGTGTTTCGTGATGAGATTATTCCATTTGTGAAAAATATTAAAGTGTGTTTATATAATCTTGATCAAAATTTGGTTTTGGAAATTCAAGAAATTTAACGAGTTTTCCATGAAATGGATGATGCTTATGAAAACGGTTTAATTGAAAAGGAACAGATTTTACTCCAAAATGATCAACTTCTGAAGCAAGTGATGTCGCATGATATTGTATCCGTTTGTGTGAATATAGTGCTGAAAATGATTCTGTTATGCATAATGTTGAAAGTGTAGATAATGTGATAAATAGTAATTGTCATAAATCTGACGATGGATTTTTAAAGCTTCACGATTCCTATAATTCGCTTTCAAAACGTTTTGATGAGATTCAAAAATATTGTATCGCTTGAATGTGAAAAACAATTTATTCAAGAGATTTTTGAAACGTCACACGAAGGTGTTAATATAGATGATCCAAAGTTTCAAAAGGTTTTTCGATTGAATTTATAATCAAAACAACGTCAGATAAGTGACAAGGTTGCTAAACCATTGCTGATAGAAAACGAGAAAGAATTACACATAGAGAATGTGGAAAGGGAAATAGAGGTCGCTGACACTCAATCTTTGATTGAGAGCCTTAATCATAATTCGATAGAAATCTCTAATTTACATGCGATAATTAGTGATAAGGATATGGTTTTGGCTGAGTTAAAAGTATTGCTTTGTGCTAAGAATACAACCACCATTTCAGCACTGTCCTCTAGTAGTTTTAAAGAGAAATCAACCAAGACTAATCTCATTGCCGTCACACCACTAAGAAAGGGCTCTAGGATTAAACCATCTCAAACATTGGTCACAAAAGATAAGGCAAAATCAAAACAAGCCTCTAATGTTCCCATGTTGCATTCTATAGAAGTAAACAAAACTACTAACACTCAAAGATCTAAGCTTAAAGGTATAACAAAGAAAGATAGGATCTTGCCATCGTCTAGTATTCAAGTGAAGAAGAAAGTAGAAGCCAACCCTAGGAATGTTATTTCTGTTTTAGAATAAAAAGAATCATGTAGTTAAAACTAAAGGCTCTGCGGTTGTGCATCGGTCTAAGCCTACATTAAATTCTAATTTGAGGTGTTGTAATTGTAATGAATGCATGTTTTCAACTAGCCTTGATTCTTGCCTTATCGACCATGTGAATGAGATGAGTGACCGAAAGCACAATTTAGAATGGAAACTGACTGGGAAAGTGTTAACCTAAGTTGGATGGATGTGGCGCCCCACTGGTAGAACCTTCACAATAGTAGGAAATGCGTGCCCTTTAACTAGGATCACTCCCACTAAAGCGAAGAACGCGTGCCCTTTAATTAGGAGTACTAAGGCTACCAAAACACAAGCGTGTCCTTTAACTAAGAACAAAAACATTACTGTAGGATACAAAGTGCCCTTTAAATAGGTCTACTCCCACTGTGGTACCTGTCACTAATCCAAAACCTAAGGAAGATGCAACCATAAAACTTGAAATTAAATATGTTAGAAAATGCAAGAAATCTAATTATGACATAACTGTTAGAAATTCTTATATTATAACTGTATCTGTTTTTTGAACGATAATTGTGGCTACATGTCCCCTAGCCCAGAAGGCGTAGCGACCCACACAACCAGGTTGGGTCCATCCTAGAGGCAATTGTACCACAACCAGATATTATAACTGTATCTGCTAACACTGTGGAACCAATAGTTTCCAATGCATTGTCTATAGTTGTTGTTGCAAACAGGTGGTCTAAAACATCCTCTGGTATTTGGATTCCGGTTGCTCCAAGCATATGACCGGATATCGCTCTTAATCAGAAATTTCGTCAGCAAGTTTCTTGGTACCGTTCGGTCTGGAAATTCATATTACAAAGATAATGGGTTATGGTGAATATCATATTGGGAATGCTATAAATTCAAGAGTATATTATGTGGAAGGATTCGGTCACAATTTATTTTATGTGGGACAATTTTGTGATGCAAACCTAGAAGTTGCTTTTCGAGAGCATACATGCTTCATTCGCAATTTAGAAGGGGTAGATTTGTTGAAAGGCACTTGAGGGAAAAATTTGTATACTTTGTCTCTACGAGAAATATGGCCGCTTATCTCGTATGTCTTCTCTCCAATGCTCAAAGACTAAGTCATGGTTATGGCTTCGGCGGTTATCTCATCTTAACTTTGATTCTATCAATCATTTGTCCAAAATCGAACTTGTTCGTGGTATTCCTTAACTTAAATTTTACAAGGACCATTTGTGTTCAGCGTGTACGATGGGGAAGAGCACTAAGAACTCATACAAACCCAAGACTGCAGACACCAACCAATAAAAACTTTATTTGTTGCATATGGATCTTTGTGGGCCAATACGTGTTGAAAGTCTTAGTGGTAAAAAGTACATCCTCGTCATTGTGGATGATTACTCATGGTTTACATGGGAGAAATGTCTCGCAAAGAAAGATGAGGCACCTAAATTTATCATCGGATTTCTCAAGATGATTCAAGTGCGTCACAACACTATTGTCTGACGTATCCGTACAGATAATGGAACCGAATTTGTTAACCAAACGTTGCGTAATTATTACGAAGAAGATGGAATATCTCATGAAACATCTATTGCTCGCACTTCATAACAAAACGGTGTCGTTGAAAGGCGAAATCGCACACTCATGAAAGCTGATCGAACGATGTTAATTTACGCAAAGGCTCCATTATTTTTATGGACAGAAGCAATATATATAGTAGTATACACCCAAAACCGTTCACTAATAAGCAAGAGCCATGGTAAAACACTTTATGAACTTCTACATGGAAAATTACCCGATTTATCATATCTCTATGTGTTTTGTGAACTTTGCTATCCGAACAACGATGGTGAGAATTTGGGGAAAATTCAACCAAAGGCTGATATTGGTATTTTCATTGGTTATGCACCCGCAAAGAAGGTATTCCAAATCTACAATCAAAATTCTCGTAAGATCCTCGAAACAAGGATGTTGATTTTGATGAACTGACAGCAATGGCTTCTAAGCTAAGCAGCTCCGAACCCGTGCCTCATGAAATGGGACCTAGTAAAGTTAGCTCTGGTCTTGTCCAAACAACCTTTTTTCTTCATCATTTACACCACATACTAGGACTGAGTGGGAAACGTTGTTTCAACCATTCTTTACGCTAGTATCATAACAGTTATATAAAATCCTAAACGAGAACAAAGAACATATAGCAGAAGCGATTTAGCAAGATCATAATTAATAAAAAAATTATAATTAATCGAATTAGGGTTACATACCTTTACGCTAAAACAAATCCACAAGATGAAGAACGAATCACCAATTCGAGTTAATACCGTATGTACCAAGATATAGTCTAAAGTAAGATATAGTAGTATACACCCAAAACCGTTCGCTAATACGCAAGAGCCATGGTAAAACACGTTATGAGCTTCTACATGGAAAATTACCCGATTTATCATATCTCCATGTGTTTGGTAAACTTTGCTATCCGAACAACGATGGTGAGAATTTGGGGAAAATTCAACCAAAGGCTGATATTGGTATTTTCATTGGTTATGCACCCACAAAGAAGGCATTCCAAATCTACAATCAAAATTCTCGTAAGATCCTCGAAACAAGAATGTTGATTGTGATGAGCTGACAGCAATGGCTTCTATGTAAAGCAGCTCCGAACCCGTACATCATGAAATGGGACCTAGTAAAGTTAGCTCTAGTCTTGTCCAAACAACCTTTTTTCCTCATCATTTACACCACATACTAGGACTGAGTGGGAAACGTTGTTTCAACCATTCTTTACGCTAGAATCATAAAAATTATATAAAACCCTAAACGAGAACAAAGAACATATAGCGGAAGCGATTTAACAAGATCATAATTAATAAAAAAATTATAATTAATCGAATTAGGGTTACATACCTTTACCCTAAAGCAAATCCACAAAATGAAGAACGAATCACCAATTCGAGTTAATACCGTATGTACCAAGATATAGTCTAAAGTAAGACTATATTACGATCTTGTACACACGTAATACAACGAGATAAACATGATTCTAGCACGTGAAAACCGAGCTACAACTCTTGTAACTAATCTACCCAACAACCCTAGAGAGGGGCTAGGACTAGATAATGTATACAATCGATCAACCAGGAAAACCCAACCAAAACCCTTCGTCGGAGTCACCTTGCGATCGAACCAAAAGAAAGAGGGGAGAAAGATTTTTGTTGTGTTGATTATGAGGGATTAGAAGGTGTATTTATAGACTTCCAACCCATTGTAGCCAAAATAAATATATCGCAACTTTTGCCCCCCCCCCCCCCCCCCATGCCATAACTGACGGTCGAACACCTCTTGTGGGGTGTTCCGGAACCTTCCGTCCTTCTTTCCTTTTGTTTACATACTATATGTTTATTTAATGCTCGTTATAACTTAACTATTAATTAATAACAATCGTTAAAGTTATATAGTTACTTGCTCGGTTAAAATAATAAATACATAAATATAATTATTAAATAAATTAATAAATACAATAAATATATTTATTAATTAAATTAACTTTTAGTAATCTCGAGTTCGGTCCTATCACACGACTATTAAATATAAATCCATAAACTTTCAACTAGATGTAGATCCGGATGGGATTCCTATTGATCCTACACTTTATCGTGGTATGATCGGTACCCTTCTGTATATTACAGCTAGTAGACCTGACCTTCAATTTGTAATATGTATGTGTGCTCGGTATCAAACTAGGCCTACTAAGTTACATTTAGATGTTGCTAAAAGGATCTTTCGGTATCTCAAATGAACCGTTAATCGGGGACTTTGGTACTCGAAGGACTCCTTGATTGCACTGATGGCATATGCAGATTAGAATCATGTGGGATGTCAAGATACAAGGCGTAGCACAAGTGGAAGTTTGCAACTACTAGGAGATCGACTTATCAACTGTGCATCGGAAAAGCGGAAAAGTCTTGCAATTTCAAGTACGGAGGCAGAATACATAACTATTTCTAGCTGTTGTGCTCAAATTCTTTGGGTTAGATCGCAATTAACAGACTATGGTCTAGGTTTCAATAAAATTCTGATGTACTGCAACAACAAAAGTGCCATTGCCCTCTACTAAAACAATGTCCAACACTCCTGGTCGAAGCATATTGACATTCGCTACCACTTTATCAAGGAGCAAGTGGAAAATGGAGTAATCGAGCTTTACTTTGTCAAATCAGAGTATCAATTGGCGGATATTTACACAAAGGCTTTAGATCGTGCTCTAATTGAATTTTTGGCCGACAAGCTGGGAATGAGAATTTCTCGCCCGAGAAAAGGCATTGGCAGATGAAGCAAAGAATGGTGGTGGTAAAATATTCTTAGTATCCTTTGTGATCATGGTTATGTATTGTTTATATTTTTATCCACAAAAGCAAAATATAAAAATATAAAACCATATAAAAACCATAAAAATTAAAATTTTCATTTTTTACTATCTTCTTGATTGTTATTAGGCATGTCTTTTGGTACGATAATACTTATGGCCTTAGAAATGTCGATTAATATTGACACAACGCCATAAATAGAGTTCATACAAAAGTTGTAAATATTTCATAAAACATGCCAAAATGGCTTGGTATTATTTCTGATAGAAACTCGATTTTCATATTCAAGTCAAGTGTTTCTTGTGAAAGCTTTACCTCAACAACATGAATTAATTTTCTCGGGCATGGTTTACTTCATACCCATGTAAGGGGTTGTGTTTACGTTATAACACAATCTAACACGAATATATGTATGCTTCAGTGCATTTATTTGTTAAAATGAGAGAAATCTTGTTTTTAGGAAGTTATCATCTTTACAAATCGAAGTTGTTTAATTGGTGTCTACATACTCGACGATGCGACTACTCAAACGACGACTACAACTCTTTAGATAGAAAACGGGTCAACAATTGAGGGTGAGAAATTGTCAAGCATTCAGATTCTTCGATGTCGATTCTTTGTGAATTGCCGGTGTTAACTATTGGTGCCAAGACGAAGTATTCATCTTTCAATTGGTGTCACGACGTCACAACCAAGTTCAAAATTGGTGTCAACAAAACGATACCAATCGTATATGTGTTGTCAAGAGATAACTTCAGACGTGAAGAGGAGACCAACAATTACCGACAAGAACTACGTGATTCTATCATATGATGTTCTTATCAATCAGGTCCAACCTTGACATTTTTTCTAAATATAGTGAATATGTGATCTATTTCAACAAATATGGTATCTTTTTACAAATTGCTATCATTACAAATCAGTATAATGGAGATAAAATGGACTTGCATTTTTCTTTCCAAAAACTTTTGTTAAACCTTCATGTTAATCGCAGTTCAATCCATAACACAAGATTCTAGAGAGAGAAATAGAAAGAAAGTAGTGAGAGAAAGTAAAGAGATGGTAGAAGGTTTAAACTTTACTAGAGAGAGAAAGTAAAATGAACCAAGACCGTCTTCCACACATGGAAGAGGGTTTATATACCCATGAGCTTGGTGGGCTCATGGGCTTGTTTTTTGGGCAAGGCTTGGCCTATCTTGGGCATAAAGCCCCTAACTTAGACAATATTAGCTTAAAGTCCAAGCCCGGTTAACCCGACTAACCTATTACAATACAAGACCGTTAACGACTAAGATGACCTATTACATTCTTGTTCGACTATATAAAATATAGGGCTAACAATCTCCCCCAATGTATCGGTCATATTTGAATGCTTAAGATGATGGAGTGAATACATTCTTGTGGAGGTGATCTTCCTTCTTAGGTCTTGTATCTTGGTCTTGATCTTGTTTGTAACGGCATTGTTCCTTCATGCTTTTATGATATTTATCTTGAGCTTTTGTCATTTGACTTTGAGTACTTGAGATCTTCATCTTGTGATCCTTGTGTCTAAGATGGCCTATTACATTCTTAGGTATCTTGATTATCTCAATCTTCTACTCTTGTGACTTCTGAATCGACATGTTCACACTTTGTTGATTTCGAAAGGCTAACAATTTCCCATACAAGTATAGTTGTAGTTAATCCTTCAAATATTCATTAGAGTTGCGGAAGACTTTAACTTTTAGTATGAACATGTGAAGACGACTTCGGTTAGTACACAGCTACGCCACCATCTTGATATACAGCAACATATATTGACACGGATAAAATGGCTTTGAACATTTCATCCTAACTCGGTATCATTTTACCTTCGGTCGGTGAAGACAGTTAGACGATGTTAGATACCGTACTCGTGATCGGGTAGATTCGATTAAGAATCTACATGACAGGGTTTCCCGGAAGTACTAGCCAGTTCTCTTTACTCGCCCGTCTCAAAGCAGACTGAGAATGTAAAGAGTGAATCATAAGGATAAATTATCCGTCTGATTGGAGTCGTCAATTCAAAATTCTTGGAACAAGTTTTATTCTAAAAGAATCGCACCATGTTTCTTTCCAGTTTTTCACTGATATGAGTGAAATATCATATCAATTTAATCATATTAAACCCTAAAATACGAAGCAAAATAGCAAATTTAATGTGTCAAAACGGAATTATGTGGTGTTTTTGTGTTTGTGTTCACTTGTGTAGGTAATTTGATACAATATGAAGAAATCATGGAAATCAAGCTCATTTATCAAGAAAAGACAAGAGAAAGATCAATAATGACAAGCCATGAGAAGACAAAGGATGTATCTTGACAACATTCAAAAGATGAGGGACTAAAGTGAAATTTTGATAAAGTCAAAATCAAAGTCAAATCTGGTCAACCCTCAAGTTAACCAAGTCAAAGGGCTTCAAATGCTTAAGAATGCAAGTCAAAGGACTAGTTTTGTGAAAGATGTGAAGTGTCAAGTTCAAATTATAAATCTGCCAACATGAGGGACCTAAACTACCAAGTTTCAGAGATTATATTGTGCTTGATCCGAATTATAACACTTCAGCCAATAAGAATGCAAGAAAGTTGAAACATTGATCACCAACTCAGCTGCCACCTCATCCATCAGCCGTCGGGTAATAAATAAAAGCAATCTCAATAGTAGGCGCACTCTCTTTCTTTCAACCAATGAGAAGACGCCAGCATATAATTAATATATCCACTTTTGGATATCAATCCATGTGAAAGGATGAAAGCCAATTAAAAACAGCCACGTGGCAACTCCAACTTAACAACGAACCCAGATCACAGATTTTACTAGAGACCATTTCAGATCAAATGTTGTACATGAATATTGCTCAAAATCAAGCAAGGAATTCAACCCAAGTGCTTAATTACTCTGGAAATCATTGAATTAAAAACCCCCAAAGGAGTTCGTCACTCAAGATTTTCAATTGAGAAAATTTGTACACTTGGCAACTTGTCATTGGTTGGATCGCGTCACCAACTCTAACAAACTCCTACTTCAGCTCTATAAATAGCCTCTTACCCCTTTGATTTGTACGTGTATCTTAAGTGTGAATTTACACAAACTTAAGAATTTTAGCTTTCTAATTAGTTAGCTTTTTCCTTTCTTAGCTTCTCTTAGGTGTTTGACACACACGTATGAGGTAGTTAGTTAGTTACAACAAACTTGTAACTACTTTTCATTTCCTCAATAAAACTTCTGTTCAATTGCCTTCAAATCTCTTTACTTTCTACTACAATACCTTATCGTTGCTATTACTGGTAGTTATTATTGACCTCACTTGATCAATGGAAGCTATTTGAAGTGTTTTGGAAGCCTGATAGTAATCAATTCAGTTCATTCAGTTCTTGTGAAGCAGTTGTCGCAGTTTTGGGTAGATTGATAAAAAATTGTTAATGGAGGTGATTGAGGTTGCTGATTAGTTGATTTTGTGTTTGAAGGAAGCTTGTTAGAAGACTCGGCGCCTCTCTACTCCTACAACGGAGGCCTAATGCTAAAAGGTGCTCAAATTCTTAGTTTTGTTCCCCTAAACAGTTCTGCATGATAAATTCCTAGTTAGCTAGTGTAAATCTGTTCTCTTGATGATTTTGGAGCTCTGTTGATGTACCTGTTAGAGTTTGATCAGTTGTTTGTTAGTTGCTAGGTTGAATCTCTTATATTCATTGCTAAATTTTTTTGTTGATTGCTTAGAGTATCATAGCTTGCTCAATTCTTTTAGATCCAGTTTGATTGTTGAATTTTGTTTCATCATAGTTTTTTGTGATATGTTAGATATGCTTTGATAATAGATTGTTGTTAGTTGTGGCTTAATTGTGTTTTGACTCATTGAATTTAGTCTAAAATTGCATAGATCTGTCATAATAGTCCAAGTAGTTCAATCTAGTGTAATTCTGTTAGTTCTTGGTTCTTAGCAGCTGTAATTGGTTAGTCATACTTGTTCAAATAGCTTTCACCTCAAATCTCAGCATAAAAATTTGGTTAACTTTGTAAAAATTCTCATCTCAGTTTTAACTAGTGTTTGGATCAAGTCATTTTCAGTTAATCAGTTGTGGATTCTTGTTGCTTTGAACTCAATTACACTTAGTAGACCTGTAAAAGTTAGTGTGTATGTTTTCTCAGTCAAACTATTAGTAAAAACTGCATTTGCACCAAAAATAAGTGTTTAGTTTTCATTGCAAGTCTATGGATTCTTCAATTTGCTCTAAAAACTTTGTTTCTCAGTGTTATAAGTCATACTTTGGCTTTTTGGAAACCTTTTCTTACCAGCTTTTCATTTGCTATTTCTTTGTGTCCAGTTTTAAGTGTAGCTTATTGAAATAAGCATTTTCATTTCTCTGATGTGCAACTAGCATAAGTACTAAACTAATTTCAATACAAGTAAATCTACTTCATAAATCTTGCTATTTTCTTTCATAAATCTGTTTAGAATCATTTCAAAAGCATTTCTGGAGATTTTCAGCTTTTTCTAGTTGTTGGTCAACGAAACTCAAATAAGCTCATTTTTGGCTTCTTTCAAGATTACTGCTTATTCATTCAATCATTTTCAGATATTCTTGACATTCCATGCTTCTAGTTAGGTGCTTGATCATTTTCATTCAAAAAATCATTTGGTGACTGATAGAATAAGCTTGTAGCTTATTGTGTGCTTATTGAAAAAGTCATTCTTGAGTTCTAGCTTGTTTCAGTAAGTTTCTTTTAGGCGGCTAGCTTAAATATATTTTAAAACCTTTTGCAAAAAGCTAGACTTGAAAAGATCAAGTAATAAGCTCATACGAGCTTATTTTGGTTTAGCCCGTTTTAGTTTTCTCAAACATTTTGTTCAAATTACCCCCCTGAATTTTAGGTGTTAGTTTAATCATGATAGTTAATTTTCTGTTACATTTCAGTCCTTCTAGTTTTGACAGTTACATTTTTAGTTTATGAAATTGTGAATTTGTTACATATTTTGCCTTAAACTTTCCAGTTTTTACATTTGCAGCTTATATAGTTTTGTCATGCATTAATCACTTGTACTCTAGGCTTAATCATTTGTACCTTTAGCATAAAAACTTGTACTTTGTGAATAGTAATTGGTACTTACACTTTGTTTTAGGGATACGTAGCTTTAATATTTTCATTTTTCTACGTGATTGTTTGAATTAGACATAGAATCCAAATAACCTTTTACAACCAAAAACAATTTAAAGCTCGATATTAGTAGGCCTTTCAATCTGTCTTGAGTTGAGAATAAACGAACTTGCAAATACTCAATATCAAATGGCGCCGCTGCCGGTTCATGACATTACGAGAGAATATTGATTGACGGTTTCGATTGGATTTTGGGTTCCCCGAGTGGACGTTATTTTTACGTATCATAAATCCAAAACATAAAAAAATAAAAAATATAAAAATAAAAAACTAAAAAATAACAAAATCAATTCTTTTCCTAAATAATTGAACCAAAAAAATTAAAAATTATAAAAGCAATCTTTTTCCTAAGAGATGGCACCGAAAAATATATATTATTGGTTTTCATCGGTTTTTACGTACATATAGTATTTTCTTTAAAAACCCAATAAATACAAAAATATTTTTGATATATTATTATATGTAGATACATATACGTATACGAACACTCAATACACATACTTCTATAAGTATTGCTTTTGCAATACACTGTGTTCGGGAGCGTTCCGGTCCTTGACACGTGTATCAACCAAATTTAATTAAAGCAAGAATAGATAAATACTTCCAATAGGAAAGAATTCGAAGATACAAACTACAAAGTGAATAGAAAGGCGACATGCTATAAAATGCCGTCTAACGGTTAATAGGTACTTAAGTGCTCCGCGCCACCTAACCCCCGTTCAGTAGTGCGTATTCTAAGAAGGAAAGCTTGATTGGGGGTCTTGCACCCAAGTATTACTTACATATACTATACTTTCTTGTGGATATTACTTATTGAACCTCAGAAAGGATAATCCTTTCTTTTCCAAAGTCGAACGAGAGATTCTCTCTCACTCATTGATTTGAGTTGCATGCTCACCAGAAGGCGTGCACAAATACCTTTTGGTGTACAACACCTTCCTCCGAAAAGGAAGAAAAAGAGAAAGAGTAAAAACAACACCATCCATCAAGCCGATCCCGAGAATCGTGCTTTGATCAACACACAAGAAGCCATGGCCGCCGTTGACAATCTACCTTTGATGGAACACCTCTAATCTAATGTGAAAGGATATGCTGATGCTATTGTTATACCCAAGATACCCGCAAACACCTTTGAGATTAAAACATCTATGATTACCTTGGTTTAAAACACATCATTTTTTTGGGAGACCTAGTGATGATCCACATGATCATATCAAGAAGTTTCTATCTCTTTGCAATACCATTAAGTACAATAGAGTTCCCCGTGATGCCATTAAGTTGCTCCTAGTCCCATTCTCATTAGAGGGCAATGCTAAGTATTGGCTTGATAAGCAACCACCTAAGAGCATTCTTACTTGGGATGACTTTACTAAGATATTTTTGAACAAGTTCTTTCCTCCATCTAAGACCATGGCTTTGAGAAACCTAATTATTGGATTTCAACAAAAACCTATCCAAACCTTTAGTGACGCTTGGGAAGAGTTCAAGTTGTTATTGAGAAAATGCCTCAATCATGGATTCAATGAAGTTCACCAAATCAATACCTTTTACAATGGATTAAGACCACATCATAAAGATTCCCTCAATTCCTCCTCGGGTGGGAATATTCTTTCCAAATCCATTCAAGACGCATGGGACATTATTGAAAATAAATCCATGGTGCATACAAACACTCAAATTGATGAAAGGGTCTATGTGGTGCAAGAGGGTGCTACTCTACAATTTGATATGGTTTTCTCTCAAAAGTTTGATACTATGAATGATACACTCTTGAAGCTTTATGAAATCACCTTGAACAACTCTTCCACCAATAATGTGAATGCCATTGCTATTTCATGTGAGACTTATGGATGTCCTCATTCTTACCAACAATGTGACAAGGTTCAAAATTATCAAGTTGAGTGTCATGCTTATCAATATGAACAAAGAGAGCATTTCAAACCTAACATCAACCCCAACAATCTCTCTTACAAGTCAAATAACTACCTTGCTCCACCCAGCTTTCCACCCCAACCACCCACCCAAAATCAAAACAATCCTCCTCAATTGCTTCAAAGAAATCAAGGGCCTAGGCCAAATTACCAAGGACAAAATAACTTTAGAACACCCAATACTTCACAATCAAGGAAATCACTTTTAAGGCAACAACCAAGGGTTTTACAATCAACCTCCACCTTTCCAACCTCAAGGTTTTCAAGGGAATGTGCCACATGATTTTAACACCATTGAGCTTCTTCACAAAATGAATCAAGAGAATGAAAGGAGGTTCCAAGCCAATGAGAAAAGAATGAGGGAAATGCATGAGGAAACAAACAAAAATTTTGTGATGCTTCTTAATTAAAGACCACAAGGGGCTCTACCTTCAAACACACAAACAAATCCAAGGGATAATATCAATGCTATCATAACAAGAAGTGGAAAGTCAACTAATAATCCTTCACCTCCTACACCTTCTATGGTTAAGCCTACTATTGTTCCACCTTGTGATAAGCCTTCAACATCAAACTCACCACCTTCAAGCTCTATAACTTCAACACCTACACCTTCTATTCCTTTACCTTCCACACCTACTAATGAAGAAACCAGAAATGAAAATCCTTCATCAACCACTCAACCTCCACCAAAACCAAGTCTCCCATACCCATCAAGTATTAGAAAGGAAAAGCTTAAAAACAAGGATGATATTTAAGTCTTAAACTTTTTGAGGATGTTCAAGCAATTTAACATAAACATATCCTTTGTGGAAGCCTTAGCCAATATGCCTAAATTTGCTAAGATGATCAAGGACCTTCTTTCTAACAAAGAGAAATTGGTGGATTTGCCTAATGCTTCCTTAAATGAAAATTGCTCCACGGTTTTGCTTAAGAAGTTGCCTACTAAGCTTGGAGATCCGGGGAGGTTTTTGATACCTTGCAATTTCCTGGGGGTGGAACATTGCATGGCACTAGCGGATTTAGGGGCAAGCATAAATCTCATGCCATTATCGGTTTGGAAAAGACTTTCACTTCCGAGCTCACTCCTACTAGGATGACTCTTGAGTTAGCTAACCGTACCATAGCTTATTCGGTGGGAATTGCGTAGGATGTTTTTGTTGGGGTGGATAGATTTACCTTTCTGGCGGATTTTGTAGTGGTTGATTATGATATAGATCCGAGAGTTCCTCTAATTGTTGGTAGGCCATTTTTTAGAACGGGTCGTACTCTTATAGATGTGGCGGAAGGTGAACTTACAATGAGGGTACGAGATGAAAGAGTTGTGTTTAACATGGGAAAGTTGTCAAAGAAATCTAATGAGCCCAAAACGGTGAAGCATATTGATGTTGTTAATGAGGAGGAAACTCAAGATGATATCCTTGATGAAGTTTGTGATAAATATTTTTATGAATCTTGCATAAGTGGAGATTATGATCTTCCTTTTGTTGAGACCATTGCTTCCATTACCTCATCCTTTGATTTTCATGAACCTCAAGAGCTTTACTTTGGTGATTTTGTGATTCATTCCAATCCTCTCTTTGAAACATCATTTGATAACCCACTTTTCCACCATGATGAAGAAACCAATGAGGATTTTAGTGATGATGAACCTCTTCTTTGTGATACACTAATGTATGATGATTATAGTGATGATGAGTTCTCCACTTTTGAATCTTCATTCTTTGATGATCACACTCACTTGAGTTTTCAGGAGTCACCAATCTTTGACATACCAATCTATGATGTTTATGATGATGAGGAAGATTCTATAATGGATGAGAGTGATGAGTTTTTAGAGGTTGATATACCTTTTGAGTACACTTGTGGATATATTGATGAGGAGGGAGACATACTCTTTCTAGATTCTCTATTACATGAAGATCCTTTACCTTCTCTCCTTAACATCTCAACCTTTCAAAGTGATAAAGGAAAACAAGTCATGATGGTTCCTTCAAAGAGCTTGTTGATACCCATTGCTCCTCAACTTTTCTCTCAACATGTGACCTATAAGGGGGAATCTACTAAGGCAACCACCACTTGTTATTTTCCCATCAAGGAAAGGATTTTTTATCCTAGTATAGAGATTTCTAAACCATCTCAGTATCCGCCTGATGCAATAAAAGGAAAACTTGTAAGAGATTTAAGAGTGTCACCTTATCACCTTTTGAAGAACATATGGGCAACCATTTTGGAGAACAACACCTCACTCTTTTCACCATTGTTTAGGATGCTAGTTGTTGGATTGTGTTATAAGTGGGATGGTAATTATATATTTGATCCGGGGGGATATTTATGGAGTTTCGATAATTGAAAACTTGATTTACCTCATCATGGAGATTTTTCTTAAAAAGGGTAAAACGTTTTCTCTCCATGACAGGTTTTAGACACTATTAAGTGTGGGATGAGTCGAGCTAGAGACTCCATAAATCAAGCTTGTATAACTAGGTTTAGAGTTTAGACTTAGAGTGTGGTAGGATAGAAATAAGGATATAGAGTTGAGGATAAGTGTAGGGGGAGACCTTCCTTTTGTCTTCATGTTTTTTGTAGGGTTGCTCTCTCATCATGTGCATTAGAGCTTATGGAGGAGGCCCTTGTATCCGGCTCACTTCGTTACTATTATGATTTTTCATAACCACATTGTGCTTAAAAATGAATTCACTATAGTTGATCTTTCCTTAGCTTGAGTTAAACTAAGTTGTCAATGTCCTAAGTGTAGGGGAGTTTATTCTAATACTCTTAAACATTGAGGACACTGTTTATCTTATGTGTAGGGGGTATTCTTTCGAAGTGGCCTTACCTATGCTTTGTCATTGACCTTCATGATAACTTGAAAATTAATTTTTCAAACATTTTTCAAATTTTTGATCTACTTTGGCCACAAAAATATGCATTCATAATTTTTGCATTAATCATTTTTCATTTGCATAACACATTTGCATTGTATATATTCTTCTTTTATTTTTCATAAAAATATATAAAAAGGAAAAATATAATAAAGGATATGGTTTAACGAATTTAGACTTCTTTGACATATTAGGCCCGCCATGGATACTTTGACTCAACCCGAGTTTTCTTATCCAAGCATTCTCTAGCTAGTAGCCTTAACCATGTAGACCTTTATTGGTTTATTAGGCTAAGCATCCACTAGTCTCATTATTTGAGATTTTAAATTGTGGAGAACAAAAGATGATAGAGTTTGAAATAAGTGTTAATGGCTAGATAAACCTCATATTAATTAATTGTGGTTTTTATATCCCCTTTCGTAACCTTTACTTTCTCGTCAACGCATGTATATATGTTAATAAATAATCAAGAACAGTTTTAATTGGTTTGTAGTCTCTTATGAATTTTTGACTAATCTTTCATGGTTGGTATAAGTACGTCTTAAGATTCTAAGTTAGAACGTTTTATGTGTACTAGACTTATGGCATGCTTAATACTTAGCGGGTGTTTTTCCTTTTATTCTTTACAACTTTCTTTGTGAGGAATAAAGAAAAATAAGAGCGGCTTGAAAATAAATGAGTGGCTAGAAAAAAAAACAAAAATAAAAAAAGATAATTATACAAGACTCCCAGGAGGGGAAGTGAACTGTTAGTTATAGTGACTATTAAATTCCAATAATACTCTCACAAGGGTTACGGGGATTTGATAGTTGCTCCAATCCAATATTACCTTGACGGGTTTCGGGAATGAAGATCCAAAGTCCCAAAAGGCGGCGGATATGCCTGAGTTTTATTTTTTTTTCCTTAGCGAGTGTGTAGCTACTTATTAATGCATGACATAAGGATCTTACACATAAGGCGAATGACTTATTAATTTTGAGTCGGACTTATATTAATTATGGGCGGTTTTTCAAGTAATGGATGAGAGGATTACTTAGGATTAAAACCGTGCTTCCTTATTTTGAGATTTTACATTTCTTATATTTCACGCTTTAAATAATGACAAATTTGATCCCAAGCAATTTGCTCAAATAATAACCGGTCTTAGAGGCATAATAAGTTGGGGTATGATAGTAACACACTTACTCAATATGAATAAGTTGACGCACTTTCACGTGTGGATAAAAGTGATCTTTTTTTAAGCTTGGTATGGGGAAAGTGAAACTTGAGGGTGATAAGTGTTCATGGTACCAAAAGCCCTAATTTAAGTCACTGATTTATTTATGAGTTATTTATGTGACAATCCGTCAATTTATGGTCGATATTTTATTTTCAAGTATTATTTAAAAACATTATTTTATTGTTATATTATGAACTCACTCATTTTTGGGAAGAAATTTGGGTTTACAACTTGAAGTAGCATCGACTACGTCTTAACCGGAGGACTCTACATTACGTGCTTACGTTTACATACTGTTTTTGGTGACAGTCTGACATTTCAGGAAATAAATTTATCCGTGAATATTATTTTGGAATTTTAAATTTGTGTTGGTTCACAAACTCACAAATTTACGAGAAGAGATTAGGACTTACGTGCATAATTTAACGTCCTTTACGACTAAACCGGAAACCCTAGGATTACGTATTTACGTTTTTGAACTCCGTTTTTGATGAGACAATTTTTATAAGATTCATTTTGTGCCGATGATTCATAATTTATAAAAACGTTTTTCGTAAAACAACCCGAGGGCACGCAAATCGAGGAAACTAGAATCTAGGAGTACCCGTAAATTAATGGGGATGGGACAAGTTTACACTTGCCCACCCCCATACATGTGTCATCTAACACTTCACCAACACACATGATATGTGTCAAGTTAAGATGCAAACTAAGACACTTGTCCTAGTTTGGCATCAAAACCATCTACACATCAAAACTAGCCAAAACTAAACCACTACCTTCATTTCTACATGCAAACTCACACATAACTCTCCTTTCTCTCCCTATGAACGTCCCATATCACCACACACACCACCATTTGATCAAAAATCAACCATAAATCATATGTATAATTTACATATGATGAAAACCCATTGAAAAGATGAAGATTAGAGGTGGTTATAACATGTGAAAAGGAGTTTCCATGGAGTTTAGGGGCTGATTTTCAAGAAGTTATTCATGCATATGAAGATCTCAAGGAGTTAATTTGCCAAGTTAAAGATATGGTGACAAGAACCAAGTCTTGTTCATCATAAACCTCATCATTTCATCATTTTGGTGGTATAGAGATTATTTCTTCCTATCATCTTGTTATATTGAATATTTAATGTTGTATTTTCTTCATTTTTGTATTTATATATGATAATGAGTGATGATCAAAAGTATTATGTGGGGTTCTTGTATTGATAAATTTGGTTAAAATGATTAAAAGCTACATGAAAGGATGTTAAAATCATGGCTAAAAATGTAGATAACTTGTTAAAGTGGATTGGATAAATTAATATACAGTAAGGTATGTGACTTATACATATGTGAGAGTTTGCCACACAATGGAATCCATAAAATGAGTGAGATATGATCAAAACAATATTGAAGTTCAAATTTGTATAGTCTGTTTTGGACGAACTATTACAGATATTTAGAAGTTTATTGAGCAGTAGCTAAAAGTGAGTTAATTATATCACATATTATGTAGTTTGTGCTACCCAATGATGAGCTTCTATCTCCTTGTAAAACTCAAGATATGGTAAAAATGGTGAAAGTGAAATTCATAATCAGATTTGTAAAATAAAAGTATATATTATAAAATTAGCACTCAGGTAAAAATAATATAAAATGTATACATAAAACCCACTAACTTATATATTACTTATAGATAACTTTATACTTTGATAAATAAATGGTACAATTTATAAAAATGGCAATTTGATAAGTTTTATAAGTTATAAAACTATATACATAAGTTTTACGTCTTTTCGGCTAAAACCGAAAGATTAACGTTTTCGTCAATTAAAACTTAGACGGTCGGACCCGTCTAATGTAAACTTTTTATAACTCATCTACTGGTATGTAAGTACATCTTACAAGTAAAAACCGATAAAACCCGAGCTTTATAACTTATGGACACTAACGGGGAAAAGTAGCCTTATTGGACTATTGACCCAATAAGTTGGGCTAAACACTAATGGACTTACTCATTAGGCTTAACCAACTTGGGCCCAACATATGAGTAAAGGCCTGATATTGAAAGTATAAATACACTAATATAAAGAGTTGAACTCTTAATGGGCTTATTGGGCCTCAATATGGAATTTGATTGAAACTAGTGTAACTAGTCAAAAATTTGACT
The DNA here is from genome assembly GCA_025667525.1 of Glebionis coronaria. Classification (NCBI taxonomy): domain Eukaryota; kingdom Viridiplantae; phylum Streptophyta; class Magnoliopsida; order Asterales; family Asteraceae; genus Glebionis; species Glebionis coronaria. The sequence goes on along the minus strand of CM046876.1, from coordinate 336,225,589 downwards.
AACATATAACACTATAATGTTGAATGAAGATATAAAAACCCACTTGATCATCATCATACTTATGATATCATCATATATACATAGCCAATGTTTCTATAAAGTGATTGGACAAGAGTCTAAAACGAGTATTATTTGTCTAGGTTTCCGTGATTGAAGCACGTACCGTACATCCAAATCGCCGATAACCGCCTTTCCCAATCAACATGAGTTCAAAGCCTCGCACTCTTTTAAATGTTTTATGAAATGTTTTATAAACCCGCGAAGGAGATAACATGTTAGTTTTAATAAAATAGGACACCAGTTGTCCCGATTGTTTGCTTATTGATATGGACCCGAATGATTAAATGACCCGATGAAAGATTATATGACCCGATGAATGAAATGAAATGGATTATTATTAGTTAGGTTATGTCACTAAAAGCCCCATTAACATGAATTGTGATAGCTGTAAATTCACACTCGTTTAGGAAAACGAGGTAAAAGCGGTAAGTACTAAGTGAACGTTTAAGAAAACGTAAGCACTTATGACCCTTTTGTGGGATTGTTCTCAAGGAGGCTAGTGTGTTGTATTAAGCGATGATTAAATGTTTGTGATTATGATTATGAAGAAAGAAAAGAGAAGAGGATGACGGTTACGATTAAAATTACACTAAGACGAAAGTCGTACATGTAAAACCGTAAAATATGACGAATTCTAAAAATTATCCAAAAAATTCCTAGAAAATTGCAATAAATCCTAAAAAATGTAATTAGAGTTTACAAATAATCAAAAATCACTCAAACCTTTTATTTAATTAAATAATAATTTTTTAATGCTAATTAAAGCCCAAAAAAATCAATTTAATTAACAAAAAGGCCAAAATGAGATTTTTCAATTTGAATCTCTAAAATAACTTAATTAAACTAAAAACTATTTTTGAAAAAATTAAAGTTAATTAAAACTATTTAAAAATGATTAAAAATTATAAGAATATTAAAATAATCCTAAAAATTAATTAAATGACAAGAAAATTAATCAAAAAATTTTAAAAATCCTAACTTAATGTTTTTAACCTAGGAAAAATGAAAAAGTTACAAAAATATAAAAAACTAATTTTAATAATAAAATAATAATAAAATATTAATAAAAATTCAAATTTATAAAAATTCTAAAAACATACAAACTAGTTTAATTTAACTTAAGTAAACAGAAAATGAACTTGAAATTACAAAATACCCCTAATGGGCCTCCAAATGGGCTAAAAGTCCAAACAGTCCACTTAATGGGCTTATTTAAAGCCCAATAAGAAAAAAATATATCAAAATAAGCTCAAAACTTCAAGTCTAGCTTAAACTTCAATTTTAAGCACAAAACTCTAAAGGCCTGAAAGCTGAAAGTGAGCTTATCACAACTTAATGAAATTCAGCTTATTCTGAATGGGCTTTTTGGCCCATTAAGCCATAAGCTAATGCCATAAGCTGAAATTTGACACACATCCTTCTCTTTACCTAATAAAGCTGTTTTTAAATGGAATTTTTGAATAAGCCCAAGAAATAAGCCTGAAATAAGCAAAAGCTCTCTACACAAAATGACAAAATAGTCGTTTTCGAGTTCTAGACCAATTCAAGGGCTGATTCTTTTTGCAAAATGTTCCAAATCACTTAACTAAGCTTAATAATAAAAAAGATTTCCAAAAAGCATAATGAATAAGCTGGAAAAAACAAATAAGCACTTATGTAAAAGTCAACTAAGTTAGTTTTCTAGTCAAAGTCTCAAATGCTACAGAATAGTCAAATGGGTCAATTAAGGAAGATTGATTACAAAAACAAAGTTGTTGCAGGTCTAAATAAGCTATTATAGCTTATTGATAAGCTGAATGACAAAATACACTATTAGTGGGAACTTTCAGTGGGAAAGAGTTCCCACTGCCTTGACTATTTGACTTTCCTTTTTAGAGAGATTTACTTGATGATTTTGGACAATAAGGGCACCCCTACAAACAGTGAGTTGTACGGAGTCACAAACAAGCAAGAAATCACAAATCCAATAAGCAAATTAGTACAGTTTAATCAAACAGTCACCAAATCAGTCACAGACATGAACAATAAGCAGTTATAACGAAATAAGCAGATTAAGCAAGAATAAGCCAACCAAATTGAACCAAATGCATACATCAGCTATAATAAACTCAAATAAGCATACATAAACTTGTTTCAAACACTGGCTTAAAGATTAGACCAAGATTCAAGCTATGTGAGTTAACTGATGAACAAATGATGACCACAAACTGACTTTGCTGATATACTTGACCAAATATCTAAATTTAAACCCTCAAATCAATTAATCAGCTTACATAAACTTTGTTTGAGCACCTTTTATCCATAAACATGCATACACTCTATGAGTTCCCAAGATTTCAAGTCAAAGCAGGAAAAATCAAATAAGTTATGACACAATTTCAGATTTGATGTTTAAGAACACAAATATGGCAAATATCAGCACACAACCAACTCAATATCAGATACAAACACAATGCAACCCTTAACACTAACTCAAACTCAAATTATACCCTTAAAACAGTAGACCCAAACACCCCTTTCACTTTTTAATCCAATATTTAACAAAGTAATGTGTGTAACAGGTTTACCCAAGCCTAATCTAGCATCATACCAACAATATCATGCAGTATTAACAAGATTCAAGCAACAAGAACACTTTATACAACAGCAGATCACAAAATCACATAAAACCACTTTTCAAATAGATTTTTGGAAAGAAGGCTCAAACCTCATGAATGTACATCCACACTCACGGATTGTTGAGCTTATGTGCCTAGATAAACAAGGCACAAGCTTCCAATAGCTGCTAAGAACAACAAGGTGAGTAGAAAACATATTATATAAAAAATGAAAAATGGAACTGATTTGATTTAAGCTTGTTCCCCACTCCTTGAATCCTCCCAAACCACAAGCTCAATACACCTTGATAATCTCCTTATCAGGGTGTTATGATCACATATAATCCAAGAGTTCAAGTGTTTGAACTAAGACTTAGAAAAATAATCAGATTTTTGAAAACTTTTTCAAACTTACACAAAAATTTTAACCAATCTTTGAAACTTCAAACATAAACTCATAACATGTAAACAATACCAGATTAAGTAAATTGGAACTTGGAATTCGTCACAAACTTTCACACTTTTTCATTCACTTGAAATAAGGATTTACAAAGTATTGACCTAGGAATCCAAGACCAAAGAACAATGTATGAGTCCTATGCCTTTATATAGGCTACAATGAAACTAGAAATGTTGGAAAATAAAGGAAACCTAGCATATGAACTTCCAGTTTTGCCCTTGAAATCTAGCCTCTTGATACTCGACTTTTACCACTCGTATCAAAATTCGTAGTCCCAAGTCTTTTCGAAATTATTACCGATCTAAAGTGCGACTCAATCGTCTTTTGGTGAATAAGAGAATGGTTTGGTTTTGCTTATCTAATTTTAACTAATAGCAAATAAGTAAGTGTCATTGAGTAAAGTGGAAGTTTAAAGCTTAATACTAAAATGACGAGTTAAAATTTAATGCTTGAAAACTTAAAGGCAATATTAGGAAAATACTTGAACACTAAATAAAACTAACACTTAGAAACTTTGTAAAAACAAGAAACTAAACCATCGTAAAATTGCCAAATTGGAATCTAATCGGAATATTGGTCGGAATATGGTGCAATCGGAATATATTCCGATCTGTTGATCGGAATGTTTGAAATGTGACTGATCGGAATACTGAACAACAACCCCCAATCGGAATGAGCCAAAAATTAAGCAATCGAAATGTGCAACACAACCCCGATCAGAATGTTATAATAAACACACGGATCGGAATATGCTAAGACTGCCAAATCGGAATACGGGATAAAGTACTAATCGGAATAATTCAAAACAGCATCAATCGGAATGTTTCAAAACGGGCCAGATCGGAATCTAACAACTATCTGCCTTCAGAATATATAACCCCTAATCCGATCACTACGATCGGAATAACAGGAGGCGCAATCAGAAAACTCAAAACCCTTTTCCGATTTGCCAATCAGAATAAAGGGATGGGTGGTTGGTCGGAATAAGCTGATCGGAAAGGGGTTTAGACCCTTTCTGATATATATGGGATTCGGTAAAAAAAGCTAGGAAATAAGCTATTATGATAAGCTTATCACCAAAACTAAAACGAATCAATAATGAAACGGATCAAACAAACACTAATAACTACTTATCCAACTAGAAATAAGCAAACTTTAAAATCAAACAATAAAAAGATGAACTTTTTAAGAAAACTTTCAAAAATAAATAAGCTAAAAGAAACGAATAAGCCAATAAGCACAAGGAACTTAAAGCTCAATCGAATGAAAGCTTATGTAGGAACAAAAAGGTTAACTTTTTAAGCACGAAATCATTAAGACTAACACGGATCGTATGAAATTCGCATCAAAAGTTAACTAAAAATCAAAGAAAGGTAGGATGAGATTAAGGATTAAAAGCTTAACTAGAACTTGATTAATGAAATAAGCAATACACAATTGTTTAATCTTGAAAGATTAAGAGAAGAAAGATGAAAACTTAGTGAGAGAAAGTTGAGAACTTTCTCTCTCTAAAAACTAGAAAGAAAAGTAAAAAAATGAAAACTTAAAACTAAAGATTAACTACTCTCCTAATGTGTATTGGGAGGGTATTTATAGGGAAAATGGAAGGAGTGCATGTGTTGCATCTTCTTTCTTTCTTCACGTCTTCTCGACTCGATTTAAATCTTTATCTTTCTCGATGTCGTCACGGGATTAATTAAACTCGTCTTAACATTTCTTCATTTATTTAGACTCGAGTTCTTCGACTTCATTATACTTTCGTCTTTAGACTTGTTCTTCGATAAATCTTCAGAATAGGACTTGGACTTCCATTCTTTTTGCACTCTTGATCTTTTGACTTCGTATTTTCCCGTTTTCTTTGATAAAAGCCCGTGAAGGCCTGTGTTTTCTTGCTTTTTCATCTTTTGGTCCTAAAACACAATAAAAACACAAACCACGCATAATTCCGACTTTTACGACATAAAATACACGTTTTGGTCTTGTTATTATTGGAAATAAGTGGTAAAAGGATAAGTGTTTTCACACTTATTAAATCCCCTACACTTGACCATTGCAATGCCCTCATGCAATGCAAGCACGGTTTACATTTTCCATCACAAATAACCCACCTTGGCCTTTATTAAATACTAAACATAAAAAGATAGAAACAAGTAAAGAAATCAAAAACTTACATTGGGTTTTGGCTTCCATGAACGTTTATCATCCTCAAGTTTCACGTTCCCCGTACCAAGCTTAAAAACGAGATCATTGTTATTATAAGTTAGCAAACTAACACGAACTCATGTGGGCCAATTATTCACTTAGACTCCCTTATTCCTAGGTGTATCTCTTATATTTTATTTTTGTCTTGAATGATCACGAAGATGCATTGTTTGACTTATTTCGATATTTATTTAGGCCGAAAATAAAGTGAAAGATTTAATCAATAGTTAGCTAAAGGACAAAATCTTTTAAAACTACTTCTCGGGACCTCATAAAGTTCATATCTTGGCATAACTCGCTTCGTGATTTGAGACCTTTCCCGGAACGATATTTGGCAGCGACTTCATACTTCGAATCTTTGAGAGACGTTCTTGAAATTATGGTCTTCTCTTCATAATAGGAATTTCTTCACTTGAAGTTTTGAGAGATTCTTCATATTTGGACCATGACTTCTTCATTTTTCTCCAATCTTTATTTTGGACTTTGATATACAACGATCCGCCTCCTTTTAGGACTTGGATCTATTTATCCTCATACCTTGTTAGGGCCTTTTTGGATAGACTTCTCCATGATCTTTTGGGGATTTTTTGCTTTTCGTCGTGTGTCTCGATCCTTCATATTGATTTTAGATAAATGATTCTTCACATCACTTTTGGATCTTTAGCAACAAAATGTAGCCCTCATGCCTTGTTAGGGCCTTTACGGACTCGCCAATCTTCGCATCCCGCTTCAATAAGTTATGCCTTGGCTATGAACTCTAATCCGTACCGAGCAACTTTTAAACGATCTTGGGCTAGAAGCTATGTAACCTTTTAAATCGTACAACCTTATTTATTGCAGATAAACTTATTAACAAGCGAAGGGAGAATAGGCTTATAATTAACTCACATAAATTCACGAAAGAATACCAAACTCATAATTGACTCTATCATCTCTCGTTCTCCACAGTTTAAGATCTCAAGGAATGAGACTCGTGGATGCTTAGCCTATTAAATCAAAGTTTTGGGTTTTCGAGTCATCTATAGGATCATGCAAATTCTTAGACTTTTTCAAGTTTAGAAATCGCATTTTAAAGTTCCCTTGATAAACGACTCTCTAGGATCAATTATAGGAACTTGCAAAAAGTTCTTGTTCTTAACCCGTGAGAGTTAAGACTTTCGCGTTTTATAGCTCCCTATATAAAAGCCTAGCAAAACTTGACTTAAACACGTTAAGGATACTAGCTAGAGTAAACTTAGATAAGTAAACTCGGGTTGAGTCAAAATGTTCATGACTAAGAAAAATTTAAAATCACTTTATTAAAATTTATTCTAGTAATGAAAGAAAATAACCATAATAAAGAAAGATACCACTATACAACTAGGCTAAAATAGATTAAAAATTTTGAAAAATGTCGAAAAATCAAATTTTCCGGTTAAAATGAGGGCAAATTCATGGAAAAGACCACTTATTTCGATAGAAGTCCCCCCTACACTTGATATAAACATTGTCCTCAATGTTTAAGCATGTGGGAGTAAACTCCCCTACACTTATGACATTGTGCACTTTGTTTAAATCTTGCTAAGGAAAGGACAACTAAAGTGAATTCAATGTGAACATATAAAATATGAAATATTGAATCATAAGAGTTTAGGATAGAACCGGGAAGATGGGAACACGGTATCACGGTTCGTCAAAAGTCATCAAGGTGGATCTTTGAAACTGTAATCCCTGCACAGCACAAGAAACAAGACAACAAACACATACGTGGCTCCCCCCTACACTTATTATGAAAGCAGTAAAGGATAGATCACGGGTTGCCTCCCGAGAAGCGCTTGTTTTTGTTCACCGAGTCACGAGCCTGGCTCGACCCAATTTTAGTTCATGGGGAACGTGGTGAGGGATGGAATCATCTCATGGGAGATATCCTCACCAAAGTACATTCAAACGCTGGCCATTCACCTTGAAATTGGGCCCATTTGGCTGAGAAAGCTCAATGGTCCCATATGGAAAGACTTTGGCGACGGTGAATGGACCAGACCAGCGGCTCTTCAACTTGCCAGAGAAGATCTTCAACCGAGAGTTAAAAAGTAAGACTTGATTACCAACGTGGAACTCTTGGTTCTTAATCCTCGCATCGTGGATGATCTTGGTCTTCTCCTTGTAGATCAGCGAGTTCTCATAAGCTTCATTCCTTAGTTCATTTAGCTCGTTGAGTTGAATCTTGCGATGATCACCGGCTTTGTTGATGTCGAAGTTAGCCCACTTCAAGGCCCAGTGCGCCTTATGTTCCAGCTCGATGGGGAGGTGGCAGGCTTTCCCGTACACAAGACGATAAGGTGTACAACCGATCGGGGTCTTATAAGTAGTACGGAAAGCCCACAGAGCATCATCTAACTTATCGGCCCACGCGGCGCGATGCTCTCCGACAGTACGCTCCAAAATTCGCTTCAATCCACGGTTGGAAATCTCGGCTTGCCCATTGGTTTGGGGATGATAGGCGGTGGAAAGACGGTGATTGACACCATACTTAGCCATGACTCTTGCAAATTGACCATTGCAAAAATGAGTCCCGCGGTCACTGATAATAGCACGAGGAACGTCGAATCGAGCAAACAGCTGCTTTAAAAAGTTCACAACCACCCTCGCATCGTTCGTAGGAAGAGCCTTAGCTTCAACCCATTTAGAAACGTAGTCAACGGCTACGAGGATGTACTTGTTCCCTTTGGAGGATGGAAATGGCCCCATAAAGTCGATGCCCCATACGTCAAAGATTTCACATTCCTGTATGAAATTTTGAGGCATCTCGTCTTTATGTGTGATCTTGCCTTGGCGTTGGCAAGCATCACAATGCTTAACCATTTCGTGAGCGTCACGATAAATTGTGGCCCAATAGAATCCAGAGTCAAACACTTTTTTGGCGGTGTAGTTAGGACCAAAGTGACCACCGGTGGGTCCTTTGTGGCAAGCTTGGAGAATGTCATAAGCGGCCGGTCAGTCAACACATCGGCGAATAATCAAGTCAGCGCATTTTTTGAATAGAAAAGGGTCATCCCAAAAGTAAGTCTTAACATCGTTCAAGAACTTCTTCTTTTGTTGGGATGTTAACCCTTTGATGAGAACACCACCCGCTAAGTAGTTTGCAATGACGGCAAACCACGGGGTGTCATCAAGATTGAGATTTATAGACATTAAGGTCTCAAGGGGGAAATAGTCATTGATCTCTTTGTTTGGATGATCCCCTTGATATGGATCCTCAAGTCGACTCAGATGATCTGCGGCTAGGTTTTCGGCACCCTACTTGTCACGAATTTCAATGTTGAATTCTTGAAGGAGTAAAATCCAGCGAAGAAGTCTTGGCTTAGAGTCATGCTTAGTCATCAAGTACTTCAACGCGGAATGGTTCGTGTATACGATGGTGGTGGATAAAACAAGATAGGGGCGGAATTTTTCAAAAGCATAGACAACAGCTAAAAGCTCTTTTTCGGTTGTCGTATAATGCAATTGAGCCCCCGTCATTGTTTTGCTAGCATAGTGGATTGGTTGGAAGTGTTTATTCACTCTTTGACCCAAAACCGCTCCAATGGCAAAGTCGCTAGCATCGCACATCAACTCAAAAGGGAGCTCCCAATTAGGGGTGACCAAGACTGGTGCCTTAGTTAGCTTATCCTTAAGAAGATTGAAGGCTTCGATACACTCTTTAGAAAAGATAAAAGGAGTATCTTTTTCCAAGAGGTGGGTCATCGGGCGAGCGATTTTAGAGAAATCCTGAATGAATCGACGATAGAAGCCCGCATGACCCAGAAAACTTCTCACACCCTTCACGGTTGAAGGTGGAGGTAATTTGGCTATGACATCTACTTTAGCACGGTCGACTTCAAGACCGGCTTTAGAGATTTTGTGTCCTAGCACAATGCCTTCTTTTACCATGAAATGGCATTTTTCCCAATTCAGAACAAGGTGAGTGTCTTCGCACCGCTTAGGCATACGTTCCAAATTGGCAAGGCAGGAAGAGAAGGAATCTCTGAAGACCGAGAAATCATCCATGAAGACTTCCATGGTTTGCTCAACCATGTCATGGAAGATAGCCAACATGCACCTTTGGAAAGTCCTGGGGGCATTGCATAAGCCAAAAGGCATTCTTTTGTAAGCAAATGTGCCATAGGGACAAGTGCATGTTGTCATCTCTTGATCTTGGGGATTGATGGGTATTTGGAAATAACCCGAGAAACCATCAAGAAAGTAGTAATATTCATTACCCGCTAAACGTTCAAGCATTTGGTCCATAAAAGGAAGAGGGAAATGATCCTTTCTTGTGGCATCATTGAGTTTGCGGTAGTCTATACAAACTCTCCACCCAGTAACGAGACGGGTAGGAATCAACTCGTTGTTTGCATTGGGCACAACGGTGATTCCGCCTTTCTTAGGCACACAATGGACTGGACTAACCCATGGTGAATCCGAAATAGGGTAAATCATACCCGCATCAAGAAGTTTGATAACCTCTTTTTTGATGACTTCATTGATTTTAGGATTCACACTTCGTTGGCTTTGAATTGTGGGCTTAAAGTCGTCCTCCATGAGAATTTTATGTGTGCAAAAGTGAGGATCAATTCCGCGAATATCGGAGATTTTCCAAGCGATAGCTCTTTTATGCTTCTTCAACACGGCGATAAGTCATGATTTTTCTTTTTCTTTCAGGTCCTTTGCGATGATGACCGGTAACTTCTCGTTGTCTTCAAGGAAAACGTACTCAAGATGAGGAGGTAGGTCCTTAAGCTCAAGAGTGGGAGGATCCTCAATAGATGGTGAAACTAACGATGGATCATCATTAGTCACCTCTTTAGGAGATGGAGGAGAAAACGGGTCTTCATTGAGAAGTCTCTCAATAGTACGAATGTCTTCATCCCAATCGGTGGACGAATTATCATACTTAATATCGAGAGGACCCAAGCTAGCTTCGAAATCATCCAAGTCACTTTCTCCAAAAGGAGTCGATGCCGGAGTAATTGAGGCAACGGTCTCAACATTGGGTAGAGAAGAGGGAGTACTTTTGCAAGCATCATGAAAATGTTCTTCACAAGCCTCATCGAGAACATCAATAGCATTAACACTCTCATATGAATAAGGTTGCTTAGAAATCTTACCCATGTTGAAGACAATTTTATCGTCGCCAACTCTCATGATTATCTCGCCCGCGGCTACATCAATGAGAGTGCGACCGGTCCTCAAGAAGGAACGTCCAACGATTAATGGAACACGAGTATCCATCTCGTAGTCAACGACAACAAAATCCGCCGGGAAGGTGAATTTGTCAACGCCAACAAAGACATCTTCGGCTATCCCCACTGGATAAGCAACCGTACGGTTGGCTAATTCCAAGGTCATTTTGGTGGGGACTAGCTCGGGGAGAGATAATTGCTTCCAAACACTTAAAGGCATTAAGTTTATACTGGCACCTAGATCGGCTAGGGCCATGCAATTCTCTACTCCCGGGAAGTTGCAAGGAATCAAGAAGCGACCCGGATCACCATGTTTGGTGGGCAATTTACTTAAAAGAACGGCGGAGCAATTCTCATTAAGTTGGGTCTGAGCAATGTCAAGAAGCTTCTCCTTGTCACTAAGAAGATCTTTAAACATCTTCGCGTATTTGGGCATGTGAACGAGATCCTCGGCAAAGGAGATGTTAAAATTCAATTGTTTAAACATTTTGAGAAAGTTTGAAACTTGAATATCATCCTTGCTCTTTTGCTTCTCTTTCCTCAACCTTGAAGGATAAGGTATATTGGATGAAGAAGAAGGCTTGAGGGAAATAGGATCACTCACAACCACGGGTGGTGGGGAAATGGGGGTAGAAGGCGAAGGAGGTGAGGAAAGTTGCTTTTTTTCCTTGTTCACAATCACGGGTGGAGGTGTAGGAAGCTCGGGTTCTGTATAACCTTTTCCACTACGAGTGGTGATTGCTTTCATCCCCCCTCTTGGGTTCGCAACGGTGTTACTCGGAAGAGTACCCGAAGAAGAGGGTTCATTACCTTGGATTAGCGAACCGATCATATCACGTATGTTAAGCCCTTTAGTGCTGAAAGAGTCTCTGATGTCTGCACGAATTTCATTGCTTTGTTTGGCCATGTCATTCCTTAGCTCCTCGAATATCGTTCCCTTGTTTCGCCATTTCTCCCTTCAAGTTGCTGACTTGACACTGAAGATTCGTCACCATCTCTCGATAGTCTTCATGAACGTCTCGACGTCTTGATTCAATGTCATCGGTTGATTGAGAGGTGGAGCTTGGTAAGCTTGAGAATTTCCTTGAGTTGGGTATGGGTTTCTTTGGGATTGATATTGATTGTTAGCACAAGGTTGGGATTGGTTGTTTCGGTTGTAGCTTTGTTGTTGGTTTTGGTTTATAGGAGGGAAACCGGGTGGAGCAAGATAGTTATTTGAACGATAACTTAGCAAGCTACGGTCTCCTTGAGGGCGAGCTTGATAGCCTCCCGTGGGATAAGTATCGTATGCCGCGTTAACGTCTTCAGAAAAATTGCCTTGAGTAGAAGGACAATCATTGTAGGAATGAGGACCAGCACATGTGTCACAAGAAATAGCAACGGCTTTAGCTTGTTGAGTTTGGTTAGAAGTCAAAATTTGAAGACTTTTGTTAATATCCAGAATAGCACGTTCCATGACGGACATGTCGGTGGTGGAAGAAGTAGATGAAACATTGACTCTCTGATTAGATCTTGAGGATGCAGATTAATCCCAATTCTTGTGGTGAGTAGTCATATTTTCAATCAACTCTCTACACTCCTCCGGTCTCCTTTTCATAAAAGTACCACCGGCGGCGGCATTGATCGTGTCACGATCACGAAAAGTGAGACCATTGTAGAAGGTATCAATGAGAGTGACGGGGAGCATGTTGTGATTTGGACAGCGGTCGATCAAATCATTGTATTGTTCCCAAGCATCGAAGAGCGATTCATCATTGTCTTGCATGAATCCACTAATTTGGTTACGAAGGCTTGTAACCATGGATGGTGGGAAGTAGCGTGACAAAAAGCGTTGAGTCATGTCATTCCAAGTATGAATAGAATTCTTTGGGAGACGGTCAAACCATTTTTCGGCATGGTGAGAAAGCGAGTGGGGGAAGAGTTGAAGGCGAAGGTCATCCATAGAAACACCGGGGCACTTCATGCTTTGGGTGATGGTAATGAATTTGTCGAGGTGTTTGTTGGCATCATCATCCGGAATTCCGTGAAATGGGTTAGTTTGCAATTGTTGGATCATGTGACGCTTCAACGAAAACTCCTGAGCCGTGACGTGTATTGGCGTAATCGGGCCTCCGCGTCCGTTCATGGTGGGTTGACACAATTCCTCCATTGTTCGTAAATCAGTTAGGGGGACATTGTTGTTGTTGTTATTGTTATTCAAATTCGGTAGAGGTGGGTTATTATTGTTGTTATTAACACCAGCCATATCTAGATCTTCACGAGTCTCGGGCTCAGAATAGTTCGAAGATCTAGTACGCATACACCTGCAGAAGAAAAATATACACAAAGAGAATATCTATATAATCTTTTTGGTGCAAAACCTTTGGAAAATTTTTATGATTTTTCAATGTTTTTGTAGTTTTGAAGAATTTTATAATTTTTTTTAGGGTTTTTGAAAATTTTTAAAGCAAGGAAAATAACGTTCAAAGAACGGATCCCAAAATTCAATGCGTCTCTCACTAGAAAACGTTAATCTGAACGAAAAGAGCCGGCAGCGGCGCCATTTGATACTCGGCTTTTACCCCTCGTATCAAAATTCGTAGTCCCAAGTCTTTTCGAATTGATTACCGATCTAAAGTGCGACTCAATCGTCTTTTGGTGAATAAGAGAATGGTTTGGTTTTGCTTATCTAATTTTAACTAATAGAAAATAAGTTAGTGTCATTGAGTAAAGTGGAAGTTTAAAGATTAATACTAAAATGACGAGTTAAAATTTAATGCTTGAAAAACATAAAGGCAATATTAGAAAAATACTTCAACACTAAATAAAACTAACACTTAGAAACTTTGTAAAAATAAGAAACTAAACCAACGTAAAATTGCCAAATTGGAATCTAATCGGAATATTGGTCGGAATATGGTGCAATCTGAATATATTCCGATCTGTTGATCGGAATGTTGGAAATGTAACTGATCGGAATACTGAACAACCACCCCCAATCGGAATGAGCCAAAAATTAAGCAATCGGAATGTGCAACACAACCCCGATCGGAATGTTATAATAAACACCCGGATCGGAATATGCTAAGACTTCCAAATCGGAATACGGGATAAAGTACTAATCGGAATAACTCAAAAACAGCATCAATCGGAATGTTTCAAAACGTGCCAGATCGGAATCTAACAACTATCTGCCTTCGGAATATATAAGCCCTAATCCGATCACTACGATCGGAATAACATAAGGCGCAATCGGAAAACTCAAAACCCTTTTCCAATTTGCCAATAGGAATAAAGGGATGGGTGGCTGGTCGGAATAAGCTGATCGGAAAGGGGTTTAGACCCTTTCCGATTTATATGGGATTCGGTAAAAAAAAGCTAGGAAATAAGCTATTATGATAAGCTTATCACCAAAACTAAAACGAATCAATAATGAAATGGATCAAACAAGCACTAATAACTACTTATCCAACATGAAATAAGCAAACTTTAAAATTAAACAATAAAAAGATGAACTTTTTAAGAAAACTTTCAAAAATAAATAAGCTAAAAGAAACGAATAAGCCAATAAGCACAAGGAACTTAAAGCTCAATCGAATGAAAGCTTATGTAGGAACAAAAAGGTTAACTTTTTAAGCACGAAATCATTAAGAACAACACGGATCATATGAAATTCGCATCAAAAGTTAACTAAAAATCAAAGAAAGGTAGGATGAGATTAAGGATTAAAAGCTTAACTAGAACTTGATTAATGAAATAAGCAATACACAAATGTTTAATCTTGAAAGATTAAGAGAAGAAAGATGAAAACTTAGTGAGAGAAAGTTGAGAACTTTCTCTCTCTAAAAACTAGAAAGAAAAGTAAAAAAATGAAAACTTAAAACTAAAGACTAACTACTCTCCTAATGTGTATTAGGAGGGTATTTATAGGGAAAATGGAAGGAGTGCATGTGTTGCATCTTCTTTCTTTCTTCACGTCTTCTCGACTCGATTTAATTCTTTGTCTTTCTCGATGTCGTCTCGGGATTAATTAAACTTGTCTTAACATTTCTTCATTTATTTAGACTCGAGTTCTTCGACTTCATTAAACTTCCGTCTTTAGACTTGTTCTTCGATAAATCTTCAGAATAGGACTTGGACTTCCGTTCTTTTTGCACTCTTGATCTTTTGACTTCGTCTTTTCCCGTTTTCTTCAATAAAAGCCCGTGAAAGCCCGTGTTTTCTTCCTTTTTCATCTTTTGGTCCTAAAACACAATAAAAACACAAACCACGCATAATTTCGACTTTTACGACATAAAATACACGTTTTGGTCTTGTTATTATTGGAAATAAGTGGTAAAAGGATTAGTGTTTTCACACTTATTACCTCTCTATAACCCTCGGTGGGTGCTTGAAGCAACTCCGTCATAGTACGATTAGCCATGGGTGCGTCTTGTTCTACGATGGCTTCGTCAATAGGAGATTCTTCACTAGAAGGTGTTCCTTCCTTTTGGTTTCTACGTTTACGTGCACTCTTGCTTGGTTACGAGTTTGCATAAACGTCACGTACAACGTGGGGACGAGCAAAGAAGATTCTTTTGGTGTTTTTACTTTTTCCAATTTTTTGTGTTTTTGATTGTTTGTTTACTTTTTTGGATTTTTTATGATGTATTACGTAGACACAAATCTACAAATCTCTCCTCAAATCAAATCTCTCGACTAAAGGAGCCTCAAGGAATGAAAATGATCACGTGAAGTGAACGCCTTCGATGACTTTAGAACGTTGGTGGAACACCAAAACCTTCAAGAGGGTTTAATCTTTGAAACCAAGAAAATATATATGATACGTAGATAATACTTTGGGTGGCAAACCCTCGATTAGCCCTTTTTCTCTTAACACGCACAAGCAAGCGGGAGAAACGAGGCGGCACTAAGCACTTAAGAGCGTTTTTCCCTTAGGTCGTGAAATACAACCGCCTTATACCCACCTTATAGTTTGTGTTAATTAAAATCAAGCTTCACGAAAGTATTTATCTCTTTTGCCTTTTTTCTTTGTTTGAGATTCGAATACAATGACTGAGTGATGAAATCCCAATCAATGTGTTTTCACACTTTTGGAGTACTTGTGAATTTATTGTGATACGTATACAATATAGTATTAATATTCACACAAAAAACAAAAACCGATAATACGTATGATTAGAGTGCTAATCACACGAATAGTTATTATGGATAATATAAAAACAAAATTTGTTCAAATCAAAACACAACACGCCTCCCCGGCAGCGGCGCCAAAATGATAGTTATAATTTCACACTCGTTTAGGAAAACGAGGCAAAAGCGGTAAGTATTAAGTGAACGTTTAGGAAAACGTAAACACTTATGACCCTTAGGTGTGGGATCGTTCTCAAGGAGGCTTGGTGTGTGTGTTAAGAATTTGTTAACTTTGAGATTAATATTAAGAAAGAAAATGAGAAAGAAAATGATGACGGATACGAATAAAATTAAACTACGACGAATGACGTAAACGTAAAACTGTAAAACGTGACGAAATTTTAAAATTACCCTAAAAATTCCTATAAACTGTAATAAATCCCTAAAAATGCAATAAGTGGTTACCAAAAGTCAAAACATACTCAAGCCTTTTATTTAATTAAACAATATTTTTTAATGCTAATAAAAGCCCTAAAAATCAATTTAATTAATAAAAAACCCAAAATAAGATTTTTCAATTTGTAAACCTCTAAAATAACTTAATTAAACTAAAAAGTATTTTGAAAAATTTAAAACTAATTAAAACTATTTAAAATGATTAACAATTAAAATTAAATATTAAAATAATATAAAAAATCCAAAATTTATAAAAAATTCTAAAAAATTGCAAACTAACTTATTTTAACTTAAATAAACAGAAAATGAAAGTGAAATGACCTAATACCCCTATTGGTCCTCCAAATGGGCCAAAACAGTAAACAGTCCAAACTTAATGGGCTTTTTGGCCTAATAAGCAAAAAGTCAAACAAATAAGTGGAAAAGTTTCAGTCTAGCTTAAAATTCAATTTTAAACACAAAACTCTAAAGGCCCAAAACCTGAATCAGTGCTTATCACAGCTTAACAAGCAAACAGCTTATTCTTAATGGGCTTTTTGGCCCATTAAGCTATAAGCTAATGCCATAAGATGAAATTTGACACACGTCCTTCTTATGAGATCATAAAGTTGTTTGTAAAAAGAATTTTTGGACAAGCTCAAGAAAAAAGCCTGAAATAAGCCAATTCTCTCTACACAAAACGACAAAATAGTCGTTTTCGAGTTCTAGACCACTTCAAGAGCTGATTCAACTCCGAAAGGTTTTAAATCACTTAATTAAGATTAATAATAAAAAATGATTTCAAATAAGCACACTAAATAAGCTGGAATAAGCAATAAGCTGTTTCTCAAAAAGACAGAATAGTCGTTTTCTCGTCAAAAGCTAAAACCAAAAGTTGTAAACTTCAAAACTGACTTATTAGCTTAAAATAATAAGTTCTATCACAAAAAACAAGTTGTTGCGCAATAAAATAAGATAGAATAGCTTATTAATAAGCTGATGACAAAATAACACTATCAGTGGGAACTTTTAGTGGGAAAGTGTTCCCACTGCTTTGACTTTTTGACTTGCTTTTTTGAGAGATTCAGTTGGTTTCTTTGGACAATCAAGGAACCCCTACAACCAGTGAGTTGTAGGGAGTCACAATCAAGCAGAAAAACACAATTCCAACAAGCCAAATAGCACAGTTTAATCAAACTGTCCACAGACATGATACAAACATGTTAATAGCAGATCTGATGAATAAAAGCTGAAATTAAGCTATTATAAGCCTACCAAATTCCACCAAATGCACACAACAGCTTAAACAAACTTAAGTGAACACTAGCAAACTAGTTTCATGCAATAATTCCAAAATTTGAGCTTGTTTTATACCTAAGTGAGTTACTGAGTTTTACTGATGAACACAAGTGGCTTTTTGTTGAACTAAATGACCACAAATCCAATTTCAAACCCCCAAATCTACTTATCAGGTTACACAAACTTTGTTTTAGCACTTTTTTTATCTCTAGATTAGCATACAGTCTAAGTGTGCACAAGATTTCAGTTCAAAATGACCTATAACAAGTTAGTTAAGCCAAGATTTCAGATTTGGAGTTTAAAAGCATAAGACATGCAAATATCAACTCACATACACCTCAATATCAGTTAAAAACATAAAATACCCCAAAACACTTACTCAAACTAACATGAAAATCATAAAACAATATTCCCAAACAGTCCTTTAAAATGTTAAATCAAGATTTTATAAAACCAAAATGTTTTTCAGACTTCACCAAGCCTAAACAAGCATCATAACAACATTAACAAGCCTCAAGAACAAGATTGCAGATATCAAACAACACATAACGACAGCGGGCAACAAAATCACTTAGAACAAGTATTTTTGCTAGATTTGAACAAGGAAAGTACAAACCTCACGAATGTACATCCACACTCACGAATTTGAGAGGATATGTGTCTAGCTAAACAAGACACAAGCTTCCAATAAGCTGCTAAGAAGAACAAAGTAAGAAACAACATATTATATGAAAAGAAAAATGGAAAATGAAACGGATTCTTTCAAGCTTTATACCCCACTCCTTGAATATCCCCAAGCCTAGATCTCACTCTACCTTGATAAACTTCTTATCAGGGTGAGATGATCAATCAAAGCCCAAAAATTTCAAGTGTTTGTACCTAAGACTTAGGAAAAATTAGGTTTTAGAAACTTTTGAAACAACTTGCACAATATTTAAAAACCTAACTTTGGAACATAAAATCACAAACTCATATCAGTTAACAATAACAAGAAAGTAAATTGGGACTTGGATTTCGTCAAAGCTTTAAACTTTTTCATTCACTTGAACAAAGATTTATAGAAACTTGACCAAGGAAAAACCAAGAACATGTTTAATGTATGAAACCTAATGCATTTATATAGGCCACATGGAGTTCTAGAAAGATGAAAATAAACTAAAATCCTAAGTGATGAACTTCCATATTTTCCCTTGTCAAATTTTTGAATATTCAACCTATGTGAAGATTTTTGAGTCTTGTGAAGATGCCAGGGGGTGTAAAATGATCTTGTGCGTCTATTTGATGCGTAGGAATGAAGCACGAGCTTGGGGCGTTGATTCCCTGACAAGGTCTTTTGTCTTCGTCCCAAAAGTAGCAGGGGAGGTATCATGTGACATATGAGGTGATGAGGTGGCAGGTTTAAGAGTTGGGTTATGTGTATTACAACCTTAATCATAAATCTGGACTAGATTAGGGTCTAATTCTAGGTGATTAGAAACACCCATCTTTTCTACCACTTAATTACAATAATAACCGGACCAAAACGTGTATTTTATGTCTTTTATGTCGAAATTATGCGTGGTTTGTGTTTTTGTTGTGATTTAGGACGAAAAGGTGAAAAGTGGAGAAAACACGGGCTTTCACGGGCATTTACGGACTTTTATTGAAGAAAAAAGACGAAAGACGAAGTCAAGAAGTCAAGAGTGCAAAAAGAACGGAAGTCCAAGACCAATTCTGAAGATTTATCGAAGAAAAAGTCAAAAGACGGAAGGTTACTTAAAGCCGAGGAACTCAAGTCTTATTTATCGAAGAATTAAAAGACGAGTCCAAAGAAATCCCGAGCCAAAAAGTCATCAAATTCCAAGATTAACAAAAAGATTAAGAAGGAAGGACTTAAGGGCGCAATTAAGAAGAAAGGAAGGAGGGGAGGAAGCTTCCTCTAACCATCCTCCTAATCACCTATATATACCTCTCATTTTCATTTCATTAAATTTTGTTGGATAGTTTGACAAACTATCTCTTCCACTTTTATTTACCTTGCACCTTTAATTACTTGCACATTTAAATACTTGTCTTGCACTTTTAATATATTTAATTTTCAAGTAAGTGTTTCTTTAAATTATCGCACCTTTACTTTATCTTGTTGATCTCATTCTTCCTTTCTTTAATATTTGATTTATATGCTTTTTATCTTGTTTACTTGTTTAAAGATTATATTTTTATGCTTTTGATTGTTTTAAATCTTTTATTTTCATAGCTTATTTGGTTTATTTTCATGTTTATATAGTTTTTACAAAAGTTATTTTCGTATAAAAAGTTGTTTTTCTTAAATCTTATTCATTTCTTGTTTTAAAAGTCTTTAAATTTCTATTTAGTAGCTTATTTTCACACGTTTTACCTTAGAAATTTCGTCTTGTGCTTATTAGGATTATAGCTTATTTTTCTAGCTTATTTCCATTTCCTTTTACTGTATTCCGATTGGGTAGATCGGAAAAGGGTTTCATTATTCCGACCATAGCTACATTGCTTGGTCGGAAAAGGGTTTCATTATTCCGATCAGAGTGGTTTTTGGTATTCCGATCAGGGCAAGGTAGTGGGTATTCCGATCTGAACTTGTGACAGATATTCCGATTGGTTCTTCACTCCTCATTCCGATCGAGGTGCATTTTTGGTATTCCGATTGGGACTAGTGACAGTATTCCGATCACGGGTTCCAAGCTGCATTCCGACCAAGGCCTCTCCATATTCCGATCAAGGTAGGTAGTAACATTCCGATCTGGGGGTTTTGCTTGGTATTCCGATCGGTTAAGTGACATATTCCGATTGGTCTACCCCGATATTCCGACAGGTTTGGTTTGATATTCCGATCAAGGTAAGATCGGAATATATTCCGATTTGGGAGGTTTTTTTCATTTATTTTGTCTTGTTTAATTTTTACATCATCATTTTAATACTTGTCTAACTTTAATTTCCGCCACGCTTTTAATTCTTGTCATTTAATTAATTTACTTTCTGTCACGCTTTTAAATATAGCACCTTTCTTTTAACTAGATTTAGATTTAATTTCACGCCACTTTACTTTCAACGACATTTACTTTTAATTCTTTGCACCATTTAAATTTAAAACCAACGAAAAATATTTGTTTCACCAAAATAAAACTGAGTCACATAGAGAACCTAGATCAATTCGATTAGACAAACACACATCAAAGAACTTTTTAACTGAGCAAAAACCCAGTAATCAAATGGCGCCGCTGCCGGCTCTTTTCGTAAAGATTAACAGTTTTCTGTGAGAGACGCGTTGCTTTTTGGGATCCGTTCAATTGTGAGCGTTACTTTTCTTGCATAAAAAATTCAAACAATCATAAAAATTAAAAAATTAATAAAAATCCATAAAAATTAAAATTTTCAAAAATCCAAAAAGATTTTATCTTTATTGTGTATATATATTGTCTTTGTGTTTGGTTTCTTTTTCTTTTGCATTTTCAGGTGTATGCGTACTAGATCTTCCAATTATCAAGAGCCCGAGACTCAGGAAAATTTAGCTATGTCAGGTGTAAACAACAATAATCCACCGCACCCTAATAATAACAACAATGTTCTTCCACAGCCCGATCTTCGGACCATGGAGGAGCTTTGTCAACCTACATTGTTTGGACGAGGAGGACCGATTGCGCCGATGCAAATCAACGCTCCTGAGTTTTCGTTGAAGCACCACATGATTCAGCAAGTACAAACAAACCCATTCCGTGGATTGCCTGATGATAATGCCAACAAACACCTCGACAAGTTCATTACAATCACCCAAAGCATGAAGTTGGCCGGTGCCACAATGGATGAACTTCGCCTACAACTCTTTCCAAATACTTTATTACATCATGCCGAGAAATGGTTTGATCGTCTCCCGAAGAATTCTATTCACACTTGGGATGACATGACTCAACGCTTTTTGTCGCGCTACTTTCCACCATCCATGGTCACGAGCCTTCGCAATCAAATCAGCGGTTTCATGCAAGATCCTGATGAATCTCTTTTTGATGCTTGGGAGAGATATAATGTCTTGATTGATCGTTGTCCAAACCACAACATGCTTCCCGTCACATTGATTGATACTTTCTACAACGGTTTGACTTTTCGAGATCGTGATACGATTAATGCAGCCGCCGGTGGCACATTCATGAAAAGGAGACCCGAGGAGTGTAGAGAGCTAATTGAGAACATGACTACTCACCACAAAAACTGGGATTCCTCTGCTTCTTCAAGGAACAACCCGAGAGTCAATGTTTCCTCCACCTCAGCAAACCCTGATATGACCGAACTCACCCGTGTGCTGACTGAAATGAGCAGAAGTATGCAACTCTTGGCTTCCAACCAACAACAACAACAAGTTAAAGCTGTTGCTACTCCTTGTGAAACATGCGGCGGTCCTCACTCATACACCGATTGTCCTTCGACACAAGGAAATCCGGAAAATGTGTATGCAGCTTATGGTAATTATTCACCAGAAAATTACCAAGCTCGACAACAAGGGGATAGAAATCTGCTGAGTTACCGATCCACCAATTACCTTTCACCCGGTTTTTATCCTCAAAACCAAAACCCCGCCAACAACTACAATAGAAGCAACCAAATCCCACCAAAAGCTTCTAATCCTTATCACCCACCCGCACAACAAAACCCACCCATTAACCCCGATGTTGAAGCCATCATGAGAACCCAAGGTGAGCAAATCAAGAACCTGCAGAGCCAAATTATCAGTCTCAAAGGAGATATCACAAAGCAAGGAAATGAGATAAGATCCGAGCTTCGAGATAATATTCAATCCTCCTTCTGCAATCAAACCAATGATTTGAAAAATATGCTTGCTAGTTTCTTGCCCGCCGCTCAACCTTCTTCTTCGAGTTCTCTACCTTCAAACACCGTCACTAATCCGCGAGCTAATGTGAGTGCTATTACTACCCGTAGTGGAGTCACCATAGTAGGACCACCAATCCCACCCCCATCATCTACACCTCCTCCACCACCATGTGTCCCTACTCCTCCTACACCTAGTATTAGTGCACCATTACCGTCTCCGCCTCGACGTGATGAAGTTCCCAAAAATGACCCTTCAACATCTCAACCTTTAACACCTACACCTTCACCGCCCAAACCCAATATCCCTTATCCCTCTCGTTTAGGCAAGTCCAAAATGCTAACCAAGGAGGACTCTGAAGTGTCACACTATGTGAAGATGATTTCTCAAATGAACTTCAACATTAGCTTTCTTGAAGCACTTGTCCACATGCCCAAATTTGTTAAAGCATTTAGGGAATTACTTAACAAGAAGGAGAAGCTGATTGAACTCGCCAACACACGATTAAATGAAAACTGCTCTGCAGTTATACTCAAAGAACTTCCGGAAAAGCTTGGAGATCCCGGTCGTTTTGTGTTGCCTTGCGTGTTCAACAAACCTGAAGAATTTACTGCCCTTGCTGATCTCGGGGCCAGTATTAATTTGATGCCATTGAGTGTTTGGAAAACACTATCATTGCCCGACCTTAGTTCAACAAAGATGACTCTTGAGCTTGCTAATCGCACTCTTGTTTACCCCGTTGGTATAGCCGAAGACGTGTTTATAAAAGTTTTCACATTTACTTTCCCGGTCGATTTTGTCGTTGTTGATTACGAAATGGACCCTCGTATTCCTTTGATACTTGGTTGTCCATTCTTGCGAACCGGACGAGCTTTAGTGGATGTGGCCGAAGGTGAGTTAATCTTAAGAGTCGGGGATGATGCACAAGTTTTTAAAATGGGGAAGCTTACAAGTACAACCTTTGGAGGCCGAGAATCAGTGAATATGATTAATGTGCTCGATGACTTTACCGTCTACGACAATCCTCTATTCGATTCTTGCATCGATAATCCACTTTTTCAAGATGATGTGGATGATTCTCTCCCTACTTTGGACGCTTCTCCCATTTATGATTCTCCACCGGTCTTTGATGCTTATGATGAAGATGATTCTAGCTCAGATTTGGATGATTTTGATGATTGTACTTCTGAGTATCCCGATCTGCCCACATATGATGATTTCGATGAGGCTGATACTCTTTCGAGCGATTCTTCACACGATGAAGATCCTCCGCCATCACTAGATCCTACTTTGGACGATTACTCATTTGAGGAAGATTTCTCTGAATTTCTCAACACTTACTTCCCTCATGAGAGTGATGCTCCTCCTTATGACTTTGAAGATTATCGTATTTTTCCTACTTTGGATTTGAAGCATATTTTTTCTAAGGAGAAGAAACCGGTCGACAACAATATCCGTTGCACATATGATTTGACACCTCTTTGTCCCCCTTCTAAGGAGGAGGTTGTGCTTCTTTGCGGATCTTCTTCACACTCTGCTGAGCCTGAGTGCTATTTTCCCCTAAAGGAAAAGGTGTTCGACCCCGGTATTGAAGTCTTTAAGCCATTTCAGTATCCACCTGATGAAATAAAAGGAAAAATCTTTGGAAATATTGAAGACATGCTTGCCCCTCACCATACTTGCTCCCACCGTGCTCCATCACTGCTTAAGGGAACCCTGCCTATCCTTCTTTGGCTTGCCTTGTTCGCCTTAAGCTTGTGCTTATTGATGGACGAAAACTATGTCTTTGATCCTGGTGGATATGTTTCATGCTTTTTCCGTTGATGATCAAGGTCGAGTCAGGCTAATGACTCGGTTAACAAAAATCAAGCGCTTCTTGGGAGGCAACCCTTGCATCTATCTCTTCGCTTTCTTTATCATAAGTGTAGGGGGACCCGTTTGTTTGCTTTCCTCTCCTCACTTCTCTATCAGGGATTCTCTTATATTCTCTCAATATTAAAATAGGAATCTCTTTAGTTGTATTTTCCTTAGCGAGATTTAAACAAAGTGAACAATGTCCTAAGTGTAGGGGAGTTTACTCCCACATGCTTAAACATTGAGGACAATGTTTATCTTATGTGTAGGGGGGACTTCTATCGAAGTTAAGTGGTCTTTTCCTTGTATTTGTCCTCATTTTAACCGGAAAATCAATTTTTCGACATTTTTCAAAATTTTTGATCTATTTTAGACTATTAGTTTTTCCCTTTGTATAGTTATTTTCTGTCCTTATTAGAATAAATGTTTAATAAGTGGTTTTAATTTTCAAACGTTGTGAATCTTTTGACTCAATCCGAGTTTACTTATCTAAGTTTACTCTAGCTAGTATCCTTAACGTGTTTAAGTCAAGTTTTGCTAGGCTTTTATATAGGGAGCTATAAAACGCGAAGGTCTTAACTCTCACGGGTTAAGAACAAGAACTTTTCGCAAGTTCCTATAATTGATCCTAGAGAGTCGTTTATCAAGGGAACTTTAAAAAGCGATTTCTAAACTTGAAAGAGTCTAAGAATTTGCAAGATCCTATAGGCGACTCGAAAACCCAAAACTTTGATTTAATAGGCTAAGTATCCACGAGTCTCATTACTTTAGATTTTAAACTGTGAAGAACGAGAGATGATAGAGCCAACTATAAGTTCGGTACTCTTTCGTGAATTTATGTGAGTTAATTATGAGCCTATTCTCCCATCGCTTGCTAATAATTTATCTGCTAATAAATAAGGTTGTACGATTTGAAAAGTTACTTAGCTTCTAGCCCAAGATCGTTTAAAAGTTGCTCGGTATGGATTAGAGTTCATAGCCAAGGCATAACTTATTGAAGCGGGATACGAAGATTGGCGAGTCCGAAAAGGCCCTAACAAGGCATGAGGGCTATATTTTGTTGCTAAAGATCCAAAGTGATGTGAAGAATCATTTATCGAAAATCAATATGAAGGATCGAGACACACGACGAAAAGCAAATACTCCCCAAAAGTCATGGAGAAGTGTATCCGAAAAGACCCTAACAAGGTATGAGGATAAATAGATCCAAGTCATAAAAAGAGGCGGATCGTTGTATATCAAAGTCCAAAATAAAGATTGGAGAAAAATGAAGAAGTCGTGGTCCAAGTATGAATCTCTCAAAACTTCAAGTGAAGAAATTCCATTATGAAGAGAAGACCATAATTTCATGAACGTCTCTCAAGGTTTGAAGTATGAAGTCGCTGCCAAATATCGGTCCGAGAAAGGTCTCAAATCGCGAAGTGAGTTATGCCAAGATATGAACTTTATGAGGTCCCGAGAAGCAGTTTTAAAAGATTTTGTTCTTTAGCTAACTATTGATTAAATCGTTCACTTTATTTTCAGACTTAATAACTATCAAAATAAGTCAAAAATGCATCCTCGTGATCATTCAAGACAATAATAAAATATAAGAGATACACCTAGGAATAAGGGAGTCTAAGTGAGTAATTGGCCCACATGAGTTCGTGATAGTTTACTAACTTATAATAACAATGATCTCGTTTTTAAGCTTGGTTTGGAGAAAGTGAAAACTTGAGGATGATGATTATTCATAACATCTTCAAAACCCAAGGTATGCTTTTGATTTCTTTATTCTAAATATTTTTAATTTTCTATCTCTTTAATAAAGGCCGCTATGGATTATTTATGATGAAAAATGTAAACGTGCTTTGTAACTAATGCATTGCATGAGGACATTGCAATGGTCAAGTGTAAGGGATTTGATAGGTGTGAAAACACCCATCTTTTCTACCACTTAATTACAATAATAACCGGACCAAACCGTGTATTTTATGTCTTTTATGTCGGAATTATGCGTGGTTTGTGTTTTTGTTGTGATTTAGGACGAAAAGGTAAAAAGTGGAGAAAACACGGGCTTTCACGGGAATTTATGGACTTTTATTGAAGAAAAAAGACGAAAAACAAAGTCAAGAAGTCAAGAGTGCAAAAAGAACGGAAGTCCAAGACCAATGCTGAAGATTTATCGAAGAAAAATTCAAAAGACGGAAGTTTACTTAAAGCCGAGGAACTCAAGTCTTATTTATCGAAGAATTAAAAGACGAGTCCAAAGAAATCCCGAGCCAAAAAGTCATCAAATTCCAAGATTAACAAAAAGATTAAGAAGGAAGGACTTAAGGGCGCAATTAAGAAGAAAGGAGGAGGGGAGGAAGCTTCCTCTAACCATCCTCCTAATCACCTATATATACCTCTCATTTTCATTTCATTAAGTTTTGTTGGATAGCTTGACAAACTATCTCTTCCACTTTTATTTACCTTGCACCTTTAATTACTTGCACATTTAAATACTTGTCTTGCACTTTTAATACATTTAATTTTCAAGTAAGTGTTTCTTTAAATTCTCGCACCTTTACTTTATCTTGTTGATCTCATTCTTCCTTTCTTTAATCTTTGATTTATATGCTTTTTATCTTGTTTACTTGTTTAAAGATTACATTTTTATGCTTTTGATTGTTTTAAATCTTTTATTTTCATAGCTTATTTGGTTTATTTTCATGTTTATATAGTTTTTACAAAAGTTATTTTCGTATAAAAAGTTGTTTTTCTTAAAGCTTATTCATTTCTTGTTTTAAAAGTCTTTAAATTTCTGTTTAGTAGCTTATTTTCACACGTTTTACCTTAGAAATTTCGTCTTGTGCTTATTAGGATTATAGCTTATTTTTCTAGCTTATTTCCATTTCCTTTTACTGTATTCCGATTGGGTAGATCGGAAAAGGGTTTCATTATTCCGACCATAGCTACATTGCTTGGTCGGTAAAGGGTTTCATTATTCCGATCAGAGTGGTTTTTGGTATTCCGATCAGGGCAAGGTAGTGGGTATTCCGATCTGAACTTGTGACAGATATTCCGATTGGTTCTTCACTCCTCATTCCGATCGAGGTGCATTTTTGGTATACCGATTGGGACTAGTGACAGTATTCCGATCACGGGTTCCAAGCTGCATTCCGACCAAGGCCTCTCCATATTCCGATCAAGGTAGGTAGTAACATTCCCATCTGGGGGTTTTGCTTGGTATTCCGATCGGTTAAGTGACATATTCCGATTGGTCTACCCCGATATTTCGACAGGTTTGGTTTGATATTCCGATCAAGGTAAGATCGGAATATATTCCGATTTGGGAGGTTTTTTTCATTTATTTTGTCTTGTTTAATTTTTACATCATCATTTTAATACTTGTCTAACTTTAATTTCCGCCACGCTTTTAATTCTTGTCATTTAATTAATTTACTTTCTGTCACGCTTTTAAATATAACACCTTTCTTTTAATTAGATTTAGATTTAATTTCACGCCACTTTACTTTCACCGACATTTACTTTTAAGTCTTTGCACCATTTAAATTTAAAACTAACCAAAAATATTTGTTTCACCAAAATAAAACTGAGTCACATAGAGAACCTAGATCAATTCGATTAGACCAACACACATCAAAGAACTTTTTAACTGAGCAAAAACCCAGTTATCAAATGTGGCGCCGCTGCCGGCTCTTTTCGTAAAGATTAACAGTTTTCTGTGAGAGACGCGTTGCTTTTTGGGATCCGTTCACTTGTGAGCGTTACTTTTCTTACATAAAAAATTCAAACAATTATAAAAATTAAAAAATTAATAAAAATCCATAAAAATTAAAAATTTCAAAAATCCAAAAAGATTTTATCTTTATTGTGTATATATATTGTCTTTGTGTTTGGTTTCTTTTTCTTTTGCATTTTCAGGTGTATGCGTACTAGATCTTCCAATTATCAAGAGCACGAGACTCAGGAAGATTTAGCTATGTCAGGTGTAAACAACAATAATCCACCGCACCCTAATAATAACAACAATGTTCTTCCACAGCCCGATCTTCGGACCATGGAGGAGCTTTGTCAACCTACAATGTTTGGACGAGGAGGACCGATTGCGCCGATGCAAATCAACGCTCCTGAGTTTTCGTTGAAGCACCACATGATTCAGCAAGTACAAACAAACCCATTCCGTGGATTGCCTGATGATGATGCCAACAAACACCTCGACAAGTTCATTACAATCACCCAAAGCATGAAGTTGGTCGGTGCCACAATGGATGAACTTCGCCTACAACTCTTTCCACATACTTTATTACATCATGCCGAGAAATGGTTTGATCGTCTCCCAAAGAATTCTATTCACACTTGGGATGACATGACTCAACGCTTTTTGTCGCGCTACTTTCCACCATCCATGGTCACGAGCCTTCACAATCAAATCAGCGGTTTCATGCAAGATCCTGATGAATCTTTTATTGATGCTTGGGAGATATATAATGTCTTGATTGATCGTTGTCCAAACCACAACATGCTTCCCGTCACATTGATTGATACTTTCTACAACGGTTTGAGTTTTCGAGATCGTGATACGATTAATGCAGCCGCCGGTGGCACATTCATGAAAAGGAGACCTGAGGAGTGTAGAGAGCTAATTGAGAACATGACTACTCACCACAAAAACTGGGATTCCTCTGCTTCTTCAAGGAACAACCCGAGAGTCAATGTTTCCTCCACCTCAGCAAACCCTGATATGACCGAACTCACCCGTATGCTGACTGAAATGAGCAGAAGTATGCAACTCTTGGCTTCCAACCAACAACAACAACAAGTTAAAGCTGTTGCTACTCCTTGTGAAACATGCGGCGGTCCTCACTCATACACCGATTGTCCTTCGACACAAGGAAATCCGGAAAATGTGTATGCAGCTTATGGTAATTATTCACCGGAAAATTACCAAGCTCTACAACAAGGGGATAGAAATCTGTTGAGTTACCGATCCAACAATTACCTTTCACCCGGTTTTTCTCCTCAAAACCAAAACCCCGCCAACAACTACGATAGAAGCAACCAAATCCCACCAAAAGCTTCTAATCCTTATCACCCACCCTCACAACAAAACCCAACCATTAACCCCGATGTTGAAGCCATCATGAGAACCCAAGGTGAGCAAATCAAGAACCTGCAGAGCCAAATTATCAATCTCAAAGGAGATATCACAAAGCAAGGAAATGAGATAAGATCCGAGCTTCGAAATAATATTCAATCCTCCTTCAGCAATCAAACCAATGGTTTGAAAAATATGCTTGCTAGTTTCTTGCCCGCCGCTCAACCTTCTTCTTCGAGTTCTCTACCTTCAAACACCGTCACTAATCCGCAAGCTAATGTGAGTGCTATTACTACCCGTAGTGGAGTCACCATAGTAGGACCACCAATCCCACCCCCATCATCTACACCTCCTCCACCACCATGTGTCCCTACTCCTCCTACACCTAGTATTAGTGCACCATTACCGTCTCCGCCTCGACGTGATGAAGTTCCCACAGATGACCCTTCAACATCTCAACCTTTAACACCTACACCTTCACCGCCCAAACCCAATATCCCTTATCCCTCTCGTTTAGGCAAGTCCAAAATGCTAACCAAGGAGGACTCCGAAGTGTCACGCTATGTGAAGATGATTTCTCAAATGAACTTCAACATTAGCTTTCTTGAAGCACTTGTCCACATGCCCAAATTTGTAAAAGCATTTAGGGAATTGCTTAACAAGAAGGAGAAGCTGATTGAACTCGCCAATACACGATTAAATGAAAACTGCTCTGCAGTTATTCTCAAAGAACTTCCGGAAAATCTTGGAGATCCCGGTCGTTTTGTGTTGCCTTGCGTGTTCAACACAACTGAAGAATTTACTGCCCTTGCTGATCTCGGGGCCAGTATTAATTTGATGCCATTGAGTGTTTGGAAAACACTATCATTGCCCGACCTTACTCCAACAAAGATGACTCTTGAGCTTGCTAATCGCACTCTCGCTTACCCCGTTGGTATAGCCGAAAACGTGTTTATAAAAGTTGGCACATTTACTTTCCCGGTCGATTTTGTCGTTGTTGATTACGAAATGGACCCTCGTATTCCTTTAATACTTGGTCGTCCATTCTTGCGAACCGGATGAGCTTTAGTGGATGTGGCCGAAGGTGAGTTAATATTAAGAGTCGGGGATGATGCACAAGTTTTTAAAATGGGGAAGCTTACAAGTACAACCTTTGGAGGCTGAGAATCAGTGAATATGATTAATGTGCTCGATGACTTTACCGTCTACGACAATCCTCTATTCAATTCTTGCATCGATAATCCACTTTTTCAAGATGATGTGGATGATTCTCTCCCTACTTTGGACGCTTCTCCCATTTATGATTCTCCACCGGTCTTTGATGCTTATGATGATGATGATTCTAGCTCAAATTCAGATGATTTTGATGATTGTACTTCCTAGTATCCCGATCTGCCCACATATGATGATTTCGATGAGGCTGATACTCTTTCGAGCGATTCTTCACACAATGAAGATCCTCCGCCATCACTCGATCCTACTTTGGACGATTACTCATTTGAGGAAGATTTCTCTGAATTTCTCAACACTTACTTCCCTCATGAGAGTGATGCTCCTCCTTATGACTTTGAAGATTATCGTCTTGATCCTACTTTGGATTTGAAGCATATTTTTTCTAAGGAGAAGAAACCGGTCAACAACAATATCCGTTGCACATATGACTTGACACCTCTTTGTCCCCCTCTGAGGACAAGGTTGTGCTTCTTTGCGGATCTTCTTCACACTCTGCTGAGCCTGAGTGCTATTTTCCCCTAAAGGAAAAGGTGTTCGACCCTGGTATTGAAGTCTTTAAGCCATCTCAGTATCCACCTGATGAAATAAAAGGAAAAATCTTTGGAAATATTGAAGACATGCTTGCACCTCACCATACTTGCTCCCACCGTGCTCCATCACTGCTTAAGGGAACCCTGCCTATCCTTCTTTGGCTTGCCTTGTTCGCCTTAAGCTTGCGCTTATTGATGGACGAAAACTATGTCTTTGATCCTGGTGGATATGTTTCATGCTTTTTCCGTTGATGATCAAGGTCGAGTCAGGCTAATGACTCAGTTAACAAAAATCAAGCGCTTCTTGGGAGGCAACCCTTGCATCTATCTCTTCGCTTTCTTTATCATAAGTGTAGGGGGACCCGTTGGTTTGCTTTCCTCTCCTCACTTCTCTATCAGGGATTCTCTTATATTCTCTCAATATTAAAATAGGAATCTCTTTAGTTGTCTTTTCCTTAGCGAGATTTAAACAAAGTGCACAATGTCCTAAGTGTAGGGGAGTTTACTCCCACATGCTTAAACATTGAGGACAATGTTTATCATAAGTGTAGGGGGGGGACTTCTATCGAAGTTAAGTGGTCTTTTCCTTGTATTTGTCCTCATTTTAACCGGAAAATCAATTTTTCGACATTTTTCAAATTTTTTGATTTTTTTTTGCCTATTAGTTTTTCCCTTTGTATAGTTATTTTCTGTCCTTATTAGAATAAATGTTTAATAAGTGGTTTTAATTTTCAAACGTTGTGAATCTTTTGACTCAATCCGAGTTTACTTATCTAAGTTTACTCTAGATAGTATCCTTAACGTGTTTAAGTCAAGTTTTGCTAGGCTTTTATATAGGGAGCTATAAAACGCGAAGGTCTTAACCCTCACGGCTTAAGAACAAGAACTTTTCGCAAGTTCCTATAATTGATCCTAAAGAGTCGTTTATCAAGGGAACTTTAAAACGCGATTTCTAAACTTGAAAGAGTCCAAGAATTTGCAAGATCCTATAGGCGACTCGAAAACCCAAAACTTTGATTTAATAGGCTAAATATCCACGAGTCTCATTACTTGAGATTTTAAACTGTGGAGAACGAGAGATGATAGAGCCAATTATAAGTTCGGTATTCTTTCGTGAATTTATGTGAGTTAATTATGAGCCTATTCTCCCATCGCTTGCTAATAATTTATCTGCTAATAAATAAGGTTGTACGATTTGAAAAGTTATTTAGCTTCTAGCCCAAGATCGTTTAAAAGTTGCTCGGTATGGATTAGAGTTCATAGCCAAGGCATAACTTATTGAAGCGGGATGCGAAGATTGGCGAGTCCGAAAAGGCCCTAACAAGGCATGAGGGCTATACTTTGTTGCTAAAGATCCAAAGTGATGTGAAGAATCATTTATCGAAAATCAATATGAAGGATCGAGACACACGACGAAAAGCAAATACTCCCCAAAAGTCATGGATAAGTGTATCCGAAAAGACCCAAACAAGGTATGAGGATAAATAGATCCAAGTCATAAAAGGAGGCGGATCGTTGTATATCAAAGTCCAAAATAAAGATTGGAGAAAAATGAAGAAGTCGTGGTCCAAGTATGAATCTCTCAAAACTTCAAGTGAAGAAATTCCATTATGAAGAGAAGACCATAATTTCATGAACGTCTCTCAAGGTTTGAATTATGAAGTCGCTGCCAAATATCGGTCCGAGAAAGGTCTCAAATCGCGAAGCGAGTTATGCCAAGATATAAACTTTATGAGGTCCCGAGAAGCAGTTTTAAAAGATTTTGTCCTTTAGCTAACTATTGATTAAATCGTTCACTTTATTTTCAGACTTAATAACTATCGAAATAAGTCAAAAATGCATCCTCGTGATCATTCAAGACAATAATAAAATATAAGAGACACACCTAGGAATAAGGGAGTCTAAGTGAGTAATTGGCCCACATGAGTTCGTGATAGTTTACTAACTTATAATAACAATGATCTCGTTTTTAAACTTGGTTTGGAGAAAGTGAAAACTTGAGGATGATGATTATTCATAACATCTTCAAAACCCAAGGTATGCTTTTGATTTCTTTATTCTGAATGTTTTTAATTTTCTATCTCTTTAATAAAGGCCACTATGGATTATTATGATGAAAAATGTAACGTGCTTTGTAACTAATGCATTGCATGAGGACATTGCAATGGTCAAGTGTAGGGGATTTGATAGGTGTGAAAACACCCATCTTTTCTACCACTTAATTACAATAATAACCGGACCAAAACGTGTATTTTATGTCTTTTATGTCAGAATTATGTGTGGTTTGTGTTTTTGTTGTGATTTAGGACGAAAAGGTGAAAAGTGGAGAAAACACGGGCTTTCACGGGCATTTACGGACTTTTATTAAAGAAAAAAAGACGAAAGACGAATTCAAGAAGTCAAGAGTGCAAAAAGAACGGAAGTCCAAGACCAATTCTGAAGATTTATCGAAGAAAAAGTCAAAAGACGGAAGTTTACTTAAAGCCGAGGAACTCAAGTCTTATTTATCGAAGAATTAAAAGACGAGTCCAAAGAAATCCCGAGCCAAAAAGTCATCAAATTCCAAGACTAACAAAAAGATTAAGAAGGAAGGACTTAAGGGCGCAATTAAGAAGAAAGGAAGGAGGGGAGGAAGCTTCCTCTAACCATCCTCCTAATCACCTATATATACCTCTCATTTTCATTTCATTAAGTTTTGTTGGATAGCTTGACAAACTATCTCTTCCACTTTTATTTACCCTGCACCTTTAATTACTTGCACATTTAAATACTTGTCTTGCACTTTTAATACATTTAATTTTCAAGTAAGTGTTTCTTTAAATTCTCGCACTTTTACTTTATCTTGTTGATCTCATTCTTCCTTTCTTTAATCTTTGATTTATATGCTTTTTATCTTGTTTACTTGTTTAAAGATTACATTTTTATGCTTTTGATTGTTTTAAATCTTTTATTTTCATAGCTTTTTTGGTTTATTTTCATGTTTATATAGTTTTTACAAAAGTTATTATCGTATAAAAAGTTGTTTTTCTTAAAGCTTATTCATTTCTTGTTTTAAAAGTCTTTAAATTTCTGTTTAGTAGCTTATTTTCACACGTTTTACCTTAGAAATTTCGTCTTGTGCTTATTAGGATTATAGCTTATTTTTCTAGCTTATTTCCATTTCCTTTTACTGTATTCCGATTGGGTAGATCGGAAAAGGGTTTCATTATTTCGACCATAGCTACATTGCTTGGTCGGAAAAGGGTTTCATTATTCCGATCAGAGTGGTTTTTGGTATTCTGATCAGTGCAAGGTAGTGGTTATTCCGATCTGAACTTGTGACAGATATTCTGATTGGTTCTTCACTCCTCATTCCGATCGAGGTGCATTTTTGGTATTCCGATTGGGACTAGTGACAGTATTCCGATCACGGGTTCCAAGCTGCATTCCGACCAAGGCCTCTCCATATTCCGATCAAGGTAGGTAGTAATATTCCGATCTGGGGGTTTTGCTTGGTATTCCAATCGGTTAAGTAACATATTTCGATTGGTCTACCCCGATATTCTGACAGGTTTGGTTTGATATTCCGATCAAGGTAAGATCGGAATATATTCCGATTTGGGAGGTTTTTTTCATTTATTTTGTCTTGTTTAATTTTTACATCATCATTTTAATACTTGTCTAACTTTAATTTCCGCCACGCTTTTAATTCTTGTCATTTAATTAATTTACTTTCTGTCACGCTTTTAAATATAGCACCTTTCTTTTAATTAGATTTAGATTTAATTTCACGCCACTTTACTTTCAACGACATTTACTTTTAAGTCTTTGCACCATTTAAATTTAAAACCAACCAAAAATATTTGTTTCACCAAAATAAAACTGAGTCACATAGAGAATCTAGATCAATTCGATTAGACCAACACACATCAAAGAACTTTTTAACTGAGCAAAAACCCAGTTATCAATTAGCAAAACCCTAATTCGTGTTCTTCATAGAATAGTAGTTGTTTGATCTTGGTTCATGTTTAAAAAGTTGTTAAGCGCCTAATTATTATAACTAATTAAAAATTATTATAAAACCGGTGAGTGGGATTGTGAGGTGGCAAGTTGGTGGATTGTGATTGGTTGTGAGAGATAGTGGGGTGAGGTGGTAGTGTGGGATTGATCTAGGTTTCTTTTGTTGTCACCCAAGTTTAACCCCTCTATTTCCTTCTTTGTTTCATTTTTGTTTAAAATAGCCAAAAAACAGAATTCCTTTGTATTTGAAGTTTTAAACTTCATACTTTGGCCACCAAAACTTTCCAAAGGATTTTTAAAGGAGTTGTTTTGTAATTCATGATATTTGAAGGGCTGTTTTTTGACATGTCTTCATTCTTCAAGGTCTTCAGTTGTATTCTTGTCTTCATGGAGGACTAATAGTGACAAATCTTCAAATTTGAGGGACCAATGTTGCCAATTCTTCAAAGTTGAGGGTCCTTTTGTAAGTTTGACAATCTTTAGGGACCAAAATTGTAGTTATGAATAAACAAGGGTATAAAGTGTCAATTCTTCAATAATGAATGACCCTTCTTGTACAATCTTCAATTCTTCAAGGACTTTTCTTGGAAAATCAACTCTAGGGCCCGGTTCTTTATGCGACTTCGTTTCCCGTGTTTGTTTTTGATTGATTCTTGTGATCTTTTGTCATTTTCTCGATATCCGTACCTAAAATACACATTGAACAAACACAAGCATATATATGGCACTTTTTATGATATTTTAACCATTTTAAGCCCGTTTTGGACGATGAGACTATGTATAAAAGCAGTCTCATCAACTATCATCGTTAACCATAGCGGTCTCCATTGAGTCATACGTATGACCATTTTCCTTGTTCATCAACATCTGAGTTTCTTGCACCTGACAATCATCCGCTAGTTGAATGCATGATCATTCATAAATTAAATTCACAACAGATTTCATGTATTCGAGCAATCTATCACTGAATTCTTGAACCTTGATTTGTGTGTCTTCAAGGAATAACTGGCAGGTCACTAAGTTTTGAACCTTAGCTAGATAAAATTTGAAGAAACGCGTAAATTATGTCAATAGAACTTGGAGTGCATTATCATAATAAATCTATAAAGTGGCTTTTGATTTTAAGACCCGCTTTAAGACACAAAAGAAAATAGATCACGTACCACCATGTGTGCCTCAAAGTTTATCAAACAAAAACCTTCCTCGTACGTCTCCTACACTTGTCAAAAAGGATTTAACCAAGTTACTTCCACCGGTAAGTAAGGTGTTTATAAGCTTGAATGAGCTGAACCAACACTTTGCCGAATTCGACAAGGTCATTAAGGAACATACGACGGCTACGGCTATAACCGAAGGTGAATGGAACTTTGAAAACACCAGAGGTGTCTTTCGTGATGAGATTGTTCCATTTGTGAAAAATATTAAAGTGTGTTTATATAATCTTGATCAAAATTTGGTTTTGGAAATTCAAGAAATTTAACGAGTTTTCCATGAAATGGATGATGCTTATGAAAACGGTTTAATTGAAAAGGAACAAATTTTACTCCAAAATGATCAACTTCTGAAGCAAGTGATGTCGCATGATATTGTATCCGTTTGTGTGAATATAGTGCTGAAAATGATTCTGTTATGCATAATGTTGAAAGTGTAGATAATGTGATAAATAGTAATTGTCATAAATCTGACGATGGATTTTTAAAGCTTCAAAATTCCCATAATTCGCTTTCAAAACATTTTGATGAGATTCAAAAACATTGTATTTCGCTTGAATGTGAAAAACAATTTATTCAAGAGATTTTTGAAATGTCACACGAAGGTGTTAATATAGATGATCCAAAGTTTCTAAAGGTTTTTCGATTGAATTTATAATCAAAACAACGTCAGACAAGTGACAAGGTTGCTAAATCATCGCTGATAGAAAACGAGAAAGAATTACACATAGAAAATGTGGAAAGGGAAATAGAGGTCGCTGACACTCAATCTTTGATTGAGAGCCTTAATCATAATTCGATGGAAATCTCTAATTTACATGCGATAATTAGTGATAAGGATATGGTTTTGGCTGAGTTAAAAGTATTGCTTTGTGCTAAGAATACAACCACCATTTCAGCACTGTCCTCTAGTAGTTTTAAAGAGAAATCAACCAAGACTAATCTCATTGCTGTCACACCACTAAGAAAGGGCTCTAGGATTAAACCATCTCAAACATTGGTCACAAAAGATAAGGCAAAATCAAAACAAGCCTCTAATGTTCCCATGTTGCATTATATAGGAGTAAACAAAACTACTAACACTCAAAGATCTAAGCTTAAAGGTATAACAAAGAAAGATAGGATCTTGCCATCGTCTAGTATTCAAGTGAAGAAGAAAGTAGAAGCCAACCCTAGGAATGTTATTTCTGTTTTAGAATAAAAAGAATCATGTAGTTAAAACTAAAGGCTCTGCGGTCGTGCATCGTTCTAAGCCTACATTAAATTCTAATTTGAGGTGTTGTAATTGTAATGAATGCATGTTTTCAACTAGCCTTGATTCTTGCCTTATCGACCATGTGAATGAGATGAGTGCCCGAAAGCACAATTTAGAATGGAAACTGACTGGGAAAGTGTTAACCTAAGTTGGATGGATGTGGCGCCCCACTGGTTGAACCTTCACAATAGTAGGAAATGCGTGCCCTTTAACTAGGATCACTCCCACTAAAGCGAAGAACGCGTGCCCTTTAATTAGGAGTACTAAGGCTACCAAAACACAAGCGTGTCCTTTAACTAAGAACAAAAACATTACTGTAGGACACAAAGTGCCCTTTAAATAGGTCTACTCCCACTGTGGTACCTGTCACTAATCCAAAACCTAAGGAAGATGCAACCATAAAACATGCAATTAAATATGTTAGAAAATGCAAGAAATCTAATTATGACATAACTGTTAGAAATTCTGATATTATAACTGTATCTGTTTTTTGAACGATAATTGTGGCTACATGGCCCCTAGCCCAGAAGGCGTAGCGACCCATACAACCAGGTTGGGTCCATCCTAGAAGGCAATTGCACCACAACCAGATATTATAACTGTATCTGCTAACACTGTGGAACCAATAGTTTCCAATGCATTGTCTATAGTTGTTGTTGCAAACAGGTGGTCTAAAACATCCTCTGGTATTTGGATTCCGGTTGCTCCAAGCATATGACCG
The DNA here is from genome assembly GCA_025667525.1 of Glebionis coronaria. NCBI lineage: Eukaryota > Viridiplantae > Streptophyta > Magnoliopsida > Asterales > Asteraceae > Glebionis > Glebionis coronaria. The sequence goes on along the minus strand of CM046876.1, from coordinate 336,187,503 downwards.
GATATCGCTCTTAATCAGAAATTTCGTCAGCAAGTTTCTTGGTACCGTTCGGTCTGGAAATTCATATTACAAAGATAATGGGTTATGGTGAATATCATGTTAGGAATGCTATAATTTCAAGAGTATATTATGTGGAAGGATTCGATCACAATTTATTTTATGTGGGACAATTTTGTGATGCAAACCTAGAAGTTGCTTTTCGAGAGCATACATGCTTCATTCGCAATTTAGAAGGGGTAGATTTGTTGAAAGGCACTCGAGGGAAAAATTTGTATACTTTGTCTCTACGAGAAATATGGCCGCTTATCCCGTATGTCTTCTCTCCAATGCTCAAAGACTAAGTCATGGTTATGGCATCGGCGGTTATCTCATCTTAACTCTGATTCTATCAATCATTTGTCCAAAATCGAACTTGTTCATGGTCTTCCTTAACTTAAATTTTACAAGGACCATTTGTGTTCAGCGTGTACGATGGGGAAGAGCACTAAGAACTCATACAAACCCAAGACTGGAGAGACACCAACCAAGAGAAACTTTATTTGTTGCATATGGATCTTTGTGGGCCAATACGTGTTGAAAGTCTTAGTGGTAAAAAGTACATCCTCGTCATTGTGGATGATTACTCACGGTTTACATGGGAGAAATGTCTCGCAAAGAAAGATGAGGCACCTAAATTTATCATCGGATTTCTCAAGATGATTCAAGTGCGTCACAACACTGTTGTCTGACGCATCCGTACAGATAATGGAACCGAATTTGTTAACCAAACGTTGCGTAATTATTACGAAGAAGATGGAATATCTCATGAAACATCTATTGCTCGCACTTCATAACAAAACGGTGTCGTTGAAAGGCGAAATCGCACACTCATGGAAGCTGATCGAACGATGTTAATTTACACAAAGGCTCCATTATTTTTATGGACAGAAGCAATATATATAGTAGTATACACCCAAAACCGTTCACTAATAAGCAAGAGCCATGGTAAAACACTTTATGAACTTCTACATGGAAAATTACCCGGTTTATCATATCTCCATGTGTTTGGTGAACTTTGCTATCCGAATAACGATGGTGAGAATTTGGGGAAAATTCAACCAAAGGCTGATATTGGTATTTTCATTGGTTATGTACCCGCAAAGAAGGCATTCCAAATCTACAATCAAAATTCTCGTAAGATCCTCGAAACAAGAATGTTGATTTTGATGCGTTGACAGCAATGGCTTCTAAGCTAAGCAACTCCGAACCCGTACCTCATGAAATGGCACCTTGTAAAGTTAGCTCTGGTCTTGTCCAAACAACCTTTTTTCCTCATCATTTACACCACATACTAGGACTGAGTGGGAAACGTTGTTTCAACCATTCTTTACGCTAGTATCATAACATTTATATAAAATCCTAAACGAGAACTGATATGTGTGAAAACACACATCTTTTCTACCGCTTATAACCCGACCAAAACGTGTATTTTATGTCTTTTATGTCGGAATTATGCGTGGTTTGTGTTTTTGTTGTGATTTAGGATGAAAAGGTGAAAAGTGGAGAAAACACGAGAATTCACGGGCATTTACGGACTTTTATTGAAGAAAGGGATGAAAGACGAAGTCAAGAAGTCAAGAGTGTAAAAAGAACGGAAGTCCAAGACCAATTCTGAAGATTTATCGAAGAAAAAGTCAAAAGACGAAAGTTTACTTTAAGCCGAGGAACTCAAGTCTTATTTATCGTAGAATTTAAAGACGAGTCCAAAGAAATCCCGAGCCAAAAGTCATCACATTCCAAGATTAACAAAAAGATTAAGAAGGAAGAACTTAAGGGCGCAATTAAGAAGAAAGGAAGGAGAGGAGGAAGCTTCCTCTAACCTTCCTCCTAATCACCTATAAATACTTCCCTTTTCATTTCATTTGCTCTTGTTGGCTAATCGTGACAATTAGTCCTTCCACCATTTAATTACCTTGTCATTTACTTATCTTGTCAATTTAAATACGTGTTATGCACCTTAATTACCTTTTAATTTTAAGTAAGTGTTCTTTAATTTTCTTGTTTTAAATTTCTCATTCTACCTTTCTTTCTTGCTTAATCTTTGATTTATATGCTTTTTATCTTGTTAACTTGTTTAAAGATTTCATTTTTATGCTTTTGATTGTTTTAAATCTCTTATTTTCATAGCTTATTTGATTTATTTTCAAGTTTATATAGTTTTTGGTTATTTTTACACGGTTTTACCTTAGGATTTAGTCTTGTGCTAATTAGAATCATAGCTTATTAGATTAGCTTAATTTGTTCTTTTTCCACCTTATTCCGATCTGACCAATCGGAAAAGGGTTTTACATTCCGACCATAGCTACGTAGCTTGGTCGGAAAAGAGTTTTTATTACATTCCGATCTGAAGGATCTTGGTATTCCGATCAGAGTGGGTTTTCAGTATTCCGATCAGGTGTTGTGACAACATTCCGATTGATACTCTTTTCCTCATTCCGATCGAGGTGCGACTTTGGTATTCCGATTGGGTAGGTGACAATATTCCGATCGTAGGTTCCGATCTGCATTCCGACCAAGTCCATATTCTGATCAAGAGGTAAGTTAAGCATTCCGATCAGAGCGTTTTGGATATTCCGATTGGTAAGTGACAGCATTCCGATTGGGTTCCGACCAACATTCCGATTGGACAGGTTTGACATTCCGATTGTGGCTAATCGGAATATATTCCGATAGGAGTTGTTTTCTTATGCTTTGTCTTGTTTAATTTTTACGTTATCATTTTTATACTTGTCTAATTTTAATTCTCGTCAAGTTTTAATTTTTAGTCATTTAAATTAATTTACTTTTCAAAAAGCTTTTAAATATCGCACCTTTCTTTTTAATTAGACCTAGATTTAATTTCACGCTCTTTTAATACTTGCCCTTTACTTTAAAGACATTTACTTTTAAGTCTTTGCACATTTAAATTAAAAACCAACCAAAAATATTCTTTTTCACCAAAATAAAACTGAGTCACATAGAGAACCTAGATCAATTCGATTAGACACACATCAACGAACATAATTTTTAATTAGGTAAAAACCTAGTTATTAAATGGCGCCGCTGCTGGCTCTTTTCGTAAAGATTAACGGTTTTCTGTGAGAGACGCGTTGCTTTTTGGGATCCGTTCACTTGTGAGCGTTACTTTTCTTGCATATAAAATTCCAAAAAATCATAAAAATTAAAAATTCATAAAAATACATAAAAATTAAAAATTTCAAAAATCCAAAAAGATTTTATCTTTCTTGTGTATATATATTGTCTTTGTGCTTGGTTTCTTTTTCTTTTGCATTTTCAGGTGTATGCGTACTAGATCTTCTAATTATCAAGAGCCCGAGCCTCAAGAAGATTTAAGTATGTCAGGTGTTAACAACAACAATAATCCACCGCACCTCAACAATAACAACAATGCTCTTCCACAGCCCGATCTTCGGACCATGAAGGAACTTTGTCAACCAACCATGTTTGGACGAGGAGGACCGATTGCGCCGATGCAAATCAACGCTCCTGAGTTTTCGTTGAAGCACCACATGATTCAGCAAGTGCAAACAAACCCATTCCGTGGATTGCCTGATGATGATGCCAACAAACACCTCGACAAGTTCATTACAATCACCCAAAGCATGAAGTTGGCTGGTGCCACAATGGATGAACTTCGCCTACAACTCTTTCCACACACCCTATTACATCATGCCAAGAAATGGTTTGATCGTCTCCCGAAGAATTCTATTCACACTTGGGATGACATGACTCAACGCTTTTTGTCGCGCTATTTTCCACCATCCATGGTCACGAGCCTTCGCAATCAGATCAGCGGTTTCATGCAAGATCCCGATGAATCTCTTTTTGATGCTTGGGAGCGATATAATGACTTGATCGATAGATGTCCAAATCACAACATGCTCCCTGTGACCTTAATAGATACTTTCTACAACAGATTGACTTTTCGAGATCGTGATACGATCAATGCAGCCGCCGGTGGCACATTCATGAAAAGGAGACCCGAGGAGTGTAGAGAGCTTATTGAGAACATGACTACTCACCACAAAAACTGGGATTCCTATGCTTCTTCAAGGAATAATCCGAGAGTCAATGTTTCTTCCACCTCAGCAAACCCTGATATGACTGAACTCACCCGCATGATGACTGAAATGAGCAAAAGTATTACGCTTCTCGCTTCAAACCAACAACAACAACAAGTTAAAGCAGTTGCTAATCCTTGTGAAACATGTGGCGGTCCTCACTCATACACCGATTGTCCTTCAACTCAAGGAAATCTGGAAAATGTGTATGCGGCTTACGGTAATTATTCACCAGAAAATTACCAAGCTCGACCTCAAGGGGATAGAAATCTGCTGAGTTACCGATCTAACAATTACCTTCACCCGGTTTTTCTCCTCAAAACCAAAACTTCGCCAACAACTATACTAGAAGCAACCAAATCCCACCAAGAGCTTCTAATCCTTATCAGCCACCCACCCAACAAACCCCACCCAGTAATCCGGATGTTGAGGCCATCATGAGAACCCAAGGTGAGCAAATCAAGAACTTGCAGAGACAAATTATCAATCTGAAAGGAGATATTACAAAGCAAGGAAATGATATAAGATCCGAGCTTCGAGATAATATTCAATCCTCCTTCAGCAGTCAAACCAATGATTTGAAGAATATGCTTGCTAGTTTCTTGCCAGCCGCTCAACCTTCTTCTTCAAGTTCTCTACCTTCAAACACCGTCACTAATCCGCGAGCCAATGTGAGTGCTATTACTACTCGTAGTGGAGTCACCAATGTAGGACCACCAATCCCACCCTCATCATCTAAACCTCCTCCACCACCGTTTATCCCTACTCCTCCTACACCTAGTATTAGTGCACCATTACCGTCTCGGCCTCGACGTGATGAAGTTCCCACGAATGATCCTTCAACATCTCAACCTTTACCTACACCCGCACCTTCACCACCCAAACCCAATATCCCTTATCCCTCTCATTTTGGCAAGTCCAAAATGCTAACCAAGGAGGACTCCGAAGTGTCACGCTATGTGAAGATGATTTCTCAAATGAACTTCAATATTAGCTTTCTTGAAGCACTCGTCCACATGCCCAAATTTGTTAAAGCGTTTAGGGAATTGCTTAACAAGAAGGAGAAGCTGATTGAACTCGCCAACACTCGATTAAACGAAAACTGCTTTGCAGTTATTCTTAAAGAACTGCCGGAAAAGCTTGGAGATCCCGGTCGTTTTGTGTTGCCTTGCGTGTTCAACAAAACTGAAGAATTTACTGCCCTTGCTGATCTCGGGGCCAGTATTAATTTGATGCCATTGAGTGTTTGGAAAACACTATCATTACCCGACCTCACTCCAACGAAGATGACTCTTGAACTTGCAAATCGCACTCTCGCTTACCCCGTTGGTATAGCCGAAGACGTGTTTATAAAAGTTGGCGCATTTACTTTCCCGGTCGATTTTGTCGTTGTTGATTATGTAATGGACCCTCGTATTCCTTTAATACTTGGTCGGCCATTCTTGAGAACCGGACGAGCTTTAGTGGATGTGGCCGAAGGTGAGTTAATCTTAAGAGTCGGGGATGATGCACAAGTTTTCAAAATGGGGAAGCTTACAAATACAACCTTTGGAGGACGAGAATCAGTGAATATGATTAATGTGCACGATGACTTCGTTGTCTACGACAATCCTCTATTCGACTCTTGCATCGATAATCCACTTTTTCAAGATGATGTGGATGATTCTCTCCCCACTTTGGACGCTTCTCCCATTTATGATTCTCCACCGCTCTTTGATGCTCATGATGATGATGATTCTAGCTCAGATTCGGATGATTATGATGACCTTACTTCTGAGTATTTCGAGCTGCCCACGTATGATGATTTTGATGAGGCTGATACTCTTTCGAGCGATTCTTCACATGATGAAGATCCTCCGCCATCACTCGATCCTACTTTGGACGATTACTCATTTAAGGAAGACTTCTCTATGTTTCTCAACACTTACTTCCCTCATGAGAGTGATGCACCTCCTTTGGACTTTGAAGATTATCGTCTTGATCCTACTTTGGATTTGAAGCACATTCTTTCAAAGGAGAAGAAACCGGTCGACACCAATATCCGTTGCACATATGATTTGACACCTCTTTGTCCCCCTTCTGAGGACGAGGTTGTGCTTCTTTGCGGATCTTCTTCACACTCTGCTGAGCCAAAGTGCTATTTTCCCTTAAAGGAAAAGGTGTTCGACCCCGGTATTGAAGTCTTTAAGCTATCTCAGTATCCACCTGATGAAATAAAAGGAAAAATCTTTGGAAATATTGAAGACATGCTTGCACCACTTCAACCTTGCTTCCACCGTGCTCCATCACTGCTTAAGGGAACCTTGCATACTCTTCTTTGGCTTGCCTTGTTCGCCTTAAGCTTGTGATATTTGATGGACGAAAACTATGTCTTTGATCCTGGTGGATATGTCTTATGCTTCTTCCGTTGATGATCAAGGTCGAGTCAGGCTAATGACTCGGTTAACAAAAATCAAGCGCTTCTTGGGAGGCAACCCATGCACCTATCTTTTCGTTTCTTTATCATAAGTGTAGGGGGGAGACCCTTTGGTTTGCTATTTCCTCTCCTCACTTCTTAATCAGGGATTCGAGCTTCAATGATCCACTCTTGATGATTCTTGACGACCCGTGATTCCGTGTTCCATTATCCAGGTTCTATCCTAAACTCTTTTCGATTCACTATTTTATATTTTCTCAATATTAAAATAGGAATCTCTTTAGTTGTCCTTTCCTTAGCAAAATTTAAACAACGTGCACAATGTCCTAAGTGTAGGGGAGTTTACTCCCACATGCTTAAACATTGAGGACAATGTTTATCTTAAGTGTAGGGGGACTTCTATCGAAGTTAAGTGGTCTTTTCCTTGAATTTGTCCTCATTTTAACCGGAAAATCAATTTTTTCGACATTTTTCAAAATTTTTGATCTATTATTGGCCTATTAGTTTATCCCTTTGCATAGTTATTTTCTTTCCTTGCTAGAATAAATCTTTAAATAAGTGGTTTTAATTTTCAAAACGTTGTGAATCTTTTGACTCAACCTGAGTTTACTTATCTAAGTTGCTCTAGCTAGTATCCTTAACGTGTTTAAGTCAAGTTTTGCTAGGCTTTTATATAGGGAGCTATAAAACGCGAAAGTCTTAACTCTCACGGGTTAAGAATAAGAACTTTTCGCAGGTTCCTATAATTGATCCTAGAGAGTCGTTTATCAAGGGAACTTTAAAATGCTATTTCTAAACTTGAAAAAGTCTAAGAATTTGCAAGATCCTATAGGCGACTCGAAAACCCAAAACTTTGATTTAATAGGCTAAGCATCCACGAGCCTCATTACTTGAGATTTTAAACTGTGGAGAACGAGAGATGATAGAGCCAATTATAAGTCCGGTACTCTTTCATGAATTTATATGAGTTAATTATGAGCCTATTCTCCCATCGCTTGCTAAAAAATTTACCTGCTAATAAATAAGGTTGTACGATTTGAAAGGTTACTTAGCTTCTAGCCCCAGATCGTTTAAAAGTTGCTCGGTATGGATTAGAGTTCATAGCCAAGGCATAACTTATTGAAGCGGGATGCGAAGATTGGCGAGTCCGAAAAGGCCCTAACAAGGCATGAGGGCTATATTTTGTTGCTAAAGATCCAAAAGTGATGTGAAGAATCATTTATCGAAAATCAGTATGAAGGATCGAGACATACGACGAAAGGCAAATACTCCCCAAAATTCATGGAGAAGTGTATCCGAAAAGACCCTAACAAGGTATGAGGATAAATAGATCCAAGTTATAAAAGGAGGCGGATCGTTGTAACTCAAAGTCCAAAATAAAGATTGGAGAAAAATGAAGAAGTCGTGGTCCAAGTATGAATCTCTCAAAAAGTTCAAGTGAAGAAATTCCAATTATGAAGAGAAGACCATTATTTCATGAACGTCTCTCAAGATTTGAAGTATGAAGTCGCTGCCAAATATCGGTCCGAGAAAGGTCTCAAATCGCGAAGCGAGTTATGCCAAGATATGAACTTTAAGAGGTCCCGAGAAGCAGTTTTAAAAGATTTGGTCCTTTAGCTAACTATTGATTAAATCGTGCACCTTATTTTCAGACTAAATAACTATCGAAATAAGTCAAACAATGCATCCTCGTGATCATTCAAGACAAACAATAAAATATAAGAGATACCCATAGGTGTGACAATCCGTCAATTTATGGTTGATATTTTATTCTCGAATATTATTTAAAAACATTATTTTAATGTTACAATGTGAACTCACGTATTTTTTGGAAGAAATTTGGATTTACATCTTGGAGTAGCATCGACTATGTCTAAACTGGAGGATTCAACGTTACGTGCTTACGTTTACATACACCGTCTTTGGTGACACTCCGACATTTTAGAAAATAAATTTGTCTGCGAATATTTTTTTGGAGTTTTAAATTTGTGTTAGTTCATAAACTCACAAATTTACGAGAAGAGATTAGGAGTTACGATTTTATTTTAACGTCCTTTACGACTAAACCGGAAACCTTAGGATTACGTATTTACGTTTTCGAACTCCGTTTTTGATGAGACAATTTTTATTGGATTCGTTTTGTGACGTAGATTCATAATTTATAAAAACGTTTTTCGTAAAACGACCCGAGGGCACGCAAATCGAGGAAACTAGAATCGAGGAGTACCCGTAAATAAATGGGGATGAGACAAGTGGGACACTTGCCCCACCCCCACTATAACCATCCAACATTGCTACACCTCAACACACTTGGTGTCAAGTTTGTAAGCTAAGTAAGACACTTGTCTTACAAAGCTTACAAATGAAGCTAAGACATCACAAAAACCATTAGCTTCTTCACATTTACCACTTCACACATGCAATACCTCTCAAAATTCTCTCATCTCTCTCTTGGCTCCCATTTTTGGCCGTCCCTACTCCACCATCAAACACCACCTTTGATCTTGATTCAACCACAAAGCCTATGTTATTTACATATATGTTGAAGCTCTCTTGAAACTCTATTGATTGGTGGTGCTTATAACATCCAAGGAGGAGTATTCATGGTGTCTTGGGGCTGATTTTCCACAAGGAGTTCATGAAGCATGGTGGTCATGAAGATGGTCTTGGTGCATCATAAGTTTCTCCATCCAAATCCATGTCAAACTCATAACCTACATCAACTTGGTGGTATAAAGATTGTCCTCCTCATCTTGTTGTTATTTTGATTATGTAAACATGTATTTTATTTCCTATTGTATATGTATATGATGATTATATGATGATAAAAATGTTATGTGGGGATTTGTTGTTGATAAATATGATTAAAAAGGGGAAAAACTATAAGAAACAAGGATAAAATCTTGGTTAAATTTGATGGCTGTATAAAACAGTAAAGAAACAGGTCATGGACTGATATAATGATGAAGTAGAATCCATTTACAGTAAGCTATGGGTCTTGTACACATGTGAGAGTTGGCCATGCAATGGAATCAAAGTAATGGGTGAGATATGATCAAAACAAGTTTAAGGTATAAATCTGAGGTTACTGTTTTGGAAGATTTTTAGAAAATATTTAGAAGATGATTCAACAGTAGCTATAGAAGAGTAAATGTAGCACATATCATGTAGTTTATGTGATAAAAATTTGAGCTTCTATCTCCATATATAACTCAAGATATGGCAGTTTTGGTGAAAGTAAAGATAAAAATCAGATTTTTGGAAATAAAAGAATAATACTATTATATAAGCACTCAAAATTATATTGTATAAAATGTAAAGTTAAAACCCACTAACTAATGGGTTTTATTTATATAAGTATGTAAAAAGTTAAATAGGTGGACATTTTATAAAAATTGTAACTTGTTAAGTTTTATAAGTTATAAAACTATAAACATGATTTTTACGACTTTTTCGGCTATTGCCGTAAAATTAACGTTTTTGTTAAATAAAACATAGATGGTTGGACCCGTCTAATGTAAACTTTATAAAACTTATATACTGATATATAAACATTTATAACAAGTCAAAACCGATAGAACCGAACTATAGGACATACGGACGTTAACGGACTAAATTAACGTTATTGGACTAATAATACAACAAAAATGGACTAAAACACTTATAAACTTATTATTGGGCTTAACCCATTTGGGCCCAACATGGAAAGTATATATACTGATAATATAAGTATAAAATGGATTAAAACAAGTTAAAGAACTTATAATAAGTTTATTGGACTTAAAATACGTAAATAGGTAAAACTAGTAAACTAGTATAAACGTTACTGACACATAACACTAAAATGAGTAAACGAGAATATCTAAACCCACTTGATCATCATATATAAATAATCATCATATGTATACATAATTGTTATTTTTATAAAGTCATTGGACAAGAGTCTAAGACGAGTATTATTTGTCTAGGTTTCCGTGATTGAAGCACGTACCGTACGTCCGAATTGCCGATAACCCGCCTTCCCACATCAACGTGAGTTCATAGCCTCGCACTCTTTTAAATGTTTTTATAAATGTTTTATAAACCCGCGAGGGAGATAACATGTTAGTTTTTATAAAAATAGGACACCATTTGTCCCGATTGCTTGTTTATTGATTTGGACCCGGATGATTGAATGACCCGATTGTATGACCCTATGAATGATTAAAGGACCCGATAGATGAAATAAAAATGGATTATTAAAGTTAGGTTATGTCACTAAAAGTCCCATTAGCATGAATTGTGAACTACCGGGATTTGGTAGACGCTTATGCATTTAATAGTACTATTTGGGGACGATCACCCCAGTTCGCGCCTTGACGGTTGATCCCCGTCGTGCCACATTGATTGGTAAGCGAATTTACGTATGAGAAGATTTCCATAGCGTGACCTTTGTGACGACACACTACTTTAGATGGGAAAAATTGGTATCGGGTTAGCTACCCGTTGTTGGTTTAGTAAGGTAACAATGTCATACGGCTTATAATAATCCAAAAACTAACGAAATACTATTAGACGCTTCGAATTACGATGTATTGCCTGACTAGCAATACTGGGTCATACTATTGATATTATGTTTGTGTTTTGGTTTTCATAACCATACTCATATAACGGTTTTTATTTTCATACAACGTCGTAAGACGTATTGTATGACGTTTTTACGACATTGGATCATATAATGATTTTTAAGGCAAATGCCTATATTATGATTTTCGATAAAGATTTGTATAAAATGACTTTGGCTATTTTATGGCCTATTAAAATGATTTGTACAAAAAAATGATTTTCAGTAATAATCTTATACTGATATTATATTGATGGATTTTATTAAACTCTATGAATTCACTCGGCGTTATCGTTGACCTTTTTCTTTTAACATGTTTTATCTCAGGTACTTGAAGGTAATTCTCGGGAAGACAACAAGAATTCATGGCCCGCACTCAAACAATATTTTCCATTCAAATACTTTGTAAAACTTTGTATGAAATAATATGACTTGGGACCGATGTAACTTTGATGTTTATGAATGGAAATGATTTATTATTAAACGACGTGATTTTTAAGCGTTGTCTATGATGTGAGTAATGTGCTATCCTGTAACACCAACTAGTCTTCCGCTGTATTGAGTTGTATAAATTTGGGGGTGTTACATTTTGGTATCAGAGCTCTCGTTATAGAGAACGAAAGATTTTTTTAAAACCAAAGGTTTTGAATAAAACATTTCAAAATCTTTTTACTAAAAACATTTTTCTAAAATGTCTAAAAATCTTTTGACTATAACGGTGCCGAAGAATTCCCGAGTTACCGACAAGGCCAGACAGAGAAGTGTTATTTTAATATATATATAACTTGGATTATATATATATGATGTAATTTTATTACATGATTGTTTGATGATTATTTTGATTTTTATACGAGGTATTTATACGACGTAGATTGTCACAAGTAACCCTAAATCCCCTAGTAAATTAATCGAAGCTATTCTCGTAGGAATTATAGCTATCCTATATCCAAACCAAGTTGTGGATATTTATGATCCCAACAAATGGTTGATATTCATAGAAATGTAGATATTAGTTGATTGTGATATTGAAAAAGAATTGGCGAGATTAAATCTGATATCGATGTCATGACGATCTTTTCTTACAGAGTGGAGTTTGACAAAACATTACCACCTAGAAAGATGTCATCTGATTCGTTGTCATCCAATTCTTAAATCAGAATCGAAAGGGTGAATGTTGCACTTGAGGCTGTCATTTGGAACCAGTACCCAAAAGCCTCATGGCACTAGTACCTTTCCGAGAAGTCTAGTAGAATGACCAAGTCATTTCATACTAGTGACTTATTTGATAATTGTTGTTATAAGAGTTATAGGATTTGAAATTAAGTGTTGATCATATTGAGCTTTTATTGCCTTTATAAGGCCGAAGAATAAGGTTGAAGTATTTAAAAATGAGGTAGGATATCAAATTGAGTATAAGTTGGTTGAAACTTGAATAAAGTAAAATTTAACCTGTATGGAATATGAGATTGTTAAGAGGAAGTCATTAAGGTTTGTGATTGAATTATAAGGTTTTAAATGATTGTTGATTCGTGTTAAGGGTTGTTCCTAGGCCATTGTCCACTAACGAGGATGCCCAGTGTCCAAGAAATAAATTGAAGAAATCTTCTTCTGAATTGAGACCGATGGATCTTCTGGGACATGTGGAACACCTAATGACTCTTGTAGATTAGTATTCATTGTGGTATGTTTTAAAAATAATCCCTAACTTAACATAGACATCAGTTGGTAGGATGAGTTCTGAGAATTGTATGACATAGTGACATGTAATGTGTTACGGTACAATTTTGACTTGTTTGTGATTAATGAAAAAAGACTACCTTTGATTGCTAAATTCTACATGTATCGGTGTTATCTATCTTTTATTGCTTCATCCTAATGCTCACATTAGTGATGTAACCATTGAACAAGTACTCATCTTGATTTGAGTTACGTTGTGGATTATTCTTTTGAGTGCCATCGAGATCATGAACCTCATGATTATTTGGTTAAAGCTCATTTCCTATCATATTGTAGTTAGTTCTTGGTGAACAACTCTTCATCACTCTTTTGCAGATCACACATTGTTTTTATAAAGTTAAAACGGTATCCTTTGAGAAAATTTAATTTTCATCACCATAAGGATTATTCAAAGTGAGATTTATAAGTGATTGTTATCGAAATAAAGTTGTTTATGAGACGCTTTGGAAACTTAATTATTTCCATAACAAAGAAAACCTTTGTAAATATATTTTTGATTCTTATTTAAGAATTAAGCATAAAAATGTTTTTATTATAAACATGATGATAAAATTTTGACGAACTGAGTATTGCATCATTAATCTAGAAATTGTATATAGTTGCGCGCCTACATACAATTTGGAATGGACTATGCAAGACTGATTAGTAGTCACCATAAAACTAATGAATAAACACTACATTTTCTTTGAGGATTGTGAAAGATTAAATTTTAATGAGATCTGCAAGAAGTGAAAAATAAGGACATAATGTTAGGGACACCTACATATGTGCCTGTAGCATCTATTCTTCTGAGTTGAATTTACTCATCTTTGGAAATTGTCTTATTTGACAATTGATATTCCCTTCTTGTCCAATTCCCCCGTAGTGAGATTCTTAGGAAAAGTATCTGATTATCGAGTGTTGATACCCGACTGGATGTATCGACGTTCCTATCATTTCTTATGATTTGATTTCATTTGAATGACCTGGGCAACGATCCGAGGAGCTTTCGAATGCGTACTCAAATTATGAAAAACATGGGATATATTCATATTCGTTAAATGTTTTCGTCTGTATCTGATTTGAAATTCTCTCGCATAGATTATGCGTGGACCTTACTCTTTTAAGGTTAGTTATGTCTCCTAATATCCTTGAATTTGTGAAGGATTGTGAGTTATTATTAGACTTTTGAGAAGTTCACATCTTATCGACGACAATAAAACTGGAAAGTTGACAGTGCCAGTAGAATGGATTGATTGATTATGACATGATGACATTGTCTTAATTGATGGGAACTCGAGTAGAATTACCCTAAAAGATAAGATGTTGATTACCAAAAGTGATATAAATAATTCTTGACGGATGACCATATCCTGCATTTAGACTTGAGATTATATTGTGATTGGTTGTAAATTAGTCATAGATATTATAATCTAGAAAGAACCTAATATGAATTTATAAAAAGATGTTTCGGTTATCTGAAACTTTAGGAAGTATTTGTTGATGAATTACCTAGACTTTCGCCATTAAGGCAAGTAGAAATTGGTATTGATTATATTTCTGGTGCTGCCCTTGTGGCTTGTGCACTGTACGTCAGCACCATCTAAATTAAAGGAATTACCGTACAACTGAGAAAGTTGTCGCAGAAAGATTTTATTATACCAAGCCTGTCATCCTGAAGAGCTATGGTGTTATCTTTCCTTATATTTATAGATTACTGTGACTGAGTAAATTGACAATCGAAAACGATATCCATAACTCGAAATGGAAGAATTGTTCGATCATTTACAAGGTTCTAGCAAATTTGATCCATAGCATGGTTATCATCAACTTCGCATCTGCGAAAGAGATTATCTATTCCAATCACTACATCCGGTGCTTGTAATGAACATTATGAGTTCCACGTGATGTCGTTTGGATTGACCAATGCACATGTAGCATTCATAAATATGATGAATCACGTGTGTAGGCTGTAATTTGATAAATTCATGCTTGCGATCATTAAGGACTAATTGTTTGTATATAAGAATAATAATGAGTTAATAATTAGTTATAAATTGCCCTGAATTGGCTAAACAATGAAAACCTATACCTTAAATATTTAACATGTGATTAAAAACTTAATCCTTTACATAAAATGACTGTTGGATTAATAATGGTAAGATGTATGCATATAAACTCTTCAAAAATTTAGAGCCCTTTTAAGACTTTGGATATTACCAAAAAGAAATGGAAATATGTTTTGACAAATGTTTTAACAAAGGATTTTTAGGGATTATTCCCTTATACACAAACCATTTAACTAAACTTCTGTTTAGGGGTAAATGTTTGTGTATACCTCCAGATAACTTAAAAAGGATTGAGGAAAACCATTTATACCATAACCTGAAAATTTGAAACGACACTTTTTACTTTTAAACTAAGAAAACTTTGACCAAAGTATAAACAAAGGTTTTTCGAACATTTACGAATCTTATTAAATATTTTCAATAAATCAACAAGAATCCTGTTAATTAAATTCAAATTTATTTTTGAACATTTTTATAATTGGTCGAACTAAGAAATTTAAAACTTTTACGTTTACGCTTCATGAAAATTAACTAATAATTATTTAATTAATTATAATAATTATCGACGCTTTAGACGCCGGATTGAGAAAAACTGATAAAAATGATAGTTGAGACGAAACTGAAACATAAAGAATATGAAGAAAGAATTTTGAATAAATAAAGTTATGATATTTATTTCATCAGGAGAAGTGAATATAGATACTGACACATTATGTCGAAAATATAAAGAACCAATTAGGATGTATTTCTTAATAATGAACGTGCAAAATAAATTGCCGAACAATTTAAAATAAACGATGTTTGTAAAAAGGATAAAATAGATAATAAAAAGGGATTCGCGGCTAATGTGAACCAACCGATTTGAGAAGCCAATGGCGTTAAATATTTTAAAGACCACATGTGATTGTCTAAATATGGAGGATTGTGAGATATAGTTATGTTGGAATTTGTAAGTATAAGTATTATATGTATGTCATTTTATGACTAAAAGTATCTTTGTCTGAAGAAGTTGTACTAATGGCAATTATGAAGGCAGACATCGCCTCATACATTAGTAAACGTCTAGCTATTGCAAAGGTCATCATCTGAATTTGATTCGATTTGGTTCATCGTCGACAGACTGACCAAATCTGCTAATATCATTACCGTTAATGATAAATCCAAAAGAGTTATGTAAACACAGTGTGCCTGTATCGAACATCTTTATCAAGATCCTCGCTTCGCATCGAATTTCTAGAGATTTGCTCAGAAATCATTGAGAACGAACCTTGATGAGAGTACTACGTACCACCCCAAATCGAAGGGACGAGGTAAAGTAACGATACAAAGTAATACAAGTGTTGTTTTATGTTTGAATGATTGACCTTTGGTAATAGACCATATAATCGTTTTCCTTTGGAAGGATTAACATTAATAATTATCGTATTAGGATCGAGATCGAATCTTGTTAGGATCTGAATCTTAGAGCATCTGTAAGCAGGAGTTGAGATGAAGACACCCGACATACACCCACTGTGAGTTGGACATGTATTTTAGGTTTAAGGTTTCCTATAATGGTGAACCTATCCTTGCAAAATACCCGACCCGCGAGATCTAAAATGATTGTTGAAATTAGGATCTGATTATTGACAGCCGGTAGTGGGCAAGAGGTTATGTGAAAGTGAAATGTAGATCTTGAAGTGCCAAATGGGTAGCGAAGTTATGCCACAATTTTTAAACTTGGGAAAATGAATTCATGAACTGACAAATCATGGGATATAAGTCCCCGTTGTTTGGGACCATTGAGATGATGTAAAAGTTAGGATTGCAAGGCATATAAGCTGGATCTACCCTAGGACTTCAAAGACTGCGTGAATTATGTTTCGTATATCGAACTTGATGGAATATCTATCAAGTGAGAATCTGATTATTCTTAGTAAAGCTTAGATCGGCGAAAAGTTGCATTCATCAAAAACCCGTGAACATCATGGATAGAGAAAGTAAGTCAACATTAAGCCTGATCTTATTCCCGTAGTTATGTTTGATGAAACTCGCGTATTATAATGAATTGCACTTGTGAGAAAAGACCGAATGTGGAGGAAATACCCACATGGCTTTAACTCTATAAGAAGCGAGTAGTAAGATGATCTTTGAGGACAAAGATCCTGTTTAGGGGTAAATGCTGTGACAATCCGTCAATTTATGGTTGATATTTTATTCTCAAATATTATTTAAAAACATTATTTTAATGTTACAATGTGAACTCACGTATTTTTGGGAAGAAATTTGGATTTACATCTTGGCGTAGCATCGACTACGTCTAAACCGGAGGATTCAACGTTACGTGCTTACGTTTACATACACCGTCTTTGGTGACACTCCTATATTTTAGAAAATAAATTTGTCTGTGAATATTATTTTGGAGTTTTAAATTTGTGTTAGTTCATAAACTCACAAATTTACGAGAAGAGATTAGGACTTACGATTTTAGTTTAACGTCCTTTACGACTAAACCGGAAACCTTAGGATTACGTATTTACGTTTTCGAACTCCGTTTTTTATGAGACAATTTTTATTGGATTCGTTTTGTGACGTAGATTCATAATTTATAAAAACGTTTTTCGTAAAACGACCCGAGGGCACGCAAATCGAGGAAACTAAAATCGAGGAGTACCCGTAAATAAATGGGGATGAGACAAGTGGGACACTTGCCCCACCCCCACTATAACCGTCCAACATTGCTACACCTCAACACACTTGGTGTCAAGTTTGTAACCTAAGTAAGACACTTGTCTTACAAAGCTTACAAATGAAGCCAAGACATCACTAAAACCATAAGCTTCTTCACATTTACCACTTCACACATGCTATACCTCTCAAAATTCTCTCATCTCTCTCTTGGCTCCCATTTTTGGCCGTCCCTACTCCACCATCAAACACCACCTTTGATCTTGATTCAACCACAAAGCCTATGTTATTTACATATATGTTGAAGCTCTCTTGAAACTCTATTGATTGGTGGTGCTTATAACATCCAAGGAGGAGTATTCATGGTGTCTTGGGGCTGATTTTCCACAAGGAGTTCATGAAGCATGGTGGTCATGAAGATGGTCTTGGTGCATCATAAGTTTCTCCATCCAAATCCATGTCAAGCTCATAACCTACATCAACTTGGTGGTATAAAGATTGTCCTCCTCATCTTGTTGTTATTTTGATTATGTAAACATGTATTTTATTTCCTATTGTATATTTATATGATGATTATATGATGATAAAAATGTTATGTGCGGATTTGTTGTTGATAAATATGATTAAAAAGGTGAAAAACTATAAGAAACAAGGATAAAATCTTGGTTAAATTTGATGGCTGTATAAAACAGTAAAGAAACAGGTCATGGACTGATAAAATGATGAAGTAGAATCCATTTACAGTAAGCTATGGGTCTTGTACACATGTGAGAGTTTGCCATGCAATGGAATCAAAGTAATGAGTGAGATATGATCAAAACAAGTTTAAGGTATAAATCTGAGGTTACTGTTTTCCACGATTTTTAGAAAATATTTAGAAGATGATTCAACAGTAGCTATAGGAGAGTTAAATGTACCACATATCATGTAGTTTATGTGATAACAATTTGAGCTTCTATCTCCATATAGAACTCAAGATATGGCAGTTTTGGTGAAAGTAAAGATAAAAATCAGATTTTTGGAAATAAAAGAATAATACTATTATATAAGCACTCAAAATTATATTGTATAAAATGTAAAGTTAAAACCCACTAACTAATGAATTTTATTTATATAAGTATGTAAAAAGTTAAATAGGTGGACATTTTATAAAAATGGTAACTTGTTAAGTTTTATAAGTTATAAAACTATAAACATGATTTTTACGACTTTTTCGGCTATTGCCGTAAAATTAACGTTTTTGTTAAATAAAACTTAGATGGTTGGACCCGTCTAATGTAAACTTTATAAAACTTATATACTGATATATAAACATGTATAACAAGTAAAAACTGATAGAACCGAACTATAGGACATACGGACGTTAACGGACTAAATTAACGTTATTGGACTAATAATACAACAAAAATGGACTAAAACACTTATAAACTTATTATTGGGCTTAACCCATTTGGGCCCAACATGGAAAGTATATATACTGATAATATAAGTATAAAATGGATTAAAACAAGTTAAAGAACTTATAATAAGTTTATTGGACTTAAAATACGTAAATAGGTAAAACTAGTAAACTAGTATAAACGTTACCGACACATAACACTAAAATGAGTAAACGAGAATATGTAAACCCACTTGATCATCATATATAAATAATCATCATATGTATACATAATTGTTATTTTTATAAAGTCATTGGACAAGAGTCTAAGACGAGTATTATTTGTCTAGGTTTTCGTGATTGAAGCACGTACCGTACGTCCGAATTACCGATAACCCGCCTTCCCACATCAACGTGAGTTCATAGCCTCGCACTCTTTTAAATGTTTTTATAAATGTTTTATAAACCCGCGAGGGAGATAACATGTTAGTTTTTATAAAAATAGGACACCATTTGTCCCGATTGCTTGTTTATTGATTTGGACCCGGATGATTGAATGACCCGATTGTATGACCCTATGAATGATTAAAGGACCCGATAGATGAAATAAAAATGGATTATTAAAGTTAGGTTTTGTCACTAAAAGTCCCATTAGCATGAATTGTGAGCTACCGGGATTTGGTAGACGCTTATGCATTTAATAGTACTATTTGGGGACGATCACCCCAGTTCGCGCCTTGACGGTTGATCCCCGTCGTGCCACATTGATTGGTAAGCGAATTTATGTATGAGAAGATTTCCATAGCGTGACCTTTGTGACGACACGCTACTTTAGATGGGCAAAATTTGTATCGGGTTAGCTACCCGTTGTTGGTTTAGTAAGGTAACAATGTCATGCGGCTTATAATAATCCAAAAACTAACGAAATACTATTAGACGCTTCGAATTACGATGTATTGCCTGACTAGCAATACTAGGTCATACTATTGATATTATGTTTGTGTTTTGGTTTTCATAACCATACTCATATAACGGTTTTTATTTTCATACAACGTCGTAAGACGTATTGTATGACGTTTTTACGACATTGGCTCGTATAATGATTTTTAAGGCAAATGCCTATATTATGATTTTCGATAAAGATTTGTATAAAATGACTTTGGCTATTTTATGGCCTATTAAAATGATTTGTACAAAAAAATGATTTTCAGTAATAATCTTATACTGATATTATATTGATGGATTTTATTAAACTCTATGAATTCACTCGGCGTTATCGCTGACCTTTTTCTTTTAACATGTTTTATCTCAGGTACTTGAAGGTAATTCTCGGGAAGACAACAAGAATTCATGGCCCGCACTTAAACTATATTTTCCATTCAAATACTTTGTAAAACTTTGTATGAAATAATATGACTTGGGACCGATGTAACTTTGATGTTTATGAATGGAAATGATTTATTATTAAACGACGCGATTTTTAAGCGTTGTCTATGATGTGAGTAATGTGCTATCCCGTAACACCAACTAGTCTTCCGCTGTATTGAGTTGTATAAATTTGGGGGTGTTACAATAGGAATAAGGGAGTCTAAGTGAATAATTGGCCCACATGAGTTCATTTTAGTTTACTAACTTATAATAACAATGATCTCGTTTTTAAACTTGGTTTGGATAAAGTGAAAAGTTGAGGATGATGAGTATTCATGACATTTCCAAAAACCTAAGGTATGCTTTTTGATTTCTTTGCTTTAAATTTTTATAATTTTTCTATCTCTTTAATAAAGGCCACTATGGGTTGATTATGTTGAAAAATGTAATCATGCTTTGTAACTAATGCATTGCATGAGGACATTGCAATGGTCAAGTGTAGGGGATTTGATATGTGTGAAAACACACATCTTTTCTACCACTTATAACCGGACCAAAACGTGTATTTTATGTCTTTTATGTCGGAATTATGCGTGGTTTGTGTTTTTGTTGTGATTTAGGATGAAAAGGTGAAAAGTGGAGAAAACACGGGAATTCACGGGCATTTACGGACTTTTATTGAAGAAAGGGATGAAAGACGAAGTCAAGAAGTCAAGAGTGTAAAAAGAACTGAAGTCCAAGACCAATTCTGAAGATTTATCGAAGAAAAAGTCAAAAGACGGAAGTTTACTTGAAGCCGAGGAACTCAAGTCTTATTTATCGTAGAATTTAAAGACGAGTCCAAAGAAATCCCGAGCCAAAAGTCATCATATTCCAAGATTAACAAAAGATTAAGAAGGAAGGACTTAAGGGCGCAATTAAGAAGAAAGGGAGGAGAGGAGGAAGCTTCCTCTAACCTTCCTCCTAATCACCTATAAATACTTCCCTTTTCATTTCATTTGCTCTTGTTGGCTAATCGTGACAATTAGTCCTTCCACCATTTAATTATCTTGTCATTTACTTATCTTGTCAATTTAAATACATGTTATGCTCCTTAATTACCTTTTAATTTCAAGTAAGTGTTCTTTAATTTTCTTGTTTTAAATTTCTCATTCTACCTTTCTTTCTTGCTTAATCTTTGATTTATATGCTTTTTATCTTGTTAACTTGTTTAAAGATTTCATTTTTATGCTTTTGATTGTTTTAAATCTCTTATTTTCATAGCTTATTTGATTTATTTTCAAGTTTATATAGTTTTTGCAAAAGTTATTTTTATATAAAAAGTTGTTTTTCTTAAAGTTTATCTTTTTCTTGTCTTAAAAGTTGTTAACTTTCAGTTTCGTAGCTTATTTTTACACGGTTTTACCTTAGGATTTAGTCTTGTGCTAATTAGAATCATAGCTTATTAGATTAGCTTAATTTGTGCTTTTTCCACCTTATTCCGATCTGACCAATCAGAAAAGGGTTTTACATTCCGACCATAGCTACGTAGCTTGGTCGGAAAAGGGTTTCTATTACATTCCGATCTGAAGGATCTGGGTATTCCGATCAAAGTGGGTTTTCAGTATTCCGATCAGGTGTTGTGACAACATTCCGATTGATACTCTTTTCCTCATTCCGATCGAGGTGCGACTTTGGTATTCCGATTGGGTAGGTGACAATATTCCGATCGTAGGTTCCGATCTGCATTCCGACCAAGTCCATATTCCGATCAAGAGGTAAGTTAAGCATTCCGATCAGAGCGTTTTAGATATTCCGATTGGTAAGTGACAGCATTCCGATTGGGTTCCGACCAAAATTCCGATTGGACAGGTTTGACATTCCGATTGTGGCTAATCGGAATATATTCCGATAGGAGTTGTTTTCTTATGCTTTGTCTTTTTTAATTTTTACGTTATCATTTTTATACTTGTCTAATTTTAATTCTCGTCAAGTTTTAATTTTTAGTCATTTAAATTAATTTACTTTTCAAAAAGCTTTTAAATATCGCACCTTTCTTTTTAATTAGACTTAGATTTAATTTCACGCTCTTTTAATACTTGCCCTTTACTTTAACGACATTTACTTTTAAGTCTTTGCACATTTAAATTAAAAACCAACCAAAAATATTCTTTTTCACCAAAATAAAACTGAGTCACATAGAGAACCTAGATCAATTCGATTAGACCAACACAACGAATCTTTTTAACCTGAGTAAAATCAAGTTATTAAGAACAAAGAACATATAGCGGAAGCGATTTAACAAGATCATAATTAATAAAAAAATTATAATTAATCGAATTAGGGTTACATAACTTTACGCTAAAGCTAATCCACAAGATGAAGAACAAATCACCAATTCGAGTTAATACCGTATGTACCAAGATATAGTCTAAAGTAAGATATAGTAGTATACACCCAAAACCGTTCACTAATACGCAAGAGCCATGGTAAAACACTTTATGAGCTTCTACATGGAAAATTACCCGATTTATCATATCTCTATGTGTTTGGTAAACTTTGCTATCCGAACAACGATGGTGAGAATTTGGGGAAAATTTAACCAAAGGCTGATATTGGTATTTTCATTGGTTATGCACCCGCAAAGAAGGCATTCTAAATCTACAATCAAAATTCTCGTAAGATCCTCGAAACAAGAATGTTGATTTTGATGAGCTGACAGCAATGGCTTCTATGTAAAGCAGCTCCGAACCCGTACATCATGAAATGGGACCTAGTAAAGTTAGCTCTAGTCTTGTCCAAACAACCTTTTTTCCTCATCATTTACACCACATACTAGGACTGAGTGGGAAACGTTGTTTCAACCATTCTTTACGCTAGAATCATAACAATTATATAAAACCCTAAACGAGAACAAAGAACATATAGCGGAAGCGATTTAACAAGATCATAATTAATAAAAAAATTATAATTAATCGAATTAGGTTTACATACCTTTACCCTAAAGCAAATCCACAAAATGAAGAACGAATCACCAATTCGAGTTAATACCGTATGTACCAAGATATAGTCTAAAGTAAGACTATATTACGATCTTGTACACACGTAATACAACGAGCTAAACATGATTCTAGCCCGTGAAAACCGAGCTACAACTCTTGTAACTAATCTACCCAACAACCCTAGAGAGGGGCTAGGACTAGATAATGTATATAATCGATCAACCAAGAAACCCCAACCAAAACCCTTCGTCGGAGTCACCTTGCGATCGAACCAAAAGAAAGAGGGGAGAAAGATTTTTGTTGTGTTGATTATGAGGGATTAGAAGGTGTATTTATAGACTTCCAACCCATTGTAGCCCAAATAAATATATCGCAAGTTTTGCCCCCCCCCCATGCCATAACCGACGGTCGAACACCTCTTGTGGGGTGTTCCGTAACCTTCTGTCCTTCTTTCCTTTTGTTTACATACTATATGTTTATTTAATGCTCGTTATAACTTAACTATTAATTAATAACGATCGTTAAAGTTATATAGTTACTTGCTCGGTTAAAATAATAAATACATAAATATAATTATTAAATAAATTAATAAATACAATAAATATATTTATTAATTAAATTAAATCTTAGTAATCTCAAGTTCGGTCCTATCACATGACTATTAAATATAAGTCCATAAACTTTCAACTAGATGTAGATCCGGATGGGATTCCTATTGATCCTACACTTTATCGTGGTATGATCGGTACCCTTCTGTATATTACAGCTAGTAGACCTGACCTTCAATTTGTAATATTTATGTGTGCTCGGTATCAAACTAGGCCTACTAAGTTACATTTAGATGTTGCTAAAAGGATCTTTCGGTATCTCAAATGAACCGTTAATCGGGGACTTTGGTACTCGAAGGACTCCTTGATTGCACTGATGGCATATGCAGATTAGAATCATGTGGGATGTCAAGGTACAAGGCGTAGCACAAGTGGAAGTTTGCAACTACTAGGAGATCGACTTATCAACTGTGCATCGGAAAAGCAGAAAAGTCTTGCAATTTCAAGTACGGAGGCAGAATACATAACTATTTCTAGCTGTTGTGCTCAAATTCTTTGGGTTAGATCGCAATTAACTAACTATGGTCTAGGTTTCAACAAAATTCTGATGTACTGCAACAACAAAAGTGCCATTGCCCTCTACTAAAACAATGTCCAACACTCCTGGTCGAAGCATATTGACATTCGCTACCACTTTATCAAGGAGCAAGTGGAAAATGGAGTAATCGAGCTTTACTTTGTCAAATCAGAGTATCAATTGGCGGATATTTACACAAAGGCTTTAGATCGTGCTCTAATTGAATTTTTGGCCGAGAAGCTGGGAATGAGAATTTCTCGCCCGAGAAAAGGCATTGGCAGATGAAGCAAAAGAATGGTGGTGGTAAAATATTCTTAGTATCCTTTGTGATCATGGGTATGTATTGTTTATATTTTTATCCACAAAAGCAAAATATAAAAATATAAAACAATATAAAAACCATAAAAATTAAAATTTTCATTTTTTACTATCTTCTTAATTGTTATTAGGCATGTCTTTTGGTACGATAATACTTATGGCCTTAGAAATGTCGATTAATATTGACACAACGCCATAAATAGAGTTCATACAAAAGTTGTAAATATTTCATAAAACATGCCAAAATGGCTTGCTATTATTTCTGATAGAAACTCGATTTTCATATTCAAGTCAAGTGTTTCTTGTGAAAGCTTTACCTCAACAACATGAATTAATTTTCTCGGGCATGGTTTACTTCATAACCATGTAAGGGGTTGTGTTTACGTTATAACACAATCTAAAACGAATATATGTATGCTTCAGTGCATTTATTTGTTAAAACGAGAGAAATCTTGTTTTTAGGAAGTTATCATCTTTACAAATCGAAGTTGTTTAATTGGTGTCTACATACTCGACGATGCGACTACGCAAACGACGACTACAACTCTTTAGATAGAAAACGGGTCAACAATTGAGGGTGAGCAATTGTCAAGCATTCAGATTCTTCGATGTCGATTCTTTGTGAATTGCCGGTGTTAACTATTGGTGCCAAGACGAAGTATTCATCTTTCAATTGGTGTCACGACGTCACAACCAAGTTCAAAATTGGTGTCAACAAAACGATAACTTCAGACGTGAAGAGGAGACCAACAATTACCGACAAGAACCACGTGATTCTATCATATGATGTTCTTATCAATCAGGTCCAACCTTGACATTTTTTCTAAATATAGTGAATATGTGATCTATTTCAACAAATATGGTATCTTTTTAAAAATTGCTATCATTACAAATCAGTATAATGGAGATAAAATGGACTTGCATTTTTCTTTCCAAAAACTTTTGTTAAAACTTCATGTTAATCGTAGTTCAATCCATTACACAAGATTCTAGAGAGAAAGAAAAAGAAAGTAGTGAGAGAAAGTAGAGAGATGGTGGAAGGTTTAAACTTTACTAGAGAGAGAAAGTAAAATGAACCAAGACCGTCTTCCACACATGGAAGAGGGTTTATATACCCATGAGCTTGGTGGGCTCATGGGCTTGTTTTTTGGGCAGGGCTTGGCCTATCTTGGGCATAAAGCCCCTAACTTAGACAATATTAGCTTAAAGTCCAAGCCCGGTTAACCCGACTAACCTATTACAATACAAGACCGTTAACGACTAAGATGACCTATTACATTCTTGTTTGACTATATAATATATAGGGCTAACAATCTCCCCCAATGTATCGGTCATATTTGAATGCTTAAGATGATGGAGTGAATACATTCTTGTGGAGGTGATCTTCCTTCTTAGGTCTTGATCTTGTTTGTAACGGCATTGTTCCTTCATGCTTTTGTGATATTTATCTTGAGCTTTTGTCATTTGACTTTGAGTACTTGAGATCTTCATCTTGTGATCCTTGTGTCTAAGATGGCCTATTACATTCTTAGGTATCTTGATTATCGCAATCTTCTACTCTTGTGACTTCTGAATCGACATGTTCACACTTTGTTGATTTCGAAAGGCTAACAATTTCCCATACAAGTATTGTTGTAGTTAATCCTTCAAATATTCATTAGAGTTGCGGAAGACTTTAACTTTTAGTATGAACATGTGAAGACGACTTCGGTTAGTACACAGCTACGCCACCATCTTGATATACAGCAACATATATTGACACGGATAAAATGGCTTTGAACATTTCATCCTAACTCGGTATCATTTTACCTTCGGTCGGTGAAGACAGTTAGACGATGTTAGATACCGTACTCGTGATCGGGTAGATTCGATTAAGAATCTACATGATAGGGTTTCACGGAAGTACTAGCCAGTTCTCTTTACTCGCCCGTCTCAAAGCAGACTGAGAATGTAAAGAGTGAATCATAAGGATAAATTATCCGTCTGATTGGAGTCGTCAAATCAAGTTCCTGGAACAAGTTTTATTCTAAAAGAATCGCACCATGTTGCTTACCAGTTTTTCACTGATATGAGTGAAATATCATATCAATTGAATCATATTAAACCCTAAAACACGAAGCAAAATAGCAAATTTGATACAATATGAAGAAATCATGGAAATCAAGCTCATTTATCAAGAAAAGACAAGAGAAGGATCAATAATGACAAGCCATGAGAAGACAAAGGACGTATCTTGACAACATTCAAAAGATGAGGGACTAAAGTGAAATTTTGATAAAGTCAAGATCAAAGTCAAATCTGGTCAACCCTCAAGTCAACCAAGTCAAAGGGCTTCAAATGTTCAAGAATGCAAGTCAAAGGACTAGTTTTGTCAAAGATGTGATGTGTCAAGTTCAAATTATAAATCTGCCAACATGAGGGACCTAAACTACCAAGTTTCAAAGATTATATTGTGCTTGATCTGAATTATAACACTTCAGCCAATAAGAATGCAAGAAAGTTGAAACATTGATCACCAACTCAGCTGCCACCTCATCCATCAGCCGCCGGCTAATATATAAAAGCAATCTCAACAGTAGGCGCACTCTCTTTCTTTCATCCAATGAGAAGACGCCAGCATATAATTAATATATCCACTTTTGGATATCAATCCGTGTGAAAGGATGAAAGCCAATTAAAAACAGCCACGTGGCAACTCCAACTTAACAACGAACCCAGATCACAGATTTTACTAGAGACCATTTCAGATCAAATGTTGTACATGAATATTGCTCAAAATCAAGCAAGGAATTCAACCCAAGTGCTTAATTAGACTGGAAATCATTGAATTAAAAACCCCCAAAGGAGTTCGTCACTCAAGATTTTAAATTGAGAAAATTTGTACACTTGGCAGCTTGTCATTGGTTGGATCGCGTCACCAACTCTAACAAACTCCTACTTCAGCTCTATAAATAGCCTCTTACCCCTTTGATTTGTACGTGTATCTTAAGTGTGAATTTACACACACTTAAGAATTTTAGCTTTCTAATTAGTTAGCTTTTTCCTTTCTTAGGTTCTCTTAGGTGTTTGACACACACGTAAGAGGTAGTTAGTTAGTTACAACAAACTTGTAACTACTTTTCATTTCCTCAATAAAACTTCAGTTCAATTGCCTTCAAATCTCTTTACTTTCTACTGCAATACCTTATCGTTGCTATTACTGGTAGTTATTATTGACCTCACTTGATCAATGGAAGCTATTTGAAGTGTTTTGGAAGCCTGATAGTAATCAATTCAGTTCATTCAGTTCTTGTGAAGCAGTTGTCGCAGTTTTGGGTTGATTGATAAAAAATTGTTAATGGAGGTGATTGAGGTTGCTGATTAGTTGATTTTGTGTTTGAAGGAAGCTTGTTAGAAGGCTCGGCGCCTCTCTACTCCTACAACGGAGGCCTAATGCTAAAAAGGTGCTCAAATTCTTAGTTTTGTTCCCCTAAACAGTTCTGCATGATAAATTCCTAGTTAGCTAGTGTAAATCTATTCTCTTGATGATTTTGGAGCTCTGTTGATGTACCTGTTAGAGTTTGATCAGTTGTATGTTAGTTGCTAGGTTGAATCTCTTATATTCACTACTAAATTCTTTTGTAGATTGCTTAGAGTATCATAGCTTGCTCAATTCTTTTAGATCCAGTTTGATTGTTGAATTTTGTTTCATCATAGTTGTTTGTGATATGTTAGATATGCTTTGATAATAGATAGTTGTTAGTTGTGGCTTAATTGTGTTTTGACTCATTGAATTTAGTCTAAAATTACATAGATCTGTCATAATAGTCCAAGTAGTTCAATCTAGTGTAATTATGTTAGTTCTTGGTTCTTAGCAGCTGCAATTGGTTAGTCATACTTGTTCAAATAGCTTTCACCTCAAATCTCAGCATAAAAATTTGGTTAACTTTGTAAAAATTCTCATCTCAGTTTTAACTAGTGTTTGGATCAAGGCATTTTCAGTTAATCAGTTGTGGATTCTTGTTGCTTTGAACTCAATTACACTTAGTAGACCTGTAAAAGTTAGTGTGTAAGTTTTCTCAGTCAAACTATTAGTAAAAACTGCATTTGCACCAAAAATAAGTGTTTAGTTTTCATTGCAAGTCTCTGGATTCTTCAATTTGCTCTAAAAACTTTGTTTCTCAGTGTTATAAGTCATACTTTGGCTTTTTGGAAACCTTTTCTTACCAGCTTTTCATTTGCTATTTCTTTGTGTCCAGTTTTAAGTGTAGCTTATTGAAATAAGCATTTTCATTTCTTTGATGTGCAACTAGCATAAGTATTAAACTAATTTCAATACAAGTAAATCTACTTCATAAATCTTGCTATTTTCTTTCATAAATCTGTTTAGAATCATGTCAAAAGCATTTCTGGAGATTTTCAGCTTTTTCTAGTTTTTGGTCAACGAAACTCAAATAAGCTCATTTTTGGCTTCTTTCAAGATTACTGCTTATTCATTCAATCATTTTCAGATATTCTTGACATTCCATGCTTCTAGTTAGGTGCTTGATCATTTTCATTCAAAAAATCATTTGGTGACTGATAGAATAAGCTTGTAGCTTATTGTGTGCTTATTGAAAAAGTCATTCTGGAGTTCTAGCTTGTTTCAGTAAGTTTCTTTTTGGCTGGCTAGCTTAAATATATTTTAAAACCTTTCGCAAAAAGCTAGACTTGAAAAGATCAAGTAATAAGATCATACGAGCTTATTTTGGTTTAGCCCGTTTTAGTTTTCTCAAACATTTTGTGCAAATTACCCCCCTGAATTTTAGGTGTTAGTTTAATCATGATAGTTAATTTTCTGTTACATTTCAGTCCTTCTAGTTTTGACAGTTACATTTTTAGTTTATGAAATTGTGAATTTGTTACATATTTTGCCTTAAACTTTCCAGTTTTTACATTTGCAGCTTATATAGTTTTGTCATGCATTAATCACTTGTACTCTAGGCTTAATCATTTGTACCTTTAGCATAAAAACTTGTACTTTGTGAATAGTAATTGGTACTTACACTTTGTTTTAGGGATACGTAGCTTTAATATTTTCATTTTTCTACGTGATTGTTTGAATTAGACATAGAATCCAAATAACCTTTTACAACCAAAAACAATTTAAAGCTCGATATTAGTAGGCCTTTCAATCTGTCTTGAGTCGAGAATAAACGAACTTGCAAATACTCAATATCAAATGGTGCCGCTGCCGGTTCATGACATTACGAGAGACTATTGATTGACGGTTTCGATTGGATTTTGGGTTCCCCAAGTGGACGTTATTTTTACGTATCATAAATCTAAAAGACAAAAAAATAAAAAATATAAAAATATAAAAACTAAAAAATAACAAAATCAATTCTTTTCCTAAATAATTGAACCAAAAAAATTAAAAATTATAAAAGCAATCTTTTTCCTAAGAGATGGCACCCAAAAATATATATTATTGGTTTTCATCGGTTTTTACGTACATATAGTATTTTCTTTAAAAACCCTAAATACAAAAATATTTTTGATATATTATTATATGTAGATACATATACGTATACGAACACTCAATACACATACTTCCATAAGTATTGCTTTTGCAATACACTGTGTTCGGGAGCGTTCCGGTCCTTGACACGTGTATCGATCAAATTTAATTAAAGCAAGAATAGATAAATACTTCCAATAGGCAAGAATTCGAAGATACAAACTACAAAGTGAATAGAAAGGCGACATGCTATAAAATGCCGTCTAACGGTTAATAGGTACTTAAGTGCTCCGCGCCACCTAACCCCCGTCCAGTAGTGCGTATTCTAAGAAGGAAAGCTTGATTGGGGGTCTTGCACCCAAGTATTACTTACATATACTATAATTTCTTATGGATATTACATATTGAACCTCGGAAAGGATAATCCTTTCTTTTCCAAAGTCGAACGAGAGCTTCTCTCTCACTCCTTGATTTGAGTTGCATGCTCACCCGAAGGCGTGCACAAATACCTTTTGGTGTACAACACCTTCCTCCGAAAAGGAAGAAAAAGAGAAAGAGTAAAAACAACACCGTCCATCAAGCCGAACCCGAGAATCGTGCTTTGATCAACACACAAGAAGCCATGGCCGTCGTTGACAATCTACCTTTGATGGAACACCTCCAATCTAATGTGAAAGGATATGCCGATGCTATTGTTATACCCAAGATACCCGTAAACACCTTTGAGCTTAAGACATCTATGATTACCTTGGTTTCAAACACACCATTTTTTTGGGAGACCTAGTGATGATCCACATGATCATATCAAGAAGTTTCTATCTCTTTGCAATACCATTAAGTACAATAGAGTTCCCCGTGATGCCATTAAGTTGCTCCTAGTAACATTCTCATTAGAGGGCAATGCTAAGTATTGGCTTGATAAGCAACCACCTAAGAGCATTCTTACTTGGGATGACTTTACTAAGATATTTTTGAACAAGTTCTTTCCTCCATCTAAGACCACAGCTTTGAGAAACCTAATTATTGGATTTCAACAAAAACCTATCCAAACCTTTAGTGACGCTTGGGAAGAGTTCAAGGAGTTATTGAGAAAATGCCTTAATCATGGATTCAATGAAGTTCACAAAATCAATACCTTTTACAATGGATTAAGACCACATCATCAAGATTCCCTCAATTCCCCCTCGGGTGGGAATATTCTTTCCAAATCCATTCAAGACGCATGGGACATTATTGAAACTAAATCCATGGTGCAAACAAACACTCAAATTGATGAAAGGGTCTATGTGGTGCAAGAGGGTGCTACTCCACAATTTGATATGGTTTTCTCTCAAAAGTTTGATACTATGAATGATACACTCTTGAAGCTTTATGAAATCACCTTGAACAACTCTTCCACCAATAATGTGAATGCCATTGCTATTTCATGTGAGACTTATGGAGGTCCTCATTCTTACCAACAATGTGACAAGGTTCAAAATTATCATGTTGAGTGTCATGCTTATCAATATGAACAAAGAGAGCATTTCAAAACTAACATCAACCCTAACAATCTCTCTTACAAGTCAAATAACTATCTTGCTCCACCCAGCTTTCCACCCCAACCACCCACCCAAAATCAAACCAATCCTCCTCAATTGCTTCAAAGAAATCAAGGGCCTAGGCCAAATTACCAAGGACAAAACAACTTTAGAACACCCAATACTTCACAATCAAGGAAATCACTTTTAAGGAAACAACCAACGGTTTTACAATCAACCTCCACCTTTCCAACCTCAAGGTTTTCAAGGGAATGTGCTACATGATTTTAACACCATTGAGCTTCTTCACAAAATGAATCAAGAGAATGAAAGGAGGTTCCAAGCCAATGAGAAAAGAATGAGGGAAATGCATGAGGAAACAAACAAAAAGGTTGTGATGCTTCTTAATTAAAGACCACAAGGGGCTCTACCTTCAAACACACAAACAAATCCAAGGGCTAATATCAATGCTATCATAACAAGAAGTGGAAAGTCAACTAATAATCCTTCACCTCCTACACCTTCTATGGTTAAGCCTACTATTGTTCCACCTTGTGATAAGCCTTCAACATCAAACTCACCACCTTCAAGCTCTATAACTTCAACACCTACACCTTCTATTCCTTTACCTTACACACCTACTAATGAAGAAACCAGAAATGAAAATCCTTCATCAACCACACAACCTCCACCAAAACCAAGTCTCCCATACCTATCAAGAATTAGAAAGGAAAAGCTTAAAAACAAGGATGATATTTAAGTCTTAAACTTTTTGAGGATGTTCAAGCAATTTAACATAAACATATCCTTTGCGGAAGCCTTAGCCAATATGCCTAAATTTGCTAAGATGATCAAGGACCTTATTTCTAACAAAGAGAAATTGGTGTATTTGCCTAATGCTTCCTTAAATGAAAATTGCTCCACGGTTTTGCTTAAGAAGTTGCCTACTAAGCTTGGAGATCCGGGGAGGTTTTTGATACCTTGCAATTTCCTGGGGGTGGAACATTGCATGGCACTGGCGGATTTAGGGGCAAGCATAAATCTCATGCCATTATCGATTTGGAAAATACTTTCACTTCCGAGCTCACTCCTACTAGGATGACTCTTGAGTTAGCTAACCGTACCATAGCTTATTCGGTGGGAATTGCGTAGGATGTTTTTGTTGGGGTGGATAGATTTACCTTTCTGGCCGATTTTGTAGTGGTTGATTATGATATAGATCCGAGAGTTCCTCTAATTGTTGGTAGGCCATTTTTTAGAACGGGTCGTACTCTTATAGATGTGGCGGAAGGTGAACTTACAATGAGGGTACGAGATGAAAGAGTTGTGTTTAACATGGGAAAGTTGTCAAAGAAATCTAATGAGCCGAAAACGGTGAAGCATATTGATGTTTAATGAGGAGGAAACTCAAGATGATATCCTTGATGAAGTTTGTGATGAATATTTTTATGAATCTTGCACAAGTGGAGATTATGATCTTCATTTTGTTGAGACCATTGCTTCCATTACCTCATCCTTTGATTTTCATGAACCTCAAGAGCTTTACTTTGGTGATTTTGTGATTCATTCCAATCCTCTCTTTGAAACATCATTTGATAACCCACTTTTCCACCATGATGAAGAAACCAATGAGGATTTTAGTGATGATGAACCTCTTCTTTGTGATACACTAATGTATGATGATTATAGTGATGATGAGTTCTCTACTTTTGAATCTCTATTCTTTGATGATCACACTCACTTGAGTTTTCAGGAGTCACCAATCTTTGACATACCAATCTATGATGTTTATGGTGATGAGGAAGATTCTATCATGGATGAGAGTGATGAGTTTTTAGAGGTTGATATACCTTTTGAGTACACTTGTGGATATATTGATGAGGAGGGAGACATACTCTCTCTAGATTCTCTATTACATGAAGATCCTTTACCTTATCTCCTTAACATCTCAACCTTTCAAAGTGACAAAGGAAAACAAGTCATGATGGTTCCTTCAAAGAGCTTGTTGATACCCATTGCTCTTCAACTTTTCTCTCAACATGTGACCTGTAAGGGGAATCTTATAAGGCAACCACCACTTGTTATTTTCCCATCAAGGAAAGGATTTTTGATCCTAGTATAGAGATTTCTAAACCATCTCAGTATCCGCCTGATGCAATAAAAGGAAAACTTGTGAGAGATTTAAGAGTGTCACCTTATCACCTTTTGAAGAACATATGGGCAACCATTTTAGAGAACAACACCTCACTCTTTTCACCATTGTTTAGGAAGTTAGTTGTTGGATTGTGTTATAAGTAGGATGGTAATTATATATTTGATCCGGGGGGATATTTATGGAGTTTCGATAATTGAAAACTTGATTTACCTCATCATGGAGATTTTTCTTAAAAAAGGTTAAACGTTTTCTCTCCATGACAGGTTTTAGACACTATTAAGTGTGGGATGAGTCGAGCTAGAGACTCTATAAATCAAGCTTGTATAACTAGGTTTAGAGTTTAGACTTAGAGTGTGGTAGGATAGAAATAAGGATATAGAGTTGAGGATAAGTGTAGTGGGAGACCTTCCGTTTGTCTTCATGTTTTTTGTAGGTTTGCTCTCTCATCATGTGCATTGGAGCTTATGGAGGAGGCCCTTGTATCCGGCTCACTTCGTTACTATTATGATTTTTCATAACCATATTGTGCTTAAAAATGAATTCACTATAGTTGATTTTCCTTAGCTTGAGTTAAACTAAGTTGTCAATGTCCTAAGTGTAGGGGAGTTTACTCCAATACTCTTAAACATTGAGGACAATGTTTATCTTATGTGTAGGGGGGTCTTCTTTCGAAGTGGCCTTACCTATGCTTTGTCATTGACCTTCATGATAACTTGGAAATTAATTTTTCAAACATTTTTCAAATTTTTGATCTACTTTGGCCACAAAAATATGCATTCATAATTTTTGCATTAATCATTTTTCATTTGCATAACACATTTGCATTGTATATATTCTTCTTTTATTTTTCATAAAAAATATATAAAAAGGAAAAATATAATAAAGGATATGGTTTAACGAATTTAGACTTCTTTGACATATTAGGCCCGCCATGGATACTTTGACTCAACCCGAGTTTTCTTATCCAAGCATTCTCTAGCTAGTAGCCTTAACCATGTAGACCTTTATTGGTTTATTAGGCTAAGCATCCACTAGTCTCATTATTTGAGATTTTAAATTGTGGAGAACAAAAGATGATAGAGTTTGAAATAAGTGTTAATGGCTAGATAAACCTCATATTAATTAATTGTGGTTTTTATATCCCCTTTCGTAACCATTACTTTCTCGTCAACGCATGTATATATGTTAATAAATAATCAAGAACAGTTTTAATTGGTTTGTAGTATCTTATGAATTTTTGACTAATCTTTCATGGTTGGTATAAGTACGTCTTAAGATTCTAAGTTAGAACGTTTTATGTTTATGTCATGCTTAATACTTAGCGGGTGTTTTTCCTTTTATTCTTTACAACTTTCTTTGTGAGGAATAAAGAAAAATAAGAGCAGCTTGAAAATAAATGAGTGGCTAGAAAAAAAAAGAAAAAAAAAATAATTATACAAGACTCCCAAGAGGGGAAGTGAACTGTTAGTTATAGTGACTATTAAATTCCAATAATACTCTCACAAGGATTACGGGGATTTGATAGTTGCTCCAATCCAATATTACCTTGACGGGTTTCGGTATTGAAGATCCAAAGTCCCAAAAGGCGGCGGATATGCCTGAGTTTTATTTTTTTTCCTTAGCGAGTGTGTAGCTACTTATTAATGCATGACATAAGGATCTTACACATAAGGCGAATGACTTATTAATTTTGAGTCGGACTTATATTAATTATGGGCGGTTTTTCAAGTAATGGATGAGAGGATTACTTAGGATTAAAACCGTGCTTCCTTATTTTGAGATTTTACATTTCTTATATTTCACGCTTTAAATAATGACAAATTTGCTCCCAAGCAATTTGCTCAAATAATAACCGGTCTTAGAGGCATAATAAGTGGGGGTATGAGAGTAACACACTTACTCAATATGAATAAGTTGACGCACTTTCACTTGTGGATAAAAGTGATCTTTTTTTTAAGCTTGGTATGGGGAAAGTGAAACTTGAGGGTGATAAGTGTTCATGGTACCAAAAGCCCTAATTTAAGTCATTGATTTATTTATGAGTTACTTATGTGACAATCCGTCAATTTATGGTCGATATTTTATTTTCAAGTATTATTTAAAAACATTATTTTATTGTTATATTATGAACTCACTCATTTTTGGGAAGAAATTTGGGTTTACAACTTGAAGTAGCATCGACTACGTCTAAACCGGAGGACTCTACATTACGTGCTTACGTTTACATATACCGTTTTTGGTGACAGTCCGACATTTCAGGAAATAAATTTATCCGTGAATATTATTTTGGAATTTTAAATTTGTGTTGGTTCACAAACTCACAAATTTATGAGAAGAGATTAGGACTTACGTGCATAATTTAACGTCCTTTACGACTAAACCGGAAACCCTAGGATTACGTATTTTTGTTTTAGAACTCCGTTTTTGATGAGTCAATTTTTATTAGATTTGTTTTGTGCCGTTGATTCATAATTTAAAAAAACATTTTTCGTAAAACGACCCGAGGGCACGCAAATCGAGGAAACTAGAATCTAGGAGTACTCGTAAATTAATGGGGATGGGACAAGTTTACACTTGCCCACCCCCATACATGTGGCATCTAACACTTCACCAACACACATGATATGTGTCAAGTTAAGATGCAAACTAAGACACTTTTCCTAGTTTGGCATCAAAACCATCTACACATCAAAACTAGCCAAAACTAAACCACTACCTTCATTTCTACATGCAAACTCACACATAACTCTCCTTTCTCTCCCTATGAACGTCCCATATCACCACACACACCACCATTTGATCAAAAATCAACCATAAATCATATGTATAATTTACATATGATGAAAACCCATTGAAAAGATGAAGATTGGAGGTGGTTATAACATATGAAAAGGAGTTTCCATGGAGTTTAGGGCCTGATTTTCAAGAAGTTATTCATGCATATGAAGATCTCAAGGAGTTAATTTGCCAAGTTAAAGATATGGTGACAAGAACCAAGTCTTGTTCATCATAAACCTCATCATTTCATCATTTTGATGGTATAGAGATTATTTCTTCCTATCATCTTGTTATATTGAATATTTAATGTTGTATTTTCTTCCTTTCTGTATTTATATATGATAATGAGTGATGATCAAAAGTATTATGTGGGGTTCTTGTGTTGATAAATTTGGTTAAAATGATTAAAAGCTACATGAAAGGATGTAAAAATCATGGATAAAAATGTAGATAACTTGTTAAAGTGGATTAGATAAATTAATATACAGTAAGGTATGTGACTTATACATATGTGAGAGTCTGCCACACAATGGAATCCATAAAATGAGTGATATATGATCAAAACAATATTGAAGTTCAAATCTGTATAGTCTGTTTTGGACGAACTATTACAGACATTTAGAAGTTTATTGAGCAATAGCTAAAACTGAGTTAATTATATCACATATTATGTAGTTTGTGTTACCCAATGATGAGCTTCTATCTCCTTGTAGAACTCAAGATATGGTAAAAATGGTTAAAGTGAAATTCATAATCAGATTTGTAAAATAAAAGTATATATTATAAAATTAGCACTCAAGTAAAAATAATATAAAATGTATACATAAAACCCACTAACTTATATATTACTTATAAATAACTTTATACTTTGATAAATAAATGGTACAATTTATAAAAATGGCAATTTGATAAGTTTTTTAAGTTATAAAACTATATACATAACTTTTACGTCTTTTCGGCTAAAACCGAAAGATTAACGTTTTCGTCAATTAAAACTTAGACGGTCGGACCCGTCTAATGTAAACTTTTTATAACTCATCTACTGGTATGTAAGTACATCTTACAAGTAAAAACCGATAAAACCCGAGCTTTATAACTTATGGACACTAACGGGGCAAAGTAGCCTTATTGGACTATTGACCCAATAAGTTGGGCTAAACACTAATGGACTTACTCATTAGGCTTAACCAACTTGGGCCCAACATATGAGTAAAGGCCTGATATTGAAAGTATAAATACACTAATATAAAGATTTGAACTCTTAATGGGCTTATTGGGCCTTAATATGGAATTGGATTGAAACTAGTGTAACTAGTCAAAAATTTGACTAACATATAATACTATAATGTTGAATGAAGATATAAAAACCCACTTGATCATCATCATACTTATGATATCATGATATATACATAGCCAATGTTTTTATAAAGTGATTGGACAAGAGTCTAAGACGAGTATTATTTGTCTAGGTTTCCGTGATTGAAGCACGTACCGTACATCCAAATGGCCGATAACCGCCTTTCCCAATCAACATGAGTTCAAAGCCTCACACTCTTTTAAATGTTTTATGAAATGTTTTATAAACCCGCGAAGGAGATAACATGTTAGTTTTAATAAAATAGGACACCAGTTGTCCCGATTGTTTACTTATTGATATGGACCCGAATGATTAAATGACCCGATGAAAGATTATATGACCCGATGAATGAAATGAAATGGATTATTATTAGTTAGGTTATGTCACTAAAAGCCTCATTAACATGAATTGTGAACTACCGGGATTTGGTAGACGCTTATGCATATAATGGTAATATTTGGGGAAGATCACCCCAGTTCGCGCCTTGACGGTTGATCCCCGTCGTGCCACATTGATTGGTAAGTGAAATTATGCATGAGAAGATTTTGTATAAGCGTGATTATTGTGACGACACGCTGTTTTAGATGGGCAAATGAGTTTCGGGTTAGCTACCCGTTGTTTGTTATAGTAAGGTAGCAATGTCATGCGGCTTATAATAATCCAATAACGAAAATACTGCTATAAACATTGAATTACGATATATTGCCTGACTAGCAATACAGGGTCTTATTATTGATATTATGTTCGTGTTTTGGTTTACATAACCTTTTTCTTATAATGGTTTTCATTAAACTCTATACAACTTTATAAAACGTATTGTATGATGTTTTTACGACAATGGTTCGTATAATGGACTTGAAGGCTGAAGCCTATATTATGATTTACGACTAAGAGTTGTATAAAATATCTTTGGCCTATTTCATGGCCTACTATAAAGATTTGTACAAAATGATTTTCGGTAATAAACTTATACCGATGATATATTAATGGTTTTTATTAAACTCTATGAATTCACTCGGCGTTATCGCTGACCTTTTCTTTTAACATGTTTTGTCTCAGGTACTTGAAGGTAATTATCGGGAAGACGACAAGAATTTATGGCTCGCACTTAAATAAAAATTTCCATTCAAATGTTTTCTAAAAATTGTATGAAATACTACGACTTGGGACCTATGTAATTTAATGTTTATGAATGGAAAATATTTTATTATTAAACGACGCGATTTTTAAGCGTTGTCTATAATTTGAGTAATGTGCTATCCCGTAACACTAACGAATCTTCCGCTGAACTAAAGTATGAATATTTTGGGGTGTTACAGTTTGGTACCAGAGCTCTCGTTATAGAGAACGATAGATTTTTAAAACCTAGGTTTTGAATAAAACTTTTCAAAATCTTTTAACGATAAAGATTTTTCTCAAAATGTCTAAAAATCTTTTGACTATAACGGTGCCGAGTTACCGACAAGGCCAGACTGAGAAGTGTTATTTTAATATATATATATATATATATATATATATATATATATATATATATATATATATATATATATATATATATATATATATATATATATATATATATATATATATATATATATATATATATGTATGTATGTTGTAATTTGATTACTTGATAGTTTGATGATCATTTTAATATTTATATGAGGTATTTTTACGATGTAGATTGTCACAAGGAACCCTAAATCCCCTAGTAAATTAATCTAAGCTATTCCTGTAGGAAATCTAGCTATTCCAGATCTAAACCAAGTTGTGGAAATTTATGATCCCAACAAAATGGTTGATATTCGTAGAAATGTAGATATTGGTTGATTGTGATATTGAAGAAGAATTGGCAAGATTAAAACTGATATCGATGTTATGACGATCTTTCCTTATAGAGTGGAGTTTGACAAAACGTTACCACCTGGAAAGGTTTCATCTGATTCAGTGTTACCCAATTCTTAAATTTGAAATCGAGAGGGTGAATGTTGCACTTAAGGCTGTCATTGTAACCATTACCCAAAAGCCTCATGTCCCTAGTACCTTTCTGAGAAGTCTAATTGAATGTGTGAGTCATTTCATACTAATGACTCATTTGATAACTATTGTTGTAAGAGCTATAGGATTGGAAATTAAGTGTTGTTCTTGTTGAACTTTTATTGCCCTTTCAAGGTCTAAGAATAAGGTTGAAGTATTGGAAAATGAGGTAGGAAGTAGCATTGAGTATAATTTGATTGAAACTTGAATGAAGTAAAAATTTAACCCGTATAAAATATGAGATTGTTAAGAGGAAGTCGTTAAGTTCTGTGATTGAATTATAAGGTTTAAAATGATTGTTGATTCGTGTTAAGGGTTGAGGATTCCCAGTGTCCAAGAAATAAATTGAAAAGAAATCTTCTTCTGAATTGGGACCGAAGGATCTTCTGGGACAGGTGGAACACCTAATGACTCTTGTAGATTAGTATTCATTGTGGTATCTTTTAAAAATACCTAACTTAACTGAGACATCAGTTGGTAGGATGAGTTCTTGGAATTGTATGACATAGTGACACGTAATCTGTTACAGTACAATTTTTTACTTGTTTGAGATTAATGAAAAGGCTACCTTTTATTTCTATATCCTACATGTATCGATGTTGTCTATCTTTTCTTGCTTCTTCCTAATGTTCGCATTAGTGATGCAACCATTGAACAAGTACTCATCTCGATTTGAGTTACGTTGTGAATTATTCTTTTTGAGTGCCATCTAGATCATGAACCTCATGATTAATTCGCTAAAGCTCATTTCCTATCATATTGTAGTTAGTTCTAGGTGAACAACTCTTCATCACTCTTTTGCAGATCACTCATTGTTTTTATAAGTTAAAACAGTATCCCTTGAGAAAAATTAAATTTTCATCAACATATGGATTATTCAAAGTGAGATTTATAAGTAATCGTTATCGAAATAAAGTTGTTTATGAAACACTTTGGAAAACTTAATTGTTTCCATAACAAAGAAAATCTCTGTAAATTCATTTTTGATTCTTATTTAAGAATTAAGCATGAAAATGTTTTTATTTTAAACATGATGACAAAATTTTGACGAACTGAGTATTGCATCGTTAATCCTAAAATTGTATATAGTTGCGCGCCAACATAAAATTTTGAAGGTGATGACGTATAGTCCCCAAGCCGGGTCATGAACCCGGCCCACGGATACTACCCGCATCCGGCCTGTTACTAATGGGTTGGATTAATATCATTTGAGCTTATGGGATTTGAATGAACAGTGACCGCATGCATGCATGCGGCCCACGGCCCGGCACGGCCGGTACAGGGTTAGAAAGAATCATACTCTTATTATGATTAGGATTTACCCAAAAGAAGAGGATATACACTCACCATAATTAGAAGATAACAATCAAGCTAATTCTGGTAGTTATCCTTTCCTTGGGGCCGAAGCATCAGTGACAACCCATTGGGGTTTTACTGCCTATATAAGGAACCCCCAAGGGTTCCACAAAGGTATCACATTCTACACACT
Source organism: Glebionis coronaria (assembly GCA_025667525.1). Taxonomy (NCBI): domain Eukaryota; kingdom Viridiplantae; phylum Streptophyta; class Magnoliopsida; order Asterales; family Asteraceae; genus Glebionis; species Glebionis coronaria. Next base: position 336,145,947 of record CM046876.1, on the reverse strand, counting down.
CTCAACTCTCATCCGATTCTTAAACCCTAATCGATTACTTACTCTCACGCCGGAGTCTAATCATGGGATACATTCCCACGGTAAGCCTAACGCGTGTTGTTTTAGTGTGCAAGATCCCAACCAAATATTTCACTTGGTGCAGGAGCCAGAACCCAGCCAACCAGAATTAAGCCTAATTCGGGTCTAGCAAGGATCATCCAACTTTTGTATCAAGAAGTTGGCGCCATCTGTGGGACCTATACACTAAGCTAGAACAAGTTTCTTCTCGATCTCTTTCAATGACGAAAGGACATCCGCAAGGAAATCCCAGGAACACGAATCCTGCGAACCGAAAGTCCACAGGGGACGGGATACTGATACAAATGTTTTGCTATGGGTTCAGATTTAGTTCTCGGTATCTCCTCGAATTGATCACAGCTAAAAGTGGAATAATTGTTCTTGGTGACGAATAGGGGGTTTGGTTTTCTATTCTACTTAAAAAGGTAAATGGATGAAGTAATTAAAGATTTAAACCAAAACAGGTAATGAAATCAAACTTGAATTTAAATAAAACAATTAAATGATCAAACAGAAAAAATACCCTTACTGAAAACTAGCCCTATTCGGAATAAATGGAGATCCGAAATAACAAACTCTATGCGGAATAATAGAAAAACAAGGCTATGCGGAATAAAGTACTACCCGGAATAATGAGACCATGCGGAATATAAAGGCTATCCAGAATACTAATCCTACGCGGAATAAAAGCCTACTCGGAATAAAACTCTATGCGGAATGTGTGTCTATGCGGAATAGTGAAGTCTGCTCGGAATATTGGACAATTCTGAATAAAAATCCTATGCGGAATAAAAATTGACCAAAGCTTACTCGGAATAAGTTCTATTCGGAATATTTTCTATGCGGAATAAATGAGTGCTATGCGGAATATAGAAATATTCCGAATAGGGGACAAAAAAAATGACTATTCGGAATAAACTGGACGAAGAACAGTAAAAGGAACTCAACAACAGGGGAATACGAATTTTTACCAAATCGAGCAAAATAAACAAAAAGGTTTAACCAAATTAACCAACAATCATCTATTAACCACAAGGATCAAATCCCAATCATAAAAACACAAAATCAACAACTTTTTGAAGATCGAACCACCAAAATATCACTTAGAAAACTTTGAATGAAAAGAGAAGATTAACAAGATGAATGTAAATATTATATTGATGATTAACGTAAAGTAAACAAAGGGAAAGATTAAACACTTACAAATTTTAAAGATTCAACAAGAAAATAAAAATCACCAACACCTTAATGGTGTTGGCTTCCTACGAAAGAAAGGAAGAACTGGAAAACTAAAAACTAGGTGCAAATTTTGTGAGGGTGATCTCCTTTTATAGGCTAAGTGGTTGGTTGGTGAGTGGGCTTTCTTCCTCTCTTCTTGTCTTCTCGTCTTTTCAGAAAAGTTGACGTTTTCGATTCTGATTCGGGATTTGTCGACGATTAAATTTAACTCGTCTTTTAATTTCTTCGTTAAATAGACTTGAGTTTCTTCGACATATGTAAATCTTCCATCTTTGGTCCTTTTCTTCGATAAATCTTCAAATAAGCCCATTGACTTCAAATCTTTTGCATCTCTTGGACAATAGACTTCGTCTTGAGTCTTTTTCCTTGATAAAACTCGTGCAATCCCATGTTTTCTTCAGTATTCATCCGATTGACTCTGAAAACACAATAAACAGAAAAACCATGCATAATTCCAAACAAATGATATTAAACACGCGTTTTGGTCTTGTTTTATTAACAAATAGGTGGTAAAAGGATGGGTGTTTTCACACCTATCAAATCCCCTACACTTAACCATTGCCATGCCCTCATGCAATGCTTAGGGATAAAGCAATTTTACATTTTTCTCATAATTAATCAACCTTGGCCTTATTAAAATACTACTAAACAAAAATTAAAGTACTAAGAGAAATTTAAACTTTAAAAGAAACAAAAGGATAGAAAACCATTTTCACTTGAAAATATCTATATGGAAATAACATGAAAAGAGATCAAGGACTTACATTAGAGCTTTGGTGTTGCGAAGATTTATCACCCTCAAGTTTCACGTTCCCCAAACTAAGCTTAAAAACGAGATCATTGTTATTATAAGTTAGCAAATCAAACACTTACACACATGGCTTAATTAAATGCTTAAACTCCCTTATTCCTAGAGGTATCTCTTACATTTTATTTTTGTCTTAGAATGATCATGAAGATGCTTTTTTGGACTTATTTCGATAGTTTATTTAGGCTGAAAGCAAAGTAGGACGATTTGATCAATAGTTAGCTAAAGTACAAAATCTCTTAAAACTGCTTCTCGAGATATCAAAAAGTTCATATCTTGGCATAACTCGGTTCACGATTTGAGACCTCTCTCGCGCCGATATTTGGCATGTACTTCATACTTCATATCTTGAGAGACGTGCTTGAGATAATGGTCTTCTCATCGTTAATAGAGTTTCTTCACTTGGAGACTTTTGAGGGGTACTCCAACTTTGTTGACCACGACTTCATGATTATTTATTCAATCTCTAATTGGGATTTTGAGATACAACGATCTGCCTCCTTTTCGGACTTGGATCTATTTATCCTCATACCTTGTTAGGGTCTTTTCGGATAGACTTCTCCATGATCTTTATGGAAGTTGATTGCTTTTCGTCGTGAGTCTTGATCCTTCATATCGATTTCAGGAATAATGCTTTTCACATCACCTTGGATCTTTAGCAATAAGATTGAATCCTCATGCCTCGTTAGGGCCTTTTCGGACTCACCAATCTTAGCGCCCCTCTTCATAAGTTATGCCTTGGCTATGAACTCTTATCATTACCGAGCAACTTTTAAATGATCTTGGGCTAGAAGCTAAGTAGCTTTTCAAATCATACGACCTTACTTATTGCAGATAAACTATTAGCAAGTGATGGGAGAATAGGCAAATAATTATACCAAGTGAGCTTGTGCAAGAATATCGACTTATAATTGACTCTATCATTTCTCGTTCTCCACAATTTAAAATCCCATGTAATGAGACTCGTGGATGCTTACCCTAATAAACCAATTAAGGTCCATATGGTTAAGGATACTAGCTAGAGTAAACTTGGACAAGTCTATTCGGGTTGAGTCAAAATAATCGCAACGGGCCTAATATGTCAAAGATTTCAAAACTAGCTACACCACTTTATTAAGGGATATGTACATATGAAAGCAACGATAACAATTTAAATTACGACTAAATGGCCAAAGTTAATAAAAAATTTGAAAAATGTTGAAAAAGATGATTTTCCGGTTAAATGAAGGCATTTTCATGGAAAAATCCACTTAAAACTTTGATAGAAGTCCCCCCCACTTAAGATAAACATTGTCCTCAATGTTTAAGCATGTGGGAAAAGTCTCCCCTACACTTATGACATTGTGCACGTTGGTTAAATCAAGTTAAGGGAGGGACGACTAACGTGATCAATTTCAAATGTGAGTATGAAGAATATTGAATCAAGATAGTTGAGAGATAGAACTGGATTTCGGATAACACGGGAGCACGGTTCTTCAAAGATTCCAAGAGTGCACATATCCCTGTAATCACATCACCATACAAACACAAAGAACCTATAGAGGCCCCCCTACACTTAGGTGGTTAAAACGAAAAGGGATAGATACTCGGGTTGCCTCCCGAGGAGCGCTTGTTTTTGATAACCGAGTCACGAGCCTGACTCGACCCAAAATTAGTTCATGGGGAACGTGGTGAGGGATGGAATCATCTTATGAGAGATGTCCTCACCAAAGTACAACTTCACTCGTTGGCCATTCACCTTAAAATTAGGTCCATTAGGTTGAGCGAGCTCGAGAGTACCATATGGAAAAATTTGGGCAATGGTGAATGGGCCGGACCAACGAGATTTCAGCTTGCCCGAAAAGATTTTCAACCGAGAGTTAAAGAGTAAAACTTTGTCTCCAACTTGTAACTCTCGGTTTTTAATCTTAGAGTCGTGAATGAGCTTAGTCTTTTCCTTATAGATCAAAGTATTTTCATAAGCCTCATTACGGAGTTCATTGAGCTCATTGAGTTGGATCTTGCGTAGGTCACTGGCGTTGTTGATATCAAAATTATCCCACTTCAAGGCCCAGTAAGCCTTGTGCTCCAACTCAATGGGGAGGTGGCACGCTTTCCCGTACACGAGACGATATGGTGTACAACCAATCGGAGTCTTGTATGCGGTACGAAAATCCCACAAAGCATCATCAAGTTTATCGGCCCATGAGGCACGATGCTCTCCCACGGTTCTTTCAAGAATTCGCTTTAATCCTCGGTTAGAGATTTCAGCCTGGCCATTAGTTTGTGGGTGGTAGGCGGTGGAAAGACGATGATTGACACCATACTTAGCCATGACTCTTGCGAATTGGTCATTGCAAAAATGAGTCCCGCGATCACTAATAATGGCACGAGGCACACCGAATCTAGCGAACAACGATTTCAAAAAGTTACAAACCACCCTTGCGTCATTATTAGGTAAAGCTTTGGCTTCAACCCACTTTGAAACGTAGTCAACGGCTACAAGGATGTATTTGTTTCCTTTAGATGAAGGGAATGGCCCCATAAAGTCGATACCCCAAACATCAAAGATTTCACATTCTTGAATGAAATTCTGAGGCATCTCGTCATTATGTGTGATCTTGCCTTGTTTTTGGCAAGCATCATATCGTTTAACCATCTCGTGAGCATCACGGTAAATGGTGGGCCAATAAAATCCCGAGTCAAACACTTTTTTGGCGGTGTAGTTGGGACCAAAGTGACCACCGGTGGGTCCTTTGTGGCAAGCGTCAAGGATTTCTAAAGCTGCCGGTCCATCAAAACATCGGCGAATAATCAAATCAGCACATTGTTTGAATAGATACGGTTCATCCCAAAAGTAAGTCTTAATGTCTTTGAAGAACTTCTTCTTTTGTTGGGATGTTAGCCCGTCAACGAGAATTCCACCCGCCAAGTAGTTTGCAATGTCCGCAAACCACAGGGTTTCATCAGGAGTCGAGTTGACAGACATTAAGGTCTCCAGGGGAAAAGAGTCATTGATCTCTTTTTTCGGATGTTCCCCTTGATAAGGATCCTCAAGTCTGCTGAGATGATCCGCGGCTAGGTTTTCAGCTCCTTTTTTATCGCGAATTTCGATTTTAAATTCTTGGAGTAGCAAAACCCAGCGAAGAAGTCTTGGTTTAGAATCTTGTTTAGTTAACAAGTACTTCAACGCGGAATGATCGATATAAATGATTGTGGTGGAAAGGACAAGATAGGGGCGAAATTTTTCAAAGGCATAGACAACAGCTAAAAGCTCTTTTTCGGCTGTCGTGTAATGCAATTGGGCCCCCGTCATTGTCTTGCTAGCATAGTGGATTGGTTGGAAGTGTTTATTCACTCTTTGGCCCAAAACCGCACCAGTAGCAAAGTCGCTAGCATCGCACATCAACTCGAAGGGAAGCTCCCAATTAGGGGTAACCAAGACGGGTGCCTTAGTTAGCTTATCCTTAAGCAAGTTGAAGGCTTCAATACACTCTTTGGAAAAGATAAAAGGAGTATCTTTTTCCAAGAGGTGGGTCATCGGGCGAGCGATTTGAGAAAAATCTTTGATGAATCGACGGTAGAAGCCCGCATGACCGAGAAAACTTCTCACACCCTTCACGGTTGAAGGTGGAGGCAACTTAGAAATAACATCGACTTTAGCACGGTCTACTTCAAGACCGGCTTTGGAGATATTGTGTCCTAGCACGATGCCCTCTTTTACCATAAAATGGCATTTTTACCAATTTAGAACAAGGAGAGCATCTTCACACCGCTTAAACATACGTTCTAAATTGGCAAGGAAAGCAGAGAATGAATCACCATAAACCGAGAAATCATCCATGAATACTTCCATAGTGTCTTCCACCATGTCATGGAAGATAGCCATCATACACCTTTGGAACGTCCCAGGAGCATTACATAAACCAAAAGGCATGCGTTTGTAAGCAAATGTTCCGTAGGGACAAGTGAATGTGGTCTTTTCTTGGTCCTTGGGATCGATGGGAATTTGAAAATACCCGGAGAAACCGTCTAAGAAGCAGTAATAGTCATTACCAGCTAGACGCTCGAGCATTTGATCCATGAAAGGAAGAGGAAAGTGGTCTTTTCTCGTGGCATCATTGAGCTTGCGATAGTCAATACAAACTCTCCACCCAGTAACGAGACGAGTGGGAATCAACTCGTTGTGTTCATTGGGAACAACGGTTATTCCGCCCTTCTTGGGCACACAATGGACGGGACTTACCCAAGGCGAATCCGAGATAGGGTAAATCAAGCCGGCATCAAGAAGTTTGATAACCTCTTGTTTGATGACGTCATGAATGCGAGGATTAACCCTTCTTTGGCTCTGGATCGCGGGTTTAAAGTCATCTTCCATGAGAATCTTGTGAGTACAAAAGTTCGGATCAATCCCGCGGATATCGGAAATTTTCCAAGCAATTGCCTTCTTATGATCTTTAAGCACGGCGATGAGGCTAGATTTTTCGTCTTCTTTCAAGTCCTTCGCGATGATGACGGGCGACTTCTTCTTATCTTCAAGTAACACGTACTCGAGATGGGGCGGCAACTCCTTAAGTTCTAAATCCGGAGGATTTTCGATGGGAGGTGTTTTCAAAGTCGGAGCATCGATAGCAATAACCGTGGGAGATGGTGGGTAAATATTGTCTTCTTTAAGAAGGTTCTCAATGAGGCGAAGATCTTCATCCCAATCGGTGGGAGAATCGTCATTAGCTAAGTTCACATCTCCCATGGTGGCATCCAAATCTTTCTAAAGGAAATCACTTTCTCCAAATAGAGATAGTGATGAATCAATAGAGGAAACGGTCTCAACATTGGGAAGAGAGGTAGGAATACTTTTACAAGCTCTTTGAAGTGTTCTTCACAAGCCTCATCAAGAACGTCAATGCAATTAACACTCTCGTTAGAATAAGGCTGTTTAGAAAGCTTTCCCATGTTGAAGACGACTTTATCGTCACCAACTCTCATGATAAGCTCACCGGCTTCAACATCGATGAGAGTGCGACCGGTCCTCAAGAATGGACGAACAACGATCAATGGCACACGAGGGTCCATGTCATAGTCAACGACGACGAAATCGGCAGGAAAAGTGAATTTGTCGACTCCTACAAAGACGTCTTCGGCTATCCCCACTGGATAAGCAACCGTACGGTTAGCTAATTCCAAAGTCATTTTTGTGGGGACTAGCTCAGGGAGAGATAATTGCTTCCACACACTTAAAGGCATTAAGTTAATACTGGCACCTAAATCGGCTAGGGCCATGCAATTCTCTACTCCCGGGAAGTTACAAGGGATTAAGAAGCGACCTGGATCACCAAGCTTGGTTGGCAATTTCCTTAAGAGTACCGCAGAGCAATTCTCATTAAGTTGGGTGTTAGCAATATCAAGAAGCTTCTCCTTGTCGCTAAGAAGATCTTTGAACATTTTTGCGTACTTAGGCATGTGAGCGAGAGCCTCAGCGAAGGAGATGTTAAAATTCAATTGTTTAAACATTTTAAGAAAGTTTGAAACTTGAATATCATCCTTGCTTTTAGGCTTCTCTTTCCTCAACCTAGATGGATAAGGTATATCGGAAGAAGAGGAAGGCTTTGGGATCGAAGGATCACTCACATCCTTGGGTCGAGGAGGGGTAGAAGTAAGAGGCGGAGAAATTGGGGAAGTAGAAGGATGAGGAATAGGAGCAGGTGACTCGTTCTCCTTAGTCACAATCACCGGTGGAGGTATAGGAAGCTCGGATTCCTTGGTACCTTTTCCACGGCGAGTGGTGATTGCTTTCATCTCCCCTCTTGGATTCACAACGGTGTTACTCGGAAGAGTACCCGAAGAAGAGGATTGATTACCTTGGAAGAAACCAGCCATCATGTTCTTTAAGTCATTCGTTTGACTTGCCAACGTGTTTCCCATATCAGCTCTCAGATCGTTTCCTTGTTTCACCATGTCTGCTTTCAAGTTGAGCAATTCACGCTGGAGATTTTCCACAATCACATCATTGGTCCTCATGTAGGTTTCAACATCTTGGTGTAATGCGGTGGGTTGGTTGGGAGGAGAAGCATGGTATGCGGGTGGTTGATAAGCAGGTTGTTGGTAAACTTTGTTGTTTCTTTGAGGTGGATATGGTTGTTTGTGAGGTGGTATGTATGGTGCACGAGGTTGTTGTTGTTGTTGAGGAGGGCGATTGAGGTTTTGTTGTTGGTTTGGGTTGTTAGGAGGAAAACCGGGTGGTGAGAGATAGTTGTTTTAGCGGTAGCTAAGCAAGTTGCGGTCACCTTGAGGACGAGCTTGATAAGCGGCCGGATGATAGGTACCGTATGTTGCATTCACATTCTCAGAAGGGTAGTCTTGGGTGGCGGTACAAGTGGTGTAAGAGTGAGGACCCCCACAGATTTCACATGGTTGGCTGACAGCATTGACTTGAGCGTTTTTAGCGTTGATGCTGTTGGTGTTGCTGGCGGTTTGGGTAGCAAGCGATTCAAGAAGCACAGTGATTTTGTCAAGTCGCTTGTCGTTATCACTAGTACTAGCACTAGCGCATTGGTCCGCACACTCTTGGTTTGCACACGAGACTTATTCTCAATGATATCCCAAGCGGCATTGGAAGTCTTAACCAAAATATTACCCCCCGAGGCACTATTTAGTGAATCTTGGTCATTCATGCTTAAACCATTGTAAAAAGTATTAATTTGGTGCACTTTGGTAAAACCATGTTGTGTCCATTTTCTTAAAAGATCTTTGAAACGGTCCCAAGATTCACTAAAAGACTCATCGTACTTTTGTTCAAAATTGATAATTTTATTCCGCAAAGCGGTAGTACGAGAGGGTGGGAAAAAGTAGTTGATAAACTTGGTCTCCAAATCCGTCCACGTAAGAATACTTTGTGGCGGTTCCTTAGCAAGCCAATGTCGGGCTTGTCCCTCTAAAGAAAAGGGAAAAAGTTGCAAACGGATTACCTCTTGTGGAACACCATTGAATTTGACTGTATTCGTGAGTTGCAAGAATCTCTTGATGTGGTCATGAGGATCATCAATGGTACGCCCCAAGAATGGTTGAGCAGAGACCATCTGGATAAAACCGGATTTGAGCTCAAAATTGTTGGCTGCAATCGCGGGTATGACAATGGGATCATTATTGCCGTCTACATGTGCTTGCAGAAGTTCAATCATCGGGCGATTGTCTGGTAGAGGCTCATTGTTGAGAAGTGGATTGTTATTGTTGTTGTTATTATTGTTGTTGAGAGGTGGGTTATTGTTGTTGTTTTGTACACCGACCATGTCTAAGTCTTCGAGAGGCTCGGGCTCTTGATAAGACGTTGATCGTGTACGCATGCACCTGCAAAAGAACTAACAAAGCAAGCAATAAATATTTTTGGTTTTTATGGTTTTTTTAATTTTTTGTATTTTTTGAAAATTTTCTATTTTTTAGGGTTTTTGAAAATTTTTATGAAAAAGTAACGTTCACGGTGAACGGATCCCAAAATCCAAGTTCTCACAAAAAATTGGTAATCTTAACGAGAAGAGCCGGCAGCGGCGCCATTTGATACAAATGTTTTGCTATGGGTTCAGATTTGGTTCTCGGTATCTCCTCGAATTGATCACAGCTAAAAGTGGAATAATTTTTCTTGGTGACGAATAGGGGGTTTGGTTTTCTATTCTACTTAAAAAGGTAAATGGATGAAGTAATTAAAGAATTAATCCAAAAAAGGTAATGAAATCAAACTTGAATTTAAATAAAACAATTGAATGATCAAACAGAAAAAATACCCTTACTGAAAACTAGCCCTATTCGGAATAAATGGAGATCCGAAATAACAAGCTCTATGCGGAATAATAGAAAAACAAGGCTATGCGGAATAAAGTACTACCCGGAATAATGAGACCATGCGGAATATAAAGGCTATCCGGAATACTAATCCTACGCGGAATAAAAGCCTACTCGAAATAAAACTCTATGCGGAATGTGGGTCTATGCGGAATAGTGAAGTCTGCTCGGAATATTAGACAATTCGGAATAAAAATCCTATGCGGAATAAAAATTGACCAAAGCTTACTCGGAATAAGTTCTATTCGGAATATTTTCTATGCGGAATAAATGAGTGCTATGCGGAATATAGAAATATTCCGAATATGGGACAAAACAAAATGACTATTCGGAATAGACTGGACGAAGAACAGTAACAGGAACTCAACAACATGGGAATACGAATTTTTACCAAATCGAGCCAAATAAACAAAAAGGTTTAACCAAATTAACCAACAATCATCTATTAACCACAAGGATCAAATCCCAATCATAAAAACACAAAATCAACAACTTTTTGAAGATCGAACCACCAAAATATCACTTAGAAAACTTTGAATGAAAAGAGAAGATTAACAAGATGAATGTGAAGATTATATTGATGATTAACGTAAAGTAAACAAAGGGAAAGATTAAACACTTACAAATTTTAAAGATTCAACAAGAAAATAAAAATCACCAACACCTTAATGGTGTTGGCTTCCTACGAAAGAAAGGAAGAACTAGAAAACTAAAAACTAGGTGCAAATTTTGTGAGGGTGATCTCCTTTTATAGGCTAAGTGGTTGGTTGGTGAGTGGGCTTTCTTCCTATCTTCTTGTCTTCTCGTCTTTTCAGAAAAGTTGACGTTTTCGATTCTGATTCGGGATTTGTCGACGATTAAATTCAACTCGTCTTTTAATTTCTTCGTTAAATAGACTTGAGTTTCTTCGACATATGTAAATCTTCCATCTTTGGTCCTTTTCTTCGATAAATCTTCAAATAAGCCCATTGACTTCAAATCTTTTGCATCTCTTGGACAATAGACTTCGTCTTGAGTCTTTTTCCTTGATAAAACCCGTGCAATCCCATGTTTTCTTCAGTATTCATCTGGTTGACTCTGAAAACACAATAAACACAAAAACTACGCATAATTCCAAACAAATGATATTAAACACGCGTTTTGGTCTTGTTTTAGTAAGAAATAGGTGGTAAAAAGATGGGTGTTTTCACACCTATCAAATACTCATTCCCACTGCGTCCTCTAGCAACCAAACTGGTGGACCAAATAACCGAAGTGTTTTTCAGTCCATGGGTGTGATAGGCACGTCCGCTATCACCCCACCACCTACCTCGACCTTGGACAACCCTGATCCAGGGAACGCGCCTAAGCCCCCTAACAAGGAGCCGCGCAGGCCAGCGACCGAGGAAGAAGTGGAAGTCGAACCACTTAGTGAGGAAGACCTCGCTCGAGTTCTCACGCAGACTTCGAGAGGATCGTCCCAGGAATCGCGTCCGGGTTAAACCTAGGTAGGAACCTCCAATCTAGGCTCACCTTTGGCAGGGCTGCATTCGGCACCTCTCCTCAGACTCAAAGGAAGAAGAGGGCACGGCCCCAGGAACGAAACTTCTTTGAGGAAACCCCTCAACCTCGGAATGTGTTCGAGCGCATAGGGGATCGTGTTATGCAGGAACTACTACAATCTCGTGAAGAAGGAGATAGATCCGATGACTCAGCCGAACGGCCGGACCTGGAATTAACCAGGAACAATCGTCGCACAAGTGTGTGGGATAGGATGAATACCAGGAAAAAGGCTCCTAGCTCTTCTCATAGAGAGGATCCTTTACCAAAAGTAGGGCACCGCCCCTTCCCCCGGTCCATCAGGAGAGGATTCGGATGACCATCCACCCAAGTGTCGCCGACCTAGGCGTACTCCTCCACCGCCGCCAGACGATGAAGGGTACTATGGTATTATCGTGAGGCGAAAGAGGAAGATCTATCCCGCCCATGGTGTGATCCTAATCTCACCCGTCCATGGTGTGATCCCAGGGAAGATCCTTTTACTCTTCGCATACGGAATTACTCAGAGGATAAAAAGCGTCGCATGCCGGCGTGCGTCAAGACTTATGATGGGTCTGGTGATCTGGATGATCACCTAAAGATATTTGACACGCAGGCGAAAATCGAACGATGTCCCATGCCTATATTGTGCCAGATGTTCAATTCAACCTTGATCGGCGATGCTCGTGATTGGTTTGAGGGACTTCCTCCCCGAAGCATTGATAGCTTCACCGAACTGCGTACTGCGTTCAAAAACAATTATACTCAGCGAAAGAAGTATAATTGGGACCCGGTCTCATTGGCAACCGTCAAGCAACGGCCTGGTGAATCTACGGAGGCCTTAACCGAACGCTTCAATGATGAGTGCACGCGCACAAAGACAATGTCGGAACTCCTAAAAATTTCTGATTATATGCATGCCATAACAGACAGGGAATTAATTAGACGGCTCAACGACAAGCGACCAGAGAGGTATGACGACCTCATGGAAAGGGTCCGGAACTTTATAGAAGGATAAACCGCGGTAGCCGCGGCCTATCCTACAAAGGGAAACAACTATCGGTCAAACGACCAGTCCAGGAGACAGTCGGGTTGTCAAAACAACCAAAGTAGTGGAAGGGGCTCGGACTACAAGAGCCAGAACAAAGGAGGGCGGTCGGAGGACAAGTTCACCCCCTTAAAAATGTCTTACCGGGAGATCCTGCTGACATAACGGGCCAACTTCCCGAGACCTCCCCTAATGACGACTCCGGTGGACCGTCGTCAGGGAAATCGCTTCTGCGAATTCCACAACGACAAGGGCCACGACACGAAGGTATGTATCCAGCTCAAGAAGCACATCGAGTCACTGATCAAGTCAGGCAAACTCAAACATTTGGTCAAGGATTGGGAGGACGAAAAGGATAAACAAGAAGCACGATAAGAAGAATCCCCAAAAGGACAAACCTTTGATTATATATATGATCCAATCATGGCAGCACCGCACAAAGCAGAAAATTAGTCAAATAATTTCATGAGGCAGAGATATCTCATTCCCTCCCACTACGGCAAACGACGTGACCGATGCCCCTCTCACGATTGAGGTAAGCATTGGAACACACAATGTTCACCGTATGTATGTGGATGGAGGGTCATCGGCGGAAGTACTATACGAACACTGTTTCATACAGCTACGACCAGAAATATGAAGCCAATTAGTACCAGCCACGTCGCCGCTCATCGGCTTTAGTGGAGACATCATCTGGCCAATAGGACAGCTGTGTCTGCTAGTAACCATTGGGAATGAAGAACATTCCACCATGGCGTGGATGAACTTTATGGTGATACGCTCACACTCTCCATACAATGGAATAATAGGAAGACCAGGTATCTTAGCCATACGAGCAGTACCATCAACAGCTCACGGAATGATTAAATTCCCTGTGGAAGGAGAAATTGTCATCCGAATGTCATGACGTGGCAACACCGGTCCTACCGGTCCCCGCCAAGGAAGGATCACCACCCCCAACTGGAAGGTGGCAATCCATCCTGATTATCCGGAACAAGAGGTGTCCATAGGAGGAACGCTCTCGGATAGCGGCAAGAGGGCCATGTGCTCTCTTCTGAAAGCAAACTTGGATGTATTCGCATGGGAGCCCAAGCATATGACGGGTGTGCCTCCTGCGATAGCAGAACATAAAATCCAAATCCGCCAGGGATATCCTCCCGATAAGCAAAAGAAGCATGGTCAAACACCAGAACGCAGCCAGGTAATACTGGATGAAGTACGGAAATTAGTGGATGCAGGAATTATGCGCGAGGTATACTACCATGAGTGGTTATCCAACCCGGTCATGGTTAAGAAGCATGACGCGAGCTGGCGCATGTGTGTTGACTTCATAGACCTGAACAAAGCCTGGCCACAGGATTGCTATCCGTTACCAGAGATTGATTGGAAGGTGGAATCCCTATGTGGATATCCTTTTAAGTGCTTCTTAGACGCATATAAAGGATACCACCAGATCCAGATGGCGGAGGAGGACGCGGAGAAGATGGCGTTTCATACCAGTCAGGGCGTATACTGTTATACAAAATGCCATTCGGACTGAAGAACGCCGGGGCAACATATCAGCGACTTGTTGATAAAGGCTTCGACCCACAGATAGGCCGCAACCTTGAGGTCTACATTGATGATCTAGTCATCAAAAGTCATACGGAGGAGGCACTTCTCCGTGACGTCCAAGAGACGTTTGACACATTGAGGAGGATTAATATGAAACTGAATCCGAAAAATGCATGTTTAGGGCAACTGAAGGGATGTTCCTTGGATGCATCATCGATCCAAATGGGATAAAACCTTGCCAAGAAAAGACGGACACGGTGATACAGTTACCGTCTCCTCAGACGCGAAAAGATGTACAATCATTAAATGGAAAGCTGGCCGGGCTAAACAGGTTCTTGTCGAAATCCGCGGAGAAGTCACTCCCCTTATTCAAAACACTCAAGAAGTGTATCAAGAAGGGATATTTCCGTTGGACAAAGTAAGTTGAAGAAGCTTTTGGTCAGCTTAAACAACACCTCGCAGCTCTTCCCATGCTAGTGGCACCCCGACCTAAGGAAGAGCTCATCATGTACCTGTCGGCTACACATGGAGAAATAAGTGCGGTACTTATGACGGATAGGGACACAGTCCAAACTCCGGTCTACTTCATAAGTAAAACACCACAAGGGCCGGAGTTGAATTATTCCTCTATGGAGAAATTGGTTTTGGCATTAGTATTCTCCACAAAACGGTTACGCCGGTACTTTCAGGTGCACCCAATTGTGGTTATTACCGATCAACCAATAAAACAAATCATCTCAAAACAAGACGTGGCCGGCAGGTTACAGAAGTGGAGCATTGATACATAGATTTTGGTGTGGTGAAAAAGTTCGAATCTCGGAATCCTCTCGAATTGATCTCAGTTAAAAGTGGAATGATTTGTTCTTGGTGACAAAAAGTGGATTTGGTTTTCTATTCTACTAAACAGGTAAGTAAATAAAATGGTAATGAAGTAAACTTAAAACAAGCAACAAATAATAATCTGAAAAATAACTCTTACTGAAGAAGACCCTATGCGGAATAAAACACCATTCGGAATGTTGGCCTTTATGCGGAATATATGTCTTATTCGGAAAACTTGCTTCATGCGGAAAACTAATGCTATTCGGAATATAAAACTCTATGCGGAAAGATGGCTATTCGGAAAATATTGTCTATGCGGAAAATACTCTCATTCGGAAAAACATGCCTATTCGGAAAGATTACTCTACTCGGAAAAATGATGCTATTCGGAAAGTACTGCTCTATGCGGAAAAAAATTGTCTTACTCGGAAAACGTGCCCTATTCGAAAAATGACTGCTATTCGGAAAGAAAAACTCTATTCGGAAAGATGAACCCTATGCGGAATAATATGATCTATGCGGAATAATAAGCTTACTCGGAAAACTGGGCTCATGCGGAATATATGAAATATTCCGAGTAACAGAAATGAAAACACCCCTATTCGGAATATTGGAAAGATTCCGAATAAGGGAAACACAAACTCTCCTATTCGGAAAGTTTGGCTCGTTCGGAAAATCCTGGGTAACGAAGAACAGTAACAGCAACAAGTAAACAGGGGACACGGTTTTTACCCAAAATCAAACTAAATACTCAAAAAGGTTTCACCAAATTAAATACAAATCATTTAAACATCATAAGAAACAAATCCCACCAATAAAAACACTAAATCAACAACTTTTTAAGATCAAACTAAAATCAAATAAAAAACTCAAGAACTTGTAATAGATGATGATGAAGAACAAAATAAATAGAAAGATGGAATAGATTGATTAATGAAAAAGTAACAAGGTTAATGATTAAAGATTACAAGATGAAAAGAAAAAGATGAAAATCACCAAACTCCCTAATGGAGTTGGTGATGGGACGAACAATGCCTGGGAAAGAAAGAAAAAAATGAACTAACTCCCTAATTGTGTGAAGGGAAAGACTATTTATACTCCTAGTGGTTGGTTGGTGAGTGGGCTTTCTCCCTTTCTTCTTGTCTTCTCGTCTTTTCAGAAAAGTTGACGTTTTCGGTTCTGATTCGGGATTTGTCGTCGATTAAATCCAACTCGTCTTTTAATTTCTTCGTTAAATAGACTCGAGTTTCTTCGACTTATGAAAATCTTCCGTCTTTAGTCCTTTTCTTCGATAAATCTTCGAATAGGCTCAGTGACTTCAAATCTTTTGCACGTCTTGGACAATAGACTTTATCTTGAGTCTTCTCCCTTGCTAAAACCCGTGCAATCCCATGTTTTCTTTAATATTTATCCGGTTAGCTCTGAAAACATAATAAACACAAAAACCACGCATAATTCCAAACAAATGATATTAAATACGTGTTTTGGTCTTGTTTTAGCCAGAATTAAGTGATAAAAGGATGGGTGTTTACACACCTATCAAATCCCCTACACTTAACCATTGCCATGCCCTCATGCAATGCTTAGTGATAAAGCAATTTTACATTTTTCTCATAATCAATCAACCTTGGCCTTATTCAAACTCTACCAAAATACTAAGAGAACTTAAAACTTTAAAATAAACAAAAGGATGGAAATAACTTGTAAAGAAATCAAGGACTTACATTAGGGCTTTGGTGTTGCGAAGATTTATCACCCTCAAGTTTCACGTTCCCCAAACTAAGCTTAAAAACGAGATCATTGTTATTATAAGTTAGTAAATCAAACACTTACACACATGGCTTAATTAAATGCTTAAACTCCCTTATTCCTAGGTGTATCTCTTATATTTTATTTTTGTCTTAGAATGATCATGAAGATGCATTTTTGGACTTATTTCGATAGTTTATTAGGGCTGAAAGCAAAGTAGGACGATTTGATCAATAGTTAGCTAAAGGACAAAATCTCTTAAAACTGCTTCTCGGGATATCAAAAAGTTCATATCTTGGCATAACTTGGTTCACGATTTGAGACCTTTCTCGGGCCGATATTTGGCATGTACTTCACACTTCATATCTTCGAGAGACGTTCTTGAGATAATGGTCTTCTCATCATAATAGAGTTTCTTCACTTGGAGACTTTTGAGGGGTACTCTAACTTTGTTGACCACGACTTCATGATTATTTCTTCAATCTCTAATTGGGATTTTGAGATACAACGATCCGCCTCCTTTTCGGACTTGGATCTATTTATCCTCATACCTTGTTAGGGTCTTTTCGGATAGACTTCTCCATGATCTTTATGGGAGTTGATTGCTTTTCGTCGTGAGTCTTGATCCTTCATATTGATTTTGGGAATAATGCTTTTCACATCACTTTGGATCTTCAGCAATAAAATTGAATCCTCATGCCTTGTTAGGGCCTTTTCGGACTCGCCAATCTTCGCACCCCGCTTCATAAGTTATGCCTTGGCTATGAACTCTTATCATTACCGAGCAACTTTTAAACGATCTTGGGCTAGAAGCTAAGTAACTTTTCAAATCGTAAGACCTTACTTATTGCAGATAAATTATTAGCAAGTGATGGGAGAATAGGCAAATAATTACACCAAGTGAGCTTGCGCAAGAATACCGACTTATAATTGACTCTATCATTTCTCGTCCTCCACAATTTAAAATCTCAAATAATGAGACTCGTGGACACTTAGCCTAATAAACCAATTAAGGTCTACATGGTTAAGGATACTAGCTAGAATAAACTTGGATAAGTCTATTCGGGTTGAGTCAAAATAAACGCAACGGGCCTAATAGATCTAAGATTTCAAAACTAGCTACACCATTTTATTAATATTTTTGACTTTATTGCGGAATATATACATATGAAAGCAACGATAAAAATTTAAAAATTACAACTAAATGGCCAAAGTTAATAAAAAATTTGAAAAATGCTGAAAAATAGGATTTTCCGGTTAAATGAAGGCATTTTCATGGAAAAGTCCACTTAAAACTTCGATAGAAGTCTCCCCTACACTTAAGATAAACATTGTCCTCAATGTTTAAGCATGTGGGAAAAAATCTCCCCTACACTTATGACATTGTGCACGTTGGTTAACTCAAGTTAAGGAAGAGACGACTAAAGTGATCAATATCAAATGTGAGAATGAAGAAAATTGAATCACGATAGTTGAGAGATAGAACCGGATTTCGGATAACACGGGAGCACGGTTCTTCAAAGTTTTCAAGATTGCAGTAATCCCTGTAAGCACATCACCACACAAACACAAATGACCAAAATAGGTCCTCCCCTACACTTAGGGGGTTAAAGGGATAGATACTCGGGCTGCCTCCCGAGGAGCGCTTGTTTTTGATAACCGAGTCACGAGCCTGACTCGACCCAAATTCAGTTTATGGGGAACGTGGTGAGGGATGGAATCACCTCGTGAGAGGTGTCCTCACCAAAGTACAACTTCACTCGTTGGCCATTCACCTTAAAATTTGGTCCATTAGGTTGAGCGAGCTCGAGAGTACCATATGGAAAAATTTGGGCGATGGTGAATGGGCCGGACCAACGAGATTTGAGCTTGCCCGAAAAGATTTTCAACCGAGAGTTAAAAAGTAAGACTTTGTCTCCAACATGGAACTCTCGGTTTTTGATCTTGGAGTCGTGAATGAGCTTAGTCCTTTCCTTATAGATCAAAGAATTTTCATAAGCCTCATTCCGAAGTTCATTGAGCTCATTGAGTTGGATCTTGCGTAGGTCACCGGCTTTGTTTATATCAAAATTAGCCCACTTCAAGGCCCAATAGGCCTTGTGCTCCAACTCAATGGGGAGGTGGCACGCTTTCCCGTACACAAGACGATAAGGCGTACAGCCGATCGGGGTCTTGTAAGCAGTACGAAAAGCCCACAAAGCATCATCGAGTTTATCAGCCCATGCGGCACGATGCTCTCCCACGGTTCTTTCAAGAATTCGCTTAAGACCTCGGTTGGATATTTCAGCCTGGCCATTAGTTTGTGGGTGGTAGGCTGTGGAAAGACGATGATTTACACCGTACTTAGCCATGACTCTAGCAAATTGGTCATTGCAGAAATGAGTCCCACGATCACTAATAATGGCGCGAGGGACACCGAAGCGAGCGAATAGAGCTTTCAAAAAGTTACAAACCACCCTTGCGTCATTAGTAGGCAAAGCTTTGGCTTCAACCCACTTTGAAACGTAGTCAACGGCTACAAGGATGTATTTGTTTCCTTTAGAAGAAGGGAACGACCCCATAAAGTCGATACCCCAAACATCAAAAATTTCACACTCTTGAATGAAATTCTGAGGCATCTCGTCTTTATGTGTGATTTTGCCTTGCTTTTGGCAAACATCACATTTTTTAACCATATCGTGAGCGTCACGATAGATGGAGGGCCAATAAAATCCCGAATCAAACACTTTCTTAGCGGTGTAGTTGGGACCAAAGTGACCACCGGTGGGTCCTTTGTGGCAAGCATCAAGGATGTCCGACACTGCCGGTCCATCAACACATCGGCGAATTATCAGATCAGCACATTGTTTGAATAGGTAAGGGTCGTCCCAAAAGTAAGTCTTAATATCGGTAAAGAACTTCTTCTTTTGCTGGGACGTCAACCCTTCCTTGAGAATTCCACCCGCCAAGTAGTTTGCAAAGTCCGCAAACCACGGGGTTTCATTCGGCTTCGAGTTTATAGACATTAAGGTCTCCAAGGGAAAAGAATCATTGATTTCTTTAGTCGGATGATCCCCTTGGTATGGATCCTCAAGTCTACTAAGATGGTCCGCGGCTAAGTTTTCTGCTCCTTTTTTATCGCGGATGTCGATTTTAAATTCCTGGAGCAGCAAAACCCAGCGAAGAAGTCTTGGTTTGGAATCTTGCTTTGTCAACAAGTACTTCAACGCGGAATGATCGGTGTACACAATGGTGGTAGAAAGGACAAGATAGGGGCGGAATTTTTCAAAAGCATAGACAACAGCTAAAAGCTCTTTTTTGGTTGTCGTATAATGCAATTGTGCCCCAGTCATTGTCTTGCTAGCGTAATGGATCGGTTGGAAGTGTTTGTTCACTCTTTGTCCAAGAACCGCTCCAATAGCAAAATCACTAGCATCGCACATCAACTCAAAAGGCAGCTCCCAATTAGGGGTAACCAAGACGGGTGCCTTAGTTAGCTTATCCTTAAGCGAGTTGAAGGCTTCAAGGCACTCTTTGGAAAAGATAAAAGGAGTATCTTTTTCCAAGAGGTGGGTCATCGGGCGAGCGATTTGAGAAAAGTCTTTGATAAATCGACGGTAGAAGCCCGCATGACCCAAGAAACTTCTCACATCCTTCACAGTGGAAGGTGGAGGCAACTTTGCTATAACATCAACTTTAGCACGGTCTACTTCCAGACCGGCTTTCGAAATCTTATGTCCAAGCACAACGCCTTCTTTTACCATAAAATGGCATTTTTCCCAATTTAGAACAAGGCGAGTGTCTTCACACCGCTTTAGCATACGTTCTAAATTGGCAAGGCAAGCAGAGAAGGAATCCCCGAAGACCGAGAAATCATCCATGAAGACTTCCATGGTTTGTTCAACCATGTCATGGAAGATAGCTAACATACACCTTTGGAAAGTCCCTGGCGCATTACATAAGCCAAAAGGCATTCTTTTGTAAGCGAAAGTGCCATAGGGACAAGTGAATGTAGTCTTCTCTTGATCTTGGGGATCGATGGGTATTTGAAAATAACCCGAGAAACCATCAAGAAAGCAGTAATATTCATTACCGGCTAATCGTTCAAGCATTTGGTCCATGAAAGGTAGAGGGAAATGATCCTTTCTCGTGGCATCATTGAGTTTGCGGTAGTCTATACAAACTCTCCACCCAGTAACGAGACGAGTGGGAATCAACTCGTTGTGTTCATTGGGAACAACGGTTATTCCGCCCTTCTTGGGCACACAATGGATTGGACTAACCCACGGGGAATCCGAAATAGGGTAAATCATACCCGCATCAAGAAGTTTGATAACCTCTGTTTTAATGACTTCATGTATTTTTGGATTCACCCTTCGTTGGCTTTGAATAGTGGGCTTGAAGTCGTCCTCCATGAGAATTTTGTGCGTGCAGAAGTGAGGATCAATTCCACGAATATCCGAAATCTTCCAAGCAATAGCCTTCTTATGATTCTTCAGCACGGCGACGAGGCGAGACTTCTCTTCATCTTTCAAATCCTTCGCAATAATGACGGGCGACTTCTTGTTGTCGTCAAGGAACACATACTCGAGATGTGGCGGCAACTCCTTAAGTTCCAAATCCGGAGGATTTTCGACGGGAGGCGTTTTCAAAGTCGGAGTATCGATAGCAATGACCGTGGGAGATGGAGGCGAAGGATTGTCTTCAGTGAGAAGATTGTCAAAGAAACTCATGTCTTCATCCCCCTCGGTGGGAGAATCATTAGTAGCTAAATTCGCATCTCCCATGGTAGCTTCAAGATTGTTCCAGAATAAATCACTATCTCCAAATAGAGACAACGATGAATCAATAGAGGACACGGTCTCAACAGTGGGAAGAGAGGTAGGGATACTTTTGCAAGCATCATTAAAGTGTTCTTCACAAGCCTCATCAAGAACGTCAATACAATTAACGCTCTCATATGAATAAGGTTGTTTAGACAACTTTCCCATGTTGAAGACTACTTTGTCGTCACCCACTCTCATGATAAGCTCACCGGCTTCAACATCAATGAGAGTGCGACCGGTCCTAAGGAATGGACGACCAACAATAAGTGGTACACGAGGGTCCATCTCGTAGTCGACGACAACAAAATCAGCAGGAAAGGTGAATTTGTCGACTCCTACAATGACATCTTCGGCTATCCCCACTGGATAAGCAACCGTACGGTTGGCCAATTCCAAAGTCATTTTAGTGGGGACTAGCTCTGGGAGAGATAATTGCTTCCAAACACTTAGAGGCATGAGATTAATACTGGAACCTAGATCGGCTAGGGCCATGCAATTCTCTACTCCCGGGAAATTGCAAGGGATAAGAAAACGACCTGGATCACCAAGCTTGGTTGGCAATTTCCTTAAGAGCACTGCAGAGCAGTTCTCATTAAGTTGGGTGTTGGCAATGTCGAGGAGCTTTTCCTTGTCGCTCAGAAGGTCTTTAAACATTTTAGCATACTTGGGCATGTGAGCGAGAGCCTCAGCGAAGGAGATATTGAAATTCAGTTGTTTAAACATTTTAAGAAAGTTAGAAACCTGAATATCATCCTTGCTCTTTTGCTTCTCTTTCCTCAACCTTGAAGGATAAGGTATATTGGAAGAAGAGGAAGGCTTTAGGGGAATAGGGTCACTCACAACCACGGGTGGAGGAGGGGTAGAAAGAAGAGGTGGAGAAATTGGGGAAGAAAAAGGAGGAGGAATAGGAGCAGGCGACTCGTTCTCCTTAGTCACAACCACCGGTGGGGGTATAGGAAGCTCGGGTTCCTTGGTACCTTTACCACTTCGAGTGGTGATTGCTTTCATCTCCCCTCTTGGGTTCGCAACGGTGTTACTCGGAAGAGTACCCGAAGAAGAGGGTTGACTACTTTGGAAGAAACTAGCCATCATGTTCCTCAAGTCATTCGTCTGACTATCCAACGTGTTCCGCATATCGGCTCTCAAATCATTTCCTTGCTTGACCAAGTCGGCTTTCAGGTTGAGCACTTCTCTCTGAAGATTTCCCACTATCGCATCGTTAGTCCTCATATAAGTTTCCACTTCTTGGTGAAGAGCGGTGGGTTGGTTGGGAGGAGCATTGTATGCAGGTGGTTGGTAAGCAGGTTGTTGGTAGACTTGATTGTTTCTTTGAGGTGGTTGTTGTTGCTTGTGAGGTGGGATGTATGGTTGTCGAGGCTGTTGTTGTTGTTGAGGAAGGCGGTTAAGGTTTTGTTGTTGGTTTGTGTTGGTAGGAGGAAAGCCAGGTGGTGAAAGATAGTTGTTGTTGCGATAGCTAAGCAAGTTACGGTCACCTTGCGGTTTAGCTTGATAAGCAGGTTGTTGGTAGGTGCCATATGCCGCATTCACATTCTCAGCAGGGTAATCTTGGGTGGCGGTACAAGATGTGTAAGAGTGGGGACCACCGCATCTCTCACAAGGTTGGCTGACAGCGTTGACTTGTGCGTTCTTAGCGTTGTTGCTGTTGTTGTTGCTGACGGTGTGGGTGACAAGCGATTCAAGAAGCGTAGTGATTTTGTCTAATCGCTTGTCGCTGTCATTAGTGCTAGCACTAGCAACATTGGTCCTAACGCTCTTGGTTTGCACACGAGATTTGTTCTCAATGATGTCCCAAGCAGCAT
Source organism: Glebionis coronaria (assembly GCA_025667525.1). Taxonomy (NCBI): domain Eukaryota; kingdom Viridiplantae; phylum Streptophyta; class Magnoliopsida; order Asterales; family Asteraceae; genus Glebionis; species Glebionis coronaria. Next base: position 336,122,715 of record CM046876.1, on the reverse strand, counting down.
TGGAAGTCTTAGCCAATAAATTACCCCCTGAGGCACAATTCAGTGAATCTTGGTCACTCATGCTTAAACCATTGTAAAAAGTATTGATTTGATGTACTTTGGTAAAACCATGTTGTGGGCATTTTCTTAAAAGATCTTTAAAACGATCCCAAGATTCACTGAATGACTCATCGTACTTTTGTTCAAAGTTTATAATCTCATTCCGCAAAGCGGTAGTACGAGAGGGTGGAAAAAAGTAGTTAATGAACTTTGTTTCCAAATCCGTCCACGAGAGAATACTCTGTGGCGGTTCCTTAGCAAGCCAATGCCGGGCTTGTCCCTCTAAAGAAAAGGGAAAAAGTTGTAACCTTATCACCTCCTGTGGAACTCCATTGAATTTGACCGTGTTGGTGAGTTGTAGAAATCTCTTGATATGGTCATGTGGGTCATCAATGGTTCGTCCCAAGAATGGCTGAGCGGAGACCATCTGGATAAAGCCTGACTTGAGCTCGAAATTGTTGGCGGCAATTGGTGGTATAACAATTGGATCCGTGTTGCCATCGACATGAGCTTGCAGCAGTTCAATCATTGGGCGATTATCCGGAAGGTGCTCATTGTTGTTGTTATTCATGTTGTTGAAAGGCGGGTTGTTGTTGTTATTATTGTTGTTCGGAGGTGGTATGTTATTGTTGTTTTGTACACCAGCCATGTCTAAGTTATCGAGAGGCTCGGGCTCTTGATAAGACGTGGATCGAGTGCGCATACACCTGCAAAAGAACGAACAAACAAAAGCAAAGCAAAAATATTTTTGGTTTTTATTGTTTTTTAATTTTTAGGATTTTTGAAAATTTTGTATTTTTTGGTTGTTTTTGAAAAATTTTTATGAAAAAGTAACGTTCACGGGGAACGGATCCCAAAATCCAAGTTCTACAAAAAACTTTTGATCTTAACGAGAGGAGCCGGCAGCGGCGCCATTTGATACATAGATTTTGGTGTGGTGAAAAAGTTCGAATCTCGGAATCCTCTCGAATTGATCTCAGTTAAAAGTGGAATGATTTGTTCTTGGTGACAAAAAGTGGATTTGGTTTTCTATTCTACTAAACAGGTAAGTAAATAAAATGGTAATGAAGTAAACTTAAAACAAGCAACAAATAATAATCTGAAAAATAACTCTTACTGAAGAAGACCCTATGCGGAATAAAACACCATTCGGAATGTTGGCCTTTATGCGGAATATATGTCTTATTCGGAAAACTTGCTTCATGCGGAAAACTAATGCTATTCGGAATATAAAACTCTATGCGGAAAGATGGCTATTCGGAAAATATTGTCTATGCGGAAAATACTATCATTCGGAAAAACATGCCTATTTGGAAAGATTACTCTACTCGGAAAAATGATGCTATTCGGAAAGTACTGCTCTATGCGGAAAAAAATTGTCTTACTCGGAAAACGTGCCCTATTCGGAAAATGACTGCTATTCGGAAAGAAAAACTCTATTCGGAAAGATGAACCCTATGCGGAATAATATGATCTATGCCGAATAATAAGCTTACTCGGAAAACTGGGCTCATGCGGAATATATGAAATATTCCGAGTAACAGAAATGAAAACACCCCTATTCGGAATATTGGAAAGATTCCGAATAAGGGAAACACAAACTCTCCTATTCGGAAAGTTTGGCTCGTTCGGAAAATCCTGGGTAACGAAGAACAGTAACAGCAACAAGTAAACAGGGGACACGGTTTTTACCCAAAATCAAACTAAATACTCAAAAAGGTTTCACCAAATTAAATACAAATCATTTAAACATCATAAGAAACAAATCCCACCAATAAAAACACTAAATCAACAACTTTTTAAGATCAAACTAAAATCAAATAAAAAACTCAAGAACTTGTAATAGATGATGATGAAGAACAAAATAAATAGAAAGATGGAATAGATTGATTAATGAAAAAGTAACAAGGTTAATGATTAAAGATTACAAGATGAAAAGAAAAAGATGAAAATCACCAAACTCCCTAATGGAGTTGGTGATGGGACGAACAATGCCTGGGAAAGAAAGAAAAAAATGAACTAACTCCCTAATTGTGTGAAGGGAAAGACTATTTATACTCCTAGTGGTTGGTTGGTGAGTGGGCTTTCTCCCTTTCTTCTTGTCTTCTCGTCTTTTCAGAAAAGTTGACGTTTTCGGTTCTGATTCGGGATTTGTCGTCGATTAAATCCAACTCGTCTTTTAATTTCTTCGTTAAATAGACTCGAGTTTCTTCGACTTATGAAAATCTTCCGTCTTTAGTCCTTTTCTTCGATAAATCTTCGAATAGGCTCAGTGACTTCAAATCTTTTGCACGTCTTGGACAATAGACTTTATCTTGAGTCTTATTCCTTGCTAAAACCCGTGCAATCCCATGTTTTCTTTAATATTTATCCGGTTAGCTCTGAAAACATAATAAACACAAAAACCACGCATAATTCCAAACAAATGATATTAAATACGTGTTTTGGTCTTGTTTTAGCCAGAATTAAGTGATAAAAGGATGGGTGTTTACACACCTATCAAGCATTCTGCTAGGAGAGCATAACATCTCCTATAGACCAAGGACCGCGGTCAAAGGCCAAATCTTGGCAGACTTCTTGGTTGAGAAGCCAGATTAGGACGGATCAGTAATACAAAGAGAGGAAGCTCCAGCGAAACCATGGGTATTATTCACTGACAGATCCTCGTGCACGGACGAATCAGGAGATGGTCTCATCCTTACGAATCTGGAAGGAATGGATATTACATACGCCCTGCGCTTTGAGTTCACAACCACAAAAAATGAGGCAGAATATGAAGCGCTGATTGCGGGTTTAAAAATCACCGCTAGAATGGGAGTCCGCAACCTTGAGGCCTACGTAGACTCACGGCTTGTCGCGAACCACATTCTATGGGGTTACGTAGCCAAGGAGGACAACATGGTTCGATACTTGGAGAAAGTTAAGTCGCTCATCGCTACTTTCAGCAAGTTTTCTATCAAACAGGTACCAAGAGGTGAAAACAAGAAGGCGGACACTCTTAGCAAGATTGCGTCTACAAGTTTCGCCCACTTATCCAAGCAAGTCTTGGTAGAAATACTAAAGGAAAAGTCTATAACGGAAGGGGAAGTCACAGCTATAGTTAAGGAAGAGGGACCTACAAAGATGACCCCGATCATCAACTATTTAATTGACGAAACCCTTCCGGATGAGGAAAAGGCGGCACGGCGTATCAGAAGGAAGTCGCAGCACTTTGAGCTTCGAGAAGGTATTCTTTACAAGCGTTATTTCTTATAGCCGTGGTTGCAGTGTGTTGGGCCGCGCCAGGCTACTTATGTGATCAGTGAGATACATGAAGGGCTATGCGGTATACACGCAGGTCCCTGATCCGTAGTGGCACGAGCTCAACGCACAGGATATGATTGGCCTACTATGCATAGGGATGGAAGCGACATGATTCGTAAATGCAGTGATTGCCAAGTGCACAGACCAGTACCGCGACATCCGCAGCAGGAACTGACACCCATTACATCCCCATGGCCATTCTATAAGTGGGGGATTGACATTGTAGGACCTTTCATTGTAGCTGCAGGGGGAGTTAAGTTCTTGATCGTCGCAATGGACTACTTTACACGATGGATAGAAGCTAAAGTAGTTAAATCTATTACAGGCAAACAGGTTAAAAAGTTTTTTTGGGAAAACATCGTGTGTCGTTTTGGCTTGCCAGGAGAAATCATCTCGGACAACGGGAAGCAGTTCACGGATAATCCATTCAATGACTGGTGCGCAACATTGACTATCACGCGGAGCTTCGCATTTGTTAAGCACCCGCAGACAAATGGTCTTGTGGAACAGGCAAATAGAATCTTAGGTGAAGGCATCAAGGCACGCCTGGATGAACGATGTGCCAAATGGGTAGATGAGCTGCCACATGTTCAATGGGCACATAGGACTATGATTAAAACAGCCAATGGGGACACTCTATTCGCGCTGGCCTACGGGACTGAAGCTGTTATACCAGCAGAAGTTAGAATGCCGACCATCCGCACAGCGGAGGTTAATGTTGTCACGAATGACGAGCAACTCCGGATTAATCTGGACTTATTGGAGGAAAAAAGAGAAATAGCGGCTATCAATGAGGCCAAGTACAAGGCACGGATGAAGGCTTATTATGACGCCAAGGTTAAAGGTGTTTCTTTTCGACCAGGAGATATTTTTTATCGTGCCAACGAGGCAAGTCGAACGGAGAATACAGGAAAGTTGGGCCCCAAGTGGGAAGGACCGTACGAGGTTACGGAAGCCTTAGGACGGCGCGCTTACAAGTTGCGTAACATGGATGGCCGCGACCTGGAACGCACATGGAATATCTTCAATCTTAAAAGATGCTATCAAGGCTACGGCTTCCGCATGGACACTTCGCTATAGTTGGCTTCAATGAAGATCCATGTATTCTCTTTTGTTTTGTTTTTCATGCTTTCTAGGTTCACTTTGTTTTTAGGATTTTCCATTCTTGTCAAAACAAAAATCGTAAACGTTCTAATAAAATGTCGTGGTGCCTAGCTAGCTCCACGACTCGTTCTTGTACAAATTATTTTCGTGTCTTTTAAATTATATGTGTAAATTTTTATCATATAGATTTAGTTGTTATTGCTATAATGTGCTATCTCTTATTCATATGCATTCATTCAAAACCGTACATGTACTATACGCCTCCAGGCGGGGTAAGAGGATTAAGTGAACCTAATAGTTCAACTTGTCGCATAAGAGGGATGCAACCCCAGTGACGTGGATCATGTATCCTTACTAGACACCTTCTTTACAAGACGTTGTAATAAGTTTCCATATGCCGCACCCACGTAGTGCTTTGCATGGTAAAGACGCACGCCGCACGTCTAGTAAAATATAGACTTGGTTTTATTTTGGGTAAGACGTAACATGTGATGCAAAATAGGTACATGATATCAAAAGAAAATAAACAAGTTTCAAATTCAAAACACAAAATAGCCGTGGTCATCACGGACTTACATAAACATAACGAGTTATAACAATACTTTCAGTTCTAGCCGTATACATACACGGACGAATAAAGGCACAAATGTTTAGAATGTAAATTACAAAGGAGGTAAGAACTCTCATATCTCTCTCTTCCCTTATGAAATCAAGGTACGGAGAACCTCACCGCGAGCATCTTTTCCACCCTGTGCCCTGGCCATGTTAGCATCCAACGCCTCGGCTAACAGCTTCTCACCTTTCATCACCTTCGAAACAGAGTCGTAGGTGGGCAGGGTCAGGTGGATGGGAACGGCTGTAAGCTTGGACATTATCACGTCATTGGGAGCATCCTTTAGCGACTCTAGTTTGTCTAGGAATGGGTGCTGGATTTCCCCAAGGGCGGCCATCGATGCGGTCATCTTCTCTTCAGCTAGAGGGTTGTGGTAGGCATGTTGGGTAATGTCTTCCTTCTTGCTTATCAGCTCTGCAGCTTTGATCAAACCCTCATTCCTACCACGGTCAATGCCGTCCGATACAACATCAGCAAAATCCTGCAACAAGTAAGGAGCCTCCGTTACCTTGCTCACGGCAAGTCACATTCCCTGTCCAACCATCCATCTACGCGCAACTATGGCTGTAAGTAAGGGAGGGTACAACACTTCGGCACAGTCCATTGCCATTCTGCTCAGTTCTCCCTCAGCTACCTCTGCTCGCTGTTCTAAAGTAGTCTATGCATGGGTAAGTTCATCCATAAGCGTGTCGCGTTCTTGAGCAATGGTGAAGGCTTGTACTGTTACGGCTTTAGTGTCGGCTTCGGCTGCGGATACCTATAAATAATACTTGAAATTACTACAAGATGATATGGGTCTTATATGAGCAAATGAGTATCAATAGAAGCGTGTACCTTCTTACAAGAAGCAGCTAGGAGGGCCTCCAATTTAGCAATGCGTTCCTCGCGTGAATTGGCATGGTGGGCTTGCTTCTTGACTGTTGATTCCGCTACGACTAAAGTTGCCTGCAGAGATGTGATAGTCTTCTCATGCCTTTCCACCAATTCCTCTCGGCGAGCAATCTTCCTATCAGCACAGCTCACGTTGGCCAAAGCTTTTTCCAATCGGCGCCGTAGGGCCGCACCAACTGTCACATGGTGTGCGGAGGATACATCAAACTGCTCCAGCAGCGCCTCGTTCTCGAGTTCATCCAAGTCTTGTGCCAGCGCTGGAGGAGTGATGTATCCATAAATTCTCTACACTCGGACTCCGCCTCTAATCTTGTTATGCTGGATAAGTTCCAGGCTGGGCGGAGGTTGGTGTCATATCCCTCAGGACGTGGCTCCTCTTCGTGAGTTACGGGAGGGGATGGAGGTCTCATTGATATCACGGGTGAGGGTTCCCTTTCCCCCTCCTTCTCCTGGGATACTATCGACGGGTCCGCCCTGTTATTAGAACACACTTGTTAGTTTTTGTTTATGGATTATATCTATTGGAGTATTGATTGGTACTTACGTAGTGCTAATCATGGGTTCCGTGATAGTAGGATCTACGAAATTCACATGGGTAGCCTTCCAGACTTGCTCATCAACATGTAGCGAAGGGTTGAATTGGGCCGTAGAGACACTGCTCCCCTCTTGGAACTGCGGATGGTCCTACCTTAGCTTCTTTGGGGGAGCATTATGTGCCCCTGCCCTAGCCTCTAGGTTTTTCGCTACCTTCCTGGTGGTCTTCCGATTTCTAGATTTGGGCTTTGATGGCTGAGGGGATCCAGACTCCTGTATTGTTTCATCTTCTTCACATGTGCGATTGTTCGTTGGACTGGTGAGTTCCTCTTCTTCATCTTGGTTCGGTACGGCATCCTCCAACAACAGCTCCTCACCATCCTCATTATGGAAGTCTAGGGGGACTTCTGGATCACGGGCTCATCCTCATCCGACCGCTGCTCGGTTGTTTCTTCCAGAGGTATGGTCATGTTGACGGTGGCCTCTAGTAAGGGGGGTTCACCTTCTTTTAGTGGTCGTGACCCTTGAGGAACTTTGCTTGGATCGCCTTGGCGTAATAGGCCAAACAGCTTCATCTCTGCGAACATATGCATACACACGGATTAGTAATTTCATAAAGTACTATAAGACATGTTTTGCATCTAATGTATAGAAGACCTACCCTGCCTACGTTCGGTCAGAAAGCATGGATATATATCCTCCCTCCCATAGTAATAGCGGCTGATCCCTACTAGGCACAGGAAGTGCTCCGGCAGGCCCCTATGGAATTTCGTATGGTGGGTATCTAATATTTTCAAATCCTTACTACTATAGTCCTTAGATTTGGGAGGATAGTCTTTGGGTGCTCTAGTTTTGAGAACAAAAGGGATGGGGAATACTTTCTCATCCACGAAAAAATAGTGGTCGTACCAAGTCTTAAGGGAATCTAAGGGTTTCTTATAAGTCATGGGGGCGGATGCGGATCGTTTCTTGAACGATAGCCACCCATTCACCAGTTGGGGGAGTAAAAAACCCTAAATAGATTCACGGTCGGGGTTACCTCACATGTATGGTAGGTAATCTCCAACTGGTTGATCTTACATGCCCCTATGCAGTGAAGTTGGGTTATGTGGAAGTCATAGTATAGAGGCAGATGTACTAAGAACCTAGATAGGGGGATGTGGTAGTTAGCCGAGTCAAATAGACGCGTATACACGCCTATCTTTCCCTTCAGAGCATCCGTAATAGCTTCACTGTCACCTGGATAGGTCGGATGTACGCTTTTAGGAATATAGTACTTAGACAAAAAGTCTAGGTATTTCTCCGCAGGCATCACGTTGAGGACATCCGTAATAAGAGGGTTATCCTTCACCATGTTTTATAAAAAGGATTAAAGAGGCGTGATGATCTAACCTGCGGTGGATAAAATTCGTGGGATAAGAAGAAAAGGTATGAAGGAACGAGCTTGTAAATGACAATGGCGGAAAGAGGTATAAACTGTGTGTAACTGTAGCACACACCAACTCTTTTATAGGGTTGCCTCGATTTACAAGGTAACGTGGATGCTAGCCACGTGTAAGCCACTACGCCAATCTAACGGATGGGATTTTTGACACTTCTGAAACGTCAGAAGGGACCCACGGGTCACTTCTTGCCAGTTTTACGTGGCTCAAGGGTGGGCCTTTCTGGTGCACTTTTGCAGGCGTGCGTCTGACTATTGACTACCATTAATGCATTCATTAAAGTTGTCCCGGTCGGCTTATTTTGGAGTGCGGCCGTATTTGCAATAACTAGGTCTAAAGGACACTGATTAGTCTAGAGGTTACGCCTACGTCTGTAACAACTAGAATGGGGGGACATGATGACGTATAGTCCCCAAGCCGGGTCATGAACCCGGCCCACGGGTACTACCCGCACTCGGCCTGTTACTAATGGGTTGGATTAATATCATTTGAGCTTATGGGCTTCGAATGAACAGTGACTGCATGCATGCGTGCGGCCCACGGCCCGGCACGGCCGGTACAGGGTTAGACAAATCATACTCTTATTATGATTAGGATTTACCCCAAAGAAGAGGATATACACTCACCATAATTAGAAGATAACAATCAAGCTAATTCTGGTACTTATCCTTTCCTTGGGGCCGAAGCATCAGTGTCAGCCCATTAGGGTTTCACTGCCTATATAAGGAACCCCCAATGGTTCCACAAAGGTATCACATTCTACACACTCTCAACTCTCATCTGATTCTTAAACCCTAACCGATTACTTACTCTCACGTCGAAGTCTAATCATGGGATACATTCCCACGGTAAGCCTAAAGCGTGTTGTTTTAGTGTGCAGGATCCCAACCAAATATTTCACTTGGTGAAGGAGATGGAACCCAGCCAACCCGAATTAAGCCTAATTCAGGTCTAGCAAGGATCATCCAACTTTTGTATCAACGGAAGGGACCATGCAAGGCTGATTAGTATTCATCATGAAATTGTTAATAAACATTACATTTTCTTTGTAATTGTGGAAAATTGAATTTTTATGAGATCTGCAATAAGCGTAAAATAGGGACATATTGGTAGGGACACCTACATATGTGCCCGTACCATTTATTTTTCTGAATCGAATTTACACATCTGCGGAAATTGTCTTATTTGACAATTGATATCCCCTTCTTGTCCAATTCTCTCGTAGTGAGATTCTTTGAATAAGTATTTGATTACCGAATGCTGATATGTATCGATGTTCCTATCATTTCTTTTGATTAGATTTCATTTGAATGACCTAGGTAATGATCCGAGGAGCTTTCGAATGCATACTCATATCATGAAAACATGGGATAGACTCATATTCGTTAATGTTTTCGTCTTTATCTTATTTGAAATTCTCTCGCGTAGATCATATGTTAACCTTACTCTTTTTAAGGTTAGTTATGTCTCCAGATATCCTTGAATTTGTGAAGGATTATGAGTTATTATTAGTCTTTTGAGAAGTTCACATCTTATCAATGATAATGAAACTGGAAATTTGATAGTGCCAGTAAAATGGATTGATTGACTATGACATAATGTCATTGTCTTAATTGATGGGAACTCGAGTAGAAATACCCTGAAAGATAAGATGTTCATTATCAAAAGTGATCTAAATAATTCTTGATGGATGACCATATCCTGCAATTAGACTTGAAAATTATACCATGAATGGTAATGGACTAGTCATAGATATTATAATCTAGAAAGAACTTAAAGTAAATGTATGAAAAGATGTTCATGTTATTTGAAACTCTAGGAGGTATTTGCTGGTGAATTACCTAGACTTTCGCCATTAAGGTAAGTTGAATTTTGTTTTGATTATATTCCCGATGTTGCACCCGTGGCGTGTGCACTGTACTTCAGCACCATCTGAATCAAAAGTGTTACCGTATAACTGAGAGAGTTGTCGGAGAAAGCTTTTATTCTACCAAGCTCGTCATTATGAAGAGATATGGTGTTATTATTCCTTATATTTGTTGAATTACAGTGAACTAGGTAAATTAATAATCAAAATCTATATCCACTATCCAAGATGATAGATTTGTTCGATCATTTACAAGGTTCTAGCGTATATTATTTGATCCACGGCATGGTTATCATCAACTTCGCATCCGCGAAAAGATTATCTATTCCAATCACTACATCCGTGACTCGTAATGAACATTATGAGTTTCATGTTATGTTTTTTTAGATTGACCAATGCACATGTAGTATCCATAAATTTGGTGAATCATGTGTGTAGGCTGTAATTTGATAACTTCAGGCTTGTGATCATTAAGGACCATTTGTTTGTTTCTAAGACTAGGAAGTAGTTAATAATCATTTATAGACTGCCATGTGTTGGCCGAATAGTGAAAACATGTACCTTGAGTATTTAGCATGTAATTTAAGACTTAATCCTTTACATTATTTGACCATTTGATTAATAGATAATGAAATCTATATTGACTCTTTAAAGATTAGAGCAATTAAGGATTTGGCTTATACCAAAAAGAAATTGCAAAAATGTTTTGACAAATATTTATCAAAGGATTCTTAAGGAATCATTCCCTTATACCCAGAACATTTAACTAAACTATTTTAGGGGTAAATGTTTGTTCATACCTCAAGACAAACTAAGAGGGATTGAGGAAACCATTTAAACCATGACTTGAAATTTGAAACGACAATTTTTGCATTTCAACTAAGAAAATTTTGACCAAAGTATAACCAAAATTTTTTCGAACATCTACGAATCTTATTCATTATTTTCAATAAATCAACAAAAATCGTGTTAATCAACTTCAAATTTATTTTGAATATCTTTCTATAATTGGACGAACCCAGAAATTTAAAAAAAATTAAATTTTTTTTACGTTGACGATTCATAAAAAATAAATATTTATTATTTAATTACTTGTAATAATCATCGACGCTTTATATGTCGGATTGAACAAAACTTATAAAAATGATAGATGAGACGAAACTAAAGTTTAGAAAATATGAAGAAAGAAACTATGAGTGAATTATGGTCATGATAGTTATTTCATCAGGGAAGGTGAATGTAGATACTGACACATAATATCGAAAGGATAAAGAATCAAATAGGATGTGTTCCTTAAGAATAACTGTGCAAAATAAATTGCCGAGCAATTTAAAATACAGACGATGCTTGTAAAAAGGATAATATAGATAATAAAAGAGGTTTGTGGCTAATGTGAACCATTAGAATTGAGAAGCCGATGGCGTTAAATGTATAAAAGGCCGCTTGTGGTTGCCTAAATACGGAGGATTTCGCGATTTAGTCATGTTGGAATCTCATAAGATTAAGTATTCTACTCATGCCATTTCTGATTTAATGTATCTTTATCTGAAGAAGTTCTACTGATGGCAAATTATGAAGGCAGACATCGCCTCATACATTAGTAAACGTCTAAATATTGCAAAGGTCATCATCTGAATTTGATTCGATTTGGGTCATCGTCGACAGACTGACCAATCTACTAATATCATTCCTGTTAATGATAAATTCTTGATGAAGAAATTGACTCTTTGTATTTAAGGGTGTTGTGTAAACATAGTGTGCCGCATCAATCATCTCTATCAAGATCCTGGCTTCGCATCGAATTTCTAGAGATTTGCTCAGAAGTCATTGAGAACGAACCTTGATGAGAGTACTGTTTACCACCCCAATCGAAGAGACGAGGTAAAGTAACGATGCAGAACACTAGAAGTGTTGTTTTATGCTTGAATAATTTACCTTTGGTAATAAACCGTATAATCGTTTTCCTTTGGAGAGATAATCATTGATAATTATCGTATTAGGATCGAGATCGAATCTTGTGAGGATCTATATAAGAGCATCTGTAAGCAGGAGTTGGGATGAAGATACCCTACATACACCCATTGTGAGTTGGACATGTCTTTTAGGTTTAACGTTTCCTATGATGACAAACCGAACCTTACAAAATACACGACCCTCGAGACCTGAAATGATTGTTGAAATTAGGATTTGATTATTGACTGCCAGTAGTGGGCAGGAGGTTATGTGAATATGAAATGTAGATTTTGAAGTGCAGGATAGGTAGCGAAGTTATGCCAAAAATTTTCACCATGGAAAAAGTTAATTGATGATCTGAAAGATCATGGGAAATAAGTTCCCGTTGTATGGGAGCATTGAAAAATTATAAAAAGTTGGTTTGAAAGGCATATAAGTTGGATCTACCCTAGGAATTCAAGGGCTGCATGAATTATGTTCGTATATCGAACTTGATGAAATGTATATCAAGTGAAAATCTGATTGTTTCTTAGTAAAGTTTAGATCGGCGAAAGTTGCATTCATCAAAAACCCGTGAACATCATGGATAGAGAAAGTAAGTCAACATTAAGCCTGATCATATTTCCATAGTTATGTTTGATGAAACTCGCGTATTGTAATGAATTACACTTGAGAGAAAAGACCGAATGTGGAGGAAATACCCACGTGTCTATAACTCTATAAGAAGCGAGTAGTAAGATAAATTGATCTTTGAGGAGAAAGATCCTGTTTAGGGGTAAATGCTGTGACAATCCGTCAATTTATGGTCGATATTCTATTCTCAAGTATTATTTAAAAACATTACTTTAATGTTATATTATGAACTCACTCATTTTTTAGAAGAAATTTGGGTTTACATCTTGAAGTAGCATCGACTACGTCTAAACCGGAGTACTCTACATTACGTGCTTACATTTACATATACCGTTTTTGGTGACAGTCCGACATTTCAGGAAATAAATTTATCCGTGAATATTATTTTGGAATTTTATATTTGTGTTGGTTCACAAACTCACAAATTTACGAGAAGAGACTAGGACTTACGTGTATAATTTAACTTCTAAACCGGAAACCCTAGGATTACGTATTTACGTTTTTGAACTCCGTTTTTGATATGACAATTTTTATTAGATTCGTTTTGTGCCGTTGATTCATAATTTATAAAAACGTTTTTCGTAAAACAACCCGAGGGCACACAAATCAAGAAAACTAGAATCGAGTAGTACCCGTAAATTAATAGGGATGGAACAAGTTTACACTTGCCCACCCCCATACATGTGGCATCTAACACTTCACCAACACACATGATATGTGTCAAGTTAAGATGCAAACTAAGACACTTGTCCTAGTTTGGCATCAAAACCATCTACACATCAAAACTAGCCAACACTAAACCACTACCTTCATTTCTACATGCAAACTCACACATAACTCTCCTTTCTCTCCCTATGAACGTCCCATATCACCACACACACCACCATTTGATCAAAAATCAACCATAAATCATATGTATAGTTTACATATGATGAAAACCCATTGAAAAGATGAAGACTGGAGGTGGTTATAACATGTGAAAAGGAGTTTCCATGGAGTTTAGGGGCTGATTTTCAAGAAGGTATTCTTGCTTATGAAGATCTCAAGGAGTTCATTTGTCAAGTTGAAGATGTGGTGACAAGAACCAAGTCTTGTACATCATAAACCTCATCATTTCATCACTTTGGTGGTATAGAGATTATTTCTTCATATCATCTTGTTATTTTGAATATGTAATCTTGTATTTTCTTCATTTATGTATATGTATATGATGATGAATGATGATCAAAAGTATTATGTGGGGATCTTGTGTTGATAAATTTGGTTAAAATGATTAAAAGCTACATGAAAGGATGTTAAAATCATGGCTAAAATTGTAGGTTGTATAAAACAGTAAAGAACTATATGATAACTTGTTAAAGTGGCTTGGATAAATTAATATACAGTAAGGTATATGACTTATACATATTTGAGAGTTGGCCACACAATGTAATCCATAAAATGAGTGAGATATGATCAAAACAATATTGAAGTTCAAATCTGTATAGTCTGTTTTGGACGAACTATTACAGATAGTTAGAAGTTTATTGAGCAGTAGCTAAAGCTGAGTTAATTGTAGCACATATTATGTAGTTTTTGATAACCAAAGATGAGATTCTATCTCCTTGTAGACCTCAAGATATGGTAAAAATGGTGAAAGTGAAATTTATAATCATATTTATAAAATAAAAGTATATATTATAAAATTAGCACTTAAGTAAAAATAATATAAAATGTATACCTAAAACCCACTAACTTATATATTACTTATAAATAATTTTATACGTTGATAAATAAATGGGAAAATTTATAAAAATGGCAATTTGATAAGTTTTATAAGTTATAATACTATATACATAACTTTTACGTCTTTTCGTCTAAAACCGAAATATTAACGTTTTCGTCAATTAAAACTTAGACGGTCGGACCCGTCTAATGTAAACTTTTTATAACTCATCTACTGATATGTAAGTACATCTTACAAGTAAAAACCGATAAAACCCGATCTTTATAACTTATGGACACTAACGGGCCAAAGTAGCCTTATTGGACTATTGACCCAATAAGTTGGGCTAAACACTAATGGACTTACTCATTGGGCTTAACCCACTTGGGCCCAACATATGAGTAAAGGCCTGATATTAAAAGTATAAATGGACTAATATAAAGAGTTGAACTCTTAATGGGATTTTAATGGGCTTATTGGGCCTCAATATGGAATTGGATTGAAACTAGTGTAACTAGTCAAAAATTTGACTATCACATAACACTATAATGTGAATGAAGATATAAAAACCTACTTGATCATCATCATACTTATGATATCATCATACTTATGATACCAACATATATACATAGCCATTGTTTTTTTAAAGTCATTGGTCAAGAGTCTAAGACGAAAATTATTTGTCTAGGTTTCCGTGATTGAAGCACGTATCGTACATCCAAATCGCCGATAACCGTTGATGGTTGAAGTTAAACTACACCTTTAGGAAAAGGATGCAATAAATAGGGCAAGTGAGCACGACGATTTAGGAAAACCGTGTGTGAATGGCCCAATTAAGTTCGTTCTCAAGGAGGCTAGTGTGTTATGTGTGTAATGATTTGGATTAATTTGTGATTATATTTGAGAAAAGAAAAATAGAAAAGGGATTAGAAGAGAATGACGGTTATGAAGTCGGATTAAACTAAGTCAAAAAAGGCGTACACGTAAAGTCGTAAAAACCACCAAAATTAATATCTTAACCTAAAAATTTCTAAAAATTACCAAAAATCCCTAATAATATTCTAAGAGTTTACAAAAAATCAAAACTTGCAAAAAACTTTTAATTAATTAGATAATGACTTTTTAATGCTAATTAAAGCCCTAAAAATCAAAATTAATTATTAAAAAGCCCTAAACAAGATTTTCAAGTTTGTAAACCTCAAAAATACTCTAATTAAGCTAAAAACTATTTTTCAAAATTTTAAAACCAATTAAAACTATTTTTAAACAATTAAAAACTCCTAAAATCAATTAAATCTTAAATTAGTTATAGAAAATAAATAAAAGATCTAGAAAATAATTGGAAAGTTGCAAAAACCCTAAATAAGTATTTAGAACCTAGAAAAAAATATAAAAAACTAGAAAATCAGACTTTTAATTTTTAATAATAAAATAATATTAAAATAATATTAAAAATCCCAAAATTATAAAAAATTCTAAAAACTTGCAAACTAGCTTAATTTACCCTAAATAACTCAGAAATGAAAGTGAAATTACTTAAATACCCCTATTGGGCCTAGAAAATGGGCCAAACCCAAAACAGTCCCTTATTGGGCTTAATTAAGGCCCAATAAGAAAAAGTGCTCAAATTAAGCTCAAAAAGCACAGGTTGACTCAAAATTTGATTTTGAACAACTTTTTCCAAAGGCCCAAAAGCTGAAAATGTGAAATAAGGTAACTTATAATAAGCAGCTTATTCTTAATGGGCTTTTTGGCCCATTAAGCCATAAGCTGATGCCATAAGCTAAAATTTAACACACAACCTTCTTTTGACCTAACAAAGACTTTTGCAAAAAGAAATTTCAAATAAGACCACTCAATAAGCCAGAAACAAGTCAACAACTTATTCACAAAACGACAAAATAGTCGTATTTATGATCTAGACCACCTCAGAAGCTGATTCAAGTTGCAAAAGCTCACAAATAGCTTAACTAAGAATAATCAATCAAGAAAATCACAAAAAGCCAAGTAGAATAGACTGTGAGAACAGATAAGCTGGCTGAAAAAGCCAAATAAGCTAGTTTTCCTAGCAAAAGCTTAACCAAAAGACTTGTAAACTTCCAGACTTGATATTAAGCTGAGAAACATGAGTTCTATTACAAAAACTAAGTTGTTGCATGTACCAATAAGCAAAACAGATTTAATAAGCTTAAAACCAAGTTTGACCAAAAGTCAAACGCTGATAAGTTATAATCAAACGCTGACAGGAACAAAATGGACGTTGACAGACTTAATGAAGTGTAAGGACTTGTTTTTCACCCTGCTGATCAAGGTTTGAGTGCAAACCTTGTGAATCAAGGCTCGCCAGTTGGGTAAACTTGATGTGTTTTGGCACAGATAAGCCAATAAGCCAGTGGGCTTATAAGCTATGATCAAAGCAATCCAAATAGCAAAAACAAATCACAAGCAGCACATGAACAAGATCCAAGCAACAATACAACAATCCTAATGCTAGAAATCACAATGCAACACCAAATGAGGTGGTCACTTTGCTGATGCAAATGACCACTTCAGCAGACTTTGATAAGCTATAAAAATCACAATCAGCCAGCCAAATTCAACCAAATGCACACACAAGCTATAATAAACTCCAATAAGCAAGTCTAAACAGGTTTCATGCACTGGTTCAAAGAATTAAGCAAGATTCAAGCAATGAAAGTTACTGATGAACACTAACACATGCAGTGTACTACTTTTGCTGATGTATTTGACACACAAGCCAATTTCAACACCTCAAATCTTTCAAACAGGTTATGTTAACTTTGTTTAAACCACTTTTATCCCTAAGCATGCATACACACTAAGTGTTCCCAAAATCCTAGGTCAAAATAAGCCGAAACAAGGTCTATATAGCAGATTGATCAATTCAAGTGTTCAAACCCAAAAACTTGCAGCAAAATACTCTCAAACAAAGGTATAGCAGATACAAAGCATAAACAACACTTTCCCTTAACACAAAGCCAGATTACAAGCATAAACCAGTAGACCCAAACACCCCTTTAACTTTTTCAAATCAAGATTTTCAAAAGCAAAACAAGATTTCAGGCCAACCAAGCATCAATTAACACTAAAACAAGTCTAATAAACAGATTCAAGCAAGAACAAGCCACAAAATTCACAAGAACAACAGTTTCATACAAATATCACCAAAAATCACAATTTAAGCAGATTTGGAGATTAAGTATGCAAACCTCATGGATGTACATCCACACCCACGAATTTTGAGCTTATGTGCTAGCAAGAACAAGCACAAGCTTCCACAAAAGCCTACTAAGATTGAACAAGGGTTAAGCACAATAACATGAAAAATCAGAAACTTGGGAAAAACTTGATTAATGCAAACTTGTTACCCCACACTTGATTATCCCCAAGTTATAAGCCTCACCACACCTTAACCAACTCAGTTAGGATGCTACAGCCTTATAGCGCAAGAATTCCAAGATTGGAACAAGACTTAGCAAAATATCAAGAAAATGAGGAAAATATGCAAACTTGTGCACACTCCTCTTTTGAAAACAGGTTTTAAACTTCAAAAGCAGTAAACTAAGAACAATAACAAGAAGAATAAAGATGGCACTTGGTCTTTCTTCAAAGCAATCAACTCAAATTCATTAATCTGAAAAAAGGATTTACAAGTGTTTGAACAAAGGAAAAACCAAAAGCAAACGTCTCATTGAGACCTAAGGGCTTTATATATAGCCTTACAATCTATCTAGAAAGCTGAAGAATAAGTAAAATCCTAGTGTTGAACTTCCAAAATTGCCCTTATGAAGTTTGAATGCCTTGGAGAATCATGTGACTTTTCTTGTTGTGTAGTGGCAGCTGGCATGTGTGAGAGCATCCAAAGGTGTAGATGAAGCTTAGAAAGTAAGCATGTTTCTCAAACGTTGGATTGCTGCCATCTTTTTGGCAGTATGCATGGGTGTGGAGCAGGGGAGGCACAAGGAGACAAATGGGGTGGTGAGGTGTCAAGTTTTAAGGTTGGGTTGTGATTATAGGACCCTTAATCACAAATCTGCACAATATGGGAGTTTAATTGTTGGTAATTAGCAAATGCCCAATTTGTGCCAAGAACACCAAGAACATGTTTTTAATCCGTTTGTTTTTTTAAACGGGTGTTTAGCGCCCAGTTTAAACTAATCTGTTAGGATTAGTTATAAATAAATGTGAGTGGGATCTGATGTGGACAAAGGGTGAGTTGTGATTGGTGGAGTGGTGGTAGTGAGGCACGTGGCAGCTGGTGAGTGGTCTAGGTTACAATGTTGTCTGGCCAGTTTAACACCCTCATGTTTCAAAAACTTGTCAAATCCCTTCCAAACTCTATCAACGCCCACTTTCTTCCTTGTCAACTTTTGCCTTTTTACACTTCTGGCCCAAAAACTTTTGCAAAGTAAAATCAGGGGTAATTCTTGCCATATTTGAATTCTTCAAGGGCTGAATTGGTATTTTCTTCAATGATAATGGTCTAGACTTGTATAATTGTCATTTTGGAGGACTGAAATTGTCAAGTCTTGATGATTGAGGGACCATTTTTGCCAATTGTTGAAAGTTGAGGGTCCTTTTTGTAATTTTGAGATTTTCAAAGGACCAAACTTGTTATTTCTTGTACTTTGAAGGACTTCATGATGTATTTGACTTTGTGGATGATATTGGTTGACAATTTAGCTTTGTTGAGGGGCTAAATTGCCAATTCTTCAAAGTTAAGGGCCCTTTTTGTAATTTTGACAAACTTTAGGGACCAAACTTGTAATTATGAGGATACAAGGGTATAAAGTGTCAATTCTTCATAATTGGAGGACCCTTCTTCATAATTCTTCAAATTTTCAAGGGTTGATCTTGGGAAAGTCTTCACTAGGGCTTGGTTCATTGTGCGGCTTCGTTTCCCGTGTTCGTTTTTGCATGATTCTTGTGATCTTTTGTCATTATCTCAATATCCGTACCTAAAATACACAAGCAACAAACACAAGCATATATTTGGGTATTTTGATGATATTTAATGCATTTTAAGCCCTATTTGGAAAATGAGACTATGTATAAAAGCAGTCTCATCAACCGTCTTTCGTAATCAACGTGAGTTCATAGCCTCGCACTCTACTAAATGTTTTATGAAATGTTTTACAAACCCGCGAGGGAGATAACATGTTAGTTTTAATAAAATAGGACACCAGTTGTCCCGATTGTTTGCTTATTGATATGGACCCGGATGATTAAATGACACGATGAATGAAATGAAATGGATTATTATTAGTTAGGTTATGTCAATAAAAGTCCCATTAGCATGAATTATGAACTACCAGGATTTGGTAGACGCTTATGCATATAATAGTACTATTTGAAGAAGATCACCCCAGTTCGCGCCTTGACGGTTGATCCCCGTCGTGCCACATTGATTGGTAAGCGAATTTATGTATGAGAATATTTTGTATAAGCGTGATTATTATGACGAAACGCTGTTTTAGATGGGAAAATGAATTTCGGGTTAGCTACCCGTTGTTTGTTATAGTAAGGTAGCAATGTCATGCGGCTTATAATAATCCAATAACGTAAATACTGCTATACACATTGAATTACGATATATTGCCTGACTAGCAATACGGGGTCTTATTATTGATATTATGTTCGTGTTTTGGTTTACATAAACTTTTTCTTGTAACGGTTTTCATTAAACTCTATACAACGTTATACAACGTATTGTATGATGTTTTAACGACAATGGTTCGTATAATGGACTTGAAGGCTGAAGCCTATATTATGATTTACGACTAAGAGTTGTATAAAATGTCTTTCGCCTATTTCATGGCCTACTACAAAGATTTATACAAAATGATTTTCGGTAATAAATTTAAACCGATGATATATTAATGGTTTTTATTAAACTCTATGAATTCACTCGGCGTTATCGCTGACCTTTTCTTTTAACATGTTTTGTCTCAGGTACTTGAAGGTAATTCTCGGGAAGACGAAAAGAATTTATGGCCCGCACTTAAATATCAATTTCCATTCAAATGCTTTGTAAAAATTGTATGAATTACTACGACTTGGGACCTATGTAATTTGATGTTTATGAATGGAAAATGTTTTATTATTAAACGACGCGATTTTTAAGCGTTGTCTATGATTTGAGTAATGTGCTATCCCGTAACACCAACGACTCTTCCGCTGAACTAAAGTATGAATATTTGGGGGTGTTACAATTTCCATCAATACCATTTCATGAAAATAAAAATATATATAAATAGAATTGTTTTCCTTTGCATTGCATTGTATAAAATCAAATCATGCATCCTATAGTGTAGAGTAGTGTAAGAGCATTACATATTGGCCAAGGTGGATTAATTATGAGAAAAATATAAATTGGTGCTTTAAAATATGGCATTGCATGTGGTCATGGCAATGGTCAATTGTAGGGGATTTGATATGAGTGAAATATCATATCAATTTAATTATATTAAACCCTAAAACACGAAGCAAAATACCAACTTTAATGTGTCAAAAAGGAATTATGTGGTGTTTTGTGTTTGTGTTCACTTGTGTAGGTAATTTGATACAAAATGAAGAAATCATGGAAATCAAGCTCATTTATGAAGAAAAGACAAGAGAATGATCAATAATAAGAAGCCATGAGAAGACAAAAGACCTCTCTTGACAACATTCAAAAGATGAAGGACTAAAGTGCAATTTTGATAAAGTCAAGATCAATGTCAAATCTGGTCAACCCTCAAGTCAACCAAGTCAAAGGTCTTCAAATGTTCAAGAATGCAAGTTAAAGGACTAGTTTTGTCAAAGATATGAAGTGTCAAGTTTAAATTATAAATCTGCCAACATGAGGGACCTAAACTGCCAAGTTTCAAAGATTATATTATGCTTGATCCAAATTAAAACACTGCAGCCAATAAGAATGCAAGAAAGTTGAAACATGGATCACCAACTCAGCTGCCACCTTATCCACTCAGCCGCCGGCTAATAAATAAAAGTAATCTCAAAAGTAGGCGCACTCTCTTTCTTTCAACCAATGAGAAGACGCCAGCAGATAATTAATATATCTAGTTTTGGATATCAATCCGTGTGAAAGGATGAAAGCCAATAAAAAAGAGCCACATGGCAAATCCAACTTAACAGCGAACCCAGATCATAGATTTTGCAAGAGACCTTTTCAGATCAAATCCTGTACATGAATATTGCTCAAAATCAAGCAAGGAATTCAACCCACGTGCTTAATTAGACTAGAATTAATTGAATTAAAAACCCCAAAGGAGTTCGTCACTCAAGATTTTCAATTGAGCAAATTTGTACACTTGGCAGCTTGTCATTGGTTGGAACGCGTCACCAACTCCAACAAACTCCTACTTCAGCTCTATAATTAGGCTCTTATCCCTTTTATTTGTACATGTAGCTTAAGTGTGAATTTACTCACACATAAGAATTTTAGCTTTCTAATCAATTAGATTTTTCCTTTCATAGCTTCTCTTAGGTGTTTGACACACACCTAAGAGGTAGTTAGTTAGTTACAACAAACTTGTAACCACTTTTCATTTCCTCAATAAAAATTCAGTTCAATTGCCTTTAAATATCTTAACTTTCTACTACAATACCTTACCGTTGTTGTTATTGTTAGTTTCTATTGACCTCACTTGATCAATGGAAGCTATTTGAAGTATTTTGGAAGCCTGTTAGTAATAAATTCAGTTCATTCAGTTCTTATGAAGCAGTTGTAGCAGTTTTGGGTAGATTGATCAAAAATGGTTAATGGAGGTGATTGAGGTTGATGATTAGTTGATTTTGCATTTGAAGGAAGGTTGTTAGAAGGTTCAGCACCTTTCTACTCCTACAACGGAGGCCTAATGCTAAGAGGTGCTCAAATTCTTAGTTTTGTTCCCCTAAACAGTTCTGCATGATAAATTCCTAGTTAGCTAGTGTAAATCTGTTCTCTTGATGATTTTGTAGCTCTGTTGATGTACATGTGAGAGTTTGATCAGTTGTTTGTTAGTTGCTAGGTTGAATCTCTTATAGTCATTGTTAAATTTGTTTGTAGATTGCTTAGAGTGTCATAGCTTGCTCAATTCTTTTAGATCCAGTTTGAATGTTGAATTTTGTTTGATCATAGTTGTTTGTGATATGTTAGATGTGCTTTGATGACGTATAGTCCCCAACCGGGTCACGAACCTGGCCCACGGGTACTACCCGTATCCGACCCATCACAGATGGGTGGATAAATGTCATTCAGGCTTATGGGCTCGAATGAACAGTAACCGCACATGTGTGCGGCCCACGGCCCTGTGCGGCCGACATAAGATTAGACAGAATAATATTCTGTCTAGGAATATCTTTATCCCAATGGGAGAGGATATTCACTACCAGAGTTAGAAGATAACAATCATTCTAATTCTGGTGGTTATCTCTTCCTTGGGGCCGAAGCATCAGTGAAAGCCCACTAGGGTTTCACTGCCTATAAAAGGAACCCCCAAGGGTTCCACAAAGGTATTACGATTCATACTCTAAACTCACATAAACCCTAAATCGATTACTTACTCTCACGCCGGAGTCTAATCGTGGGGAACATTCCTACGGTAAGCCTAACGCGTGCTGTTTAGTGTGCAGGATCCCAACCAGACGATTCACTTGGTGCAGGAGCCGGAGCCCAGCCAACCCGAATTAAGCCTAATTCGGGTCTAGCAAGGATCAACCAACTTTTGCATCAACAAGTTGGCGCCATCCGTGGGACCCATAACACTAAGCTAGAACAAAACCTCATCTCAAATTTCCAATGACGAAGGGGCATCCGCAAGCTAACCCTAGGAACGTGAATCCCGGGAACCGGAAGTCCCAAGGGGAAGGGATTCTCATCCCCAACCAATCACCTAGCCGCCTCGCAGGCGGGCCGGGTAACCGTAGCGGGTTCAGCCCGTGCGGGTGACGAGCACGATCTCGATGACACCCCCCGCCTACTTCAACCCTGGACAACCCTTATCCGGGGAGTGCGCCAAACCCTCCTAACAAGGAACCGCGCAGGCCCTCGACGGAGGAAGAAGTGGAAGTCCTACCACTCAGTGAGGAGGATCTTACTCGAGTTCTCACGCAGATCTTCGAAAGGATCGTCCCAGGGATCGCATCAAGGTTGAATCTGGGGAGGAACCTCCAAGCCAGACTCAACTTTGGTGACACCGGACCAACCACCTCCTCCCAAAATCAGAGGAAAAGGAGAGCTCGGCCTCAGGAGCAGGGTACCTTTGAGGAAACCCCTCAACCTTGGAATGTGTTTGAGCGCATAGGAGACCGCCTTATACAGGAATTAACGCAGTCTCGAGAAGGAGAAAGGTCGGATGGCTCACCCGAGCGACCAGATCGAGAGCTGGCCAGAACCACACCTCGCCCGAGTGTGTGGGACAGGATGAACACTAGGAAAAAGGCTCCTGGTTCATCCGAAAAAAAGTGGTCCCTATGCAAAGGATGGGGCACCACCGCCTTCCCCGGACCCGTCCGGAGAGGACTCAGATGACCATCTACCTAAGCGTCGCCGACCTAGGCGCACCCCTCCACCACCACCAAACAATGATGGGTATTATGGTGGTCCTTACTATCGAGATGCGGAAGCGGAGGATCTTTCGCGTCCATGGTGTGAACCATGGGATGACCCTAGGCTTACCCGGCCATGGGCGGATCCCAGGGAAGACCCGTTCACCCTCCGCATAAGGAACTATTCTGAGGACACCAAGCGTCGCATGCCGACGTGTATCAAGACTTATGATGGGTCCGGTGATCCGGTGGATCACCTTAAAATATTTGATACACAGGCTAAAATTGAGCGATGGCCCATGCCTATATGGTGCCAAATGTTCAATTCGACCTTGATCGGAAATGCCCGCGACTGGTTTGAGGCACTCCCTCCACGGAGCATTGATAGTTTCAAGGAACTACGCACTGCCTTTGAGAACAATTATACTCAAAGGAAGAAGTATAATAGGGATCCGGTCTCATTGGCAACTGTCAAGCAACGGCCGAGGGAGTCCACAGAAGCCTTCACTGAACGCTTCAATGATGAGTGCACGCGCACGAGAACCATGCCGGAGCTCCTGAAGATCTCTGACTACATGCACGCCATAACAGACAGAGAATTGATCAGGAGCCTCAATGACAAGCGTCCAGAGAGATATGATGACCTCATAGAAAGGGTCAGAAATTTCATAGAAGGAGAAACAGCTGTTGCCGCGGCCTACCCATCACGAGGAAATGGGTACCGGTCAAATGATCAGTCCCGGAGGCAGTCGGGCGGTCAAGGTAATCAGAACAATAACAAGGGCTCAGACTATAAGAGCCAAAGCAAAGGAGGACGGTCGGACGATAAGTTCACCCCCTAAAGATGTCCTACCGGGAGATCTTGCTGACAGAAGGGGCGAACTTTCCGAGGCCTCCCCCAATGACCACTCCCCCGGAACGTCGGCAAGGAAATCGCTTCTGCGAGTTCCATAATGACAAAGGCCACGCCACGGAGGAGTGTATCCAGCTCAAGAAGCATATTGAGTCGCTGATCAAATCAGGTAAACTCAAGCACCTAGTCAAGGATTGGAAGGATGGAAAAGACAACAACAAGAAGTATGATAAGAAGGATCCCCAAAAGGACAAACCTTCGACCATATACATGATCCAATCCAGACAGCGCCGCACGAGGCAGAAAGTTGGCCAAAAATTTTCACGCGGCAGGGAAATCTCATTCCCTCCCATCACAGCAAGCGATGTGATTGATGCGCCTCTCACTATTGAGATAAGCATTGGAACACACAACGTTCGTCGCATGTATGTGGATGGAGGATCGTCAGCAGAGGTACTGTACGAACACTGTTTTGTGCAGTTATGCCCAGAAATAAGAAGCCAATTAGTACCGGCCACGTCGCCGCTTACTGGCTTTAGTGGAGACACTATCTGGCCGATAGGGCAATTGCGTTTGCTTGTAACCATTGGGAATGAGGAACATTCCACTACGGTGTGGATGAACTTCATGGTGATACGCTCACACTCTCCGTATAATGGGATCATAGGCAGACCAGGCATTTTGGCTATCCGGGCAGTAACCTCTACGGCACACAGAATGATCAAATTCCCCGTTGAGGGGGGAATCGTTACTATTTACAACACAGTCGTACCAACATCCGAGTGTCACACCGTGACAACACCGGCTCCACCTGTCCCACCCAAGGATGGATCACCACCTCCCAACTGGAAGGTAGCAATTCATCCTGACTATCCGGAACAGGAGGTATCCATAGGAGGGGCGCTCTCGGATAGCGGCAAAAGGGCCATGTGCTATCTTTTGAGTGCAAACCTAGATATATTCGCATGGGAGCCAAAGCATATGACAGGCGTGCCACGTGTGATAGCAGAGCATAAGCTCCAGATCCGCCAAGGGTACCAACCCGTTAAGCAGAAGAAGCGCGGCCAGGCGCCCGAGCGCAGCCAAGTGATATTGGAGGAAGTACGGAAACTAGTGGATGCAGGCATCATGCGCGAGGTATACTACCACGAGTGGTAATCCAATCTGGTCATGGTCAAGAAACATGACGGAAGTTGGCGCATGTGTGTGGATTTCACGGATCTAAACAAGGCCTGCCCACAGGACTGTTACCCGTTACCGGAAATCGACTGGAAGGTGGAGTCTTGTGTGGATATCCTTTCAAATGCTTCTTGGATGCATATAAAGGGTATCACCAAATCCAGATGGCGGAGGAGGATGCAGAAAAAACGGCGTTCCATACGAGCCAGGGCGTATATTGCTATACGAAAATGCCGTTTGGACTAAAGAACGCTGGCGCTACATATCAGCGGTTGGTGGACAAAGCTTTTGAATCACAAATAGTACGCAACCTGGAAGTCTATGTTGATGACTTGGTGATAAAAAGTCACACGGAGGAGGCACTTCTCCGGGATGTCCAAGAGACATTCGACACGCTGAGAAGGATTAACATGAAGTTAAATCCAAAGAAATGCTACACGAAGAGGGAATGTTCCTTGGATATTTGATTGATCCAAATGGCATGAAACCTTGCCCAGAGAAGACGGACGCAATGATACAACTGCCGTCCCCTCAGACACGGAAGGAGGTGCAGTCCCTGAATGGGAAGTTAGCCGGGCTGAATAGATTCCTATCTAAATCCGCAGAGAAGTCATTACCCCTATTTAAGACACTCAAGAAGTGTATTAGAAAGGGAGACTTCCGCTGGACGAAGGAAACCGAGGAAGCTTTCGGCCAACTAAAGCAGCATCTTGCATCTCTCCCTATGCTAGTAGCTCCCCGGCCAAAGGAGGAACTCATTATGTATCTCTCAGCTACTCATGGCGCAATAAGCGCGGTACTTATGACGGATAGAGATACAGTACAAACTCCGGTCTACTTTATAAGTAGAACACTACAAGGGCCGGAGTTGAATTATTCCTCCATGGAAAAATTGGTGTTAGCACTAGTGTTTGCTACAAAGCAGTTGCGCTGGTACTTTCAGGCGCACCCAATTGTGGTATTTACGGATCAGCCAATCAAGCAGGTTATTTCTAGACCGGACGTGGCAGGGAGGCTACATAAATGGAGCATCCTATTGGGGGAGCACAATATATCTTACAGACCAAGGACGGCTGTTAAAGGCCAGATATTGGCAGATTTCCTGATCGAGAAGCCGGATGAGGAAGGACCAATCATTAAGCAAGACGAGATCCCAACGGAACCTTGGGTCTTATTCACGGATGGATCCTCGTGTACGGACGGGTCCGGATCAGGTCTCATCCTCACAAACCCAGAAGGAATGGAATTCACGTACGCCCTCCGTTTTGAGTTCACGTCCACTAACAACGAAGCGGAATATGAAGCATTAATTGCGGGTTTAAAAATCGCCGCTAGAATGGGAGTCCGCAACCTTGAGGCCTACGTGGACTCACGGCTTGTCGCGAACCATATTCTAGGTGGGTATGTGGCTAAGGAGGACAACATGGTCAGGTACTTGGAAAAAGTCAAGTCGCTAATCGCGACTTTCAGTAAGTTTTCCATCAAGCAGGTGCCAAGGGGCGAGAACAAGAAAGCGGACGCTCTTAGCAAGATCGCATCCACAAGCTTCGCTCACTTGTCTAAACAAGTTTTGGTGGAAATACTCAAGGAGAAATCTATAACGGAAGGGGAGGTTGCCGCTATAGTTGAAGAGGAGGGACCTACATGGATGACCCCAATCATCAACTATTTGACTAATGAGACCCTTCCAGACGAGGAAAAAGCAGTAAGGCGCATTAAAAGGAAGTCGTAGCATTTCGAACTTCGAGAAGGCATCCTTTACAAGCGCTCTTTCTTGCAGCCGTGGCTGCGGTGTGTTGGACCACGCCAGGCAGCTTACGTAATCAGTGACATACACGAAGGGTTGTGCGGCATGCATGCATGCCCACGATCCGTGGTAGCTAGAGCCTTACGAACAGGATATTATTGGCCTACCATGCACAGAGGCGCGCGACATGATTCGCAAGTGTAGTGATTGCCAAGTGCATAGGCCAGTACCGCGGCACCCGCAGCAGGAGCTTACACCTATCACGTCCCCATGGCCATTTTATAAGTGGGGAATTGACATTGCAAGACCATTTCCTGTAGCTGCGGGGGGGTTAAATTCTTGATTGTTGCAATGGACTACTTCACACGATGGATAGAAGCCAAGGCAGTCAAGTCTATCACAGGCAAGCAGGTCAAGAAGTTTGTGTGGGAACACATTGTGTGCCGTTTTGGTCTACCAGGAGAAATCATCTCGGACAACGGCAAGCAGTTCACGGACAACCCATTCAAAGATTGGTGTGCATCATTGAACATCAAACGGCGCTTCGCATCTGTTAAGCATCCACAAACAAACGGCCTTGTCGAATGAGCAAATAGAAGCTTGGGGAATGGCATCAAGGCGCGTCTGGATGAACGAAGTGGCAAATGGGTCGATGAGTTATCACATGTGCTATGGGCGCATAGAACTATGATCAAAACAGCCAACGGGGATACTCCATTTGCATTGGCCTACGGAACTAAAGCTGTTATTCCAGCGGAAATAGGAATGCCTACCATCCGCACAGCGGAGGTTAATGTCGTCACGAACGATGAACAGTTGGAAGAAAAAAGGGAAATAGCAGCCATCAATGAGGCTAAGTCCAAGGCTAAGATGAAGGCTTATTATGACGCCACGGTCAAGGGTGTTTCTTTTCGACCGGGAGACTACGTCTATCGTGCTAACGAAGCAAGTCGAGCGGAGAACACAAGAAAGTTGGGCCCTAAGTGGGAAGGACCGTATGAAGTCATTGAAGCCTTAGGACGAGGCGCGTACAGGTTACGTGATATGGATGGACGCGACCTAGAGCGCACATGGAATATTTCCAATCTCAAAAGGTGCTATCTTTGAAAGCTACGGCTTCCGCATGGATACTTCGCTATGTGCGGTCTTAAAGGTGCTATCTTTGAAGAACCATGCGGTTTCATCTGTTTTGTTTTGTCTTATGTTTGTTTAGATTCCTTTCTTGTTTCTTAGGACTTGTCATTATTGTTCGAACAAAGTGTAAACGTTCTAAATAAAATGTCATGGTGCCTAGCTAGCTCCACGGCCTGTTTCGTGCAAATCATTTTTTAGATTTTTTGTTAGTCGTATGAATTTTTTACTTGTGTTATAATATGCCATGTTTTATTCTGTGACATTCGTCAAATTTCCATCTTAATTTATTCATGTAGTACGAGTATTTTAACTGTTTACCGACGAGTTGCCGATATGGATGTGTTAATCATTTTGCTTTGCGGACAAAGCCCTTTTTAGGGAGAGCATATGTAACATCTCGAGTATTCGCGAGTATTGAGTTGAATGCAATACATAAGTTTGTGAGCATTTTATGTTTTGCCGTACGTTTATTTGATATAGTTATTAAGATTACGTGACGTCTCGCACAATTGTTTTGTTTTGGGATCGTATGTCAAACGGTTTTAGGTCGTGTTTATTCAGTCGCGTCTAAACCTAAACATTGTGAACCCGAGTCGAGTATATATAACTGTCACAACATTGCACAAATAACTGAGTATAAACCTTCATTTATATTTATTACCAAGCTTGCCTTACAAGAGTCTCAAAAATCAGTCACATGACCAGCTGCAAATAAACTTCATAGTTTATTTCCTCACTAAAGGACAGCACACATGCCTAGTTTACCCCTTTTGGGTATATCACAAGTTACCATTTTCAGCTTGACACTAACCCTAGACTAACAATACAAGTTTATATACAAACCCAAAGTTTATCCAATGTCCAAATACAAGTTTATCTCAGTCCAAATTACAAACACAAAAATCTGCACAAGTCTTTCCAAATACAACTCCTGGGTAGAGTGAAGATTAGGTCCAGCCGACCCACACATCGCGTCGAACCTGCAAAACCGAAAGAGTCTTCATCCCGTCCGAACCTGCAACCCGAAAACATAGCATCCCATTGTGAGTCTTTCGTCTTTTCGTCTTTCCTTATGAAGTCCTAGATGTGCTTGTTTTGTACGAACCTGCGAATAAACGAATCAATGTGTTAGTCATTGTAATGGTCTTATACTTTTAACTAAAAACTGAAATTTGTTAAACTTTATAACTAATACAAACATGTTTATGATTTTACTTTTCTGTCAACCAAACCGAGACCCGATTTAGACCAAACCGAGACCCGACTTAGAACCAAACCGAGACCCATGTCCAACCAAATCAAGACCACAATCAAGAACCAAACCGAGACCCATGTCCAACCAAACCGAGACCCAATCAAGAACCAAACCGAGAATCAAGTCAAACCAACCAAGTTCTTACTTTCTGCCAAAACTATCAACAATCATTACCAACCAATCCAAATGTCTTAACCAATTTTTATCTTACAGAAACATCCTAAAAACCCTTAATCTTGCCGCGGGTATAGAAACCCCCATTTCAAATCGAAACCCTAATTATTTAAAAACCTTTTTAAACATCTAATTAACATTTTCCACATTTCAGAAACATCACATAAACATGAGTAACAGTCGAATATGAAAAACCCCCAATTTTATGAAAACCCTAGATCGAATTTTTATTAATTAAAACGTTAATTAAACCTAATCTAAACCCAAACCCCATATTTAATTTAATTGAAAATGAGTTATGCAAAAACCCCCAATTAACCGAAACCCTAATTTTTATAAACTGATTTTATATTGAAATTTGTTTGATTTTATAATAGAAAACATCAATTAATTGTGTTTAAAACCGAGATTGATAAAAACCCCCAAATATTTCAAAACCCTAAATTCGTTTATTTTAAATCCGAGAATCATATGATTCACAGCAACTTTATACAAATCAATCAAACCCACTAATCATTATAAATCGAAAATAAATTAATCTTGTTAAAAGAAATAAAGGAAAAACAAACTTATCTTGATTTCTGGCTATTGATTCACGAAACCGCAAGGATGAACACATCAGAAAACCCAATCGGTTTGATGTGGGGATTCAACCCCACATCTCACGCGATCTAAAAACCTCAGACCACCCATACATGATTTTCATACTCAAACTGATAAGGATGAATAGCCATGGAAGGATTGAACCGATCTAGATTTAAGAGAGAGAAGGATTTGGGGCGGTGGAGTTATTATCGAGGGAGGAGAGAGAGTTAACTCTCTTTTATGGGAGTTGTGTGTGTTTACACGCATATCTACTCCTTCCGTTCCTTGTTATGTCCGCCCATGGACCGGGCCGGGTCTAATGACCCTTGGGCCGGCTTGTGTGTAAGGGTATTGGACCTAATTTTGGGCCTTGTGTATTTATTTAGTTTGGTTAAAGCCCAAAACGAATTTTGTAAATTTAAGTTATAATTTGACCCGTAAAACCCGACCATTTAATAAACCGACTTTTATTTATCGTACTTTTCCGTAAATCGTACTTTTCATAAACGTATGGTTTCGTCAAGCACAACTAGGGTGTCGTGTCATTTAATAATATAATTTTTCGTATCGTAACTCGATTCTCATAATTAATTAGGTCGCGGCTAGCGTAACCGTACTCTCGAGCTATTTTATCTTCGTTCTCTTTGCTGAATTTACGAGGTGAGTTTATAGCCCCATACTTTACTATTTTCACTGCTTTTTGGGGTGAGACATTGCTTGATTTTAACGTATGAACACAAGTGCATTTACTGATTTGTATATTAGTCTAAGTCCCACTAAAAACCCAGTTGCTTTGGCCCGTGAATCGTGAACCGTTAATTACTTTGTGTAAGCGCGAATGTAATGGATAGATCTATCGGGATTGACGTCCCTGTCTGTCTTGTCCAACAAGGGGACAAGCGGGCACAGTTTCATTTGAGTCTGAGATAGGATGTCGTGGGTTTAGGCATCTAGTTTGGGCTACATTTATATGATTATACTGCCGGTGTTGTTAACGCTTCGGTGTCACGAGCTTAGACTGTAATAAATACTTTTGGGATGACTTTGTATCTGTTATATTGTCATCACATTTGGGAAAATCTTGTGGTTCATTAAACATTTCCACTTAACTAAACCTATGAACTCACCAACTTTATGTTGACACTTTAGCAATGTTTTTCTCAGGTATTAAGAAGGAAGATGCTAAATGAGGTCTCATGCATTGCCGTCTTTTCTTTGAAACAACGATCATTTGTACCATTTGAGAAAACTATGTTTTGTAACCGTATTCAGTTTATGCTTCCGCACTTTGTTAAAACTATTTATTTTATTAATTACAAGTGATCTATTTTCCGAACGTCTCATTTAGAGGTCGTTCTTTGTGACTATGTGCGTATGATAATCATGACGTCACCACTCCCTTGTCGCCATTATACTCTGATATTTTGGGAGTGTGACAGATTGGTATCAGAGCCATAGTTATAGAGAACTAGGTTGCATTTAGTAACTCTAGACTATAACTGCTCTATGTTTAATCGATTATCATACAGATTGTAAGTATTAAGTATATGTAGATACATAAGTAATAAATGGGATACATGTGAATTAACAATTACGAGGTATATTTACATGGGTTACATGTGCAACAACAAAATCTGAATTATGTTATATGGGATACATGTGGATACAACAATGATTGCTATGTTATGTTAATGTCCTTTTTACGGACTAATTTTATGAGATATTTACACACATTTATTTTGTTTATGATTACAGCGATGTCTTCATCCGATGATTCCACGTCTACAGGAGCGTACTACAACCGTAGTTCACAGTCGACCATCAGTTCATCAGTAGGACTACCTAGAGGATCGCCGTCAGGATATCTGTGGTACCGGATGGTTTCAGATGACGATACAGAGAGAGAGACTGAGGAGGTTCGTCATTCACCGATCCGTATTCCTGATGCATCAGCTGACGATGTGCTTAGCCTAGAAGGCGGAGGAGAGGATGACTTAGACACTGACGTGGTGCAGTCACCAGGTCAGACATCAGTGACTGGAGATAAGACGGTAGAGGAGACAGAGGATGATGAGATGGAGTTTACAGATGGGGAAGGAGAGCCTATGGAGGTCACAGACACTGAGGACCCTCCTACTGCATATGCCGCTACTCCTGAGGTTTCCCTAGCACACATCTCCTCATCTTCATCTAAAGACGAAGGAGAAAGGACTGTTATTCCTGCTCCAGCACCTGGTACTCTACCTTTCTACTATGTGAGACGACGTCTTCGGGGGAGAGCTGCTCGACCACCACTTTCACCTTACCGACCCCTCATACCTTTCACTGCCACTGACAGGCATGCAGCCCGCACACCTGCCAGTTCTGTCCCAGAGACACCATTACTACTACCACCACCAGAGACTGTACCTGCAGTGTACCAGGAGATGCTTACTGACGCTGGTATCTCTACAGGACCGAGAGCTACGACTCCTCTTCCTAGGAGAGCTACGTCGACGGTAGTGATGCTTGGGGCGGCAGATGGATGTGTGACGACACGGTTGAACAGGTTGGAGGATGTTGTAGAGGCGTTAGGTGAAGAGTATAATGAAGTGCAGGATAAGTTGGAGGCACTGGCAAAGAAGAGTCCAGTTAGGGATGAGACAGTGTTGACAGTATGTGTGACCCGTCTACGAGGACAGCTTCTTACTGTTCTTGATCAGATGGAATCCATGCCAAACGCTCGTCTTGAGGAGATTGAGAGCCTAATGACCCGTTGGGGAGTAGAGCCATTAGTGGAGACAGGCGGACTAGAGGCACCAGTGGATGACCCTGTTGCAGACTTGGATAAGAGGTTTAGAGCCGCTTGTCATGATACCGATGTTAGACTGAGAGATTCCCAGGCTCGTGAGCTCGTGGTTGAGAGGAGGTTAGCAGAGTTGGAGAAGGAGCTTCATCAGCGCCGTGAGGGCACTAGTTAGATTTATCTTGTACCATCGACCTATCCCTGTATGACCACTAAGCTTTGAAGTTTATCTTAGCTAGTTGGTATTTTATTTTCTTTTATTATGTTATGGCAAACTATGATGTATTATCAAACGATTCCATGAATGATATTATGAGTTGCGAAATTGTGAGATCATTATATATTGTGTATTATATCCTGGAGCATTTCATAATTGTGTTGTGTGTGCCATGCATGTTATGTCTGGCAAAACTCATTATCCTATTACCTTGTTAGATTATGGCGCCAGTTAGAAGATCCGAAACGCAGAATCCGCCAGCCGCTACCGGTGGAATCGACACCGTCATGTTAAGCCAAATGATAGCCGAACGAGTGGCCGAGGCACTCGCGATCGCTGAAGCAAATCGTACAGCTAGCACACAGGAGAAGACCAACCAAGGAGCTACTAATGCTATTGCACGGACTTGTACCTACAAGGAATTTCGTGCAGTTACGCAAGTAAGTTTCCGCGGTACTGAAGGAGCAGTAGGATTAACCAGATGGTTTGAGAAGCTAGAATCCCAATTTGGGATTAGCAATGTCGTTGAAGCCGACAAGGTGAAGTTTGCGTCAAGCACGTTAGTGGATGGTGCTTTGACTTGGTGGAACGTCTATGCTCGTGCAGTGACCATTGACGTTGCCCAAACGACGCCCTGGAGTGAATTTAAAGCTATGTTTGTGAGGAAATACTGCCCACGAAATGAA
This sequence comes from Glebionis coronaria, assembly GCA_025667525.1. Classification (NCBI taxonomy): domain Eukaryota; kingdom Viridiplantae; phylum Streptophyta; class Magnoliopsida; order Asterales; family Asteraceae; genus Glebionis; species Glebionis coronaria. Next base: position 336,088,464 of record CM046876.1, on the reverse strand, counting down.
GTCAAGCAGATGGAAGTTGAGCTGTGGAACCTGAAGGTCAAGGGTACTGCTCTTACTGCTTACAATCAGCGCTTTCAGGAGCTGATTTTGTTATGTCCTGAAATGGTGCCCAACGATGACCGATTGTTGGAGCGATACATTGAAGGACTACCTTTGAGCATCAAAGGGAATGTGACTTCATCCAAGCCGACTGATTTGCACGAGGCAATCGACATGGCACAGAGTCTGATGTACCAAGTGGTACAGGAGTTGGGAGAAAATACTGGGGATAAAAGAAAGTGGTCTGGCAACCACTACAACAACAATACCAACAACAGCAACAATCCAAGCAACTACAACCAGAACAAGCGACAAGAAGTAGCAAGAGTGTTTACTGCTGGACAAGGAAATATTGGGAACTACGCTAGAAGACTACCTTTCTGCGGAAAATGTGGCCGACACCACGAAGGAGCATGTCCCCCTACGTGCTACAATTGTGGGAAGGCGGGACATAAGGCAAAGGAATGTCGAGCACCACCTCGTTCTACTAATCAAAGAGGACCTGGAACGCAAGGTGGCCAAGGAGCAAATATTACTTGCTTTGGATGTGGAGAGAAAGGTCATTACAAGAACAAATGTCCAAGCAGTGGGAACCAAGGTCGTAGTAACCAGATTCGAGGGAATGAAAATCAGAACCAAGGGAACCAGAAGCAGAATCAAGGGAACCGAGTAGGGAATAACCGAGCCACCACTAGTACTCCTGGAGGATTCACGGCACCTAGCAAAGTGTATCATCTCTGTGCTGAAGCTGCTGTGCAAGACAACAATGTTGTGACTGGTACGTTTCTAGTCAATAACAACTATGCTTCAGTACTATTTGATTCTAGTGCGGATAGGAGTTTTGTGTCGTCTATATTTAGTGAACGCCTAAATGTTATCCCTACTGCGTTAGACGTTAAGTATAATGTAGAATTAGCCGATGGGAAGTCAGTAACCACCGACGTTATTCTGAAAGGATGTAGTGTAAGGCTAAGGTCGTTCGTTTAGTATCGACCTACTCCCTATAGAATTGGGAAGTTTTGACGTCATCATTGGAATGGATTGGATGTCGAAGCATCACGCGGAGATTGTATGTCATGAGAAGTGTGTCCGTGTTCCTTATGGAAACGACGTACTCATCATACAAGGCGAAAGAAGTGGAGTGAAGAATGGATCAAGATTGGAAGTCATCTCATGTATCAGGACCCAAAGATACATTGAGAAGGGATGTCCGGTATTCTTGGTTCAAGTAACACAAAAGGGAGGAGAAGAAGATCACGAGAAGAAGGTGGAAGATGTACCGATCGTTAGAGACTTTCCGGACGTATTCCCAGAGGATTTACCCGGACTACCACCAGCACGGCAAGTGGAGTTTCACATCGAGCTTACACCAGGAGCCGCGCCTGTTGCTAGAGCCCCATACCGTCTAGCACCGGCCGAGATGACAGAGTTAGCTGAACAGATAAAGGAACTTTCTGACAAAGGTTTCATTAGACCAAGTTCCTCACCTTGGGGAGCGCCGGTCTTATTTGTCAAAAAGAAAGATGGATCCTTTAGAATGTGTATCGATTACCGAGAATTGAATAAGCTGACGATAAAGAACCGCTACCCATTGCCGAGGATTGACGATCTTTTCGACCAATTGCAAGGATCTAGCATATACTCGAAGATCGATTTAAGGTCAGGATATCATCAACTAAGGGTTAGAGAGGAAGACGTTCATAAAACGGCTTTTAGAACCCGGTACGGACACTACGAGTTCCAAGTTATGCCTTTCGGTTTGACAAACGCACCTGCGGTATTCATGGATCTCATGAACCGAGTTTGCAAACCATACTTGGACAAGTTTGTGATTGTATTTATCGATGACATTCTCATCTATTCTCGTAATGAAGAAGAGCACAAGGAACATTTGAAGACCATATTAGAGCTGCTAAGGAAGGAGAAGTTATATGCAAAGTTTTCCAAATGTGAGTTTTGGATAAACACAGTGCAATTCCTTGGGCATGTGATCGACAGCAGTGGTATTCACGTTGATCCTGCTAAGATCGAGGCTGTAAAGGATTGGGCGACTCCAACAACACCCACGGAGATCCGTCAATTTTTAGGTCTTGCTGGTTACTATAGGAGATTCATAGAAGGTTTCTCCAAGATAGCTAAACCAATGACGGAATTGACTCAAAAGGATAAGAAGTTTGAGTGGAAGGAAGATCAAGATTTGGCATTCCAGACGTTGAAGCAGATGTTGTGTGAAGCACCTATACTAGCCCTACCCGAGGGTAATGAAGACTTTGTGGTGTATTGCGATGCATCCATAAAAGGGTTAGGTGCAGTACTGATGCAAAGGACTAAGGTCATAGCTTACGCATCAAGACAACTAAAAGTGCACGAGAAGAACTACACAACTCATGACCTAGAGTTGGGAGCAGTGGTGTTTGCCTTGATAATAGGAGTTGGTTACCATGCCATGGTGACCTACGATCCTTGATTATGCATGAGTCGCATGAGTCAAAGTACTCCATACATCCGGGATCTTATAAAATGTATCATGATCTGAAGATGTTGTATTGGTGGCCGAACATGAAGGCGGATATTGCTACATACGTTAGCAAGTGTTTGACTTGTGCCAAAGTCAAAGCCGAACATATGAAACCATCAGGATTATTGGTCCAACCCGATCTGCCAGAATGGAAGTGGGAAAGGATCACTATGGATTTCATTACCAAGCTACCAAAGACCGCAGCCGGATTCGACACGATTTGGGTAATCGTCGACCGACTCACCAAATCGGCTCATTTCTTACCCATCAAGGAGACTGATGGAATGGATAAGTTAGCAAGGACGTACTTGGAGGAAGTAGTCACGAAGCACGGTGTGCCTGTGTCTATAATCTCCGACCGAGACAGCCGATTTACTTCACAGTTTTGGAAGTCACTGCAGAAGGCATTGGGAACACAGTTGGATATGAGCACTGCGTACCATCCCCAAACTGACGGTCAAAGTGAACGGACCATTCAAACCATAGAAGATATGCTGAGAGCTTGTGTGATTGACTTTGGAAATAGATGGGATAGACACCTACCTCTGGTGGAATTCTCATACAACAATAGTTATCACACTAGCATTAAGGCAGCGCCGTTCGAGGCACTGTATGGTAGGAAGTGTCGTTCACCCGTGTGTTGGGCAGAGGTCGGTGAAGCACAACCCACTGGACCTGAGATCATACACGAGACTACTGAGAAGATCTTTAAGATTAAGAGCCGTATGCAAGCCGCAAGAGATCGACAGAAGAGTTATGCTGATATGAGACGCAAACCTCTTGAGTTTGAAGTTGGTGATAAAGTTATGTTGAAGGTCTCACCTTGGAAAGGTGTGATTCGCTTTGGAAAGCGTGGAAAGTTAAACCCTCGCTACATTGGACCCTTCAAGATTATAGAGAGGATTGGTCCTGTAGCCTATCGTTTGGAATTACCCCAAGAACTTAGCCGAGTACATAATGTGTTCCACATTTGCAATCTGAAGAAATGCTTAGCTGACGAAACGCTCGTTATCCCTTTGGAGGAGATTCAACTCGACGACAAACTCAACTTTGTAGAAGAACCCGTGGAAGTTATGGACCGTCAAGTTAAACAACTCAAGCAAAGCCGTATACCTATTGTGAAGATCCGATGGAACGCGCGTAGAGGTCCAGAATATACGTGGGAACGTGAAGATCAATTCAAGAGCAAGTATCCTCATCTTTTCACTAATCATCCTACTACAACAACGTCTTGATTTCGTGACGAAATCTCTAAAACATGGGAATACTGTGACATTCGTCAAATTTCCATCTTAATTTATTCATGTAGTACGAGTATTTTAACTGTTTACCGACGAGTTGCCGATGTGGATGTGTTAATCATTTTGCTTTACGGACAAAGCCCTTTTTAGGGAGAGCATATGTAACATCTCGAGTATTCGCGAGTATTAAGTTGAATGCAATACACAAGTTTGTGAGCATTTTATGTTTTGCCGTACGTTTATTTGATATAGTTATTAAGATTACGTGACGTCTCGCACAATTGTTTTGTTTTGGGATCGTATGTCAAACGGTTTTAGGTCGTGTTTATTCAGTCGCGTCTAAACCTAAACATTGTGAACCCGAGTCGAGTATATATAACTGTCACAACATTGCACAAATAACTGAGTATAAACCTTCATTTATATTTATTACCAAGCTTGCCTTACAAGAGTCTCAAAAATCAGTCACATGACCAGCTGCAAATAAACTTCATAGTTTATTTCCTCACTAAAGGACAGCACACATGCCTAGTTTACCCCTTTTGGGTATATCACAAGTTACCATTTTCAGCTTGACACTAACCCTAGACTAACAATACAAGTTTATATACAAACCCAAAGTTTATCCAATGTCCAAATACAAGTTTATCTCAGTCCAAATTACAAACACAAAAATCTGCACAAGTCTTTCCAAATACAACTCCTGGGTAGAGTGAAGATTAGGTCCAGCCGACCCACACGTCGCGTCGAACCTGCAAAACCGAAAGAGTCTTCATCCCGTCCGAACCTGCAACCCGAAAACATAGCATCCCATTGTGAGTCTTTCGTCTTTTCGTCTTTCCTTATGAAGTCCTAGATGTGCTTGTTTTGTACGAACCTGCGAATAAACGAATCAATGTGTTAGTCATTGTAATGGTCTTATACTTTTAACTAAAAACTGAAATTTGTTAAACTTTATAACTAATACAAACATGTTTATGATTTTACTTTTCTGTCAACCAAACCGAGACCCGATTTAGACCAAACCGAGACCCGACTTAGAACCAAACCGAGACCCATGTCCAACCAAATCAAGACCACAATCAAGAACCAAACCGAGACCCATGTCCAACCAAACCGAGACCCAATCAAGAACCAAACCGAGAATCAAGTCAAACCAACCAAGTTCTTACTTTCTGCCAAAACTATCAACAATCATTACCAACCAATCCAAATGTCTTAACCAATTTTTATCTTACAGAAACATCCTAAAAACCCTTAATCTTGCCGCGGGTATAGAAACCCCCATTTCAAATCGAAACCCTAATTATTTAAAAACCTTTTTAAACATCTAATTAACATTTTCCACATTTCAGAAACATCACATAAACATGAGTAACAGTCGAATATGAAAAACCCCCAATTTTATGAAAACCCTAGATCGAATTTTTATTAATTAAAACGTTAATTAAACCTAATCTAAACCCAAACCCCATATTTAATTTAATTGAAAATGAGTTATGCAAAAACCCCCAATTAACCGAAACCCTAATTTTTATAAACTGATTTTATATTGAAATTTGTTTGATTTTATAATAGAAAACATCAATTAATTGTGTTTAAAACCGAGATTGATAAAAACCCCCAAATATTTCAAAACCCTAAATTCGTTTATTTTAAATCCGAGAATCATATGATTCACAGCAACTTTATACAAATCAATCAAGCCCACTAATCATTATAAATCGAAAATAAATTAATCTTGTTAAAAGAAATAAAGGAAAAACAAACTTATCTTGATTTCTGGCTATTGATTCACGAAACCGCAAGGATGAACACATCAGAAAACCCAATCGGTTTGATGTGGGGATTAAACCCCACATCTCACGCGATCTAAAAACCTCAGACCACCCATACATGATTTTCATACTCAAACTGATAAGGATGAATAGCCATGGAAAGATTGAACCGATCTAGATTTAAGAGAGAGAAGGATTTGGGGCGGTGGAGTTATTATCGAGGGAGGAGAGAGAGTTAACTCTCTGTTATGGGAGTTGTGTGTGTTTACACGCATATCTACTCCTTCCGTTCCTTGTTATGTCTGCCCATGGACCGGGCCGGGTCTAATGACCCTTGGGCCGGCTTGTGTGTAAGGGTATTGGACCCAATTTTGGGCCTTGTGTATTTATTTAGTTTGGTTAAAGCCCAAAACGAATTTTGTAAATTTAAGTTATAATTTGACCCGTAAAACCCGACCATTTAATAAACAGACTTTTATTTATCGTACTTTTCCGTAAATCGTACTTTTCATAAACGTATGGTTTCGTCAAGCACAACTAGGGTGTCGTGTCATTTAATAATATAATTTTTCGTATCGTAACTCGATTCTCATAATTAATTAGGTCGCGGCTAGCGTAACCGTACTCTCGAGCTATTTTATCTTCGTTCTCTTTGCTGAATTTACGAGGTGAGTTTATAGCCCCATACTTTACTATTTTCACTGCTTTTTGGGGTGAGACATTGCTTGATTTTAACGTATGAACACAAGTGCATTTACTGATTTGTATATTAGTCTAAGTCCCACTAAAAACCCAGTTGCTTTGGCCCGTGAATCGTGAACCGTTAATTACTTTGTGTAAGCGCGAATGTAATGGATAGATCTATCGGGATTGACGTCCCTGTCTGTCTTGTCCAACAAGGGGACAAGCGGGCACAGTTTCATTTGAGTCTGAGATAGGATGTCGTGGGTTTAGGCATCTAGTTTGGGCTACATTTATATGATTATACTGCCGGTGTTGTTAACGCTTCGGTGTCACGAGCTTAGACTGTAATAAATACTTTTGGGATGACTTTGTATCTGTTATATTGTCATCACATTTGGGAAAATCTTGTGGTTCATTAAACATTTCCACTTAACTAAACCTATGAACTCACCAACTTTATGTTGACACTTTAGCAATGTTTTTCTCAGGTATTAAGAAGGAAGATGCTAAATGAGGTCTCATGCATTGCCGTCTTTTCTTTGAAACAACGATCATTTGTACCATTTGAGAAAACTATGGTTTGTAACCGTATTCAGTTTATGCTTCCGCACTTTGTTAAAACTATTTATTTTATTAATTACAAGTGATCTATTTTCCGAACGTCTCATTTAGAGGTCGTTCTTTGTGACTATGTGCGTATGATAATCATGACGTCACCACTCCCTTGTCGCCATTATACTCTGATATTTTGGGAGTGTGACATATTCATATGCATTCTTTCAAATTACTGTACATGTACTATACGCCTCCAGGCGGGGTAAGAGGATTAAGTGAACCTACTAATTCAACTTGCCGCGTAAGAGAGATGCAATCCCAGCCGCACGGATCATGTATCCTTACTAGACACCTTACTCACAAGACGTGGTGATAAGTTTTTTGTGCACCGTATCCACACGGTACTCTGCATAGTAAAGACGCACGCCGCATGTCTAGTAAATTATAGACTTGTATGTATTTTCCCTTTTCATGTGTAGGACGTGATACATCATGCGGCATTGAAATACAATGAAATACACAAGTTTCAAAATTAACAATAAACAAAATGGCCGTGGTCGTCACGGACTTCTAAATAAAAAGACAAGTTACTACAAATATGTCTTAGCCGTGTACATACACGGACGAATATAATCACAAGTGTTTACAACAGATAAGTTACAAAGGGGGTAGGAACTCCCCTAGGTCCTTCTTTCCTTCCTCAATTAGCGCACGAAGGACCTCCCCACGAGCGTCCTTCCCGTCCTGGGCTTTGACTGCAATAGCATCAAGAGCTTCTCCAAGCAGCTTCTCGCCTTTCATTGCTTTGGATGCGGAATCGTAAGTGGCCAACGTCAAGGGAATGGGATCAGCACTCAGCCGGGACATTATCGTCTCGTTTGAAGCATCTTTCATTGCCTCAAGCTCGTCTAGGAGGGGGTGTTGGAGTTCGGCCAAGGCATCCATGGACGCAGTCATCTTACCCGCTGCGGAGGGGTTGTGGTATGGATGCTGTGTGATATCTTCATTCTTCGCGATCATCTCCGCAGCTTTGACCAGGCCTTCATGCCTACCACGGTCGATCCCATCGGATACGACCCCAGCAAACGCCTGCAGTAGGTGTGGAGCGTTCAGAGCCCCACTTACAGCAAGCCGCAGTCCTTGCCCGATAATCCACCTATGACCGGCCGTGGCGGTTAGTAGAGGGGGGCATACTCTCTCAGCGCAGCTTACAACCACCTTGCTTAACTGTTCATCAGCTGAGGCAACTTGATTTTCAAGATTGGTTTGGGTCTGCGTCAATTCTTCCTTCAGCGCGTCACGCTCCTGGGCAATATTGAAGGATTGCACGGTCACAGCCTTAGCAGCAGCCTCAGCCGCAGACACCTACATATGAAATTTGGAGTTATTACAAGGATATATACTTTTTGGGGTTACATGCATACGAAAAGTATGAGTGTATGTACAAATATTCTGAAAGTTTACCTTCTCATTTGATGCGGCTACGAGGGCCTCCAACTCAGCAATACGCTTCTCTCTGGCGTCGGCGTGATGCGCCTGCTCCTTCACCGTTGCCTCGGCTGTCAATAATGCCGCCTGCAATGATGCGATGGTCTTCTCGTTCTTCACGACCATCACCTCACGGCGGGCTATTCTCTTATCTGCGCGACTCACATTAGTGATGGCCTGGATTAGACGGCGTCTTAACGCGGCACCCACCGTCACCAGGTGTGCGGATGATACGTCAAACTGATCGATAAGGGCCTCATGATCTAATTCATCTAAATCTTGGGCGAGGGCAGGCGGGATGATGTGCTCGATAAATTCTGAACACTCGGATTCGGCCTCCAGCCGTGTCAAACTTGATAAGTTCCATGCTAAGCGTAGGCTTTCTTCTGGCCCCTCGGGGCACGGCTCCTTGGCACGTTTGGTGGCAGGTGATGGGGGCTTGTTGGTTGGTGCGAAGGACGGATTTCTCCCCACTTCTTCCCCTTGCGCTGCGGCTGCCGGATCCACCCTGTTGTTTACATATTAGTCTATATATCATACAATGATATGAATCATACTCACGAGGGGTACTTACGAGGGGCCAATGACAGGGTCTGGACCGGTAGGAGCTACGCCGCTCACAGGGGCGACTCGCAGAACTGGCCCTTCCATGGTCGGGGTGGGATCGGTTTGGGCAGTCGTGGTGCTGCTTCCTTCTTGGTATTGTGGGTGGTCTTTCCGCAGCTTCTTGGGGGGAGCATTTGCAACTCCGGCTTCCTCCCCAATTTTCTTCGCCACCCGCCTGGTTGTCTTTCTCTTTCTAGAGGTAAGTGGGGTGGACCCGGAAGCTTGCGTGGTGTCTCCATTGGGATCATGCTTCTAGCAAGGGGAGCTCATTCGGCTTTAACGGTCGGAATCCCTCCGCCACCTTCATGGGGTCGCCCTGTCGGATTAGTCCGTGAAGGTTCATCTCTGCAAACAATTTTAGAATTATATGGGTTAGTAAAGTTCTACACGTGTGTGATAAATCAAATTTACAACATATATATTGGACCTACCCTCTCCCTGTTCCGTTAAGAAGCACGGGTATAAGTCATCCCTCCCAAAGTAACGGCGGCTTATCCCTACTAAGCACAGAAAGTGTTCCGGCAACCCTCTATGGAATTCTGTGCGATGGGTATCTAGTATTTTCAGGTCCCGGCTACTATAATCTTTGGATTTAGGCGGATAGTCTTTGGGGGCTTTGGTTTTAAGTACGAAGGGGGTAGGGAACACCTTCTCATCTACGAAGAAGTAATGGTCGTACCAGTTCTTAAGGGAGTCAAGAGGTTTCCTATATGTCATAGGGGCATTCCCGGGTCGTTTCTTGAACGACAACCACCCGTTCACTAACTGGGGAAAGTAGAAAGCCCTAAAAAGGTTCACGGTGGGGGTTACTCCACAGGTATGGCATGTAATCTCAAACTGGTTGACTTTACACGCCCCTATGCAGTGGAGTTGGGTGATATGAAAGTCATAATACAAAAGAAGGTCTACCAAAAACTTGGATAAAGGGATACGGTAGTTGGCTGAGTCAAACAGGCGTGTATATATGCCTACTTTCCCCGCCGGTGCATCCGTAATCGCTTCACCATCACCTGGATAGGTGGGGTGTACGCTTTCGGGTACATAATACTTCAACAGAAAGTCGAGGTATTTTTCCGCAGACATCACGTTCAGGACATCCGTGATAAGGGGATTATCCTTTACCATGTTTTATAAAAAGGTCTTTAAGAGCGTGATGATCTAACCTGCGGCGACGAAAATCCGTGGAAAAGAAGGAAAAAATTTTGGGAGATGAAAGCTTGAGATTAACAATGGCGGAAGAAGGAGTGGGTTGTGTGTGTAATAAACACGCATACCCACTCTTATATAGGGTTGCCTCGGTTTCCGAGGTACCTTGGATCTTTGACACGTTTCAGTCACATCGCCTATCCAATGGATAGGGTTTCTGACATTTCTGCAACGTTAGAGGGGGACCCACGGGTCACTTCTTAAACAGTTTTGCGTGGCTCTAGGGTGGGCATTAATGGTGCACTTTTGCAGACATGCGACTGGGTTATTGACTATCATTAATGTTTTTTATTCTTGTCGGGTTATGCGGCTCTTACGTAAGACCGTATTTAATGTTACATTTAAGTTGTCTCGGCCGTTGCGTGCGGCTGAGGTAGTATTCATTCAAAAAATTCCTACGAAGGGTCGCCACGTGCGGCCAGAACAACAAAAATTTCAATGTTTCGTTTCCTATGTCTTTCCTTGGTATGTCCAGAGAGCACCTTAATAGTCTAGAGGTTACGCCTACGGCTGTAACAACTAGACTGGGGGGACATGATGACGTATAGTCCCCAACCAGGTCACGAAATCGGCCCACGGGTACTACCCGTATCCGGCCCATCACAGATGGGTGGATAAATGTCATTCAGGCTTATGGGCTCGAATGAACAGTAACCGCACATGTGTATGGCTAACGGCCCGGTGCGGCCGACATAAGATTAGACAGAATAATATTCTGTCTAGGAATATCTTTATCCCAATGGGAGAGGATATTCACTACCAGAGTTAGAAGATAACAATCATTCTAATTCTGGTGGTTATCTCTTCCTTGGGGCCGAAGCATCAATGAAAGCCCACTAGGGTTTCACTGCCTATAAAAGGAACCCCCAAGGGTTCCACAAAGGTATTACGATTCATACTCTAAACTCACATAAACCCTAAATCGATTACTTACTCTCACGCCGGAGTCTAATCGTGGGAAACATTCCCACGGTAAGCCTAACGCGTGCTGTTTAGTGTGCAGGATCCCAACCAGACGATTCACTTGGTGCAGGAGCCGGAGCCCAGCCAACCCGAATTAAGCCTAATTCGGGTCTAGCAAGGATCAACCAACTTTTGCATCAACATGCTTTGATAATAGATTGTTGTTAGCTGTGGCTTAATTGTGTTTTGACTCATTGAATTTAGTCTAAAATTGCATAGATCTGTCATAATAGTCCAAGTAGTTCAATCTAGTGTAATTCTATTAGTTCTTGGTTCTTAGCAGCTGCATTTGGTTAGTCCTATTTGTTCAAATAGCTTTCACCTCAGATCTTAGCATAAAACATTGGTTAACTATGTAAAAATTCTCATCTCAATTTTAACTAGTGTTTGGATCAAGGCATTTTCAGTTAATCACTTGTGGATTCTTGTTGCTATGAACTCAATTACACTTAGTAAACCTGTAAAAGTTAGTGTGTAAGTTTTCTCAGTCAAACTAGAAGTAAAAACTACATTTGCAACAAAAATTAGTGTTTAGTGTTCATTGCAAGTCTCTAGATTCTTAACTTTGCTCTAAAAACATTGTTTCTCAGTGTTATAAGTCATACTTTGGCTTTTTGGAAACCTTTTCTTACCAGCTTTTCATTTTGCTATTTCTTTTTGTCTAGTTTTAAGTGTAGCTTATTGAAACAAGCATTTTCATTTCTCTGATGTGCAACTAGCATAAGTATTAAACCAATTTCAATACAAGCAAATCTACTTCATAAATCTTCCTATTTTCTTTCATAAATCTCTTTAGAAACATGTCAAAAGCATTTCTGGAGATTTTTAGCTTTTTTCTGGTTGATTTCAAGATTACTTCTTATTCATTCAATCATTTTCAGATATTCTTGACATTCCATGCTTCTTGTTAGGTGCTTGATCAACTTCATTCAAAAAATCATTTTGTAATCGATAGAATAAGCTTGTAGCTTATTGTGTGCTTATTGAAAAAGTCATTCTTGAGTTCTAGCTTGTTTCAGTATGTTTCCTTTTGGCTGGCTAGCTTAAATCCATTTCAGTACCTTTTGCAAAAAGCTAGACTTGAAAAGATCAAGTAATAATCTCATACGAGCTTATTTTGGTTTAGCCCGTTTTAGTTTTCTCAAACATTTTTGTGCAAATTACCCCCCTGAATTTTAGGTGTTAGTTTAATCTTGATAGTTAATTTTCAGTTACATTTCAGTCCTTCTAGTTTTGACAGTTACATTTTCAGTTTATGAATTTATGAATTTGTTACATATTTGGCCATAAACTTTCCAGTTTTTACATTTACAGCTTATATAGTTTTGTCATGCATTAATCACTTGTACTCTAGGCTTAATCATTTGTACCTTTAGCATAAAAACTTGTACTTTGTGAATAGTAATTGGTACTTGCACTTTGTTTTACGGATATGTAGCTTTAATATTTTCATTTTTCTACGTGATTGTTTGAATTAGACATATAATCCAATAAGCTTTTGCAACAAAAAACAAATTAAAGCACGATATTAGTAGGCATTTCAATTTATCTTGAGTCGAGAATAAACGATCTTGCAAATACTCAATATTAGTCAAAAGCTTGATTCATAATGAATCTTACGAGTTACCAACCTCAGTGTTGTTTGAGGTTAACACTGGAAGGATTTCCATTCGTCACTGTCGACACTAAAGCAGGATTTCCCTCTTCATTGTAAACCGTATCACTCAGATGTTCTGGAAATATCACAAAGATAATGCATAGGACTCGTTTGTGTCCTAATGTGACAATAGATTGATCTCTTTTTGGCTCTAGACTCGATAAGTGCATTTTAGTAGTCGAAGGCTGGAGCAGACTGCCACCTTATCAATATTGACTAACTCGAAGTGAGAAAGTCAATAGATACGTGTTGATCTCAGTGACAATGAGACAAGTTTCTTTTGAGAGAAACTCGAATGGCTAGGGAAGGCTTGTGCATTGCATCTCTGGGTCTATGATGACTTGTCTTCAATAGATGTAGACCCAGTTTTGGCCTAGGTTGCATAGAATATTCAACTCCTTCCAAGCTTACCAACACGTCATCACTAGCACCTTCTTGTGATTGTTCAAGTGCTAACTTATGTAATTGGTCCGAATTCAGCTTCATTCCACTCCATCTTTCCTAAGGACAACTATTTCTAGCTATGGAATGCCCATTGGTAGATCCCTCCGGTTCTGGTTGGATCATAGGACTTAGTTTCCTATCCTAAACCACCTTTTGACTCCAACGTTCCGTCGTGGATAGAAGGTTGTTTTGGGTATAGATCGAAACAATAAAACCATTGAAAACCATTCTAAGTGCTTGATAAAAATCAAAACTTTTAACAATTTAAAACTTTTACATTTCTGAAATACTCCCCCTACACACATGCATCGATATTCGAAATAGTTTAGCATGTGAAGGAAAGAGTTGCAGTTAGGTCTTTAAAATCACATGTTACAATATATTACATTTTAATCACATTTTCTCCCCCTATCTCTAATATAAAAACGTGATATTAGAGATACCTATTGATTAAAATATGACAATTTTCTGAAAACCGATTAGAGAGAAAGATGTGTACACGCATGAATCATGGAACTTGTGTAGTCGGTTAGCTCCCCCCTCAACAATATATGTGGGTCCTGATTGATCAATTTTTGACAAAATATAGGAAAAATGACACCACAAAATATGTTAAGGTACGGAGATGAAATACCTTTTCTGATATAATATATTACATATGACAATTTTATATCATTTTTGGAATGTGTTGGATACATAAAATGTGACAATTTCAGAGATGTACCCAACAACATTAATCGCTTGATTTTAAAATGCTCCCCCTCAAAAATTGATCCAAATAACATATTATATTTTTGAGAAATAAAAACCACTTTATGAGGAAGGGAGTGTTGAACACACAATTTTGAAAGATTTAGAAAAACCTTTTGAGAAATTCTTGAAAAATTGTGTTCAACGATTTTAAAATGATCATGATAGAAGACTTCTCTTCTATTGCATAGGGAAAGCGCATTGAAATGTACACTTCCCTTTTCGGGTCCGTTTTTCATGAGCTCAAAACTTTGATTGTTTTGTGACTAGCTCATGACCGAGAAAAATTAATTTCCCGTTTTGAAGGATAACTTGTCATCCGTGATAAACTTTCCTTAAGGTGAAGTGCGAGTTCTACGTTGACATTTACTTAGAAATTGTTTTTCATGAACTTAAAGACTTTGAATGTTTTTATGAGAAGCTGATGATCTAGAAATACTAATTTCTCGTTGAAAAGGGTAAGTTATCGTCCGAGATACACTTTCCTTATTTGAGGGACGAGTCCTAAGTTGTGATGCGCTTAGAAGTCATTATGAGAGATTATCAAGAAGCTTCATTTGCCAGAACCTCCAAGTCATCTGGAGTCATATACTTCATACCAAGACGACCAACGAGATACGCAAACCTATCTTGCGATAGAGCTTTTGTAAATAAGTCTGCCAGCTGGTACTCAGTTCTAACAAAGTATAATTTCACGATACCGCGTTCCACTTGTTCCTTGATGAAGTGATATCTGACATTGATCTGCTTGGGGCGAGATTGTTGAACCGGATTGCAAGAGATGGCTATGGCCTACTTTGAGTCACAATACATAGGTATTTTATCAAAGTGGAAGCCATAATCTGTGAGTTGAGTTCTCATCCAAAGGACTTGAGCACAACACGCGGATAGAGAAACATACTCTGCTTCTGCGGATGATAGCGAGGTGCAATCCTGCTTCTTTGACGACCAACCCACGAGCATTTCTTTCCCTAGAAATTGTACGCCACCAGAAGTAATCTGAAAAAGCAATTAGATGAAAACCGGTTTCCTTCGGATACCAGAGTCCCATATGAATGATATTCTTAAGGTACCGAAAGATCCGTTTAACCTCCTTGAGGTGCTTTTCAGTAGGTCTGGCTTGATATCTTGAACAATAATATGTGGCATGATGAATATCAGGCCTGTTGATCCCAAAGTCAGATCTTAAACCTTAACAGCTTGTTTAAGGGTTGTGATAGAGAGAAAGAATTCAATCTAACACTAGAGAAACTTTGCAAAGCAAAGTAACTAAACAAGATGCGGAATGTAATGTTTAGCACAAGAACAAATGAGATTCAAACGTTGAACTTTAATATATCAAAGATATACGAATACCCAAAGTGGTATTAGGGTTTACAAAACCTTAAAGTAATAATAATGAAAAACGAAATGAGAAAGACACACTTTGCATGCTAACCTAGTGAGTCCTTTTATAGATACAAGGACCCACGTACAAGATTACTACTAACAAACTATGGAAAGTATTAAGGAATAATAACTGAAACGCGTAAAAATCTATTCCATGTTTATCTTTGACGGCAGTGCCTTTGACTCCAGCAGGGGAACTAATCCCCCTGCCTTTGTTATTTGGCAGGGGGAACTTACTCTAGCAGGGGTATGAATAATCAACTAGCAGGGGAAACAAATAAGCATAGATTTATTCCCAACAATCCTTCCCTAAACTTGTGCTTTCCCCTAAAGACAAGTTTCTGAATAAATGCTAGTTGATGAGGATGCTTACAAACTCTCTGGCCAAATCTGACTATGAACCATTCTTACCAGATCATAAGCAACAGGCTTCTTAGCATCTACAATTAGGTTAGCATGTGCCAGTTTCTTCAAGGTGTCCTGAGAGAAGGGATAATACCTATGATTGAGTAAGTACACACTCACACCTTCCATCACCACCTCATAGACCCCAGAATTTGTAAATAGCTTCCAATACAACAAATCTCCTTTGTTTACTGCATCAAATATAGGATCAAATCACTCATGCTCGTACATCCTATGCATGCACTCCCAGATTACCCAATCCTTCTCCACACCATCCATGGTAGGAGGTTTTGCAGCAAACGTTTTCTTCAATATTTTCCACAGATCTTCTAAGTCTTCACTATCTAAAATCTGAAACATGACATCTAGACTTAGGAAGGTCTGTGCTGTATTGTCAGCTCTTGTAAGCTTCCACCAAGTCCTCCCTTTGTGTTCATAAACAGCATACTCTATAATAGCAAACTTCTTTCCAAGCTCACTAGGTGAGATATCATCATTTTCTTGCAGAATCAGCTGTATATCAATCTCATCATTTGAAGGCTTTTGAGACTCTTTAGTAACTATGCCTACTTTCTCCATTCTCTTGAGTCTCTTTGCTGCTCTTTGTACATTAAGTACAGACTTCTCAAGTATTTCTGGAAAACTTCCACCTACTTGATGCAATGCCCCTGCTTGGGATGATGCACCTGCTTGTGTAGTCTCTTCATCTTTTCTTTTCTTTGTTTCTCTAGCTTTCTGTAGCACTTCACTTTGTCTCCTAAGATACTCAGCTTCCTCCGGAGTGTTGATAGTCATCCAATCCTCCACATCATACAACTTTAGAACTGGTCTGACTGCTCTCTTTATGGCTTCAAAGCTCATATCTCTGAAGTCACCATCCTTCCACTTTCTATGCCTCTTAAGCAGAACTGTGTAGTGATCAAGTTGCCCTTTCTCTTAAGTTCGATACTTCTTACTCTGAATTTGCATTGCCCTTCTTTCCAGATATTCAGTTTGGTATTTGTAAACAAGGCAAGTCAACTCATACCTGTCTTCCAAAGGAGCATTTTTCAACTCCTTCTCCCATTGATCAAGAAACTCACCAACATGAGGTACCCTGTCATCTAGTTCTCTATGCATAATCTCAACCTGCTTTAGCATATCTTTGGGCCTCATCTTCTCCATTCTTTGATCCTGCATATCCATTTCCTCTTGTTGTAGCCTGAGAGCTACTTGTGCATCATGTGCCTCTTGGGCCTTTTGCTATTCAGGAGTCAGATGCTTGTATTTTCTCTTGGGCTGTTGCACCATGATTCCTTTCCCTTTGTCTTTTGGATCCATTGCTGGTGCTGGTTTTGCTTTAGATGCATGTTCTTTGATTGTTATCCCCTTCTGAGCTGGTTGCTTTCTGTTCTTCCTAACAAATGTTTGAGTAATGTTCTTAGCAGGGGTTAAACTTACAGCAGTGGGATCAGCAATGGCAGGGGAAACTTTTGAAGTAGGGGCTTCTTCTTGATCATGGTGAGCAATGTTTGAGCAATATCTTTGGTTGCACTCCCCTTGTCACTTCCCTTATCAACACTTTCTCTCTCCATCCCTTTCTTAGCACTTGTCATCTTTCCATGCTCCCCACCAGGATATGAATAATACTCAGTAGATCCTTTTGTGTGTGGAATTTCCTCCCCTTTGGAAGCATCCTCATCTGTGGAAAGAATCAGTCTGGGCTTTCTCCTCCCCTCAAGAGTAGCAAGTCTGGTTTCCAGTTGAGAGATAACCAGACCTTGCTTTTTGACATCTTGTACTAGTTGTGCATTCTGCCTTTTCATACTCATGCACATTTTCGTCAATTCTAGATTTGTCAAAGGTTTCATACTGCTCTCAATCCTAGAAGGGAATTTCTCCCCTTGTTGGATATCATGGAGTGGGGGAGAGGACTTATTGATGGTGTCACTATCCTGCTCACCCCTGGAGGATGAGACAGTAGTGGCAGCCAAACCCCCAGGTTGCTCCAAACTCTTGGAGACTCTCCTTTCTGCTGCTTGTGAAGATTCACCAGGCAAGGGAGACCTGGCAAACCTGGATTTTGAACGCCTTTCTTGTTGTGGATCAGCAGGTGGTAGATTCTTGGCAGGGGAATCAGTAGGTGGATTTATGGCTGTTTGATGTTTGGCTTCCTCCCGTCGGATTTGGTCCATCATAATTGAAGTGAATGGAATGTTTATGCCAGAAAACAAAGGTGATGGTGCAAGTAATGTGGTGAAGAGTTTGGTGGTGTGTTGGGTTGCTGAAAAATAGTTTCTGTGTGTAATGGGACCATGATCACTCATATTCAGCAAAATTTCTATAAACCTTGGATACATACAAAACTTTGAGGTGCTTGAAACATTTTTAACCATGCCTTTAAAAATCATTTGAGAAAAACAATACTTCCTCCCTATTGCAAAGCAGATCAGGGCAGAAGCTATCTCACTACCAACCTCATTAAAAGCAGTAGTTTTTGGTGACAAACATTGCATAATAGTATGAATCAAATATTTCCAATGAGGGGCAAACTAGCCTTTTGCAAACTTACATTTTTGATTTTCAGAAAGTTTGTACCCCAATTTAACAAGACCGTCAAAAATTTCAGCCTCAGGAAAGTTGGTTATTCCATCCTCATCATCAAGGAGAAGATTCTCCCTGATGGAGGCAAGTGTTATGACCTTGGAATGACCATCAACTGTGCTTTGTATTATGACCTCTCCATTCACTGTTTTGGTCATGGCTTTAGACCAGAACTGTTGAATGTGTGAGGTATAAATGCGAGGATTGATGAGAAGGGCCACTCTGAAGTACGAAGACTTTAGAAAGGCCACAGCATCAGCAAACTCGGCTGGTTCATCATGAAGCAAAGCAATTTGGTTATGATTAGGAGCAATTTTAAGGGTCATGATGAATTTTGAAAATAGTTTGGAGGTTTATAGAGATGAGAGGTAAGTGGGATTAGGTCGAGAGAGATGTATGGACCTGCTGGTAAAGGGAATTAAGTTTATATAGGCAAATTGAAGGGCTGTGATTGGACCAAAATTTTAAAATTGCAAAAATATCAAGGATAAATCTTGATAAAAAATTAATATATTTGAAAAAGAAGGAAAAGATTACCAATCAGCGAAGAAAGCGCCTTAAATATCTTTTAAAAATAATAAAAAATTCCCTAACCAAAATTAAGGCAAGCAGGCCCAACGGCTATGAGCAGGGTAACGGTATTGTCGGTCAACGGTCAAACAGGGGAATGTTGTGAAAGCAGGGGAATAAAAGATAAAAGCAGGGGAAACTTTCCTAGGGGTATTGAACTAGTCATGGAGAGACTAATGCTAACTAGCTCTGCTCTAATGCACACACTTGTATACACAAGATAGATACATAGAAACTCAAGAGTCCTCTATTCAGCAGTGGTCCCAATACAAAAAGTTAATACATAAGTCCCCCTACACCAGGTAATCCCAAGAAATCATGCATACCCCAGTCAGCATCCCAACCTTGTCCCTTACTTATGGTCAGTCAGTCTTGGCAGTGTGTGCCACAGGTCTGTATTTGAACAGCAAGTTGTTTTAATAAAGAAATGTAAGTACACACTACAGTGCCTCAAGGTTTCAGAGTTCTGACAAGCTTTGCAGCAAGTCATCATTAACCTGAACCCTCACTCACCAGTGGATATGATCTAAGATCATATATGAGCATCCTAAGGATACCCGGAGTCCTAAAGGTGTGACCTAACCTCCCCTGAAACATAGAGTATATACCTGATCCACCAACGAGAATAGTATGCACCATATGAACCTCTGCATTGTTAGTCTAAAACCACATAAAACCACTTTTGTAAAAAGAACACACCCAGCTTAAGAGAAATATCCTCTTGGCAGGGGAATGAACCCCAAGCAGGGGAATCAGTGTTAAAAAGCAGTGGAATGAAAGAAATGGTAAAATGACTAACAATTATACAACAACAGCAGTGAAGTAACCCTGATTATACATGACAAAATAGACATCAGATTTTAAGGAGTAACCTTTCCAATACCTACAACCAGATACTGAAACCTCCCTACATCAAAAGCTTTTGTTAAAAGATCAGAAACATTTAGTTCTGTATCAATTTTCGCAGGGACAATCAGTCCTTTTTCAAAACAATCTCTGATAAAGTGATGTCTAATTTCAATGTGTTTGGTTTTGCTATGAAAAACAGGGTTCTTTATGATGCAAATAGTGCTGTTGTTGTCAATGAATATCTTGGTTTTAAGAAAGTTATACCCATAATCAAGCAATTGATTTTGCACCCAAAGAACTTGACCACAGCATGCAGCAGCTGCTACATACTCAGCTTCAGTTGTGGATGTTGCCATGATAGTCTGCTTCTTACATTTCCAAGATATAAGCCTGCTCCCCAAAAATTGGCATCCCCCTGTTGTAGACTTCCTATCATTGTTGTCACCAGCATAATCACTATCTGAATAAGCTATCAGCTCAAATGGTGACTCCTTTGGATACCAGAGTCCTAAGGTAGGATGACATTTTAGATACCTAAAAATCCTTTTCACAGCAAATAAGTGACACTCTGTTGGTGACACCTGGTATCTTGCACATAAGCAGACTGCAAACATGATGTCCGGTCTTGAAGCAGTGAGATACATAAGAGACCCAATCATAGACCTGTAATTCCTGACATCTATAGGCTTTCCAGGACCATCCTTTCCCCATGGATGATCCTTATCCATGGGAGTGGACACCTTCTTCCCATCAGACATGCCAAACTTCTTTACAATCTCAGCCACATATTTGTCTTGTGAGATAAATATCCCATCTTTCCGCTGCTGAACTTGTAACCCCAAAAAGAAGTTTAGTTCTCCCATGGCACTCATTTGGAATTTATCCTGCATCAATTTGGCAAACTCTTTGCTAAGCATGGAGTTAGTTGATCCAAAAATGATGTCATCCACATAGACTTGTACTAGCAGAAGGTCACCCTTTTGTTTCTTGGTAAACAGGGTCTGATCAATCTTCCCCCTACTGAATCCATTGTCTAGGAGATATTTGTAAAGAGTACCATACCAGGATCTGGGAGCTTGGTGAAGGCCATACATGGCCTTTTTCACTTTGTATACTTTGTCAGGATGTTCTGGATCTTCAAACCCTGGTGGTTGCATGACATAGACTTCTTCATCAATGGTTCCATATAAGAAGGCACTTTTCACATCCATCTGGAAAACAGTGAAGTCCATGAATGAGGCATAAGCAAGAAATAATCTAATATCTTCAATCCTGGCTACTGGAGCAAACACCTCTTCATAATCAATCCCTTCTTCCTGAGTATACCCTTGTGCCACTAACCTTGCTTTGTTCCTGACAACTATTCCCCTTTCATCCTTTTTATTCCTGAGTACCCACTTGGTCCCAATAGGCCTTGCCCATTTGGGACAATCAACCAGAATCCAAAACTCTTGTATGTCGAATTGTAAGAGCTCCTCTTGCATGGCTTCAACCCAGCTTGGGTCATTTAAAGCCTGAAAAATCTTCTTTGGCTCTTCTTGTGACAAAAATGCAGTAAACAGACAACATTGCATGTTGTCATGATTGAACTTCATGGTGATATTAGCAATGAAGCTGTGTTCCTTGGCTGTATACCTTGTATGTCTGGGTGCTTCAGGATCGCCAATGATCTAAGAGATAGGATGATCCTTATTGATTCTATAGGTAGGCTGCATGATGACTTCTGTTTCATCTTCTTCCAAATCAGAATTGATGAGGCTATTTTGATTAGGAAAGAAGGCCTCAAAGGAACTTCCAAATGAGACAGCATGACCTAGAGATGGGTGCTGGTGAGCAGAATGAAGCTCTGAATAACTAGGGCCTCCACTCCTGATGATTCTGCTTCCACTGCTGGATATGATAGGACCATCATTTATGGGTGTAGATGATGAGATGAGTGGGGATTCTCTTTCTGCATCAGTAGTCTCATTAGCATCATGATCCTTTGTGAAAGAGGAATCAATTCCTCTAGCAGGGGAATCCTGGATTCCACTGCTTTCAGCCATTCCACTACTTTCAGCCATAGCAGGGGATGAGATTGGCTGCTCTTTTCCTAAAGCAGAATTATCTTCTTGTTTATCAGCTTCACTAGGAAACAATGAGGGTACATTCATGTACCTCAGAGGTGACTTCTCTGCACCAATTGTTTCTTGAGTACTTGAAATGTTAGTGTTCTGCAAGACAACAGGTACATAATTCATGGACTTGGAAAGTACATCTATATCAAAGAACCAGTCAGGACCTGTTTGAACATCTTCAGGTTTGTCTTCAAGAAAGTTCACATGAAGATTTTCTGTGATTTTGCTTGTCTTCTTGTTGAAGACCCTATATCCCTTGCTGTTCAATGAGTAACCCACAAAGTATCCATCATCACCCTTTTCACTAAACTTACCTAGATTGTCAATGGTGTTCAAGATGATAACATGACACCCAAAAGGTCTGAAAAAGTCAATTAAGGGAGGTCTTCCATTAAACAGCTGATAAGGGGTCTTGTTGTGTGACTTAACAACCAAGGCCATGTTCTGTACATAACAAGCAGTGGATACAGCTTCAGCCCAAAAGATAACTGGAAGCTTGGAATCAGACAGCATAGTTCTTGCAGCTTCAATGAGAGTCCTATTCCTTCTTTCTGCCACTCCATTTTGTTGAGGTGTTCTAGCAATGCTGAATTGCCTCTTGATGCCTTTGTTTATACAGAAAGAATCCAGTTTCTGATTTCTGAACTCACCACCATTGTCTGATCTCATGGTAACTACCTTCATGCTTTTTGACAGTTCAATTTGATTGATGAACCCAATGAGTACATCAGCAGTGTCACTCTTTTCAAATAGAAAGAATGTCCATGTAAACCTTGAAAAATCATCAGTAATCACTAAGCAATACCATTTCTTCATTATACTTGCCACAGAAGTAGGACCAAAAAGATCCATATGCAGTAGTTCCAATGGCTTGGTGGTGGACATACTTGTTTTTGACTTGCAAGATGCTCTGTGTTGCTTCCCTTTCAGACATGCTGCACAAGTATGTTCAGTGGCAAAACACTTGGAAGGAAGACCATGAACCAGATTATGCTTTACTAGTTTGTTCATGTTTTTGAAATTAAGATGACCAAGTCTTCTATGCCATTTCTTACATTCATCTGCTGAAGCTTTGGCAATGAAACATGTTTCATTGTCTTGGAGAGATATGTCCTTGAGATCAATTGTGTACATGTTCTTCTATCTTGGTGTTCTGAGAACAATTGGAGTGTCTTTTGGCAAGAAAAACTCCTTTCCTAATACCAAGCATTCAGTGTCAGTGAACAAGACAAAATTCTTGTTATCAGTCATCTGTGACACACTGAAGAGATTATACTTGAGTTCTTTCACCAAGTACACATTGTCAAAAGTCATCCCATTTGTGACAATAGTTCCTTTTCCTGTTATAGTTCCATGCCCATCTCCAAAAGAAACACCATCATTGTCATGCAGGGGCACAAAGTTAGACAAGTAAGCTTTTTGTCCAGTCATACTTCTTGAGCATCCACTATCCCAATATGCTCTATCATCCCTTGTCTTCTTTGTCACCTGCAAAAGGAAAAACAAATTAGTTTTTCTTGGGGACCCAAGCCATTACAGACTTGGATCTACCTCGTGTATCAATGTAGGATAGCTTATCAAAAACTAGAGATACACCATTAGATTGAGTACCCCTTTTGGGTGCCCAAACCCAACGAGCTGAGGCTTTCACAGCTTTCCCCCATCTTCCCATGTTCCTAGAATGTACAACTTTTCTAGCAGGGGATACCCCAGTTTTAGCAGGGGAATCCCTATGCTTAGCAGAGGGAACCCACCTTTTGTTTTGGCCTCTATTCATGTGTTGGTAAGGTCTAGAGCCAGATTTATATGCAGTATAAGGTGTTGGGGTGGTCACAGAAGTGTTGAGCTTTGGGTGAACATCATTTTCCTTTCTAAGGGCTGGAACAACATATTTATCAGTAACCCTATTTCTCAAGGCAGGGGCAACATACTTGGCATGGGAAAAGGATTTTGCCCCTGCATTTAGAAGAATGGCTTTAGGTTGCATATCTTTTAAGGGATTTGCAGCCACCATCTCCATTGGTGCCTTACACTCTTGATAAGTGTGTTCAAAACTGCCACATGTGAAGCAAGGCTTGGTATTGATCACAAAGTCTTCTCCTAATTGATGAGACTTTTGGTCATTCCAATTTCTTTGATTACCTCTGACATTCTTGTACATACCAGCATATTTAATGGTAGGCTTAGGAGACTGTGGCCTAGCCTTAGATTTGGGAGAGATACTCTTAGAATTTGGATTGATGTTAGAAATTCCTTCTTTTGAAAATCTAACAGGGTTGTCAATTTGCTTTAAGCCAACCTGTTCCTGTTTAACATCCCTAATGACACTAGTTTTAACTAGAGATTCTTTTGTATCAAGGTTATTAGGTATATAAGCACTCAAGTCAAACTCAATGTCATCCTGTTTTTCAAAGCAAGGGAGACCAGTCCATGACAAGTCTTTTCTAGGATAGGCAGCATGGATGTTAGCAGGGGGTGGTGGTATAGTAGCATTCATATTCTTAATTCCAAACCCTGTTTTGTCCTTAGGAGATTGACCAATTTCAAATGCCTTGGTTAAATCTTTTGAAGCTTTTCCAAATTTTTCAACAGTTTCCTCATCTATCTTTTGGTTAGCTTTGAAAATTTCAAGTTCAGCAGTTAAAACATTTATAGATTGGTTATTCTCCTTGGCATCTCTTTCTAGAATCACAATGTGATCCCTATACTCACTTTCTCTTTGCCTATACTCTCTTATGGTGGACTCTAGTTGTTCTAAAGCACGTTTGTAATTATCAAGATCATTATCACAATTGATATAGTCAGCTTTTACCTTTCTGATTTGATCATTCAAAGACTCAGTATTTTTCCTACAAGCTTTAGTACAATATGAGTCATCATATACCTCATTGTCAGAACTGGAACTTGACATAGCCATAAGTGCAAAGTCTTCTTCCTTTTCCTCAGCAATCAAGGCTTGATTTCTTTCCACATTTTCTGTCATAGCACTCCAGTCCCATCCATTTGCTCCATCTATTCCCTGCATGGCTACCATGGCTTTAGCACCAAAATCATCATCTCTTGTCTCCTTTCTGTAGCTATTTCCAGACTTAGGTCCTCTGCATTCCCTGGCAAAATGACCCTTCTTGCCACAATTGTAGCATTCAACTTTTGTTTTATCAAACCCAGCCACATCAGAGGGATTAATTGTGATCTTCTTCCCATACTTCTTATGGAACCTGTTGGCTCTCATGCTGAGCAAAGCCATATTCCACTTGATATCCAATTCTTCTAGCGCTTGCTTACTGATTTGATTTAGATCTTCATGTAATACTGTAGATCCTTGTGGCCCTTGTGATGCTATAAAAGCACATGCAGTATCAAGGCTGAATGTAGATGGTCTTTCTTCATCATAGGAAGGTCCAGACCTGGTAGCAGGGGAATAGGTAGCAGGGGCTACTTCTATTCCACTGTTCTTGGAGATTCCACTGCTTTGTGATATGAATGCCATGTTAGCAGGGGAATCGATGATTCCACTTGAGTTGGTGGGGATTGTTCCTTTTGACTTCATTTCATTGACAATAGGTTCAAAAACCTTTAAGTTATTATATATGTCATCAATGTCTTTTTCATCCAAATCATCCTTATTCTGCCAAATTGCCTTATAGACAAACCATTCTTTCTGGAGACTGTTAAGAAACCTGGTGTTCACCTGCTCTTTTGACACTTCAATATCAAAGAATTCCAAGTGGGCCACCATGTCTTGAAGCCTATTGTAAATAGCTCCAATTGATTCATCACCAATTGCTTTGAAAGAAGCAAAATCATTCAGCATTTGATTTTTCTTCTTCTTCTTTGTGGCTTCATTTCATCCAAAGGTTTTGCCTATGGCTTCCCATAGTTCCTTAGCTGTTTTGTATTTCCTGAATCTGAGTTGAGGTCTATCTGGTAGGGCCAACAGTAATGAGTTGTGAGCCCTGACATCATGCCTTCTAGCCAGTATTTCCTTATCACATAGAGCAGCAGATTTCTTCTTGTCCTTACCTTTGGAACTTTCACCTTCATCCTTGCCTTCTTCAACTGCCACCATTTTGTTGAATTGATCACCAAACTCTATGATCTCCCAGAGAACATAGTGTTCCATCTTCAGGTATTGTTGGATTCTGAATTCCCATAATTCAAAGTTTTCAGGATCCAACATGGGTAACTTGAGGTTATTGTGGTTGTTGCTGTTTGTGGATGAATCTGAAGACATGTTTGCTATGAGGATTTTGTTCTTGATTTAGACAAAGTTTCTCAACAAGCTCTGATACCACTTGTTGATCCCAAAGTCAGATCTTAAACCTTAACAGCTTGTTTAAGGGTTGTGATGGAGAGAAAGAATTCAATCTAACACTAGAGAAACTTTGCAAAGCAAAGTAACTAAACAAGATGCGGAATGTAATGTTTAGCACAACAACAAATGAGATTCAAACGTTGAACTTTAATATATCAAAGATATACGAATACCCAAAGTGGTATTAGGGTTTACAAAACCTTAAAGTAATAATAATGAAAAACAAAATGAGAAAGACACACTTTGCATGCTAACCTAGTGAGTCCTTTTATAGATACAAGGACCCACGTACAAGATTACTACTAACAAACTATGGAAAGTATTAAGGAATAATAACTGAAACGCGTAAAAATCTATTCCATGTTTATCTTTGACGGCAGTGCCTTTGACTCCAGCAGGGGAACTAATCCCCCTGCCTTTGTTATTTGGCAGGGGGAACTTACTCTAGCAGGGGTATGAATAATCAACTAGCAGGGGAAACAAATAAGCATAGATTTATTCCCAACAAGGCCTGCTAGCTGTAAGGTACACGAGAGACCCGATCATTCTGCGATATCGCGTTTGATCTACGGGAGGTGAGTACAAGTCAGCGTCTAGGGATGAGGTCGACAAAGGTGCACCAACTCGAGCACATGAGGTCATACCATGCTTTTGAAGTATCTCTTGAGCATATTTAGCCTGGTTAATAAAGATACCACATGGGGATTGATTAATCTGGAGGCCTAAAAAGAATTTTAGCTCCCCCATCATTGACATTTCAAATCTGATGTGCATTAGTTTTTCAAAACATTTTGAAAGTTTTGGGTTCGTAGAAAGAAAAATAATGTCATCAACATAAACCTGCTGATAGTAGTATGAATACGCGTTTAAGGAAAAACAACGTAAAAGCGGTAAGTACTAAGCGTACGTTTAGGAAAACGTAAAACTCTTATGACCCTTATGTGAGTTCTTTCTCGAGGAGGATGTGTGTTAAAGTTATTAAATTTGATATTAATACTGATGAGAAAAAGGTAAAATAAAAAATGACGGTTACGATTAATCTTAAAATACGATGAATAAAAACGTAAAACGTGAAAATTTACAAATTTAATCTAAAAATTTATTAAAAATAAAAAACAAATCTGAAATAATATAAATAAGAATAAAAATTTAACAAAAATATTTTAAAACTTATTTCCAACTTTATATTAAAATTTAAATGCTATTTAAAGCCTTAAAATTAAATAAAATTAAAAATAAATCCAAAATACTATTTTATTAAATAAGAATCTTACTTATACTATATAAAAACTAAAGATTATTTTTCTAGACTTTTTAAAATTAATTACTATATTTAAATGACTAAAAACTATTAAAATGTCAAAATAATCATAAATATTAATTAAATAATGAGAAAAATAATTTTACTTTTTGAAAAATCCTAAATTACTTATCTAAACAAAGGAAAAATGAAAAAAAATTGAAAAAAGTTATTTTTATCCTAATGCGACAAAAACAGAGATATTAAAACCTAATTTTAATTCAAAATAATGCAAAAAATAATAAACTAATCAGAAAAATAAATATTTTTTTCTAAAAATCTTATAATATATAACTTAAACTTGGAAAATTGAAAAAATAAGAAAAGGTTGGATTTTTACCACTAAAGAAAAAAATAAGAAAATCTGATAGTGACTTGTTATGGACTTTTGTCCTTTTGCTTAGCAGTAGCTAGCAAAGGCTTGGTAGTGGGAAAGGAGTTCCCACTGCTTGGTTACATAAAGTAAGTATTGCTCTTTTGAGCTTGATTTGATGGATGTTTTTGGGAAATCAAGGCACCCTTACAACCATGGAGTTGTAGGGAGTCAGAAACAAGCAGATAAACACCAAGTTGTAACACCAAATGATACAGTCTAATCCAAATGTGCTCAGATATGCAGCAAAATGAGGTCTAGTGGTTTCAGCAAGTGTTTAGAACAAGTTTGAGCCAAAAAATCTCTCTCAAATGCATACAACAGATAGCATAACTAATGTTTTAACCTAAGCATAGCAATTGATCAGGTTTTAGACATGCAATCATAAAATGCATCTTTTTTGTGGCTACTGGTGCAATAAGAAAATAAATGATACAAGTTGTTGATGTGTTTGAAAGAAAAGTGAGATTCAAGTTACCAAATCAAGCTATCAGGTTGCACAAATACCAAATTAATACTACACAACCCTAGACCTAAACCCTAGCTAGCTAGATGACCAAGTTTCACTTTAGCAAAAACCTACACAGACCTGTTTAAGACCATGAAGAAGTTTAGGTATTTTTATCACCAAATATGAAATTTTAAAACTTATCTACACAAAAATTGAACCAAACACAATAGTGATCCTTTTTTAATTAAAGACACATGTTACGATCATTTTTAACTACTCAGTTGATACCAAAAGACTTGTAACAGAAAATCCAAACACCCCTTATGTTCAGTTTAGAGAAAATTTTCAAAGACTTTTTGATTTAAACACCAATAGAAATTGACTTAAGCACTAACCAAGGTCTAAGTACTTAAAATAAACAGAGTTCAAGCATAAATGTCCTATCAAATAGTACACATACATGTATCATGTAACAAGCATTTTCAAGAAAACTGAAAAAGAAAGAAGAGAGAAGAAATCACCTCCTCCCAATGGCATCCTATGGGAGGACAAATAAGCTATCTTAGGACCTTTACACAGCTGTAAAGCCTAAGAGTGTCTTGGATTGAGATGAGGTGGCACCTAGACTACAATAGTCTAGGGTTTGAACCACTTGGTTTGATATGGCCTTTGTGAAACAAGAAGAGAAAACAAACCTCAATCCTGATGAACCAACACTACAAGATGTTAGCTTATGGTGTGTGTAACAAAGAATTGAGGGGTTAGTTCAGTTAACAAAATAAGCAAGTAAGTGAAATTGAAAAAAAGTAAAACAATTTTTTCCTAGAATTTGTAGTCCCCACAACTTGAACCTTCCCAAACCTAAGATCTCACTTCACCTTCATAAATTCTTATCAGGGTGATATGATCAGTCAAGGGTTAAGAACACTCAACTGCTTGAACAAGAAATTTGGGAAAAACCAAAGATTTTGAAACACCTTTTGAAACAAAATTGTAGATTACTTAAAACAACTTTTGAAAACGGATTTAAAGAAAATAAATGACAACAATAACAATAATAATAAAAGGAACATGGATTTCTTTGTCAACAATCAATGCTCACTTTTTTCATTCATAAAAAAACAGATTTACAAGTTGTGACCAAAAACACAAAAACCAAGAACAGAAAACTATAAGCTACCACTAAGACCCTTTATATAGAGGGTTTACATGCTGGAAAATATAAAAACCCTAATGCTTGTATTTCCTAAAGTACCCTTTGAAGATTCGAATATTGTAAAACCCACATGCTTTTACCATGAATAGTACCCTTACAATAGTACGTACATGATTAGAACTTTCTTTCCTTTTAGCACGTTTACGTTTCACGAGCAAGAATTACAAGTATTACGTACGTGTTATAACACGATAAGTATTTATTACGTATTAACACACGATAATGATTTCAATAATAATTATAATCACAAACATACGAACATAATATCATGAACGTAAATTAATCACGAGCTTAATATTACGTATGTATGTATAATTATTACGATCACGAATAAATATATTAAGTTACGATCGATAACTAATTAAATCACGTAAAAACACGAACACGATAACACACTTATAATTTAGACACGGAATATGTTCGGGTTACCCTTATGTAGGCCCCATACCCGCGGACACTACAAGACAAAAGGGCCTAGCCCATTAAAAATTTTACTAAACAAGATTTTAGGAAAAGGTTATTTTCATAATAACCAAAATTTAGGAAAATCAAGAAACCCTAAAATCTTCTTTCTCCTTTTTCTTTTGGCCGCCGGGTTTAGCATCACCAAAGGGGTGTTTCGGTTGATTTTTAGTGTTCGATTTATTGCAAGGATCCTTGTGTGTTCATCCTCCTTTGATTCACGTGATCGGTATAACCTCAAACCTCTTTTATTTTATGTTTTTTAATTTACTAATCACATAAAATCATGAATGTTTTTAATAACTAATTAAAAACAAGTATAAACATGTTATATAATCATGGGGTATAATCAATTATGGGTTAAGGGGGCGTTTGTTTGTTGGCCGACGCCTAACCGAGCCCCAAGGGGGTCTCGGCTTGGGTTTATTCGCACCACCAAGACCACATGGTCTCGGTTTGGTAGTGGTGGTGTCACGACAGCAGCAAGGAAGGGAAACCCCGACCTAGGTCGGGGCATGGTGGTGTATTGGGTCCGGTTCACGGGTTAAAACATGGGTCGGGTTCACACATGCTAGATTAAAACACGGTCCGGTTCATGAGTTATTTTTACAAGGTTAAATATTTTTACAAGTTTATATTTTTAAAAGAATTAAATTAAATTAATTAAAAAGATGAACATGATTAATTTAATTTACATGACTTAGGTTATTAATCTTATTATTAATACATGAATTTTAACCTAAGTATTTTTCCATTTAATTAGACTATATAATTAATTAATTATTAAATCATGACCTATAATTAATTAATTTACATGACTTAGGTTATATTATTAATAGATAATAATACATGTTTTAACCTAAGTATTTATTTTTACCTTTATTTAATTAAATCATGATATATTTAATTAAATACTTTAACCTATAGTTTATTTAATTTACATGAAATAATTAATAAACTATACTATTAATTACATGACTTAGAATATTAATCAGTAAACACTTAAGCCTTATATAATTAGCTTTTTATCCAGCTTATATCTAATTATGGAAACTTTCTATTTTTTTAGAAACTTATTTAATTAAGGCAGCTAATCTATTTATGGAAACTTTCTATTTTTAGAAATCTAGTTTTGGAAACATTCTATTTTTGGAAACTTTCTATTTTTGGAAACTTTCTATTATTGGTAACTTTCTAGTTTTAGAAACTTTCTATTTTAGGAAACCTGCTATTTTTAGAAAGTTACTTATTATTACACAACAAGTATAATAATACATGAAATACAAGTAATACTTAATCAGAATAGTCGGAATATATGATAAACACAGTATAAAGCTTAAATCAGTAAAACATGACATGAAAATATAAAACAAGTTAAGACATGATATAAAACCAGTTACGTACTCAGTAATCAGATACTTATACACGTATGTATTTATGTAGCATTAGTGATACCGAAGTAGGACTCCCTTCCGTTCGTCTTCTTTGTTCACTGGACAAAAGGTACGGATTCTCCGTCCTTTCAGTATGGACATTCTTCCTTATTAGGATTTCCCATATGCAGCCAACTGTTTTCCCTAGTATATGTTTTATAAGTTTTGGAATTGCTTATGTTTAAATTAGAATACCTAAATCCATATACATGCATGAAAATTTTCACCTAGTTATGGAGGTACCATAACCATAACACTGGAGGCACCAGTGTTATGACTTCACCACGACGGAGTGATAGCTCGTGCCGTCCCTTTCAGTTTTTGGCCATATTATTATTATTATCAGGTGGGGCGTATGGGTGCATCCTAGTTTACATGTTTTCAGCAGATTACTCATTGTGAATGTGGTGTGTGCCTTGCATCCTTCACAAGGAGCTGATCCCTCCTACCCAAAACCAGTATATTAAATTAGAGGCATCCCATCTAATTTGCATGACGAGATCACCCCTCTAAGTATTCATGTACGTTGATATTTCATGACCTATATTGGCTAATGGTAAATATGTTAAACAATTTTTACAAGATAAAAATAAGGCTTTTCAAACTATAAAACCAATTTTACTAAGATATAACCAGGTTATCCAGGACTTAGTCTTTTCTGGTGTTTCATGTTATATGCTTATACTATTCATTGCTATACTTGTATATCCGTGCACTGAGCGTATTGCTCAGCCATTTTCCTTTTCATGTTCCCAAAACGGCAGTGTAGAAACTAGAAGGGGTGGGGGTTGAATAGTTTCTTATATATACTTGTTAAAATGTGGTTTCCAAAAATCCTTTTCAAAAACTTAGGCTTGAGGAAATATGTGAAACCTTCTTATGCACAATATGAACAATGATAGTGTAACTAAACTAATACTAAAAAATATATGCACAAAGAATAAAGAATGATAGTGTAACTAAGCTAATACTAACAAATGTATATGCATAAAGAATAAAGAATGTAAAGAGTTAAGGGTAAAGAAAGATCAAACTGAACACCAAGGATTTATAGTGGTTCGGCAACGAAGCTCACTCCTCGTTCCTACTCCACTCCTCGAGTACTCCTTACTCGAGAGTTCGCTACACAACAAGCTCCTTATGGAGGAGAAAATCTTACACATCGCTTAACCAATTTCCGACTCTAAGCTAAAAGTCGAGTCCTAATCGTAGCTAGGACCAATCTACACAACTATACTTAGTACATACACAACTTCCAAATAGACACAACTACTTGGATCTTCACAACTATGACATAACTACAAGTGTATAAAATTAGATCTTCAATGGATCTTTGGTGGTGGACTCAACACTTCACAAGGATAGTGTTCTTCTCTTTGCACTTGGAGAGGAAGGGATGGAAGAACAAGATTCACTTCTTAAACAAGTAGTAATCAAACAAATGATCAAAGATTTGAGTGATTAAAGAAGAGAGTTTGAATCTGGAAATAGATGTGAAAAAGAGGTGAGTTGAAAAGCTGAGAATGGTGCACTATTTATAGCACAAGAAGGCCAACGGCTATATCTTCCCGCAGTACCTTATCTTAGCCCGCGGTTCCTTATCGATAAGGAACCGCCTAGACGCTAAGGTACCGCCGGACTAGACTCCGCTCCCTTTTTGTCTTTTAGTGTTGGAGGTCATATCTGGCTTAAAAATATCCTGATAGAATATTCCTAACCAAATAAGAATATGCCATTTTCAAATTTTCAAATAATTAATTTAATAAAACATTTTCTTAAAAAGAAAGTTTAATAAAAACTTGTCACACTTAATAAAAAGTGAGTTTTAAGAAAAGATTAAATCACTTGATCACTTGATTAAGGTTAGTACTTGTTTATCCATACCTTAAGTGAAAATGGAAAAATACTTGAACTCAAGAATTCGTTTTTCGTTGTTTTCGTAAATGCTTGTTTTTACATATTGTCGTAATCAAAACAAAGCGAGACCGAAAAATACAAGTAACGTTTTTAGGCATTATTGCATTAACAATCTCCCCCTTTTAATTCCGACAATACATAAACTCAATCACACAAAAAACAAGATTTTTGAAGTCGAGTTTATTCATTTCTCCCCCTTTTTCGAAGCAAAAAGGTTGCACAAGTCGGTGTTGAAGAAACGGACTTTGCAAAGACTCCCCCTTGGTGCTTACTCCCCTAGCTTGGGGCACCGAGGAATCAGGATATGGTGACAAGCTACTGATGAGACTGCTTTTATACATAGTCTCATCGTCCAAATCGGGCTTAAAATGCATAAAATATCATTGAATATACCAAATATATGCTCGTGTTTGTTACTTGTGTATTTTTAGGTACGGATATTGAGGAAATGGCAAAAGATCACAAGAATCAATCAATAACGAACACGGGAAACGAAGTCGCACAATGAACTGGGCCCAAGTTTGGATTTTACAAAAATGCCCTTGAAGAATTGAAGATTGGCAACTTTAGTCCCTCAACTTTGGAAGATTAACACTTTATACCCCTCAAATATTCAAAATTATTAATAGGGTCACTAAAGTTTGAAGACTATACAAGATCAGCCCTTGAAGTATGAAGAATGTGCATTAATGGCCCTTGTTTCAAGTTTATAAAGTTTTTGTGCCAAAAGTGACAACCTGCCAAACTTATTACAAAGGAAAATGAGTAGTTTGCTATTTAATACAAAATGAAAGACTGAAGAAACATGGGGGACTTAAACTGCCCAAACAAACAAACCTAAACCACCACTCATATCCTTACACGTCAATATACCCACCCATTTACCCAACACCTACCCAAACCCGCAACCCAACCCACCAGGTTTATTTATTAAACCTGGTCAAACCCACCAGTCAACTCTCCCTAATTTCCCCCCTAAACATATTTTTAAAACGTTTTCCCCCAAATCAGATCAAAACCCTCCCTGTTTAACCTTCATCCCCAAATAAACCCTAATTGCTCATTAACCCAAATCAAAGGGGTTTACCCCCATAACCTCCAGAACCCTAATTGGGTCTGTCAACATCAAAACACACCACCCAAAACCCTCACCAGCTCACTCCTGTCCCCTCACAACCCTCCCATGTCCCACGTTTTTACTAGCAAACAAAATGGTCCAGCAAATCAACGTTTGTGATCCAATGACTTGCTCCCCACAACTATTTGGACTACTCAGATCACTTCT
The DNA here is from genome assembly GCA_025667525.1 of Glebionis coronaria. Taxonomy (NCBI): domain Eukaryota; kingdom Viridiplantae; phylum Streptophyta; class Magnoliopsida; order Asterales; family Asteraceae; genus Glebionis; species Glebionis coronaria. The sequence goes on along the minus strand of CM046876.1, from coordinate 336,053,870 downwards.
ACACCACTGGCAATCACATGGCATCATTTCTTGACCAAGATTCGAATTTTTCAAAGGGCAAAAAGGGAAATTCAGTAGCTAGGGTTTTGGGCTTTGTTTAGCACTAGAAGGTTCCTCTTATCAGTATAAAGAGAGGCTCCAACTTGTGGATGCCCTCTTGTTCCAGTTTTTTTTAAGCAAATCCTTGTAATGCCTTTTTAGAAATATAAAGTTTGGTATTTTCATTGAAATTGTAATTCCTTTTATCTTTTTTTAAAGTTTGGTATTGGATTGCTTAGATTCTGAGTTCCATTATTATTATTACTTAAACACCTTGTGTTTATTGGATTTTCAAAAAGGTTTTTGAAAAAGTTTAGCAATTTTCAGAAACCCTAGGTTCTATGAAGTGAAAGTGGATTAGAACCTTGAGTTTCTGATATTGTTCTTGTTTCAAAGGAGGTTTTTCATTGGTTCAAAGTTTTTGGAAAGATTTAAAAGTTTGAAAGAAAAAATCAGAAAGTTGGATTTTTGTGCTTGTTTCATTTTTTTAGCAGGTTTCAGGACTTGCTTGTTGATCAAAGGTCATGCATAGACCCGAGTCTATTGGAGGTGGCTAAGCAGCCACTAAGGGACTTGGATGAAGGTCCCTTAAGGTAACTCCTTGTTTCCCATTTCAATTTTCAGTTTTCTGAAAATTTGGTGTCATTTGTGTGATTTTACATGGAAGTTGTTTGTTTGTATGTTTGATTGTATAAAATTGCTATATTAGTGATTGTATGCATGTTAGAGGCCTTTGAAATCAGATTTGATAGCATTAAAATAGGTTTGGTGTGTAAAATTTGGTTTTTGAGATTTAAAGGAGTGTTTGGTTCTGCATATTAACTAAATTTCTTGGGAAGATTTTATGTTAAAGCCTGTTTAGAATCACTCACTAGTTGGTTTTTAGGTGATATAAGTGTTTAGTTTTCAGATTGGTAGTGTTTACAACATATTTGCATGATAAAAATTTGGATAATATAGCAATAATCAGTAAGCCTTATTTCTGCCAGTTTTTGTTGGATTTTGTGCATCAATTTGCTAAACTGTTAAGAGATAGGTCACTAACGGATTTGCTATAGCTTTCATATCATTTTGTTGGATTGTGTGTTTTAATTGAGCCATTGAAATTCACATTTGTGCAAGTAACTTGGTTGAATTGTTCATCAGTCATATGCAAGCCTTTATCAGAAACTTTGCATGCCTAATTGTGCTTATTTTGTGTGAGTAGCTTGTTGTTTGTGCATTATATTGACTCCCTACACTCCAACTGAGTGTACGGGTGCCTATTGTCCAACAAAACAGCATCAAAACCCAAGATCAAGACCTCTTGATCATATTCTGCACATGTGAAGAATTCACTTGTGTTCATCAGTTATAAGTGCCTAACTTGGCACGTTTTTGGTTTTCTAGGCCTTGATTCTTGTTTATTTTTGATTAGATTTGTGTTTTTGAGGCTTAAAGGGTTACTTGATTGTGTTTTTAAAGTTAAAAAAAAAAGTTTCTTTTAAAAAGGACGTGGCCAGGACTCGAACCTGCGCCACTCCTCCCACACACCAACGCTCTAACCAACTGCCCTAGGGACTTTGACTGGTATAATCTTGCATCATTTGAAATATAAGGAGTGTTTGTTTTTGGGCTTATTTAGCTAACAGCTTATTTATAAGCTGTTTTAAGCTTATTATTTTTGGATTTTTACCATTTAGTATTTTTCTTGTGTTTTTGTTTAGTTTTAGGACTTTTTGGTATTAAAAGTTTATTTTTCACGTATTTAATTTATTTTTTAGGATTATTTTTAGTTTAAATTTCAGAAAGTGAATAAAAAATAATAAAAAGTAATTTAAAAATCTGAAAAAATAGTTTTTAGGTTTTTATTTATATATTTGAGGTTTACAGCTAAAAAAGTTTTCAAAAAGTCTAATTTTTTATTTTATAGGATTTTAGGGTTTTTAATCAACTTTAAAATTTAATATAAAATTATTAAATAAGTTTTAGTAACTTTTAATTTCATTTTTGTCTTAGTTACAATATTCTAGATTTTTGGTAATTTTTTAGAATTTTTTAGTAAACTTTGAATTTTGTAACTTTCCAAATATTTTTAGGACTTTTCAATTATTTTCTAGAATTAATTTAAGTTTTAATTGATTTTAATAGTTTTTAGGTGTTTAAAAATAGTTTAATTTGGTTTTAAAAATTTAAAAAATACTTTTTAGCTTAATTAGGTTATTTTTGAGGTTTACAAACTTTAAGATCTTGTTTAGGGATTTTTAATAGTTAATTGTGATTTTTATAGCTTTAATTAGCATTAAAAAGTCATTATCTAATTAATTAAAAGGTTTTAGCAAGTTTGGATTTTTTGTAAACTCTTAGAATTTTATTGTGGATTTTTAGTAATTTTTAGGTTGAAATTTTTAATTTTGGCACTATTTACGGTTTTGCGTGATCACCTTTTTCGTCTTAGTTTAATCCGTCTTCGTAACCGTCTTTTTTTCTTTCTTCTTTCTTTTCTTTTCTTCTCAATAAAATCATAAACATGATCAATCAATTCAATTCACAACACACGTGCCTCCTCGAGAACGAACTCACTTCATTGGGTCATTTACACACGGTTTTCCTAAATCGTCGTGCTTGCCCTATATTTTAGTTGCTTGTTTTTCCTAAAGCAAGTATCTAAATTTACGACTATCATTTTGGCGCCGCTGCTGGGGAGGCGTGTTGTGTTTTGATTAAACCATTGTTGTTTTCTATATAGCCATAATTAGTATTTGTATTAGTAGCACTCTACTAATACGTATTATCGTTTTTCGGTTTTTGTGTGAATATTATTAATATATTGTATACGTAGAACAATAAATTCACAAGTACTCCAAATACGTGAGCAATCACCAACCTTGACTTGGGAGGTCATTACCCAATCATTGTATTCGAATCTCAAACCAAAGAAAAAAGGCAAAAATAGATAAATACTTTCGAGAAGCTCGATTTTGAATAATACAAACTATAAGGTGGGTATAAGGCGGTTGTATTTCACGACCTAAAGGAAAAAGGCTCTTAAGTGCTTCGCGCCGCCTCGTTTCCTCCGCTTGCTTGTGTGTATTTGATTTTGAGAGTGAATCGAGGGTTTTGCCGCCCAAAGTATTATTACATATTATATATATTTTCTTGGTTTCATTTGATTAAACCCTCTTGAACGATTTGGTGTTCCACCATCGTTCTAAAGTCATCGAAGGCGTTCACTTCACGTGATCGTTTTCATTCCTTGAGGCTTCTTTAATCAAGAGATTTGATTAAGGAGGAGATTTGTAGATTTTTGTCTACTTAATACATTTCACCAATTTCCAAAAAAGTTAATACCATCAAAAACCACAAAAAATTTGAAAAATTAAAAATACCAAAAAGAATCTTCTTTGCTCGTCTCCACGTTGTACGTGACGTTTATGCTCACTCGTAATCAAGCAAAACGTGCACGTAGACAAAAGAACAAAACTCCCACTCCAACTCATTCTAGTGAGGAGTCTCCTATTGACGAACCCATTGTACGAGAAGCACCAACCATGGCGAATCGAACTATGATGGAGTTACTTCAAGCACCCACCGAGGGTTATGGAGAAGCTATTGTAATTCCCGCAATCCTTGCGGAGAATTTTGAGGTGAAAACGGGTTTGTTGTCGATGATCCAAAACAACAAATTCCGTGGTGATGAGAAGGACAATCCTCACAACCATATCCGCCAATTTAATCGTCTTACCGCCACGTGTAAATTCAAGGATGTCTCGAATGACTCGATTAAGATGATGCTTTTTCCGTATTCCTTAGCGGGGCCCGCTAAAATTTGGTTAGAGAAAGAGCCAGCCAATTCTATATTGACGTGGAAGGATCTCGTTTCAAAATTCGTGAACCAATTTTTTCCGCCCTCTAAGACCACGCATTTGAAAAATGATATTTCTAAATTTTCACAACAATCAAATGAAAGTTTTTCAACGGCTTGGAATAGGTTTAAGGAGATGTTACATGAATATCCTCATCACGGTTTTTCCGACTTACACCAAATTGACACGTTTTACAATGGACTTAATGATCATGAAAGAGATTATTTAAATGCCGCCGCGGGTGGTAATTTTTTGTGTAAAACGGTTGAAGAAGCTTTGGTCATAATTGAGAATAGGTCTAAGGTTTATAGCCCTCGTAACACACCGAGTGTTGCCAAATTGGGCTCGTCATCGTCTCGTAGCATTAATGCTTTACATGATGAGGCAAATGAAGAAAATCGATTTTTTGATAGATTTGCTAGCCTTATGTCCCATTAGAAAGCTCAAGAAGCTTCAAATTCCGCTTCGGTTAAAGCGGTTTCTAAGAGTTGTTTGTCGTGTGGTGGAGCTCATGATCTTTCCGAGTGCATTACCGCGGATGGTAACACTTCGAGTGCTTATGTAGCCACGAGAACTTATAACCAAATCGGTCAAGGTTCCTGATAGGTGTGGAAACACCCATCCTTTTTACCACTTATTTGCAATAATAACCAAGCCAAAACGTGTATTTTATGTCATTTATGTCAGAATTATGCGTGGTTTGTGTTTTTGTTGTGATTTAGGACGAAAAGGTGAAAAGTGTAGAAAACACGGCATTCACGGGCTTTTATCGTAGAAAAAGACGGAAGATGAAGTCGAAAGATCAAGAGTGGAAAAAGAACGGAAGTCCAAGACCAATTCTAAAGATTTATCGAAGAAAAAGTCAAAAGACGGAAGTTTACCAAAAGCCGAAGAACTCAAGTATAATTTATTGAAGAATTACAAGACGAGTTCAAAGAAATCCCGAGCCAAAGTCAATATAGTCCAAGATTTAAGAAGATTAAAGAAAGGAGGGACCTAATGACGCAATTAAGGAAAAGAAGAAAGAGGGGAGGAAGCTTCCTTCCACTAATCCCTTCCTCCCCTATAAATACACATATTGAGCCATTTGTTTAAGTTGTTGGAGGCTTGACAAGCCTCTCTTCCCCATTTTAATTTCTTCTTGTTCCTTAATTTTATGCACTTTAATTCTCATGTAACACACCTTTAATTCTCTTTTAATTCCAAGTAAGTTTACCTTTAATTGTTGCTAATCTTTATCTTATTGCTAATCTCCTTCTTCCTTTCTTGTTTGATTTGTTCTTTATCTTCATTGTTCATGTTCTTGAGTTTTTATGATTTTGATCAAGTGGGTTTTGATTGATTTGGTTATGTTTGTTAGTTTTGATGATTTGTTTTGATTGATTATTGTTAGTTGATGCTTATTGGTTGTTTTGGTTTAATCTTTTGTTTGATTCTGATTAATTTAAGGATAGATTGTTGTTACTGTATATCCCCTGTTCTTCGGGTTTGTTGTTTCTGTATTTTATCATTCCCAGGTAAGCTTCATCTGGAAGTCAAAAGTTCCGAGTGAAGTACCTTCATCCGGAAGTCCAAAAGTTCCGAATGAAGCAACCTTCATCCGGAAGTCCAAAAGTTCCGAATGAAGCAAGCTTCATCCGGAAGTCCAAAAGTTCCGAATGAAGCAAGCTTCATCCGGAAGTCAAAAGTTCCGAATGAAGCAACGTTCATCCGGAAGTCCAAAAGATCCGAATGAAGCAAGCTTCATCCGGAAGTCCAAAAGTTCCGGATCAAGCCAGTTCATTCGGAAGTTTTAAACTTCCGAATCAAGGTCTGTCAATCTTTTTGTTTGTTTTTCTTTTTAAGTTTTTGTCTTTTAATTTCAAGTTTTATTTTTCCCGCCTTTTTCTTTATTTGAATTTTTATTTGCTTTACTTTATTTTAAGTTTTAATTTGCATCATTTACTTTTTGTTAAGTTTAATTTTACGTCATTTCATTTCTCGTCAGTTACTTTTAAAGTTTTAAATATCGCACTTTTTACATTTTAACTTGTTTTAGTGTTAATTTCTCGTCAATTATTATTGAACCTTGCTCATTTATTTTACCAAAACCAAAAATATTTGTTTCACCAAGAACAACTAATCTCACACAATTAACCGGAAATCAATTCGAATAGACACCGAGAACGAACTTTTCAACTAGTAAAATCTTGTTATTAAAATGGCGCCGCTGTCGGCTCTTTTCGTGAAGATCGAAGTTTTTTTGTGACTAACGCGTTGACTTTTGGGATCCGTTCACTTGTGAACGTTATTTTTCTTGTCAAAAATTTTCAAAAATCTAAAAACATTTGAAAAATCATAAAAAGCATTTCTTTTTCAAAGTTTTGCACCAAAAATATTCTTCTTGCTTATCTATCTCTCTTTATGGATTTTTATGTCCATTGCGTCCGGTGTGGGAAACAATTATCTGGGAACAACTCTTATCAATGGTGTACATGTGAGCGGTGTGGAAACGATCTCGACAATACACAATTCCTATTCGGATTTTGTCCTTTGTGCAACTCGACTAATTCGTCCTTTTTGAACCCACCTCCTCTTGTTCCCCCGTGCATCTATTGTGGAAGCGATTCTCATTGGCATGTTTCATGCCCGGTTCGATACCCGTATGGTCACGGGCAAGAACCGGGGTACAATTATGACAATGATAATAGCTATCCACAAGACGCACATGATTTTTCTCCATACCCGGTTTGCAACAACTATGGGGGTCCTCACGATACCTATTATTGTTAACCACTGAATTGTTATGAGCCAAATCCGTGTCCTCAGTTTTCTTCACCTATGGATTATTATGAACCAAACCTGGTTTCTAATTATTCTCAACCGATGAACAACTATGAGCCACAACCTTGCTATAATTCAAGTTTTCAACACTTTGAGCCCCCACATCACACCCTCAATCATCAATCCTCTCAGCAAATTAATCTTGACCCACAACTCACTACCTTGAATTAAGAAACACACTCCATTGTTTTGCAACTTCAAGAAGCCGTTGTTTTGCTTAAAGAACTTAGGGACGAGGAAAAGCGACTGCAACAAGAGCAAGTATCTAATCTTAGTGATTATACCCCTCCGCTTGTGCGTCAATACTATTATGATGATGATGACGATGAAGTTGTATGCATTTTCAACTCATCTTCTGAAGTTGCTGCTCCTACTCTCGATGTTCCTACTGCGTCTAAGGATCTAGATTCGTTGCATGAGCTTAGTGATGTTGGTCTCGCCAAAGTATTGGATGATGAGGTTTGTGACTTACCTGCTATGGAGCCTGAGGACGACGTTGCTCTTACGGAAGAGGTCGATCCTAGTGATGACGATTCTTCTCTCTGCTATGAGAATTTCACTTTTGAAATTTCTCAATCTCCACCGGGAGATGCAGACGATGACGATTTATTCTCTCCGGTCTACGAGAAGTTCACCGATGAACATGATCTTGTGGATAAGGTGGAAGACGTGCTTCTTCGCGATAGATTACGGAAAGCTAATCTTCTTATTGCTCAAATCGAAGAGTTGACTTCTCCTTCTCTTTCCAAGCCTTTACCTCCATCTATCCCTCCCGTTGAAGATAATGACCCATTGCTGGAAGAAATCGATATCCACTCCATCCCTCCAGGTATTGATGACTCTAACACGGAGGGGGACATTATTTTTGATAATTTGCTGCAGGAAAGTATTGACCCAAGTCCCCCTCCCGAGCACCTTCTATCCTCCCTTTTAGCCACTATCACGGAGGATGAGTGCATTGATCCGGTAGGTGACATTGATTATGCTATTATTGATACCATTACTGCTTTGCCGTTTGCTCAGCATCCATTGTCTTTGGGGGAGGACAATGTGCTTACTATACCCAACCCACCTCCCGTGGATCTTGAATTCACATACTATACGTATGTTGAAAGGACCTTTCTCCCTGTCAAGACTTATCCCCCCGCCTCTCCTTTATTGATGTCAACCGGGAACGAGGACAAGGTCTTTGATCTCGGTATCACCTTCGAGGCTTCCCATGGACCATTTCATTCGGGGACGAGTCAGGCTCGTGACTCGGTTAACAAAAACAAGCGCTTTTTGGGAGGCAACCCAATTATCTATCTATTTTCACCATAAGTGTAGAGGGGAGCCCCGTGGTGTTTCTTGCTTTCTTTCTTATCATGTGCAGGGATTAGAGTTTCAAAGACACACTCTTGATGACTTTTGACGAACCGTGATTCCGTGTTCCCTTCTTCCCGGTTCTATCCTAAACTCTTTTCGATTCACTATTTTATATTTCTTAATATTAAAATAGGAATCTCTTTAGTTGTCTTTTCCTTAACGAGATTTAAACAAAGTGAACAATGTCCTAAGTGTAGGGGATTTTACTCCCACATGCTTAAACATTGAGGACAATGTATATATTAAGTGTAGGGGGGACTTCTATCGAAGTTAAGTGGTCTTTTCCTTGTATTTGCCCTCATTTTTACCGGAAAATCAATTTTTCGACATTTTTCAAATTTTTTAATCTATTTTGGCCTAGTTGTAGTCTCCTTTATTTTTGTTACTTTCTAGCATTTTAATAAAATGGTTTTAGCAAGTTTAGATATCTTAGATATATTAGGCCCATTGTGAATATTTTGACTCAACCCGAGTTTACTTATCCAAGTTCACTCTAGCTAGTATCCTTAACCATGTAGACCTTAATTGGTTTATTAGGCTAAGTATCCACGAGTCTCATTACTTGAGATTTTAAATTGTGGAGGACGAGAAATGATAGAGTTGGTTACAAGTTTGGTATTCTCTCATTAACTTATGTGAGTTAATTATGATCTTTTTCTCCCATCACTTGCTAATAAATTATCTGCAATAAGTAAGGTCGTATGATTTGAAAAGTTACTTAGCTTCTAGCCCAAGATCGTTTAAAAGTTGCTCGGTAATGATAAGAGTTCATAGCCAAGGCATGACTTATGAAGCGGGTCGCGAAGATTGGCGAGTCCGAAAAGGCCCTAACAAGGCATGAGGATTCAATTTTATTGCTGAAGATCCAAAGTGATGTGAAAAGCATTATTCCCAAAGTCATTATGAAGGATCAAGACTCACGACGAAAAGCAATCAACTCCCATAAAGATGATGGAGAAATCTATCCGAAAAGACCCTAACAAGGTATGAGGATAAATAGATCCAAGTCCGAAAAGGAGGCGGATCGTTGTATCTCAAAATCCCAAATAGAGATTGAAGAAATAATCATGAAGTCGTGGTCAACAAAGTTGGAGTACCTCTCAAAAGTCTCCAAGCGAAGAAACTCTATGAACGATGAGAAGACCATTATCTCAAGCACGTCTCTCAAGATATGAAGTATGAAGTACATGCCAAATATCGGCCCGAGAAAGGTCTCAAATCGTGAACCGAGTTATGCCAAGATATGAACTTTTTGATATCCCGAGAAGAAGTTTTAAGAGATTTTGTCCTTTAGCTAACTATTGATCAAATCGTCCTACTTTGCTTTCAGCTTAAATAAACTATCGAAATAAGTCCAACAATGCATCTTCATGATCATTCTAAGACAAAAATAAAATATAAGAGATACCCATAGGAATAAGGGAGTTTAAGTGATTAATTGAACCGCATGGGTAAATGTTTGTTATGCTAACTTGTACTAACAATGATCTTGTTTTTAAGCTTGGCATGGGGAACGTGGAACTTGAGGGTGATAAACATTCATGACATACAAGCCCTAATGTAAGTCTTAGATTTCTTCACAAGTTTCTTCCTTCTTGCATCTTGTTATTTTCTATCTTTTTTATTTTCCTTAGTTGTTTAATAAAGGCCAAGGTAGGTTGATTATGATGGAAAGTGTAAACCTTGCTTTATTGCTAAGCATTGCATGAGGGCATTGCAATGGTTAAGTGTAGGGGATTTGATAGGTGTGGAAACACCCATCCTTTTTACCACTTATTTGCAATAATAACCGAGCCAAAACGTGTATTTTATGTAATTTATGTCGGAATTATGCGTGGTTTGTGTTTTTGTTGTGATTTAGGACGAAAAGGTGAAAAGTGGAGAAAACAGGCATTCACGGGCTTTTATCGTAGAAAAAGACGGAAGATGAAGTCGAAAGATCAAGAGTGGAAAAAGAACGGAAGTCCAAGACCAATTCTGAAGATTTATCGAAGAAAAAGTCAAAAGACGGAAGTTTACCAAAAGCCGAAGAACTCAAGTATAATTTATTGAAGAATTACAAGACGAGTTCAAAGAAATCCCGAGCCAAAGTCAATATAGTCCAAGATTTAAGAAGATTAAAGAAAGGAGGGACCTAATGACGCAATTAAGGAAAAGAAGAAAGAGGGGAGGAAGCTTCCTTCCACTAATCCCTTCCTCCCCTATAAATACACATATTGAGCCATTTGTTTAAGTTGTTGGAGGCTTGACAAGCCTCTCTTCCCCATTTTCATTTCTTCTTGTTCCTTAATTTTATGCACTTTAATTCTCATGTAACACACCTTTAATTCTCTTTTAATTCCAAGTAAGTTTACCTTTAATTGTTGTTAATCTTTATCTTATTGCTAATCTCCTTCTTCCTTTCTTGTTTGATTTGTTCTTTATCTTCATTGTTCATGTTCTTGAGTTTTTATGATTTTGATCAAGTGGGTTTTGATTGATTTGGTTATGTTTGTTAGTTTTGATGATTTGTTTTGATTGATTATTGTTAGTTGATGCTTATTGGTTGTTTTGGTTTAATCTTTTGTTTGATTCTGATTAATTTAAGGATAGATTGTTGTTACTGTATATCCCCTGTTCTTCGGGTTTGTTGTTTCTGTATTTTATCATTCCCAGGTAAGCTTCATCCGGAAGTCAAAAGTTCCGAGTGAAGTACCTTCATCCGGAAGTCCAAAAGTTCCGAATGAAGCAACCTTCATCCGGAAGTCCAAAAGTTCCGAATGAAGCAAGCTTCATCCGGAAGTCCAAAAGTTCCGAATGAAGCAAGCTTCATCCGGAAGTCAAAAGTTCCGAATGAAGCAACCTTCATCCGGAAGTCCAAAAGTTCCGAATGAAGCAAGCTTCATCCGGAAGTCCAAAAGTTCCGGATCAAGCCAGTTCATTCGGAAGTTTTAAACTTCCGAATCAAGGTCTGTCAATCTTTTTGTTTGTTTTTCTTTTTAAGTTTTTGTCTTTTAATTTCAAGTTTTATTTTTCCCGCCTTTTTCTTTATTTGAATTTTTATTTGCTTTACTTTTAGTTTAAGTTTTAATTCGCATCATTTACTTTTTGTTAAGTTTAATTTTACGTCATTTCATTTCTCGTCAGTTACTTTTAAAGTTTTAAATATCGCACTTTTTACATTTTAACTTGTTTTAGTGTTAATTTCTCGTCAATTATTATTTAACCTTGCTCATTTATTTTACCAAAACCAAAAATATTTGTTTCACCAAGAACAACTAATCTCACACAATTAACCGGAAATCAATTCGAATAGACACCGAGAACGAACTTTTCAACTAGTAAAAATCTTGTTATTAAAATGGCGCCGCTGCCGGCTCTTTTCGTGAAGATCGAAGTTATTTTGTGACTAACGCGTTGACTTTTAGGATCCGTTCACTTTTGAACGTTATTTTTCTTGTCAAAAATTTTCAAAAATCCAAAAACATTTGAAAAATCATAAAAAGCATTTCTTTTTCAAAGTTTTGCACCAAAAATATTCTTCTTGCTTATCTATCTCTCTTTATGGATTTTTATGTCCATTGCGTCCGGTGTGGGAAACAATTATCTGGGAACAACTCTTGTCAATGGTGTACATGTGAGCGGTGTGGAAACGATCTCGACAATACACAATTCCTATTCGGATTTTGTCCTTTGTGCAACTCGACTAATTCGTCCTTTTTGAACCCACCTCCTCTTGTTCCCCCGTGCATCTATTGTGGAAGCGATTCTCATTGGCATGTTTCGTGCCCGGTTCGATACCCGTATGGTCACGGGCAAGAACCGGGGTACAATTATGACAATGATAATAGCTATCCACAAGACGCACTTGATTTTTCTCCATACCCGGTTTGCAACAACTATAGGGTCCTCACGATACCTATTATTGTTAACCACTTAATTGTTATGAGCCAAATTCGTGTCCTCAATTTTCTTCACCTATGGATTATTATGAACCAAACCTGGTTTCTAATTATTCTCAACCGATGAACAACTATGAGTCACAACCTTGCTATAATTCAGGTTTTCAACACTTTGAGCCCCCACATCACACCCTCAATCATCAATCCTCTCAACAAATTAATCTTGACCCACAACTCACTTCCTTGAATGAAGAAACACACTCCATTGTTTTGCAACTTCAAGAAGCCGTTGTTTTGCTTAAAGAACTTAGGGACGAGGAAAAGCGACTGCAACAAGAGCAAGTATCTAATCTTAGTGATTATACCCCTCCGCTTGTGCGTCAATACTATTATGATGATGATGACGATGAAGTTGTATGCATTTTCAACTCATCTTCTGAAGTTGCTGCTCCTACTCTCGATGTTCCTACTACGTCTAAGGATCTAGATTCGTTGCATGAGCTTAGTGATGTTGGTCTCGCCAAAGTATTGGATGATGAGGTTTGTGACTTACCTGCTATGGAGCCTGAGGACGACGTTGCTCTTACGGAAGAGGTCGATCCTAGTGATGACGATTCTTCTCTCTGCTATGAGAATTTCACTTTTGAAATTTCTCAATCTCCACCGGGAGATGCAGACGATGACGATTTATTCTCTCCGGTCTACGAGAAGTTCACCGATGAACATGATCTTGTGGATAAGGTGGAAGACGTGCTTATTCGCGATAGATTGCGGAAAGCTAATCTTCTTATTGCTCAAATCGAAGAGTTGACTTCTCCTTCTCTTTCCAAGCCTTTACCTCCATCTATCCCTCCCGTTGAAGATAATGACCCATTGCTGGAAGAAATCGATATCCACTCCATCCCTCCAGGTATTGATGACTCTGACACGGAGGGGGACATTATTTTTGATAATTTGCTGCAGGAAAGTATTGACCCAAGTCCCCCTCCCGAGCACCTTCCATCCTCCCTTTTAGCCACTATCACGGAGGATGAGTGCTTTGATCCGGGAGGTGACATTGATTATGCTATTATTGATACCATTACGGCTTTGCCGTTTACTCAGCATCCATTGTCTTTGGGGGAGGACAATGTGCTTACTATACCCAACCCACCTCCCGTGGATCTTGAATTCACATACTATACGTATGTTGAAAGGACCTTTCTCCCTGTCAAGACTTATCCCCCCGCCTCTCCTTTATTGATGTCAACTGGGAACGAGGACAAGGTCTTTGATCTCGGTATCACATTCGAGGCTTCCCCATGGACCATTTCATTCGGGGACGAGTCAGGCTTGTGACTCGGTTAACAAAAACAAGCGCTTTTTGGGAGCCAACCCAATTATCTATCTATTTTCACCATAAGTGTAGAGGGGAGCCCCGTGGTGTTTCTTGCTTTCTTTCTTATCATGTGCAGGGATTAGAGCTTCAACGACACACTCTTGATGACTTTTGACGAACCGTGATTCCGTGTTCCCTTCTTCCCGGTTCTATCCTAAACTCTTTTCGATTCACTATTTTATATTTCTTAATATTAAAATAGGAATCTCTTTAGTTGTCTTTTCCTTAACGAGATTTAAACAAAGTGAACAATGTCCTAAGTGTAGGGGAGTTTACTCCCACATGCTTAAACATTGAGGACAATGTATATATTAAGTGTAGGGGGGACTTCTATCGAAGTTAAGTGGTCTTTTCCTTGTATTTGCCCTCATTTTTACCGGAAAATCAATTTTTTGACATTTTTCAAAATTTTTAATCTATTTTGGCCTAGTTGTAGTCTCCTTTATTTTTGTTACTTTCTAGCATTTTAATAAAATGGTTTTAGCAAGTTTAGATATCTTAGATATATTAGGCCCATTGTGAATATTTTGACTCAACCCGAGTTTACTTATCCAAGTTCACTCTAGCTAGTATCCTTAACTATGTAGACCTTAATTGGTTTATTAGGCTAAGTATCCACGAGTCTCATTACTTGAGATTTTAAATTGTGGAGGACGAGAAATGATAGAGTTGGTTACAAGTTTGGTATTCTCTCATTAACTTATGTGAGTTAATTATGATCTTTTTCTCCCATCACTTGCTAATAAATTATCTGCAATAAGTAAGGTCGTATGATTTGAAAAGTTACTTAGCTTCTAGCCCAAGATCGTTTAAAAGTTGCTCGGTAATGATAAGAGTTCATAGCCAAGGCATAACTTATGAAGCGGGGCGCGAAGATTGGCGAGACCGAAAAGGCCCTAACAAGGCATGAGGATTCAATTTTATTGCTGAAGATCCAAAGTGATGTGAAAAGCATTATTCCCAAAGTCATTATGAAGGATCAAGACTCACGACGAAAAGCAATCAACTCCCATAAAGATGATGGAGAAGTCTATCCGAAAAGACCCTAACAAGGTATGAGGATAAATAGATCCAAGTCCGAAAAGGAGGCGGATCGTTGTATCTCAAAATCCCAAATAGAGATTGAAGAAATAATCATGAAGTCGTGGTCAACAAAGTTGGAGTACCTCTCAAAAGTCTCCAAGCGAAGAAACTCTATGAACGATGAGAAGACCATTATCTCAAGCACGTCTCTCAAGATATGAAGTATGAAGTACATGCCAAATATCGGCCTGAGAAAGGTCTCAAATCGTGAACCGAGTTATGCAAAGATATGAACTTTTTGATATCCCGAGAAGAAGTTTTAAGAGATTTTGTCCTTTAGCTAACTATTGATCATATCGTCCTACTTTGCTTTCAGCTTAAATAAACTATCGAAATAAGTCCAACAATGCATCTTCATGATCATTCTAAGACAAAAATAAAATATAAGAGATACCCATAGGAATAAGGGAGTTTAAGTGATTAATTGAACCGCATGGGTAAATGTTTGTTATGCTAACTTGTACTAACAATGATCTTGTTTTTAAGCTTGGCATGGGGAACGTAAAACTTGAGGGTGATAAACATTCATGACATACAAGCCCTAATGTAAGTCTTAGATTTCTTCACAAGTTTCTTCCTTCTTGCATCTTGTTATTTTCTATCTTTTTTATTTTCCTTAGTTGTTTAATAAAGGCCAAGGTAGGTTGATTATGATGGAAAGTGTAAACCTTGCTTTATTGCTAAGCATTGCATGAGGGCATTGCAATGGTTAAGTGTAGGGGATTTGATAGGTGTGGAAACACCCATCCTTTTTACCACTTATTTGCAATAATAACCGAGCCAAAACGTGTATTTTATGTCATTTATGTCGGAATTATGCGTGGTTTGTGTTTTTGTTGTTATTTAGGACGAAAAGGTGAAAAGTGGAGAAAACACGGCATTCACGGGCTTTTATCGTAGAAAAAGACGGAAGATGAAGTCGAAAGATCAAGAGTGGAAAAAGAACGGAAGTCCAAGACCAATTCTGAAGATTTATCGAAGAAAAAGTCAAAAGACGGAAGTTTACCAAAAGCCGAAGAACTCAAGTATAATTTATTGAAGAATTACAAGACGAGTTCAAAGAAATCCCGAGCCAAAGTCATTATAGTCCAAGATTTAAGAAGATTAAAGAAAGGAGGGACCTAATGACGCAATTAAGGAAAAGAAGAAAGAGGGGAGGAAGCTTCCTTCCACTAATCCCTTCCTCCCCTATAAATACACATATTGAGCCATTTGTTTAATTTGTTGGAGGCTTGACAAGCCTCTCTTCCCCATTTTCATCTCTTCTTGTTCCTTAATTTTATGCACTTTAATTCTCATGTAACACACCTTTAATTCTCTTTTAATTCCAAGTAAGTTTACCTTTAATTGTTGTTAATCTTTATCTTATTGCTAATCTCCTTCTTCCTTTCTTGTTTGATTTGTTCTTTATCT
This sequence comes from Glebionis coronaria, assembly GCA_025667525.1. Classification (NCBI taxonomy): domain Eukaryota; kingdom Viridiplantae; phylum Streptophyta; class Magnoliopsida; order Asterales; family Asteraceae; genus Glebionis; species Glebionis coronaria. Next base: position 336,038,043 of record CM046876.1, on the reverse strand, counting down.
TCATTGTTCATGTTCTTGAGTTTTTATGATTTTGATCAAGTGGGTTTTGATTGATTTGGTTATGTTTGTTAGTTTTGATGATTTGTTTTGATTGATTATTGTTAGTTGATGCTTATTGGTTGTTTTGGTTTAATCTTTTGTTTGATTCTGATTAATTTAAGGATAGTTTGTTGTTACTGTATATCCTCTGTTCTTCGGGTTTGTTGTTTCTGTATTTTATCATTCCCAGGTAAGCTTCATCCGGAAGTCAAAAGTTCCGAGTGAAGTACCTTCATCCGGAAGTCCAAAATTTCCGAATGAAGCAACCTTCATCCAGAAGTCCAAAAGTTCCGAATGAAGCAAGCTTCATCCGGAAGTCCAAAATTTCCGAATGAAGCAAGCTTCATCCGGAAGTCAAAAGTTCCGAATGAAGCAACCTTCATCCGGAAGTCCAAAAGTTCCGAATGAAGCAAGCTTCATCCGGAAGTCCAAAAGTTCCGGATCAAGCCAGTTCATTCGGAAGTTTTAAAATTCCGAATCAAGGTCTGTCAATCTTTTTGTTTGTTTTTCTTTTTAAGTTTTTGTCTTTTAATTTCAAGTTTTATTTTTTCCGCCTTTTTCTTTATTTGAATTTTTATTTGCTTTACTTTTAGTTTAAGTTTTAATTTGCATCATTTACTTTTTGTTAAGTTTAATTTTACGTCATTTCATTTCTCGTCAGTTACTTTTAAAGTTTTAAATATCGCACTTTTTAGATTTTAACTTGTTTTAGTGTTAATTTCTCGTCAATTATTATTTAACCTTGCTCATTTATTTTACCAAAACCGAAAATATTTGTTTCACCAAGAACAACTAATCTCACACAATTAACCGGAAATCAATTCGAATAGACACCGAGAACGAACTTTTCAACTAGTAAAAATCATGTTATTAGTTCCCGCCAAAATCAAGCTCCACCAAATCAAAATGCTAATAATTATCGCAACAACAACCAAGGTGGAAATTACCAAGGAAATCAAAGGAATTAAAACAAGGGTAATTATCAAAGTGGTAATGGGCAAATTTCAAATCAAAACCAAAATCGTGATTTTCAAACTTCTACTCAAGGTTTTCAAAATGATCACACCAAAAATCTTCAAGGAGAGTTTTTGAATTATGCTAAGGCTAATGATGCTAAGTTTGACAATATGCAATGTGAAATGGTTAGCTTAAGATCCGAGTTGAAAAACGAGCTTAAAACGAACTTGCTAATGAACTTAAAACTCATGCTAATAAAATGGAAGGAAATGTCCAAAGACTCCAACAAAATCAACAAAAAATGGAGCAAGGTCAACATGAGATTAAGCAAGAATTGTTAAAAGCGGATGCTAGGCAATCTAAGTTTGAAGACCGAATGGGAAAAATGTTTGAAGCTATCATGTGTAAGCCCTCTTCTTCGGGTGGTCTTCCTAGTGATACCATCGTGAACCCGAAAAGAGAATTGAAGGTCATTACTACTCGTAGTGGTAAAACATTCAAAGAACCTATTTCGCGTCCAAGTACTTCTATGGAGAAGGAAAAAGAGAAAGAACCCGAGGTGGTGGTCGAAAAGGATCACATTACAAGCCCACGAAGTACCGCTCAAACCACACCTACGGTTGAACCAACACCAATCATGGAACCGGAGATTCCAAGGCCTTTGCCTACTATGCCCCAACCCACACCACCTTTACCCCACCCTTCAAGACGAGACAAGGAAAAGGCACAAGAACGAAATAATTATCAATTTGAACTTTTTATGAAAATGTTTCGTGACTTGCATTTCAATATAAGTTTTGCCGACGCCTTAGTCATGATGCCTCGATTTGCCGCGAACTTCAAAAGTATGTTGAATAACAAAGAAAAATTGCAAAAATCGTCTAGTTGTTCATCGGTTTTTCTAAGCCGCATACCTCAAAAAGTCGGTGGGAAAGTTTTTAATCCCATGTGCTATCCAAGACATGGAAGAATGCTACGCCTTGGCCGATCTTGGTGCTAGTATTAATTTGATGCCTCTTGAGATTTTTAAATCGCTCAATCTTCCCAATCTCACTCCTTCAAGAATGTCAATAGAGATGGCCGATCATTCTACAATTCTAGCTTGTGGAGTAGCCGAGGACGTCTTTGTGAAAGTTGGAAAGTTCTACTATCCCGTAGACTTTATTGTTGTTGACATTCCTATCGATCCTAAAGTTCCGTTAATTTTAGGTCGATCTTTTTTGGATACCTCGAGAGCACTTATCGATGTGCATGCAAGAAAAATCACTCTTCGTTTCAATGAGGAAGAACTCGTCATTAACGCAACTCAAAACTCCACACTTTCTCATGTGTATTCTATCACATCTTTGTACAATGTCAATCCCATCAAAAACATTTGCAAAAAGATTTCAAATAGAGTTTTAGGAGTTGTTGAGAAAAATGAAGTTCCGTCCCCTTCGCCGGTGGAGGTTAAGAGTGTTAAGCCTACGATTCCAATCTCGAGTGCTTCTTCGGATGATGAATACGTTGATCCCGATGGGGGAGTTTTCTTTGTTGACAAAAGATTTGAAAACTTACCACCACCTAAACCAAAAAGATTTCAAAATGTGAGAATTTTTAGTGTGACTAACATCGCTTTAGAAACACCAAATATTTTTGACATAATCAAATCGGGTTTTCACAAGGAGAGTGTAAAAGATGAAAAAGGAAAAGATTTTAAATTGAATTTAAAAGATTTTTCTACAATTCTTACTCCGTTATCATCGCGTGTATTGAGTACTACAAGCTCGTTTTCTCCTTTTGACGATGCTTTGTGTGGACTTAGTGTGGGGGAAGCCCCTTATGTTCCCTTCCCTTTCTCCACCGAGGACGAGATATTTGATCCTGGAATTGCTTATATAGGGAAATCTCGGTCTTCCACCGATGCAATAAATGGAAAATCTTTTCATTTGATTGGTGCGAGTCTACCTCGAGTAGCTCATGTTTTTAGAGACTTACCCATTGTCCCACCCTTCTATTTCTTCTCTCCTATTTTCTTGAAACCCTTTGGCTTTATGTTGACTCTTGATGAAGTGGCGTTGATTTATTTTTCCAACGAAAACTAGAACGCCATCTTCGATCCCGGTATTTTGCACCATTAAAGGACTTAGTCCTTAATACCGGTTGTTTTTTGGGCCTTGTTTATCATGTAAGCCCCACTAAAATTGACCATACCATGATTATCCCTAAATGATCACATTTATGGGGATTCGAGTCGAGCTTTTGACTCGGTTATCAAAAACAAGGTGCCTCGTGGGGGAGACCCATGCTTATCCATGTACATATTATTGCTTTCTAATTAGTTAATGTGAGGGGATTTGTGCCCTTCCAACCTTTGTTCCGTGGTTGTTTGTGCATTGTGGTTTTTAGATCATGATCTTCACGATTGGAGCCTCTCGTGTTCATTTTTATGGGAGCACTCGATCGTTTGCTTTGAAGACTTTCTCAATATTCAAATGATATATCCTTATATGTTCTAACCTTAGGTTTTTAGCACACTTCATAAACGGCTATTGATTTAACGGTTACACCCTTTCCATGCTAGATTAGGCATTCGACTACGTCTCTAGTATGGGGTGTTTGCACCCCTAGACTCGAAACATTGAGGACAATGTTTAACTTTAGTATGGGGGTGAATAGATACTTGCCTTTCTAAACCTTCACGCTTTCTAAAATTTATCTTTTTGTTATTGTTTTTGTTGCAAAATAAGGCTAAAAATGGCCAAATTTTAAAACTTTTCTCATGTTTCATAAGTGTTTAAAGACACGAATGTAGGTTTTCTGATGGCGAGAATAAGAGTAATTTTTGACTCGACCGTGCGTGTTGAGCACTTAGCTTTGATTCCTTAACTACACATTAGGCTAAGTCTCTTAAATGAGGACGAGAAATAATAGAGTTAATTATAAGTTACTATGCTAAACGTAGAGTACTCGTATTCTTTCAAAAACTCATGTGTTCTCGTTGTTTGCTTATTCTCCCTTCGCATGTAAATATTTTTTGCTTAATAAATATTGACTTAGCGGTTTAGTTAGGATTGTTGGGTTTCTAGTCTTTTCTAGTAGCTTCCGTGTAATTAAATTGGGAAGACATTAAGGTATCGCCAGCGTCACGGTTTTGAAGTATTGGCACCCCAATAATCAAAAGCTTCACCCAATAATGAGATTTCAAGTGCTCACCTAAATCTAGCAAACAATTTGAAGCCCCACAAGGCCGAAAAATCTATGCAAAATTGAAAGTGAATCAAGCCTTAATCTTCGAAGCTTTAAAGATCCAAAATTCGCTTTAGCGTGAGGATATACGTCTTTGGCTAATAAAACCACCGATGAGGCGGATAATAAAAGGCAAGGCAAGACCGAAGTCATAATAAAAGCTTCATGGCGAAGTTGAATAAAAGATGGAGGTAAACCAAAGATAATAAGGCCCTTCCGTTAGGGGGCGTATAAAAGTCTTGGTAATAAGTCTCATGTTCAAAACCGTTATAAGACCGTGTTTATCAATTCTTCTTGTCAACTTAATTTTTTAACATCGTTGTCTATTAGGAGGGGTTATTGATTTGATGGTCTTAGTTACACTGTTATGACTCTATTTTTAGACCTAAATCTCTATTATCGCATAAGTCAACAATGTATCCTCGTGAAACATTCAAGACAAAAATAAAATATAAGAGATACAACTTAGGAATAATGGGAGAATAAGTACGTGATTAGGGCATATGAGTAGTGTTAGCATTACTAACTTATAATGACAATGATCTCGTTGCACGCTTGGCATGGAATTAGGGTGAAAATCGAGGACGAAGAAATTATTTCTAACGAAGCATTCACGTGTTCTTGATCTATGAACCTAAACGTCCCATTTTGCGATGAAAATCATACATTATGTCTATGACACAAGTAGTAGTAATAGTGGTAGTATAGCTAGTTTATCATTTCAATAAAGTGAATAAAAATGAATTTTGGAGGTGCTATGATACTTTATTCTAGCATTGCGTGAGGGCACGGCAATGGTTTAGTATGGGGGAGTGATTAGACTGCTTTTATACATAGTCTCATCGTCCAAATCGGGCTTAAAATGCATAAAATATCATTGAATATACCAAATATATGCTCGTGTTTGTTACTTGTGTATTTTTAGGTACGGATATTGAGGAAATGGCAAAAGATCACAAGAATCAATCAATAACGAACACGGGAAACGAAGCCGCACAATGAACCGGGCCCAAGTTTGGATTTTACAAAAATGCCCTTGAAGAATTGAAGATTGGCAACTTTAGTCCCTCAACTTTGGAAGATTAACACTTTATACCCCTCAAATATTCAAATTATGAATAGGGTCCCTAAAGTTTGAATACTATACAATATCAGCCCTTGAAGTATGAAGAATGTGCATTAATGGCCCTTGTTTCAAGTTTATAAAGTTTTTGTCCCAAAAGTGACAACCTGCCAAACTTATTACAAAGGAAAAGGAGTAGTTTGCTATTTAATACAAAATGAAAGATTGAAGAAACATGGGGGACTTAAACTGCCCAAACAAACAAACCTAAACCACCACTCATATCCTTACACGTCAATATACCCATCCATTTACCCAACACCTACCCAAACCCGCAACCCAACCCACCAGGTTTATTTATTAAATCTGGTCAAACCCACCAGTCAACTCTCCCTAATTTCCCCCCTAAACACATTTTTAAAACGTTTTTCCCCAAATTAGATCAAAACCCTCCCTGTTTAACCTTCATCCCCAAATAAACCCTAATTGCTCATTAACCCAAATCAAAGGGGTTTACCCCCATAACCTCCAGAACCCTAATTGGGTCTGTCAACATCAAAACACACCACCCAAAACCCTCACCAGCTCACTCATGTCCCCTCACAACCCTCCCATGTCCCACGTTTTTACTAGCAAACAAAATGGTCCAGCAAATCAACGTTTGTGATCCAATGACTTGCTCCCCACAACTATTTGGACTGCTCAGATCACTTCTACACCACTGGCAATCAAATGGCATCATTTCTTGACCAAGATTCGAATTTTTCAAAGGGCAAAAAGGGAAATTCAGTAGCTAGGGTTTTGGGCTTTGTTTAGCACTAGAAGGTTCCTCTTATCAGTGTAAAGAGAGGCTCCAACTTGTGGATGCCCTCTTGTTCCAGTTTTTTTTAAGCAAATCCTTGTAATGCCTTTTTAGAAATATAAAGTTTAGTATTTTCATTGAAATTGTAATTCCTTTTATCTTTTTTTAAAAGTTTGGTATTGGATTGCTTAGATTCTGAGTTCCATTACTATTATTACTTAAACACCTTGTGTTTATTGGATTTTCAAAAAGGTTTTTGAAAAAGTTTAGCAATTTTCAGAAACCCTAGGTTCTATGAAGTGAAAGTGGATTAGAACCTTGAGTTTCTGATATTGTTCTTGTTTCAAAGGAGGTTTTTCATTGGTTCAAAGTTTTTGGAAAGATTTAAAAGTTTGAAAGAAAAAATCATAAAGTTGGATTTTTGTGCTTGTTTCATTTTTTTAGCAGGTTTCAGGACTTGCTTGTTGATCAAAGGTCCTGCATAGATCCGAGTCTATTGGAGGTGGCTAAGCAGCCACTAAGGGACCTGGATGTAGGTCCCTTAAGGTAGCTCCTTGTTTTCCATTTCAATTTTCAGTTTTCTGAAAATTTGGTGTCATTTGTGTGATTTTACATGGAAGTTGTTTGTTTGTATGTTTGAGTGTATAAAATTGCTATATTAGTGATTGTATGCATGTTAGAGGCCTTTGAAATCAGATTTTATAGCATTAAAATAGGTTTGGTGTGTAAAATTTGGTTTTTGAGATTTAAAGGAGTGTTTGGTTCTGCATATTAACTAAATTTCTTGGGAAGATTTTATGTTAAAGCCTGTTTAGAATCACTCACTAGTTGGTTTTTAGGTGATATAAGTGTTTAGTTTTCAGATTGGTAGTGTTTAGAACATATTTGCATGATCAAAATTTGAATAATATAGCAATAATCAGTATGCCTTATTTCTGCCAGTTTTTGTTGGATTTTGTGCATCAAATTTGCTAAACTGTTAAGAGATAGGTCACTAAAGGATTTGCTATAGCTTTCATATCATTTTGTTGGATTGTGTGTTTTAATTGAGCCATTGAAATTCACATTTGTGCAAGTAACTTCGTTGAATTGTTCATCAGTCATATGCAAGCCTTTATCAGAAACTTTGCATGCCTAATTGTGCTTATTTTGTGTGAGTAGCTTGTTGTTTGTGCATTATATTGACTCCCTACACTCCAACTGAGTGTAGGGGTGCCTATTGTCCAACAAAACAGCATCAAAACCCAAGATCAAGACCTCTTGATCATATTCTGCACATGTGAAGAATTCACTTGTGTTCATCAGTTATAAGTGCCTAACTGGGCACGTTTTTGGTTTTCTAGGCCTTGATTCTTGTTTATTTTTTATTAGATTTGTGTTTTTGAGGCTTAAAGGGTTACTGGATTGTGTTTTTAAAGGCTAAAAAAAAGTCTTTTTTAAAAAGGACGTGGCCAGGACTCGAACCTGCGCCACTCCTCCCACACACCAACGCTCTAACCAACTGCCCTAGGGACTTTGACTGGTATAATCTTGCATCATTTGAAATATAAGGAGTGTTTGTTTTTGGGCTTATTTAGCTAACAGCTTATTTATAAGCTGTTTTAAGCTTATTCGTTTTGGATTTTTACCATTTAGTATTTTTCTTGTTTTTTTGTTTAGTTTTAGGACTTTTTGGTATTAAAAGTTTATTTTTCCCGTATTTAATTTATTTTTTAGGATTATTTTTAGTTTAAATTTTAGAAAGTGAATAAAAAATAGTAAAAAGTAATTTAAAAATCTGAAAAAATAGTTTTTAGGTTTTTATTTATATATTTGAGGTTTACAGCTAAAAAAGTTTTCAAAAATTCTAATTTTTGATTTTATAGGATTTTAGGGTTTTTAATCAACTTTAAAATTTAATATAAAATTATTAAATAGGTTTTAGGAACTTTTAATTGCATTTTTGTCTTAGTTACAATATTCTAGATTTTTGGTAATTTTTTAGAATTTTTTTAGTAAACTTTGAATTTTTTTTTATTATTTTATTATTATTTTATTATTAAAAATAGAAAGTTTAATCTTTTAAGTTTTTTTATTTTTCCTAGATTTTAGACACTAAATTAGGAATTTTGTAACTTTCCAAATATTTTTAGGACTTTTCAATTATTTTCTAGAATTAATTTAAGTTTTAATTGATTTTAATAGTTTTTAGGTGTTTAAAAATAGTTTAATTTGGTTTTAAAATTTTAAAAATTACTTTTTAGCTTAATTAGGTTATTTTTGAGGTTTACAAACTTTAAGATCTTGTTTAGGGCTTTTTAATAGTTAATTGTGATTTTTAGGGCTTTAATTAGCATTAAAAAGTCATTATCTAATTAATTAAAAGGTTTTAGCAAGTTTGGATTTTTTGTAAACTCTTAGAATTTTATTGTGGATTTTTAGTAATTTTTAGGAATTTTTAGGTTGAAATTTTTAATTTTGTCACTATTTACGGTTTTGCGTGATCGCCTTTTTCGTTTTAGTTTAATCCGTCTTCGTAACCGTCTTTTTTTCTTTATTCTTTCTTTTCTTTTCTTCTCAATAAAATCATAAACATCATCAATCAATTCAATTCACAACACACGTGCCTCCTCGAGAACGAACTCACTTCATTGGGTCATTTACACACGGTTTTCCTAAATCGTCGTGCTTGCCCTATATTTTAGTTGCTTGTTTTTCCTAAAGCAAGTATCTAAATTTACAACTATCATTTTGGCGCCGCTGCCGGGGAGGCGTGTTGTGTTTTGATTGAACCATTGTTGTTTTCTATATAGCCATAATTAGTATTTGTATTAGTAGCACTCTACTAATACGTATTATCGTTTTTCGGTTTTTGTGTGAATATTATTAATATATTGTATACGTAGAACAATAAATTCACAAGTACTCCAAATACGTGAGCAATCACAACCTTGACTTGGGAGGTCATTACCCAATCATTGTATTCGAATCTCAAACCAAAGAAAAAGGCAAAAATAGATAAATACTTTCGAGAAGCTCGATTTTGAATAATACAAACTATAAGGTGGGTATAAGGCGGTTGTATTTCACGACCTAAAGGAAAAAGGCTCTTAAGTGCTTCGCGCCGCCTCGTTTCCTCCGCTTGCTTGTGCGTATTTGATTTTGAGAGTGAATCGAGGGTTTTGCCGCCCAAAGTATTATTACATATCATATATATTTTCTTGGTTTCATTTGATTAAACCCTCTTGAACGATTTGGTGTTCCACCATCATTCTAAATTCATCGAAGGCGTTCACTTCACGTGATCGTTTTCATTCCTTGAGGCTTCTTTAATCAAGAGATTTGATTAAGGAGGAGATTTGTAGATTTTTGTCTACTTAATACATTTCACCAATTTCCAAAAAAGTTAATACCATCAAAAACCACAAAAAAATTGAAAAATTAAAAATATCAAAAAGAATCCTCTTTGCTCATCTCCACGTTGTACGTGACGTTTATGCTCACTCGTAATCAAGCAAAACGTGCACGTAGACGAAAGAACAAAACTCCCACTCCAACTCATTCTAGTGAGGAGTCTCCTATTGACGAACCCATTGTACGAGAAGCCCCAACCATGGCGAATCGAACTATGATGGAGTTACTTCAAGCACCCACCGAGGGTTATGGAGAAGCTATTGTAATTCCCGCAATCCTTGCGTAGAATTTTGAGGTGAAAACGGGTTTGTTGTCGATGATCCAAAACAACAAATTCTATGGTGATGAGAAGGACAATCCTCACAACCATATCCGCCAATTTAATCGTCTTACCGCCACGTGCAAATTCAAGGATGTCTCGAATGACTCGATTAAGATGATACTTTTTCCGTATTCCTTATCGGGGCCCGCTAAAATTTGGTTAGAGAAAGAGCCACCCAATTCTATATTGACGTGGAAGGATCTCGTTTCAAAATTCGTGAACCAATTTTTTCCGCCCTCTAAGACTACGCATTTGAAAAATGAGATTTCTAAATTTCCACAAGAATCAAATGAAAGTTTTTCAACGGCTTGGAATAGGTTTAAGGAGATGTTACATGAATGTCCTCATCACGGGTTTTCCGACTTACACCAAATTGACACGTTTTACAATGGACTTAATGATCATGAAAGAGATTATTTAAATGCCGCCGCGGGTGGTAAATGTTTTGTGTAAAACGGTTGAAGAAGCTTTGGTCATAATTGAGAATAGGTCTAAGGTTTATAGCCCTCGTAACACACCGAGTGTTGCCAAATTGGGCTCGTCATCGTCTCGTAGCATTAATGCTTTACATGATGAGGCAAATGAAGAAAATCGATTTTTTGATAGATTTGCTAGCCTTATGTCCCATTGGAAAGCTCAAGAAGCTTCAAATTCCGCTTTGGTTAAAGCGGTTTCTAAGAGTTGTTTGTCGTGTGGTGGAGCTCATGATCTTTCCGAGTGCATTACCGTGGATGGTAACACTTCGAGTGCTTATGTAGCCTTGGGAACTTATAACCAAATCGGTCAAGGTTCCCGCCAAATCAAGCTCCACCAAATCAAAATGCTAATAATTATCGCAACAACAACCAGGGTGGAAATTACCAAGGAAATCAAAGGAATTACAACAAGGGTAATTATCAAAGTGGTAATGGGCAAATTTCAAATCAAAACCAAAATCGTGATTTTCAAACTTCTACTCAAGGTTTTCAAAATGATCACACCAAAAATCTTCAAGGAGAGTTTTTGAATTATGCTAAGGCTAATGATGCTAAGTTTGACAATATGCAACGTGAAATGGTTAGCTTAAGATCCGAGTTGAAAAACGAGCTTAAAAACGAACTTGCTAATGAACTTAAAACTCATGCTAATAAAATGGAAGGAAATGTTCAAAGACTCCAACAAAATCAACAAAAAATGGAGCAAGGTCAACATGAGATTAAGCAAGAATTGTTAAAAGCGGATGCTAGGCAATCTAAGTTTGAAGACTGAATGGGAAAAATGTTTGAAGCTATCATGTGTAAGCCCTCTTCTTCGGGTGTTGATGCAAAAGTTGGTTGATCCTTGCTAGACCCGAATTAGGCTTAATTCGGATTGGCTGGGCTCCGGCTCCTGCACCAAGTGAATCGTCTGGTTGGGATCCTGCACACTAAACAGCACGCGTTAGGCTTACCGTGGGAATGTTTCCCACGATTAGACTCCAGCGTGAGAGTAAGTAATCGATTTAGGGTTTATGTGAGTTTAGAGTATGAATCGTAATACCTTTGTGGAACCCTTGGGGGTTCCTTTTATAGGCAGTGAAACCCTAGTGGGCTTTCACTGATGCTTCGGCCCCAAGGAAGAGATAACCACCAGAATTAGAATGATTGTTATCTTCTAACTCTGGTAGTGAATATCCTCTCCCATTAGGATAAAGATATTCCTAGACAGAATATTATTCTGTCTAATCTTATGTCGGCCGCACCGGGCCGTGGGCCGCACACATGTGCGGTTACTGTTCATTCGAGCCCATAAGCCTGAATGACATTTATCTACCCATCTGTGATGGGCCGGATACGGGTAGTACCCATGGGCCGGGTTCGTGACCCGGTTGGGGACTATACGTCATCATGTCCCCCCAGTCTAGTTGTTACAGCCGTAGGCGTAACCTCTAGACTATTAAGGTGCTCTCCGGACATACCAAGGAAAGACATAGGAAACGAAACATTGAAATTTTTGTTGTTCTGGCCACACGTGGCGACCCTTCGTAGGAATTTTTTGAATGAATACTACCTCAGCCGCACGCAACGGCCGAGACAACTTAAATGTAACATTAAATACGGTCTTACGTAAGAGCCGCATAACCCGACAAGAATAAAAAACATTAATGATAGTCAATAACCCAGTCGCATGTCTGCAAAAGTGCACCATTAATGCCCACCCTCGAGCCACGCAAAACTGTTTAAGAAGTGACCCGTGGGTCCCCCTCTGACGTTGCAGAAATGTCAGAAACCCTATCCATTGGATAGGAGATGTGACTGACACGTGTCAAAGATCCAAGGTACCTCGGAAACCGAGGAAACCCTATATAAGAGTGGGTATGCGTGTTTGTTACACACACAACCCACTCCTTCTTCCGACATTGTTAATCTCAAGCTTTCATCTCCCAAAATTTTTGCCTTCTTTTCCACGGATTTTCGTCGCCGCAGGTTAGATCATCACGCTCTTAAAGACCTTTTTATAAAACATGGTAAAGGATAATCCCCTTATCACGGATGTCCTGAACGTGATGTCTGCGGAAAAATACCTCGACTTTCTGTCGAAGTATTATGTACCCGAAAGCGTATACCCCACCTATCTGGGTGATGGTGAAGCGATTACGGATGCACCGGCGGGGAAAGTAGGCATATATACACGCCTGTTTGACTCAGCCAACTACCGTATCCCTTTATCCAAGTTTTTGGTAGACCTTCTTTTTTATTATGACTTTCATATCACCCAGCTCCACTGCATAGGGGCGTGTAAAATCAACCAGTTTGAGATTACATGCCATACCTGTGGAGTAACCCCCACCGTGAACCTTTTTAGGGCTTTCTACTTTCCCCAGTTAGTGAACGGGTGGTTGTCGTTCAAGAAACGACCCGGGAATGCCCCTATGACATATAGGAAACCTCTTGACTCCCTTAAGAACTGGTACGACCATTACTTCTTCGTAGATGAGAAGGTGTTCCCTACCCCCTTCGTACTTAAAACCAAAGCCCCCAAAGACTATCCGCCTAAATCCAAAGATTATAGTAGCCGGGACCTGAAAATACTAGATACCCATCGCACAGAATTCCATAGAGGGTTGCTGGAACACTTTTTGTGCTTAGTAGGGATAAGCCGCCGTTACTTTGGGAGGGTTGACTTATACCCGTGCTTCTTAACGGAACAGGGAGAGGGTAGGTCCAATATATATGTTGTAAATTTGATTTATCACACACGTGTAGAATTTTACTAACCCATATAATTCTAAAATTGTTTGCAGAGATGAACCTTCACGGACTAATCCGCCAGGGCGACCCCATGAAGGTGGCGGAGGGATTCCGGTCGTTAAAGCCGAATGAGCTCCCCTTGCTAGAAGCATTAGCCGACCGCACGATACCGCTGGAAGAGACAACCGAGCCTAGATCGGACGAAGAAGAGCCCGTTATCGAGAAATCCCCATTGGATTTCCACAATGAAGACGGCGACGACCCATTGCTAGAGGGGGGCACCACCAATCAGGAGGAAGAGCATGATCCCAATGGAGACACCACGCAAGCTTCCAGGTCCCCCCCACTTACCTCTAGAAAGAGAAAGACAACCAGGCGGGTGGCGAAGAAAATTGGGGAGGAAGCCGGAGTTGCAAATGCTCCCCCCAAGAAGCTGCGGAAAGACCACCCACAATACCAAGAAGGAAGCAGCACCACGACTGCCCAAGCCGATCCCACCCCGACCATGGAAGTGCCAGTTCTGCGAGTCGCCCCTGTGAGCGCCGTAGCTCCTACCGGCCCAGACCCTGTCATTGGCCCCTCGTAAGTACCCCTCGTGAGTATGATTCTTATCATTGTATGATATATAGACTAATATGTAAACAACAGGGTGGATCCGGCAGCCGCAGCGCAAGGGGAAGAAGTGGGGAGAAATCCGTCCTCCGCACCAACCAACAATCCCCCATCACCTGCCACCACACGTGCCAAGGAGCCGCGCCCCGAGGGGCCAGAAGAAAGCCTACGCTTAGCATGGAACTTATCAAGTTTGACACGGCTGGAGGCTGAATCCGAGTGTTCAGAATTTATCGAGCACATCACCCCGCCTGCCCTCGCCCAAGATTTAGATGAATTAGATCATGAGGCCCTTATCGAGCAGTTTGACGTATCATCCGCACACCAGGTGACGGTGGGTGCCGCGTTAAGACGCCGTCTAATCCAGGCCCTCACTAATGTGAGTCGCGCGGACAAGAGAATAGCCCGCCGTGAGGCGATGGTCGTGAAGAACGAGAAGACCATCGCATCATTGCAGACGGCATTATTAACAGCCGAGGCAACGGTGAAGGAGCAGGCGCATCACGCCGACGCCAGAGAGAAGCGTATTGCTGAGTTGGAGGCCCTCGTAGCCGCATCAAATGAGAAGGTAAACTTTCAGAATATTTGTACATACACTCATACTTTTTGTATGCATGTAACCCCAAAAAGTATATATCCTTGTAATAACTCCAAATTTCATATGTAGGTGTCTGCGGCTGAGGCTGCTGCTAAGGCTTTGACCGTGCAATCCTTCAACATTGCCCAGGAGCGTGACGCGCTGAAGGAAGAATTGACGCAGACCCAAACCAATCTTGAAAATCAAGTTGCCTCAGCTGATGAAGAGTTAAGCAAGGTGGTTGTAAGCTGCGCTGAGAGAGTATGCCCCCCTCTACTAACCGCTACGGCCGGTCGTAGGTGGATTATCGGGCAAGGAGTGCGACTTGCTGTAAGTGGGGCTCTGAACGCTCCACACCTACTGCAGGCGTTTGCTGGGGTCGTATCCGATGGGATCGACCGTGGTAGGCATGAAGGCCTAGTCAAAGCTGCGGAGATGATCGCGAAGAATGAAGATATCACACAACATCCATACCACAACCCCTCCGCAGCGGGTAAGATGACTGCGTCCATGGATGCCTTGGCCGAACTCCAACACCCCCTCCTAGACGAGCTTGAGGCAATGAAAGATGCTTCAAACGAGACGATAATGTCCCGGCTGAGTGCTGATCCCATTCCCTTGACGTTGGCCACTTACGATTCCGCATCCAAAGCAATGAAAGGCGAGAAGCTGCTTGGAGAAGCTCTTGATGCTATTGCAGTCAAAGCCCAGGACGGTAAGGACGCTCGTGGGGAGGTCCTTCGTGCGCTAATTGAGGAAGGAAAGAAGGACCTAGGGGAGTTCCTACCCCCCTTGTAACTTATCTGTTGTAAGCACTTGTGATTATATTCGTCCGTGTATGTACACGGCTAAGACATATTTGTAGTAACTTGTCTTTTTATTTATAAGTCCATGACTACCACGGCCATTTTGTTTATTGTTAATGTTGAAACTTGTGTATTTCATTGTATTTCAATGCCGCATGATGTATCACGTCCTAAACATGAAAAGGGAAAATACGTACAAGTCTATAATTTACTAGACATGCGGCGTGCGTCTTTACTATGCAGAGTACCGTGTGGATACGGTGCACAAAAAACTTATCACAAAGTCTTGTGAGTAAGGTGTCTAGTAAGGATACATGATCCGTGCGGCTGGGGTTGCATCCCTCTTACGCGGCAAGTTGAATTAGTAGGTTCACTTAATCCTCTTACCCCGCCTGGAGGCGTATAGTACATGTACAGTAATTTGAAAGAATGCATATGAACAAAACATGGCATATTATAACACAAGTAAAAAATTCATACGACTAACAAAAAATCTAAAAAATGATTTGCACGAAACAGGCCGTGGAGCTAGTTAGGCACCACGGCATTTTATTTAGAACGTTTACACTTTGTTTGAACAATAATGACAAGTCCTAAGAAACAAGAAAGGAATCTAAACAAACATAAGACAAAACAAAACAGATGAAACCGCATGGTTCTTCAACGATAGCACCTTTAAGACCGCACATAGCGAAGTATCCATGCGGAAGCCGTAGCTTTCAAAGATAGCACCTTTTGAGATTGGAAATATTCCATGTGCGCTCTAGGTCGCGTCCATCCATATCACGTAACATGTACGCGCCTCGTCCTAAGGCTTCAATGACTTCATACGGTCCTTCCCACTTAGGGCCCAGATTTCCTGTGTTCTCCGCTCGACTTGCTTCGTTAGCACGATAGACGTAGTCTCCCGGTCGAAAAGAAACACCCTTGACCTTGGCGTCATAATAAGCCTTCATCTTAGCCTTGGACTTAGCCTCATTGATGGCTGCTATTTCCCTTTTTTCTTCCAACAAATCCAGGTTGATTCGCAACTGTTCATCGTTCGTGACGACATTAACCTCCGCTGTGCGGATGGTAGGCATTCCTATTTCCGCTGGAATAACAGCTTCAGTTCAGTAGGCAAATGCAAATGGAGTATCCCCGTTGGCTGTTTTGATCATAGTTCTATGCGCCCATAGCACATGTGATAACTCATCGACCCATTTGCCACTTCGTTCATCCAGACGCGCCTTGATGCCATTCCCCAAGCTTCTATTTGCTCGTTCGACAAGGCCGTTTGTTTGTGGATGCTTAACAGATGCGAAGCGCCGTTTGATGTTTAATGATGCACACCAATCTTTGAGTGGGTTGTCCGTGAACTACTTGCCGTTGTCTGAGATGATTTCTCCTGGTAGACCAAAACGGCACACAATGTGTTCCCACACAAACTTCTTGACCTGCTTGCCTGTGATAGACTTGACTGCCTTGGCTTCTATCCATCGTGTGAAGTAGTCCATTGCAACAATCAAGAATTTAACCCCCCCCCGCAGCTACAGAAAATGGTCCTGCAATGTCAATTCTCCACTTATAAAATGGCCATGGGGACGTGATAGGTGTAAGCTCCTGCTGCGGGTGCCGCGGTACTGGCCTATGCACTTGGCAATCACTACACTTGCGAATCATGTCGCGCGCGTCTCTGTGCATGGTAGGCCATTAATATCCTGTTCGTAAGGCTCTAGCTACCACGGATCGTGGGCCTGCATGCATGCCGCACAACCCTTCGTGTATGTCACTGATTACGTAAGCTCCCTGGCGTGGTCCAACACACCGCAGCCACGGCTGCAAGAAAGAGCGCTTGTAAAGGATGCCTTCTCGAAGTTCGAAATGATGCGACTTCCTTTTAATGCGCCTTGCTGCTTTTTCCTCGTCTGGAAGGGTCTCATTAGTCAAATAGTTGATGATTGGGTTCATCCATGTAGGTCCCTCCTCTTCAACTATAGCGGCAACCTCCCCTTCCGTTATAGATTTCTCCTTGAGTATTTCCACCAAAACTTGTTTAGACAAGTGAGCGAAGCTTGTGGATGCGATCTTGCTAAGAGCGTCCGCTTTCTTGTTCTCGCCCCTTGGCACCTGCTTGATGGAAAACTTACTGAAAGTCGCGATTAGCGACTTGACTTTTTCCAAGTACCTGACCATGTTGTCCTCCTTAGCCACATACCCACCTAAAATATGGTTCGCGACAAGCCGTGAGTCCACGTAGGCCTCAAGGTTGCGGACTCCCATTCTAGCGGCGATTTTTAAACCCACAATTAATGCTTCATATTCCGCTTCGTTGTTAGTGGACGTGAACTCAAAACGGAGGGCGTACGTGAATTCCATTCCTTCTGGGTTTGTGAGGATGAGACCTGCTCCGGACCCGTTCGTACACGAGGATCCATCCGTGAATAACACCGAAGGTTCCGTTGGGATCTCGTCTTGCTTAATGATTGGTCCTTCCTCATCCGGCTTCTCGATCAGGAAATCTGCCAAGATCTGGCCTTTAACAGCCGTCCTTGGTCTGTAAGATATATTGTGCTCCCCCAATAAGATGCTCCATTTCTGTAGCCTCCCTGCCACGTCCGGTCTAGAAATAACCTGCTTGATTGGCTGATCCGTAATGACCACAATTGGATGCGCCTGAAAGTACCAGCGCAACCGCTTTGTAGCAAACACTAGTGCTAACACCAATTTTTCCATGGAGGAATAATTCAACTCTGGCCCTTGTAGTGTTCTACTTATAAAGTAGACCGGAGTTTGTACTGTATCTCTATCCGTCATAAGTACTGCGCTTATTGCGCCATGAGTAGCTGAGAGATACATAATGAGTTCCTCCTTTGGCCGGGGAGCTACTAGCATAGGGAGAGATGCAAGATGCTGCTTTAGTTGGCCGAAAGCTTCCTCGGCTTCCTTCGTCCAGCGGAAGTCTCCCTTTCTAATACACTTCTTGAGTGTCTTAAATAGGGGTAATGACTTCTCTGCGGATTTAGATAGGAATCTATTCAGCCCGGCTAACTTCCCATTCAGGGACTGCACCTCCTTCCGTGTCTGAGGGGACGGCAGTTGTATCACTGCGTCCGTCTTCTCTGGTCAAGGTTTGATGCCATTTGGATCAATCAAATATCCAAGGAACATTCCCTCAGTTGCTCCAAACGTACATTTATTTGGATTTAACTTCATGTTAATCCTTCTCAGCGTGTCGAATGTCTCTTGGACATCCCGGAGAAGTGCCTCCTCCGTGTGACTTTTTATCACCAAGTCATAAACATAGACTTCCAGGTTGCGTCCTATTTGTGATTCAAAAGCTTTGTCCACTAACCGCTGATATGTAGCGCCGGCGTTCTTTAGTCCAAACGGCATTTTCGTATAGCAATATACGCCCTGGCTCGTATGGAACGCCGTTTTTTCTGCATCCTCCTCCGCCATCTGGATTTGGTGATACCCTTTATATGCATCCAAGAAGCATTTGAAAGGATATCCACACAAGGACTCCACCTTCCAGTCGATTTCTGGTAACGGGTAACTGTCCTGTGGGCAGGCCTTGTTTAGATCCGTGAAATCCACACACATGCGCCAACTTCCGTCATGTTTCTTGACCATGACCGGATTGGATAACCACTCGTGGTAGTATACCTCGCGCATGATGCCTGCATCCACTAGTTTCCGTACTTCCTCCAATATCACTTGGCTGCGCTCGGGCGCCTGGCCGCGCTTCTTCTGCTTAACGGGTTGGTACCCTTGGCGGATCTGGAGCTTATGCTCTGCTATCGCACGTGGCACGCCTGTCATATGCTTTGGCTCCCATGCGAATATATCTAGGTTTGTACTCAAAAGAGAGCACATGGCCCTTTTGCCGCTATCCGAGAGCGCCCCTCCTATGGATACCTCCTGTTCCGGATAGTCAGGGTGAATTGCTACCTTCCAGTTGGGAGGTGGTGATCCATCCTTGGGTGGGACAGGTGGAGCCGGTGTTGTCACGGTGTGACACTCGGATGTTGGTACGAATGTGTTGTAAATAGTAACGATTCCCCCCTCAACGGGGAATTTGATCATTCCGTGTGCCGTAGAGGGTACTGCCCGGATAGCCAAAATGCCTGGTCTGCCTATGATCCCATTATACGGAGAGTGTGAGCGTATCACCATGAAGTTCATCCACGCCGTAGTGGAATGTTCCTCATTCCCAATGGTTACAAGCAAACGCAATTGCCCTATCGGCCAGATAGTGTCTCCACTAAAGCCAGTAAGCGGCGACGTGGCCGGTACTAATTGGCTTCTTATTTCTGGGCATAACTGCACAAAACAGTGTTCATACAGTACCTCTGCTGACGATCCTCCATCCACATACATGCGACGAACGTTGTGTGTTCCAATGCTTATCTCAATAGTGAGAGGCGCATCAATCACATCGCTTGCTGTGATGGGAGGGAATGAGATTTCCCTACCGCGTGAAAATTTTTGGCCAACTTTCTGCCTCGTGCGGCGCTGTCTGGATTGGATCATGTATATGGTCGAAGGTTTGTCCTTTTGGGGATCCTTCTTATCATACTTCTTGTTGTTGTCTTTTCCATCCTTCCAATCCTTGACTAGGTGCTTGAGTTTGCCTGATTTGATCAGCGACTCAATATGCTTCTTGAGCTGGATACACTCCTCCATGGCGTGGCCTTTTTCATTATGGAACTCGCAGAAGCGATTTCCTTGCCGACGTTCCGGGGGAGTGGTCATTGGGGGAGGCCTCGGAAAGTTCGCCCCTTCTGTCAGCAAGATCTCCCGGTAGGACATCTTTAGGGGGGTGAACTTATCGTCCGACCGTCCTCCTTTGCTTTGGCTCTTATAGTCTGAGCCCTTGTTATTGTTCTGATTACCTTGACCGCCCGACTGCCTCCGGGACTGATCATTTGACCGGTACCCATTTCCTCGTGATGGGTAGGCCGCGGCAACAGCTGTTTCTCCTTCTATGAAACTTCTGACCCTTTCCATGAGGTCATCATATCTCTCTGGACGCTTGTCATTGAGGCGCCTGATCAATTCTCTGTCTGTTATGGCGTGCATGTAGTCAGAGATATTCAGGAGCTCCGGCATGGTTCTCGTGCGCGTGCACTCATCATTGAAGCATTCAGTGAAGGCTTCTGTGGACTCCCCCGACCGTTGCTTGACAGTTTCCAATGAGACCGGATCCCTATTATACTTCTTCCTTTGAGTATAATTGTTCTCAAAGGCAGTGCGTAGTTCCGTGAAACTATCAATTCTCCGTGGAGGGAGTGACTCAAACCAGTCGCGGGCATTTCCGATCAAGGTCGAATTGAACATTTGGCACCATATAGGCATGGGCCATCGCTCAATTTTAGCCTGTGTATCAAATATTTTAAGGTGATCCACCGGATCACCGGACCCATCATAAGTCTTGATACACGCCGGCATGCGACGTTGTCCTCAGAATAGTTCCTTATGCGGAGGATGAACGGGTCTTCCCTGGGATCCGCCCATGGCCGGGTAAGCCTAGGGTCATCCCATGGTTCACACCATGGACGCGAAAGACCCTCCGCTTCCGCATCTCGATAGTAAGGACCACCATAATACCCATCATTGTTTGGTGGTGGTGGAGGGGTGCGCCTAGGTCGGCGACGCTTAGGTGGATGGTCATCTGAGTCCTCTCCGGACGGGTCCGGGGAAGGCGGTGGTGCCCCATCCTTTGCATAGGGACCACTTTTTTTGGGATGAACCAGGAGCCTTTTTCCCAGTGTTCATCCTGTCCCACACACTCGGGCGAGGTGTGGTTCTGGCCAGCTCTCGATCTGGTCGCTCGGGTGAGTTATTCGACCTTTCTCCTTCTCTAGACTGCGTTAATTCCTGAATAAGGCGGTCTCCTATGCGCTCAAACACATTCTGGGGTTGAGGGGTTTCCTCAAAGGTACCCTGCTCCTGAGGCCGAGCTCTCCTTTTCCTCTGATTTTGGGAGGAGGTGGTTGGTCCGGTGTCACCAAAGTTGAGTCTGGCTTGGAGGTTCCTCCCCAGATTCAACCTTGATGCGATCCCTGGGACGATCCTTTCGAAGTTCTGCGTGAGAACTCGAGTAAGATCCTCCTCACTGAGTGGTAGGACTTCCACTTCTTCCTCCGTCGAGGGCCTGCGCGGTTCCTTGTTAGGAGGGTTTGGCGCACTCCCCGGATCAGGGTTGTCCAGGTTTGAAGTAGGCGGGGGTGTAACACCCCATTTTGGAAATGGAATATTACGCATAATCATGGCGTGTCATCAAAGCATACAAGGATAAATGTCTAAGCATTATTCAACCATAAAAGGGAAATACCGGAATCAACATCGGTACCCCAAAGTAAAGCTCATCACACACAAACATAAATACTGTAAAAGGAAAGGACGAAACAATGTCCATAGCAACTGTATCAAAGTAAAGGAAATGCATAAAGTAAAGGAAAACAGTAAAGCTTCCAGTCCATATGCACCTACGTTTGAGATCTACGAGCGTCCCTGAGTACCTGCCGTTTTGGGAACATGAAAAGGAAAACGGCTGAGCAAGACGCTCAGTGCACGGATGTACAATAAAGCATGAAATAGGATAAGCATGTAACATATAACAGCGGAAGACTAAGTACTGAGTAAACTGGTTAAGTATCAAGAAAACTTGTTTTATAGTTTGAAAAGCCTTATGTTTAACCTGTGAAAACTGTTTTAACATATATATACCATAGCCCATATAGGTCATGAAAAGGTCACGTGCATGAATACTTGGAGGGGTGACCTCATCATGCTGATTAGAGGGGATGCCTCTAATCAATATACTGATTTTGGGTAGGAGGGATCAACTCCTTGTGAAGGGTGCAAGGCACACACCACATTCACCATGATAAACTGAATAAAACATGTAACTAGGATGCACCCATACGCCCCGCCTGATATAATAATATGGCCAAAATTGAAAAGGGACGCCACGAGCAATCACTCCGCCGTGGGGAAGTCATAACATCGGTGCCTCCAATGCTATGGTTATGGTACCTCCATAACTAGGTGAAACTGGTCATGCTTGTATATGGCTATAGTTTATGCTAAATTAACATAAGCAGTTCAAAACAATAAAACAAATGCTGGGGAAAACAGTTGGCTGCATACGGGGAAATCCTAATAAGGAAGGAATGTCCATACTGAAAGGACGGGAATCCGTACCTCAAGTCCAGTGAATGAACGGAAGAAAGACTCCTACTTCTGGATCACTAACGCTACATGAATACACACGTGTATAAGTATCGATTCACTGATTACGTACTGGGTTCTGTGTCTCATTATAGCTGATTTAGTATGTTTTTGGTCATGGTTCACTGTTTAAAGCCTTAAACTGTGTTTATCTTGTATTCTGATTAATCTGATTAAGTATTACTGGTGTTTCATGTATTATTATACTTACTGTGTAATAATAAGTAACTTTCCAAAAATAGCAGGTTTCCAAAAATAGAAAGTTTCCAAAAATAGAAAGTTTCCAAAAATAGAAAGTTTCCAAAAATAGAAAGTTACCAAAAATAGAAAGTTTCCAAAAATAGAAAGTTTCCAAAAATAGAAAGTTTCCAAAAATAGAAAGTTTCCAAAAATAGAAAGTTTCCTAAAATAGAATTTACTGCTTAAAATAGATTAGTTTCTAAAAATAGAAAGTTTCCAAAAATAGATCAGCTACCTTAATTAAATAAATTTCCATATATAGAAGGTTTCCATAATTAGATTAGCTGCCTGAAATAGATTGATTTCCATATATAGAAGGTTTCCATAATTAGATTAGTTGCCTTATTTAATTAAGTTTCTATAAATAGAAGTTTCCATAATTAGAATTAAGCTGATTACATAAGCTAACATATAAGTCTAAGTGTTATAAGCTTATTTCTTAAGTCATATGATATAGTGTATAGTTTAATTATTATTTCATGTATTTTAATTAAACTATAGGTTAAGCATTTTAATTAAAGTATAACATGTTTTAATTAAAATGAAATGAAAATACTTAGATTAAAATGTGTATTATTATTTATAATAATATAACCTAAGTCATGTCTAAATTAATTAATTATAGGCATGTTTTAATAATTAATTAATTTTAACTTATAACATAAAATACTTAGGTTAAATTAATGTCATGATAAACTAATAATTAAAATAACCTAAGTCATGATTTAATTAATATTTCATGTTATTACTTAATTATATCCTAAGTTCATAATTCATAAAAATTAACATGTAGCATGAATCATGATTTAACCAACGAACCATGAATCGGGTATGAATTCGACACCGTACCCCGGGCCAAACCCGGGGCACACGTGTCCCCTTGCTGCCGTGGGTCCCACATGAGCCAACCAAGACCAATTGTGGTCTTGGTGGTGGCGGCAATAGCAAACCAAACCCCCCCTCGGGTTTGTTTGCTAGGCGGCCAAAAACAAACACCCTTATAAACCATTCTTTGATTTTAATTAATACCAAAACATGTTAGATCAATGATTAATTACCTTGTTTTTATAAGAAAAATAATAACATGTTCATGAAAATAATCAAAGATTAAAAGAATTAAAAAGAATTAAAAAGAAGGGTTAGAAAGGTATACCACTATGTAGCTTGGAAAAAGGATGAACAAACACTGATTACACAATTGTTTTTAAGATCAAAATCAAACAAATCACCCTCCTATGGTGGTGTAAGGTGGCGGCACAAAGAGGAGAAAAAGGAGGAGGAGAAAACTCTTTTTAGGGTTTTTATGTTTATTTCCTGAAAATGAAAAATGAAAACATGTTTTTACTTTTACCCCCCTTTACTTGTAAAGTCCATGGGCTAAGCCCATTTCTTGATGTGTGCCGTGGGTATGGGGGCCCCACATGGGGTACCCGTACCTTTCTCGTGTCCCTATGTTTCATGTTCGTTCGTGGTTAAACGTGCTCGTGTTTAAAGTGTTTCTGTTTATTCTAACGTGTCGTTTATCGTAAACTTAACGCTCGTAAATATATTTTAAGTATTTACGTAATTATTTTAGTTAGTATTTTAAATGGTGATCATGATTTAATTATGTTCACGTGATATATTATTAACTGTTTATCATGAGTTCGTACGTAATCGATACTTGTCATGTCATACACGTATGCACTTGCTTGATTATTAGCACATGAATGTGATCAATACTACATGAGGTAAGTTTTAATCTAGGACGTACGATCTTAAGGGCACTATTCATGGTAAAAGCATGCGGGTTTTACAATTCTTCCCCCCTAAAAAGAATAATTCGTCCCCGAATTATAGATAAAGTAAGCTGAAAAGAAGTGACATACCCGAACTCAAAATATGAAGTGAGGGTAAGAAGCCCGGATAGACTCCTCTGTTTCCCAAGTGGCTTCCCGCTCGGTATGGTCCCTCCAAAGGATTTTGACGAATGGAATCGTCTTCCTTCTCATGACTCGTTCTTGCCTGTCGAGTATTCGTTCGGGTTCTTCTATAAACGTGAGATCTTCACGTATCTGTTCCAGTGGATACTGAACCATGTGAAGGGGATGATAATTGTACCCTCTGAGTAAGGACACATGGAACACGTTATGCACGTGCGATAGCTGAGGAGGTAACGCCAATCGGTAAGATACTTCGCCGATTCGTTCAACGATATCAAATGGTCCGATGAACCGAGGACTGAGTTTTCCTTTGATCCCGAAGCGTTTAACACCACGTGCCGGCGAAACCTTGAGGAAGACGTGATCTCCCACATTAAAATGTATGTCCCTACGATGCTTATCGGCGTAACTCTTCTGACGTGAACGCGCTTCCTGCAGCTTCTGTTTAGCTACCTCAATCTTCTCATTGGTCATTTCTATAATCTCTGGTCCTTCGAGTGTTCGCTCTCCCACTTGATCCCAGCAAGTTGGAGCGCGACACTTTCTGCCATACAACATTTCGAAAGGAGCACATTTGATACTTGCGTGCCAGCTGTTGTTGTATGCAAACTCGACTAAACAAATGTAATAGTCCCAATCACCTGTCCATTCCAACGCACACGACCTTAACATATCTTCCAATGTCTGAATTGTTCGCTCCGATTGTCCGTCCGTTTGAGGATGAAAGGCTGTGCTCAGCTTAAGTTGTGTACCCCAAGCTTTTTGCAGACCTTTCCAGAATCGCGACGTGAAACGAGGATCTCTGTCTGAGATGATGCTGGAGGGAGTGCCGTGGAGTCTCATGATCTCCCTTCTGTACGTATCTGCGAGTTTACTTACCGGATCTTCCTTGCGTATCGGTAAGAAGTGAGCTGATTTGGTGAGTCGATCAACAATGACCCAAATAGCATCGTGCTTCTTCTTGGTAGGCGGAAGACCGGTAACAAAATCCATGGTGATTTTGTCCCACTTCCACTCTGGAATGTCCAACGGTTGAAGAAGACCGCCAGATCGCTGATGTTCAATCTTAACCTGCTGGCAGGTAAGACATTTGGAGACATACGTGGCTACATCCTGTTTCATACCACTCCACCAAAAGTGCTGTCTGATGTCATGGTACATTTTTGTCGACCCAGGATGTATAGAAAATGGGGAGTTGTGAGCTTCAGCTAACAATGCTTCCCGGAGTTCTGGATTGTCAGGAACACAAAGTCTCGTGCCCTGCCAAATGATACCGTCTGCGTCCATTCTGAATTCTGTCTGCTTCTCCAAATTCTGAATTATCGCCCAAATCTCTCCATCATCCTTCTGCGCTTCCTTGATCCTAGTCAGTAACTCAGGTTCTACTCTAAGATTCGCCCAGTATCCATGCTGCCCACGTACCATGATTTCGATGTTTAGCCGCTCCAAGTCTCTTATGTTTTGTTCCTTGATCTCAATGCCGTTTATCATTCCGGACTTTCTGCTGAGTGCATCTGCTACTACATTAGCTTTCTCGGGATGATACTGTAGGTTAATATCGTAATCCTTCAACAGTTCCAACCATCTCCTTTGTCTCATGTTCAATTCTCGCTGTGTGAAGATATACTTCAAGCTCTTGTGATCCGTGAAAATGTCGCATGATTCTCCGTATAAGTAATGCCTCCATATCTTCAATGCGAACACCACTGCAGCAAGTTCCAGGTCATGCGTAGGGTAGTTTTCTTCATAGGGCTTAAGCTGCCGTGAAGCATACGCGATCACTTTCCCATGTTGCATGAGAACACAGCCCAGTCCCTTCCCCGATGCATCGCTATAGATCTGAAATCCACCTGTACCAGATGGGAGAGTAAGAATAGGTGCAGATACTAACTTCTGCTTTAGGTCTTCGAAGCTCTTCTCTCGTTCTTCCGTCCAGACGAATTTCTCTCCTTTTCGCATCAGTTTGGTGAGAGGCAATGCCAGCCGGGAAAAGTTCTCCACGAATCTTCGATAATATCCAGCTAAGCCTAAGAAACTGCGGACTTCTGTCGCTGATGTTGGTCTTGGCCATTTAGTGATAGCCTCAACCTTTGCTGGGTCCATAGTGATCCCTTCTGCTGATACAATGTGACCTAAGAATGCCACCTTGTTTAACCAGAACTCACACTTGGAGAATTTCGCATACAGCTGCTTCTGACGAAGAATCTGTAGTACAGTACGGAGATGATCTTCGTGTTCCTCCGTGGATTTTGAGAATATCAAGATGTCATCGATGAATACAATGACGAATTTATCAAGGAATTCATGAAAGATTCTGTTCATCAGATCCATGAATACTGCTGGAGCGTTAGTCAGGCCGAATGGCATGACTACAAACTCATAATGGCCATAGCGGGTACGAAAAGCAGTCTTGGCAATATCCTGCTCTTTAACCCTTAGCAGATGGTAGCCTGAACTTAGATCGATCTTTGAGAAGTGTTTGGCTCCTTGAAGTTGGTCAAACAGATCGTCTATACGTGGCAGTGGATATCTGTTGCGGATGGTAATCTTATTAAGTTCACGGTAGTCAATGCAAAGTCGCATGCTGCCGTCCTTCTTCTTAACGAATAAGACCGGTGCGCCCCATGGAGATGCGCTCGGTCTAATGAACCCTCGTTCAAGAAGTTCATGCAGTTGGTCCTTCAGTTCTTTTAGCTCTATGGGAGCCATACGATACGGAGCCTTAGAGATTGGCTCAGCTCCTGGAACAAGGTCGATGTTGAACTCCACTTCTCTTGCAGGTGGTATGCCTGGGAGTTCATCTGGGAAGACGTCTTGAAATTCCGAAACTACTGGTTGATCCTGAATCGATGGGGATTCAGCATCCATGTCATGAACCGTAGCGAGATAACCTTCGCAGCCATGTGACAGTAATGCACGTGCTTGCAAGGTAGATATGACTTGTACAGACCGTCCGGGTATGAACCCGTTATGGATGTACTCTGGTGCATTAATGTCGCCGAAGATCACTCGATATGAGTGGCAGTCTATGGTAGCATGGTGCTTGGATAGCCAATCCATGCCGAGAATCATATCGAACTCAATCATGTCTAGAGGAAGTGCATCTACTGCACGAACTTTATCGTCAAACTCTAGAGGAAGACTCTTGTATACATGAGTTATTAATACAGAGTCCCTCAGAGGCGTGGAAATGGTAAGCTTATTTTCTAATGGCAAGGGAAGTGTCCTGATGTTCTTAGCATAAGTAGTGGAAACAACTGAATGAGTGGCACCCGTGTCGAAAAGAACACATGCAGCCTGGCCGTACATATACAAAATTCCAGTAATGGTACCTGTAGATTTGTTTGCCTGATCGCGCGATGTCGTGTAGACACGCCCAGTGGTAGGAGGCGGTTTAGTATCAGCATGACCCGAAGTACCCTCCATTTCACCCTTACGGCAATCTCTCATACGATGGCCAGGGAGGCCGCACTTGTAGCACGCGTCGGAGTCACGACGACATGGGCCAGGGTGTCTGCGATGGCAAGTGCTGCAAAGAGGATGAGTGAATCCTCCAGCAGGAGTCCTTGCTTGCTGAGGGCCTGCTGATGACAATACGTGTTAAGAATAAGGTATATGCACGAGTATAGGACGTAAGCGTCATAAGATGTTTACCAGTGTTAGCTGAACGGTTAGGCTGAGAACCCCTGTGGTTCTGGTCCCTTCCGTTACCGTGGTTCCTGGTAGAGATTAATATAGTGTCAGCATGAGAGACATAACATGAAATCATAAGAAGATGCATAAATAGTAGGACCTGCTGTTGTTGGAGTGTCCCGCATTGTTACGGTAATTATCATTACCGTTGCGTCTTTCCACAACAGAACGGTCGTTAGAGTGACCGTTTCCTTTGGGCTGATTGGGCTGCTGCTGAGTAGCCGGCTGAGACCGGTCCCCAGTTTTCTGCCTGGAAGATACAGTTTAAGAGATGATTATAGAACATATAACGATAGGATGCGGTCTGGTTAACGCTAGAACATGAAATGTTTTACCTCTTGTCGGGTCTTTCAGCTTCCCCGAACTCATCGCGTTCCTGCAACATCTCAAGCTTCCTTGCAGCGTCGGCCACTTGTGCCACTGTATTGAACGTAGCACATACTAGATTGTTCGCGACCGAGGTGCGAAGTGCCCACCTAAAATGGTGTGCCTGCTCCTCAGGAGTACCAGCCGCTGCTCCTAGAAAACCAGCAAGGCGAAGAAAGCGCTGCATGAATTCGTTGCTATTCTCGCCCTGTCTCTGATGTATCCCGTGGTATTCACGCTTGAGTTTGTCCTGCTCTGCTTTAGGAAAGAACTGTTCCATCACTCTCTCCTTGAATTGGGCCCATGTCAAACCAGCGACCCATTCATCACCTCCTTCTGACTGCGTCAAAGCTAGCCACCAGTTGAGTACATCGCCTTCAAACCTGTAGCATGCCAATCTTGCCTTGAAGGCGGGGTCACATCCCATAGCATTGAAGATTTTCTCAATGTGAGTCAGCCAGCTCTCAGCATCGCTGGGGCTATCAGTCTTTTCGAAAGCTCTAGGACGGAGCTTGTTAAATCTTTCCAACCATACCGCTAGAGTCACTGGGGGAGGAGGAGGAGGAGGTGCCTGATTCTGCGGCTGCTGATTATTGGCAGCTTGGACTTCAGCACGAATGTCATTCCTCAGTTGAGGAAGTAAGGCTTGCATGGCAGCCTGAATTGCAGCATTGAGCTGCTCTTGCTCGCGTGTGAGAACCATCTGACAGTATAACATAAAACATATGATTAACAGTTCAAACATAAAATATAAAAAAAAAAATTTATGCCAAAAAAATTTCACGAGAAAAATTTTATGCAAGAAAATCTTTGTATGAATGCATGATGCAGTTTTATGAAAACTTTTGATGCTCGAGAGTGAACGCCTTCGGTCAGTTCACTCAAAATAAAAGACATATCGAGGGGACGCCTATGGGTCGGTCCCAAATCTAAAAGTTTCGATAAAACACATGCGACTAAATAGGGCCAGTCCTGTACCAACCATTACTTAGTCAAAAACCCTGTAACAATGACATGTATATGTATGCTTAAAAATGATGAATGCATGAAAACAACTGTCAGTTCTAGGAAGACCGTAGTGACTACCCACTAATCACATGTCATATTTGAGAGCCTACAGGTCGAAGCCTTGGGCTCTGATACCATAATTGTAACACCCCATTTTGGAAATGGAATATTACGCATAATCATGGCGTGTCATCAAAGCATACAAGGATAAATGTCTAAGCATTATTCAACCATAAAAGGGAAATACCGGAATCAACATCGGTACCCCAAAGTAAAGCTCATCACACACAAACATAAATACTGTAAAAGGAAAGGACGAAACAATGTCCATAGCAACTGTATCAAAGTAAAGGAAATGCATAAAGTAAAGGAAAACAGTAAAGCTTCCAGTCCATATGCACCTACGTTTGAGATCTACGAGCGTCCCTGAGTACCTGCCGTTTTGGGAACATGAAAAGGAAAACGGCTGAGCAAAACGCTCAGTGCACGGATGTACAATAAAGCATGAAATAGGATAAGCATGTAACATATAACAGCGGAAGACTAAGTACTGAGTAAACTGGTTAAGTATCAAGAAAACTGGTTTTATAGTTTGAAAAGCCTTATGTTTAACCTGTGAAAACTGTTTTAACATATATATACCATAGCCCATATAGGTCATGAAAAGGTCACGTGCATGAATACTTGGAGGGGTGACCTCATCATGCTGATTAGAGGGGATGCCTCTAATCAATATACTGATTTTGGGTCGGAGGGATAAACTCCTTGTGAAGGGTGCAAGGCACACACCACATTCACCATGATAAACTGAATAAAACATGTAACTAGGATGCACCCATACGCCCCGCCTGATATAATAATATGGCCAAAACTGAAAAGGGACGCCACGAGCAATCACTCCGCCGTGGGGAAGTCATAACATCGGTGCCTCCAATGCTATGGTTATGGTACCTCCATAACTAGGTGAAACTGGTCATGCTTGTATATGGCTATAGTTTATGCTAAATTAACATAAGCAGTTCAAAACAATAAAACAAATGCTGGGGAAAACAGTTGGCTGCATACGGGGAAATCCTAATAAGGAAGGAATGTCCATACTGAAAGGACGGGAATCCGTACCTCAAGTCCAGTGAATGAACAGAAGAAAGACTCCTACTTCTGGATCACTAACTCTACATGAATACACACGTGTATAAGTATCGATTCACTGATTACGTACTGGGTTCTGTGTCTCATTATAGCTGATTTAGTATGTTTTAGGTCATGGTTCACTGTTTAAAGCCTTAAACTGTGTTTATCTTGTATTTTGATTAATCTGATTAAGTATTACTGGTGTTTCATGTATTATTATACTTACTGTGTAATAATAAGTAACTTTCCAAAAATAGCAGGTTTCCAAAAATAGAAAGTTTCCAAAAATAGAAAGTTTCCAAAAATAGAAAGTTACCAAAAATAGAAAGTTTCCAAAAATAGAAAGTTTCCAAAAAAAGAAAGTTTCCAAAAATAGAAAGTTTCCAAAAATAGAAAGTTTCCTAAAATAGAATTTACTGCTTAAAATAGATTAGTTTCTAAAAATAGAAAGTTTCCAAAAATAGATCAGCTACCTTAATTAAATAAGTTTCCATATATAGAAGGTTTCCATAATTAGATTAGCTGCCTGAAATAGATTGATTTCCATATATAGAAGGTTTCCATAATTAGATTAGTTGCCTTATTTAATTAAGTTTCTATAAATAGAAGTTTCCATAATTAGAATTAAGCTGATTACATAAGCTAACATATAAGTCTAAGTGTTATAAGCTTATTTCTTAAGTCATATGATATAGTGTATAGTTTAATTATTATTTCATGTATTTTAATTAAACTATAGGTTAAGCATTTTAATTAAAGTATAACATGTTTTAATTAAAATGAAATGAAAATACTTAGGTTAAAATGTGTATTATTATTTATAATAATATAACCTAAGTCATGTCTAAATTAATTAATTATAGGCATGTTTTAATAATTAATTAATTTTAACTTATAACATAAAATACTTAGGTTAAATTAATGTCATGATAAACTAATAATTAAAATAACCTAAGTCATGATTTAATTAATATTTCATGTTATTACTTAATTATATCCTAAGTTCATAATTCATAAAAATTAACATGTAGCATGAATCATGATTTAACCAACGAACCATGAATCGGGTATGAATTCGACACCGTACCCCGGGCCAAACCCAGGGCACACGTGTCCCCTTGCTGCCGTGGGTCCCACATGAGCCAACCAAGACCAATTGTGGTCTTGGTGGTGGCGGCAATAGCAAACCAAACCCCCCCTCGGGTTTGTTTGTTAGGCGGCCAAAAACAAACACCCTTATAAACCATTCTTTGATTTTAATTAATACCAAAACATGTTAGATCAATGATTAATTACCTTGTTTTTATAAGAAAAATAATAACATGTTCATGAAAATTATCAAAGATTAAAAGAATTAAAAAGAATTAAAAAGAAGGGTTAGAAAGGTATACCACTATGTAGCTTGAAAAAGGATGAACAAACACTGATTACACAATAGTTTTTAAGATCAAAATCAAACAAATCACCCTCCTATGGTGGTGTAAGGTGGCGGCACAAAGAGGAGAAAAAGGAGGAGGAGAAAACTCTTTTTAGGGTTTTTATGTTTATTTCCTGAAAATGAAAAATGAAAACATGTTTTTACTTTTACCCCCCTTTACTTGTAAAGTCCATGGGCTAAGCCCATTTCTTGATGTGTGCCGTGGGTATGGGGGCCCCACATGGGGTACCCGTACCTTTCTCGTGTCCCGATGTTTCGTGTTTGTTCGTGGTTAAACGTGCTCGTGTTTAAAGTGTTTCTGTTTATTCTAACGTGTCGTTTATCGTAAACTTAACGCTCGTAAATATATTTTAAGTATTTACGTAATTATTTTAGTTAGTATTTTA
Organism: Glebionis coronaria; assembly: GCA_025667525.1. Lineage (NCBI taxonomy): Eukaryota > Viridiplantae > Streptophyta > Magnoliopsida > Asterales > Asteraceae > Glebionis > Glebionis coronaria. Next base: position 336,005,633 of record CM046876.1, on the reverse strand, counting down.
AATGGTGATCATGATTTAATTATGTTCACGTGATATATTATTAACTGTTTATCATGAGTTCGTACGTAATCGATACTTGTCATGTCATACACGTATGCACTTGCTTGATTATTAGCACATGAATGTGATCAATACTACATGAGGTAAGTTTTAATCTAGGACGTACGATCTTAAGGGCACTATTCATGGTAAAAGCATGCGGGTTTTACAGGGGGTGTCATCGAGATCGTGCTCGTCACCCCCACGGGCTGAAAACCGCTACGGTTACCCGGCCTGCCTGCGAGGCGGCTAGGTGATTGGTTGGGGATGAGAATCCCTTCCCCTTGGGACTTCCGGTTCCCGGGATTCACGTTCCTGGGGTTAGCTTGCGGATGCCCCTTCGTCATTGGAAATTCGAGATGAGGTTTTGTTCTAGCTTAGTGTTATGGGTCCCACGGATGGCGCCAACTTGTTGATGCAAAAGTTGGTTGATCCTTGCTAGACCCGAATTAGGCTTAATTCGGGTTGGCTGGGCTCTGGCTCCTGCACCAAGTGAATCGTCTGGTTGGGATCCTGCACACTAAACAGCACACGTTAGGCTTACCATGGGAATGTTTCCCACGATTAGACTCCGGCGTGAGAGTAAGTAATCGATTTAGGGTTTATGTGAGTTTAGAGTATGAATCGTAATACCTTTGTGGAACCCTTGGGGGTTCCTTTTATAGGCAGTGAAAACCTAGTGGGCTTTCACTGATGCTTCGGCCCCAAGGAAGAGATAACCACCAGAATTAGAATGATTGTTATCTTCTAACTCTGGTAGTGAATATCCTCTCCCATTGGGATAAAGATAATCCTAGACAGAATATTATTCTGTCTAATCTTATGTCGGCCGCACCGGGCCGTGGGCCGCACACATGTGCGGTTACTGTTCATTCGAGCCCATAAGCCTGAATGACATTTATCCACCCATCTGTGATGGCCGGATACGGTTAGTACCCATGGGCCGGGTTCGTGACCCGGTTGGGGACTATACGTCATCATCGGGTGGTCTTCCTAGTGATACCATCGTGAACCCGAAAGGATAATTGAAGGTTATTACTACTCGTAGTGGTAAAACTTTCAAAGGACCCATTTCTCGTCCAAGTACTTCCATGGAGAAGGAAAAAGAGAAAGAACCCGAGGTGGTGGTCGAAATGGAGCACATTACAAGCCCACGAAGTACCGCTCAAACCACACCTACGATTGAACCAACACCAATCATGGAACCCGAGATTCCAAGGCATTTGCCTACTATGCCCCAACCCACACGAGCTTTACCCTACCCTTCAAGACGAGACAAGGAAAAGGCACAAGAACGAAATAATTATCAATTTGAACTTTTTATGAAAATGTTTCGTGACTTGCATTTCAATATAAGTTTTGCCGACGCCTTAGTCATGAAGCCTCGATTTGCCGCGAACTTCAAAAGTATGTTGAATAACAAAGAAAAATTGCAAAAATCGTCTAGTTGTTCATCGGTTTTTCTAAGCCGCATACCTCAAAAAGTCGGTGATCCTGGAAAGTTTTTAATCCCATGTGCTATCCAAGACATGGAAGAATGCTACGCCTTGGCCGATCTTGGTGCTAGTATTAATTTGATGCCTCTTGAGATTTTTAAATCGCTCAATCTTCCCAATCTCACTCCTTCAAGAATGTCAATCGAGATGGCCGATCATTCTACGATTCTAGCTTGTGGAGTAGCCGAGGACGTCTTTGTGAAAGTTGGAAAGTTCTACTATCCCGTAGACTTTATCGTTGTTGACATTCCTATCGATCCTAAAGTTCCGTTAATTTTAGGTCGATCTTTTTTGGATACCTCGAGAGCACTTATCGATGTGCATGCAAGAAAAATCACTCTTCATTTCAATGAGGAAGAACTCGTCATTAACGCAACTCAAAACTCCACACTTTCTCATGTGTATTCTATCACATCTTTGTACAATGTCAATCCCATCAAAAACATTTGCAAAAAGATTTCAAATAGAGTTTTAGGAGTTGTTGAGAAAAATGAAGTTCCGTCCCCTCCGCCAGTGGAGGTTAAGAGTGTTAAGCCTACGATTCCAATCTCGAGTGATTCTTCGGATGATGAATACGTTGATCCCGATGGGGGAGTTTTCTTTGTTGACAAAAGATTTGAAAACTTACCACCACCTAAACCAAAAAAGATTTCAAAATGTGAGAATTTTTAGTGTGACTAACATCGCTTTAGAAACACCAAATATTTTTGACATAATCAAATCGGGTTTTCACAAGGAGAGTGTAAAATATGAAAAAGGAAAAGATTTAAAATTGAATTTAAAAGATTTTTCTACAGTCTAACTCCGTCATCATCGCGTGTATTGAGTACTACAAGCTCGTTTTCTCCTTTTGACGATGCTTTGTGTGGACTTAGTGTGGGGGAAGCCCCTTATGTTCCCTCCCCTTTCTCCACTGATGACGAGATATTTGATCCCGGAATTGCTTATATAGGGAAATCTCGGTCTTCCACCGATGCAATAAATGGAAAATCTTTTCATTTGATTGGTGCGAGTCTACCTCGAGTAGCTCATGTTTTTAGAGACTTACCCATTGTCCCACCCTTCTATTTCTTCTCTCCTATTTTCTTGAAACCCTTTGGGTTTATGTTGACTCTTGATGAAGTGGCGTTGATTTGTTTTTCCAACGAAAACGAGAACGCCATATTCGATCCTGGTATTTTGCACCATTAAAGAACTTAGTCCTTAATACCGGTTGTTTTTGGGCCTTGTTTATCATGTAAGCCCCACTAAAAATTGACCATACCATGATTATCCCTAAATGATCACATTTATGGGGATTCGAGTCGAGCTTTTGACTCGGTTATCAAAAACAAGGTGCCTCGTGGGGGAGACCCATGCTTATCGATGTACATATTATTGCTTTCTAATTAGTTAATGTGAGGGGATTTGTGCCCTTCCAACCTTTGTTCCGTGGTTGTTTGTGCATTGTGGTTTTTAGATCATGATCTTCACGATTGGAGCCTCTCGTGTTCATTTTTATGGGAGCACTCGATCGTTTGCTTTGAAGACTTTCTCAATATTCAAATGATATATCCTTATATGTTCTAACCTTAGGTTTTTAGCACACTTCATAAACGGCTATTGATTTAACGGTTACACCCTTTCCATGCTAGATTAGGCATTCGACTACGTCTCTAGTATGGGGGTGTTTGCACCCCTAGACTCGAAACATTGAGGACAATGTTTAACTTTAGTATGGGGGGTGAATAGATACTTTCCTTGCTAAACCTTCACGCTTTACAAAATTTATCTTTTTGTTAATGTTTTTGTTGCAAAATAAGGCTAAAATGGCCAAATTTTAAAATTTTTCTCATGTTTCATAAGTGTTTGAAGACACGAATGTAGGTTTTCCGATGGCGAGAATAAGAGTAATTTTTGACTCGACCGTGCGTGTTGAGCACTTAGCTTTGATTCCTTAACTACACATTAGGCTAAGTCTCTTAAATGAGGACGAGAAATGATAGAGTTAATTATAAGTTAATATGCTAAACGTAGAGTACTCATATTCTTTCAAAAACTCATGTGTTCTCGTTGTTTGCTTATTCTCCCTTCGCATGTAAATATTTTTTGCTTAATAAATATTGACTTAGCGGTTTAGTTAGGATTGTTGGGTTTCTAGTCTTTTCTAGTAACTTCCGTGTAATTAAATTGGGAAGACATTAAGGTATCGCCAGCGTCACGGTTTTGAAGTATTGGCACCCCAATAATCAAAAGCTTCACCCAATAATAAGATTTCAAGTGCTCACCTAAATCTAGCAAACAATTTGAAGCCCCACAAGGCCGAAAAATCTATGCAAAATTGAAAGGGAATCAAGCCTTAATCTTCGAAGCTTTAAAGATCCAAAATTCGCTTTAGCGTGAGGATATACGTCTTTGGCTAATAAAACCACCGATGAGGCGGATAATAAAAGGCAAGGCAAGACCGAAGTCATAATAAAAGCTTCATGGCGAAGTTGAATAAAAGATGGAGGTAAACCGAAGATAATAAGGCCCTTCCGTTAGGGGGCGTATAAAAGTCTTGGTAATAAGTCTCATGTTCAAAACCATTATAAAACTGTGTTTATCGATTCTTCTTGTCAACTTAATTTTTTAACATCGTTGTCTATTAGGAGGGGTTATTGATTTGATGGTCTTAGTTACACCGTTAGGACTCTATTTTTAGACCTAAATCTCTATTATCGCATAAGTCAACAATGTATCCTCGTGAAACATTCAAGACAAAAATAAAATATAAGAGATACAACTTAGGAATAATGGGAGAATAAGTACGTGATTAGGGCATATGAGTAGTGTTAGCATTACTAACTTATAATGACAATGATCTCGTTGCACGCTTGGCATGGAATTAGGGTGAAAATCGAGGATGACGAAATTATTTCTAACGAAGCATTCACGTGTTCTTGTTCTATGAACCTAAACGTCCCATTTTGCGATGAAAATCATACATTATGTCTATGAAACAAGTAGTAGTAATAGTGGTAGTATAGCTAGTTTATCATTTCAATAAAGTGAATAAAAATGAATTTTGGAGGTGCTATGATACTTTATTCTAGCATTGCGTGAGGGCACGACAATGGTTTAGTATGGGGGAGTGATGAGACTGCTTTTATACATAGTCTCATCGTCCAGATCGGGCTTAAAATGCATAAAATATCATTGAATATACCAAATATATGCTCGTGTTTGTTACTTGTGTATTTTTAGGTACGGATATTGAGGAAATGGCAAAAGTCACAAGAATCAATCAATAACGAACACGGGAAACGAAGCCGCACAATGAACCGGGCCCAAGTTTGGATTTTACAAAAATGCCCTTGAAGAATTGAAGATTGGCAACTTTAGTCCCTCAACTTTGGAAGATTAACACTTTATACCCCTCAAATATTCAAAATTATGAATAGGGTCCCTAAAGTTTGAAGACTATACAAGATCAGCCCTTGAAGTATGAAGAATGTGCATTAATGGCCCTTGTTTCAAGTTTATAAAGTTTTCGTGCCAAAAGTGACAACCTGCCAAACTTATTACAAAGGAAAAGGAGTAGTTTGCTATTTAATACAAAATGAAAGATTGAAGAAACATGGGGGACTTAAACTGCCCAAACAAACAAACCTAAACCACCACTCACATCCTTACACGTCAATATACCCACCCATTTACCCAACACCTACCCAAACCCGCAACCCAACCCACAAGGTTTATTTATTAAACCTGGTCAAACCCACCAGTCAACTCTCCCTAATTTCCCCCCTAAACACATTTTTAAAACGTTTTTCCCCCAAATCAAATCAAAACCCTCCCTGTATAACCTTCATCCCCAAATAAACCCTAATTGCTCATTAACCCAAATCAAAGGGGTTTACCCCCATAACCTCCAGAACCCTAATTGGGTCTGTCAACATCAAAACACACCACCCAAAACCCTCACCAGCTCACTCCTGTCCCCTCACAACCCTCCCATGTCCCACGTTTTTACTAGCAAACAAAATGGTCCAGCAAATCAACGTTTATGATCCAATGACTTGCTCCCCACAACTATTTGGACTGCTCAGATCACTTCTACACCACTGGCAATCACATGGCATCATTTCTTGACCAAGATTCGAATTTTTCAAAGGGCAAAAAGGGAAATTCAGTAGCTAGGGTTTTGGGCTTTGTTTAGCACTAGAAGGTTCCTCTTATCAGTATAAAGAGAGGCTCCAACTTGTGGATGCCCTCTTGTTCCAGTTTTTTTAAGAAAATCCTTGTAATGCCTTTTTAGAAATATAAAGTTTGGTATTTTCATTGAAATTGTAATTCCTTTTATCTTTTAGTAAAGTTTGGTATTGGATTGCTTAGATTCTGAGTTCCATTATTATTATTACTTAAACACCTTGTGTTTATTGGATTTTCAAAAAGGTTTTTGAAAAAGTTTAGCAATTTTCAGAAACCCTAGGTTCTATGAAGTGAAAGTGGATTAGAACCTTGAGTTTCTGATATTGTTCTTGTTTCAAAGGAGGTTTTTCATTGGTTCAAAGTTTTTGGAAAGATTTAAAAGTTTGAAAGAAAAAATCAGAAAGTTGGATTTTTGTGCTTGTTTCATTTTTTTAGCAGGTTTCAGGACTTGCTTGTTGATCAAAGGTCCTGCATAGACCCGAGTCTATTGGAGGTGGCTAAGCAGCCACTAAGGGACCTGGATGTAGGTCCCTTTAGGTAGCTCCTTGTTTCCCATTTCATTTGTGTGATTTTACATGGAAGTTGTTTGTTTGTATGTTTGAGTGTATAAAATTGCTATATTAGTGATTGTATGCATGTTAGAGGCCTTTGAAATCAGATTTGATAGCATTAAAATAGATTTGGTGTGTAAAATTTGGTTTTTGAGATTTAAAGGAGTGTTTGGTTCTGCATATTAACTAAATTTCTTGGGAAGATTTTATGTTAAAGCCTGTTTAGAATCACTCACTAGTTGGTTTTTAGGTGATATAAGTGTTTAGTTTTCAGATTGGTAGTGTTTAGAACATATTTGCATGATAAAAATTTGGATAATATAGCAATAATCAGTAAGCCTTATTTCTGCCAGTTTTGTTGGATTTTGTGCATCAAATTTGCTAAACTGTTAAGAGATAGGTCACTAAAGGATTTGCTATAGCTTTCATATCATTTTGTTGGATTGTGTGTTTTAATTGAGCCATTGAAATTCACATTTGTGCAAGTAACTTGGTTGAATTGTTCATCAGTCATATGTAAGCCTTTATCAGAAACTTTGCATGCCTAATTGTGCTTATTTTGTGTGAGTAGCTTGTTGTTTGTGCATTATATTGACTCCCTACACTCCAACTGAGTGTAGGGGTGCCTATTGTCCAAGAAAACAGCATCAAAACCCAAGATCAAGACCTCTTGATCATATTCTGCACATGTGATGAATTCACTTGTGTTCATCAGTTATAAGTGCCTAACTTGGCACGTTTTTGGTTTTCTAGGCCTTGATTCTTGTTTATTTTTTATTAGATTTGTGTTTTTGAGGCTTAAAGGGTTACTAGATTGTGTTTTTAAAGTTTAAAATTTTTTTTTTTTTAAAAGGACGTGGCCAGGACTCGAACCTGCGCCACTCCTCCCACACACCAACGCTCTAACCAACTGCCCTAGGGACTTTGACTGGTATAATCTTGCATCATTTGAAATATAAGGAGTGTTTGTTTTTGGGCTTATTTAGCTAACAGCTTATTTATAAGCTGTTTTAAGCTTATTCTTTTTGGATTTTTACCATTTAGTATTTTTCTTGTGTTTTGTTTAGTTCTAATGGATTCTAATCTAGCTACCGGTGCATATGGCTCGTCATAATCAATCGCTTCTTGTTGATTATAGCCTTGTGCTACAAGTCTAGCTTTGTTACGAGACACAACACCATTCTCATCTAACTTATTCCTATATACCCATTTGGTTCCTATAATGGTAGAACTTCTAGGTGGAGGAACAAGTTCCCAAACATCATTGGCAACGAATTGATTCAATTCTTCTTGCATCGCAATGACCCAACTCTCATCCGTCAAAGCTTCTTTAACATTCTTTGGTTAAATCAAGGAGACAAAACAAAAGAAGTTACTTTGGTTTTGGACATGAGATCTTAGGGTCCTTTGATTTAAGTCATCAATGACATTATTGAGAGTATGATCCCTAGACTTCTTAATGTTTACTTCCTTTTCAACACTAAGGTCTTCAACTCCTATTTTTCTAACCTCTTTGGCTATAACTACTTCTACTTCATCCAAGTCATCATCAACCAATGGTGGTGTCTTGGGTGAAGGAGGGGTTTCATCAAAGGTTACGTTGAGTGATTCTTCAATATCCCCCGAGGTTCTATTTAGGACTATGTAGGCTTTTCTAGTTTGGGAATAACCTAAAAGGATACCTTCGTAAGACTTTGGGTCAAACTTGGTAAGGTAGTCTTTGGTGTTCAGGATAAATCACTTGCTTCCAAACACCCTAAATTATTCCAATGAGGGTTTCTTACCTTTAAGAATCTCATAGGGGGTCTTTCCTAGGAAAGGTCGAATAAGAATTTGGTTGAGAATATAAGTCGATGTGTCCACGACATTGCACCAAAAAATTTGAGGCAAAGATTGTTTGTTTAACATCGTCCTACTCATCTCTTGGAGAGTCCTATTCTTCCTTTCAACTACCCCATTTGATTGTGGAGTGCGAGGAGACGAGAAGTTATAGGTAATACCATGAGCTTCACAAAAGGCACCAAATTGCACTTCATTATCAAATTCCCTACCATTATCCGTCCTAATAGAAACAATTGGACATCCTAGTTTATTTTGAATTCTTCGACTAAAGATTTCGAAATGATCGAAAGCTTCATTCTTAGATGCCAAAAATCTAGTCCAAGTGAATCTAGAATAGTCATCAACTACAACTAGGTATAAAGGTTACCTCCATAACTCCGTATGGCGGAAGGTCCAAAAAGATCCATATGAAGGAGCTCTATGCACCGAGAGGTCGAAACCAAATTCTTGGCTTTGTGACTTGAGTGGACTTGCTTTCCAACTTTGCAAGCATCACAAAAGTGACTATCAAACTTAATCTTGGGGAGGTGTCTTACCAACTCCTTAGAGACTAAAGATTGAATTAAACGCATATTAGTGTGACCTAATCTCCTATGCTAAAGAGTAGAACTATCATCTATAGTCGCAAGACATATGTTGTCTTTTGACTTCTTATTGACCTTCATAACATAAAGCCCATGCTTTCTAATACCTTTTCCAATGATTTTTCCATCTTTTATGATTTCACTGTCATGTTCCGAAAAGATAACCTTACACTTATTATCACAAATTTGACCTATACTTAAAGGTTAAACCCTAAGTTATCTACGTGCTCAACATTTTCAATGGTCATGGAGTCAAGAGAAACCATACCTTTGCCAATGATATTTCCACGTAGACTACTAGCGAATGTGACGTTACCTCCATCATATGCTTTGTAATGCGAGAACAAACTTCGATTACCCGTCATGTGTTTAGAACATCCACTATCCTTAATCCACTCGTCGGGCTCCAAATCAATTCCCAAGCATATCACAACACACAAGATCAAACATTTGGTCCCCAATATCTCATGGGTCCAAAATTGTTAGTTCCAAACATCCCTTGCATTTGGTTGGGATGCATGAATGAAGGAGGGGTTCCCCATGGAGAACAAAATGGAGGAGGGTAGTAATTCATGTAACCATTTTGTTGTTCATTATTTCTCCTAGGTGTATTTGATCTAGGTTTAGAGTTATGATTATTCCTTCTAAGTGTTGGAGTTTTACTTCTAGATCGTGAATTGTTTTGATTATCTCTTCTAGGCGTTGTCGTTCTACTTCTAGGCTTAGACTCATTCCGTATTCTAGGTGGAGTAGAAGATGGTCTTAATAAACTTCTATTTCCCATGAGAGGTTTACTTAATGGCTTGTACAACTTATCAATAGCATTGTCATCAAGTATGGGTAATTTTACCTTATTAACAATAAGATGCTTTGGTTTTTCATCTAACTTAGACTTTTTAGAAAGTTCAGAATTTTAACCAAAATCATCCTCTGCTCGTGGTACCTTATCTATGGCGGCGGTTCCATATCGATAAGGAACCGCGCCATACAATCTGGTACCGCGTACAGTGGGCGTTTTTTGTGAAAACCTGACTTGTTTTGGTTCACTAGTTGAGGCTTCATTTGAGTTAAAACCTAGACCAAGTCTTTCCTTAGAATGAACTTGTTTGTTTAACATATCATCAAGAGCACTAGTACCTTTCATGAACTTTTCCAATTTAATGGAGGTGCTCTTGAGATCTTCATTCTATAATCTAAGTTTCTCACAACTTAAGCAACTTAAATCAACCTCTTTATTTTTCTCAAGTTTAGCCAATTTCTCCCTAAGTTCATTGATCTCATTTTCAAGCTTAGTTTTGGTTGATTTTAAGGTTTTATTCTTTTCTATGAATTTAAGACTAAGTTTGTGTAAACTATCATATTTGCCTTCAAATTCAACATTATCAAAAGTGGAACTATGATTGCTATAATATTCGGTTTCGGAATGTACATCTTTAGAAGTGTGAGCCATAAGACATTTCTCCTCTTTGGGGTTGTCATCATCATCTTCACCGCTATCGCTCCAAGCGCCACTAACGAACGCCGTGTGGTTCTTATCACGAGTGGGCTTTGGACAATCACCAATGAAGTGATTTGGATCACCACATCTAAAGCAATTCCTATCACCTTTTTCGTTCTTGACAAACCGATTCTTTGACAATGGTTTCTTGTCATAGTTGGGTTGCCTAACGTGTTGACCTCGTCTCTTGAAGAACTTCTTGAAATCTCTCACCGCCAATGCATACTCCTCGTCATCGCTTTCCGAGGAACTATCATGGTCACTTTGTGCCTTCTTGGCTTTAAGTGCAAGAGATTTCCTTTCACTCTTGGTTTTCACCAATTCCGAGTCCTTCAAAATTATCATCTCATGAACCTTCAAGTTGCCTATGAGTTCATCGAGTGATAAAGTTGAGAGATCTTTCGACTCTTCAATTGCCGTGACTTTTGCTCTCCACTTTGGATGTAAAGCCCTTAGAAACTTCCTAACATTGTTCTTGTTAGAAAAACCTTCATCAAGTGCTTTAGACTAGTAATAATGGTGTTAAACCTAGCAAATGCACTATCAATAGTTTCATCTTCTAAGATGACAAATTGTTCATATTGTTGGACAAGAAGATCGATTTTGCTTTCTTTGACTTGGATATTACCTTGGTGGGTTACTAAAAGAGTGTTCCAAATATCTTTTGCGGTTTCACACATAAAAATTCTTTCATACTATTTCTTAGGCAAAGCATTATAAATCACCATTTTAGCCTCATTATTTTTTGAAAGTTTCTTTTTAGTGTCGTCATTAGCTTTGTCAAAAGTGACCAATTCTTTTGTTTTAGAAACTTCATTAAATTGAAAAGGTAAAAAATCACCATTGGTAATAACATGCCAAAGATCTAAATCTTTTGATTTCACATAAGTTTCAAATCTATTTTTCCAATAAATAAAACTATCGGTTTCAAAAAGTGGTGGTCTTTGCATAAATTGCCCTTCTAGGTATTTGTTAGAATCCATAGATCGATTCAAGTTTTAAAATACAATATACTTTAAAAGTTCTTGAGCAACCCGCTCTGATACCAATTGTAGAAACTAGAAGGGGGGTTGAATAGTTTCTTATATTTACTTGTTAAAATGTGGTTTCCAAAAATCCTTTTCAAAAACTTAGGCTTGAGGAAATATGTGAAATATTCTTATGGACAATATGAACAATGATAGTGTAACTAAACTAATACTAAAAAATATATGCACAAAGAATAAAGAATGATAGTGTAACTAAGCTAATACTAACAATTATATATGCATAAACAATAAAGACTGTAAAGAGTTAAGGGTAAAGAAAGATCAAACCGAACACCAAGGATTTATAGTGGTTTGGCAACGAAGCTCACTCCTCGTTCCTACTCCACTCCTCGAGTACTCCTTACTCGAGAGTTCACTACACAACAAGCTCCTTATGGTGGAGAAAACCGTACACGTCGCTTAACCAATTTCCGACTCTAAGCTAAAAGTCGAGCCCTAATCGTAGCTAGGACCAATCTACACAACTATACTTAGTACATACACAACTTCCAAATAGACACAACTACTTGGATCTTCACAACTATGACACAACTACAAGTGTATAAAATTAGATCTTTTCAATGGATCTTTGGTGGTGGACTCAACACTTCACAAGGATAGTGTTCTTCTCTTTGCACTTGGAGAGGAAGGGATGGAAGAACAAGATTCACTTCTTAAACAAGTAGTAATCAAACATATGATCAAAGATTTGAGTGATTAAAGAAGAGAGTTTGAATCTGGAAATAGATGTGCAAAAGAGGTGAGTTGAAAAGCTGAGAATGGTCCACTATTTATAGCACAAGAAGGCCAACGGCTATATCTGCCCGCGGTACCTTATCTTAGCCCGCGGTTCCTTATCGATAAGGAACCGCCTAGGCGCTAAGGTACCGCTGGACTAGACTCCGCTCCCTTTTTGTCTTTTTGTCGTGGAGGTCATATCTGGCATAAAAAATATCCTGATAGAATATTCCTAACCAAATAAGAATATGCCATTTTCAAATTTTCAAATAATTAATTTAATAAAACATTTTCTTAAAAAGAAAGTTTAATAAAAACTTGTCACACTTAATAAAAGTGAGTTTTAAGAAAAGATTAAATCACTTGATCACTTGATTAAGGTTAGTACTTGTTTATCCATACCTTAAGTGAAAATGGGTAAAATGAAAAATACTTGAACTCAAGAATTCGTTTTTCGTTGTTTTCGTAAATGCTTGTTTTTACATATTGTCGTAATCAAAACAAAGCGAGACCGAAAAATGCAAGTAACGTTTTTAGGCATTATTGCATTAACAGGCAGGTACTCAGGGACGCTCATAGACTTTAAGCGTACGTGCATATGGATTGGAAGCTTCCTAGCCTTCTTTACTTTATGCATTTCTTTATACTTTGATACTCATTCCCATGGACATTGTTTAGTCCTTTAATTTACAGTACTTATGTTTATGTGTGATGAGTTCTACTTTTGGGATACCGATGTTTGATTCCGGTATTTCCTTTATGGTCATGTAATGTTTAGACATTTATCCTTGTATGCTTTGATGACATGCCATAATCACGCGTGACATTCTATTTATCAAAATGGGGTGTTACAATTATGGTATCAGAGCCAAGGCTTCGACCTGTAGGCTCTCAAAACACGACCTGTGATTATGGGTAGTCACTATGGTGTTCCTAGAACTGACAGTCGGTTTTCATGCATTCATCATTTTCATGCATACATATATATGTCATTTTCGCATGTTTATGACTAAGTAATGGTTGGTACAGGACTGGCCCTATTTAGTCGCATGTGTTTTATCGAAAATTTTAAATTTGGGATCGACCCATAGGCGTCCCCTCGCCATGTCTTTTGTTTTGAGTGAACTGACCATAGGCGTTCACTCTCGCGCATACAAAAGTTTTCATAAAACTGCATCACGCATTCATGTACTAGTTTTCCTGCATAATTTTTTCTCACGATTTATAGGTATAACTTGTTTTTTCATGTATATAGTTTATGTTTTAATCATTTTAATCATGTATTTTATGTTATACTGTCAGATGGTTCTCACACGCGAGCAGGAACAACTCAATGCAACAATCCAAGCTGCAATGCAAGCTATGCTTCCTCAACTGAGGAATGAAATCAGGGCTGAGGTTCAGGCTGCCAACAATCAGCAGCATCACCTAGTACCTCCTCCTCCTCCTCCAGCAACATTGGCCACATGGCTGGAGAGATTCAACAAGCTCCATCCTTGAGCTTTCGAGAGAATAGATAGCCCCAGTGAAGCTGAAAGTTGGTTGGCTCACATTGACAAGATCTTCGATGCTACGGGCTGTGACCCCGTTTTCAAGTCGAGGTTGGCATGCTATCGGTTCGAAGGTGATGTGTTAGCATGGTGGATAGCACTGAAGCAGTCTGAGGGAGGTGACGATTGGGTGGATGGTTTAACATGGGCTCAGTTCAGGGATAGGGAGAATAGCAACGAGTTCATGCAGCGCTTTCTTCGCTTAGCTGGTTTCCTTGGTGCAGCAGCAGGTATTCCTGAAGAGCAGGCACACCACTTCAGGTAGGCTCTTCGCACATCGGTCACAAACAACTTGGTGTGTGCTACGTTCAACACGGTAGCACAAGTGGCTGATGCAGCACGTAAGCTGGAGATGCTGCAGGAGAGAGATGAGTTCGGGGAAGCAGAGAGACCCGATAAGAGGTAAACATTCGTATTCAAGCGGTGACCAATCCGTATTCTTTCAGTATATGTCAATATTTCATCTCTTTAAACTGTATCATCCAGGCAGAAGATTGGGGACCGGTCTCAGCTGGCTACTCAGCAACAGCCTAATCAGCCCAAGGGAAACGATTAGACTCAAGACCGTTCTACTACGTATAAGCTTGGCGGTAATGATAATTACCGTAACAACGCTGGACACTCCAACAGCAGCAGGTCCTTACACTTACGCATTTTCTAATGATTACATGTTATGATTCTTAATTCTGACACATTAGCAAATCTTCTACCATGAATCATGGTAACGGTAGGGACCAGAACCAGAGAGGTTCACAGCCTAACCGTCTAGCTGTCACTGGTATTCAATCTTACGATTATCCGCATTGTCCTTTGTACCCTATTATCATGTCTCACGTGTAATGTTTTTATCAGGTTCTCAGCCAGTCAGGACACCTGCTGGAGGATATACTCATCCTCTTTGCTCTACTTGCCACCGTAGGCACCCAGGGCCATGTCGCCGCGACAGTGACGCATGCTTCAAGTGTGGTCTTCCTGGCCATCGCATGAAGGATTGTCGCAAAGGCGAGATGGAGGGTACATCGGGACATGTTGATACCAAGCCGCCTCCTACTACTGGACGCGTTTACACGACATCTCGCGATCAGGCCAATAAGTCTACAGGTACCATCACTGGAATTTTGTATATGTATGGTCAAGCTGCATGTGTTCTGTTTGATACGGTTGCTACTCACTCGGTCATTTCTACTACTTATGCCAAGAATGTTAGGATACTCCCCATGCCACTAGAGAATATAATGAGTATTTCCACGCCTTTGAGAGACTCTGTACGCATAACCCATGTGTACAAGAGCCTTTCCCTAGAGTTTGACAACAAGGTTCATCCTATTGACGCACTTCCGCTGGACATGAATAATTTTGACATGATTTTGGGCATGGATTGGCTATCCAAGCATCATGCTACCATAGAAAGCCATTCATATCAAGTCATCTTCGATGATGTTAATGTGCCAGAGTACATTCACAAAGGGTTCGTACCCGGCAGGTCTGTACAAATCATATCAACCCTGCAAGCAAGTGCACTACTTTCACATGGTTGCGAGGGTTATCTAGATACTGTTCATGACATGCATGCTGAATCCCCATCAATTCAGGATCAGCTGATAGTGTCAGAATTTCCAGATGTATTTCCAGAAGAACTTCCGGGCATACCGCCTGCACGTGAAGTAGAATTTAATATCGAGCTCATCCCAGGAGCTGAGCCTATTTCCAAGGCTCCTTATCGCATGGCTCCCATAGAGTTGAAGGAGTTAAAGGATCAAATGCAAGAACTTCTGGAATGAGGTTTTATTCGACCGAGCATATCTCCATGGGGCGCACCAGTCTTATTTGTTAAGAAGAAGGACGGTAATATGCGTCTTTGCATAGACTATCGCGACCTCAACAAGATTACTATCAGGAATAGGTATCCACTACTGGGTATAGACGGTCTGTTTGACCAACTCCAAGGGGCCAAACATTTCTCCAAGATTGATCTATGGTCGGGCTATCATCAGCTACGGGTTAAGGAGCAGGACATCGCCTAGACTGCTTTTCGTACACGCTATGTCCACTACGAATTTGTAGTCATGCCATTTGGCCTTACCAATGCTCTAGTAGTGTTCATAGATTTGATGAACAGAATCTTCCATGAATTTCTAGACAAGTTCGTCATTGTCTTCATCGATGACATCCTGATTTTCTCTAAGTCCAAGGAGGAACACGAAGACCATCTTCGTACAGTACTAGAGATTCTTCCCCGAAGCAGATGTATGCTAAATTATCCAAGTATGAGTTCTGGTTAGACAAGGTGGCATTCTTAGGTCACATTCTATCAGCAGAAGAAATCACTATGGATCCAGCGAAGGTTGAGGCTATTACCAAGTGGCTGAGGCCGACATCAGCGACTGAAGTCCGCAGTTTCCTAGGCTTAGCTGGTTATTACCGTAGGTTCGTGGAGAACTTTTCCCGCTTAGCACTACCATTGACCAAATTGATGCGGAAAGGGGAGAAATTCGTTTGGACTGAAGAACGAGATAAGAGCTTTGAAGACCTGAAGTAGAAGTTAGTATATGCACCTATTCTTACTCTCCCATCTAGTATGGGTGGATTTCAAATCTACAGTGATGCATCGGGGAAGAGACTTGGCTGTGTTCTCATGCAACATGGGAAATTGATCGCGTACGCTTCACGACAGCTAAAGCCTTATGAGGAAAATTACCCTACGCATGACTTGGAACTTGCAGCAGTCGTGTTTGCATTGAAGATATGGAGGCACTACTTCTATGAAGAATCATGTGACATTTTCACGGACCACAAGAGCTTGAAGTATATCTTCACTCAACGTGAATTAAACATGAGACAGAGGAGATGGTTAGAGCTGTTGAAGGTTTATGACATTAATATGCAGTAGCATCCCGGCAAGGCAAATGTAGTGGCAGATGCACTTAGCAGAAAGTCCGGAATGATCAACGGCATGGAGATTGAGGAGGAAATCATAAGATACTTGGAGCGACTAGACATAGAGATCATGGTACATGGACAACACGGTTACTGGGATAATCTTAGAGTAGAACCCTAGTTACTCTCTAAGATCAAGGAAGCTTAGAAAGATGATGGAGAAATCTGGGCGATAATTCAGAATTTAGAGAAGCAGACAGAATTTCAAGTAGATGCAGATGGTATCTTATGGCAGGGCACGAGACTTTGTGTTCCTGATGATCAAGAACTCTGGGAAGCCTTGTTAGCTGAGGCTCATAGCTCCCCATTCTCTATACATCCTGGTTCGACCAAGATGTACCATGACATCAAGCAGTACTTTTGGTTGAGTGGTATGAAACAGGATGTTGCTACTTACGTCTCCAAATGTCTTACCTGCCAGCACATTAAGATTGAGCATCATCGATCTGGCGGTCTTCTTCAACCGTTAGATATTCCATAGTGTAAGAGGGACAAAATCACCATGGATTTTGTAACTGGACATCCGCCAACCAAGAGGAAACACGATGCAATTTTGGTTATTGTTGATCGACTTACCAAATCAGCTTATTTCTTACCGATCCGCAAGGAAGATTCGGTCAGTAAACACACTGATACCTATAGAAGGGAGATCATGAGACTTCACGGTGCTCCATCCAGCATCGTCTCAGTCAGAGATCCTCGTTTCACTTCGCTATTCTGGAGAAGTCTATAGAAAGCTTGGGGTACACAACTTAAGCTTAGCATGGCTTTTCATCCTCAAACAGACAGGCAGTTAGAGTGAACGATTCAGACATTGGAAGACATGTTGAGGTCATGTGCGTTGGAATGGACGGGTGATTGGGACGATTATATCTGTTTGGTGGAGTTTGCATACAACAACAGTTGGTACGTAAGCATCAAGTGTGCTCCATTTGAGATGTTGTATGGCAGAAAGTGTCGCGCCCTAATCTGCTGGGATCAGGTTGGTGAGGAAACACTTGAAGGACCAGAAATCATAAAGTTGACTAATGAGAAGGTCGCAGTAGCTAAGCAGAAACTGCAAGAAGCACGGTCACGTCAGAAGAGTTATGCAGAAAAGCATCGTAGGGACTTACATTTTAATGTAGGAGATCACGTTTGCCTTTAGGTTTCGCCGGCACGTGGTGTTAGATGTTTTGGAATCAAAGGGAAGCTCAGTCCTCGATTCATCGGACCGTTTAATATCATTGAATGAGTCGGTGAAGTATCTTACCGTTTAGCGTTACCTCCGCAGCTTTCTCATGTTCACAATGTTTTCCATGTATCCTTACTCAGAGGGTACCAGTATCATCCCCTTCATATGGTTCAGTATCCACTGGAACAGATTCGTGAAGATCTCACTTTCATATATGAACCCGAACGAGTTCTTGACAGATAAGAACGAGTCATGAGAAGGAAGACAATTCCATTCGTCAAAATCCTTTGGAGGGATCATAGCGAGCGGGAAGCCACTTGGGAAACAGAGGAGTCTATCCGGGCTTCTTACCCTTATTTCATATTTTGAATTCGGGTATGTTCTTCTTTTCCAGTTTACTTTATCTTTAATTCGGGGACGAATTATTCTTTTTAGGGGGAAGAGTTGTAAAACCCGCATGCTTTTACCATGAATAGTACCCTTACGATAGTACATGATTAGAACTTTCCTTTTTAGCACGTTTACGTTTCATGAGCAAGAATTACAAGTATTACATATGTGTTATAACACGATAAGTATTTATTACGTATTAACACACGATAATGATTTCAATAATAATTATAATCACGAACATACGAAAATGAAATCATGAACGTAAATTAATCAAAGAGCTTAATATTACGTATGTATGTATAATTATTACGATCACGAATAAATATATTAAGTCACAATCGATAACTAATTAAATCACGTAAAAACACGAACACGAGAACACACTTATAATTTAGACACGGAAAATGTTCGGGTTACCCTTATGTGGGCCCCATACCCGCGGACACTACAAGACAAAAGGGCCTAGCGCATTAAAAATTTTACTAAAAAATATTTTAGGAAAAGGTTATTTTCGTAATAACCAAAATTTAAGAAAATCAAGAAACCCTAAAATCTTCTTTCTACTTGTTCTTTTGGCCACCGGGTTTAGCATCACCAAAGGGGTGTTTCGGTTGATTTTTAGTGTTCGATTTATTGCAAGGATCGTTGTGTGTTCATCCTCCTTTGATTCACGTGATCGGTATAACCTCAAACCTCTTTTATTTTATTTTATTTACTAATCACATAAAATCATGAATGTTTTTAATAACTAACTAAAAACAAGTATAAACATGTTATTTAATCATGGGGTATAATCAATTAAGGGTTAAGGGGGTGTTTGTTTGTTGGCCGACGCCTAAACGAGCCCCAAGGGGGTCTCAACTTGGGTTTATTCGCACCACCGAGACCACATGGTCTCGGTTTGGTGGTGGTGGTGTCACGACAGCATAAAGGATGGAAACCCCGACCTAGGTCGGGGCATGGTGGTGTATTGGGTACGGTTCACGGGTAAAAACACGGGTCCGGTTCACACATGCTAGATTAAAGCACGGTCCGGTTCATGAGTTATTTTTACAAGTTTATATTTTTACAAGACTTAAATTAAATTAATTAAAAACATGAACATGATTAATTTAATTTACATGACTTAGGTTATTAATCTTATTATTAATACATGAATTTTAACCTAAATATTTTTCCATTTAATTAGACTATATAATTAGTTAATTATTAAATCATGACCTATAATTAATTAACTTACATGACTTAGGTTATATTATTAATAGATAATAATACATGTTTTAACCTAAGTATTTATTTTTACCTTTATTTAATTAAATCATGTTATATTTAATTAAATACATTAACCTATAGTTTATTTAATTCACATGAAATAATTAATAAACTATACTATTAATTACATGACTTAGAATATTAATCAGTAAACACTTAAGCTTATATATTTAGCTTAATTATCCAGCTTATATCTAATCATGGAAACTTTCTATTTTTTTAGAAACTTATTTAATTAGGGGAGCTAATCTATTTTTGGAAACTTTCTATTTTTGGAAACTTATCTATTTTAAGCAGTGAATCTATTTTTGGAAACATTCTATTTTTGGAAACTTTCTATTTTTGGAAACTTTCTATTTTTGGTAACATTCTATTTTTAGAAACTTTCTAATTTAGGAAACCTGCTATTTTTAGAAAGTTACTTATTATTACACAACAAGTATAATAATACATGAAATACAAGTAATACTTGATCAGAATAGACGGAATATGTGATAAACACAGTATAAAGCTTAAATCAGTAAAACATGACATGAACATATAAAACAAGCTAAGGCATGATATAAAACCAGTTACGTACTCAGTAATCAGATACTTATACACGTATGTATTTATGTAGCATAGTGATACCGAAGTAGGACTCCATTCCGTTCGTCTTCTTCGTTCACTGGACACAAGGTACGGATTCTCCGTCCTTTCAGTATGGACATTCTTCCTTATTAGGATTTCCCGTATTCAGCCAACTGTTTTCCCCATTATATGTTTTATATGTTTTTGAATTGCTTATGTTTAAATTAGAATACCTAAAGCCATATACATGCATGACCAGTTTCACCTAGTTATGGAGGTACCATAACCATAACACTGGAGGCACCAGTGTTATGACTTCACCATGGCTGAGTGATAGCTCGTGGCGTCCCTTTCAGTTTTTGGCAATATTATTATAATTATCAGGTGGGGTGTATGAGTGCATTCTAGTTTATATGTTTTCAGCAGATTACTCAGTGTGAATGTGGTGTGTGCCTTGCATCCTTCACAAGGAGCTGATCCCTCCTACCCAAAACCAGTATATTAAATTAGAGGCAGCCCCTCTAATTTGCATGACGAGGTCACCCCTCCAAGTATTCATGCACGTTGTTATTTCATGACCTATATTGGCTAATGGTAAATATGTTAAACAGTTTTTACAAGATAAACATAAGGCTTTTCAAACAATAAAACCAGTTTTACTAAGATATAACTAGGTTATCCAGGATTTAGTCTTTTCTGTTGTTTCATGTTATATGCTTATACTATTCATGTTATACATGTATATCCGTGAATTGAGCGTATTGCTCAACCGTTTTCCTTTTCATGTTCCCAAAACGGCAGGTACTCAGGGACGTTCGTAGACTTTAAGCGTACGCGCATATGGATTGGAAGCTTCCTAGACTTCTTTACTTTATGCATTTCTTTATACTTTGATACTCATTCCAATGGACATTATTTAGTCCTTTCATTTACAGTACTTATGTTTGTGTGTGATGAGTTCTACTTTTGGGATACCGATGTTTGATTCCGGTATTTCCTTTATGGTCATGTAATGTTTAGACATTTATCCTTGTATGCTTTGATGACACGCCATAATCACGCGTGACATTCCATTTATCATAATGGGATGTTACAAATATGCTTCTTTATTTGATATTTGGGTCAAATTACAGCATGTGATTTGGAAGTGAAACATGTGATGCCAGCTTGTTGTATCTCATCTCAAACGTCCATCTTAAAGTAGCTAACAAGAAACCCTTTCTTGTTTGTTGATTTTCTGGCAAGGTTTTTGTTTGGTTGTGTTTTTGTAGCAGGGGATCGTCCACACGTCATGTGGGTTGTTCTTGTGATGGGGGTTTGGGTGGTAATAGGTTTAGTTGGTTGTGAATTAGGGATCTGGAGGTTTATAGCATTTTTCCCTTTGATTAGATTATATATTAGATTAGAGTTTATGGGGGATGAAGGAGTTAAGAAGGTGTGGGTTTAATCTGTTTAGGGGAGTTAAGAGTTGTTAGGCGCCATTTTTTTTATTAATCATAGTTTGAAAATTGAATTAATAAACAAAACGGGTTTAAGGTGGTGGAAACCAGACATGGAGAGTATGATGAGTTGGAGGGAGTTGATTGGTGGGGTGGTGGACCTGTGTAACACCCCCAAATATTCATACTTTAGTTTCTGCGGAAGAGTCGTTGGTGTTACGGGATAGCACATTACTCAAAGCATAGACAACGCTTAAAAATCACGTCGTTTAATAATAAAGCATTTTCCAGTCATGAATATAAAATTTACATAGGTCCCAAGTCATAGTATTTCATACAATTTTACATAACATTTGAATGAAATATTTATTTGAATGCGGGCCATAAATTCTTGGCGTCTTCCAGAGAATTACGTTCAAGTATCTGAGATAAAACATGTTAAAAAGGTCAGCGAAAATGCCGAGTGAATTCATAGAGTTTAATAAAAACCATTAATATATCACCGGTATATATATATTCGTTACCGAAAATCATTTTATACAATTCTTTGTCGTTGGCAATAAAATAGGCAAAGACATTTTTATACAAATCTTGGTCGTAAATCATAATATAGGCTTTTGCCTTCAAAACCATTATACGAACCATTGTCGCAAAAACGTCATACAATACGTTTTATAACGTTGTATAATGTTAAATAAAAACCGTTATATGAAAATGGTTATGTAAAACCAAAACATGAAGATAATATCCGTAATAAGACCTCGTATTGCTAGTCAGACAATATATTATAATTCAATTAGTAATATCAGTATTTTTGTTATTGGATTATTATAAGCCGCATGACATTGCTACCTTACTATAACAAACAACGGGTAGCTAACCCGTAATTCCTTTGCCCATCTAACACAGCGTGTCGTCACAATAATCACGCTTATATAAATCTTCTCATACATAAATTCGCTTACCAATCAATGTAGCACGACGGGGATTAACCGTCAAGGTGCAAACTGGGGTGATCTTACCCAGATAGTACTATTATATGCATAAGCGTCTACCAAATCCCAGTAGTTCACAATCATGCTAATGGGACTTTTAGTGACATAACCTAACTAATAATAATCCATTTAATTTCATTCATCGGGTCATATAATCATTCGGGTCGATATCTATAAGCAAATAATCGGGACAACTGGTGTCCTATTTTTATTAAAACTAACATGTTATCTCCCTCGCGGGTTTATAAAACATTTCATAAAACATTTAAAAGAGTGTGATGCTATGAACTCACGTTGATTGGGAAAGGCGGGTTATCGACGATTTGGATGTACGGTACGTGCTTCAATCATGGAAACCTAGACAGTTAATACTCGGTCTTAGACTCTTGTCTAATGACTTTATAAAAATAATGGCTATGTATATGTATGATGATATTATAATTATGATGATGATCAAGTGGGATTTTATCTCTTTATTCAACATTATAGTGTTATGTGTTAATAAAAATTTTGACTAGTTATACTAGTTTTAACTTGTTTACATACTAAGGCCCAATAAGCGCATTAAAAGCCCAATACATTATACTAGATGAGTACCCGCGCATAGCGGCGGAAATTGTCTAGCAACAGATAATTAACACGATGCGATATTGTGGTAAGTGTTTCGGTGAAGTTCAAAATATAACGTCAAAAGATTAAACTTTTATTTCAAAGCGTTGTAACATGTTATAATTCAAAATATCTTATAAGTATGTTTCAATTGGATGAAAGGGTGCCATTTGTTTAATTAACGAAAGTTTATATCTTTTTTAATGAATAAGATTTGCATGTAGTA
Source organism: Glebionis coronaria (assembly GCA_025667525.1). NCBI lineage: Eukaryota > Viridiplantae > Streptophyta > Magnoliopsida > Asterales > Asteraceae > Glebionis > Glebionis coronaria. Next base: position 335,982,519 of record CM046876.1, on the reverse strand, counting down.
TTTTTAAATAGGACCCACATTTTTCAAGAATTCAACATTTTCAACTTTCAACCAAAGGGATACACCATTTATAATGTAATATAAATATACATTAGTGGGACCCACATTTTTCCAGCATTCAACATTTTCAACTTTCAACCAAAGGATACACCCTTTATAATGCAGTATAGATATAAATTAGTGGGACCCACATTTTTCAACCATTCAACATTTTCAACTTTCAACCAAAGGGATACACCCTTTATAATGTAGTATATAAATATAGATTAGTGGGACCCATATTTTTCAACCATTCAGCATTTTCAACTTTCAACCAAAGGGATACACCCTTTATAATGCAGTATAGATATAGATTAGTGGCACCCATATTTTTCAACCATTTGATGAGACTGCTTTTATACATGGTCTCATCGTCCAAAACAGCCTTAAAATGCATAAAATATCATAAAACATGCCAAATATATGCTCGTGTTTGTTCCTTGTGTATTTTTAGGTACGGATATTGAGGAATTGGCAAAAGAACACAAGAATCAATCAAAAACGAACACGGGAAATGAAGTCGCACAATGAACCGGGCCCAAGTTTGGATTTTGCAAAAAGACCCCTCAAGTTTGAAGAATTGGCAAAAATGGTCCCTCATCTTTGAAGAACTTGTCACTTTTAACCCTCCAAAATGTTAAATGTGCAAGTATCATCCTTGAAGAATGAAGATTGTGCAAGATTTACCCTTGGAATTTGGTTAAATGATCAAAAAGTTAACCATTTGGATCAAAAGGACTAAAAGTGAAATTGTTTTGGACTGATGGTGCAAGGAAGATAACGGAAAGGACTAAGGATGCAAATGTTTAACGGAGAGTACGTTAACTAGAAGGACTGGTCATGAAAACCTACACCCCAAGCCCAACAAACCCAACAGCCCAACCTCTAAAACCCGGTTTTCTTTTTAATTATGGTCAAATGGTGGTCAACCCCACTAACCCTTTTCTTTTCCCTCCTTAACACTTATTTTAAAAAGTGTTTAAATCAAAACAGATTAAACCACCTAATTCATTATAAACCCTAATCTACCATTCATCTTAAATCAAAGGGATAAAGGCCCTAAATGTGCAGATCCTTAATTAAGGGTCTCCTCACCCTTTCCCACCACTCACAAGAGTGCCACATGTCCTTGTGGTCCTTCCCCAACCTCCCCTGTCAACATCCCTTTTCCCTAAACCCAAAAACCCGACAAGATCAACGGTTTTAAGCAATTCCTTTGCCTCCAAGAAGATTTAAACGTCCAAGATTGGTCTTCCCAAGCTGTCAAGTCACATGGGTGCCTTTTTGACCCAAATCAGTCAACAAAGAAGAGGGCATTTTGGAGATTTTTCAAATTAGGGTTTACATCTTTGTATTATTTTATTATTAGCCTAGAATGTTCCAACTAGTCTATAAAAAGGGTGTGAGCATGTTCACAATCCCTTGTTCCAGTTTTTATGCAAATTCCCTCTGTAATTCCTTTTTTAAAAAATATAAAGTTGGTATTTGATTTGTTCAAGTGTGATTCCTTTTGTGTTGTTTTGAAAAGTTGGTATAGGGTATGCATTGAGCTGAGTTCCATAATTTGTTAAGATTTGTTGAGTTTTGAAAAATTCAAAAAGGTTTTAAAAGTTTGAAAATCTCATAAATCTGTTTTTTTTGGAAGTGAAAGTGGACAAAGAAAGCTGATTTGTGATTTTAAAAAAGGTTTTAAAACGTTTTAAGGAAGTTTGAAAAGGTTTTGTGAAAGGTTTTTAAGAAAGAAAAAGTTGAAACAGGATATATCATATGCTTGTGTTTTTCTGTTTTTCTTTCTTTTTCAGGATTGAAGTGTTGATTTGTTGAAGTTTTTCAGCCCCAACCCGAGTTGGGAAGGAGGAGGGTTATCCACCCTCTAGGTTCTTGGATGTAAGAACCTTAGGTAAAATTCTTTTACCTTAAAAAGTTTAAAAAATAAAGTGTGTTCATGTGAATCTGCTTTATTGGTGATATTAGTGTGTTTAAGTGATTGGATTTTGTTTCATTTGAGTTTGTGTACTTGTGTGATGATAAGTGATTCAGATTGATAGAGTTTTAGAAGGTTTTGAGTTGTTTAAATCGTTTTTCAAAAAGTTTAACTAGTGTTTGGCTATAGGTTTTAGCAGGGTATTGTCTTTGATTTGTGTTGTTTAAAGTTGTTAGAAGGTTTAAATCAGGATAGGTTAGGTGATATTGAGTTGGTAATATACTTTAGTGAAGTTTTGGAACCATTTTGTGTGCTTAAAAGTGAAAAAGGTTTGCTAAAATTCTACATAGTGAAAACTGCATGATTTTTCATGATTTTGTGCTTTAATCTTTTGATTTCTGTGAAACAATAGGGTGTTTTGTTGTTGCTATTGTTTGAGTGCCAAGTGGTGTAGGTGTATGCTTAATTTGAGCTTTGGATATTCACTAGAAGTGCAAGTAGTAAGCTATTATAGCCCACTGATCTCCAAATCTGTCATAGAGAATTTGTTTGAGCCTGTGTGTGCTTGATTTGCTTATTCTGTGGAATTGAGTGTTACTTGTTTGCTTTGCTTGACTCCTTGAGCTTCAATTAGCTCAAGGGTGCCCATATTGTGCCATTACAATCTCCAAATAAGCCATTATCCCAAGTCCTCTTGGTGATTCAAAAAGCACAACCTTCAAGTGCATAATCTGCTAGAATTCATCATTGAATTTGTCACGTTTGTTGGATTAATTTGGTATAATCTTGGCTAAAAAGTGTATTGGAATTGGATTAAGCTGGTTAAAAGTTGTCACTGTTGGGTTGTAAAAGTTTTAAAAGCAAAAAAAGGATACAAGCTGCGCCGCAAGCCACAAGCATTGCGGCGCAACTGAAGTAGCCACAGACAAGGGTGCTCTCGTTTCACCTGTTGCGGCGCAAGGCAAAATCGTTGCGGCGCAACAAAAGCAAAAAGTAAAAAAGGGGTGCCAGGACTCGTACCCGTGACCACCCGTTCACAACACCAACACCTTAACCAACGCGCCCTGGGGACTTTGACTGGTTAATTTGGTTTTGTTTTCTACTTAACACCTTTTCTCTTTTGCTTTTTAATATAAAGCCGTAGGTCTTTGTGCTTATTACAGCTTATCTATTAAGCTTAATTGGTTTCTTTTATTTTTCTTAGGTCAGTTATAGTACTTAGGATTTTTAAAAATTGGTTTTATAATTTTCCTTTTATTAATTTATTTATTAGAATTTATTTAGTATACGTTTTTAGAAAATCCATAAAAAATACCAAAATAGTTTTTATTCTTAGGAAAAATAGTTTTTAGGTTTTTATATATATTTTTGAGGTTTACATGTGAAAAAGTTTTCAAAAACTTTAATTTTTGATTTTATTTGATTTTAGTTTTTTTTATTAAACTTTGAAAATTAATATAAAATTCATTAAGAGGTTTTAGAAACTTTAATTTACATTTTCTTTCTAGTTAGAAAATTTAGGATTTTTGAGAATTTTTTAGAATTTATTTAGGAACTTTTAATTTTTTTGATTATTTTATTATTATTTTATTCATTAAAATAAAAAGTTTTATTTTAATTTCTTTTTCATTTTTCTTAAATTCTTTAGCATAAATTAGGAACATTTCCATTTTTAGAATAATTTTTAAGCTTTTAGATTTATTTTTATAATTATTTTAAGTTTAATTATTTTTTTTAATTAGTTTTAATCATTTTTAGAGCTTTAAAAATAGTTTAATTTGGTTTTAAAATTTTTTAAAAAATAGTTTTTAGTTTAATTAGGTCATATTTGAGGTTTACAAATTATAAAATTTTGTTTAGGGCTTTTTAATATTTAAAAGTGATTTTTAGGGCTTTAATTAGCATTAAAAAGTCATTATTAAATTAATTAAAAGGTTTTGGCAAGTTTGAATTTCTTTGTAAACTCTTAGAACATTATTTGGGAGTTTTTAGTAATTTTTAGGAATTTTTAGGTTTAAATTTTAAACTTTGTGTTTTTCACGTTCTTCGTCGTAACTTTCTAATAGTGTTTTGCCTTATTTTTCTAATTTTTTCGTCTTCGTCATTTTTTCTTCTTTTCTTCTCATTAATAATCAAAAACAAAATCAATCAATTCAATTCACAACACACGTGCCTCCTCGAGAGAACGAACTCACTTTTAGGGTCATTTACACACGGTTTTCCTAAATCGTCGTGCTTACCCTATTTAGTTGCTTGTTTTTCCTAAAGCAAGTATCTAATTCTACAAACATCAATTTTCGCGCCGCTGCCGGGGAGGCGTGTTGTGTTTTGATTGATCAATTGTTGTTTTTCTATATTAGCCATAAATATAATTGTATTAATAGCACTCTATTAATACGTATTATCGTTTTTCGGTTTTTGTGTGAATACTATTACTATATTGTATACGTAGAACAAATAAATACACAAGTACTCCAAATACGTGAGCAATCACAACCTTGATTCGGGATTTCATCACTCGATCATTGTATTCGAATCTCAAACCAAAGAAAAAAGGCAAAAATAGATAAATACTTTCGTGAAGCTTGATCTTGATAATACAAACTATAAGGTGGGTATAAGGCGGTTGTATTTCACAACCTAAAGGAAAAAGGCTCTTAAGTGCTTCGCGCCGCCTCGTTTCCTCCGCTTGCTTGTGCGTATTTGATTTTGAGAGTGAATCGAGGGTTTTGCCGCCCAAAGTATTATTACATATCATATATATTTTCTTGGTTTCATTTGATTAAACCCTCTTGAACGATTTGGTGTTCCACCATCGTTCTAAAGTCATCGAAGGCGTTCACTCCACGTGATCGTTTTCATTCCTTGAGGCCTTTTTAATCAAGAGATTTGATTAGTGAGGAGATTTGTGGACTCATTGTCTACTTAATACATTCACCAATTCCAAAAAAGGTTAATACAATCAAAAACCACAAAAAAAAAATTGAAAAAACACAAAAAACCAAAAAGAATCTTCTTTGCTCGCCTTCTCGTTGTACGTGACGTTTATGCAAACTCGCTCTAAAGCTAGACGTGCTCGTAAACGAAGAAACAAATCGACTACTCCATCTAGTGAGGAGTCTCCAAGTGAGGAACCTATTGTAGAACAAGAAGCTAACATGGCTAATCGTACTATGATGGAGTTGCTTCAAGCACCCACCGAGGGTTTTGGAGAGGCCATTGTGATTCCCGCCATCCTTGCGGAGAACTTTGAAATCAAAACGGGTTTAATGTCTATGCTTCAAGCAAACAAGTTTCGCGGTCATGAAAAAGACAACCCACATTATCACATTAGGCAATTTAATCGTCTCACCGCGACAAGCAAGTTTAAGGATGTACCACACGATGCCATTAAGATGATGTTGTTTCCTTACTCGTTAGATGGACCCGCCAAGATATGGCTTGAGAAAGAACCGCCGAATTCGATTTTGACATGGGCCGATCTCGTGTCTAAATTTGTGAATCAATTTTTTCCACCATCTAAGACAACACATTTGAAAAACGAGATTTCACGTTTTACACAAAGACCTAATGAAAGTTTTTCAATGGCTTGGGAGAGATTTAAAGAAATGTTACATGAATGTCCACACCATGATTTTTCCGAATTGCATCAAATTGACACTTTTTATAATGGGCTTAATGAACATGAAAGAGATTATTTAAATGCCGCCGCGGGTGGTAATTTTTTGTGCAAAACGACCAATGAGGCTTTGAAAATCATAGAAAATAGGTCTAAGGTCTATAGCCCTCGTAACACACCGAGTGTTGCCAATTTGGGCTCGTCATCATCTCGTTCCATTAATGCCTTGCAAGATGAAGCAAATGAGGAGAATCGGTTTTTCGATAGGTTTTCGACTCTTATGTCTCATTGGAAAGCTCAAGAAGCTTCAAACACCGCTTCGGTTAAAGCGGTTTCTAAAAGTTGTTTGTCGTGTGGGGGAGCTCATGATCTTTCCGAGTGCATTACCGCGGATGGTAACACTTCGAACGCTTTTGTAGCCACGGGAACTTATAACCAAATCGGTCAAGGTTCACGTTCAAATCAAGCTCAACCCAATCAAAATGCTAATAATTATCACAACAACAACAATCAAGGTGGAAATTACCAAGGAAATCAAAGGAACTATAACAAAGGTAATTACCAAAGTGGAAATGGGCAAATTTCAAACCAAAACCAAAACCGTGATTTTCAAACTAATGCCCAAGGTTTTCAAAACGATCACACCAAAAATCTTCAAGGAGAATTTTTGAATTATGCTAAGGCTAATGATGCTAAGTTTGACAATATGCAACGTGAAATGGTTAGCTTAAGATCCGAGTTGAAAAACGAGCTTAAAACCGAACTTGCTAATGAACTTAAAACTCATGCTAATAAAATGGAAGGAAATGTCACACGACTCCAACAAAATCAACAAAAAATGGAGCAAGGACAACATGAGATTAAGCAAGAGTTGTTGAAAGCGGATGCTAGGCAATCTAAGTTTGAAGATCGTATGGCTAAAATGTTTGAAGCTATCATGTGTAAGCCCTCTTCTTCGGGTGGTCTTCCTAGTGATACCATCGTGAACCCGAAAGGAGAATTGAAGGTTATTACCACTCGTAGTGGTAAAACTTTCAAAGAACCCATTTCTCGTCCTAGTACTTCTATGGAGAAGGAAAAAGAGAAAGAACCCGAGGTCGTGGTTGAAAAGGAGCAAGTTCAAAGCCCACGAAGTACCGCTCAAACCACACCTACGGTTGAACCAATACCCATAATGGAACCCGAGATTCCAAGGCCGATGCCTATGCCTAATTTGCCCCAACCCACACCACCTTTACCCTACCCATCAAGACGAGACAAGGAAAAGGCACAAGAACGAAATAATTATCAATTTGAACTCTTTATGAAAATGTTTCGTGACTTGCATTTTAACATAAGTTTTGCCGACGCCTTAATCATGATGCCTCGATTTGCCGCGAACTTCAAAAGTATGTTGAATAACAAAGAGAAATTGCAAAAATCGTCTAGTTGTTCTTCGGTTTTTCTAAGCCGCATACCTCAAAAAGTCGGTGATCCTGGAAAGTTTTTAATCCCATGTGCTATCCAAGACATGGAAGAATGCTACGCCTTGGCCGATCTTGGTGCTAGTATTAATTTGATGCCTCTCGAGATTTTTAAGTCGCTCAATCTTCCAAATCTCACTCCTTCAAGAATGTCAATCGAAATGGCCGATCATTCTACGATTCTAGCTTGTGGAGTTGCCGAGGACGTCTTCGTGAAAGTTGGGAAATTCTATTATCCCGTGGACTTCATAGTTGTTGATATTCCCATCGATCCTAAAGTTCCGTTAATTTTAGGTCGATCTTTTTTGGATACCTCGAGAGCACTTATCGATGTGCATGCAAGAAAAATCACTCTTCGTTTCAATGAGGAAGAACTCGTCATTAATGCAACCCAAAACTCCACTCTTTCTCATGTTTATTCGATCACATCTTTGTACAATGTCAATCCTATCAAAAACATGTGTCAAAAGATTTCCAATAGAGTTTTAGGAGTTGTTAAGAAAAATGAAGTTCCGTCCCCTCCGTCGATGGAGGTTAAGAGTGTTAAGCCTTTGATACCAATCTCGAGTGATTCTTCGGATGATGAATACGTTGATCCCGATGGGGAGGTTTTCTTTGTTGACAAAAGATTTGAAAACTTGCCACCACCTAAACCAAAACGCTTTCAAAATGTGAGAATTTTTAGTGTGACTAATATTGTTTTAGATACACCAAATATTTTTGACATAATCAAATCGGGTTTTCACAAGGAGCATTTTAAAGATGAAAAAGGAAAAGATTTTGAATCTAATTTAAAAGATTTTTCTACAATTCTAACTCCGTCATCACCGCGTGTCTTGAGTACTACAAGCTCGTCTTCCCCTTTTGACGATGCTTTGTGTGGACCTAGTATGGGGGAAGCCCCTTATGTTCCCTCTCCTTTCTCCACCGAGGACGAGATATTTGATCCTGGAATTGCTTATATAGGGAAATCTCGGTCTTCCACCGATGCAATAAATGGAAAATCTTTTCATTTGATTGGTGCGAGTCTACCTCGAGTAGCTCAATGTTTTGCCTTACCCATTGTCCCACCCTTCTATTTCTTCTCATCTATTTTCTTGAAACTCTTTGAGTTTTTGTTGACACACGACAAAGTGGCGTTGATTTGTTTTTCCAAAGAAAACGAGAACGCCATCTTTGATCCCGGTATTTTGCATCATCAAAGGACTTAGTCCTTAATACCGGTTGCTTTTGGGCCTTGTTTATCATGTAAGCCCCACCAAAAAATGACCATACCATGATTATCCCTAAATGATCACATTTATGGGGATTCGAGTCGAGCTTTTGACTCGGTTATCAAAAACAAGGTGCCTCGTGGGGGAGACCCATGCTTATCCATGTACATATTATTGCTTTCTAATTAGTTTAATGTGAGGGGATTTGTGCCCTTCCAACCTTTGTTCCGTGGTTGTTTGTGCATTGTGTCTTTTAGATCATCATCTTCACGATTGGAGCCTCTCGTGTTCGTTTCATGGGAGCACTCGATCGTTTGCTATGGAGGCCTTTCCCAATATCCATCATGATATATCCTTTTATGTTCTAACCTTAGGTTTTGTAGCACACTTCATAAACGGCTTTTAAACTTAATGGTTACACCCTTTCCATGCTAGATTAGGCATTCGACTACGTCTCTAGTATGGGGGTGTTTTCACCCCTAGACTCGAAACATTGAGGACAATGTTTAACTTTAGTATGGGGGGGTGAATAGATACTTGCCTTGCCAAACCTTCACGCTTTCCAAAGTTTATCATTTTGTTATCATTTTCTTGCAAAATAAGGCTAAAAATGGCCAAATTTTAAAATTTTTCTTATGTTTTATAAGTGTTTGAAGACACGAATGTAGATTTTCCGATGGCGAGAATAAGAGTAATTTTTGACTCGACCGTGCGTGTTGAGCACTTAGCTTTGATTCCTTAACTACACATTAGGCTAAGTCTCTTAAATGAGGACGAGAAATGATAGAGTTAATTATAAGTTACTATGCTAAACGTAGAGTACTCGTATTCTTTCAAAAACTCATGTGTTCTCGTTGTTTGCTTATTCTCCCTTCGCATGTAAATATTTTTTGCTTAATAAATATTGATTTAGCGGTCTAATTTTGATTGTTGGGTTTCTAGTCTTTTCTAGTAGCTTCCGTGTAATTAAATTGGGAAGACATTAAGATATCGCCAGCGTCACGGTTTTGAAGTATTGGCAACCCGAATAATCGAAAGCTTCACCCAATAATAAGATTTCAAGTGCTCACCTAAATCTAGCAAACAATTTGAAGCCCCACAAGGCCTAAAATCTATGCAAAATTGAAAGTGAATCAAGCCTTAATCTTCGAAGCTTTAAAGATCCAAAATTCGCTTTTGCGTGAGGATATACGTCTTTGGCTAATAAAACCACCGATGATGGCGGATAATAAAAGGCAAGGCAAGACCGAAGTCATAATAAAAGCTTCATGGCGAAGTTGAATAAAAGATGGAGGTAAACCAAAGATAATAAGGTCCTTCCGTTAGGGGGCGTATAAAAGTCTTGGTAATAAGTCTCATGTTCAAAACCGTTATAAAACCGTGTTTATCGATTCTTCTTGTCAACTTAATTTTTTAACATCGTTGTCTATTAGGAGGGGTTATTGATTTGATGGTCTTAGTTACACCGTTAGGACTCTATTTTTAGACCTAAATCTCTATTATCGCATAAGTCAATAATGTATCCTCGTGATCATTAAGACAAAATAAAATATAAGAGATACAACTTAGGAATAATGGGAGAATAAGTACGTGATTAGGGCATATGAGTAGTGTTAGCATTACTAACTTATAATGACAATGATCTCGTTGCACGCTTGGCATGGAATTAAGGTGAAAATCGAGGACGATGAAATTATTTCTAACGAAGCATTCACGTGTTCTTATTCTATGAACCTAAACGTCCCATTTTGCGATGAAAATCATACATTATGTCTAAAACGCAAGTAGTAGTAATTGTAGTGTGTAGCTAGTTATCATTTCAATAAAAGTCATAAAATTAAATTTTGGAGATGCTTTGATACTTTATTCTAGCATTGCGTGAGGGCACGGCAATGGTTTAGTATGGGGGAGTGATGAGACTGCTTTTATACATGGTCTCATCGTCCAAAACGGCCTTAAAATGCATAAAATATCATAAAACATGCCAAATATATGCTCGTGTTTGTTCCTTGTGTATTTTTAGGTACGGATATTGAGGAATTGGCAAAAGAACACAAGAATCAATCAAAAACGAACACGGGAAATGAAGTCGCACAATGAACCGGGCCCAAGTTTGGATTTTGCAAAAAGACCCCTTAAGTTTGAAGAATTGGCAAAAATGGTCCCTCATCTTTGAAGAACTTGTCACTTTTAACCCTCCAAAATGTTAAATGTGCAAGTATCATCCTTGAAGAATGAAGATTGTGCAAGATTTACCCTTGGAATTTGGTTAAATGATCAAAAAGTTAACCATTTGGATCAAAAGGACTAAAAGTGAAATTGTTTTGGACTGATGGTGCAAGGAAGATAACGGAAAGGACTAAGGATGCAAATGTTTAACGGAGAGTACGTTAACTAGAAGGACTGGTCATGAAAACCTACACCCCAAGCCCAACAAACCCAACAGCCCAACCTCTAAAACCCGGTTTTCTTTTTAATTATGGTCAAATGGTGGTCAACCCCACTAACCCTTTTCTTTTCCCTCCTTAACACTTATTTTAAAAAGTGTTTAAATCAAAACAGATTAAACCCACCTAATTCATTATAAACCCTAATCTACCATTCATCTTAAATCAAAGGGATAAAGGCCCTAAATGTGCAGATCCTTAATTAAGGGTCTCCTCACCCTTTCCCACCACTCACAAGAGTGCCACATGTCCTTGTGGTCCTTCCCCAACCTCCCCTGTCAACATCCCTTTTCCCTAAACCCAAAAACCCGACAAGATCAACGGTTTTAAGCAATTCCTTTGCCTCCAAGAAGATTTAAACGTCCAAGATTGGTCTTCCCAAGCTGTCAAGTCACATGGGTGCCTTTTTGACCCAAATCAGTCAACAAAGAAGAGGGCATTTTGGAGATTTTTCAAATTAGGGTTTACATCTTTGTATTATTTTATTATTAGCCTAGAATGTTCCAACTAGTCTATAAAAAGGGTGTGAGCATGTTCACAATCCCTTGTTCCAGTTTTTATGCAAATTCCCTCTGTAATTCCTTTTTTAAAAAATATAAAGTTGGTATTTGATTTGTTCAAGTGTGATTCCTTTTGTGTTGTTTTGAAAAGTTGGTATAGGGTATGCATTGAGCTGAGTTCCATAATTTGTTAAGATTTGTTGAGTTTTGAAAAATTCAAAAAGGTTTTAAAAGTTTGAAAATCTCATAAATCTGTTTTTTTTGGAAGTGAAAGTGGACAAAGAAAGCTGATTTGTGATTTTAAAAAAGGTTTTAAAACGTTTTAAGGAAGTTTGAAAAGGTTTTGTGAAAGGTTTTTAAGAAAGAAAAAGTTGAAACAGGATATATCATATGCTTGTGTTTTTCTGTTTTTCTTTCTTTTTCAGGATTGAAGTGTTGATTTGTTGAAGTTTTTCAGCCCCAACCCGAGTTGGGAAGGAGGAGGGTTATCCACCCTCTAGGTTCTTGGATGTAAGAACCTTAGGTAAAATTCTTTTACCTTAAAAAGTTTAAAAAATAAAGTGTGTTCATGTGAATCTGCTTTATTGGTGATATTAGTGTGTTTAAGTGATTGGATTTTGTTTCATTTGAGTTTGTGTACTTGTGTGATGATAAGTGATTCAGATTGATAGAGTTTTAGAAGGTTTTGAGTTGTTTAAATCGTTTTTCAAAAAGTTTAACTAGTGTTTGGCTATAGGTTTTAGCAGGGTATTGTCTTTGATTTGTGTTGTTTAAAGTTGTTAGAAGGTTTAAATCAGGATAGGTTAGGTGATATTGAGTTGGTAATATACTTTAGTGAAGTTTTGGAACCATTTTGTGTGCTTAAAAGTGAAAAAGGTTTGCTAAAATTCTGCATAGTGAAAACTGCATGATTTTTCATGATTTTGTGCTTTAATCTTTTGATTTCTGTGAAACAATAGGGTGTTTTGTTGTTGCTATTGTTTGAGTGCCAAGTGGTGTAGGTGTATGCTTAATTTGAGCTTTGGATATTCACTAGAAGTGCAAGTAGTAAGCTATTATAGCCCACTGATCTCCAAATCTGTCACAGAGAATTTGTTTGAGCCTGTGTGTGCTTGATTTGCTTATTCTGTGGAATTGAGTGTTACTTGTTTGCTTTGCTTGACTCCTTGAGCTTCAATTAGCTCAAGGGTGCCCATATTGTGCCATTACAATCTCCAAATAAGCCATTATCCCAAGTCCTCTTGGTGATTCAAAAAGCACAACCTTCAAGTGCATAATCTGCTAGAATTCATCATTGAATTTGTCACGTTTGTTGGATTAATTTGGTATAATCTTGGCTAAAAAGTGTATTGGAATTGGATTAAGCTGGTTAAAAGTTGTCACTGTTGGGTTGTAAAAGTTTTAAAAGCAAAAAAAGGATACAAGCTGCGCCGCAAGCCACAAGCATTGCGGCGCAACTGAAGTAGCCACAGACAAGGGTGCTCTCGTTTCACCTGTTGCGGCGCAAGGCAAAATCGTTGCGGCGCAACAAAAGCAAAAAGTAAAAAAGGGGTGCCAGGACTCGTACCCGTGACCACCCGTTCACAACACCAACACCTTAACCAACGCGCCCTGGGGACTTTGACTGGTTAATTTGGTTTTGTTTTCTACTTAACACCTTTTCTCTTTTGCTTTTTAATATAAAGCCGTAGGTCTTTGTGCTTATTACAGCTTATCTATTAAGCTTAATTGGTTTCTTTTATTTTTCTTAGGTCAGTTATAGTACTTAGGATTTTTAAAAATTGGTTTTATAATTTTCCTTTTATTAATTTATTTATTAGAATTTATTTAGTATACGTTTTTAGAAAATCCATAAAAAATACCAAAATAGTTTTTATTCTTAGGAAAAATAGTTTTTAGGTTTTTATATATATTTTTGAGGTTTACATGTGAAAAAGTTTTCAAAAACTTTAATTTTTGATTTTATTTGATTTTAGTTTTTTTTATTAAACTTTGAAAATTAATATAAAATTCATTAAGAGGTTTTAGAAACTTTAATTTACATTTTCTTTCTAGTTAGAAAATTTAGGATTTTTGAGAATTTTTTAGAATTTATTTAGGAACTTTTAATTTTTTTGATTATTTTATTATTATTTTATTCATTAAAATAAAAAGTTTTATTTTAATTTCTTTTTCATTTTTCTTAAATTCTTTAGCATAAATTAGGAACATTTCCATTTTTAGAATAATTTTTAAGCTTTTAGATTTATTTTTATAATTATTTTAAGTTTAATTATTTTTTTTAATTAGTTTTAATCATTTTTAGAGCTTTAAAAATAGTTTAATTTGGTTTTAAAATTTTTTAAAAAATAGTTTTTAGTTTAATTAGGTCATATTTGAGGTTTACAAATTATAAAATTTTGTTTAGGGCTTTTTAATATTTAAAAGTGATTTTTAGGGCTTTAATTAGCATTAAAAAGTCATTATTAAATTAATTAAAAGGTTTTGGCAAGTTTGAATTTCTTTGTAAACTCTTAGAACATTATTTGGGAGTTTTTAGTAATTTTTAGGAATTTTTAGGTTTAAATTTTAAACTTTGTGTTTTTCACGTTCTTCGTCGTAACTTTCTAATAGTGTTTTGCCTTATTTTTCTAATTTTTTCGTCTTCGTCATTTTTTCTTCTTTTCTTCTCATTAATAATCAAAAACAAAATCAATCAATTCAATTCACAACACACGTGCCTCCTCGAGAGAACGATCCCACCTTCTTAAGGGTCATAAGTGCTTGGTTTTCCTAAACCGACACTTAACGCTTACCACTTTTTGTGTTGCTTTGTTTTTCCTAAAATAAAGTATATACAAAAACATCTACAATCACCATTCAACATTTTCAACTTTCAACCAAAGGGATACACCCTTTATAATGTAATATAGATATATATTAGTGGGACCTACATTTTTCAACCATTCAACATTTTTAACTTTCAACCAAAGGGATACACCCTTTATAATGTAGTATAGATATACATTAGTAGGACCCACATTTTTCAACCATTCAACATTTTTAACTTTCAACCAAAGGGATACACCCTTTATAATGTAATATAGATATAGATTAGTGGGACCCACATTTTTCAACCATTCAATATTTTCAACTTTCAACCAAAGTGATACACCCTTTATAATGTAGTATAGATATAGATTAGTGGGACCCATATTTTTCAACTATTCAACATTTTCAACTTTCAACCAAAGGGATACACCATTTATAATATAGTATAGATATATATTAGTGGGACCCACATTTTTCAACCATTCAACATTTTTAACTTTCAACCAAAGGGATACACCCTTTATAATATAGTATAGATATAGATATATATTAGTGGGACCCACATTTTTCAACCATTCAACATTTTCAACTTTCAACCAAAGGGATACACCCTTTATAATGTAGTATAGATATAGATTAGTGGGACCCATATTTTTCAACCATTCAACATTTTCAACTTTCAACCAAAGGGATACACCCTTTATAATGTAGTATAGATATAGATTAGTCGGACCCACATTTTTCAACCATTCAACATTTTCAACTTTCAACCAAAGTGATACACCCTTTATAATGTAGTATAGATATAAATTAGTGGGACCCATATTTTTCAACTATTCAACATTTTTAACTTTCAACCAAAGGGATACACCCTTTATAATGTAGTATAGATATAAATAAGTGGGACCCACATTTTTCAACCATTCAACATTTTTAACTTTCAACCAAAAGGATACACCCTTTATAATGTAACTAGACGAGTACCCACGCATAGCGGCGGAATTGGTTAGTGATAGATAATTAATAATATCTTTTATCGTGGTAAGACCGAATTGTAATCCCAAAGTGTCGTAACAGACGATAATTCAAAGTTAAATAAAATCTCAAATAAACATATATCAAACAACATATGAAAAACATTTAGTAAAACTGAAATTGAAGTATTATATCGTTTATAAGATAAAATCGAACAACGGACGTTACTTGTCGCATAAAATTTTCTGGTACACGATATATGTGGTGTAAACTCCCCCTTCATTTATAAGATATATGTGGTGTAATATCTTGGTAGTTGAACGGCATATCCTCTAGACAATGTAACATAAAAGTGGCCCTGCAAGATAACATAGTCGAGAAAATAGACACTCACATTTAGAATGGTTTTCCCTGAGTTTTATTGATACTCATCGCAAATCAAAGGCGCAACGGGAGTTGTGGTCTCTTTAACTTGAAAGAGATCTATGTGGTCTTTAGGTGGAGCAAAAGGAATTTTTGGCAAAATCACTCTAACTTTAGTGTGTTACTTGACAACAATTTCAACATTAATGACATTAAATCTTTGTATATATATAAATATGAAGAAAAAAATAAGTTTCCTTTATAAATGATAACGGACTAACATCAGAATTGGCATTTAAACTCAGTTTTAATATTTGCAACAATTTTGCAAATTTCTCCTTCTATTATAAACATAGAACTCAAAACAGTTCAAACCTTGGTTATGGTTCTGTGATGTGGCCTGTAAGTCGAAGTATGTTAATGTTTCCTTTTTGTCTTGGTAAGACCCCATAATAGCTGCATGAATATCAATGCAAGCCATCATATAAACCAAACACTTTTATTCTATTTCATGCAGGATTATCTATGACGATGAAGGTGGCTTTTTCTTCTTGTCCGTTGCTAGAAACATCCATAGCCTAAAAAATACACATCATTTGCAATTTTATTCTCATAACAGAAAATGTAAACAAGCATCACAATACACGTCATTTGCTTGTGACCAATATTATCATTGGTCAAATTTGAACAGGTCCTGTCAATCCGCAAAAAAATAGTTGATTATGATTTAAAACTATACTTCAATGGGAATTAAACTTTAGGTAACTTTTAGCTAGCATATCCCGCCCAACCATACCCTACAATTGTCTGTTTACTGACATTACCTATAAAGATTCACAACTAATATTGTGCTTAATAATTATCTAACTGGTATATTTATATGTTTCTTCCTAGTTTGAGATAAGAGGTGTAAAAAAGTGGGTCAAACAAGCCGTGTAACTCTGGTTAATATCTTGTGCGGGTTAAAATGGGTTGAGACAGGTTGGGTACGTCCCAAACACTGTAGCCCTTACACACACTGTCTAAAAGCGATACTTTGATAATCTCTCTAAAGTATACCGATCAGTATTCTACATCTCAGCAAGTACATTGAATACTTTGCACCAGAAAGATATGTAAGAAACTAACTCTCTCTAATTATTACCGATCATATAAACTCGAAATCATGAAACGTGAATAGATAAGTAACATACCAAAACTTAAGGTCCACAAGCAGTAGATAACATACTATAATATTGATTCCTGTTTGGTTACTTGCCACACATCTATAACACTTCATCCAAAGTGAAATAGTATTAAATAACAATAACAATAAGTATGATAAAATTAACAAAAAAACTTACAGTGTTGTTTACATGAGGATATACTTCTTACTCGCTATAATTGACCTAAAAACTGATCATATAATGTACAGCTCAATAACCATAATTAGTTTATACAATGATAGATAAATGAATTACAATTGTCACTCATATAGTATCAAATTAGAAAAGATATAAAAACATAATTTGGGAACATAAAATATACCTCAATTTATCCAGTGAAAACTTAGTAAGAAGAACATGCATAAAAATCATTATGAATACATACAAGACACATGTACAATAGATGAAGAAAGTTACCAAAAACATCATCTTCATATCAGGTATCCATCTCCGACACTTCTTCTTGTCCACTATTGACAAAAACACTGCCACTTCTGTCATGAAAACAAACACTTAGAACAATAAACTCAAATCATAAGCAAGTCTGATTAAGTTAATAAAAGAATACATACATGATGACATATTACCACAAAATTTATCCCTCTGTATATCCACCATACATATATATGATGAAAACAACCTAGAAAAAGAAGATGCAGATTAAGAGCCGGTCACATCCAGTTTTTTGTTACAATTTATAAGATTTCATTTAGAGGATGTGAATCTTTAAAATTAAAAGTATTAGTTATGTAAGGAATGAATTGATTGTGGAATTAAAATGGATTATTGACTTGCTCTAGTAAAGGTTATACTGATTTAAAACTTCCTATGCATTTCTTAAAATAAATTGTCCAGCAACACATTTAAATGATATGCGTTTTGACTTTAACATTCATTTCAATATTTCCAAAATTACTTTCTACAATAGTTGAAACGTATACCAGTTTTCAACATTTCCTTTATTATTCATTTTTTCAACAATTCCTTATTTAGAGAATTTTCAACATTCAAGTTTTGGGGGTATTCTCTTTATATGTAGTAGAGATATAGATATAGATTAGTAGGACCCACATTTTTCAACCATTCAACATTTTCAACTTTCAACCAAAGTGATACACCCTTTATAATGTAGTATAGATATAGATTAGTGGGACCCACATTTTTCAACCATTCAATATTTTCAACTTTCAACCAAAGTGATACACCCTTTATAATGTAGTATAGATATAGATTAGTGGGACCCACATTTTTCAAACATTCAACATTTTCAACTTTCAACCAAATGAATACACCCTTTATAATATAGTATAGATAAAGATTAGTAGGACCCACATTTTTTAACCATTCAACATTTTCAACTTTCAACCAAATGGATACACCCTTTATAATGTCGTATAGATATAGATTAGTGGGACCCACATTTTTCAACCATTCAACATTTTCAACTTTCAACCAAAGGGGTACACCCTTTATAATGTAGTATAGATTAGTCCATTTATACTTTTAATACCAGGCCTATAATCATATGTTGGGCCCAAGTGGGTTAAGCCCATGACTAAGTCCATTAGTGTTTAGCCAAACTAGTTGGGTTAATGGTCCAATAAGGCTACTTTGGCCCGTTAATGTCCATAGGTTATAAAGCTCGGTTTTATCGGTTTTTACTTGTCAAATGTATTTAAATATCAGTAGATGAGTTATAAAAAGTTTACATTGGACGGGTCCGACCTTCTAAGTTTTATTTGACGAAAACATTAATCTTTCGGTTTTTTCCGAAAAGACGTAAAACTTATATACATAGTTTTATAACTTAGAAAACATATCAATTTGTACTTTTATAAAAATGTCATACTTATTTATCAAATTATACAACTTATTTATATAAGTATTATCATAAGTTAGTGGGTTTTGCATATGTATTTATAATAGTATTACTTGAGTGCTTATTTAATAATATATACTTTTATTTCCAAATCTGATTATCAAACTCACTTTCACCATTTTTGCCATTTCTTGAGTTCTACAAGGAGATAGAAGCTCAAACTTGGGCAGCACAAACTACATAACATGTGCTACAATTAACTCCTTTTTAGCTACTGCTCAATCATCCTCTAAGTTTCCCTAATAATTCGTTCAAAACAGACTATACAGATTTGAACCACCACATATGTAAAAATCATATATCTTACTGTATATTCAATAATCAAAGTCATTTTACCAACTTATAATATGGTTACTTACTGTTTTATACAGCCTATAATTTTAACCATGATTTTAACATCTTTACATGTAGATTTTAGTCTTTTTAACCAAATTTATCAACACAAGATCCCCACATAATACTTTGATCATCATTCATCATCATATAAATATACATTTAAAAAGAAAATACATGAGTACTTTTGCAAAAATAAAAAGATGATAGGAAGAAACAATCTCTATACCACTCAATAAGATGAAAGATTGAGATTTTTGGATGAATAAGACTTAGTTTTTGGTAACCAATCTTATGAAATATCAATACCACTTCTAGGATCACCAAGAATATGTAGACTCCTTGAGAAATCAGCCCTTGATCTTCATGAAATGTCCTTTCTAGTTGTTAAGATCACCTCTAATCAACAAGTCTTGTATAGGTTTTCATCTTGTGCAAGTTTAACACAAGATTCATTGTAGAATTTTTGATCAAATGGGATGTTTAGTGGTGTGGTGGACGGCACAAAGGAGGGTAGGGAGAGTTTGTGTGAGTTGTTGCATGTAAAATAAGAGAATGGTTTTGTGGTAGCTAGTTTTATAGTGGTAAATGGTTTTGGTCCAATGAGAGGACATGTCTCCTTTAAATGCATGTTAGCTTGCCACCAAAGGGTGGTATGGCTAAGTCTTGCCGCCACATGTATGGGGGTGGGCAAGTTTAAACTTGTCTCATCCCCATTAATTTACGGGTACTCCTTGATTCTAGTTTCCTCGATTTGCGTGCCCTCGGGTCGTTTACGAAAGATGTTTTTATAAATTATGAATCAACGGCACAAAACGAATCTAATAAAAATTGTCTCATCAAAAACGGAGTTCAAAAACGTAAATACGTAAACCTAGGGTTTCCGGTTTAGTCGTAAAAGATGCTAAATTATGCACGTAAAATCCTAATTTCATCCCGTAAATTTGTGAGTTTATGAACCAACACAAATTAAAATTCCAAAATAATATTCAAGAATAAATTCATTTTCCTGAAATGTCGGACTGTCACAAAAATAGTGTATGTAAACGTAAGCACGTAACGTAGAGTTCTTCGGTTTTTGACGTAGTAGATGCTACTTTAAGACGTAAACCCTTATTTCTTCCCAAAAGTGAGTGAGTTCATAATATAACATTAAAATAATGATTAAAAATAATACTTGAAAATAAAATATCGACCATAAATTGACGGATTGTTACAACAGTTACCCCTAAAGAGGATCTTTGTCCTCAAAGATCGAGTTATCTTACTACTTGCTTCTCATAGAATCAAGACATGTAGGCATTTCCTCCACATTCAGTCTTTTCTCACAAGTGTAATTCATTACAATACGCGAGTTTCATCAAACATAACTACGGGAATACGATCAGGCTTAAGTTGGCTTACTTTCTCTATCCATGATGTTCACGGGTTTTTGATGTATGCAACTTTGCGCAGATCCAAACTTCATTAAGGAATAATCAGATTTTCACTTGATAGACATTTTATCAAGTTCGATATACGAACATAATTTATGCAGCCCTTGAAGTCCTAGGGTAGATCTAGCTTATATGCCTCTCAAACCAAATCTTTACATTATCTCGATGGTCTCATCCAACAGGGACTTAGATTCCCACGATCTTTTAGATAATCCTTTCATCTTTCCTTGATGAGAAATTCTCGGCATAGCTTTGCTACCCATCCTTCACTTCAAGATCTACATTTCATATTCACATAACCTCTTTCCCAGTACTGGCAGTTAACAATCAGATCTTAATTTCAACAATCATTTCAGGTCTCGCGGGTCGGGTATTTTGTAAGGTTAGCTTTGTCATCATAGGCAACCTTAAACCTAAAAGACATGTCAACTCATAATTGGTGTATGTCGGGTATCTCATCCCAACTCTCACCTACAGGTGCTCTTTATATAGATCCTCACAATATTCGATCTCGATCCTAATATGCTAATTATCGGTGATGATCTCTCCAAAGGAAAACGATTATCACGTTCATTACCAAAGGTCAATCATTCAAACATAAAACAAGACTTATAGTGTTTGTATCGTTACTGTACCCTGTCCCTTCGATTGTGGTAGTAAACAGTACTCTCATCAAGATTCGTTCCCAATGACTTCTGAGGAAATCTCTAGAAATTTGATGTGAAGCGAGGATCTTGATAGAGCTGATTGATACAGGCACACTATGTTTACACAATCTTTTTAAATATAAAAGAGTCAATTTGTCCATAGAGAATCTATCATTAACGGGAATGATATTAGCAGATTTGGTCAGTCTGTTGACGATGACCCAAATCGAATCAAAATCAGATGATGACCTTGTAAATTTTTTGATAAGAATCCCTGGTGGTTCTATCTCACTTCCAAACAATAATTATAAGCTATAGAAGCAATCCTTATGGATTTTTGATGTTCAGCCTTTACCTTCGCAAAAGTTAGATGTTTACCAACGTATGAGACGATGTCTGCCTTCATAATTGGCCATCAGTACAACTTCTTCAGATAAGATACATTTAATCAGAATTGGCATGAATAGGATACTTAAACTTACGAGATTCCAACATAACTAAATCCCACAATCCTCCATATTTAGGCAACCACAAGCGGCCTTTTAGACATTTAACGCCATCAACTCTCATTTCTAATGGTTCACATTAGCCGCGAACCTCTTTTATTATCTATATTATCCTTCTTACTAGCATCAGTTATTTCTAAATTGTTTGGGTAAATTACTCTACACGGTCATTACTAGAGAACACATTCTAATTGATTCTTTATTCTTTCTATATAATGTGTCAGTATCTACATTCACCTTCCCTGATGAAATAATTATCATGACCACAATTCACTCAAAAATTCCTTGTTCATATTTTCTAAGTTTTAGTTTCGTCTCAACTATTATCTTTATTAGTTTTGCTCAATCCGACGTTTATTAGTAATTGAATAATAAATATTTAATTTTATGAAACGTAAACGTAAAAAGTTTTAAATTTCTCAGTTTGTCCAATTATAGAAAAATGTTCAAAATAAATTTGAATTTAATTAACACGATTTTTGTTGATTTATCAAGAATAATTAATAAGATTTGTAAATGATCGCGAAATCTTTGTTTATACTTCGGTCAAAATTTTCTTAGTTAAAAAGCAAAAAAATTGTCGTTTCAAATTCCAAGTCATGGTTTAAATGTTTTTGTAACACCCCCAAAATTATACAACTCAATACAGCGGAAGACTCGTTGGTGTTACGGGATAGCACATTACTCACATCATAGACAACGCATAAAAATCGCGTCGTTTAATAATAAATCATTTCCATTCATAAACATCAAAGTTACATCGGTCCCAAGTCATATTATTTCTTACAAAGTTTTTACAAAGTATTTGAATGGAAAATATTGTTTAAGTGCTGGACATGAATTCTTGTTGTCTTCCCGAGAATTACCTTCAAGTACCTGAGACAAAACATGTTAAAAGAAAAGGTCAGCGATAACGCCGAGTGAATTCATAGAGTTTAATTAACCATAAATATAATATCGGTATAAAATTATTACCGAAAATCATTTTGTACAAATAATTTTAATAGGCCATAAAATAGCCAAAGTCATTTTATACAAATCCTTATCGAAAATCATAATATAGGCGTTTGCCTTAAAAATCATAATATAGGCGTTTGCCTTAAAAATCATTATACGAGTCATTGTCGTAAAACATCACACAATACGTCTTATGACGTTGTATAAAGTCAAATAAAAACCGTTATATGAATATGGTTATGAAAACCAAAACACAAACATAATATCAATAGTATGACCCTGTATTGCTAGTCAGGCAATACATCGTAATTCGGAGCGTCTGTTAGTATTTCGTTAATTTTGGATTATTATAAGCCGCATGACATTGTTACCTTACTAAACCAACAACGGGTAGCTAACCCGATACCAATTTTGCGCATCTAAAGTAGCGTGTCGTCACAAAGGTCACGCTATGGAAATCTTCTCATACATAAATTCGCTTACCAATCAATGTGGCACGACGGGGATCAACCGTCAAGGCGCGAACTGGGGTGATCGTCCCCAAATAGTACTATTATATGCATAAGCGTCTACCAGCTCCCGGTAGTTCACAATTCATGCTAATGGGACTTTTAGTGACATAACCTAACTTTAATAATCCATTTAATTTCATCTATCGGGTCCTTTAATCATTTATCGGGTCATACAATCGGGTCGTTCAATCATTCGGGTCCAAATCAATAAACAAACAATCGGGACAAACGGTGTCCTAATTTATAAAAACTAGCATGTTATCTCCCTCGCGGGTTTATAAAACATTTATAAAACATTTAAAAGAGTGCGAGGCTATGAACTCACGTTGATGTGGGAAGGCGGGTTATCGGCAATTCGGACGTACGGCACGTGCTTCAATCACGAAAACCTAGACAAATAATACTCGGTCTTAGACTCATGTCCAATGACTTTAAAAATAACATTTATGTATACATATGATGATTATATATATATGATGATCAAGTGGGTTTACATATCCTCATTTACTCATTTTTGTGTTATGTGTCGATAACTTTTATACTAGTTTTCTCGTTTTACCTATTTACGTGTTTTTAGGTTCAATAAGCCTACTATAAGTTCTTAACTTGTATTAACCCTTGTTATACTTATATCATCAGTATCTACACTCTACAAGTTGGGCCTAAATGGGTTAAGCCCAATAATAAGTTTATAAGTCTTTTAGTCCATTTTTGTTGTATTATTAGTCCAATAACGTTAATTTAGTCCGTTAACGTCCGTATGTCCTATGGTTCGGGTCTTATCGGTTTTTACTTGTTATACATGTTTATATATCAGTATATGTGTTTATAAAAGTTTACATCATGACGGGTCCAACCATCTAAGTTTTATTTAACAAAAACGTTAATTTTACGGCGATAGCTGAAAAAGTCGTAAAAATCATGTTTATAGTTTTTATATCCTATAAAACATAACAAGTTACCATTTTTATAAAATGTCCACTTATTTATCATTGTACATATTTTTATAAATAAAATTCATGAGTTAGTGGGTTTTAATTATAATTTATACTATTAAAATTTGAGTGCTTATATAATAGTATTATTCTTTATTTTCCAAAAATCTGATTTTTATCTTCACTTTCACCAAAACTGCCATATCTTGAGTTCTACATGGAGATAGAAGCTCAAATTTTTATCACATAAACTACATGATATGTGATACATTTAACTCTACTATAGATACTGTTGAATCATCTTCTAAGTATTTTCTAAAAATCGTCCAAAACAGTGAACTCAGATTTGTATCTTAAACTTGTTTTGATCATATCTCACTCATTACAATGATTCCATTGCATGGGCAACTCTCACATGTGTACAAGACATATAGCTTACTGTAAATGGATTCTAATTCATCATTTTATCAGTCCATGACCTGTTTCTTTACTTTTTTATACAGCCATCACTTTTAAGCAAGATTTTAGCCTTGTTCTTTATAGTTTTTCACCTTTTTAATCATGTTTATCAACACCAAATCCCCACATAACATTTTTATCATCATATAATCATTATATACATATACAATAGGAAATAAAATACATGATTACATAGTAAAAATAACAAGAGGATGAGGAGGACAATCTTTATACCACCAAGTTGATGTAGGTTATGAGTTTGACATGGATTTGGATGGAGAAACTTGTGCATAGCCAAGACCATCTTCAAGACCACCAATCTTCATGTACTGCTTGTGGAAAATCAGCCCTAAGACATCATAAAAAAACTCCTCCTTAGATGTTATAAGGACCACCAATCAATAGGGTTTCAAAAGGGCTTCAACATATGCAAGAATAACATAGGATTTCATGGTTGGTTTTTGATCAAATGGTGTTTGTGAGAGAGATATGGGACGGCATCAATGGAGGAGGAAGAGAGAATTTTGAGTGGTATTGCATGGTGAAAATGAGAGAAATAGTAAATGGCAAGTGGTTTTGAGTGATGTAGCTTACATTGTAAGCTTACAAGTTACATGTGTTGTAACTAGTAAGCATAAGATGACACCTCATGGTGTTAGCTTCTTTAGGCCGGTTTTGGAGTGGGGGTGGGACAAGTGTCCCACTTGTCTCATCCCTATTTATTTACGGGTATTCCTCGATTCTAGTTTCCTCGATTTGCGTGCCCTCGGGTCGTTTTACGAAAAACGTTTTTATAAATTATGAATCAACGTCACAAAACGAATCCAATAAAAATTGTCTCATCAAAAACGGAGTTCGAAAACGTAAATACGTAATCCTAGGGTTTCCGGTTTAGTCGTAAAGGACGTTAAAATAAAATCGTAAGTCCTAATCTCTTCTCGTAAATTTGTGAGTTTATGAACCAACACAAATTTAAAACTCCAAAATAATATTCACGAATAAATTTATTTTCTGAAATGCCGGACTGTCACCAAAGACGGTGTATGTAAACGTAAGCACGTAACGTAGAATCCTCCGGTTTAGACGTAGTCGATGCTACTCCAAGACGTAAATCCAAATTACTTCCCAAAAATAAGTGAGTTCATATTGTAACATTAAAATAATATTTTCAAATAAATATTGAGAATAAAATATCAGTCGTAAATTGACGGATTGTCACAGCATTTACCCCTAAACAGGATCTTTGTCCTCAAAAATCATCTTACCTTACAAATCGCTTCTAATAGAGTTAAAGCCATGTGGGTATTTCCTCCACATTCGGTCTTTTCTCACAAGTGTAATTCATTACAATACGCGAGTTTCATCAAACATAACTACGGGAATAAGATCAGGCTAAATGTTGACTTACTTTCTCTATCCATGACGTTCACGGGTTTCTGATGAATGCAACTTTTCGCCGATCTAAGCTTTACTAAGAACAATCAGATTTTCACTTGATAGGTATTCCATCAAGTTCGATTTACGAAACATAATTTACGCAGCTTTTGAAGTCCTAGGGTAGATCCAGCTTATATGCCTTTCAAACCAATCCTTTACATCATCTCAAGGGTCCCATACAACGGGGACTTATATCCCATGATTTATCAGATCATGAATTCATTTTTTCCAAGTTTAAAAATTGTGGCATAACTTCGCTACCCATTTGGCACTTCAAGATCTACATTTCATATTCACATAACCTCCTGCCCACTATCGGCAGTCAATAATCAAATCCTAATTTCAACAATCATTTCAGATCTCGCGGGTCGGGTATTTTGTAAGGTTAGGTTCGCCATCATAGGAAACCTTAAACCTAAAAGACATGTCCAACACACAATGGGTGTATGTCGGGTGTCTTCATCTCAACTCCTGCTTACAGATGCTCTAATATAGATCCTAACAAGATTAGATCTCGATCCTAATACGATAATTATCAAGGATAATCTCTTCCAAAGGAAAACGATTATACGGTCTATTACCAAAGGTCAATCATTCAAACATAAAACAGCACTTATATTACATTGTATCGTTACTTTACCTCGTCCCTTCGATTTGGGGTGGTACATAGTACTCTCATCAAGGTTCGTTCTCAATGATTTCTGAGCAAATCTCTAGAAATTCGATGCGAAGCGAGGATCTTGATAAAGATGTTCGATACAGGCACACTATGTTTACACAACTCTTTTGCATTTATCATTAACGGGAATGATATTAGCAGATTTGGTCAGTCTGTCGACGTTGACCCAAATCGAATCAAATTCAGATGATGACCTTTGCAATAGCTAGACGTTTACTAATGTATGAGGCGATGTCTGCCTTCATAATTCGTCATCAGTACAACTTCTTCAGACAAAGATACTTTTAGTCAAAAATGACATACATATAATACTTATACTTACAAATTTCAACATAACTATATCTCACAATCTCCATATTTAGGCAACCACAAGTGGCCTTTAAAACATTTAACACTATCGGCTTCTCAATTTTTAATGGTTCACATTAGCCGCGAACCTCTTTTATAATCTACATTATCCTTTTTACAAACATTGTTTATTTTTATATCGTTCGGCACTTTATTTTGCACCTTCATTATTAAGGAACATGTCCTAACTGGTTCTTTATCTTTTCTACATAATGCGTCGGTATTTATATTCATTTCTCATGATGTTATAATTATCATGTTCACAATTTACTCAGATATTCTTTCTATATTATGCGTCAGTAATTACGTTCACCTTCCTGATGAAATAAATATCATAACCGTATTTATTCAAAATTTCTTTCTTCATATTTTCTAAGTTTTGGTTTCGTCTCATCTATCATTTTTATCCGTTTTACTCAATCCGTCGTCTAAAGCGTCGATAATTATCATAATTAATTAAATAATTATTAGTTAATTTTTATGAAGCGTAAAAGTTTTAAATTTCTTAGTTCGACCAATTAATAAAATGTTCAAAAATAAATTTGAGTTTAATTAACAAGATTTTTGGTTGATTTATCGAAAATAATTAATAAGATTCGTAAATGTTTGAAAAATCTTTGTTTATACTTTGGTCAAAATTTCCTTAGTTTGAAAAGCGTAAATTATCGTTTCAAATTTCAAGTCATGTTTTAAATGGTTTCCTCAATCCTTCTTAAGTTGTCTTGAGGTACACAAAAACATTGACTCCTAAACAGGAGTTTAGTTAAATGTTTTGGTTATAAGGGAATAATCCCTTAAAAATCCCTTGTTAAAACATTTTTCAAAACATATTTGCACATTCTTTTTGGTAAAAATCCAAAGTCTTAAAAGGGCTCTTAATTTTTGAAGAGTCTATATGCATACATCTTACCATTATTAATCCAACGGTCATTTTATGTAAAGGATTAAGTTTTAAGTCTTATGTTAAATATTTAAGATACATGTTTTCATTGTTTGGCCAATTCAGGGCAATCTTATAAGTAATTATTAACTCATTCTTATTCTTATAAACAAATAAATGATCCTTAATGATCACAAGCATAAATTTATTAAATTACAGCCTACACACGTGATTCACCAAATTTATGAATGCTACGTGTGCATTGGTCAATCGAAACGACATCACGTGAAACTCATAATGTTCATTACAAGTTCTGGATGTAGTGATTGGAATAAATAATCTTCTTCGCAGATGCGATGTTGATGATAACCATGCCGTGGATCAAATCTTTAAAACATACACTAGAACCTTGTATATGATCGAACAAATCTTCCATTTCGAGTTATGGATATCGTTTTCGATTGTCAATTTACTCAGTTCACAGTAATCTATAAATATAAGGAATGATAACACCATAGCTCTTCAGGATGACAGGCTTGGTATAATAAAATCTTTCTCCGACAACTCTCTCAGTTGTACGGTAATTCCTTTAATTTAGATGGTGCTGACGTACAGTGCACAAGCCATAGGGGCAGCACCGGGAATATAATTAATACCAAATTCAACTTGCCTTAATGGCGAAAGTCTAGGTAATTCACCAATAAATACTTGCTAAAGTTTCAGATAACAGAAACATCTTTTAATGAATTCATATTAGGTTCTTTCTAGATTATAACATCTATGACTAATTCACAACCAATCACAATATAATTTCAAGTCTAAATACAGGACATCGTCATCCACCAAGAATTATTTAGATCACTTTTGATAATCAACATCTTATCTTTTAGGGAAATTCTACTCGAGTTCCCATCAATTAAGACAATGTCGTCATGTCATAATCAATCAATCCATTCTACGGGCACTATCAACTTTTTCAGTTTTATTGCCGTCGATAAGATGTGAACTTCTCAAAAGATTAATAATAATTCATAATCCTTCACAAATTCAAGGATATATGGAGACACAACCAACTTTTAAAAGAGTAAGGTCAACGCATAATCTGTGCGAGAGAATTTCAAATCAGATACAGATGAAAATACTTAATAAATATGAATATATCCCATGTTTTCATGATTCGAGTACGCATTCGAAAGCTCCTCGGGTCGTTACCCAGGTCATTCAAATGAAATCAAATCAAGAGAAATGATAAGAAAATCGATACATCTAGTCGGGTATCAACACTCGGTAATCATATATTTTTCCTAAGAATCTCACTACGAGAGAATTGGACAAGAAAGAATTGTCAATTTTCAAATAAGACAATTTCCACAGATGAGTAAACTTGACTCAGAAGAATAGATGCTACAGGCACATATGTAGGTGTTCCTAACATTATGTCCTTATTTTTCACTTCTTGCAGATCTCATAAAATTTAATCTTTCACAACCTTTAAAGAGAATCTAGTGTTTATTCATTAGTTTTATGGTGACTACTAATCAGTGTTGCATATTCCATTCCAAATTGTATGTAGGCGCGCAACTATATACAATTTCAAGACTAACGATGCAATACTCAGTTCGTCAAAAAAAAAATTTTTATCATGTTTATAATAAAAACATTTTCATGCTTAATTCTTAAATAAGAATCAAAAATAAATTTACAAAGATTTTCTTTGTTATGGAAATAATTAGGTTTCCAAATCGTCTCTTAAACAACTTCATTTTGATATCAGTCACTTATAAATCTCACTTTGAATAATCCTTATTGTGATGAAAATTAAATTTTCTCAAAGGATACCGTTTTAACTTTATAAAAATAACGTGTGATCTGCAAAAGAGTGATGAAGAGTTGTTCACCGAGAACTAACTACAATATGATAGGGAATGAGCTTAGCCAAATAGTCATGAGGTTCGTGACCTCAATGGCACTCAAGAATACAAAGAGAATAATCCACAACGTAACTCAAATCAAGATGAGTACTCGTTCAATGGTTGTATCACTAATGCGAACATTAGAATGAAGCAATAAAAGATAGATAACATCGATACATGTAGGATTTAGCAATCAAAGGTAGTCTTTTCATTAATCACAAACAAGTCAAAATTGTACCGTAACACATTACGTGTCACTATGTCATACAATTCTCAGAACTCATCCTACCAACTGATATCTCAGTTAAGTTAGGGATTATTTTTAAAATATACCACAATGAATACTAATCTACAATAGTCATTAGGTGTTCCACATGTCCCAGAAGATCCATCGGTCTCAATTCAGAAGAAGATTTCTTCAATTTATTTCTTGGACACTGGGCATCCTCGTTAGTGGACAATGGCCTAGGAACAACACTTAACACGAATCAACAATCAATTAAAACCTTATAATTCAATCACAAAACTTAACGACTTCTATTAATAACCTCATATTCCATATGGGTTAAGTTTCACTTTATTCAAGTTTCAACCAATCTTATACTCAAGTCGATATCCTACTTCATTCTCCAATACTTTCAATCTTATTCTTCGGCCTTGTAAAGGCAATACAATCTCAATATAAATCAATACTTAATTTCCAATCCTATTAGCTCTTACAACAACAATTATCAAATGAGTCACTAGTATGAAATGACTTGATCATTCAACTAGACTTCTCGGAAAGGTATTAGTGGCATGAGGCTTTTGGGTAATGGTTCCAATGACAGCCTCAAGTGCAACATTCACCCTTTCGATTTCAATTTAAGAATTGGATGACAACGAATCAGATGACATCTTTCTAGGTGGTAATGTTTTGTCAAACTCCACTCTATAAGAAAAGATCGTCATAACATCGATATCAGATTTAATCTCGCCAATCCTTTTCAATATCGCAATCAACTAATATCTACATTTCTACGAATATCAACCATTTGTTGGGATCATAAATATCCACAACTTGGTTTAGATCTAGGATAGCTAGAATTCCTACGAGAATAGCTTCGATTAATTTACTAGGGGATTTAGGGTTTCTTGTGACAATCTACGTCGTATAAATACCTCGTATAAAAATCAAAATAATCATCAAACAATCATGTAATAAAATTACATCATATGTATATATATAATCCAAGTTATATATATATTTAAATAACACTTCTCAGTCTGGCCTTGTCGGTAACTCGGGAATTCTTCGGCACCGTTATAGTCAAAAGATTTTTAGACATTTTTAGAAAAATGTTTATAGTTAAAAGATTTTGAAAAGTTTTATTCAAAACCTTGGTTTTAAAAATCTTTCGTTCTCTATAACGAGAGCTCTGATGCCAAACTGTAACACCCCCAAATTTATACAACTCAATACAGCGGAAGACTCGTTGGTGTTACGGGATAGCACATTACTCACATCATAAACAACGCATAAAAATCGCGTCGTTTAATAATAAATCATTTCCATTCATAAACATCAAAGTTACATCGGTCCCAAGTCATATTATTTCTTACAAAGTTTTTACAAAGTATTTGAATGGAAAATATTGTTTAAGTACGGGCCATGAATTCTTGTTGTCTTCCCGAGAATTACCTCCAAGTACCTGAGACAAAACATGTTAAAAGAAAAGGTCAGCGATAACGCCGAGTGAATTCATAGAGTTTAATAAACCATCAATATAATATCGGTATAAAATTATTACCGAAAATCATTTTGTACAAATCATTTTAATAGGCCATAAAATAGCCAAAGTCATTTTATACAAATCCTTATCGAAAATCATAATATAGGCGTTTGCCTTAAAAATCATAATATAGGCGTTTGCCTTAAAAATCATAATATAGGCGTTTGCCTTAAAAATCAATATACGAGTCATTGTCGTAAAACATCACACAATACGTCTTATGACGTTGTATAAAGTCAAATAAAAACCGTTATATGAATATGGTTATGAAAACCAAAACACAAACATAATATCAATAGTATGACCCTGTATTGCTAGTCAGGCAATACATCGTAATTCGGAGCGTCTGTTAGTATTTCGTTAATTTTGGATTATTATAAGCCGCATGACATTGTTACCTTACTAAACCAACAACGGGTAGCTAACCCGATACCAATTTTGCCCATCTAAAGTAGCGTGTCGTCACAAAGGTCACGCTATGGAAATCTTCTCATACATAAATTCGCTTACCAATCAATGTGGCACGACGGGGATCAACCGTCAAGGCGCGAACTGGGGTGATCGTCCCCAAATAGTACTATTATATGCATAAGCGTCTACCAGCTCCCGGTAGTTCACAATTCATGCTAATGGGACTTTTAGTGACATAACCTAACTTTAATAATCCATTTAATTTCATCTATCGGGTCCTTTAATCATTTATCGGGTCATACAATCGGGTCGTTCAATCATTCGGGTCCAAATCAATAAACAAACAATCGGGACAAACGGTGTCCTAATTTATAAAAACTAACATGTTATCTCCCTCGCGGGTTTATAAAACATTTATAAAACATTTAAAAGAGTGCGAGGCTATGAACTCACGTTGATGTGGGAAGGCGGGTTATCGGCAATTCGGACGTACGGCACGTGCTTCAATCACGGAAACCTAGACAAATAATACTCGGTCTTAGGCTCATGTCCAATGAATTTAAAAATAACATTTATGTATACATATGATGATTATATATATATGATGATCAAGTGGGTTTACATATCCTCATTTACTCATTTTTGTGTTATGTGTCGATAACTTTTATACTAGTTTTCTCGTTTTACCTATTTACGTGTTTTTAGGTTCAATAAGCCTACTATAAGTTCTTAACTTGTATTAATCCTTGTTATACTTATATCATCAGTATCTACACTCTACAAGTTGGGCCTAAATGGGTTAAGCCCAATAATAAGTTTATAAGTGTTTTAGTCCATATTTGTTGTATTATTAGTCCAATAACGTTAATTTAGTCCGTTAACGTCCGTATGTCCTATGGTTCGGGTCTTATCGGTTTTTACTTGTTATACATGTTTATATATCAGTATATGTGTTTATAAAAGTTCACATTAGACGGGTCCAACCATCTATGTTTTATTTAACAAAAACGTTAATTTTACGGCGATAGCCGAAAAAGTCGTAAAAATCATGTTTATAGTTTTTATATCTTATAAAACATAACAAGTTACCATTTTTATAAAATGTCCACTTATTTATCATTGTACATATTTTTATAAATAAAATTCATGAGTTAGTGGGTTTTAATTATAATTTATACTATTAAAATTTGAGTGCTTATATAATAGTATTATTCTTTAATTTCCAAAAATCTGATTTTTATCTTCACTTTCACCAAAACTGCCATATCTTGAGTTCTACATGGAGATAGAAGCTCAAATGTTTATCACATAAACTACATGATATGTGCTACATTTAACTCTTCTATAGCTACTGTTGAATCATTTTCTAAGTATTTTCTAAAAATCGTCCAAAATAGTGAACTCAGATTTGTATCTTAAACTTGTTTTGATCATATCTCACTCATTACAATGATTCCATTGCATGGGCAACTCTCACATGTGTACAAGACATATATCTTACTGTAAATGGATTCTAATTCATCATTTTATCAGTCCATGACCTGTTTCTTTACTGTTTTATACAGCCATCACTTTTAAGCAAGATTTTAGTCTTGTTCTTTATAGTTTTTCACCTTTTTAATCATGTTTATCAACACCAAATCCCCACATAACATTTTTATCATCATATAATCATCATATACAATAGGAAATAAAATACATGATTACATAGTAAAAATGACAAGAGGATGAGGAGGACAATCTTTATACCACCAAGTTGATGTAGGTTATGAGTTTGACATGGATTTGGATGGAGAAACTTGTGCATAGCCAAGACCATCTTCAAGACCACGAATCTTCATATACTGCTTGTGGAAAATCAGCCCTAAGAGATCATAAAAAACTCCTCCTTGGATGTTATAAGGACCACCAATCAATAGGGTTTCAAAAGGGCTTCAACATATGCAAGAATAACATAGGATTTCATGGTTGATTTTTGATCAAATAGTGTTTGTGAGAGAGATATGGGACGACATCAATGGAGGAGGAAGAGAGAATTTTGAGTGGTATTGCATGGTGAAAATGAGAGAAATGGTAAATGGCAAGTGGTTTTGAGTGATGTAGCTTACATTGTAAGCTTACAAGTTACATGTGTTGTAACTAGTAAGCATAAGATGACACCTCATGGTGTTAGCTTCTTTAGGCCGGTTTTGGAGTGGAGGTGGGACAAGTGTCCCACTTGTCTCATCCCCATTTATTTACGGGTACTCCTCGATTCTAGTTTCCTCGATTTGCGTGCCCTCGGGTCGTTTTACGAAAAACGTTTTTATAAATTATGAATCAACGTCACAAAACGAATCCAATAAAAACTGTCTCATCAAAAACGGAGTTCGAAAACGTAAATACGTAATCCTAGGGTTTCCGGTTTAGTCGTAAAGGACGTTAAAATAAAATCGTAAGTCCTAATCTCTTCTCGTAAATTTGTGAGTTTATGAACCAACACAAATTTAAAACTCCAAAATAATATTCACGAATAAATTTATTTTCTGAAATGTCGGACTGTCACCAAAGACGGTGTATGTAAACGTAAGCACGTAACGTAGAATCCTCCGGTTTAGACGTAGTCGATGCTACTCCAAGACGTAAATCCAAATTACTTCCCAAAAATAAGTGAGTTCATATTGTAACATTAAAATAATATTTTCAAATAAATATTGAGAATAAAATATCAGTCGTAAATTGACGGATTGTCACAGTTTTCCTCAATTCCTCTTAGGTTGTCTTGAGGTATACACAAACATTTACTCCTAAGGTAGTTTAGTTAAATGATCTGGGTATAAGGGAATGATACCTTAAAAATCCTTTGCTAAATATTTATCAAAACATTTTTGCATTTTCTTTTTTTTTGTATAAACCAAAGCCTTAAATGGCTCTAATCTTTGAAGAGTCAATATAGATTTCATTATCTATTAATCACACGGTCAAATAATGTAAAGGATTAAGCCTTTAATCACATGTTAAATACTCAAGGTACAGGTTTCCGTTGCTCGGCCAACGCAGGGCAGTTTACAAATGATTACTAACTCCTTCTTATTTTTAGAAACAAACAAATGGTCCTTAAGGATCACAATCATGAATTTATCAATTTTCAGCCTATACACGTGATTCACCAAATTTATGGTTGCTACATGTGCATTGGTCAATCCAAACGACATCACATGAAACTCATAATATTCATTACGAGTTGTGGATGTAGTGATTGGAACGGATAATCTCCTTCGCAGACGCCAAGTTGATGATAACCATGCCATGGATCAAATTATGAATATACGCTAGAACCTTTTAAATGATCGAACAAATCTGTCATCTTGGGTAGTGGATATAGATTTTGATCGTCAATTTACTCAGTTCACGGTAATTCTTTTGATTCAGATGGTGCTGATGTATAGTGTACATGCCACAGGTGCAGCACCAGGAATATAATCAATACAAAATTCAACTTTCCTTAATGGCGAAATTCTAGGTAATTCATCAGCAAATACCTCAGAAAGTTTCATAACAGAAACATCTTTTAATAAATTTACTTTAGGTTCTTTCTAGATTACAAGATCTATGACTAGTTCATAACCATTCATGGTATAATTTCATGCCTAAATGTAGGATATGGTCACCCATCGGGAATTATTCAGATCACTTTTGATAATCAACATCTTATCTTTTAGGCGAATTCTACTCTAGTTCCCATAATTTAAGACAATGTCGTCATGTCATAATCAATCAATCCATTCTACTGGCACTACCAACTTTCTAGTTTCATTACCGTTGATAAGATGTGAACTTCTCAAAAGACAAATAATAACTCATAACCCTCCACAAATTCAAGGATATATGTAGACATAGCTAACATTAAAAGATTAAGGTCAACGCATAATTTACGCGAGAGAGTTTCAAATCAGATACAGACGAAAACATTAACGAACATGGATATATCCCATGTTTTCATGATTTGAGTACGCATTCGAAAGATCCTCGGATCGCTACCCATGTCATTCAAATGAAATTTAATCAAAAGAAATGATAGGGACGTCGATGCGCCCAGTCAGGTATCAACACTCGGTAATTAGATACTTTTCCAGAGAATCTCACCACGAGAGAATTGAACAAGAAGGGGATATCAGTTGTCAATTAAGACAATATCCATTAGATGAGTAAATCCGATTCAGAAGAATAAATGGTACGGGCATATATGTAGGTGTCCCTAACAATATGTCCCTATTTTGCACTTCTTGTAGATCTCGTAAAAATTCAATCTTTCACAATTACAAAAATGTAATGTTTATTAACAATATTTATGGTGACTACTAATCAGCGTTTCATGGTCCCTTCCAAATTGTACGTAGGTGCGCAACTATATATAATTTTAGGATTAACGATGCAATGCTCAGTTCGTCAAAACTTTGTAATCATGTTTAAAATATATATATTTTCATGCTTAATTCTGAAATAAGAATCAAAATGAATTTACAGAGATGTTCTTTGTTATGGAAACAGTTAAGTTTTCCCAAGTGTTTCATAAACAACTTTATTTCGAGAACGATTACTCATAAACCTCACTTTGAATAATCCATATGGTGACGGAAATTCAATTTTTATCAAGGGATACTGTTTTAACTTTATAAAAACAAAGAGTGATCTACAAAAGAGTGATGAAAAGTTGTTCACCAAGAACTAACTACAATATGATAGGAAATGAGCTTAGCCAATTAATCATGAGGTTCGTGACCTCGATGGCACTAAGAAATACAAAGAGAAGAATCTACAACGTAACTTAATTCGAAATGAGACTTGTTCAATGGTTGCATCACTAATGCGAACATTAGAAAGAAGCAAGAAAAGATAGATAACATTGATACATGTAGAATTTAGCAATCAAAGATAGTCCTTTCATTAATCACAAACCAGTCAAAAATTGTACCGTAACACATTACGTGTCGCCATGTCATAAAATTCCAAGGACTCATCCTACCACTGATGTCTCAGTTAAGTTACGGATTTAAAATATACTACAATGGATACTAAACTACATGAGTCATTAGGTGTTCCACATGTCCTGAAAGATCCATCGGTCCCAATTTCAGAAGAAGATTTCTTTGATTTATTTCTTGGACACTAGGCACCTCGTCATTGGACAATGGTCTAGGAACAACCCTTAACACGAACCAACAATCATTTAAAACCTTATATTTCAATCACAGGACTCAATGACTTCCTCTTAACAATCTCATATTCCATACGAGTTATATTTTACTTTATTCAAGTTTCAATCAACTTATACTTAATGCGACATTCTACCTCATTTTCCGATACTTTCAACCTTATTCTTAGACCTTGAAAGGGTAATAAAAGCTCGATATGAGCAACACTCAATTTCCAATCCTATAGCTCTTACAACAATAGTTATCAAATGAGTCACTAGTATGAAATGACTGCCAGATTCAATTAGACTTCTCGGAAAGATACTAGTGGCATGAGGCTTTTGGGTAATGGTTCCAATGACAGCCTTAGGTGCAACGTTTACCTTTTCGATTTCAAATTTAAGAATTGGGTGACAACAAATCAGATGACACCTTTCCAGGTGGTAAGGTTTTGTCAAACTCCACTCTATAAGGAAAGATCGTCATGACATCGATATCAGATTTAATCTCGCCAATTCTTCTTCAAGATCAAAATCAACTAATACCAACATTTCTACGAATATCAGCCATTTTGTTGGGATCATAAACATCTACAACTTCGTTTAGATCTGGAATATCTAGAATTCCTACAGAAATAGCTTCGATTAATTTGCTAGGGGAGTTAGGGTTCCTTGTGACAATCTACGTCGTATAAATACCTCGTATAAGTAATAAAATAGTAATCAAACAATCATGTAATCAAATTACAACAGATATATATAATCCAAGTTATAAATATATTAAAATAACACTTCTCAGTCTGGCCTTGTCGGTAACTCGGGAATTCTTCGGCACCGTTATAGTGAAAAGATTTTTAAACATTTTATTCAAAATATTTATTTAAAGATATTTATGGTTAAAAGATTTTGAAATGTTTTATTCAAAATCTTGGTTGTAAAAATCTTTCGTTCTCTATAACGAGAGCTCTGGTACCAAACTGTAACACCCCCAAATATTCATACTTTAGTTCAGCGGAAGAGTCGTTGGTGTTACGGGATAAGACATTACTCAAATCATAGACAACGATTAAAAATCGCGTCGTTTAATAATAAAGCATTTTCCATTCATGAATATCAAATTTACATAGGTCCTAAGTCATAGTATTTCATAAAATTTTACAAAACGTTTGGATGCAAATTTTATTTGAATGTGGGCCATAAATTCTTGTCGTCTTCCCGAGAATTACCTTCAAGTACTTGAGAGTTAAAAAGGTCAGCGAAAACGCCGAGTGAATTCATAGAGTTTAATAAAAACCATTAATATATCACCGGTATATATATATTCGTTACCGAAAATCATTTTATACAATTCTTTTTCGTAGGCCATAAAATAGGCAAATACGTTTTTATTCAAATCTTGGTCGTAAATCATAATATAGGATTTTGCCTTCAAAACCATTATACGAACCATTGTCGTAAAAACATCATACAATACGTTTTATAACGTTGTATAGAGTTAAATAAAAACCGTAATATAAAAATGGATATGTAAAACCAAAACACGAACATAATATCCGTAATAAGACCTCGTATTGCTAGTCAGGCAATATATTATAATTCAATGCGTATATCAGTATTTCGTTATTGGATTATTGTAAGACGCATGACATTGCTACCCTACTATAACAAACAACGGGTATCTAACCCGTAATTTCTTTGCCCATCTAAAACAGCGTGTCGTCACAATAATCACACTTACATAAATCTTCTCATACATAAATTCACTTACCAATCAATGTGGCACGACGGGGATCAACCGTCAAGGCGCGAACTGGGTTGATCTTCCCCAAATAGTACTATTATATGCATAAGCGTCTACCAAATCCCGGTAGTTCACAATTCATGCTAGTGGGAAATTTAGTGACGTAACCTAACTAATAATAATCCATTTCATTTCATTCATCGGGTCATATAATCATTCATCGGGTCATATAATCGTTCGGGTCCATATCAATAAGCAGATAATCGGGACAATTGGTGTCCTATTATTATTACAACTAACATGTTATCTCCCTCGCGGGTTTATAAAACATTTCATAAAACATTTAAAAGAGTGCGAGGCTATGAACTCACGTTGATTAGGAAAGGCGGGTTATCGACGATTTGGATGTACGGTACGTGCTTCAATCACGGAAACATAGAAAATTAATACTCGGTCTTAGACTCTTGTCCAATGACTTATAAAAATAATGGATATGTATATGTATGATGATATTATAAGTATGATGATGATCAAGTGGGATTTTATCTCTTTATTCAACATTATAGTGTTATGTGTTAGTAAATTTTTAGACTAGTTTTAACTTGTTTACATACTAAGGCCCAATAAGCCCATTAAAATCCCAATACATTATATTAGTCCATTTATACTTTTAACACCAGGCCTATACTCATATGATGGGCCCAAGTGGGTTAAGCCCACATGTAAGTCCATTAGTGTTTAGACAAACTAGTTGGGCTAATGGTCGAATAAGGCTACTTTGGCCCGTTAATATCCATAATTTATAAAGCTCGGGTTTTATCGGTTTTTACTTGTCAAATGTATTTACATATCAGTAGATGAGTTATAAAAAGTTTACATTAGACGGGTCCGACCGTCTAAGTTTTATTTGAGGAAAACGTTAATCTTTCAGTTTTTAGCCGAAAAGACGTAAAACTTATATACATAGTTATATAACTTAGAAAACATATCAATTTGTACTTTTATAAAAATGTCATACTTATTTATCAAAGCATACAACTTATTTTTATAAGTATTATCATAAGTTAGTGGGTTTTACATATGTATTTTATAATAGTATTACTTGAGTGCTTATTTTATAATATATACTTTTATTTCCAAATCTGATTATCAAACTCACTTTCACCATTTTTGCCATATCTTGACTTCTAAAAGGAGATAGAAACTCAAATTTGGTCAGCACAAACTACATAATATGTGCTACAATTAACTCCCGTTCAGCTACTGCTCAATCATCCTCTAAGTGTCCCTAATAATTATTCCAAAACAGACTATACATATTTGAACCTTAATAGTATTTTGATCATATCTTGCTTATTTTATTGATTCCATTGAGTGGCCAACTCTCCACATATGTGAAAATCATATATATTACTGTATATTCAATAATCCAAGTCATTTTACCATGTTATATGGTTACTTACTGTTTTATACAGCCTATAATTTTAACCATGATTTTCACATCTTTACTTGTAGATTTTAGTCTTTTTAACCAAATCTATCAACACAAGATCCCCACATAATACTTTGATCATCATTCATCATCATATACATATATATTTAAAAAGAAATTACATGAGTACTTTTGTAATAATAAAAAGATGATATGAAGAAACTATCTCTATACCACTCAATAAGATGAAAGATTGAGATTTTTGGATCAATAAGACTTGGTTTTGGGTAACCAATCTTATGAAATATCAATACCACTTCTAGGATCACCAATAATATGTAGACGCCTTGAGAAATCAGCCCTTGATCTTCATGAAATCTCCTTTCTAGTTTTAAAGATCACCTCAAATCAACAAGTCTTCTATAGGTTTTTATTTTGTGCAAGTTTAACACAAGATTCATGGTAGAATTTTTGATCAAATGGGGTGTTTAGTGGTGGTGGTGGACGGCATAAAGGAGGGTAGGGAGAGTTTGTGTGAGTTGTTGCATGTAAAAATGAGAGAATGGTTTTGTGGTAGCTAGTTTTAGAGTGGTAAATGGTTTTGGTCCAATGAGAGAACATGTGTCCTTTAGATGCATGTTAGCTTGCCACCAAAGGGTGGTATGGCTATGTCTTGTCGCCACATGTATGGGGGTGGGCAAGTGTAAACTTGTTTCATCCCCATTAATTTAAGGGTAATCCTCGATTCTAGTTTCCTCGATTTGCGTGCCCCCGGGTCGTTTTACCAAAAACGTTTTTATAAATTACGAATCAACGGCACAAAACGAATCTAATAAAAATTGTCTCATCAAAAACGGAGTTCAAAAACGTAAATACGTAAACCTAGGGTTTCCGGTTTAGTCGTAAAAGACGCTAAATTATGCACGTAAAATCCTAATTTCATCCCGTAAATTAGTGAATTTATGAACCAACAAAATTAAAATTCCAAAATAATATTCAAGAATAAGTTCATTTTCCTGAAATATCGGACTGTCACAAAAACAGTGTATGCAAACGTACGCACGTAACGTAGAGTTCTCTGGCTTTAGAAGTAGTCCATGCTACTTTAAGACGTAAACCCTTATTTCTTCCCAAAAGTGAGTGAGTTCATAATATAATATTAAAATAATGATTAAAAATAATACTTGAAAATAATATATCGACCATACATTGACGGATTGTCACAATGTGGCAGCTGGTGACTGGATGGTGGACTTTGGATGTCTTGGCAGTAATAGTCCCTTGCTTTGTAAAACTTTGTCAAACAAAGTTTAAATAGATATAAGGCCATTTCTCTTTGTAATATCTTTCCATCACTTGTCACAAATGGCACAATCTTTTGCAAACTTTATATCAAGGACCATTAGTGCAATTTTATCTATTTCCAAGGACTTTTCTTGTACATTCTTGATATTTTAGGGACCCATATGTAATTTTGAGGTTTTACAAGGGTATAAAATGACAAGTCTTCAAAAGATGAGGGACCAATCTTGACAATCTTCACAACATCAAGGGTCCTTTTGGAAATTCAACACTCAGGTCCGGTTCATTGTGCGGCTTCGTTTCCCGTGTTTGTTTTTTATTGATTCTTGTGATCTTTTGTCATTTTCTCGATATCCGTACCTAAAATACACATTAACCGTTTTTAGCCCGTTTTGGGCGATGAGACCATGAATAAAAGTAGTCTCATCACTCCCACATACTAAATCATTGTCGTGCTCTCACGCAATGCTAGAATAAAGTATCTAAGCATCTCCCAAATTCATTTTTATCGACTTTTCTTGAAACGTAAACTTACTAAACTATTACTACTTGCGTTTTAGACATAATGTAGGATTTTCATCGCAAAATGGGACGTTTAGGTTCAAAGAACAAGAACACGTTAATGCTTCGTTAGAAATAATTTCATCATCCTCGATTTTCACCCAATTCCATGCTAAGCATGTAACGAGATCATTGTCAATATAAGTTAGTAATTCTAACACTACTCATATGCCCTAATCACGTACTTAGACTCCCTGAATCCTAAGTGGTATCTCTTATATTTTATTTTTGTCTTGAATGATCATGAGGATACATTTTTTACTTATGCGTAGATAGAGATTAAGGTCCAAAAATAGAGTCATAATGGTGTAACCTAAACCATCGAATTAATAACCTCTCCTAATAGACAACGATGTCAAAAAATTAAGTCAACAAGTGAGATTCGATAAACACGGTTTTATAACGGTTTTGAACATGAGACTTATTACCAAGACTTTCATACGCCCCCTAACGGATGGCCTTATTATCATTGGTTTGCCTCCGCTTTTTAGGGCTTCGGTATTGCCTTGTGATAGTTGGTAGTTATACGTCTTTTAGGAAAAAGAACGTAATTAGGGCAAGTATTAACAAGTGATTTATGAAAACCACAAGTTAATGACCCAAAAGTGGGGATCGTTCTCAAGGAGGCTTGTGTGTTGTGTAAAGATATGATTAATGATGTGATTATAATGACGAGAAAAGAAAAGTATAAAAGAGATTAGAAAATAATGACGATTACGATTATGAATTAAACTAAGACGAAGTGGTGCACGTAAAACCGTAAAAAGTGACTAAATTAAAAAATTATCCTAAAAATTCCTAGAAAATTGCAATAAATCCACAAAAATGTAATTAGAGTTTACAAAAAATCAAAAATCACTCAAACCTTTTATTTAATTAAATATTAATTTTTAATGCTAATTAAAGCCCAAAAAATCAATATAATTATCAAAAAGCCCAAAATGAGATTTTCTAACTTGTAAACCCATAAAATAACTTAACATAATTTAAAACTATTTTAGAAAAATTTAAAATTAAATAAAACTATGTAAAAACAATTAAAAACTATTAAAACTTGAAATAATTCTAAAAATTAATCTAATGACAATAAAATTAATATAAAAATTTTTAAATTCCTAACTTAATGTATTTAAACTAGAAAAAATGAAAAACTTGCAAAAATCTAAATTTTAATTTTTAATAATAAAATAATAATAAAATAATATTAAAAATCCAAAATTTATAAAAAATTCTAAAAAGTTGCAAACTAGTTTATTTTAACCTAAATAACACAGAAATTAACTTGAAATTACCAAAATACCCCTATTGGGCCTCAAAATGGGTAAATGACAAAATAGTCTCCTAATGGGTTGAAATTAGACCCAATAGGAAAAAGTCAACCAAATAAGAACAAAAGTTCCTATCTGACTTAAAATTTGATTTTAAAAACAAAACTATGAAGGCCCAAAAGCTGAAAATGTGCTTATCATAGCTTATCAAGTCAACAGCTTGTTCTTAATGGGCTTTTGATCCCATTAAGCCATAAGCTAATGCCATAAGATCTAATTTGACACACAAGCTTCTTTTGAGTGTGAAAAGAAATTTTGAAAAAGCACAAGAAATAAGCCCGAAATAAGCCAAGGCTCTCTTCACAAAACGACAAAATAGTCGTTTTTGAGTTCTAGACCACCTCAAGTGCTGATTCAAGTTGAAAAAGGTTTTAAATGACTTAATTAAGAAAAATAATCAAAAAGTTTTCCAATAAGCACACTAAATAAGCCAGAATAAGCAATTAAGCACTTATGTAAAAGTCAACTTGATTAGTTTCTAGTCAAACTTAAATGTCAGACCCTAATAAGCTCCAAATCAAATCAATGGGTCAAATAAGGAAGATTGATTACAAAAACAAAGTTGTTGCAAGTCCCAATAAGATAGAATGGCTTATGAATAAGCTGTTTGATGATTAACACTAGCAGTGGCTAGTTTTGGGGGTTTAGTAATGGGAAAAGTTTCCACTGCTTGACCTTTTTGACCTTTTGTCTTTAGTGACTTTTTGTTGGACTCAAGTTACAAACAAGGCACCCAAGTGATCAGTGAAACACAAGGAGTGAATAACAACAATCAAATCACAAATTCACCAAGCCAATTAATACAGTTTAATCAAAAGATCACCAGACCTTGCCTAGACTTGAACAATAAGCAGTTTTCACCAAATAAGTACTTTTAGCAAGAATAAGCCAGCCAAACTTCACCAAATTAATACACAATCTATAAATAATTCAAATGAACATAAATATTCAGGTTTCATGCACTAATTCTAAGTTTAAATCAAGATTCAAGCCAATGAATGTTACTGATGAACAACGAACATGCAGTTTTGATACTTTGCTGATATACTTGACCACAAATCCAATTTCAAAGACTCAAATATTTTAATAGGTTATATTAACTATGTTTAATCACTTGTTATCCCTAAGCATGCATACAAACTAAGTGTTACCAAAGTCTTAGGTAAAAACAAGTAGTTTTTATAGCACAATCAAGATTTTGATATTTAAAAGCCAAGAACTTGCAGCAAATAGCACTCAACCA
Organism: Glebionis coronaria; assembly: GCA_025667525.1. Taxonomy (NCBI): domain Eukaryota; kingdom Viridiplantae; phylum Streptophyta; class Magnoliopsida; order Asterales; family Asteraceae; genus Glebionis; species Glebionis coronaria. The sequence goes on along the minus strand of CM046876.1, from coordinate 335,938,075 downwards.
AGTATTTATCAGATACCAACAATAACCAACACTTTCCAATAAATCAGAAACACTTTGTGATCTTAAACAGGTTAACCCAAACACCCTTTAACTTTTTCAATCCAAGATTTAAAAAAGTATAAGTGTGATTTAGTGTTACCCAAGCCCAATATAACACAATATCAACAATAATATGCAGTATCAAGCAATATTAAACCACAAAATCAACAAGAACAACAACAGAACACAAAATCACAAAAATCAAGTATTTTGACAGATTTTGGGTTCAAGAACTCAAACCTCGTGAATGTACATCCGCACTCATGAATTTTTGAGCTGATGTGCCTAGCAAACAAGGCACAAGCTTCCACAACAAGGCTGCTAAGATTCAACAAGGTTAGATCACAAAATATGAAAATCATAAAAGTGAAAAAGCTTGATTAATGCAACCTGTGTACCCACTCTTTGATTATCCCCAACCCACAAGCTCCCAACACCTTGATAAGCTCCTTATCAGGGTGTTTAGATCACTTGTAATCCAAAAATTCCAAAGATGTACCAAAGACTTAGCAAAATATCAAGTTTTGAAAAATTATGCAATTTCTTGCACAATATTTAAAAATAGGTTTTGAAACTTCAAAATCATAAACATGAAACATAAACAAGAATAGAATAAGGTTGGCACTTGGATTTCTTCAACACTTCAAACACGTTTTAATTAATACTGAAAAAGGATTTGCAGAAGTGTGAACAATGGAAAAACCAAGAGCAAGGCTCAATGTTGTAACCCTAATGCCTTTCATAGGCTACAAAGGTGAACTACAAAGCATTAAAAACGTAAACCCTAAGTCTAAAATTTCCTAAAATGCCCTTAAGGATTTTGAAAATTTGCTTGAACATGTGAGTTATCTTGGCAGTTTGTGGACTTGTGAGCACATGGAATTTGATCTAAGGCTCATATTAAGCTTAGATATGAAGCTGCTTTCTTGGGCGTTGGATGGCTGGCAAGGTTTTGGCATTTTCTCCAAAGGTGAGACATGGAGGTATCATGTGACATGGGTGATCATGTGGCACAAGTTTTAAGGATCGGTATGTGTTTATGTTGACCTTAATCATGTTTCTGGAAAAGATTAAGGGCTAATTCATATTAATTAAAGAATACCCAATTCAGATTGTGAACTTGAAGAACATGGTTTTGATCCAGTTTTGTTTTTAAACTTGATGTTAGGCGCCTAATCTTTAATTAATAAAGATTAGTTAAAAACCGGTATTAAGTGGGAAGTGATGTGGCATGAGGGAGGATTCTGATTGGTGGAGAGTGTGAGTGTGTAACACCTCATTTTGATAATGGAATGTCACGCGTAATTATGGCGTGTCATCAAAGCATACAAGGAAAAATGTCTAAACATTACACGACCATAAAAGGAAAATACCGGAATCAAACATCGGTAATCCAAAAGTAAAGATCATCACACACAAACATAAGTACTGTAAAGGAAAGGACTAAACAATATCCATAGCAAGTGTATCAAAGGAAAGATAATGCATAAAGTAAATAAAGGCTAGAAAGCTTCCAGTCCATATGCACGTACGCTTAAAGTCTACAAGTGTCCCTGAGTACCTGCCGTTTTGGGAACATAGAAAAGGAAAACGGCTGAGCAATACGCTTAGTGCACGGATGTACAATAAAGCATGAATAGGATAAGCATATAACATATAACAGCAGAAGAAACTAAGTCCCGAGTAACCTGGTTAAGTCTTGGTAAAACTGGTTTTATAGTTTGAAAAGCCTTATGTTTATCTTATAAAAACTGTTTAACATGTTCTACCATTAGCCAATATAGGTTATAAAAATCCACCATGCATGAATACTTGGAAGGGTGACCTCATCATGCAAATTAGAGGGGCTGCCTCTAATTTAATATACTGGTTTTAGGTAGGAGGGATCAGCTCCTTGTGAAGGATGCAAGGCACACACCACATTCACACTGAGTAATCTGCTGAAAAACATGTAACCAGGATGCACCCATACGCCCCACATGATAAATATAATAATATGGCCAAAAGCTGAAGGGACGCCACGAGCAATCACTCTGCCGTGGTGAAGTCATAACATCAGTGCCGCTAATGTTATGGTTATGGTACCTCCATAACTAGGTGAAACTGGTCATGCATGTATATGGCTATAGGTATTCTAAATTAAACATAAGCAAGTCAAACATATAAACTTATACTATGGGAAAACATTTGGCCGCATACGGGGAATCCTAATAAGGAAAGAATGTCCATACTGAAAGGACGGGAATCCATACCTTATGTCCAGTGAACGAAGAAGACGAACTGAGGAGAATCATACTTTGGTATCACTAATGCTATATAAATACTGATGAGATGGCATTTATACATGATCTCATCGTTCTTTTCGGGCTTTAAATGCATAAAAATGTCATAAAATACCATATATATGCTTATGTTTGTTTACTTGTGTATTTTAGGTATGGATATCGTGAAAAAGACAAAAGATCACAAGTTACAAGGAAAAACGGACACGAGAAACGAAGCCGTACAAAGATCCGGGCCCTAATCATGGAGAATTCAACAAATACCCTTGAAGACTTGAAGACAAACAAGATTGATCCTCAATTATTGAAGAAATGACACTTAAAACCCTTGAATATTAATAATTACAAGTTTGGTCCCTTAAGTTTGTCAAAATTACACAAAAGGTCCTTCAACTTTGAAGAAATGGCAAGATTAGTCCCTCAACAATTTCAAATTGTCAAATATGGTCCCTCATCAAGCCAAAGATACATTGAAGACCTTTGAAGATCAAAAATGTCCAAGATCAGTCCTTCAAATATGCAAAAGTTCCAAAATTAACCCTTGATACACTTTTTGGAAAGTTTGTGCCAAAAATGACAAGTTGTGAAACGTTGATACAAAGGAAATGGGTGCTGATAGAAGTTTACTTACAAGTGACAAGAGAAAGAAAGAATAAGGGCTAAATTTGTGCTAATGAAACATTCAAACGCCCAAAAATGCGCCAAACACATAACACTCCCCCAATTTCGGATCAAACAACTTACTATTCACCTTCATCCACCCAGTTTTACCTTCACTTAAAACAAGGGGTAAATCAAAATTACCCACACCCACGTGTGATTCACACATGCAGAATCTCATCCCACACATAAAACCCTCACTCCCACTCACCATTGACCCCACCCCCAATTCCCTCTCAACCAATCAGAATGCAACTTAACCCCCAAGTTATCCTACGTGTCCAAATCAACAGCCTAGGATCCTTGCTTCATTCCAAAGCTAAAATGAACAGCCTTGATCAACTTGGACAGCTCAAATGAAGAAAACGTCTAGAAGAACTTAAGGGCATTTTAGAGAAATCACATCTAGGGTTTGTGAATAGTGTTTAGCCAGGCATTTGCCTATAAAAGGAGACGTCAACATGTGAGAGTCCCTTTGTTCCAGTTTTAGGCTATCAATCTTTGTAATTCCTTTTTAAGTTAAATAAAATTTGAATTTCTGAAATTTTGAAATCTCTTTTTGATTTAGTTAAAAGTTTGGTGTTTGAGTAGCCTAATTCTGAGTTCCATTTGATTGTTTAGACCTTCCTTAACCTTGTGGTTAAGGCACGTCTAGGTTTGAAAGGTTTTCAAGGTTCACAAACCTTGAAGTCCTTGTTTCTGAATTTGGCTATTATTTGTGTACTAACCCTTAGCCTTAAGCCTTGAGTTCTTTCAAGCTTGTTGACACCAAGCCTGAGAAGGATTCTAAGCCTTTGGTTGAGTTTGTTTGCTGCTTGTGTTGAAGATATAAAGTCCTTGAGGTTCTACTTTGAACCATCAACCAAGGCTGTTTGCATCTCCTTCATTGAAGTACCTTGGTCTTGTTCTAGTTGTTGAACAAGGTCCAAGGAGCATAGCTGGCCTTCCTAGGATGTTGTGGAAGGCAGGTATAATCTCTTGGTTAAGATTCCCCTAAAAATTTCATGTTTATGGCTGTTTTGAATTTGGTGCTTTGATTTTGAGTATTGGTGTTTGTGCTGGTGATTTTTGAGTTTGATTGTGTTAGTTGCTATTGTTTAAGTGTTTTTGATCATTAAAATCAGTAGGTTATTAGTTAAAATCACAAGTTTCTTTGTTAAGTGATAGATTAAGGAGTGTTTGGGATTACTGCATTAGTTGGATTTGTGGTTTGCTAAGTGTTTGTTTTGTGTAAGCAAGTATTGGTATCTGTTTGTTAGGTGCTTATGTTCATCTGTTTGCAGGTTTTGAGTGTTTGAACACATAGATTCTTGATTTGGCTATAAAATCTTAAATAGTTGGTAAAATTGGCTAGGATTTTGAGGACACCTAGATCTAGGCTTAGGCTAGGGCTAACAAGTGCTAAATCATAGTTAATCACACCAGGGAAGAAGGATTTGAGGCTTGAAATTGGATCAAGTGTCAAGTATATCAGCAAACTTGTTTTCTGCATATGTTCATTGTTCATCAGTAACTTCTAGTGCTTTGATCTTGCTATTTACTTTGATTCAGTGTTTGATTCTTGTTGCTTTGTGTTTATTCTGAGTTTACATAGCTTTTGTATGCATCCTGTTAAGTTTGGTTGGCTTATTGTGGCTAAATCTGTTTATTAAGTGCTTAACTGCTTATTTGCATATCTGGAGCATATCTGGTAACTGTTTGGCTTATTGTGGCTTATTGTGTGAACCAATTTGTGATTTTATTGTTGCTATTGACTCCTTGTGATTCACCGATCACAAGGGTGCCTTTGTTTCCAATTGAATCAAACCAGAACTCTCATATAAGCTTGGTCAAATAGTCAAAGCAGTGGGAACTCCTTTCCCCTGCTAGTTACCACTGATAGTGTAAACTTGGTGTCAGCTTATTAATAAGCTATAATAGCTTATTCCAACCTACAACAACTTTGTTTTTGTAATAGGTGCTCATATTTTGACCCATTTGTTCATACTGGAGCATTTGGGTGGTTGACTTTTAGGTTTGACTAGAAAACCAACTCCTTTGACTTTTACATAAAATCATTTGTGCTTATTCTGGCTTATTGGTTGTGCTTATTGGATTTTTGTTGATTGATATTGCTTATTGAGTCCATTTGAAAGCTTTTGCAAGTTGAATCGAGTCCTGAGGTGCATTATTTCTCAAAAACGACTATTTTGTCGTTTTGTGAATTTTTGCTTTTCTATTTTCTGGCTTATTGAGTGAGCTTTTTCAAAAATTCTTTTTACAGATCTCATAAGCATCCCAAAAGAAGGTTGTGTGTCAAATTAGAGCTTATGGCATTAGCTTATGGCTTAATGGGCTGAAAAGCCCAATAAGAATAAGCTTTGTGTTCAATAAGCTGTGATAAGCTCATTTTCAGCTTTTGGGCCTTTAGAGTTTTGTTCTTAGAATTGAATTTTAAGTCAGATAGGGCTTTTCTAAGTCAATTGGGCCAAGTTTGACTTTTTGGGCCCAAAAGCCCATTTGTGTTGACTGAATTTGGATTTGGCCCATTTGAGGGCCCATTAGGGGTATTTTGGTAATTTCACTTTGATTTTTCTGATTATTTAGGTTAAAATAAACTAGTTTGCAAGTTTTTAGAGTTTTTTATAATTTTTGGATTTTTAATATTATTTTAATATTATTTTATTATTATTTTTGAAATTTCACATTTTCCAACTTTTTACATTTTTCTTAGGTTTAATACATTAAAATAGGAACTTAGCAACTTTTAGAATAATTTTATCTCTTTTAGATTAATTTTTATAATTATTTTAAGTTTTAATAGTTTTTAAATCATTTTAAATAGTTTTTATTTGTTTAAAATTTTCTAAAAATAGTTTTTAATCTTTTTAGGTTATTTTAGAGGTTTACCATTTGAAAAATCTTTATTTGGGCTTTTTGATAATTTATTTTATTTTTAGGGCTTTAATTAGCATTTAAAAATTGAATATTTAATTATTTAAAAGGTTTGAAAAAGTTTTGATCATTGGTAAACTTTTAGTTTATTATTTTTGATTTTTGGTGAATTTTTGGTAATTTTTAGAATTTATTTTTATTTTTGTGGTTTTTAAGGTTCTACGTTTTAACTTTCTAGTAGTGATTTTTTGTTAATTTTTATTTTTACGTCTTCGTCATTTTATTTTCTCATCCCCTTCTAAACCAAATATTAATCACAAATCTTGAAACATCTTAGTCACACACATATACCTCCTTGGGAAACGAACTTTAACACCATTAAGGGTCATTAACACTTGATTTTTCCTAAAGTCATTTGTTTGATACTTACCGCTTTTACGCCTTTTCCCTAAAAGGTCGTATTTTTCCTACAATCACTTTGGCGCCGCTGCCGGAGAGGTGTGTCGTGATTAATTTGTATTGTTGTTTTAATATTAACCAAATAGTATTTGTATTAGTAGAACTCTACTAATACGTATTATCGGTTTTCTTGGTTTTTCTTGTACAAATATTATTACTATATTGTATTAAGTATCACAATAAATTTACAATATCTCCAAAAGTGTGAAAACACAACCTTAATTGGGATTTCATCACTCAATTATTGTATTCGAATCTCAAACAAAAAGAAAAAGGCAAAAATAGATAAATACTTTCGTGAAGCTCGATTTTGAAAGATACAAAGTATAAGGTGGGTATAAGGCGGGTATTATAAAATATACCCTAAGGAAAAAGGCTCTTAAGTGCTTCGCGCCGCCTCGTTTCCCCACTTGCTTGTGAGTATTTTGAGATTGAAGGCTAATCGAGGGTTTTGCCGCCTAAAGTATTATTACGTATAGTATATTTGCTTGGTTTCTTTGTGATTAAAACCTCTTGAACAATTTGGTTTTCACCAAAGTTCTAAAGTCATTCGAAGGCGTTCACTCCACGTGATCGTTTTCATTCCTTTGAGGCTTCTTTAATCAAGAGTTTGATTCGAGGAGAGATTTTGTAGATTGTTGTCTACGAAGATACACCAAAATCCAAAAAAAATAAATATCATCAAAAACACAAAAAAATTGAAAATTCACAAAACACCCAAAAAGAATATTCTTTGCTCACCTCCCATTCTTCGTGAAGTTTATGATCACTCGTAATCAAGCAAAACGAGCTCGTAAACGACTTCAAAAGCAAGCCAATCAAGAGACGTTGATTGTTGAAGAACCTCCAATTGTTGAACCTATTGTAGAACAATAAGTCGTCATGGCTAATCGTACTATGATGGAGTTGCTACAAGCACCCACCGAGGGTTTTGGAGAGGCTATTGTGATTCCCGCCATCCTTGCGGAGAATTTCGAAATTAAGATGGGTTTAATGTCGATGTTGCAAGCAAATAAGTTTAGAGGTCATGAGAAAGACAACCCGCATTACCATATTAGGAATTTTAACCGTCTCACCACCACTAGCAAATTTAAGGATGTTCCACATGACGCCATTAAGATGATGTTGTTTCCATACTCGTTGGATGGACCCGCAAAAATTTGGCTCGAGAAAGAACCGCCAAATTCGATTTTGACATGGGCCGATCTCGTTTCTAAGTTTGTGAACAAGTTTTTCCACCATCTAAAACAACACACTTGAAAAATGAGATTTCACGATTTGTGCAAAGAAATAATGAAAGTTTTTCAATGGCATGGGAACGATTTACAGAAATGTTACATGAATGTCCACACCATGATTTTACAGAATTGCATCAAGTGGATACTTTTTATAATGGGCTTAATGATCATGAACGAGATTATTTGAATGCCGCCACGGGTGGTAATTTTTTGTGCAAGACGACAAATAAGGCTTTACAAATCATTGAAAATAGATCTAAGGTTTATAACCCTCGTAACACACCGAGTGTTGCCAATATGGGTTCGTCATCTTCGTCACAATCGTCTCGTAGCATTAACGCCTTACATGATGAAGCTAATGAGGAAAATCGGTTTTTTGATAGATTTGCTAATCTAATGTCCCATTGGAAGGCTCAAGAAGCTTCCAATTCCGCTTCGGTTAAAGCGGTTGCTAAGAGTTGTTTATCTTGTGGAGGAGCTCATGATCTTTCCGAGTGCATTACCGCGGATGGTAACACTTCGAGTGCTTATGTAGCAACGGGAACTTACAACCAAAACGGTCAAGGTTCCCGCCAAAATCAAGCTCCACCAAACCAAAATGTTAACAATTATCGAAACAACAACCAAGGTAATTGCCAAGGCAACACACGCAATTACAACAAGGGGAATTATCAAAGTGGGAATGGACAAATTTCTAATCAAAATCAAAACCGTGATTTTCAATACACTACACAAGGTTTTCAAAATGCTCACACTAAAAATTTGCAAGGAGAATTTTTGGATTATGCTAAAGCAAATGATGCTAAATTTGATAACATGCAACGTGAGATGATTAGCTTAAGATCCGAGTTGAAAAACGAGCTAAAAAATGAACTTGCTAATGAACTTAAAACTCATGCAAACAAAATGGAAGGAAATGTCCAACGTCTTCAACAAAATGTACAAAATATGGAATTAGGACAACATGAGATTAAGCAAGAGTTATTAAAAGCGGATGCTAGGCAATCAAAATTTGAGGACCGAATGGCTAAGATGTTTGAAGCAATCATGTGTAAACCCTCTTCCTCGGGTGGTCTTCCTAGTGATACCATTAACAACCCAAGGGGAGAAATGAAGTTTATTACTACACGAAGTGGTAAAACTTTCAAGGAACCAATCTCTCGTCCAAGTACTTCTACGGAGAAGGAAATCGAGAAAGAACCCGAGGTGATGGTCGAAAAGGAGCACATTACAAGCCCACGAAGTACCGCTCAAACCACACCTACGGTTGAACCAATACCAATTGTGGAACCCGAGTTTCCAAGGCCGTTGCCTAATGACCAACCCACACCACCTTTACCTTACCCTTCGAGACGAAACAAAGAGAAGGCACAAGAACGGAACAATTATCAATTTGAGCTATTTATGAAAATGTTTCGTGATCTACATTTTAACATAAGTTTTGCCGACGCTCTTATCATGATGCCTCGATTCGCCACAAACTTCAAAATTATGCTAAACAACAAAGAGAAGTTACAACAATCGTCTAGTTGTTCATCGATTTTTCTTAGCCGCATACCACAAAAAGTCGGTGATCCCGGTAAATTCTTGATTCCGTGTGCAATTCAAGATATGGAGGAATGCTACGCCTTGGCCGATCTTGGTGCTAGTATTAATTTAATGCCTCTTGAGATTTTCAAATCGCTTTCGCTTCCGGCTCTTACTCCTTCGAACATGTCTATCGAGATGGCCGATCATTCTACGATTTTAGCATGTGGAGTAGCCGAGGACGTTTTCGTTAAAGTCAGAAAGTTTTACTATCCCGTTGACTTTATCGTTGTAGACATTCCTATCGATCGAAAAGTTCCTCTCATTTTGGGTCGTTCATTTTTTGATACATCAAGAGCACTTATCGATGTTCATGCTCGAAAAATCACCCTTCGTTTCAATGAGGAAGAACTTGTCATCAATGCAACACAAAACTCCAATCTTTCTCATGTCTATTCTATTGCAACTTTAAACCATGGTAATTCAACCAATGTCGTTTGCAAAGAATTTTCACCAAGAGGTTTAGGAAATGTCGCCAAAAACAATTTACCATTTCCTCCGCCGGTGGAGGTTATGAGTGTAAAGCCTTAATAAGTGTGAAAACACTTATCCTTTTACCACTTATTTCCAATAATAACAAGACCAAAACGTGTGATTTATGTCGTAAAAGTCAGAATTATGCGTGGTTTGTGTTTTTATTGTGTTTTAGGACCAAAAGATGAAAAAGGAAGAAAACACGGGCTTTCACGGGCTTTTATCGAAGAAAACGGGAAAAGACGAAGTCAAAAGATCAAGAGTGCTTAAAGAACGGATGTCCAAGACCTATTCTGGAGATTTATCGAAGAGCAAGTCTAAAGACGGAAGTTTAATGAAGTCGAAGAACTTAAGTCTAATAGAAGAAGAAAATTAAAAGACAAGTTCAAATCCCGAGACTACAAAGACGAAGAATTAAAATCGAGTCGAGAAGAAAAAGAAAGAAGAAAGCACCACACATGCCTCCCACTTCCCTATAAATACCCTCCTAATCACATTAGGAGGGGGTTAGCTAGTTTTTATTTCTTTAGTTTTCTTTCTAGTTTTTAGAGAGAGAAAGTCTTAAACTTTCTCTCACTAGTTCATCTTTTCCTTTTAATCTTTCAAGATTAAACACTTTTTTGTATTGCTTATTTCATTAATCAAAGTTCCATTTTTAAGCTTTTTAATCCTTATTCTCATTCTACACTTCTTGATTTATTTACCTTTGATCCGATTTACATTCTTCATGCTTATGATTTGATGTTTTCGTGAGTAAAGGATTGTTCTTTTTGGTTTACACACAAGCTACTTCGTCTAAGCCATAAGCTCGTAATGCTTATTGGCTTATTTCGAGTCATAGCTTATTGATCTTCGGTTTTTCATCAAAGTTTTTAGTTATTTTAAAAGCCTTTTTCATAAAGTTCTTGATTTTATATCTTAAAAAGTTGTCGAATTTTAGCTTAATAAGTTGTTTAAGGTTTGAGTCGAATAGCTTATCAATTGTGCTTATTGCCTTTTTCTTAGATTTCCACCAATTTCGGAACTGGTACCATCCATCGCAATCTTAGGGTTTGTATGCTTATTCCGACGGTTTACTACACATTCCGATAGCTTTGGTTTTTGATCGCAATAACCCATTAGGGTTTTACTTTGCGATCGGTTTGATTTTCCCCTTATTCCGATCTGGGTTGCGATCGCTTATTGCGATCGCATATTCCGACGGGTCTTAAGGCCTTGGTCAAGACGAAGTGCTGCCCATTTTTCGATAGCATCATTCTGATAGATAGACATTGCGACAGTAGCACTTTACATCATTCCGATCTGAATCATTGCGATAGTGGCTTTCCGATAGATGGTTATTGCGATAGTATTTATCTTGACTATTCCGATGGTTAATGTTAGTTATATTCCGATGGTTGCAATTTTGGTGTATTCCGATGGACATGAATTGTTTTATTCCGATTGATTAAGTTTTTAAGTTTTTAAGTTCTTCAAGGTTTTAAGTTTCAAGTATTTTCTTAATTAACTTTAATTTTAATTCTGTCCAAGTTTCAAATTTACTCAACGACACTTTAATAACTTGCTAGTTGTTTAAAACAAACAAACCAAACCATTCTCTTGATTCACCAAAAGACGATTGAGTCGCACTTAAGACCGGTTTTCAATTCGAAAAGATTCGGAACTACTACAACTTTTATATTTGGTATAAAAACCAAGTATTAAATGGCGCCGCTGCCGGCTCTTTTCGTTAAGATAAACGGTTTCTAATGAGAGACGCATTGAATTTTGGGATCCGTTCTTTGAACGTTATTTTCATTGCTATAAAAATTTCCAAAAATCCATAAAAAAAAAAAAAAAAAAATATATATATATATAAAACTCTTCAAACATACAAAAACATTAAAAAATCATAAAAAGCAATTCTTTTCAAAGGGTTTTGCACCAAAAATATTATATAGATATTCTTTGTGTATATTTTTCTTCTGCAGGTGTATGCGTACTAGATCTTCCAACTATTCTGAGCCCGAGACTCTTGAAGATTTAGATATGGCTGGTGTTAACAACAACAATAATCACCCACCTCAAAATAATTTGAATAACAACAACAACAACAACAACAACAACAATGTCCTTCTACCTGATTTACGAACCATGGAGGAATTGTGCCAACCCACCATGAATGGACGCGGAGGCCCGATTGCGCCAATGCACGTCACGGCTCAGGAGTTTTCGTTGAAGCATCATATGATACAACAAGTGCAAACGAACCCGTTTCGTGGAATTCCGAATGATGATGCCAACAAACACCTCGACAAATTCATTACCATTACCCAAAGCATGAAGTGCCCCGGTGTTTCTATGGATGACCTTCGACTTCAACTTTTTCCACACTCGCTTTCTCACCATGCCGAAAAATGGTTTGACCGTCTTCCTAAGAATTCTATTCATACGTGGAACGACATGACTCAACGCTTTTTATCGCGCTATTTTCCCCCATCCATGGTCACTAGCCTTCGTAACCAAATCAGTGGATTTATGCAAGAGAATGATGAATCGCTTTTCGATGCTTGGGAACGTTACAATGATTTGATCGACCGTTGTCCTAATCACAATATGCTCCCCGTCACTCTCATTGACACCTTCTACAATGGTCTCACCTTTCGTGATCGTGATACGATCAATGCCGCCGCCGGTGGTACTTTTATGAAAAGGAGACCGGAGGAGTGTCGAGAGTTGATTGAAAACATGACTACTCACCACAAGAATTGGGATTCTTCCGCATCCTCAAGATCTAATCAGAGAGTCAATGTTTCATCTACTTCTTCCACCACCAACTCGTCTGTTTTGGAACGTGCTCTTCTTGATATTAACAAAAGTCTCCAAATTTTGACTTCTAACCAAACTCAACAAGCTAAAGCCGTTGCTATTTCTTGTGACACATGTGGTGGTCCTCATTCCTACAATGAGTGTCCTTCTACTCACGGCAATTATTCTGAAGACGTTAACGCAGCTTACGGCACTTATCCCACGGGAGGCTATCAAGCTCGACCTCAAGGAGACCGTGGCTTGCTAAGTTATCGTTCCAACAATTATCTTGCTCCTCCCGGTTTCCCTCCTGTAAACCAGAACCAACAACAAAGCTACAACCGAAACAACCAATCCCAACCTCGTGCTCAAAATCAATATCAATCCCAAAGAAACCCATACCCAACTCAAGGAAACTCTCAAGCTCCACCTCTCAATCAACCGATGGCAGTAAGTCCAGACGTCGAGACATTCATGAAGACCAATCGTGAGTTGGTGACGAATCTTCAGAGTCAATTTGTCAACTTGAAGAATGACATGGTGAAACAAGGGAGCGATATACGAGCCGAGCTAAGGAATGACATGGCCAAACACAGCAATGATATTAATGCCAACATGCAAAACTCTTTTAACAATCAAGCTCTTCACCTTCGTGATATGATTGGTTCGCTCATTCAAAGTAATCAACCCTCTTCTTCGGGTACTCTTCCGAGTAATACCGTTGCGAATCCAAGGGGGGAGATGAAAGCAATCACCACTCGAAGTGGAAAAGGTTATATGGAACCCGAGCTTCCTACACCACCAACCGTGATTGTGAACAAGGAAAAAGAGCAACTTTCCCCACCTCCTTCACCTTCTATCCCCATTTCCCCACCACCCGTGGTTGTGAGTGATCCTATTCCCTTAAAGCCTTCTTCTTCATCCAATATACCTTATCCTTCAAGGTTGAGGAAAGAGAAGCAAAAGAGCAAGGATGATATTCAGGTTTCGAACTTCCTTAAAATGTTTAAACAACTGAATTTTAACATCTCCTTTGCCGAGGCTCTCGCTCACATGCCCAAATACGCTAAAATGTTTAAAGACCTTCTGAGCGACAAGGAAAAGCTCCTCGACATTGCCAACACCCAACTTAATGAGAACTGCTCTGCAGTGCTCTTAAGGAAATTACCAATCAAGCTTGGTGATCCGGGTCGTTTTCTTATCCCTTGCAATTTCCCGGGAGTAGAGAATTGCATGGCCCTAGCCGATCTAGGTGCCAGTATTAATCTCATGCCTCTAAGTGTTTGGAAGCAATTATCTCTCCCAGAGCTAGTCCCCACTAAAATGACTTTGGAATTGGCCAACCGTACGGTTGCTTATCCAGTGGGGATAGCCGAAGACGTTATTGTAGGAGTCGACAAATTCACCTTCCCTGCTGATTTTGTTGTCGTCGACTACGAGATGGACCCCCGTGTGCCACTTATTGTTGGTCGTCCATTCCTTAGGACCGGTCGCACTCTTATTGATGTGGAAGCCGGAGAGCTTATCATGAGAGTGGGTGACGACAAAGTAGTCTTCAACATGGGAAAGTTGTCTAAACAGCCTTATTCATATGAGAGCGTTAATTGTATTGACGTTCTTGATGAGGCTTGTGAAGAACACTTTAATGATGCTTGCAAAAGTATTCCTACCTCTCTTCCCACTATTGAGACCGTGTCCTCCATTGATTCATCGTTGTCTCTATTTGGTGATGGTGATTTATTCTGGAACAATCTTGAAGATACCATGGGAGATGTGAATTTAGCTACTAATGATTCTCCCACCGAGGGGGATGAAGATATGAGTTTCTTTGACAATCTTCTCACTGAAGCCAATCCTTCGCCTCCATCTCCCATGGTCATTGCTATCGATACTCCGACTTTGAAAACGCCTCCCGTCGAAAATCCTCCGGATTTGGAACTTAAGGAGTTGCCGCCACATCTCGAGTACGTGTTCCTTGACGACAACAAGAAGTCGCCCGTCATTATTACAACGGATTTGAAAGATGAAGAGAAGACTCGCCTCGTTGCTGTGTTGAAAGCTCACAAAAAGGCTATTGCGTGGAAAATCTCGGATATTCGTGGAATTGATCCTCACTTCTGCACACACAAAATTCTCATGGAGGACGACTTCAAGCCCACTATTCAAAGCCAACGAAGGGTGAATCCAAAAATACATGAAGTCATCAAAACAGAGGTTATCAAACTTCTTGATGCGGGTATGATTTACCCTATTTCGGATTCACCGTGGGTTAGTCCAATCCATTGTGTGCCCAAGAAGGGCGGAATAACCGTTGTTCCCAATGAACACAACGAGTTGATTCCCACTCGTCTCGTTACTGGGTGGAGAGTTTGTATAGACTACCGCAAACTCAATGATGCCACGAGAAAGGATCATTTCCCTCTACCTTTCATGGACCAAATGCTTGAACGATTAGCCGGTAATGAATATTACTGCTTTCTTGATGGTTTCTCGGGTTATTTTCAAATACCATCGATCCCCAAGATCAAGAGAAGACAACATTCACTTGTCCCTACGGCACATTTGCTTATAAACGAATGCCTTTTGGCTTATGCAATGCCCCCGGGACTTTCCAAAGGTGCATGTTGGCTATCTTCCATGACATGGTTGAGCACACCATGGAAGTCTTCATGGATGATTTCTCGGTCTTCGGGGATTCTTTCTCTGCTTGCCTTGCCAATTTGGAACGTATGCTTAAGCGGTGCGAAGACACTCGCCTTGTTCTGAATTGGGAAAAATGCTATTTTATGGTAAAAGAAGGCATTGTGCTAGGACACAAAATCTCTAAAGCCGGTCTTGAAGTTGACCGTGCTAAAGTAGATGTCATAGCCAAATTACCTCCACCTTCAACCGTGAAGGGTGTGAGAAGCTTTCTGGGTCATGCGGGCTTCTATCGTAGATTCATTCAGGATTTCTCTAAAATCGCTCGCCCGATGACCCACCTCTTAGAAAAAGATACTCCTTTTATCTTTTCTAAAGAGTGTCTCGAAGCCTTCAATCTTCTCAAGGATAAGCTCACTAAGGCACCGGTCTTGGTTACCCCTAATTGGGAGCTGCCCTTTGAATTGATGTGCGATGCTAGCGACTTTGCTATTGGTGCGGTTTTGGGCCAAAGAGTGAATAAACACTTCCAACCAATCCACTATGCTAGCAAAACAATGACGGGGGCTCAATTGCATTATACGACAACCGAAAAAGAGCTTTTAGTTGTTGTCTATGCTTTTGAGAAATTTCGCCCCTATCTTGTGTTATCCACCACCATCGTATACACGGACCATTCCGCGTTGAAGTACTTGATGACAAAGAACGATTCTAAGCCAAGACTTCTTCGCTGGGTTTTGCTCCTTCAAGAATTCAACATTTAAATTCGTGACAAGAAGGGAGCTGAAAACCTGGCCGCGGATCATCTGAGTCGACTTGAGGATCCATATCAGGGGGATCATCCGCACAAAGAGATCAATGACTCTTTCCCCCTGGAGACTCTAATGTCTATAAATCTCAATCTTGATGGCACCCCGTGGTTTGCAGACATTGCAAACTACTTGGCGGGTGGTATTCTCATCCAAGGGTTAACATCCCAACAAAATAAGAAGTTCTTGAACGATGTTAATAATTACTTTTGGGATGACCCTTATCTATTCAAACAGTGTGCTGATCTGATTATTCGTCGATGTGTTGACGGACCGGCAGCTTTTGACATCCTCCAAGCTTGCCACAAAGGACCCACTGGTGGTCACTTTGGTCCCAACTACACCGCTAAGAGAGTGTTTGATTCTGGATTCTACTGGCCTACCATTTATCGTGACGCTCACGAAATGGTTAAGCATTGTGATGCTTGCCAACGTCAAGGCAAGATCACACATAAGGATGAGATGCCTCAAAATTTCATACAGGAATGTGAAATCTTTGATGTATGGGGCATCGACTTTATGGGGCCATTTCCATCCTCCAAAGGGAACAAGTACATCCTCGTCGCCGTCGACTACGTCTCTAAATGGGTTGAAGCTAAGGCTGTTCCCACGAATGATGCGAGGGTGGTTGTGAACTTTTTGAAGCAGTTTTTCGCTCGATTTGGCATTCCTCGTGCTATTATCAGTGACCGCGGGACTCATTTTTGCAACGATCAATTTGCAAGAGTCATGGCAAAGTATGGTGTCAATCACCGTCTTTCCACCGCTTATCATCCCCAAACCAATGGGCAAGCCGAAATTTCCAATCGTGGCTTGAAGAGAATTCTGGAGCGTACTGTGGGAGAGCATCGTGCCGCGTGGGCTGATAAGTTAGATGATGCTCTGTGGGCTTTCCGTACTGCCTACAAGACCCCGATCGGTTGTACACCCTATCGTCTTGTGTACGGGAAAGCCTGCCACCTACCCATCGAGCTGGAACATAAGGCGCACTGGGCCTTGAAGTGGGCGAACTTCGACATCATTAAAGCCGGTGATCATCGCAAGGTTCAACTCAACGAGCTAAATGAACTGAGGAATGAAGCTTATGAGAACTCGCTGATCTACAAAGAGAAGACGAAGATGATCCACGATGCTAAAATCAAGAACCGAGAGTTCCACGTTGGAGATCACGTTCTACTCTTTAACTCTCGGTTGAAGATCTTCTCTGGCAAGTTGAAGAGCCGCTGGTCTGGTCCATTCACCGTCGCCAAAGTCTTTCCGTATGGGACCATTGAGCTTTCTCAGCCAAATGGGCCCAATTTCAAGGTGAATGGCCAGCGTTTGAAGCTGTACTTTGGTGAGGACATCTCTCAAGAGATGATTCCATCCCTCACCACGTTCCCCATGAACTAAAATTGGGTCGAGTCAGGCTCATGACTCGGTGAACAAAAACAAGCGCTTCTCGGGAGGCAACCCGTGTTCTATCCCTTACTGCTTTCATAATAAGTGTAGGGGGAGCCCCGCATATGTTTGTTGTCTTGTTTCTTGTGCTGTGCAGGATTTAAAGCTTCAGAAAGCATCTTGATGACTTTTGATGAACCGTGATACCGTGTTTCCTATCTTCCCGGTTCTATCCTAAACTCTTGTGATTCAATATTTCATATTCTATATGTTCACATTGAATTCACTTTAGTTGTCCTTTCCTTAGCAAGAGTTAAACAAAGTGCACAATGTCCTAAGTGTAGGGGAGTTTACTCCCACATGCTTAAACATTGAGGACAATGTTTATCTCAAGTGTAGGGGGGACTTCTATCGAAGTAAGTGGTCTTTTCCATGAATTTGCCTTCATTTTAACCGGAAAATTTGATTTTTCGACATTTTTCAAAATTTTTAATCTATTTTGGCCTAGTTGTATAGTTGTATTTGCCTTTGTTATGTTTCCTTTACTAGAATAAATTTTTAATAAAGTGGTTCTAGGTTTTTCTTAGTCGTGAACATTTTGACTCAACCCGAGTTTACTTGCCTAAGTTTACTCTAGCTAGTATCCTTAACGTGTTTAAGTCAAGTTTTGCTAGGCTTTTATATAGGGAGCTATAAAACGCGAAAGTCTTAACTCTCACGGGTTAAGAACAAGAACTTTTCGCAGGTTCCTATAATTGATCCTAGAGAGTCGTTTATCAAAGGAACTTTAAAATGCGATTTCTAAACTTGAAAAAGCCTAAGAAGTTGCAAGATCCTATAGGCGACTCGAAAACCCAAAACTTTGACTTAATAGGCTAAGCTTCCACGAGTCTCATTCCTTGAGATTTTAAACTGTGGAGAACGAGAGATGATAGAGTCAATTATAAGTTCGATATTCTTTCGTGAATTTATGTGAGTTAATTATGAGCCTATTCTCCCTCCGCTTGCTAATAAATTAATCTGCTAATAAATAAGGTTGTACGATTTAAAAGGTTACTTAGCTTCTAGCCCCAGATCGTTTAAAAGTTGCTCGGTAATGATGAGAGTTCATAGCCAAGGCATAACTTATGAAGCGGGGCGCGAAGATTGGCGAGTCCGAAAAGGCCCTAACAAGGCATGAGGGCTACATTTTGTTGCTAAAGATCCAAAAGTGATGTGAAGAATCATTTATCAAAAATCAATATGAAGGATCGAGACACACGACGAAAAGCAAGAACTCCCCAAAAGTCATGGAGAAGTCTATCCGAAAAGACCCTAACAAGGTATGAGGATAAATAGATCCAAGTCCTAAAAGGAGGCGGATCGTTGTATATCAAAGTCCTAAATAAAGATTGGAGAAAAATGAAGAAGTCGTGGTCCAAAGATGAAGAGTCTCTCAAAAACTTCAAGTGAAGAAATTCCTATTATGAAGAGAAGACCATAATTTCAAGAACGTCTCTCGAAGATTCGAAGTATGAAGTCGCTGCCAAATATCGGCCCGAGAAAGGTCTCAAATCGCGAACCAAGTTATGCCAAGATATGAACTTTCTGATATCCCGAGAAGCAGTTTTAAAAGATTTGGTCCTTTAGCTAACTATTGATTAAATCGTTCACCTTATTTTCGGACTAAATAACTATCGAAATAAGTCAAACAATGCATCCTTGTGATCATTCAAGACAAAAATAAAATATAAGAGATACACCTAGGAATAAGGGAGTCTAAGTGAATAATTGGCCCACATGAGTTCGTGATAGTTTGCCAACTTATAACAACAATGATCTCGTTTTTAAGCTTGGTATGGGGAACGTGAAACTTGAGGATGAAAAATGTTCATGGCCGCCAAAGCCCAATGTAAGTTTTTAATTTCTTTACTTATTTCTATCTTTTATGTTTAGACTTTGATAAAGGCCAAGGTGGGTTATTTATGATGGGAAATGTAAACCGTGCTTAAAATTAATGCATTGCATGAGGGCATTGCAATGGTCAAGTGTAGGGGATTTAATAAGTGTGAAAACACTTATCCTTTTACCACTTATTTCCAATAATAACAAGACCAAAACGTGTGATTTATGTCGTAAAAGTCAGAATTATGCGTGGTTTGTGTTTTTATTGTGTTTTAGGACCAAAAGATGAAAAAGGAAGAAAACACGGGCTTTCACGGGCTTTTATCGAAGAAAACGGGAAAAGACGAAGTCAAAAGATCAAGAGTGCTTAAAGAACGGATGTCCAAGACCTATTCTGGAGATTTATCGAAGAGCAAGTCTAAAAACGGAAGTTTAATGAAGTCGAAGAACTTAAGTCTAATAGAAGAAGAAAATTAAAAGACAAGTTCAAATCCCGAGACTACAAAGACGAAGAATTAAAATCGAGTCGAGAAGAAAAAGAAAGAAGAAAGCACCACACATGCCTCCCACTTCCCTATAAATACCCTCCTAATCACATTAGGAGGGGGTTAGCTAGTTTTTATTTCTTTAGTTTTCTTTCTAGTTTTTAGAGAGAGAAAGTCTTAAACTTTCTCTCACTAGTTCATCTTTTCCTTTTAATCTTTCAAGATTAAACACTTTTTTGTATTGCTTATTTCATTAATCAAAGTTCCATTTTTAAGCTTTTTAATCCTTATTCTCATTCTACACTTCTTGATTTATTTACCTTTGATCCTATTTACATTCTTCATGCTTATGATTTGATGTTTTCGTGAGTAAAGGATTGTTCTTTTTGGTTTACACACAAGCTACTTCGTCTAAGCCATAAGCTCGTAATGCTTATTGGCTTATTTCGAGTCATAGCTTATTGATCTTCGGTTTTTCATCAAAGTTTTTAGTTATTTTAAAAGCCTTTTTCATAAAGTTCTTGATTTTATATCTTAAAAAGTTGTCGAATTTTAGCTTAATAAGTTGTTTAAGGTTTGAGTCGAATAGCTTATCAATTGTGCTTATTGCCTTTTTCTTAGATTTCCACCAATTTCGGAACTGGTACCATCCATCGCAATCTTAGGGTTTGTATGCTTATTCCGACGGTTTACTACACATTCCGATAGCTTTGGTTTTTGATCGCAATAACCCATTAGGGTTTTACTTTGCGATCGGTTTGATTTTCCCCTTATTCCGATCTGGGTTGCGATCACTTATTGCGATCGCATATTCTGACGGGTCTTAAGGCCTTGGTCAAGACGAAGTGCTGCCCATTTTTCGATAGCATCATTCCGATAGATAGACATTGCGACAGTAGCACTTTACATCATTCCGATCTGAATCATTGCGATAGTGGCTTTCCGATAGATGGTTATTGCGATAGTATTTATCTTGACTATTCCGATGGTTAATGTTAGTTATATTCCGATGGTTGCAATTTTGGTGTATTCCGATGGACATGAATTGTTTTATTCCGATTGATTAAGTTTTTAAGTTTTTAAGTTCTTCAAGGTTTTAAGTTTCAAGTATTTTCTTAATTAACTTTAATTTTAATTCTGTCCAAGTTTCAAATTTACTCAACGACACTTTAATAACTTGCTAGTAGTTTAAAACAAACAAACCAAACCATTCTCTTGATTCACCAAAAGACGATTGAGTCGCACTTAAGACCGGTTTTCAATTCGAAAAGATTCGGAACTACTACAACTTTTATATTTGGTATAAAAACCAAGTATTAAGCCTACAAAGAAGAAACCGTCAATACTTGAATCGAAAAATCCTTCACCTCACCTCGAACATTCATTCTTGAAAAGTGTTGATAAGTTGCCGGTTTCTACGGAAGATCTTTCGGATGATGAATATGTAGACCCCGATGGGGAAGTTTTCTTCGTCGATAAACGTTTTGAGAACTTGCCACCACCAAAACCAAAACGGTTTACAAATGTGAGAATTTTTAGTGTGACTAACATCGTCTTAGAAACACCGAATATTTTCGACATAATCAAAAAGGGTTTTCATAAGGAGAGTTTAAAAGATAAAAAAGGAAAAGATTTTAAATGTGATTTAATTGATTTTTCTACAAATCTAACTCCGTCATCACTACGTGTTTTGAGTGCTACAAGCTCGTCTACTCCTTTTGACGATGCTTTGTGTGGTTCTAGTATGGGGGAAGCCCCTTACATTCCCTCATCCTTGTCCACCGAGGACGAGATATTCGATTCCGGAATTTCATGTAAAGGGAAATCTCGGTCTTCCACCGATGCAATAAATGGAAAATCTTTCTATTTGCTTGGTGCGAGTCTACCTCGAGTAGCTCAAAATTTTGTCTTACCAATTGTCCCACCCTTCTATTTCTTCTCATCTATTTTCTTCAAACTCTTTGAGTTTATGGCACATGTTGAAGTGGCGTTGAATTGTTTTTCCAATAAAAACGAGAACGCCATCTTCGATCCCGGTATTTTGCACCATCAAAGGACTTAGTCCTTAATACCGGTTGCTTTTTGGGCCTTGTTAATCATGTAAGACCCATTGACCACACCATGATTTTCCCTAAATGTTCACATTTTGAGGGGATCGAGTCGAGCTCATGACTCGGTAATCAAAAACGAGGTGCCTCGTGGGGGAGATCCCATGCTTATCTTTTATGCTCATTATTCACTAATAAGGGGACTTGTACCCTTTCAACTCGTTGTCTCGTGGTTGTTTGTGATTGTGTTATCTAGATCACCATCATCATCTACGTATGAAGACTCTCGTGTTCGTTTACGTGAGCCTCCATCGTTCGTTTGAAGAAGTTTTTCACGAATCCATGACATATCCTTTATTGTTCTAACAATTATCTTTTAGCATACTTGATAAACGGCTTTAGATATATTGTTGATCACCCTTTCCATGCTAGATCCTAAGCATCTGACTCTTCGTCTCTAGTATGGGGGGTGCTCCACCTTTAGACTCGAAACATTGAGGATAATGTTTACTTTTAGTATGGGGGGGTGAATAGGTACTTGCTTTGCTACGCCCTCACGCTTTCCAACTTTCAATGTTTTGTTTTGCTAATAAGGCTAAAAATGGCCAAATTTTAAATTTTTCTTAGTTTTCATAAGTGTTTTTAAGACATGAATGTATATTTTCTGATGGGTAGAATAAGAGTTAATTTTTGACTTGATGGGCATTTGGAGCCATTTACATTCCTTAACCCGCTCAATTTAAGTTTTGCTAGACTTTTATATAGGGAGCTTTAAAACGCGAAAGTCTTAACTCTTTCGGGTTAAGAACAAGAACTTTTCGCAAGTTCCTATAATTGATTCTAGAAAGTCACTTATCAAGGGAACTTTAAAACGCATTCTCTAAACTTGAAAAAGTCCAAGAAAGTGCAAGATCCTATAGGTGGCTTGAAAACCCAAAACTTTGATTTGATATAGTCTTAATGAAAGCTAATCCAAATTTGGCTTAATTTTGACTTGCATGGCTAAGTATTCACGAGTCTCTTTAATTAGAGGTCTTTATATAGTGAAGAACGAGAAATGATAGAGTTAGACAAGTGATCATGCTAAACGTAGAACATGAAGGTGTTCTTTCAAAAACTCATATGTTTTTAATTGTGGCTTTTTCTTCCCATAAGATCAATGCATTAGGAATAAATCATAATTGCAATAAGTAAGGTCGTACGATTTGAAAGGTTACTTAGCCTCTAGCGCAAGATCGTTTAAAATTTGCTCGGGGTTGAATAGAGTTCATAGCCAAGGCATAACTTATTGAAGCGGGACGCGAAGATTGGTGATTATCCAAAAAGGCCCTAACAAGGCATGAGGAGCTCTATTTTTGCTAAAGATCCAAAGATGATGTGAAGTATCATTATTCCTAAATCAATATGAAGGATCGAGACACACGACGAGAAGCAATTACTCCACTAAAGATCATGGAGAAAGTCTATCCAAAAAGACACTAACAAGGTATGAGGATAAATATATCCAAGTCCGAAAAGGAGGCGGATCGTTGTATATCAAAATCCAAAGTAAAGATTGAAGAAAAATGATGAAGTCGTGGTCCAATATGAAGAATCTCTCAAAAACGTCAAGTGAAGAAATTCCAAATATATGAAGAGAAGACCATAATTTCAAGAACGTCTTCCCAAGATTTGAAGTATGAAGTACATGCCAAATATCGGTCCGAGAAAGGTCTCAAATCGTGAAACGAGTTATGCCAAGATATGAACTTAAGGAGATACACGAGAAGCCGTTTTAAAAGATTTTGTCCTTCGGCTAACTATTGATCAAATCGTGCTACTTTGCTTTCGGACTAATAACTACTCAAATAAGTCAATATGAATCACTTGTGATCCATGACAAATAGATAAAAAAATGCTAGTAACCCATTTCTTTTTATAATAACTAGGATTGCGGGGAGAAAAAGTATTACACAATTTGGACGTATGAGTAGTGTTAGCATTGTGACTTGTACCAACAATGATATCGTTTTTGCACTTAGCATGGAATGTATGACAATCAAGGATGACGAAGTTTACTCTAAGGGACATTCACTTGTTTCTATTCTTTGACCCTAAAAGTCACTTTTTGTGATGAAAATCATATGTTATGTCTTTACACATCTTCGTAGTATGTTGCTAGTCTTTTACTTTTCAATAAAGGTTAATAAAATTGAACTTTGGTGATGCTTAGATACTTTATTCTAGCATTGCGTGAGGGCACGGCAATGGCTTAGTATGAGGGAGTGATGAGATGGCATTTATACATGATCTCATCGTTCTTTTCGGGCTTTAAATGCATAAAAATGTCATAAAATACCATATATATGCTTGTGTTTGTTTACTTGTGTATTTTAGGTATGGATATCGTGAAAAAGACAAAAGATCACAAGTTACAAGGAAAAACGGACACGAGAAACGAAGCCGTACAAAGATCCGGGCCCTAATCATGGAGAATTCAACAAATACCCTTGAAGACTTGAAGACAAACAAGATTGATCCTCATTTATTGAAGAAATGACACTTAAAACCCTTGTATATTAATAATTACAAGTTTGGTCCCTTAAGTTTGTCAAAATTACACAAAAGGTCCCTTAACTTTGAAGAAATGGTAAGATTAGTCCCTCAACAATTTCAAATTGTCAAATATGGTCCCTCATCAAGCCAAAGATACATTGAAGACCTTTGAAGATCAAAAATGTCCAAGATCAGTCCTTCAAATATGCAAAAGTTCCAAAATTAACCATTGATACACTTTTTGGAAAGTTTGTACCAAAAATGACAAGTTGTGAAACGTTGATACAAAGGAAATGGGCGCTGATAGAAGTTTACTTACAAGTGACAAGAGAAAGAAAGAATAAGGGCTAAAGTTGTGCTAATGAAACATTCAAACGCCCAAAAATGCGCCAAACACATAACACTCCCCCAATTTCGGATCAAACAACTTACTATTCACCTTCATCCACCCAGTTTTACCTTCACTTAAAACAAGGGGTAAATAAAAATTACCCACACCCACGTGTGATTCACACATGCAGAATCTCATCCCACACATAAAACCCTCACTCCCACTCACCATGGACCCCACCCCCAATTCCCTCTCAACCAATCAGAATGCAACTTAACCCCCAAGTTATCCTACGTGTCCAAATCAACATCCTAGGATCCTTGCTTCATTCCAAAGCTAAAATGAACAACCTTGATCAACTTGGACAGTTCAAATGAAGAAAACATCTAGAAGAACTTAAGGGCATTTTAGAGAAATCACATCTAGGGTTTGTGAATAGTGTTTAGCCAGGCATTTGCCTATAAAAGGAGACCTCAACATGTGAGAGTCCCTTTGTTCCAGTTTTAGGCTATCAATCTTTGTAATTCCTTTTTAAGTTAAATAAAATTTGAATTTCTGAAATTTTGAAATCTCTTTTTGATTTAGTTAAAAGTTTGGTGTTTGAGTAGCCTAATTCTGAGTTCCATTTGATTGTTTAGACCTTCCTTAACCTTGTGGTTAAGGCACGTCTAGGTTTGAAAGGTTTTCAAGGTTCACAAACCTTGAAGTCCTTGTTTCTGAATTTGGCTATTATTTGTGTACTAACCCTTAGCCTTAAGCCTTGAGTTCTTTCAAGCTTGTTGACACCAAGCCTGAGAAGGATTCTAAGCCTTTGGTTGAGTTTGTTTGCTGCTTGTGTTGAAGATATAAAGTCCTTAAGGTTCTACTTTGAACCATCAACCAAGGCTGTTTGCATCTCCTTCATTGAAGTACCTTGGTCTTGTTCTAGTTGTTGAACAAGGTCCAAGGAGCATAGCTGGCCTTCCTAGGATGTTGTGGAAGGCAGGTATAATCTCTTGGTTAAGATTCCCCTAAAAATTTCATGTTTATGGCTGTTTTGAATTTGGTGCTTTGATTTTGAGTATTGGTGTTTGTGCTGGTGATTTTTGAGTTTGATTGTGTTAGTTGCTATTGTTTAAGTGTTTTTGATCATTAAAATCAGTAGGTTATTAGTTAAAATCACAAGTTTCTTTTTTAAGTGATAGATTAAGGAGTGTTTGGGATTACTGCATTAGTTGGATTTGTGGTTTGCTAAGTGTTTGTTTTGTGTCAGCAAGTATTGGTATCTGTTTGTTAGGTGCTTATGTTCATCTGTTTGCAGGTTTTGAGTGTTTGAACACATAGATTCTTGATTTGGCTATAAAATCTTAAATACTTGGTAAAATTGGCTAGGATTTTGAGGACACCTAGATCTAGGCTTAGGCTAGGGCTAACAAGTGCTAAATCATAGTTAATCACACCAGGGAAGAAGGATTTGAGGCTTGAAATTGGATCAAGTGTCAAGTATATCAGCAAACTTGTTTTCTGCATATGTTCATTGTTCATCAGTAACTTCTAGTGCTTTGATCTTGCTATTTACTTTGATTCAGTGTTTGATTCTTGTTGCTTTGTGTTTATTCTGAGTTTACATAGCTTTTGTATGCATCCTGTTAAGTTTGGTTGGCTTATTGTGGCTAAATCTGCTTATTAAGTGCTTAACTGCTTATTTGCATATCTGGAGCATATCTGGTAACTGTTTGGCTTATTGTGGCTTATTGTGTGAACCAATTTGTGATTTTATTGTTGCTATTGACTCCTTGTGATTCACTGATCACAAGGGTGCCTTTGTTTCCAATTGAATCAAACCAGAACTCTCATATAAGCTTGGTCAAATAGTCAAAGCAGTGGGAACTCCTTTCCCCTGCTAGTTACCACTGATAGTGTAAATTTGGTGTCAGCTTATTAATAAGCTATAATAGCTTATTCCAACCTGCAACAACTTTGTTTTTGTAATAGGTGCTCATATTTTGACCCATTTGTTCATACTGGAGCATTTGGGTGGTTGACTTTTAGGTTTGACTAGAAAACCCACTCCTTTGACTTTTACATAAGTTCATTTGTGCTTATTCTGGCTTATTGGTTGTGCTTATTGGATTTTTGTTGATTGATATTGCTTATTGAGTCCATTTGAAAGCTTTTGCAAGTTGACTCAAGTCCTGAGGTGCATTATTTCTCAAAAACGACTATTTTGTCGTTTTGTGGATTTTTGCTTTTCTATTTTCTGGCTTATTGAGTGAGCTTTTTCAAAAATTATTTTTACATATCTCATAAGCATCCCAAAAGAAGGTTGTGTGTCAAATTAGAGCTTATGGCATTAGCTTATGGCTTAATGGGCTGAAAAGCCCAATAAGAATAAGCTTTGTGTTCAATAAGCTGTGATAAGCTCATTTTCAGCTTTTGGGCCTTTAGAGTTTTGTTCTTAGAATTGAATTTTAAGTCAGATAGGGCTTTTCCAAGTCAATTGGGCCAAGTTTAACTTTTTGGGCCCAAAAGCCCATTTGTGTTGACTGAATTTGGATTTGCCCCATTTGAGGGCCCATTAGGGGTATTTTGGTAATTTCACTTTGATTTTTCTGATTATTTAGGTTAAAATAAACTAGTTTGCAAGTTTTTAGAATTTTTTATAATTTTTGAATTTTTAATATTATTTTAATATTATTTTATTATTATTTTTGAAATTTCACATTTTCCAACTTTTTACATTTTTCTTAGGTTTAATACATTAAAATAGGAACTTAGCAACTTTTAGAATAATTTTATCTCTTTTAGATTAATTTTTATAATTATTTTAAGTATTAATAGTTTTTAAATCATTTTAAATAGTTTTTATTAGTTTAAAATTTTCTAAAAATAGTTTTTAATCTTTTTAGGTTATTTTAGAGGTTTACCATTTGAAAAATATTTATTTGGGCTTTTTGATAATTTATTTGATTTTTAGGGCTTTAATTAGCATTTAAAAATTGAATATTTAATTATTTAAAAGGTTTGAAAAAGTTTTGATCATTGGTAAACTCTTAGTTTATTATTTTTGATTTTTGGTAAATTTTTGGTAATTTTTAGAATTTATTTTTATTTTTGTGGTTTTTAAGGTTCTACGTTTTAACTTTCTAGTAGTGATTTTTTGTTAATTTTTATTTTTACGTCTTCGTCATTTTCTTTTCTCATCCCCTTATAAACCAAATATTAATCACAAATCTTGAAACATCTTAGTCACACACATATACCTCCTTGGGAAACGAACTTTCACACCATTAAGGGTCATTAACACTTGATTTTTCCTAAAGTCATTTGTTTGATACTTACCGCTTTTACGCCTTTTCCCTAAAAGGTCGTATTTTTCCTACAATCAAATACATACATGAATAAGTATCTGCTTACTAAATACGTAACTGGTTTTATGTCATGTCTTAGCTTATTTTATATGTTCATATCATGTTTTATTGTTTAAAGCCTTAAACTGTGTTTATCATATATTCTGTCTATTCTGATTATGTATTTCTGGTATTTCATGTATTATTATACTTACTGTGTAATAATAAGTAACTTTCCAAAAATAGCAGGTTTCATAAAAAAGAAAGTTTCCAAAAATAGAAAGTTTCCAAAAATAGAAAGTTACCAAAAATAGAAAGTTTCCAAAAATTGAAAGTTTCCAAAAATAGAAAGTTTCAAAAAATAGAATTACTGCTTAAAATAGATAAGTTTCTAAAAATAGAAAGTTTCCATAAATAGATCAGCTGCCTTAAATAAATAAGTTTCCATAAATAGATTAACTGCCTGAATTAAATAAGTTTCTAAAAATAGAAAGTTTCCATAAATAGATTAGTTTCCTTAATTAAATAATTATATAAGCCTAAGTGTTTTTCTGATTATTTTCTAAGTCATACTGATATAATGTATAGTTTATTAATTATTACATGTAATTTAAATAAACTATAGGTTAAAAGTATTTAATTAAATATATCATGCTTTTAATTAAATAAAGTTAAATACTTAGGTTAAAACATGTATTATTATTTATTAATAATATAACCTAAGCCATGTTAATTAATTAATTATAATCATGGTTTTTAAATAATTAATTAATCATAAGTCTAGAAAATATAAAATACTTAGGTTAATAATTTCATGATTCTAATAATTAAATTATAACCTAAGTCATGTTTATTAAATTAATCATGTCATATTTATTAATTTAATTTTAACATATGATTATAAAAAAATAATCTTAACATAAACCGTGAATCGGATCTTGACTAGAAACCATGAACCGGACATGAAATCGACACCATACCCCAACCACTTCGGGGTTCCCTTTGGTTTGCTGCTGCCGTGGGACCCACACCACCAAACCGGGACCATATGGTCTCGGTGGTGGTTTATTAGCCAAACCGAGACCCCCTTGGGGTTCGGTTTAGGCGCCGGCCAAACAAACACCCCTAAAAACAACCTTTTTTATATTCCCAAAAACCATTTACATGTTTGATCTATGTTTCTAATTAGGTTTTTAAAAACATCATGTTCTTAATTATTTTATTAGATAAAATCAAAAAGAAAAGGATTAAAAGAATATACCGAATGCGTGGATCTAACGAGGATGAACACACACGAACACACGTACAAGATTCAAGATCAAAATCAACTAAACACCCCCTTTTTGGTGTTTATGTGCGGCGGCCACAAGAGAGGAAGGAGGAGAAGGAGAAAAATCTTTTAGGTTTTTGTTGAAGTTTACTGTAATGTGAAAATACTAGCAAAATTTACCATAACCCCTTCTTAGTAAGTTTTTAGATGGGCTTGGCCCATCTCCTTAATGTTGCCGCGGGTACGGGGTCCCACATGGGGTACCCGTACTGTTTTCCATGTCTCGTTGTTTAATTGTTCGTTCGTGTTTATTTGTGTTCGCGTTTTGTGTGTTCTCTTTAAATAATTACCGTGACCTCATATATTTATTCACGCTCGTAATAAATATATATACGTAATTAATATTAGTTCGTGATTTAATTACGTTCATGATTTCATGATCGCATGTTCGTGATTAATTATTGTTAAATAATTATTGCGTGTTCGTGCGTAAAAAATACTTATCGTGTTCTAACACGTACGTAATTAATGTGTGTTTTTTTATATCGTTCTCCTCGACTCTTGTCGAATTGATTTAATGTTTTATCGAAAAGACTTTATTTGTTTTTGGTTCAGATATCGTAATTTGGTATTTATACTACTTGACACGCGAAACGAGAATTAAAACTATTATTATATTTTATTACGCTATTAATATACTATTATTATTAATATGCCACTATTATACTAACAAGGTAGGGAAACCCGCGCTTCGCTGCGGGGCATTGAGTTTTGTTCACTGAAGTTTGGTCCATTTCGATGTAATCGTCATTCTGTTTCTTGTTATCTTAAACAGTTGAAGTGCATCTTCCGGTAACACATGTAAATGGTGTCCAAATACAGGTTTGTGCACTTTCCACCAACGAACACCTGTACACGAACATGTTTATTAGAAGCAAGTCAATTTTTTTTAACGGCTATTAGAAGCAACTCAATTGAATACATTTTGCTAAACACGCACTTAGCTCTTAAAAATCAACACCACCTGAGACTCACTATTGGTGAAATCACTGTTTGCAGCTTGTATGTTTCCATTTATGTATTAGACGGAAAATAATTGAAAGCACCAACAAAAAATTACATCATCGATAGATATATAACAAACGCAGTGCACCTTGAGCTAATTTCTTGTGTTGATGCATTAACCTTGGAAGCAATTTTATTTTATAATATTATTGTTTGTCACAGTTTAGTATGAGAGAAACCTCAGGAAAACGTCAACCATGGTATTCCATTTACTATAACTTTATAAAGAAAGGACATGAGATGCATACGTACCGCACAAATTTTGCTTGTGTACACACCCCATATTTGAATGACCATCATCACCAAAACACACCCACTGCAGCCCCCATTTTAACAATCAGATGAACACATTTCAGTCCCTATATCAACACCCAAACACACCTATTTTTTTCGGCCAAACTCACCTCTTAGCCGCAATTTCATCACAAAAAGCCATTGCCTTTCAGCCCCATTACAACACTAAAACTCCCCTTTCAGCCTCATTTCAGCTCCTACAGGTTGCATATGTATACTGAGGCCGTAGCACGCCCTGCTTACTCCAAACTTTCTGATATAACAGGAGAGGGACGCCTAAAACAACAAAAGAATTATATATTAAGCTAAGGATTTCAAAAATATACATGTCATTGTTCCTTACAATGAAGATAAACGAAACACAATGTCACTTCAGTTATTGTCAACTTTTGACGGACTAATGTAAATATTTCATAAATTATTGAATACTTATAATGAGCATGATTCTGAAAACCTTCATGCTTGGAATTATTTTTTGGTCCCTTTAAACAACGTAGACATGTTGTATGTTTACTGACACATATTTGACACTTCCTTCATCACCCGTTCCTGATTTTGGAACATATATTCCTTGTTGTATCATATCCATTTTCATCGTCTCAATTTTTATTTCATATTTCATATAACCTTATTTCAAAGGTATAAAAGTTTTATTCACAAATAACACAATTGTAAATAAACACTCAAGTCAACAAACTAATTACAAACTCTAACTTATAATACAATAACATGAATTGGATATAACACACACCAAAACCAATTTAGTTTGTCTTTGGGAATTTCAATAACATGAATTAGATATAACACACACCAAATCTACTTTAGTTTGTCTTCGGGAATTTCATGAATTTCTTGTCTCGAGTATTTGTCGTAACTTTTAAAGATGATAGATTTCTTAAGTGTTAGATTATAAGGTATTATCATCTGAGTAAAATAGGGAAAGCTGATCGTCTAATACAACCATTAGGTGGTCAAGTTATATTTCATAGGCATGGGTTTGTTTTCTAATCCAGGCCCACTTTCTTTTGTATAACCCTTTTGTAGTTGCTCATTCTAGTACCATCCTACTTTACTTTACCTTGTATAACCATTCACTTCTTAAGGGTACTTTTACACAGTCTCTAATTATGTAGTAGCTAATTACCATATGCTAATAACATTGTACTTGGATGCTACAATATCCGCTCGAGGTAACAATTAACTTAAGATAGTCGTGTAGGAAAGGATCAAGCGATGTCACAAGTTTGCTATAAACAATGACCAGGAGTCAATACCTTCATATATTTGAAGTCCGAATACTGAGTTAATTCAATTCAAGCTGTCTTTGGCCCCTTAGAAGTAAATTTGGGTGCGTAAAACTTGTTGTATGTTTTTTATTTCATACAATCATACCATAAAGTACGGAGCTAAATAAACCTTAAACTTGGAGGCCTTTGTTCATTTATCACCTTCGTCTGACTTCTTTTCCAAGATGTGGTGTTTATATCAGGTTCCTCGGCCCATGGGATAAACTGATACATATTGGACAATAAAGAAAGCGATAAACTGATTCATGTGTTGTTTACCTTATTTTTGCATCTTCACCATCATGAAACTTTAACAAATAATATAACTCTTAGCTACACTTTTCTTTGCTTTTTATTGATTTCTATCGCTTTCTTCTGCCTAAGGGCAGTGAAGTTCATGCAAAAACCCAACCGACTTATACAAAAAATACATATTTTGACCCATTACCCAACCTCCTAATTCTCGGCCAGTAATCTGTTACTTATAAGTAGCAGTTATAGCATTATTCGTTTGTTGTTAGATACACTAATCATCAAAAGTGGGTGCGACAACATGAAAAGGAACCAAAATTTCATGAACAAAGGAACAATAAACATACCTTACACATTTTTCAACTTTTATCCTGCCAAAAAAAAATCAAGCAAAAAAATAATGCAATCACCAATTAAAAAGAACCCTAATTTGCGTGACTAAATCAAACCTTGGTATGAATCAACAGCAGTAGGTATTCCTCTTCTATCCTGCAAAAAAAGGCAAACAAACAACTAATTGAAAAATTAACCGCAAAACCCCACAATAATCGAAAGAATTAAAGGAACCATGTAACTAAAAACAACAGCTAGCAATTCAAAGAAGGAAAAACCGGGTGAAAAAAAATAGGAAAAAACCGTAATTTATGGAAACAGATGTGACCTTAGATATAAAAATGATGATTGTTTACATACCATCAAATTTATCGGTCCATGGCAGCCAAAAATCCGTTGACCGGATTTTAGAGAGAGAGAGAGGATGAGGGAGATACTCGAGGAACAATATGTGTGTGTTTTTTTTGGTTTTGTAACGTGTCTGGGAGAAAAGACCACGTATGAAAAGAGGGAAGATACGTGTTACTTTATAACGTGTATCATATCTTGCCAAGACACGTGGTCAAAACAATTTCCCGCCAAAATGAGACGGTATTATTAAAAAATTCCCACAGCTTCGTAAAACAGTTATAAATTATAATAACAAAGTTGAAACAAATTACACTAATACAAGTGAATTTAAATTACAATAGCTACAAATGAAACAAAATCCAAACTAATCCTAATTTATTTAATAATGAAGTCCAATAGAAATATTAGGACTAACTACAAGCCAACCTGCAACAGATCACTAGCAACTGTTTCAAACTCAATTGACAAACTTATACTAACAAAAGTAATCAACTGTACAATGAAACCAACAGTTTGTAAATGACTATATTTTAACTAACAAAAATTCTTGTCACAGCTTAATGATTGATAATTAAGGCTGACTGAATGAACTTCTATCTTAGCAAGCCTAAAACCAGTTTAGTATTACAGCTATTAATCAATTGACAAGTCCTTTTAATATCTATAACTCTACTGAATCAAAACTTAATGATCTGCAATAACAGGTAATAAAAAAACAAGCAGAATTACACTCTTTAGCCTTTTTGACTTAGTGAATAACACACAAAAAAAATACTTTGACTTTTGAGTGAAATGAACTAAATCCGTGATACTAAAAGATAACAAGAATATGCTATCAAACTTCTACATCATACATATACTGCAAAAGGTCAGATTATTCAAACACTAGCTAAAAGATAGGGAAAGAAACTTATAAGCTACTATTGTGAACTAATGAACATCAATCAAATACAGAATAAGAAACACTTCAGATCAGATCTTATAAAGCAGGATGCAAACTATATATTTTATACAACTAGGAATGGAAGAAAATTAAAACGAGAACGACCTGTTCATCCAAGCCAGTCCGTTGTCGACGTGTGTTATCGAACTCGAACCGAACCACTAGCTTAACCAACGTACTAACCACCATAGTATAGCTCAGCTTCGTAAAACTCTCGGATGAACAGTAACTTCGCAAAACGTAGCTATCGAGTGAAATGCTAGATGTGAAGAACTCTCGAACTACTTGATGAGTACACGAAATCGATATAACTTAAACTCAAAATAAGAAACTCCAAAAGCTTGATGCCAATAGTTATATCGGCTTGTTTTTTTATCACAGCCATACACATCCAACTGAACAACATAATTGAAGTACTACTTGTGCTTTATTTGACTCTATTGTATACTAATTAAATACAACTAGAACATCACAAGAACACTTACCAAATGATGACCTTAACTTGCATAAAAAACAGTAAAAAAGATTAGAAGATTGGAAGGATGAAAAATTATTTATTAATGGCGAAAATGAGAGTTTGTCGAAGACTAATGCTCGATTGAACCGATACCGATATCAAAACTAAAAACACCCTAATTGAAACCGATCTACAAACAAACTTCAACTCGAAATCAAATCGTGATCCACTTGTAAACACAGCTAACCTAAGCTGCTAACTACTATCTCTGAATCAGAACCAGAAACACAATCCCGAATCTGAATCTCTAACAACTGTAATCAATGAACCTGCTTCGAATCGAAAGTAACCCGTAACTAACTAATGAAAATTTTAACCGAGAATCGTGATATTATTTGAAATCCACAAACCACAAATAACTGAATAACAAACTTTGTATAGCCGAAAACATAAAACTTTTTTATAATCCAAATCGAAAATCTGAGTACAAGTAGAAGAAAAGTAATACCTGCGGTTTTTAAATGAAAAGACAAGAAAATTAATGATATTCTAAATCTATATTGAAAGAAAAATAAAAGACAGAGTAAAAAGAATGTAAACTAAAGCTGCGTTTTAACTATGCTACATAAAAGAAATACAGGGAAAGGTAATAATATATGGTTCATATGGAATAAGCTACATCTGATCTATCTTTATTTTCTTTTCTTGGGCATGCGCCATATTGGGCTGTTCTTTTATTCTGCTGGGCCATCAGCTTGCTTGTTATATGATGGGCCTGTGTGGCTTGTTGAGCTTCATTTGGTTATAAATTTCAATTTGATCCATTTAATAAGTAATGGGTCGGTCCGACTCATATAAATTGTGTCGGGCCGGTCCAATAAAATATGAAGGCACCATTGGACTCGATTTTCCGTGCTCTTTCCATTTCTCGTGTCCGTTTTGGCTCTTTAGCTTCGTTTCTTGTGATTTCTTTGATATCCGTACCTGCACACGCACAAACAACAAAACAAGCATATATTTAGCATTTATGATGATTATTTATCCGTTTTTAGCACATTTTACGAAGGAATATGATGTGTAACTAGAGTCACATCACACCCCCCTACTAAACCATTGTCGTGTCCTCACGCAATGCTAGAATA
This sequence comes from Glebionis coronaria, assembly GCA_025667525.1. Classification (NCBI taxonomy): domain Eukaryota; kingdom Viridiplantae; phylum Streptophyta; class Magnoliopsida; order Asterales; family Asteraceae; genus Glebionis; species Glebionis coronaria. Next base: position 335,902,841 of record CM046876.1, on the reverse strand, counting down.
AAGTATAAAGCAACTCCGCTTTTCATTTATTAAAAGCATTTATTCATTATATTAATAATATATGTGTAAATGACATAATGTATCGCTTTCATTATTTGAAAATAACTTTTAGGATCACAAAATTTGAATAGGTTCATCGTCCTCGACTTTTCACTCTTTCCATGCCAAGCTCAAAAACAAGATCATTGCTAACAACAAGTTCTCATGTTAAGACCATTTATATAAGACATTTGTGTAGAACTCATTATCTATTATTCTTAAGTTGTATCTCTAGATTTTAAGGATTGTCATTCACCCGTAGGCTCATTTGACTTATTTAATAATTATTAGTCCAAAAATGAAGGCAAAACGGTGTAAATCCGACACTTAGAACCTAACCTCATCCTCAAAAACCGTCGTCACTAAAGAAAGCCCACATTAAGGATAATTTAACACGATTTAGGGAATAAATTCTCGGATTCGAAATTTGGCCAAATAGTACTACTTATTATTTATTCCTCCAAAGTCATTTTGACTTTATGATGGAGTTAGTAAATTTACATCGTATACCCTTAGGCTCTTTAAGATGTAAAAGTGCTCCTTATTTATGATCCACACCCTAAGGCTCCTTGAACCATAAACAAGGGAATTGACATTCATCATCACTCCACACCCAAAGGCTCCTTGAAATAATGATGAAGCAATTTTTATTAAACACTTACCATGCCATACACCCTAAGGCTCTAATGACAAGGCTCGTGCTACATGTCCCACACCCGAAGGCTCCTTGAGACCATGTTTTAATCTTATTCTTCTTTATTTATGATATATATAGTAGGCCAAATTCCGCAATCCTATGGTCTGAAAACCTCCTACTTAGTGGTTATGAGCCACCTTAGTCGGAAGTCCATGACGCTGGCACCCTCAATGTGTTCTCGCTTTAATTACATGGGAAATAAAGAATCGGTTAAGAACTAAAATACCGAACCTAAACCGCAAAAATCCTCATTTATTAAGCAATTTAATATACAAGGGGAGAAAGAGCCACAAAAACTCATATAAATAAGAATTAACCCTTAAACTTATTATCAACTCTATCATCTCTCATTCTCCACAATTTAAAATCTCAAATAATGAAACTCGTGGATGCTTAGCCTACTAAACCAATTAAGGCCTACATGATTAAGGAATGAGCTAAGGTAAAAATCGGTCGAGTCAAAAACTATTCTTATTTTCACCAACGGAAAGCTTACATTCGTGTCAAAAACACTTATTAAAATATGAAAAAAAAAATTATGCAATTTTAAGCACATTTTTGAAAAACGGAGTACGTGGAGACAACGAACAAAAGGAAAAGCATATCGGTAGATACACCCATACTAAAACCAAACATTGTCCTCAATATTTCAAGTCGAAGGGTATAATACCCCCTACTAGAGACAAAGAGTCGAATGCAAAATTCTAACATGGAAAGGGTATGACGCAAATATTTAAAAGCCGTTTATTAATTATGCCAATAAAAATAAGCGTTATCAAACGATATAATCATCGGATATCAGATGTCTCAAATGAAGGATCGAAACTCGAGTGATATGTGATGAAAAACGAACACGAGAGTCTTCGATATATGAGAAACCTGAGATCACATCACAAACGAAACACGAGAACAAATGAAAGAGCACAAGCCCTTCACATAAGAAATAAGAAAGAAGATAGAATGATAAGCATGGGAATCTCCCCCACGAGGCACCTCGTTTTTGGTAACCGAATCATGACCTCGACTCGATCCCTGAATTAAATTGTCCTTAGGGAAACGATTATGGAGAGAAAAAGATTTACCCGGAAAAGAAAAGCTCTCCATGATAAAGTGAAATAAACTCCCAAATAAGGAAAACCCATAAAATTCCACCCGGGTCAAATACGTAGTTTCCATCTCTAAAAGAAATAGACCCTAGGGTGGCAATAGCATACAAGTACAAGAAAGATTGTTTTCGTTTAAGCAAAAGTCTGTTACACTGAATATTATAGTAAAAAGGTAATGATCCCAATTTTTTAAAAAATTTTCTTTTAATTTCATCATTAAGATACTGAGATTGCCAAAAATGTGTATACCCGGATCAAATACCGTTCCCTCTATGGGAAAATAGCAAGATAACTCGTTGTCAACCATAAAAGAATCACCCTCAAATATGAAATCAATAAGAGGCAATGAGGGTGAAAAAGTAGGTGTCAAAACACTAATAGTCGGAACCCTCGGGTCTTTGTTCTCTTTATCATCATGAATGGGTGGGACGGGAGGGATAGAAGGTATAGTATCATCGTGTAATAAATCCTCTAGAAAAAGTATATCTCCCTCCACATCAAAATACCCAGGAATGTACTCCACGGGTGTATCAATATCAAGAAACTCATCGATCTCGGGAATGTGAAAACCATCATCACTAAGGAGTGAAGTATCCGAAAAATCATTAGTATCATTAGCATGTTTTTCAAAAGTCGGTTTTTGTAAAATAGGAGAGTAATCCTCATCCGAGCCCGACAAAAGAGTTAAAAGTATAGTCGGAATCATAAGATAACACATCCATATCCAGATAACTACTATGAGGAGTAGTATCATTTGGAGGAGTAGGTGAAGGAGTCATAAAAGGAATGGGGTCAAATGTAGGCTCAAGTACAATCTCGGGAATTTCCTCACAAGATGAGGAAGAGGGAGAGCTAAATGTATATGTGGGTGTCAACACCGGAGGGGGAGTAAAACTCATGATAATCTCCGGGCCTTGTCTCTCCTTTATTGGCGGAAAGATGGAAGGATCCACAGTGGGAACATCACTACTAGTAGTGGTGTTAGCCTCAACATGAGCTCTCAAAGCTTCTAAAAGTTGATATGTAAGACTTTGGTTTTGTTCATGAAGATCATTTATCATCCTCTTTTGTTCCTCAAATATTTCGACAATTTCGTCCATTTGTGAAGGTTGAATTTGAAAATCCCCTTGATTATTACTTTGAAAATTGTTATGATTTTGAAAATCTTCTTGAATTGGAAAGCTTTGATTTTGAAAATCCCCAAAACACCCTTCATTAATTTGTGGCGGGTCAGGAGTCAACTCAACCGTGAGTCGCTCAATAACTACTTCTTCCTCAAAATCCGGAGGAGAAGAGTCACTAGTCACATGAGAAAGGGGACTAGAAGAATCATCAAAAATAGGGTCATCCGAATCAACACATGGCTCATCACTAACTCTCGGGGTATATGAGAAAAGAGGGCCACTCCTAATGATAACCGTATTACCGGATACTTCGGCCTTGCTCCATACTTGAGACTTGTTCTCAATAATCATTAAAGCCTCACTAGTACTCCGAGAGTAAAGATTTCCGCTTGCAGCCGTGTTAAGAGAATCTTGATCGTATTGGGTCAACCCGTGATAAAACGAATCAATCAAATGCAAGGCGGAAAATCCATGATGAGGACAACTACACACTAAATCCTTAAATCTTTCCCAAGCCTCGGTAAACGTTTCAGTATTAGACTCTTCAAAATTAGTTATTTCCAACCGAATTTTTCTCGTTTTAGCATAAGGGTAAAATTGATTAAAGAATTTTGACTCAAGATTAGCCCATGTGAAAATAGATCGTGGTGGTTCCTTTTCAAGCCAAGTCCGGGCTTGCCCATCAAGGGAAAAAGGAAAAAGGTGTAAATAGATAATCTCTTGTGTCACATTGGTGTATTTGACGGTATTGGCGTATGAACGAAAATGACGGATATGAGTGTAAGGATCGTCATCCCCAAATCCGTAAAAAGGACGACCAGATATCAACTTAATCAAATCCGGATTAAGCTCAAAAGAATCACCCTCGATATCCGGTATCACGATCGCATTGTCGAGACATCCCTCAGTAGGTACTTGCAACAACTCATAAATCGATCGATTATCCATAGCCATTTCAAAAGCACGATACTCGGGATCGGCTTGACTCGTCACGATATTATTTTTTTATAAAAGAAAATATAATATGGACGTAAAAACGAAGAAGAAACCAAGATAGAAAATATATATATACGTAGATTTTTTTTGGTATAATACTTTAGGAAAAATATTACTTTTTTGATTTTTTTTTGTTGCAAATCTTAGGAAAGAATTGCTTTTGTGATTTTTTATTTTTTTTTATTTTATTAAAATATAATATACTATATAATATATAGCAAAAGAAAAAAAATATTTTTTAATTTTTTTTAAAAGGGTATACATAGTAATAAAGAAAAGAAGAAAAATAAGAAAATATTTTTTGTTTTTATTTATTTTTAAAAAAAAATTTATTTTTTTATGTTTTTTTTTTTTTTTTTGACAATGAAAATAGCGTTCGAACGGATCCCAAAATCCAAATCGCCTCACGAAAAATCGTCAATCGTAACGAGCACGAACCGGCAGCGGCGCCTTTTTAATGTGTGTTTTTTTATATCGTTCTCCTCGACTCGTGTCGAATTGATTTAACGTTTTATCGAAAAGACTTTATTTGATTTTGGTTCAGATATCGTAATTTGGTATTTATACTACTTGACACGCGAAACGAGAATTAAAACTATTATTATATTTTATTACGCTATTAATATACTATTATTATTAATATGCCACTATTATACTAATAACAAAGTTGAAACAAATTACACTAATACAAGTGAATTTAAATTACGATAGCTACAAATGAAACAAAATCCAAACTAATCCTAATTTATTTAATAATGAAGTCCAATAGAAATATTAGTCCTAACTACAAGCCAACCTGCAACAGATCACTAGCAACTGTTTCAAACTCAATTGACAAACTTATACTAACAAAAGTAATCAATTGTGCAATGAAACCAACAGTTTGTAAATGACTATATTTTAACTAACAAAAATTCTTGTCACAGCTTAATGATTGATAATTAAGGCTGACTGAATGAACTTCTATCTTAACAAGCCTAAAACCAGTTTAGTATTACAGCTATTAATCAATTGACAAGTCCTTTTAATATCTATAACTCTGCTGAATCAAAACTTAATGATCTGCAATAATAGGTAATAAAAAAACAAGCAGAATTACACTCTTTAGCCTTTTTGACTTAGTGAATAACACACAAAAAAAATACTTTGACTTTTGAGTGAAATTAACTAAATCCGTGATACTAAGAGGGCACGGTGTGGCTGGCTGGCCACGACGGCGCGAGGCCACGGCGGCGCCAACCACACCGTGGTTCGCGTCGTCGGTTCTGGGCTGGTTACTACTAGCCGACGCCGTGGTGACGGCGCGAGGCCACGGCGGCGCCAACCACACCGTGGCTCGGGTCGTCGGATTTTTTAAATTTTTTTTTTTTTTTTTTTTTTGAAAATTTAATTTCGTGTTTTTTTTTTCTATTAGTAATTGTATTTTTTTTTAGTAATGAAAATTTAAGTTTATGTTAATTAATTGTTGAAAAAAAAAAGTTGGGTGACGACGACACGAGAATTCTCGTGTTAACCAGGGAGGGGGGTTGAGCCATCGTGGGGAGTTTTGGTGTCGTGGGAGTAAAAAGTGATGTGGCATCACTTTTTGCCCACGACACGAGCACGACGGCTCAACCACACCGTGTGCTCTAAAAGATAACAAGAATACGCTATCAAACTTCTACATCATACTTATACTGCAAAAGGTCAGATTATTCAAACACTAGCTAAAAGATAGGGAAAGAAATTTATAAGCTACTATTGTGAACTAATGAACATCAATCAAATACAAAATAAGAAACACTTTAGATCAGATCTTGTAAAGCAGGATGCAAACTATTTATTTTATACAACTAGGAATGGCAGAAAATGAAAACGAGAACAACCTGTTCATCCAAGCCAGTCCATTGTCGACGTGTGTTATCGAACTCGAACCGAACCACTTGCTTAACCAACGTACTAACCACCATAGTATAGCTCAACTTCGTAACACTCTCGGATGAACAGTAACTTCGCAAAACTTAGCTATCGATTGAAATGCTAGACGTGAAGAACTCTCGAACTACTTGATGAGTACACGAAATCGATATGACTGAAACTCAAAATAAGCAACTCCAAAAGCTTGATGCCACTAGTTATATCGACTTGTTTTTTTATCACAACCATACACATCCAACTGAACAACAGAATTGAAGTACTACTTGTGCTTTATTTGACTCTATTGTATAATAATTAAATACAACTAGAACATCACAAGAACTCTTACCAAATGATGACCTTAACTTGCATAAAAAACAGTAAAAAAGATTAGAAGATTGGAAGGATGAAAAATTATTTATTAATGGCGAAAATGAGAGTTTGCCGAAGACTAATGCTCGATTGAACCGATACCGATATCGAAACTAAAAACACCCTAATTGAAACCGATCTACAAACAAACTTCAACTCGAAATCAAATCGTGATCCACTTGTAAACACAGCTAACCTGCTAACTACTATCTCCGAATCAGAACTGGAAACACAATCCCGAATCTGAATCGCTAACAACTGTAATCGATGAACCTGCTTCGAATCGAAAGTAACCCGTAACTAACTAATGAAAATTTTAACCGAGAATCGTGATATTATTTGAAATCCACAAACCACAAATAACTGAATAACAAACTTTGTATAGCCGAAAACATAAAACTTTTTTATAATCCAAATCGAAAATCTGAGTACAAGTAGAAGAAGAGTAATACTTGCGGTTTTTAAATGAGTAGACAAGAAAATTAAAGATATTCTAAATCTATATTGAAAGAAAAATAAAAGACAGAGTAAAAAGAATATAAACTAAAGCTGCGTTTTAACTCTGCTACATAAAAGAAATACAGGGAAAGGTAATAATATATGGTGCGTATGGAATAAGCTACATCTGATCTATCTTTATTTTCTTTTCTTGGGCCTGCGCCATATTGGGCTGTTCTTTTATTCTGCTGGACCATCAACTTGCTTGTTATATGCTGGGCCCGTGTGGCTTTTTGAGCTTCATTTGGTTATAAATTTCAATTTGATCCATTTAATAAGTAATGGGTCGGTCCGACTCATATAAATTGTGTCGGGCCGGCCGAATAAAATATGAAGGCATCGTTGGACTCGATTTTCCATGCTCTTTCCATTTCTCGTGTCCGTTTTGGCTCTTTAGCTTCGTTTCTTGTGATTTCTTTGATATCCGTACCTACACACGCACAAACAACAAAACAAGCATATATTTGGCATTTATGATGATTATTTATCCGTTTTTAGCACATTTTACGAAGGAATATGATGTGTAACTAGAGTCACATCAGTAATACATAAAATCCTAACATGTAAACGTAATCATACTATAAAAGGAAAGTTTTAATTTAGTACGTACGATCTTAAGGGTACTATTCATGGTAAAAGCATGCGGGTTTTACAACTCTTCCCCCCTAAAAAGAATAATTCGTCCCCGAATTATAGATAAAGTAAACTGAAAAAGAAGAACATACCCGAATTCAAAATATGAAATGAGGGTAAGAAGCCTGGATAGACTCCTCTGTTTCCCAAGTGGCTTCCCGCTCGGTATGATCCCTCCATAGGATTTTGAAGAATGGAATCGTCTTCCTTCTCATGACTCGTTCTTGTCTGTCAAGAACTCGTTCGGGTTCTTCTATAAAACTGAGATCTTCACGTATCTGTTCCAATGGATACTGAACCATGTGAAGGGAATGATACTGGTACCCTCTAAGTAAGGACACATGAAACACATTTTGTACATGCGAAAGCTGCGGAGGTAACGCCAACTGGTAAGATACTTCACCGACTCGTTCAATGATATCAAACGGTCCGATGAAACGAGGACTTAGCTTCCCTTTAATCCTGATGCGTCTAACACCACGTGCCGGCGAAACCTTAAGGAAGACGTGATCTCCTAAGTTAAAATGTATGTCCCTACGATGCTTATCGGTGTAACTCTTCTGACGTGACCGTGCTTCCTGAAGTTTCTGCTTAGCTACTGCGATCTTTTCATTGGTCATCTCTATGATTTCTTGTCCTTCAAGTGTTCGCTCGCCAACCTGATCCCAGCAGATTGGGGCGCGATACTTCCTGCCATACAACATCTCGAAAGGAGCACACTTGATACTTGCTTGCCAACTGTTGTTGTATGCAAACTCCACCAAACAGATATAATCGCCCCAATCACCCGTCCATTCCAACGCACATGACCTCAACATGTCTTCCAATGTCTGAATCGTTCGCTCCGACTGTCCGTCCGTTTGAGGATTAAAATCCGTGCTAAGCTTAAGTTGTGTACCCTAAGCTTTCTGCAGACTCCTCCAAAATCGCGAAGTAAAACGAGGATCTTTGTCTGAGACGATGCTGGATGGTGCACCGTGAAGTCTCATGATCTCTCTTCTATACGTATAGGCGACTTTACTTACCGGATCTTCCTTGCGGATCGGTAAGAAATGAGCTGATTTGGTAAGTCGATCTACGATAACCCAAATTGCGCCGTGCTTCCTCTTGTTAGGCGGAAGACCAGTAAAAAATCCATGGTGATTTTGTCCCACTTCCACTCTGGAATATCTAACGGTTGAAGGAGACCGCCAGATCGCTGATGCTCGATCTTAACCTGCTGGCAGGTAAGACATTTGGAGACGTAAGTGGCCACATCCTGTTTCATACCACTCCACCAAAAGTATTGCTTGATGTCATGGTACATCTTAGTCGAACCAGGATGTATAGAGAATGGGGAGCTATGAGCTTCAACTAACAAGGCTTCCCGGAGTTCTTGGTCATCAGGAAAACAAAGTCTTGTGCCCTGCCATACGATACCGTCTGCATCTACTATGAATTCCGTCTGTTTCTCCAAATTTTGTACTATCGCCCAGATTTCTCCATCATCTTTCTGAGCTTCCTTGATCTTAGAGAGTAACTCGGGTTCTACTCTAAGATTAGCCCAGTAACCGTGTTGTCCACGTACCATGATCTCGATGTCTAGTCGCTCCAAGTCTCTTATGATTTCCTCTTTAAGTTTAATGCCGTTGATCATTCCGGACTTCCTGCTAAGTGCATCTGCTACTACATTTGCCTTTCCGGGATGATACTCTAGATTAATGTCATAATCCTTCAACAACTCTAACCATCTCCTCTGCCTCATGTTCAATTCACGTTGAGTGAAGATATACTTCAAGCACTTGTGGTCCGTGAAAATGTTACATGATTCTCCATACAAGTAGTGCCTCCATATCTTCAATGCAAACACGACTGCAGCAAGTTCCAAGTCATGTGTGGGGTAATTTTCTTCATAAGGCTTAAGCTGCCGTGAAGCATACGCGATCACTTTCCCATGTTGCATGAGAACACAGCGAAGTCCCTTCCCCGATGCATCACTATAGATTTGAAATCCACCCGTACCAGATGGAAAAGTAAGAATAGGTGCAGATACTAGCTTCTGCTTCAGGTCTTCGAAGCTCTTCTCTCGTTCTTCAGTCCAGACGAATTTCTCCCCTTTCCGCATTAGTTTGGTCAATGGTAGTGCTAAGTGGGAAAAGTTCTCCACGAACCTACGGTAATAGCCAGCTAAGCCTAAGAAATTGCGGACTTCCGTCGCTGAAGTCGGCCTTGGCCACTTAGTAATGGCCTCAACCTTCGCTGGATCCATAGTGATTCCTTCTGCTGATACAATGTGACCTAAGAATGCCACCTTGTCTAACCAGAACTCACACTTGGAGAATTTAGCATACAGCTGCTTCTGGCGAAGAATCTGTAGTACTGTACGAAGATGGTCTTTGTGTTCCTCCTTGGACTTTGAGAAAATCAGGATGTCATCGATGAAGACAATGACGAACTTGTCAAGAAATTCATGGAAGATTCTATTCATCAAGTCCATGAACACTTTTGTTCATCAAGTCCATGAACACTGCTGGAGCATTCGTCAGGCCGAATGGCATAACTACAAACTCGTAGTGGCCATAGCAGGTACGAAAAGCAGTCTTGGCAATGTCCTGCTCCTTAACCCGTAACTGATGGTAGCCTGACCTAAGATCAATCTTGTAGAAGTGTTTGGCCCCTCGGAGTTAGTCAAACAGATCGTCTATACGCGACAGTGGATACCTATTCCGGATAGTAATCTTGTTGAGCTCGTGATAGTCTATGCAAAGACGCACACTGTCGTCCTTCTTCTTAACAAATAAGACCGGTGCGCCCCATGGAGATGCGCTCGGTCGAATGACACCTCGTTCTAGAAGTTCTTGCAGTTGATCCTTCAGCTCCTTCAGCTCTATGGGAGCCATGCGATAAGGAGCCTTGGAGATTGGTTCAACTCCTGGAATAAGCTCGATACTGAATTCCACTTCTCGTACAGGTGGTATGCCCGGAAGTTCTGCTGGAAATACATCTTGAAATTCCGACACTATTGGTTGATCCTGAATTGATGGAGATTCAACATCCATGTCGTGAACTGTAGCTAGATAACCCTCGCAGCCATGTGACAGTAGTGCACGCGCTTGCAGGGTAGATATGATTTGTACAGACCGTCCGGGTACGAACCCGTTATGAATGTACTCTTGTGCATTAACATCACCGAAGATAACTCGATATGAATGGCAGTCTATGGTAGCATGATGTTTGGATAACCAATCCATGCCCAAAATCATGTCGAAGTCATTCATGTCCAGTGGAAGTGCGTCAACAGGTCGAACCTTATCGTCAAATTCTAGGGGAAGACTCTTGTATACATGGTTGATTAATACAAAGTCCCTCAAAGGCGTGGAAATAGTAAGCCTATTCTCTAGTGGCATGGGGAGCATCCTAATGTTCTTTGCATAAGCAGTAGAAATAACCGAGTGAGTAGCACCCGTATCGAAAAGAACACATGCAGCTTGACCATACATATACAAGATTCCAGTGATGGTACCTGTAGACTTGTTGGCCTGGTCTCGAGATGTCGTGTAGACACGCCCAATGGTAGGAGGCGGCTTGGAATCAACATGTCCCGATGTGCCCTAAATCTCTCCCTTTCAGCAATCCTTCATGATATGGCCAGGAAGACCACCCTTGAAGCATGCGTCAGTGTTATGACGGCAGGCCCTGGGTGCCTACGGTGGCAAGTAGAGCAAAGAGGATGAGTAAATCCTCCAGCAGGTGCTCTGGCTGGCTGGTAACCTGATAAAACATTTTACATAAGACATGATAATACGGTACAAAGGACAATGCGGATAATTGTAAGATTGGATACCAGTGATAGCTGGACGGCTAGGTTGTGAACCTCTCTGGTTCTGGTCCCTACCGTTTCCATGGTTCCTGGTAGAAGTTTTTGCTAAAGTGTCAGAATATGAGTTATAACATGAAATCATAAGAAAATTGCGTAAGTATTAGGACCTGCTGCTGTTGGAGTGTCCAGCGTTGTTACGGTAATTATCATTACCGACACGCCTATCCGTAGCAGAACGGTCGTTAGTCTGATCATTTCCCTTGGGCTGATGAGGCTGCTGCTGAGTAGCCGGCTGAGACCGGACCCTAGTTTTCTGCCTGGAAGATACATTTAAAGAGATGAATATTTGACATATATGGAAAGAATACGGATTCATCACCGCTTGAATACGAATGTTTACCTCTTGTCGGGTCTCTCAGCTTCCCCGAACTCATCTCTCTCCTGCAGCATCTCCAGTCTACGTGCTGCATCGGCCACTTGTGCTACCGTATCCAACGGAGCACCTCCTAAGTTATTGGCGATCCTTGGATTAAGAGCCCAACGAAAATGTAGTGCCTGCTCATCAGTGGTGCCCGCAGATGCTCTCAGGACACTGGCATAACGAAGAAAACGTTGCATGAAGTCATTGCTGTCTTCGTCAGGTCGTTGTCTAATAGTATAGTATTCCCTCATGAGTCGATTTCTTCCTTCCATGGGAGAAATGTTAGGCGGGGGAGGATAGCCGTCGTTCTGATGAAGGATGTCTTGCATTTCCGCATCAGCAGCTGCAAACATCTCCCAGAGATTGTCTGTGTTTGCCATCTGACAGTATAACATAAAACATATGATTAAACAGATCAAAACATAATATATATATATATATATACATGAAAAAAAATTTATACCAAAATTTCAAGAGAAAAATTTTATGCAAGAAATTTTTGTGTATGAATGCATGATGCAGTTTTACGAAAACTTTTGTATGCTCGAGAGTGAACGCCTATGGTAAGTTCACCTAAAATAAAAGACACGGAGAGGGGACGCCTATGGGTCGGTCCCAAATTTAAAAGTTTCGATAAAACACATGCGAATAAATAGGGCCAGTCCTGTACCAACCATTACTTAGTCATAAACCTGCGACAATGACATGTATATGTATGCATAAAAATGATGATTGAATGAAAAAAGACTGTCAGTTCTAGGGAGACCGTAGTGACTACCCACTAATCACAGGTCATATTTGAGAGCCTACAGGTCGAAGCCTTGGCTCTGATACCATAATTGTAACACCCCATTTTGATAATGGAATGTCACGCGTAATTATGGCGTGTCATCAAAGCATACAAGGAAAAATGTCTAAACATTACATGACCATAAAAGGAAAATACCGGAATCAAACATCGGTAATCCAAAAGTAAAGCTCATCACACACAAACATAAGTACTGTAAAGGAAAGGACTAAACAATGTCCATAGCAAGTGTATCAAAGGAAAGATAATGCATAAAGTAAATAAAGGCTAGAAAGCTTCCAGTCCATATGCACGTACGCTTAAAGTCTACGAGCGTCCCTGAGTACCTGCCGTTTTGGGAACATAGAAAAGGAAAACGGCTGAGCAATACGCTCAGTGCACGGATGTACAATAAAGCATGAATAGGATAAGCATATAACATATAACATCGAAAGAAACTAAGTCCCGAGTAACCTGGTTAAGTCTTGGTAAACTGGTTTTATAGTATGAAAAGCCTTATGTTTATCTTATAAAAACTATTTAACATGTTCTACCATTAGCCAATATAGGTCATGAAAATCCACCGTGCATGAATACTTGGAGGGGTGACCTTATCATGCAAATTAGAGGGGCTGCCTCTAATTTAATATACTGGTTTTGGGTAGGAGGGATCAGCTCCTTGTAAAGGATGCAAGGCACACACCACATTCACACTGAGTAAACTACTGAAAAACATGTTACTAGGATGCACCCATACGCCCCACATGATAAATATAATAATATGGCCAAAAGCTGAAGGGACGCCACAAGCAATCACTCCGCCATGGTGAAGTCATAACATCAGTGCCTCTAATGTTATGGTTATGGTACCTCCATAACTAGGTGAAAATGGTCATGCATGTATATGGCTATAGGTATTCTAAATTAAACATAAGCAAGTCAAACATATAAACTTATACTACAGGAAAACATTTGGCTGCATACGGGGAATCCTAATAACGAAAGAATGTCCATACTGAAAGGACGAGAATCCGTACTTTATGTCCAGTGAACGAAGAAGACGAAGTGAGGAGAATCCTACTTCGGTATCACTAATGATACATAAATACATACATGAATAAGTATCTGCTTACTAAATACGTAACTGGTTTTATGTCATGTCTTAGCTTATTTTATATGTTCATATCATGTTTTACTGTTTAAAGCCTTAAACTGTGTTTATCATATATTCTGTCTATTCTGATTAAGTATTTCTAGTATTTCATGTATTATTATACTTACTGTGTAATAATAAGTAACATTCCAAAAATAGCAAGTTTCCTAAAATAGAAAGTTTCCAAAAATAGAAAGTTTCCAAAAATAGAAAGTTACCAAAAATAGAAAGTTTCCAAAAATAGAAAGTTTCCAAAAATAAAAAGTTTCAAAAAATAGAAAGTTTCCAAAAATAGAATTACTGCTTAAAATAGATAAGTTTCTAAAAATAGAAAGTTCCATAAATAAATCAGCTGCCTTAATTAAATAAGTTTCCATAAATAGATTAACTGCCTGAATTAAATAAGTTTCTAAAAATAGAAAGTTTACATAAATAGATTAGCTGCCTTAATTAAATAAGTATATAAGCCTAAGTGTTTTTCTGATTATTTTCTAAGTCATACTGATATAATGTATAGTTTGTTAATTATTACATGTAATTTAAATAAACTATAGGTTAAAAGTATTTAATTAAATATATCATGCTTTTAATTAAATAAAGTTAAATACTTAGGTTAAAACATGTATTATTATTTATTAATATTATAACCTAAGTCATGTTAATTAATTAATTATAATCATGGTTTTTAAATAATTAATTAATTATATGTCTAGAAAATATAAAATACTTAGGTTAATAATTTCATGATTCTAATAATTAAATTATAACCTAAGTCATGTTTATTAAATTAATCATGTCATATTTATTAATTTAATTTTAACATATGATTATAAAAAAATAATCTTAACATAAAGCGTGAACCGGATCTTGATTAGAAACGATGAACCGGACATGAAATCGACACCATACCCCGAACCACTTCGGGGTTCCCTTTGGTTTGCTGTTGCCGTGGGACCCACACCACCAAACCGGGACCATATGGTCTCGGTGGTGGTTTATTAGCAAAACCGAGACCCCCTTGGGGTTCGGTTTAGGCGCCGGCCAAACAAACACCCCGAAAAACAACCTTTTTGATTTTCCCAAAAACCATTTACATGTTTGATCTATGTTTTTAATTAGCTTTTTAAAAACATCATGTTCTTAATTATTTTATTAGATCAAATCAAAAAGAAAAGGATTAAAAGAATATACCGAATGCGTGGATCTAACGAGGATGAACACACACGAACACACGTACAAGATTCAAGATCAAAATCAACTAAACACCCCCTTTTTGGTGTTTATGTGCGGCGGCCACAAGAGAGGAAGGAGGAGAAGGAGAAAAATCTTTTAGGTTTTTGTTTAAGTTTACTGTAATGTGAAAATGACTAGCAAAATTTACCATAACCCCTTCTTCGTAAGTTTTGAGATGGGCTTGGCCCATCTCCTTAATATTGCCGCGGGTAGGGGGCCCCACATGGGGTACCCGTACCGTTTTCCGTGTCTCGTTGTTCAATTGTTCGTTCGTGTTTATTTGTGTTCGCGTTTTGTGTGTTCTCGTTAAATAATTACTGTGACCTCATATATTTATTCACGCTCGTAATAAATATATATATATACGTAATTAATATTAGTTCGTGATTTAATTACGTTCTTGACTTCATGATCGCATGTTCGTGATTAATTATTGTTAAATAATTATTGCCTGTTCGTGCGTAATAAATACTTATCGTGTTTTAACACGTACGTAATACGTAAATCCTAACATGTAAATGAAATCATACTATAAAAGGAAAGTTTTAATCTAGTACGTACGATCTTAAGGGTACTATTCATGGTAAAAGCATGCGGGTTTTACAGAGTGGGACAGGTATCATGCTTTTGTTAGCCTATGTAACTTTCTTTGTCTTGGCAAAACTCACCCCCAACCTTTCTTTTCCTTTTCATTTTCAATTAATTAGCACAAAACCGGATTTCCTTCTTTGTTAAAGTTTCATTTTTCACACTTTTGCCCCAAATAATTTTCCAAAGTATTTTCAAGGGTATTTCTTGCCAATTCATGATTCTTGAAGTGCTATTTTGGTATTTTCTTCAAACATTATGGTCTTGACTTGTATGGTTGACTTCTTGGAAGACTAAAATTGACATGTCTTCATTTTTGAGGGACCATTCTTGCCAATTCTACAAAGTGGAGGGCCCTTTTTTGTAAATTTGACAAACTTTAAGGAACAAACTTGTAATTATGAATAAACAAGGGTTTAAAGTGTCAATTCTTCAATATTGGAGGACCATTCTTGTACAATCTTCAATTCTTCAAGGGTTATTCTTGGAAAATCAACATTAGGGTTGATTCTTTGTGCGGCTTCGTTTCCCGTGTTCGTTTTTGCTTGTTTCTTGTGATCTTTTGTCATTTTCTCAATATCCGTACCTAAAATACACATGTAACAAACACAAGCATATATTTGACCTTTTTCATGATATTTAATGCATTTTAAGCCCGTTTTGGACGATGAGACTATGTATAAAAGCAGTCTCATCACTCCCCCATACTAAACCATTGTCGTGTCCTCACGCAATGCTAGAATAAAGCGTCTAAGCATCTCCAAAATTCATTTTTATGCACTTTTATTGAATGATAAACTTGCTACACTACTACTATTACTACTACTTGCGTTTTAGACATAATGTATGATTTTCATCGCAAAAATCAGACGTTTAGGTTCATAGAATAAGAACACGTGAATGCTTAGTTATAAATAATTTCATCGTCCTCGATTTTCACCCAAATTCCATGCTAAGCGTGCAACAAGATCATTGTCATTATAAGTTAGTAATGCTAACACTACTCATATGCCCTAATTACGTACTTATCCTCCCATTTTCCTAAGTTGTATCTCTTATATTTTATTTTTGTCTTGAATATTTCACGAGGATACAGTTTTTACTTATGCGATAATAGAGATTTAGGTCTAAAAATAGAGTCATAACGGTGTAACCAAGCCCATCGAATTAATAACCCCTCCTAATAGACAACGATGTCAAAAAATTAAGTCAACAAGAAGGATCGGTAAACACGATTTTATAACGGTTTTGAACATGAGACTTCATACCAAGACTTTTATACGCCCCCTATCGGATGGGCCTTATTATCATAGGTTTACCTCCATCTTTTATTCAATTTCGCCACGAAGCTTTTATTATGACTTCGGTCTTGCCTTGCCTTTTATTTAACCTCGCTATGAGGTGTTTATTATGGCCAAAGACGTATATCCTCACGCTAAAAGCGAATTTTGGATCTTTAAGGCTTCAAAGATTAAGGCATAATTGTGATACCAGTGAATGTGCCGTATGATGCTAAGTTATTATCGCAAGAGCCGTTCAGTATGAGCATCTCTCTTAAGCTGTGACTCACTTGAGGATGTGATACCCCGAACCCTACGCCATTATTTAATCCTAAATTACGAATATTTTTGAAATTTTTAAGAAATTTCGTTTGCTATATATTTGACGGTTTAAGTTGAAACCAACGTTTAAGGTCGTAATCTTAACGATTGACGATTTAAGAAGAACCGATGACGACTACGATCCCGACGGATGCCCAATTTTTATTGTTTATTATCGATTGTCGATATTTGAGTTTTTCGAGATTTTATTTTCATTACATTTTAAGTCGAGTCGGAACCATATGTATATTCGTTTTGTGTGCGTTTTAACCATTTAAAAGTATTTTGAGGTAGCCGGGACGAAACCCGACTCCCGTAAATTTTCAAATCCAACTACATGTTACAATCCCTCTATTTAAAAGTGGATTTGCCACTAAGGCCAAAAGAATGACAAAATTGCAACAAAGGTCCTTTATAATTTTACAAAAGAAAGAGAGAGAGAAAAACACTTTCATTTTTCATTTAAAATTTTTTCTTTCTTCTCCTATTTCTCTCCTAGGCCGCCGGCCTCCATAAACACCGCCACCACAAATCTTTTTCCTTCTTGATTTGATTAAATCCAAGCTTATACCACTTCTCTAAAACCCTTTGTAACTGTTTTGATGTATTTTTTTAACAACATGCATTAACATAGATTTTTCAAGAATCAAAGATTTTTCAAAAACATATTTTGATGTAATTAAACTAGTGGGATGTCTACTTAATGATTGGATAATGGATAATCATCCATAAAATATGTTAAAAACAGTATGGTTTGGGTGTTTTGGTCACCAACACCCCACGACCAATGGGGGTGTTTGGTGGTTCATGGTGTTTGATGAAATGTGTTGTGGGTTTGTGTTTATAATGTTGTTTTTAATATTTTTAAATGATTTAAACTAATTGCATGTATGATTTAGGCTTTGGGTTTTGATGAGAATTTGATTTTCTTAGTAGAGTGGGATGTTTGGGGTGATTGGGAATGGTTATGAGTGGTTAATATAGGTTTAGGTCGTGTTTGGATGAATTGGAAACAAGTGATAGATTGATTTTGAGGTAGTAAGATTTAGACAGATTGTTTAGGCATGTTTTTCGTGGGTTTAATTTTGTAAACAGGTCATAATGATAGGATATAGCTGTAGAGCTTTGTTTTAGCTTCGTTTTGGTATAAGGCAGAGCTTACGACTCCAAACGAGTCAAAAGTTATGCTATTTTGAAAGTTCGTGTACCGGGAGATGAAAATCAACATAATCCGAAATAATGTTTGGTTTTGGGTCAAATCCCGGGGACCATAGATAGAGTTTTATAAATGATTGAAAGTTGTTCTTTGGTTTCAAACCTGCATTTTTTAGTCTATTTTTAGACTTAATGGTCAAATTAGCTAATGGTGTCTTTTAAATGAGTCAAACAAGTCTTACATGATTGAAGTGCAAAATCAGTCCGAAAAGTTTACATTTAGTAATATAATGAGTGATGGGTCATAAAAGTGAAAACTTTGTATGGGATTTAAAATGGGTTTTCTACAGGTTATAAGGTATTTTTTCAAATTTTCCTGTAATTTATAGGAATGCTTAAGTCATAGAAAACAGCCCGTACTTTTGGTAAGTACCGGCAAAGTTATAAAATGGGAGGCAACTTTAATTACGTAGATAGAAAGTATGAGTCTCATAACAATTACTTGTTTGGTTTTGGCGTGAGTTTTCATAAGCATTAAGTGTCTTTATATGCGTGTGTTTAGTATAATAATGTACGCGGAGTATTGATTTGGTTTTCGTACCTTGATTTTTAGGTCAAGTGTCAGATTTTTCCGGGCATCCACATCGTCGGTGATATTTATTGTTACGTCTTCGCTAGAACCACTACTACTACGCCAGGTGAGTCTATAGCCTCGCTCTTTACTTATTTCAAACGTTGTTACCCGAGAGGGGGATACATGCTATTTAAATGAAAATGAACATAAGACATGAATGATTGTTGGACCCTAATGTTGCCTTGAATTGTGTTGAGTACCTAGTTGTAAAAGTCCCTAAGTTCGTGAACTATTAACTATTGTCTTGCCCTTGTGTGGGTTGGAGATAGCTGCTTATAAAATTGATAGTACTATAGGGTTGACGACCCTATCCGAGACGAGAGCTAGTATGTTGAGTACCCTCTGCGGACGGATAACTTGTGATAAGAAATATGGTATAATTACAAATAATGCCTTTAGAAGGGGCACTGGTTTCACTTAAATCATGCCGGTCTATGTACGCGGGTGATTGAGTTAACGGATTAGTGTCACGAGCTTAAACACAATTGTTAGCTATTGCCATATATAATATCCTTGAATAATAGATTGTGTATACGACAATGCTATTGAATGGTCATGATTGGTTTTAATACTTATGTTCAACCTATGATTTGATAAACCTATAGATTCGCTCAACCTTTGTGTTGACGATTTTAAGCATGTGTTTCAGGTAACCAAGATTGATAGTAGCGGAGCATGCGAGGATGGAAGTTGTTGTGGCTTGGCGGTCTACTTTGTTTTTCCTCCTTTTATATCACTTAAAACTTTTATATTATGTCATGTGAAACAAGTAATGTACTTTTAGGTTGATATTCAGTGGGGACCTAACGCAACTCTGCTTTGTATCTTTTATGGGGTTTGGGAAACAGTAGACAACGATGTCATAACTCTGTTTTAAATAATGTTTAAATTCCTACGTCTCTTTTAGTCGATCGAAATAGCTTGTGTGTAATGATAACTGCCTAGCACCCAAATGTTGTAGTTCCGCTGCGCATATGATTTGGGGGTGTTAGAGATTGGTATCAGAGCCTTGAGTTATAGAGAACTAGGTCATTTTGAAAAACCCTAAACTATAACTTTTGGTGTCGTAAGAAATTGTCCAAGCACACAACTATCCTACATGGCTCCGGTAAGATTTCCTTAGCATTAATTTATATTTTATATGTATCCTTCAAAAATTTATATGAATTCCCTAGTATTTAGTAAGTAAATACTATGATATATATTGAGATATATTGTTGTGTACATCGAGTACTTAATATCGGTAATTAGCAAATATTTATACGACTATCTTATAGGTTGCATGTAATTGGCATACGAGCTACATTGCATTACATGGTAACACTGTGTTGTGATCCTATGTGTATGTGGGAATGATTGTATGTATATGTATGTATGTACTATGGTATTTAAAGGCATTGCACGTGAAGCAATGGTCCTTGCGTGATTATCGTACATTTTATAATGCGATTTTGTTCATAATTTGTCCTCACCGCCAATCATTGATCTTGATAATTAACTTATTATTCGAATAATGGAGTGTGAACCTCGTTTGGTACTCTAGATATGCAAATAATGTTTCGTAACATATTGTATATTGACTAGATCAATCTCGATTGTCGTTATCGCACCGTGATGCGTCATTCTTGGACATTTTCTTTTGAAACGTAATTTACTTACGTACTATTTTATTTCCTTTATTCCTTATGGGTTTGATATATTAGTTGGCGTAACTATAACATAGCCAAAGTATAATCATTGATGTGTATATTATAAAACGTGGTTGAGGCGTATCGCCATTTAATCGTTTTTATCATCCTACTTAAATTTAAATATACATTTTAAAAATAGACTAGCGTTGTGATTAATCGCGATAACTTGAAATTTGGTTTGTTTTTGTTAATTTTGTGGTGTACGATTTCGAGACTCATCCGAGGCCGATAACAACACTTAGTTGACATACGTATTCTCGCTTCGTGTATTTCATTTTGTTTTTATTGTTTCATTATTTTGAATTCGATACTATACATGACAAGGTCCGGCATTTGTGCCAGTTAAATAAGCATTAAACTTTGTTGATCGAATGATTTAAACATAAAGTGTTTTACATATTTAATATTTGGTGAATGAATCTTTTGGATAAAAATGACTTATGATGTGCCTTGTAACCAGTAAAATATGTGTAGAGAATAAATGGGCAAAGTGAAATTATTTTTATTTTAACCTTGGTTGGTAGATCATAATAAGTAATTATTATTACTCATAAAATCCTTGTTTTCATATATTAATAATTTGATACTAGAAGCTTGTGATGGATTTGTAAGAATTTGTTTAATTTAATTTGAGAAAGGAGTTATAATAGAATTTTCGATATGACTATCGAGTATGTGTAGCTTTGGGCTTGGTATGAATTAATTTTCGGGTCAATATAGCAAACTTTTGACATATTTGGTAATATAGAACATGAGTAGAAAAATTGGTCATGTGTTTTGGAGCTAGAGACTTTTGAGAAATTGGTTCTATTTTAAACATAAGGTCAAGTTTTATGTACGAATGCATTGGTATAAACGGGAACTCGTCACTTGTTGTAGTGAATAAACTGGGATAAAAATCAAAATATACACTTTAAGTGAGAAATTCTAACACTTGAAATAAAATTTTAAATATTGATGGAATGTTATTTTACTCTGCTGCGAGATGTGTTAATTTTAAAATCGTTTGATAATGGGCTAAGGATTTAAAATATGAACTTTCTATATTTTAGAATTATTTGAAATAAGAATATTGATTATTTATTATATTATTATTATTATCGAGATTCAAGCCTCGACAAGAATCAGTAATTCATCTGAGATAATAGTACGTGAACCCTCTTTAGCATTTGAGTCAAATTGCGCGAACATGATTTAACAAATCAGTTTTAAGGAAGACAAGTCGTAATAATAATAACGTAAAACTTTGAAAATTCTTACTATGTACGTTTGTGGCACTTAAGATATGAACATTAATGGGATCTTGACACAAGTATGGGTATTTTCAAACCTAATGATTTTAGCGATTATGATAACCGAGTCACCGCATCTACTAATATTAGTAATTTTTCTTACGATTGTAATATTTTTCGAAAATGAAAACTTTGTAAGATTGAAAAATGAAAGGTATAAAGTCTTAAACGGTGTAACGCAAATTTAAAATGTGCAATGTTTGCTTTTACAATATACAAGGTAACATTAATTAGAATACGCAATTGGATCACCCAACAAACGCATACTTGTATATTATTTTATAAAACTGTATATATAATGTTTTGAGTCACGATGGTTCGATTGTACGACATCCCTTCTTTGATTTGGTGGGTCTGTATCTAAACTTGAGTAGTCATGTGATTGTTCATTTTAATATTATCTATGGTATGAAACCATTATTATTATATTTATTTTTGAATAGCTACTTCAATATTACATGATAATAAGGGTATGTTCCCCCGGTGTATTTTTGTCCTGTTCATGGACGCTGTAACTTTTCTTCTTTCGGTTAATGGAACCTAAAATTTTGTATTCACTTGAATGATGCTATAAATCTTCATTAAAGTGGCTATTTATTTATAATTGAAAAAAAGTGAGGAGGTGAAGCCGCTTTATCGAATTGTAGAGGTGAAAGAACTCGATCTTCCTAGTGAAATTGTTTCTATTCGACCAGGTTATTCTTCTCCTCTCCCCGTATACCCTTGGTGGAATGTGTGTGCAACTCGAGACGATAGGAATTATGATCATTGTTCTATTTTTGGCGCTTGTGATGATGTTCGATGTCCCCTCCATGTACCTAAGATTGTTTTTATTGTTTTCTCGAAACTCTTGTCATATATTCGAAGTATTTTCATTTCTAATTTAGTTAAATTCTGTTGGCAAATATATTGCTCGTTTACCTCGTTCGATCTCATTGATTTTTGATTTTATTACTTGTTGTGCTTGCAATGATCTTTAATCTTGAACCACCTTACCATTGATTGATGAGTAATCTATTTTGAAAATATGTTTGAGTGTGTTAAATGGTTCGTTCAACCAAATTCAAATAGTGTCGATTTATTTATTTAATTATTTATTTATCTTCCTCATAAAAAGGCAAAGCAAAAGTATGTTGCCAAAGTGGACGCAAAATGTTTGATGTGTTTCTTAAAACGATAGTAACAATATTTTCCCATTTCAAATTCCATTTCAAATGATTTAATTATTTTGAAGATTATGTCGAAAACTTTCGTAGTCATATTTGGTATGTAATAATAATGTTTGTGTCGTCACTCGATCCTCAATTATGCACAACTTAGCTAACTATGCATAATTCAGGAAGAGTCATGTCTTGTTGATTGTCGTTGCTTGGTCCTCAAGTATGCATGATCTAGCTAATTATGCACAGTTTAGGAAGGGCAATGTAGTGTCAAAATTAATTGTTCATCTTTAAAACCGGTAGTGTTTTTGATAAACGTTTGGATGAGCATGCTTTTAAAAATGGTGGATCCTTATGCAAGTAATCGTATTCTCTTTGACTCCTAAAGAAATTTTTTGAATTTTCTTGTGTTTCCTTGAAATATTTTCTTTCGTTTTGCGTTGACTTAGTAAGTCACCTTGACCGAGTAATTTTTGAGAAATGTCTTTATGTGTTGTATGTAACGTGCGAATCCCATCGGAATTACGAGGGTGTTGATGAAATAGCAAAGGGGCTCGTACCGACACTGAGAAGAAATTTTAACAAAAATAAAAGACTACCGAAGTAGAGGAAATCCGAGTTCAAGTAACTCTGAGAGAAGTGAAGAAGACTTCTCCTACATCAAATGTATCATACTTTATTTATTTTCATTTCTTGGTCTTTTGATATGTCAACGACACGCGATAAACTGTTGAAGTTTAACAACTGTGCATCGGTAGTTGGAAGACAATTCCATTTGCCGTCTTTGTTTATTCAAGTGATGAATCCTCTTTGCTTGACTCGATTTTCTTTTATTTTCGATGGTTAAACGACATATAGACATAGTTGATGTTTTTCTGGTTAACCCTTGCTTTTTATTTATTTATGTGGTATGTGATCTGGTCGAGTGATCGTAAGTTGTGAGAACATGAAACGAAATTGTCCAATGACGTCCGATCATGGAGAACCTGTACCATGTAATATATTTTTAACCTTCAACGATGATGCTTATTGAGATTTTGACCACGTTTGGGACGAAAGTAAGATGGTGTTCTTATAATATCTTTTGGGTATGGATCCGTGTGTGAGCACCCTGTGATGACATATGTATGTATTTTATTTCTTTATGGATATGCATCCATGGCTAGCAAGCTTGTGAACCTTCTTTAACTTGCAATTTTCTTTTGACTGGACTTATCCGAAATCCCGTCAAATATTCTTATTTTACCATGGCTTGGCTGATTAGCAAGCATGAGTTAACTTGATTGAACTTATTTACTTGGCATGGTTTGGCTATTTTGCAAACATGTATTAATGTGGTTGTATGTGCTTCATAATGGCTTTTGTGTTTGATTGGATTGTGATGTCTTCGAGAGAGTTATGTATACGTCGAATGATTTCCGTATAGATGAATTTGTTTTTGACGAACTAGGGTTGCATGTACGTAATATTGAAATAAGGATTTTGGCACGACTAGTATTAATTACTTCGTATCGTATATTCTGAACGTTTTCGATGGGGTTATTTTCGACCCGTGTGATTTTTCTTTGTGATTAATCGTTTTTATGAGACGATGAACCAAGTGAAAGGACGATTCGAACGTTCGAAGAAATGCTCCGAGCGTGGGTGATTGATTTTGGTAGTAGTTGAGACCGACACTTGCCGTTGGTAGTATCTTTGTACAACGACATTTACCATGTTAGCATTGAAGCTGCAGCATTTGAAGAATTATGTTGATGAAAATGTAGATCGCCAGTTGGATAGAATGAAGTAGGAAAAAGTCAGTTGAATGGACTTGAAATGAATCAAGAGGCTACGGAAGAGATGGTGTAGATTAAGAATCACTTGCTAACCGCGAGAAGCTGGGAGAAGAGATGTGTTGATAACCGTAGGAAGAATTTGGGAAATTGAAGTGGAGATCATGGATTGATACTCGTCTTTTTACTAGGTTCAATTGTTCTCAGAATCCTCTCGAATTGATCTCGGCCTTAAGTGAAATGATTTGTTCTTGGTTGATAAAAAGGAATTGGTTTGTTTATCTATTTTTAAAACTAATATCAATTAAATGTAAATGACGTTGAGTAATTTAAAACTTTGGAAGATTAAACTGAATTGACAAGTTAAAAATGAGTGCTTGAAAACGTAAAGAAAAGATTAGAAAATTACTTTGAAAACTTAATTGAATTAATGCTTAAAAACTTGTTCTATCGGAATAATGAAAACTATGGCTATCGGAATACAATTAACATGACCCATCGGAATGTTTCAAGTGAAGGTTCATCGGAATGTTTCTGTCAATCACCATCGGAATACTCTAAAATCAAGCTATCGGAATATTTAAATTGCAAGCTGTCGGAATGATGATCAATCGCAATGAGGTCGATCGGAATGTAAGTACTAGGAAAACAAAAATTGGCCAGAGTTTCGACTTAAAAAAAAGACCTAATCCCCGTCGGAATGTGCGATCGCAATATGCGATCGCAATCCCAGATCGGAATAGGGGAACTTACACAACCTATCGCAAAGTAAAACCCCACTTGGGTTATTGCGATACTAAGCAGGGAAACTACCGGAATGTGTTAAAACACTTGTGTTGCGATGGAATAAAGGCAGCTATTTTCCGAAAATGGTGGAAACTCAAAGACTTCAATAAGCACTTACAAAAAGCTATACAATCCGAAACTTAAATAACTCAAAACGCTTAAATTTAACCACTTTTGAAAACAGGAAACTTTAAATTTAATAAACAAAACTTGTGAATGATTAAAACTTTGAAGAAATCCGAAAATCAATAAGCATAGACAAGCAATTAACCAATAAGCATGGAAAGCTTACGGCTTATACACGTACTAGAGCTTAAAAGGGACAAGAAAGATTAAGCTAAAGGTCACGAACACATCCAAAAATCCCAACCGTATGGAGTTTAACAATCGGATCAAGGATTTTGATAAACTAAGAAAAGTAGAAAAAGATTAAAGAACTTAAAAACTTAACTTGAATAAGATTGATGAAATCACCAATACAAAGATTAAAAGAAGCTTGAATTAAAAGATGAAAAACAAAGAAAAAGTTTAGTGAGAGAAAGTATGGAACTTTTTCTCTCTAGAAACTAGAGAAAAAATGAAAAACTAAAGACTAGCTAAAAACTAAGTGTGTGAAAATTTGTGAGGTAAGGCCTTTATATAGGCGTGTGTAATGGTGGTGGGCTTGTGATTGGGCTTTAATTTGGGCTCCTTTTTCTTCTTTCTTCTTTAGTCTTCATGCGTCTTAAATAAACGTTTTCGACTTGGATTTGAGAAGTGTCGGTGAATAATTCCAACTCGTCTTATAATCTATTGTTTTATAGACTCGAGTTCTTCGACATATATGAATCTTCCATCTTTGGCTCTATTCTTCGATAAATATTAAAATAGGCATAATGACTTCAAATCTTTTGCATCTCTTGGACAGTAGACTTCACCTTGAGTCTTTTTCCTTGATAAAACCCGTGCAATCCCATGTTTTCTTCATTATTCATCCGGTTGACTCTGAAAACACAATAAACACAAAAACCACGCATAATTCCAAACAAATGATATTAAATACGTGTTTTGGTCTTGTTTTAGCAAGAATTAAGTGGTAAAAGGATGGGTGTTTTCACACCTATCAAATCCCCTACACTTAACCATTGCCATACCCTCATGCAATGCTTAGTGATAAACCAATTTTACATTTTCCTCATAATCAATCAACCTTGGCCTTATTAATATACTACTAAACGAAAATGAAAATACTAAGAGAAATTAAAACTTTTAGAATAGAAGGTAGGAAATAACTTGCAAAGAGACCGAGGACTTACATTAGGGCTTCGGTGCTGCGAAGATTTATCACCCTCAAGTTTCACGTTCCCCATACTAAGCTTAAAAACGAGATCATTGTTATTATAAGTTAGCAATTCAAACACTTACACACATGGCTTAATTAAATGCTTAAACTCCCTTATTCCTAGGTGTATCTCTTATATTTTATTTTTGTCTTAGAATGATCACGAAGATGCATTTTTGGACTTATTTCGATAGTTTATTAGGGCTGAAAGCAAAGTAGGACGATTTGATCAATAGTTAGCTAAAGGACAAAATCTTTTAAAACTGCTTCTCGGGATATCAAAAAGTTCATATCTTGGTATAACTCGGTTCACGATTTTAGACCTTTCTCGGGCCGATATTTGGCATGTACTTCATACTTCATATCTTGAGAGACGTGCTTGAGATAATGGTCTTCTCATCCCAATAGAGTTTCTTCACTTGGAGACTTTTTAGGGGTACTCCAACTTTGTTGACCACGACTTCATGATTATTCTTCAATCTCTAATTGGGATTTTGAGATACAACGATCCGCCTCCTTTTCGGACTTGGATCTATTTATCCTCATACCTTGTTAGGGTCTTTTTGAATAGACTTCTCCATGATCTTTATGGGAGTTGATTGCTTTTCGTCGTGAGTCTTGATCCTTCATATTGATTTTAGGAATAATGCATTTCACATCACTTTGGATCTTCAGCAATAAAATTGAATCCTCATGCCTTGTTAGGGCCTTTTCGGACTCGCCAATCTTCGCACCCCGCTTCATAAGTTATGCCTTGGCTATGAACTCTTATCATTACCGAGCAACTTTTAAACGATCTTGGGCTAGAAGCTAAGTAACTTTTCAAATCGTACGACCTTACTTATTGCAGATAATTTATTAGCATGTGATGGGAGAATAGGCAAATAATTACACCAAGTGAGCTTGTGCAAGAATGCCGACTTATAATTGACTCTATCATTTCTCGTCCTCCACAATTTAAAATCTCAAGTAATGAGATTCGTGGATACTTAGCCTAATAAACCAATTAAGGTTTACATGGTTAAGGATACTAGCTAGAATAAACTTGAATAAGTCTATTCGGGTTGAGTCAAAATAAATGCAACGGGCCTAATATGTCAAAGATTTCTAAACTAGCTACACCACTTTATTAATATTTCTGACTTTATTGCGGGATATATACATATGAAAGCAACGATAAAAATTTAAAAATTACGACTAAATGGCCAAAGTTAATAAAAAAATTTGAAAAATGTTGAAAAATAGGATTTTCTGGTTAAATGAAGGCATTTTCATGGAAAAGTCCACTTAAAACTTCGATAGAAGTCCCCCCTACACTTAAGATAAACATTGTCCTCAATGTTTAAGCATGTGGGAAAAGTCTCCCCTACACTTATGACATTGTGCACGTTGGTTAACTCAGGTTAAGGAAGAGACGACTAAAGTGATCAATTTCAAATGTGAGTATGAAGAAAATTGAATCACGATAGTTGAGAGATAGAACCGGATTTCGGATAACACGGAAGCACGGTTCTTCCAAGTTTCCAAGAGTGCACTTATCCCTGTAATCACATCACCACACAAATACAAACAACCTATAGAGGTCCCCCTACACTTAGGAGGTTAAAACATAAAAGGATAGAAACTCGGGTTGCCTCTCGAGGAGCGCTTGTTTTTGATAACCGAGTCACGAGCTTGACTCGACCCAAAATTAGTTCATGGGGAACATGGTGAGGGATGGAATCATCTCCTGAGAGATGTCCTCACCAAAGTACAGCTTCAGACGCTGGCCATTCACTTTGAAATTGGGCCCATTTGGCTGAGAAAGCTCAATGGTCCCATAAGGAAAGACGTTGGCGACGGTGAATGGACCAGACCAGCGGCTTTTCAACTTGCCAGAGAAGATCTTCAACCGAGAGTTAAAAAGTAAGACTTGATCACCAACGTGGAACTCTCGGTTCTTGATTTTTGCGTCATGGAGGATCTTCGTCTTCTCTTTGTAGATCAGCGAGTTCTCATAAGCTTCATTCCTCAGTTCATTGAGCTCGTTGAGTTGAATCTTACGATGATCACCGGCTTTGTTGATGTCGAAGTTAGCCCATTTCAAGGCCCAGTGCGCCTTATGCTCCAGCTCGATGGGAAGGTGGCATGCTTTCCCGTACACAAGACGATAAGGTGTACAACCGATCGGGGTCTTGTAAGCAGTACGGAAAGCCCACAGAGCATCATCTAATTTATCGGCCCACGCGGCGCGATGCTCTCCCACAGTACGTTCCAAAATTCGCTTCAATCCACGGTTGGATATCTCGGCTTGCCCATTGGTTTGGGGATGATAAGCGGTGGAAAGACGATGATGGACACCATACTTTGCCATGACTCTTGCAAATTGATCGTTGCAAAAATGAGTCCCGCGGTCACTGATAATAGCACGAGGAACGCCGAATCGAGCGAACAACGATTTCAAAAAGTTACAAACCACCCTTGCATCATTAGTAGGTAAAGCTTTGGCTTCAACCCACTTTGAAACGTAGTCAACGGCTACAAGGATGTATTTGTTTCCTTTAGAGGAAGGGAATGGCCCCATAAAGTCGATACCCCAAACATCAAAGATTTCACATTCTTGTATGAAATTCTGAGGCATCTCGTCTTTATGTGTGATCGTGCCTTGTTTTTGGCAAGCATCACATCGTTTAACCATCTCGTGAGCATCACGGTAGATGGTGGGCCAATAAAATCCCGAATCAAACACTTTTTTGGCGGTGTAGTTGGGACCAAAGTGACCACCAGTGGGTCCTTTGTGGCAAGCATCAAGGATTTCGAAAGCTTCCGGTCCATCAACACATGGGCGAATAATCAAGTCGGCACATTGTTTGAAAAGATACGGGTCATCCCAAAAGTAGGTCTTGATGTCTTTGAAGAACTTTTTCTTTTGCTGGGATGTTAACCCGTCAACGAGGATTCCACCCGCCAAGTAGTTTGCAATGTCCGCAAACCACGGGGTTTCGTCAGCAGTCGAGTTTATAGACATTAAGGTCTCCAGGGGAAAAGAATCATTGATTTTTTTGTTCGGATGATCCCCCTGGTAAGGATCCTCAAGTCTACTGAGATGATCCGCGGCTAGGTTTTCTGCTCCTTTTTTATCGCGAATTTCGATTGTAAATTCCTGGAGCAGCAAAACCCAGCGAAGAAGTCTTGGTTTGGAATCTTGCTTTGTCAACAAGTACTTCAACGCGGAATGATCGGTATACACAATTGTGGTGGAAAGGACAAGATAGGGGCGGAATTTTTCAAAGGCATAGACAACAGCTAAAAGCTCTTTTTCGGTTGTCGTATAATGCAATTGTGCCCCCATCATTGTCTTGCTAGCGTATTGGATTGGTTGGAAGTGTTTGTTCACTCTTTGTCCCAGAACCGCTCCAATAGCAAAATCACTAGCATCGCACATCAACTCAAAGGGAAGCTCCCAATTAGGGGTAACCAAGACGGGTGCCTTAGTTAGCTTATCCTTAAGCGAGTTGAAGGCTTCAAAACACTCTTTGGAAAAGATAAAAGGAGTATATTTTTCCAAGAGGTGGGTCATCGGGCGAGCGATTTAAGAAAAATCTTTGATGAATCGACGATAGAAGCTCGCATGACCCAGAAAACTTCTCACACCCTTCACGGTTGAAGGTGGAGGCAACTTGGCGATAACATCGACTTTAGCACGGTCTACTTCAAGACCGGCTTTGGAAATTTTGTGTCCCATCATGATGCCTTCTTTTACCATAAAATGGCATTTTTCCCAATTCAGAACTAGGCGAGTGTCTTCGCACCGCTTGAGCATACGTTCCAAATTGGCAAGGCAAGAAGAGAAGGAATCCCCGAAGACCGAGAAATCATCCATGAAGACTTCCATGGTTTGTTCAACCATGTCATGGAAGATAGCTAACATGCACCTTTGGAAAGTCCCGGGCGCATTACATAAGCCAAAAGGCATTCTTTTGTAAGCAAATGTGCCATAGGGACAAGTGAATGTTGTCTTCTCTTGATCTTGGGGATCGATAGGTATTTGAAAATAACCCGAGAAACCATCAAGAAAGCAGTAATATTCATTACCTGCTAAACGTTCAAGCATTTGGTCCATGAAAGGTAGAGGGAAATGATCCTTTCTCGTGGCATCATTGATTTTGCGGAAGTCTATACAAACTCTCCACCCAGTAACGAGACGAGTGGAAATCAACTCGTTGTGTTCATTAGGAACAACGGTTATTCCGCCCTTCTTGGGCACACAATGGATTGGACTAACCCAGGGTGAATCCGAAATAGGGTAAATCATACCCGCATCAAGAAGTTTGATAACCTCTGTTTTGATGACTTCATGGATTTTTGGATTCACCCTTCGTTGGCTTTGAATTGTGGGCTTGAAGTCGTCCTCCATGAGAATTTTGTGTGTGCAGAAGTGAGGATTAATTCCACGAATATCAGAGATTTTCCAAGCGATAGCAGTTTTATGCTTCTTCAACACGGCGACAAGTCGGGCTTTTTCTTCTTCTTTTAGGTCCTTTGCGATGATGACGGGCGACTTCTCGTTGTCTTCAAGGAAAACGTACTCGAGATAAGGCGACAACTCCTTAAGCTCTAAATCCGGAGGATTTTCGATGGGAGGCGTTTTCAAAGTCGGCGTATCGATAGCAACAACCGTGGGAGATGGAGGAGAAGGATTGTCTTCGTTGAGAAGGTTTTCAAAGAAATTCATGTCGTCATCCCCATCGATAGGAGAATCATCAGTAGATAAGTTCACATCTCCCATGGTAGCTTCAAGATCGTTCCAAAACAAGTCACTTGCTCCAAAGATAGACAGCGAAGAATCAATAGAGGTAACGGTTTCAACATTGGGAAGAGAAGTAGGAATACTTTTACAAGCATCTTTAAAGTGTTCTTCACAAGCCTCATCAAGAACGTCAATACAATTAACACTCTCATATGAATAAGGCTGTTTAGACAACTTTCCCATGTTGAAGACTACTTTATCGTCACCCACTCTCATGATAAGCTCACCGGCTTCAACATCGATGAGAGTGCGACCGGTCCTCAGGAATGGACGACCAACAATTAGTGGCACACGAGGGTCCATCTCGTAGTCGACGACAACAAAATCAGCAGGAAAGGTGAATTTGTCGACTCCTACAATGACTTCTTCGGCTATCCCCACTGGATAGGCAACCGTACGGTTAGCTAATTCCAAAGTCATTTTGGTGGGGACTAGCTCTGGGAGAGATAATTGCTTCCAAACGCTTAGAGGCATTAGATTAATACTGGCACCTAGATCGGCTAGGGCCATGCAATTCTCTACTCCCGGGAAATTGCAAGGGATAAGAAAACGACCCGGATCACCAAGCTTGGTTGGCAATTTTCTTTAAGAGCACTGCAGAGCAATTCTCATTAAGTTGGGTGTTGGCAATATCGAGGATCTTTTCCTTGTCGCTCAGAAGATCTTTAAACATTTTCGCGTATTTGGGCATGTGAGCGAGAGCCTCAGCGAAGGAGATATTGAAATTCAATTGTTTGAACATCTTAAGAAAGTTTGAAACCTGAATATCGTCCTTGATTTTGAGCTTCTCTTTCCTCAACCTAGATGGATAAGGTATATTGGAAGAAGAGGAAGGCTTTGGGAAAATAGGATCACTCACAACCACGGGTGGAGGAGGGGTGGAAGGAAGAGCTGGAGAAATTGGGGAAGGAGAAGGATGAGGAATAGGAGCAGGTGACTCGTTCTCCTTAGTCACAACCACCGGTGGAGGTATAGGAAGCTCGGGTTCCTTGGTACCTTTGCCACTTCGAGTGGTGATTGCTTTCATCTCCCCTCTTGGATTCGCAATGGTGTTACTCGGAAGAGTACCCGAAGAAGAGGGTTGATTACCTTGGAAGAAACCAGCCATCATGTTCCTCAGATCATTAGTTTGGCTATCCAACGTGTTTCTCATGTCGGCTCTCAAATCGTTTCCTTGCTTGACCAAGTCTGCTTTCAAGTTTCTCACTTCCTGTTGGAGATTTTCCACAATCACATCATTGGTCCTCATGTAGGCTGCAACCTCTTGGTGTAATGCAGTGGTGGTTTGGTTGGGAGGAGCATTGTATGCGGGTGGTTGATAAGCAGGTTGTTGGTAAACTTGGTTGTTACGTTGAGGTGGTTGTTGCTGCTTGTGAAGAGGTATGTATGGTTGTCGAGGTTGTTGTTGTTGTTGAGGAGGGCGATTAAGGTTTTGTTGTTGGTTTGGGTTGGTAGGAGGAAAGCCAGGTGGGGAAAGATAATTGTTGGAGCGGTAGCTAAGCAAGTTACGGTCACCTTGAGGTCTAGCTTGATAAGCAGGTTGAGGATAGGTGCCATATGCCGTATTCACATTCTCAGCAGGGTAGTCTTGGGTGGCGGTACAAGTTGTATAAGAGTGAGGACCACCGCATATCTCACAAGGTTGGCTGACAGCGTTCACTTGAGCGTTTTTGGCGTTGTTGCTGTTGTTGTTGCTGACGGTGTGGGTGACAAGCGATTCAAGAAGCGTAGTGATTTTGTCCAATCACTTGTCGCTGTCACTTGTGCTAGCACTAGCGACATTGGTCCGAACACTCTTGGTTTGCACACGAGATTTATTCTCAATGATGTCCCAAGCAGCATTGGAAGTCTTAGCCAATAGATTACCCACCGAAGCACTGTTCAGTGAATCTTGGTCACTCATGCTTAAACCATTGTAAAAAGTATTAATTTGATGTACTTTGGTAAAACCATGTTGTGGGCATTTTCTTAAAAGATCTTTGAAACGATCCCAAGATTCACTGAGCGACTCATCGTACTTTTGTTCAAAATTTATGATTTCATTCCGCAATGCGGTAGTACGAGAGGGTGGAAAAAAGTAATTGATAAACTTTGTTTCCAAATCCGTCCACGAGAGAATACTCTGTGGCGGTTCCTTAGCAAGCCAATGTCGGGCTTGTCCCTCTAAATAAAAGGGAAAAAGTTGTAACCTTATAACCTCTTGTGGAACGCCATTGAATTTGACCGTGTTAGTAAGTTGCAAGAATCTCTTGATATGGTCATGTGGGTCATCAATGGTACGCCCCAAGAATGGTTGAGCGGAGACCATCTGGATAAAGCCTGATTTTAGCTCGAAATTGTTGGCAGCAATTGGTGGTATAACAATTGGATACGTGTTGCCATCGACATGAGCTTGCAGCAATTCAATCATCGGGCGATTATCCGGAAGGGGCTCATTGTAGTTGTTATTGTTCATGTTGTTGAAAGGCGGGTTGTTGTTGTTATTATTGTTTTGAGGTGGTACACCGGCCATGTCTAAGTGATCGAGAGGCTCGGGCTCTTGATATGACGTGGATCGAGTGCGCATACACCTGCAAAAGAACGAACAAAGAAAAACAAGGCAAAAATATTTTTGGTTTTTATGTTTTTTAATTTTTTTTGTATTTTTGAAAATTTTATATACTTTTTTTTTTAGGATTTTTGAAAAATTTTGATGAAAAAGTAACGTTCACAGGGAACGGATCCCAAAATCCAAGTTCTCACAAAAAACTTTTGATCTTAACGAGTAGACCCGGCAGCGGCGCCATTTGATACTCGTCTTTTTACTAGGTTCAATTGTTCTCGGAATCCTCTCGAATTGATCTCGGCCTTAAGTGAAATGATTTGTTCTTGGTTGATAAAAAGGAATTGGTTTGTTTATCTATTTTTAAAACTAATATCAATTAAATGTAAATGACGTTGAGTAATTTAAAACTTTGGAAGATTAAACTGAATTGACAAGTTAAAAATGAGTGCTTGAAAACGTAAAGAAAAGATTAGAAAATTACTTTGAAAACTTAATTGAATTAATGCTTAAAAACTTGTTCTATCGGAATAATGAAAACTATGGCTATCGAAATACAATTAACATGACCCATCAGAATGTTTCAAGTGAAGGTTCATCGGAATGTTTCTGTCAATCACCATCGGAATACTCTAAAATCAAGCTATCGGAATATTTAAATTGTAAGCTGTCGGAATGATGATCAATCGCAATGAGGTCGATCGGAATGTAAGTACTAGGAAAACAAAAATTGGCCAGAGTTTCGACTTAAAAAAAGACCTAATCCCCGTCGGAATGTGCGATCGCAATATGCGATCGCAATCCAAGATCGGAATAGGGGAACTTACACAACCTATCGCAAAGTAAAACCCCACTTGGGTTATTGCGATACTGAGCAGGGAAACTATCGGAATGTGTTAAAACCCTTGTGTTGCGATGGAATAAAGGCAGCTATTTTCCGAAAATGGTGGAAACTCAAAGACTTCAATAAGCACTTACAAAAAGCTATACAATCCGAAACTTAAATAACTCAAAACGCTTAAATTTAACCACTTTTGAAAACAAGAAACTTTAAATTTAATAAACAAAACTTGTGAATGATTAAAACTTTGAATAAATCCGAAAATCAATAAGCATAGACAAGCAATTAACCAATAAGCATGGAAAGCTTACGGCTTATACACGTACTAGAGCTTAAAAGGGACAAGAAAGATTAAGCTAAAGGTCACGAACACATCCAAAAATCCCAACTGTATGGAGTTTATCAATCGGATCAAGGATTTTGATAAACTAAGAAAAGTAGAAAAAGATTAAAGAACTTAAAAACTTAACTTGAATAAGATTGATGAAATCACCAATACAAAGATTAAAAGAAGCTTGAATTAAAAGATGAAAAACGAAGAAAAAGTTTAGTGAGAGAAAGTATGGAACTTTCTCTCTCTAGAAACTAGAGAAAAAATGAAAAACTAAAGACTAGCTAAAAACTAAGTGTGTGAAAATTTGTGAGGTAAGGCCTTTATATAGGCGTGTGTAATGGTGGTGGGCTTGTGATTGGGCTTTAATTTGGGCTCCTTTTTCTTCTTTCTTCTTTAGTCTTCATGCGTCTTAAATAAACGTTTCCGACTTGGATTTGAGAAGTGTCGGTGAATAATTCCAACTCGTCTTATAATCTATTGTTTTATAGACTCGAGTTCTTCGACATATATGAATCTTCCATCTTTGGCTCTATTCTTCGATAAATCTTCAAATAGGCATAATGACTTCAAATCTTTTGCATCTCTTGGACAGTAGACTTCATCTTGAGTCTTTTTCCTTGATAAAACCCGTGCAATCCCATGTTTTCTTCATTATTCATCCGGTTGACTCTGAAAACACAATAAACACAAAAACCACGCATAGTTCCAAACAAATGATATTAAATACGTGTTTTGGTCTTGTTTTAGCCAGAATTAAGTGGTAAAAGGATGGGTGTTTTCACACCTATCATGGATCGAGCTGCTAAGAGATTGAAGCAAGGTATAATACTCATGGTGAAGGTGTGATGGAACCCGAGACGTGAACCGAAGTCCACATCTGAACGTGAAGGCCTCTTTAGGAAGTAGTACCCTCATCTTTCTAAGTAGTACGAAATACGAGTATAAGAACCGGAGAGCGCCGGGACGTCGCTCCCTTAAGGAGGGGAGGATGTGATACCAGTGAATGTGCCGTATGATGCTAAGTTATTGTCTCAAGAGCCTTTCAGTATGAGCATCTCTCTTAAGTTGCGACTCACTTGAGGATGTGATACCCCGAACCCAACGCCATTATTTAATCCTAAATTACGAATATTTTTGAAAATTTTAAGAAATTTCGTTTGCTATATATTTGACGGTTTAAGTTGAAACTAACGTTTAAGGTCGTAATCTTAACGATTGACAATTTAAGAAGAACCGATGACGACTACGATCCTGACGGATGCCCAATTTTTATCGTTTATTATCGATTGATCGATATTTGAGTTTTTCGAGATTTTATTTTCATTACGTTTTAAGTCGATTCGGAACCATATGTATATTCGTTTTGTGTGCGTTTTAACCATTTAAAAGTATTTTGAGGTAGACGGGACGAAAGACGACTCCCGTAAATTTTCAAAACCAACTACTTGTCACAATCCCGCTCTTTAAAAGTGGATTTGCCACTAAGGCCAAAAGAATGACAAAATTCCAAGAAAGGTCCTTCATAATTTTACAAAAGAAAGAGAGAGAGAAAAACACTTTCATTTTTCATTTCAAAATTTTTCTTTCTTCTCCTTTTTCTCTCCTAGGCCGCCGGCCTCCATAAACACTAATAACTGGCTTTTGGCCAGTGTAAAAATTAAATTCGTTGAAGTGGTCTAATCGAATTGATTACTGGTTCAAAGTGCGACTCAATTGTTTTTGGTTAAGAAAAATATTTGTCATTGTAGTGTAATTAAAATGCACAAACTTTAAAGTAAATGGTGGTAATTTAAATCTAAATCAATTTGAAATAAGTGACAAGAATTTAAAGCGTGACGAAAAGTAAATAACGCAAACTTAAAACTATCCTAGAGGCAAACTTAAACTTAAACTAAGGAAAGCTTAAAATAAATATAAGGCAAGTAAACTTAAAGTGCGACTAAAGGAAAAGGCGTGAAAAGTAAATGCTAAAAACTAGAAAAACTTAACTGCTAAAAGTCCAAAAACTAGCCTTATCCGGAATCCGCGATACTGTCACTATCCGCAAAAACCAAACAAGTCTAATCCAGAAAAAGTTCTTTAAACTCTTATCCGGAAAAAGCTATTCCTACGCTTATCTGGAAAACAGTTAAATTCCTTATCCGCAATACGAGTTAAACTCATATCCGAAATCTATCCTAGTTAGCTTATCCGAAAAACGTCCTAAGTACCTTATCCGGAAAACGGCTAGTTTCCTTATCCGAAATAAACCTTAAAGTCTTATCCGGAATCCGCCTTTAAATCCTTATCTGGAAAAAGACTTAACACTCGTTATCCGGAAAACGAATTTCTGTGCTTATCCGGAAAAACCAATTTATATGCTTATCATGAATGTGCTTTCGAAACCTTAACCGGAAAACGTAGTTTTAAATCCTTATCCGGAATGTGTTGGTTTTATGGGCTTATCCGGAAAACACTTTACTTAGTCTTATCCGGGAAAAGGGAATCCAATCCTTATCCGGAAAAAGGAGTTCTAGGCTCTTATCCGGAAAAAGAGGGTTTTACCCCATATCCGGAAAACAGTGATTCTAAAGCCGGATCTAAAATAAGCTAGGAAAATGGAAATAAGCCAAAAGTCAATAAGCACTAATCTAAAAACTTAACCAAAACACTTTTAAGAAAAAGCTATTAAACCAAAATTTAAAAACATTTAAAAACACTAAACAATAAAAATATTAAAAATCAACTTTTTATAAAAATCAACTAATAAGCACTTGATTAAATTTAAGAAAAACACAATAAGCTATAAAATCAATAAGCTAACAAGATGAAAAACATAAAAGCATAACAAGTAATCAAACAAGCATGACAATAAGATAATAAGCACAAAGATTAAGCAAAATAAGAAAGGTAGAATGAGAGATTAAAATAAAAACTTGATTAAGATTAAGATTCAACAATTAAAGTAAAGACAAGAATTAAAAGCTTACAAATTTAAGGTGCAAGACAAGTAATTAAAGGTGCAATTAAGAAAAGTTCGAGTAATTAAGATGGAAGAACTAATGTGTCAAATTAGCCAACAAAGAAAAAATGAAACTAATGACTCCTATTTATAGGAGGAGGAGGTGATTAGTGGAAGCTTCCTCCTCTCTTTCTTCTTTCTTTATTTCTCGTTTAGTCCTCGTCTTCTTAATTCTTCGATTTTTGTCTCGTGATTAATAAACTCGTCTTGTAATTTCTTCATTAATTTAGACTTGAGTTCTTCGGCTTTTATTAAACTTCTGTCTTTGGACTTTTTCTTCGATAAATCTTTAGAATAGGCCTTGGACTTCCGTTCTTTTTGCACTCTTGATTTCTTGACTTCGTCTTTTGTCTTTTTCTTCAATAAAATCCCGTGAAAGCCCGTGTTTTCTCCCCTTTTCACATTTTCGTCCTAAATCACAACAAAAACACAAACCACTCATAATTCCGACATTTACGACATACAATATACGTTTTGGCCTGGTTATTATTGTAATTGAGTGGTAAAAGGATGGGTGTTTACACACCTATCAAATCCCCTACACTTTATCATTGCAATGTCCTCATGCAATGCATTAGTTACAAAACACGTTTTACACTTTCCATCATAATCAATCCATATTGGCCTTTATTAAAGAGATAGAAAATTATAAACATTCAAAGGAAGAAAGTAAGTAAAGAAATCAAATACATACCTTAGGGTTTTGGAAATGTTGATAGGTGTGTAAACACCCATCTTTTCTACCACTTAATTACAATAATAACCGAGCCAAAACGTGTATTTTATGTCTTTTATGTCAGAATTATGCGTGGTTTGTGTTTTTGTTGTGATTTAGGACGAAAAGGTGAAAAGTGGAGAAAACACGGGAATTCACGGGCATTTACGGACTTTTATTGAAGAAAAAGATGAAAGACGAAGTCAAGAAGTCAAGAGTGCAAAAAGAACGGAAGTCCAAGACCAATTCTGAAGATTTATCGAAGAAATAGTCAAAAGACGGAAGTTTATCAAAAGCCGAAGAATTCAAGTCTATTTTATTGAAGAATTTAAAGACGAGTTCAAAGAAATCCCGAAGCCAAAAGTCCCTTAAGTCCAAGTTTAAAGAAGATTAGAAGAAAATGACTAAGTATGCAATTAATGAAGATTAAAAGAAGGAGGGACTTAATGAAGCAATTAAGAGAAAAGGAAAGAGGGGAGGAAGCTTCCTTAATCCTCCCCTATAAATAGTCATTAGTTGTAATCTTTTCATGTTGTTGGCTAAGTGTGACAATTAGCTCTTCCACCATTTACTTACCTTGTCATTTAATTTCTTGTCAAATTTAAATACCTTGTCTTGGACCTTAAATTCATTTAATTACAAGTAAGTTTTCATTTAATTATTGTCAATCTTTACTTTATCTTGTCAATCTCTTATCTACCTTTCTTGATCTTTGATTTATGTGTTTATGTTTATGTTTTTGTTCATGCTTTTATTTTGGTCCAAGTGATTTTTGATTATTGTGGTTAAAGTTGTTTATTTTATTGATTTAAACTGTTTGATAATGTTTACTGTTGATTCGTTATTAGTATGATTAATTCGTATGTTTGATTTTGATTATATTGAGTTAGATATGCTGCTACTGTTATCCCTTGTTCTTCGGGAAGTTTGTTTTGTTTCTGATCTTTCCAGGTAAAAAGTTCCGAGCCAAGAGTTCTTTCATTCGGAACTTCCAAGTTCAGGATCAAGGGCTTCATTCGGAACATTCAAAGTTCCGAACGAAGGACGACTTCCGACTCAAGACTGCTCATTCGGAAGCCTCAAACTTCCGAACGAAGGGAAACTTCCGACTCAAGAATCATTCATTTGGAACTCAAAAGTTCCGGATCAAGCAATTCATTCGGAACTCCAAAAGTTCCGAATCAGTGAATATTCATTCGGAACTCCTAAGTTCCGAACCAAGGGCTGTTCATTCGGAACTTCTCAAAAGTTCCGAATCAATCCGAATGTTCCGAACCAAGGGCAAAAGTTCCGGATCAATTTCTTCCGAACGAAGTTCCGGATCAAGGGAAGGAAATAGTTCCGAGTCAAGCCAAAACTTCCGAACCAAGCCTGTTTCATTCGGAACTTAAAAAGTTCCGAGTCAAGCTAGTTCATTCGGAAGTTTTGAACTTCCGAATCAAGGGTTTCTTGTCAGGTTCTTTTGGGTTTTCTTTTTAAATTTCAGTCTTTTATTTTTTAAAGCTTTATTGTTCCTGCTTTTATTTTAATTGCACTTTAAGATTATTTGCCTTAGCTTTATTTTAGTTTTGCCTTAGTGTAAGTTTTAGTCGCGTTTTAAGTTTGCCTTAGTTAGATTTAAGTTTGCATCATTTAATTTAGTGCCCTTTAATTTCAGTCACGTTTTTAAATACTTGCACTTTTACTTTAATTAGACTTAGATTTACTTTTAGAGCACTTTTACTTTAATAGTTCTGCACCCTTTATTTTAAACACTACAACGACACATCTTTGTTTCACCAAAATAAAACTGAGTCACATAGAGAACCTAGATCAATTCGAAGAGACACACGACAAAGAACTTTTTAACCTGAGTAAAGCCAAGTTATCAAATGGCGCCGCTGCCGACTCTTTTCGTAAAGATTAACAGTTTTCTGTGAGAGACGTGTTGTTTTTTTTGGGATCCGTTCACTTGTGAGCGTTATTTTTCTTGCATAAAAACTTCACAAAATCATAAAAATTAAAAATTGATAAAAATACATAAAAATTAAAAATTTCAAAGATCCAAAAAGATTTTATCTTTATTATGTATATATATTGTTTTTGTGTTTGGTTTCTTTTTCTTTTGTCTTTGTAGGTGCATGCGTACTAGATCTTCTAATTATCAAGAGCCCGAGCCTCAAGAAGACTTAGTTATGTCAGGTGTAAACAACAATAATCCACCGCATCCTAATAATAACAACAATGCTCTTCCACAGCCCGATCTTCGGACCATGGAAGAACTTTGTCAACCAACAATGTTTGGACGAGGAGGACCGATTGCGCCGATGCAAATCAACGCTCCTGAGTTTTCGTTGAAGCACCACATGATTCAGCAAGTACAAACAAACCCATTTAGAGGATTGCCTGATGATGATGCCAACAAACACCTCGACAAGTTCATTACAATCACTCAAAGCATGAAGTTGCCTGGGGCCACAATGGATGTTCTTCGCCTACAACTCTTCCCACATACTTTATCGCATCATGCCGAGAAATGGTTTGATCGTCTCCCGAAGAATTCTATTCACACTTGGGATGACATGACTCAACGATTTTTATCGCGCTACTTTCCACCATCCATGGTCACAAGCCTTCGCAATCAGATCAGCGGTTTCATGCAAGACCCTGATGAATCTCTTTTTGATGCTTGGGAGAGATATAATGTCTTGATCGATAGATGTTCAAACCACAACATGCTCCCTGTGACATTAATTGATACTTTCTACGACGGATTGACTTTTCGAGATCGTGATACGATTAATGCAGCCGCCGGTGGCACATTCATGAAAAGGAGACCCGAGGAGTGTAGAGAGTTAATTGAGAACATGACTACTCACCACAAAAACTGGGATTCCTCTGCTTCTTCAAGGAACAACCCGAGAGTCAATGTTCCCTCTACCTCAGCAAACCCTGAGCTGACCGAACTCACCCGCATGATGACTGAAATGAGCAAAAGTATTATGCTTCTCGCTTCAAACCAACAACAACAACAAGTTAAAGCGGTTGCTAATCCTTGTGAAACATGTGGCGGTCCTCACTCATACACCGATTGTCCTTCGACACAAGGAAATACGGAAAATGTGTATGCAGCTTATGGTAATTATTCACCGGAAAATTACCAAGCTAGACAACAAGGGGATAGAAATCTACTGAGCTACCATTCCAACAACTACCTTTCACCAGGTTTTTCTCCTAAAAACCAAAATCCCGCCAACAACTACAATAGAAGCAACCAAATCCCACCTCGTGCTTCTAATCCTTATCAACCACCCGCCCAACAAACCCCACCCATTAATCCCGATGTTGAAGCCATCATGAGAACTCAAGGTGAGCAAATCAAGAATCTACAAAGCCAAATAATCAATATGAAAGGAGATATCATGAAGCAAGGTAATGACATTAGAACCGAGGTTCGTGATAATATTCAATCCTCCTTCATCACTCAAACGACTGAATTAAAGAATCTATTGGCTAGTTTCTTGCCCGAAGCTCAACCTTCTTCTTCGGGTTCTCTACCTTAAAACACCGTCACTAATCCGCGAGCCAATGTAAGTGCTATTACTACTCGTAGTGGAGTCACCATCGTAGGACCACCAACCCCACCCCCATCATCTACACCTACTCCACCACCATGTATCCCTACTCCTCCTACACCTAGTATTAGTACACCATTACCGTCTCCGCCTCGTCATGACGATGTATCTCGGAAGGACCCTTCAACATCCCAACCTTTACCGACTACACCTTCACCTTCCACCTATAAACCTAGAATCCCATACCCTTCTCGCATAGGCAAGACCAACGAGCTAACCAAGAATGACTGTCAAGTATCAAAATATGTGGATATGCTATCTCACATGACCATCAACATTAGCCTTGTTGAAGCACTTTGCCACATGCCGAAATTTGTCAAAGCATTCAAGGAATTGCTTAGCAAGAAGGAGAAGCTGATTGAACTCGCCAACACACGCTTAAATGAAAACTGCTCAGCAGTTATTCTTAAAGAATTACCGGAAAAGCTTGGAGATCCCGGTCGTTTTGAGTTGCCTTGCGTGTTCAACAAAACTGAAGAATTTACTGCCCTTGCTGATCTCGGGGCTAGTATTAATCTTATGCCACTGAGT
Source organism: Glebionis coronaria (assembly GCA_025667525.1). Classification (NCBI taxonomy): domain Eukaryota; kingdom Viridiplantae; phylum Streptophyta; class Magnoliopsida; order Asterales; family Asteraceae; genus Glebionis; species Glebionis coronaria. Next base: position 335,859,717 of record CM046876.1, on the reverse strand, counting down.
GTTTGGAAAACACTATCATTGCCCGACCGCACTCCAACAAAGATGACTCTCGAACTTGCAAATCGCACTCTCGCTTACCCCGTTGGTATAGCCGAAGACGTGTTTATCAAAGTTGGCACATTTACTTTCCCGGTCGATTTTGTCGTAGTTGATTATGAAATGGACCCTCGTATTACTTTAATACTTGGTCGGCCATTTTTGAGAACCAGACGAGCTTTAGTAGATGTGGCCGAAGGTGAGTTAATCTTACGAGTCGGGGATGATTCAAAAGTTTTTAAAATGGGGAAGCTTACAGGCAAATCCTTTGGAAGCCGAGAATCAGTGAATATGATTAATGTGCTCGATGACTTTACCGATCTATGACAATCCTCTATTCGATTCTTCAATCGATTATCCACTCTTTGACGATGATGTAGATGATTCTCGCTCCACTTTGGACGCTTCTCCCATTTATGATTCTCCACCGGTCTTTGATGCTTATGATGATGATGATTATAGCTCAGATTCGGATGATTTTGATTGTACTTCTGAGTATCCCGAGCTGCCCACTTTCGATGATTTTGATGAGGCTGATACTCTCTCGAGCGATTCTTCACATGATGAAGATCCTCCGCCATCACTCGATCCTACTTTGGACGATTATTCATTTGAGGAAGATTTCTCTGAATTTCTCAACACTTACTTCCCTCATGAGAGTGATGCTCCTCCTTATGACTTTGAAGATTATCGTCTTAATCCTACTTTGGATTTGAAGCACATTTTGTCAAAGGAGAAGAAACCGGTCGACACCAAAATCCGTTGCACATATGATTTGACACCTCTTTGTCCCCCTTCTGAGGACGAGGTTGTCCTTCTTTGCGGATCTTCTTCACACTCGGCTGAGCCTGAGTGCTATTTTCCCTTAAAGGAAAAGGTGTTCGACCCCAGTATTGAAGTCTTTAAGCTATCTTAGTATCCACCTGATGAAATAAAAGGAAAAATCTTTGGAAATCTTGAAGACATGCTTGCACCACTTCACCCTTGCTCCCACCGTGCTCCATCACTGCTTAAGGGAACCTTGCCTACTCTTCTTTGGCTTGCCTTGTTCGCCTTAAGCTTGTGTTATTTGCTCGATGAAAACTATGTCTTTGATCCTGGTGGATATGTTTCACGCTTCTTCCGTTGATGAACAAGGTCGAGTCAGGCTCACGACTCGGTTAACAAAAACCAAGCGCTTCTTGGGAGGCAACCCATGCATCTATCTTTTCGCTTTCTTTACCATAAGTGTAGGGGAGACCCGTTGGTTTGCTTTCCTTTCCTCTACTCTCTTAATCAGGGAATCGAGCTTCAATGGTCCACTCTTGATGATTCTTGACGACCCGTGATTACGTGTTCTACTTCTTCCTGGTTCTATCCTAAACTCTTTTCGATTCACTATTTTATATTTTCTCAATATTTAAATAGGAATCTCTTTAGTTGTCTTTTCCTTAGCGAGATTTAAACAACGTGCACAATGTCCTAAGTGTAGGGGAGTTTACTCCCACATGCTTAAACATTGAGGACAATGTTTATCTTAAGTGTAGGGGGGACTTCTATCGAAGTTAAGTGGCCTTTTCCTTGTATTTGTCCTCATTTTAACCGGAAAATCAATTTTTCGGCATTTTTCAAAATTTTTGATCTATTTTGGCCTACTAGTTTTTCTTTTGTATAGTTTATTTTCTTTCCTTATTAGAGTAAATGTTTAATAAAGTGGTTTTAATTTTCAAACGTTGTGAATCTTTTGACTTAACCCGAGTTTACTTATCTAAGTTTACTCTAGCTAGTATCCTTAACGTGTTTAAGTCGAGTTTTGCTAGGCTTTTATATAGGGAGCTATAAAACGCGAAAGTCTTAACTCTCACGGGTTAAGAACAAGAACTTTTCGCAAGTTCCTATAATTGATCCTAGAGAGTCGTTTATCAAGGGAACTTTAAAATGCGATTTCTAAACTTGAAAAAGTCTAAGAATTTGCAAGATCCTATAGGCGACTCGAAAACCCAAAACTTTGATTTAATAGGCTAAGTATCCATGAGTCTCATTACTTGAGATTTTAAACTGTGGAGAACGAGAGATGATAGAGCCAATTATAAGTCGGTATTCTTTCATGAATTTATGTGAGTTAATTATAAGCCTATTCTCCCATCGCTTGCTAATAATTTATCTGCTAATAAATAAGGTTGTACGATTTAAAAAGTTACTTAGCTTCTAGCCCAAGATCGTTTAAAAGTTGCTCGGTATGGATTAGAGTTCATAGCCAAGGCATAACTTATTGAAGCGGGATGCGAAGATTGGCGAGTCCGAAAAGGCCCTAACAAGGCATGAGGGCTATATTTTGTTGCTAAAGATCCCAAGTGATGTGAAGAATCATTTATCGAAAATCAATATGAAGGATCGAGACACACGACGTAAAGCAAAACTCCTCAAAAGTCATGGAGAAGTGTATCCGAAAAGACCCTAACAAGGTATGAGGATAAATAGATCCAAGTCATAAAAGGAGGCGGATCGTTGTATATCAAAGTCCAAAATAAAGATTGGAGAAAAATGAAGAAGTCGTGGTCCAAGTATGAATCTCTCAAAACTTCAAGTGAAGAAATTCCATTATGAAGAGAAGACCATAATTTCATGAACGTCTCTCAAGGTTTGAAGTATGAAGTCGCTGCCAAATATCGGTCTGAGAAAGGTCTCAAATCGCGAAGCGAGTTATGCCAAGATATGAACTTTATGAGATCCCGAGAAGCAGTTTTAAAAGATTTTGTCCTTTAGCTAACTATTGATCAAATCGTGCACTTTATTTTCAGACTTAATAACTATCGAAATAAGTCAAAAATGCATCCTCGTGATCATTCAAGACAATAATAAAATATAAGAGATACACCTAGGAATAAGGGAGTCTAAGTGAATAATTGGCCCACATGAGTTCGTGATAGTTTACTAACTTATAATAACAATGATCTCGTTTTTAAGCTTGGTTTGGAGAAAGTGAAAACTTGAGGATGATGATTATTCATAACATTTCCAAAACCCAAGGTATGCTTTTGATTTCTTTATTTGGTATGTCTTTAATTTTCTATCTCTTTAATAAAGGCCAACGTGGATTGATTATGATGAAAAGTGTAATCTTGCTTTGTAACTAATGCATTGCATGAGGACATTGCAATGGTCAAGTGTAGGGGATTTGATAGGTGTGTAAACACCCATCTTTTCTACCACTTAATTACAATAATAAAAGAGCCAAAACGTGTATTTTATGTCTTTTATGTCGGAATTATGCGTGGTTTGTGTTTTTGTTGTGATTTAGGACGAAAAGGTGAAAAGTGGAGAAAACACGGGAATTCACGGGCATTTACGGATTTTTTTGAAGAAAAAGATGAAAGACGAAGTCAAGAAGTCAAGAGTGCAAAAAGAACGGAAGTCCAAGACCAATTCTGAAGATTTATCGAAGAAATAGTCAAAAGACGGAAGTTTATCAAAAGCCGAAGAATTCAAGTCTATTTTATTGAAGAATTTAAAGACGAGTTCAAAGAAATCCCGAAGCCAAAAGTCCCTTAAGTCCAAGTTTAAAGAAGATTAGAAGAAAAGGACTAAGTATGCAATTAATGAAGATTAAAAGAAGGAGGGACTTAATGACGCAATTAAGAGAAAAGGAAAGAGGGGAGGAAGCTTCCTTAATCCTCCCCTATAAATAGTCATTAGTTGTAATCTTTTCATGTTGTTGGCTAAGTGTGACAATTAGCTCTTCCACCATTTACTTACATTGTCATTTAATTTCTTGTCAAATTTAAATACCTTGTCTTGCACCTTAAATTCATTTAATTTCAAGTAAGTTTTCATTTAATTATTGTCAATCTTTACTTTATCTTGTCAATCTCTTATCTACCTTTCTTGATCTTTGATTTATGTGTGTATGTTTATGTTTATGTTTTTGTTCATGCTTTTATTTTGGTACAAGTGATTTTTGATTATTGTGGTTAAAGTTGTTTATTTTAGTGATTTAAACTGTTTGATAATGTTTACTGTTGATTCGTTATTAGTATGATTAATTCGTGTGTTTGATTTTGATTATATTGAGTTAGATCTGCTGCTACTGTTATCCCTTGTTCTTCGGGAAGTTTGTTTTGTTTCTGATCTTTCCAGGTAAAAAGTTCCGAGCCAAGAGTTTTTTCATTCGGAACTTCCAAGTTCAGGATCAAGGGCTTCATTCGGAACATTCAAAGTTCCGAACGAAGGACGACTTCCGACTCAAGACTGCTCATTCGGAAGTCTCAAACTTCCGAACGAAGGGAAACTTCCGACTCAAGAATCATTCATTCGGAACTCAAAAGTTCCGGATCAAGCAATTCATTCGGAACTCCAAAAGTTCCGAATCAGTGAATATTCATTCGGAACTCCAAAGTTTCGAACCAAGGGCTGTTCATTCGGAACTTCTCAAAAGTTCCGAATCAATCCGAAAGTTCCGAACCAAGGGCAAAAGTTCCGGATCAATTTCTTCCGAACGAAGTTTCAGATCAAGGGAAGGAAATAGTTCCGAGTCAAGCCAAAACTTCCGAACCAAGCCTGTTTCATTCGGAACTTAAAAAGTTCCGAGTCAAGCTAGTTCATTCGGAAGTTTTGAACTTTCGAATCAAGGGTTTCTTGTCAGGTTCTTTTGGGTTTTCTTTTTAAATTTCAGACTTTTATTTTTAAAAGCTTTATTGTTCCTGCTTTTATTTTAATTGCACTTTAAGATTATTTGCCTTAACTTTATTTTAGTTTTGCCTTAGTGTAAGTTTTAGTCGCGTTTTAAGTTTGCCTTAGTTAGATTTAAGTTTGCATCATTTACTTTAGTGTCCTTTAATTTCAGTCACGTTTTTAAATACTTACACTTTTACTTTAATTAGACTTAGATTTACTTTTAGAGCACTTTTACTTTAATAGTTCTGCACCCTTTATTTTAAACACTACAACGACACATCTTTGTTTCACCAAAATAAAACTGAGTCACATAGAGAACCTAGATCAATTCGAAGAGACACACGACAAAGAACTTTTTAACCTGAGTAAAACCAAGTTATCAAATGTCATGAATGATCATCATCCTCAAGTTTTCACATTCCCATACCAAGCTTAAAAACGAGATCATTGTTATTATAAGTTAGCAAACTAACATGAACTCATGTGGGCCAATTATTTACTTAGACTCCCTTATTCCTAGGTGTATCTCTTATATTTTATTATTGTCTTGAATGATCACAGGATGCATTGTTGACTTATTTCGATAGTTATTAAGGATGAAAATAAAGTGGGACGATTTAATCAATAGTTAGCTAAAGGACAAAATCTTTTAAAACTGCTTCTCGGGACCTCATAAAGTTCATATCTTGGCATAACTAGCTTCGCGATTTGAGACCTTTCTCGGACCGATATTTGGCAGTGAATTCATACTTCAAATCTTGAGAGACGTTCATGAAATAATGGTCTTCTCTTCATAATAGGAATTTCTTCACTTGAACTTTTTTGAGAGATTCTTCATATTTGGACCACGACTTCTTCATTTTTCTCCAATCTTTATTTGGGACTTTGATATACAATGATCCGCCTCCTTTTAGGACTTGAATCTATTTATCCTCATACCTTGCTTGGGTCTTTTCAGATAGACTTCTCCATGATCTTTTGGGGAGTACTTGCTTTTCGTCATGTGTCTCGATCCTTCATATTGATTTTCGATAAATGATTCTTCACATCACTTTTGGATCTTTAGCAACAAAATGTAGCCCTCATGCCTTGTTAGGGCCTTTTCGGACTCGCCAATCTTCGCATCCCGCTTCAATAAGTTATGCCTTGGCTATGAACTCTAATCCATACCGAGCAACTTTTAAACGATCTTGGGCTAGAAGCTAAGTAACTTTTCAAATCGTACAACCTTATTTATTGCAGATAAAATTTATTAGCAAGCGATGGGAGAATAGGCTTATAATTAACTCACATAAATTCACGAAAGAATACCAAAATTATATATGACTCTATCATCTCTCGTACTCCACAATTTAAAATCTCAAGGAATGAGACTCGTGGATGCTTAGCCAATTAAATCAAAGTTTTGGGTTTTCGAGTCGTTTATAGGATCTTGCAAATTCTTAGACTTTTTCAAGTTTAGAAATCGCATTTTAAAGTTCCCTTGATAAACGACTCTCTAGGATCAAATATAGGAACTTGCGAAAAGTTCTTGTTCTTAACCCGTGAGAGTTAAGACTTTCGGGTTTTAAAGCTCCCTATATAAAAGCCTAGCAAAACTTGACTTAAAAACGTTAAGGATACTAGCTAGAGTAAACTTAGATAAGTAAACTCGGGTTGAGTCAAAAGATTCACAACGTTGAAAATTAAAACCACTTTATTAAAATTTATTCTAGTAAAGAAAGAAAATAACTATAGCAAAGGAAAAACTAATAGGCCAAAATAGATCAAAAATTTTGAAAAATGTCGAAAAATTGATTCTCCGGTTAAAATGAGGACAAATACAAGGAAAAGGACACTTAACTTCGATAGAAGTCCCCCTACACTTGATATAAACATTGTCCTCAATGTTTAAGCATGTGGGAATAAACTCCCCTACACTTAGGACATTGTGCACGTTGTTTAAACTTGCTAAGGAAAATACAACTAACGAGTATCCTATGTCAATATTGGAAAATATAAAATAGTGAATCGAAAAGAGTTTAGGATAGAACCGGGAAGACGGAAACACGGAATCACGGGTCGTCAAAAATCATCAAGAGTGGATCATTGAACGCTCGAATCCCTGAATATGAGAAGAGAGGAAATAGCAAACAACAACGGGTCTCCCCTACACTTAGGATAAAGATAGATAAAAGATAGATACTTGGGTTGCCTCCCAAGAAGCGCTTGATTTTTGATCATCGAGTCGTGAGCCTGACTCGACCTTGATTAGCATAGGAAGTAGCTTGAAACACATCCACCGGGATCAAAGACATAGTTTTCGTCTATCAAATAGCACAAGCTTAAGGCGAACAAGGCAAGCCAAAGAAGAGTAAGGAAAGGTTCCCTTAAGCAAAGATGGAGCACGATGGTAGCAAGGGTGAAGAGGTGCAAGCATATCTCTAGTAGTTCCAAAAATCTTTCCTTTTATTTCATCAGACGGATACTGAGATGGCTTAAAAATTTCAATACCGGGGTCGAACACCTTTTCCTTTAGGGGAAAATAGCACTCAGGCTCAGCAGAATTTGAAGAACATCCGCTAAGAAAAGGAACAACCTCGTCCTCAGAAGGTGGACGAAGAGGTGTCAAAACATACGTGCTGCGGATGTTGGTGTCGTCCGGTGTCGGCTCCTTTGAAATAATTTTCTTCAAATCCGTAGAAGAATGAAGACCATAATCATCAAAGTCCAAAGGAGGGGCATCACTCTCATGAGGGAAGTATGTATTGTGAAAAGTAGAAAAGTCTTCCTCAAATGAGTAGTCATCCAAAGTAGGATCAAGCATGGATGGCGGAGGATCTTCATCATGAGAAGAATCACTTGAAAGAGTATCAGCCTCATCAAAATCATCATAAGTGGGCATGTCTGGATACTCAGAAGTAAAATCATCATAATCATCTCCATCGGAACTAGAATCGTCATCATAAGCATCAAAGATCGGTGGAGAATCATATGTGGGTGGGGGTTCTAAATTGGAGAGAGAATCATCCACATTATCTTGAAACAGTGGATTATCATTGCAAGAATCGAATAGAGGATTGTTGTAGACGACAAAATCATCGAGCTCATTAATCATATTCGCCGATTCTCTTCCATAGGATTTGCTTGTAAGCTTCCCCATTTCAAAAACTTGTGCATCATCCCCGACTCTTAAGATGAGTTCACACTTATCCACATCTATTAAAGCTCTACCGGTTCTCAAGAATGGGCGTCCAAGTATTAACGGAACACGAGGGTCCATTTTATAATCAACAACGACAAAGTCGACCGGAAAAGTGAATGTGCCAACTTTAATGAACACATCTTCGGCAATACCAACGGGGTAAGCGAGAGTGCGATTTGCAAGCTCAATAGTCATCTTCGTGGGTGTAAGGTCGGGCAATGATAACTTTTTCCAAATGCTGAAAGGCATCAAATTTATACTTGCCCCGAGATCGGCTAAGGCAGTAAATTTGTCGGTTTGGTTGAAAGTACAAGGTAGCACAAAACGACCGGGATCTCCAAGTTTTTCTGGAAGTTCTTTAAGAAGGATTGCAGAGCAATTTTTATTCAAGCGAGTATTAACAAACTCGACCATCTTCTCCTTCTTACTAAGCAATTCCTTAAACATCTTGACAAATTGTGGCATTTGGGAAAGAGCTTCAACAAGGGTAAAGGTGACTTTTATGCCGGCAATCTTGTCCAAAAAGTTAGAGACTTGAATGTCATTCTTAGTCAAAATTCTAGCCTTGTTGAGTCGAGAAGGGTAAGGAATGCTTGGGTCGGGTGGTGGGGGTGTAGAAGGTGAAGGTTGAGATGTTGAAGGGTTAAAGGTGGAAGGTGAGGTTGGTGGAGGATTCTTCTTGGGTACTTCTTCATGACGAGGTCGAGACGGTAATGGTGAACTAATACTAGATGTGGGAGTAGTAGGGATAAATGGTGGTGGATGAGGTGTAGATGGTGTAATTGGGGGTGGGATAGATGGTCCTACTAAAGTTGCTCCACTACGGGTAGTAATAGCACTCACATTCGCTCGCGGGTTGGTGACGGTGTTTGAAGGTAGAGAGCCCGAAGTAGAGGGTTGAGTGGTGGGTAAGAAACTAGCCAGCATATTCTTCAAATCATTCGTTTGATTGCTGAAGGAAGATTGTATATCATTTCGAAGCTCGGATCTAATGTCATTACCTTGCTTAGTGATATCCCCTTTCAAATTGATAATTTGGCTTTGTAGATTCTTAATTTGCTCTCCTTGGGTTCTCATTAAAGCTTCAGCATCTTGATTAATGGGTGGGGCTTGTTGAGCGGGTGGGTGATAAGGATTAGAAGCCCGAGGTGGGATTTGGTTGCTTCTATTGTAATTGTTGTTGGGTTTGTGGTTTTGAGGAGAAAAACCGGGTGAAAGGTAGTTGTTCGACCGGTAACTTAGCAAATTTCGATCATCTTGAGGTTGGGCTTGGTAATTTTCCGGTAAATAGTTAGCATAAGCCGCATACACGTTTTCTGGAGTGCCTTGAGTAGAAGGACAATCAGTGTATGAGTGAGGAACGCCGCATGTCTCACAAGGAATTGCTACAGCTTTAACTTGTTGTTGTTGGTTTGTAGCGATGAGCAAGATATTTTTGTTCATTTCGGCCATCATGCGGGTGAATTCGGTCATGTCGGGGTTTGCTGAAATAGAAGAAACATTGACTCTCGGGTTGTTTCTTGAAGAAGCGGAGGAATCCCAATTTTTGTGATGAGTAGTCATGTTCTCAATAAGCTCTCTACATTCCTCGGGTCTTCTTTTCATAAATGTGCCACCGGCGGCTGCATTAATCGTATCACGATCACGAAAAGTCAAACCGTTGTAGAAAGTATCAATTAAGGTCACGGGGAGCATGTTGTGGTTTGGACATCGATCGATCAAAACATTATATCTTTCCCAAGCATCAAAGAGAGATTCATCGGGTTCTTGCATGAAATCGCTCATTTGATTTCGAAGGCTCGTGACCATGGATGGTGGAAAGTAGCGCGACAAAAAGCGTTGAGTCATGTCATCCCAAGTATGAATGGAATTTTTCGAGAGACGATCAAACCATTTTTTGGCGTGGTGTGATAAAGTATGTGGAAAGAGTTGAAGGCGAAGAACATCCATAGTAGCACCGGGCAACTTCTTGCTTTGAGTAATAGTAATGAATTTGTCGAGGTGGTTTGTTGGCATCATCATCCGGCAATCCGCGAAAAGGGTTAGTTTGCACTTGTTGGATCATTGTGATGCTTCAACGAAAACTCCGGAGCCGTGATTTGCATCGGCGCAATCGGTCCTCCTCGTCCAAACATTGTGGGTTTACAAAGCTCCTCCATTGTCCGAAGATCAGGGTGTGGAAGAACATTGTTGTTGTTATTGTTTAGGTGCGGTGGATTATTGTTGTTGTTCACACCTGCCATAGCTAAATCTTCACGAGTCTCGGGCTCTGGATAAGTAGAAGATCTAGTACGCATACACCTGCGAAAGCAAAAGAAAACAATACCAAAGAAATAGACAATATATATACACTATAAAAATAAAATATTTTTGGATTTTTTGAAATTTTTTAATTTTTATGGATTTTTGGAAAGTTTTAAGCAAGAAAAAATAACGCTCACGAATGAACGGATCCCAAAAAGCAACGCGTCTCTCACAGAAAACCGTTAATCTTTACGAAAAGAGCCGGCAGCGGCGCCATTTAATAACTGGCTTTTGGCCAGTATAAAAATTAAATTCATTGAAGTGGTCTAATCGAATTGATTACTGGTTCAAAGTGATACTCAATTGTTTTTGGTTAAGAAAAATATTTGTCGTTGTAGTGTAATTAAAATGCACAAACTTTAAAGTAAATGGTGGTAATTCAAATCTAAATCAATTTGAAATAAGTGACAAAAATTTAAAGCGTGACGAAAAGTAAATAACGCAAACTTAAAACTATCCTAGAGGCAAACTTAAACTTAAACTAAGGCAAGCTTAAAATACATCTAAGGCAAGTAAACTTAAAGTGTGACTAAAGGAAAAGGCGTGAAAAGTAAATGCTAAAAACTAGAAAAACTTAAGTGCGAAAAGTCAAAAAACTAGCCTTATCCGGAATCCGCGATACTGTCACTATCCGCAAAAACCAAACAAGTCTAATCCGGAAAAAGTTCTTTAAACTCTTATCCGGAAAAAGCTATTCCTACGCTTATCTGGAAAACAGTTAAATTCCTCATCCGCAATACGAGTTAAACTCATATCCGAAAGCTATCCTAGTTAGCTTATCCGAAAAACGTCCTAAGTACCTTATCCGGAAAACGGCTAGTTTCCTTATCCGGAATAAACCTTTAAGTCTTATCCGGAATCAGCCTTTAAATCCTTATCCGGAAAAACACTTAACACTCGTTATCCAGAAAACGAATTTCTATGCTTATCCGGAAAAACCAATTTATATGCTTATCCGGAATGTGCTTTCGAAACCTTATCCGGAAAACGTAGTTTTAAATCCTTATCCGGATTGTGTTGGTTTTATGGGCTTATCCGGAAAACACTTTACTTAGTCTTATCCGGAAAAAGGGAATCCAATCCTTATCCGGAAAAAGGAGTTCTAGGCTCTTATCCGGAAAAAGAGGGTTTTACCCCTTATCTGAAAAACAGTGATTCTAAAGCCGGATCTAAACTAAGCTAGGAAAATGGAAATAAGCCAAAAGTCAATAAGCACTAACCTAAAAACTTAACCAAAACACTTTTAAGAAAAAGCTATTAAACCAAAATTTAAAAACTTTTAAAAACACTAAACAATAAAAATATTAAAAATCAACTTTTTATAAAAATCAACTAATAAGCACTTGATTAAATTTAAGAAAAACACAATAAGCTATAAAATCAATAAGCTAACAAGATCAAAAACATAAAAGCATAACAAGTAATCAAACAATCATGACAATAAGATAATAAGCACAAAGATTAAGCAACATAAGAAAGGTAGAATGAGAGATTAAATTAAAAACTTGATTAAGATTAAGATTCAACAATTAAAGTAAAGACAAGAATTAAAAGCTTACAAATTTAAGGTGCAAGACAAGTAATTAAAGGTGCAATTAAGAAAAGTGCAAGTAATTAAGATGGAAGAACTAATGTGTCAAATTAGCCAACAAAAAAAAATGAAACTAATGACTCCTATTTATAGGAGGAGGAGGTGATTAGTGGAAGCTTCCTCCTCTCTTTCTTCTTTCTTTATTTCTCGTTTAGTCCTCGTCTTCTTAATTATTCGACTTTTGTCTCGGGATTAATAAACTCGTCTTGTAATTTCTTCATTAATTTAGACTTGAGTTCTTCGGCTTTTATTAAACTTCCGTCTTTGGACTTTTTCTTCGATAAATCTTTAGAATAGGCCTTGGACTTCCGTTCTTTTTGCACTCTTGATTTCTTGACTTCGTCTTTTGTCTTTTTCTTCGATAAAAGCCTGTGAAAGCCCGTGTTTTCTCCCCTTTTCACATTTCCGTCCTAAATCACAACAAAAACACAAACCACGCATAATTCCGACATTTACGACATACAATATACGTTTTGGCCTGGTTATTATTGTAATTAAGTGGTAAAAGGATGGGTGTTTACACACCTATCAAACACCACCACCACAAATCTTTTTCCTTATTGATTTGATCAAATCCAAGCTTAGACCACTTCTCAAAAACCCTTTGTAAGTGTTTTGATGTAGTTTCTAACAACATGCATTAACATAGATTTTTCAAGAATCAAAGATTTTTCAAAAACACATTTTGATGTAATTAAACTAGTGGGATGTCTAATTAGTGATTGGATAATGGATAATCATCCATAAAATTAGTTAAAAACAATATGGTTTGGGTGTTTTGGTCACCAACACCCCACGGCCAATGGGGGTGTTTGGTGGTTTATGGTGTTTGATGAAATGTGTTGTGAGTTTGTGTTTATAATGTTGTTTTTAATGTTTTTAAATGATTTAAACTAATTGCATGTATGATTTAGGCTTTGGGTTTTGATGAGGATTTGATGTTCTTAGTAGAGTGGGCTGTTTGGGGTGATTGGGAATGGTTATGAGTGGTTAATATAGGTTTAGGTGGTGTTTGGATGAATTGGAAACAAGTGATAGATTGATTTGAAGGTAGTAAGATTTAGGCAGATTGTTTAGGCATTTTTTTCGTGGGTTTAATTTTTTAAACAGGTCATAATGATGGGATATAGATGTAGAGCTTTGTTTTAGCTTCGTTTTGGTATAAGGTAGAGCTTACAACTCCAAACGAGTCAAAAGTTATGCTATTTTGAAAGTTCGTGTACCTGGAGATGAGAATCAACATAATCCGAAATTATGTTTGGTTTTGGGTCAAATCCCGGGGAACATAGATAGAGTTTTATAAATGATTGAAAGTTGTTCTTTGGTTTCAAACCTGCATTTTTTAGTCTATTTTTAGACTTAATGGTCAAATTAGCTAATGGTGTCTTTTAAATGAGTCAAACAAGTCTTACATGATTGAAGTGCAAAATCAGTCCGAAAAGTTTACATTTAGTAATATAATGAGTGATGGGTCATAAAAGTGGAAACTTTTTATGGGATTTAAAATGGGTTTTCTAAAGGTTATAAGGTATTTTTCCAAATTTTCTTGTAATATATAGGAATGCTTAAGTCATAGAAAACAGCCCGTACTTTTGGTAAGTACCGGCAAAGTTATAAAATGGGAGGCAACTTTAATTACGTAGATAGACAGAAAGAGTCTCATAACAATTACTTGTTTGGTTTTGGCGTGAGTTTTCATAAGCATTAAGTGTTTTTATATGCGTGTGTTTAGTACAATAATGTACGCGGAGTATTGATTTGGTTTTCGTACCTTGATTTTTAGGTCAAGTGTCATATTTTTCCGGGCATCCACATCGTCGGTGATATTTCTCGTTACGTCTTCGCTAGAACCACTACTACGCCAGGTGAGTCTATAGCCTCTCTCTTTACTTATTTCAAACGTTTTTACCCGCGAGGGGGATACATGCTATTTAAATGAAAATGAACATAAGACATGAATGATTGTTGGACCCGAATGTTGCCTTGAATTGCGTTGAGTACCTAGTTGTAAAAGTCCCAAAATTCGTGAACTTTTAACTATTGTCTTGCCCTTGTGTGGTTTGGAGATAGCCGCTTATACAATTGATAGTACTATGGGGTTGACGACCCTATCCGAGACGAGAGCTAGTACGTTGAGTACCCTCTGTGGACGGATAACTTGTGATAAGAAATAAGGTATAATTACGACTAATGCCTTTAGAAGGGGCACTGGTTTCACTTAATTCATGACGGTCTATGTACGCGGGTGATTGAGTTAACGGATTAGTGTCACGAGCTTAAACACAATTGTTAGCTATTGCTAAAGATAATATCCTTGAATAATAGATTGTGTATACGACAATGTTATTGAATGGTCATGATTGGTTTTAATACATATGTTCAACCTATGATTTGATAAATCTATAGATTCGCTCAACCTTTGTGTTGACGATTTTTAGCATGTGTTTCACGTAACCAAGATTGATAGTAGCGGAGCATGCGAGGATGGAAGTTGTTGTGGCTTGGCGGTCTACTATGTTTTTCCTCCCTTTATATCACTTAAAACTTTTATATTATGTCATATGAAACAAGTAATGTACTTTTAGGTTGATATTCAGTGGGGACCTAACGCAACTCTGTTTTGTATCTTTTATGGTGTTTGGGAAATGGTAGACAACGATGTTATAACACTGTTTTTAATAATGTTTAAATTCCTACGTCTCTTTGAGTCGTTCGAAATAGCTTGTGTGTAATGATAATTTCCTAGCACCCAAATGTTGTAGTACCGCTGCGCATATGATTTGGGGGTGTTAGAATAATTCACTTTCAATTTCGCATAGATTTTTTGGCCTTGTGAGCTTCAAATTGTTTGCTTGATTTAGGTGAGCACTTGAAGTCTTATTATTGGGTGAAGCTTTCGATTATTCGGGTTGCCAATACTTCAAAACCGTGACGCTGGCGATACCTTAATGTCTTCCCAATTTAATTACATGGAAGCTACTAGAAAAGACTAGAAACCAACAATAAAGACTAAACCGCTAAGTCAATATTAATTAAGCAAAATATATTTACATGCGAAGGGATAATAAGCAAACAACGAGAACACATGAGTGTTTGAAAGAATACGAGTACTCTACGTTTAGCATAGTAACTTGTAATTAACTCTATCATTTCTCGTCCTCAATTAAGAGACTTAGCCTAATATGAAGTTAAGAAATCGAAGCTAAGTTCTCAACATGCACGGTCGAGTAAAAAATTACTCTTATTCTCGCCATCGGAAAACCTACATTCGTGTCTTCAAACACTTATAAAACATGGGAAAAATTTTAAAATTTGTCCATTTTTAGCCTTATTTTGCAAAGAAACGATAAAAAAAGATAAACTTTAGAAAGCGTGAAGGTTTGGCAAGGCAAGTATCTATTCACCCCCCCATACTAAAGTTAAACATTATCCTCAATGTTTCGAGTCTAAGGGTTTGAAAACCCCCATACTAGAGACGTAGTCAAATGCATAATCTAGCATGGAAAGGGTGTAACTGTTAAAGCAATAGCCGTTTATGAGGTGTGCTATAAACCTAAGGTTAGAACATAAAAGGATATATCATGGATATTGAGAAATTCTTCAAAGCAAATGATTGAGTGCTCCCATAAAACGAACACGAGAGGCTCCAATCGTGAAGATCATGATCATCTAAAAACCACATATCACAAACAAGCATGGAACAAAGGTTGGAAGGGCACAAATCCCCTCACGTTACTACATTAGAAAGCGATAATATGTACATAGGATAAGCATGTGACTCCCCCACGAGGCACCTCGTTTTTTATTACCGAGTCAGGAGCTCGAATCGATCCCCTCAATACTAAGTATCATTGGGGAAGGTGATTTGGTCGATGTAGTTCAAGGATGGAACTTCCCCACCAAAGTAGTGCTTCAACCTATGTCCATTCACCTTGAAATTGGGGCCATCATTTTGAGCTAGCTCGATGGTCCCATAAGGAAAAACTTGGGTAACGTTGAATGGACCGGACCAACAGGATTTCAACTTGCCGGAAAATATTTTCAAACGTGAGTTAAAAAGCAACACTTGATATCCAATGTTAAAAACCCGGTTTTTAATTTTTGAGTCATGAAACTTTTTACTTTTTTCTTTGTAAATCAATGAATTTTCATAAGCAATATCTTTGAATTCATCCAATTCATTCAATTTCATTTTCCGGTGTTTTCCCGTGGTCTCAATATCATCATTACAATGCTTAAGGGCCCAATAAGCTTTGTGTTAGAGTTCAATTGGCAAGTGACAATTATTCCCATACACAAGCTTATAAGGAGTGCACCCGATGGGCGTCTTATGGGCGGTCCGAAAGGCCCATAAATCATCATCCAACTTATCCGACCACGATTGTCGGTTTTCCCTAATCGATCTCTCCAAGATCCTCTTCAACGCTCGATGTGAAACCTCGACTTGCCCACTCGTTTGTGGGTGATAAGCCGTAGAAAGCCGATGTGTAACCCCATATTTCCTTATGACCCTTTCGAATTGGTCGTTACAAAAATGGGTTCCACGATCGCTTATGATCGCACGAGGGGTTCCAAACCGAGAAAACAAGCTTTTCAAAAACTTGACTAACACACGAGCATCGTTCGTGGGCAAAGCCTTAGCTTCCACCCACTTAGATAGGTAGTCACCGGCGACAAGGATGTACTTATTACCACGACATGATAGGAACGACCCCATAAAATCAATTCCCCAAACGTCAAAGATCTCACACACTTGGATGATATTTTGTGGCATTTCATCGTTTTGTGAGGCTTTTTCTTGTCGTTGGCATGAGTCACATGACTTCACAAGTGCATGTGCATCTCGGTAAATAGTAGGCCAAAATAAACCAGCATCAAAGACCTTATTAGCCGTGAGATTAGCACCGTGGTGACCACCCGTGGGTCCCTCGTGACAAGCTATAAGGATGTTAGAAGCTTCGGTGCCAAAGACACAACGTTGAATAATTTGATCCGCACAAGTACAAAACAAGTAAGGTTCGTTCCAAAAATAGAACATGACGTGATGAAAGAATTTTCGTTTTTGTTGAGTGGTCATACCCTTAACGATGAAGTTGCCCGCATGGTAATTTGTGATATCCTCAAACCATGGGGTATATGAATCAAGCTTAGAATTCACTACACCAAGTATCTCGAGAGGAAATGTTTTGGTGATTTCCTTCGGCTCGTAAACACTTTGTTGAGGATCTTCCAAACGAGAAAGATGATCGGCCACTAGATCCTAGGCTCCTTTTTGTCAAGGATTTCGACATCAAATTCTTGTAGGAGGAGAATCCAACGAAGTAATCTCGGCCTTGAATCTTGTTTTGCCTTGAGATACTTAATAGTCGAATGATCCGTATTCACTATGCATCGAGTCAAGACAACGTAAGATCGGAATTTCTCAAATGCATACACCAAGGCAAGTAATTCCTTCTATGTTATAGTATATTTTAGTTGAGCCTCGGTCATTGTCTTGCTAGCATAGTGAATAGGCAAGAAGTGTTTTTCATGACGTTGCCTCAATACGGCCCCAATAGCGTAGTCACTAGCATCACAAATTAGCTCAAAGGGGAGGTTCCAATTGGGATCAACAAGAATGGGAGCTTTGGTAAGTTTCCTCTTAAGGATTTCAAAGGCTCGTACACAATCTTCGTTAAAGACAAAAGGTGCATCTTTTTCGAGGAGATGTGTAATAGGTCTAGATATCTTTGAAAAATCCTTGATGAATCGACGATAAAAGCCCGCGTGGCCTAGGAAACTCCTAACTCCCTTAACGGTTTTGGGATGTGGTAATTTGGCGATGACGTCTACCTTAGCTTTATCTACCTCAATCCCCGCTTTAGAAACCTGGTGCCCTAAGACGATTCAACTTTTAACCATAAAATGACATTTTTCCCAATTTAGCACAAGGTTGGTTTCCTCACAACGTTTTAGCATTCTCTCAAAATTCGACAAACACGAAGTGAACGAACAACCAAACTCGGAAAAATCATCCATAAAGACTTCCATCGTCTTCTCGATCATGTCATGAAAAATAGCCATCATGCATCTTTGAAAGGTTCCCGGTGCATTGCAAAGTCCGAATGGCATTCTAAGATAAGCAAACGTTCCATATGGACACGTAAACGTAGTTTTTTCTTGATCACGAGGATCGATGGGATTTGGAAGTAACCGTAAAAGCCATCTAAAAAGCAATAGAAATCGTTTCCCGCAAGACGCTCCAACATTTTTCAATGAAGGGCAAGGGAAAATGGTCTTTACGAGTGGCGTCATTCAACTTACGATAGTCGATACACACAATCCAACCGGTCACGAGTCGATTTTGAATTAACTCGTTGGCATCATTTGACACAACGGTCATTCCTCCCTTCTTAGGGACACAATGAATAGGACTCACCCAAGGGCTATCGGAAATAGGGTAAATCATTCCCGCATCTAGGAGTTTAAGGACTTCCTATTTGATGAAGTCGCGAATTTTGGGGTTCACCCTCCTTTGACATTGGATTGCGGGTTCGTAGTCCTCCTCCATTAACATTTTGTGGGTACAAAATTTGGGATCGATCCCCTTAATGTCGGATAATTTCCACGCAATTGCCCCTTTGTGATCCTTTAGAACATCAACAAGTGCGGTTTTTTCATCATTCGAAAGATATTTCGCAATAATAACCGGAAACTTGTTGTCCTCCTCCAAAAATACATATTCAAGGTGAGGAGGTAAATCTTTCAACTCGAGGATTGGTGGTTCCTCAATTGAAGATTTGGGCTCGATACTCATAACCTCCTCGGGTGGAGGAAATGGGAAATCGTTAAGAAAATCCTTGATAATCGAGAAGTCCTCATCGTTGTCGAGGTCTTCGTTACAAGTACGTGGAACATCGAATTCTTCCAACGTAAAACCACCAACTTTCACTCCAATGAAGGTTGGTGTTGATTTATCAAGAATGGGATCAAGCATAGTGGGATTGCCACTATTTTCATCGTCACCAAAACCTAAAACTCTTGTGAAAATTCTTCGCAAAAAACGTCGATCATATCAACGAGGTTTATGGTCGCGACAGAATAAACATGAGAAGCTGGAGAATTTTGAGTTGCGTTTATAGCAAGTTCCTCGTAGTTAAAACATAAGGTGATCTTTCTAGCATGCACATCAATTAATGCCATAGACGTATCTAAAAATGAACGACCTAAAATAAGAGGAACTTGAAGATCCGTTGGAATACCGACAACGATAAAGTCTACCGGATAAAAGAACTTTCCCACTTTCACAAAAATGTCTTTGGCCAATCCACATGCGGGAATAGTGGAATGATCGGCTAATTTGATAGACATTAGTGAAGGAGTAAGATTAGGAGGATTGAGCGACTTGAAGATTGCAAGTGGAATCAAGTTAATACTAGCACCAAGATCGGCCAAGGCATAGCATTCTTCCATATCTTAAATTGCACATGGAATCAAGAATTTACCGCGATCACCGACTTTTTGAGGTATGCGATTAAGATAAACCGATGAACAACTAGAAAATTGTTGCAGTTTCTCCTTGTTGTTCAACATACTCTTGAAGTTAGCGGCAAATCGAGGCATCATGACCAAAGCATCGGCAAAACTCAAATTAAAATGAACGTCACGAAATATTTTCATAAAAAGCTCAAATTGGTAATTATCGCGCTCTTGACGTTTCTCCTTTCTAAGTATCGATGGATAGGGCAAAGGTGGTGTGGATTGAGGCATAGGCATAGCCTTTGGAATCTCGGGTTCCAGATGTGGTAATGGGTCAACCGTAGGTGTGGCAAGAGCGGTACTTCGTAGGATTGGGACATGCTCCTTTTCGACAACCACCTCGGGTTCTTCCTCAATTTCCTCCACCGTTGGAGTAATTGGTTGAGGAGTCGGTTCCTTAAGTGTCTTACCACTTCGTGTGGTAATCAATTCCATCTCTCCCTTAGGGTTCGATATGGTATTGCTATGAAGGCTACTCGAAGGCTACTTTGGCCCGTTAATGTCCATAATTTATAAAGCTCGGGTTTTATCGGTTTTTACTTGTCAAATGTATTTACATGTTAGTAGATGAGTTATAAAAAGTTTACATTAGACGGGTCCGACCGTCTAACTTTTATTTGACGAAAACGTTAATCTTTCAGTTTTTAGCCGAAAAGACGTAAAACTTTTATACATAGTTATATAACTTAGAAAACATATCAATTTGTACTTTTATAAAAATGTCATACTTATTTATCAAAGCATACAACTTATTTTTATAAGTATTATCATAAGTTAGTGGGTTTTACATATGTATTTTATAATAGTATTACTTGAGTGCTAATTTTATAATATATACTTTTATTTCCAAATCTGATTATCAAACTCACTTTCACCATTTTTGCCATATCTTGAGTTCTACAAGGAGATAGAAACTCAAATTTGGGCAGCACAAACTACATAATATGTGCTTCAATTAACTCCCATTTAGCTACTGCTCAATCATCCTCTAAGTGTCCCTAATAATTATTCCAAAGCAGACTATACAGATTTGAACCTTAATAGTATTTTGATCATATCTTGCTCATTTTATTGATTCCATTGAGTGGTCAACTCTCCACATATGTAAAAATCATATATATTACTGTATATTCAATAATACAAGTCATTTTACCAAGTTATCATATGGTTACTTACTGTTTTATACAGCCTATAATTTTAACCATGATTTAAAGATCTTTACTTGTAGATTTTAAACCAAATCTATCAACACAAGATCCCCACATAATACTTTGATCATCATTCATCATCATATACATATATATTTAAAAAGAAAACACATGAGTAATTTTGTAAAAATAAATAGTTGATAGGAAGAAACAATCTCTATACCACTCAATAAGATGAAAGATGAGATTTTTGGATCAATAAGACTTGGTTTTGGGTAACCAATCTTATGAAATATCAATACCACTTCTAGGATCACCGATAATATGTAGACTCCTTGAGAAATCAGCCCTTGATCTTCCTGAAATCTCCTTTCTAGTTGTGAAGATCACCTCAAATCAACAAGTCTTCTATAAGTTTTTATTTTGTGCAGGTTTAACACAAGATTCATGGTAGAATTTTTGATCAAATGGGGTGTTTAGTGGTGGTGGTGGACGACATAAAGGAGGGTAGGGAGAGTTCGTGTGAGTTGTTGCATGTAAAAATGAGAGAATGGTTTTGTGGTAGCTAGTTTTAGAGTGGTAAATGGTTTTGGTCCAATGAGAGGACATGTGTCCTTTAGATGCATGTTAGCTTGCCACCAAAGGGTGGTATGGCTATGTCTTGCCACCACATGTATGGGGGTGGGCAAGTGTAAACTTGTTTCATACCCATTAATTTATGGGTACTCCTCGATTCTAGTTTCCTCGATTTGCGTGCCCCCGTGTCATTTTACGAAAAACGTTTTTATAAATTATGAATCAACGACACAAAACGAATCTAATAAAAATTATCTCATCAAAAACGGAGTTCAAAAACGTAAATACGTAAACCTAGGGTTTCTGGTTTAGTCGTAAAAGACGCTAAATTATGCAAGTAAAATCCTAATTTCATCCCGAAAATTAGTGAGTTTATGAACCAACAAAAATTAAAATTCTAAAATAATATTCAAGAATAAATTCATTTTCCTGAAATGTCGGACTGTCACAAAAACAGTGTATGTAAACGTACGCACGTAACGTAGATTTCTTTGGCTTTAGACGTAGTCGATGCTACTTTAAGACGTAAACCCTAATTTCTTCCCAAAAGTGAGTGAGTTCATAATATAATATTAAAATAATGATTAAAAATAATACTTGAAAATAATATATCAACCATAAATTGACGGATTGTCACAACGTGGCAGCTGGTGACTGGATGGTGGACTTTGGATATCTTGGCAGTAATAGTCCCTTGCTTTGTAAAACTTTGTCAAACAAAGTTTAAATAGATATAAGGCCATTTCTCTTTGTAATATCTTTCCATCACTTGTCACAAATGGCACAATATTTTGCAAACTTTATATCAAAGACCATTAGTGCAATTTTATCTATTTCTAAGGACTTTTCTTGTACATTCTTGATATTTTAGGGACCCATATGTAACTTTGAGGTTTTACAAGGGTATAAAATGACAAGTCTTCAAAAGATGAGGGACCAATCTTGACAATCTTCACAACTTCAAGGGTCTTTTTGGAAATTCAACACTCGGGTCCGGTTCATTGTGCGGCTTTGTTTCCCGTGTTTGTTTTTTATTGATTCTTGTAATCTTTTGTCATTTTCTCGATATCCGTACCTAAAATACACATTAACCGTTTTAAGCCCGTTTTGGGCGATGAGACCATGTATAAAAGCAGTCTCATCACTCCCCCATACTAAATCATTGTCGTGCTCTCACGCAATGCTAGAATAAAGTATCTAAGCATCTCCCAAATTCATTTTTATCGACTTTTCTTGAAACGTAAACTTACTAAACTATTACTACTTGCGTTTTAGACATAATGTAGGATTTTCATCGCAAAATGGGACGTTTAGGTTCAAAGAACAAGAACACGTGAATGCTTCGTTAGAAATAATTTCATCGTCCTCGACTTTCACCCAATTCCATGCTAAGCATGTAACGAGATCATTGTCATTATAAGTTAGTAATTCTAACACTACTCATATGACCTAATCACGTACTTAGACTCCCTTAATCCTAAATGGTATCTCTTATATTTTATTTTTGTCTTGAATAATCACGAGGATACATTTTTTACTTATGCGTAGATAGAGATTAAGGTCCAAAAATAGAGTCAAAACGGTGTAACCAAAATCATCGAATTAATAACCTCTACTAATAGACAACGATGTCAAAAAATTAAGTCAACAAGTGATATTCGATAAACACGGTTTTATAACGGTTTTGAACATGAGACTTATTACCAAGACTTTCATACGCCCCCTAACGGATGGCCTTATTATCATTGGTTTGCCTCAGCTTTTTAGGGCTTCGGTATTGCCTTGTGATAGTTGGTAGTTATACGTCTTTTAGGAAAAAAAACGTAATTAGGGCAAGTATTAACAAGTGATTTATGAAAACCACAAGTTAATGACCCAAAAGTGGGGATCGTTCTCAAGGAGGCGTGTGTGTTGTGTAAAGATATGATTAATGATGTGATTATAATGATGAGAAAAGAAAAGTAGAAAAGAGATTAGAAAAGAATGACGGTTACGATTATGAATTAAACTAAGACGAAGTCGTGCACGTAAAACCGTAAAAAGTGACTAAATAAAAAAAATTATCCTAAAAATTCCTAGAAAATTGCAATAAATCCAGAAAAATGTAATTAGAGTTTACGAAAAATCAAAAATCACTCAAACCTTTTATTTAATTAAATATTAATTTTTTAATAATAATTAAAGCCCAAAAAATCAATATAATTATCAAAAAGCCCAAAATGAGATTTTTTAACTTGTACACCTATAAAATAACTTAACAAAATTTAAAACTATTTTAGAAAAATTTAAAATTAAATAAAACTATTTAAAAACAATTAAAAACTATTAAAACTTGAAATAATTCAAAAAATTAATCTAATGACAATAAAATTAATATAAAAATTTTAAAATTCGTAACTTAATGTATTTAAACTAGAAAAAATGAAAAACTTGAAAAAATCTAAATTTTAATTTTTAATAATAAAATAATAATCAAATAATATTAAAAATCCAAAATTTATAAAAAAATTCTAAAAAGTTGCAAACTAGTTTATTTTAACCTATTGGGCCTTAAAATGGGTAAATGACAAAACAGTCCCCTAATGGGCTGAAATTAGGCCCAATAAGAAAAAGTCAACCAAATAAGCCCAAAAGTTCCTATCTGACTTAAAATTTGATTTTAAGAACAAAACTCTGAAGGCCCAAAAGCTAAAAATGTGCTTATCATAGCTTATCAAGTCAAAAGCTTATTCTTAATGGGCTTTTGAGCCCATTAAGCCATAAGCTAATGCCATAAGCTCTAATTTGACACACAAGCTTATTTTGAGTTACCAAAGAGATATGTGAAGAGAAATTTTGAAAAAGCACAAGAGATAGGCCTGAAATAAGCCAAGCCTCTCTTCACAAAATGGCAAAATAGTCGTTTTTGAGTTCTAGACCACCTCAAGTGTTGATTCAAGTTGCAAAAGGTTTTAAATGACTTAATTAAGAAAAATAATCAAAAAGTTTTCCAATAAGCACACTAAATAAGCCAGAATAAGCAATTAAGCACTTATGTAAAAGTCAACTTGATTAGTTTCTAGTCAAACTTAAATGTCAAACCCTAATAAGCTCCAAATCAAATCAATGGGTCAAATAAGGAAGATTGATTACAAAAAAAAAGTTGTTGCAAGTCCCAATAAGCTAGAATGGCTTATGAATAAGATGTTTGATGATTAACACTAGCAGTGGCTAGTTTTGGGGGTTCAGTAGTGGGAAAAGTTTCCACTGCTTGACCTTTTTGACTTTTTGTCTTTAGTGACTTTTTGTTGGATTCAAGTTACAAACAAGGCACCTAAGTGATCAGTGAAGCACAAGGAGTCAATAACAACAATCAAATCACAAATTCACCAAGCCAATTAATACAGTTTAATCAAAAGATCACCAGACCTTGCCCAGACTTGAACAATAAGCAGTTTTCACCAAATAAGTACTTTTAGCAAGAATAAGCCAGCCAAACTTCACCAAATTCATACACAAGCTTTAAATAATTCAAATGAACATAAATAAACAGGTTTCATGCACTAATTCAAAGTTTAGTTCAAGATTCAAGCCAATGAATGTTACTGATGAACAATGAACATGCAATTTTGATACTTTGTTGATATACTTGACCATAAATCCAATTTCAAAGACTCAAATCTTTTAATAGGTTATATTAACTATGTTTAATCGCTTGTTATCCCTAAGCATGCATACAAACTAAGTCTTACCAAAGTCTTAGGTAAAAATAAGCAGTTTTCAAGTTTTTATAGCACAATCAAGATTTTGATATTTAAAAGCCAAGAACTTGCAGCAAATAGCACTCAACCAAGTATTTATCAGATACCAACAATAACCAACACTTTCCAATAACTCAGAAACACTTTGTGATCTTAAACAGGTTAACCCAAACACCCTTTAACTTTTTCAATCTAAGATTTAACAAAGTATAAGTGTGATTCAGTGTTACCCAAGCCTAATATAACACAATATCAACAATATTATGTAGTATCAAGCAATATTAAACCACAAAATCAACAAGAACAACAGCAGAACACAAAATCACAAAAACCAAGTATTTTTTTCAAATTTTGGGTTCAAGAACTCAAACCTCATGAATGTACATCCACACTCATGAATTTTTGAGCTGATGTGCCTAGCAAACAAGGCACAAGCTTCCACAACAAGGCTGCTAAGATTCAACAAGGTTAGATCACAAAATATGAAAATCAGAAAAGTGAAAAAGCTTGATTAATGCAACCTTTGTACCCAGTCTTTGATCATCCCCAACCCACAAGCTCCCAACACCTTGATAAGCTCCTTATCAGGGTGTTTATATCACTTGTAATCCAAAAATTCCAAAGATGTACCAAAGACTTAGCAAAATATTAAGTTTTGAAAAATTATACAATTTCTTGCACAATATTTAAAAACAGGTTTTGAAACTTAAAAATCATAAACATGAAACATAAACAAGCATAGAATAAGGTTGGCACTTGGATTTCTTCAACACTTCAAACACGTTTTCATTAATATTGAAAAAGGATTTACAGAAGTGTGAACAATGGAAAAACCAAGAGCAGGGCTCAATGTTGTAACCCTAATGCCTTTTATAGGCTACAAAGGTGAACTACAAAGCATAAAAAACGTAAACCCTAAGTCTAATGTTCCTAAAATGCCCTTGAGGATTTTGAAAATTTGCTTGAACATGTGAGTTATCTTGGCAGTTTGTGGACTTGTGAGCACATGGAATTTGATCTAAGGCTCATATTAAGCTTAGTTATGAAGCTGCTTTCTTGGGCGTTGGATGGCTGGCATGGTTTTTGCATTTTCTCCAAAGGTGAGACAGGGGAGGTATCATGTGACATGGGTGATGATGTGGTACAAGGTTTAAGGATTGGGATGTGTTTATGTTCACCTTAATCATGTTTCTGGAAAAGATTAAGGGCTAATTCATATTAATTAAAGAATACCCAATTCGGATTATGAACTTGAAGAACATGGCTTTGATCAAGTTTTGTTTTTAAACTTGATGTTAGGCGCCTAATCTTAAATTAATAAAGATTAGTTAAAAACCGGTATTAAGTGGGAAGTGATGTGGCATGAGGGAGGATTCTGATTGGTGGAGAGTGTGAGTGGGACAGGTATCATGCTTTAGTTGGCCTATGTAACTTTCTTTGTCTTGGCAAAACTTACCCCCAGCCTTTCTTTTCCTTTTCATTTGCAATTAAATAGCACAAAACCGTATTTCCTTCTTTGTAAAAGTTTCATTTTTCACACTTTTGCCCCAAATACTTTTCCAAACTATTTTCAGGGGTATTTCTTGCCAATTCATGATTCTTGAAGTGCTATTTTGGCATTTTCTTCAAACATTATGGTCTTGACTTGTATGGTTGACTTCTTGGAAGACTAAAATTGACAAGTCTTCATTTTTGAGGGACCATTCTTGCTAATTCTACAAAGTGGAGGGCCTTTTTTGGTAACTTTGACAAACTTTAAGGACCAAACTTGTAATTATGAATAAACAAGGGTTTAAAGTGTCAATTCTTCAATATTGGAGGACCCTTCTTGTACAATATTCAATTCTTCAAGGGTTATTCTTGGAAAATCAACATTAGGGCTTCATTCATTGTGCGGCTTCGTTTCCCGTGTTCGTTTTTGCTTGTTTCTTGTGATATTTTGTCATTTTCTCATTATATGTACCTAAAATACACATGTGACAAACACAAGCATATATTTGACCTTTTTCATGATATTTAATGCATTTTAAGCCCGTCTTGGACGATGAGACTATGTATAAAAGCAGTCTCATCACTCCCCCATACTAAACCATTGTCGTGCCCTCACGCAATGCTAGAATAAAGCATCTAAGCATCTCCAAAATTCATTTTTATGAACTTTTATTGAACGATAAACTTGCTACACTACTACTATTACTACTACTTGCGTTTTAGACATAATGTATGATTTTCATCGCAAAATCGAACGTTTGGGTTCATAGAACAAGAACACGTGAATGCTTCGTTATAAATAATTTCGTCGTCCTCGATTTTCACCCGAATTCCATGCTAAGCGTGCAACGAGATCATTGTTATTATAAGTTAGTAATGCTAACCCTACTCATATGCCCTATACGTACTTATCCTCCCATTTTCCTAAGTTGTATCTCTTATATTTTATTTTTGTCTTGAATGTTTCACGAGGATACATTTTTTACTTATGCGATAATAGAGATTTAGGTCTAAAAATAGAGTCATAACGGTGTAACCAAGGCCATCGAATTAATAACCCCTCCTAATAGACAACGATGTCAAAAAAATAAGTCAACAAGAAGGATCGATAAACACGATTTTATAATGGTTTTGAACATGAGACTTATTACCAAGACTTTTTTACGCCCCCTACCGGATGGGCCTTATTATCATAGGTTTACCTCCATCTTTTATTCAATTTCGCCTTGAAGCTTTTATTATGACTTCGGTCTTGCCTTGCCTTTTATTTAACCTCGCCATGAGGTGTTTATTATGGCCAAAGACGTATATCCTCACACTAAAAGAGAATTTTGGATCTTTAAAGCTTCAAAGATTAAGGCATAATTGTGATACCAGTGAATGTGCCGTATGATGCTAAGTTATTATCTCAAGAGCCGTTCAGTATGAGCATCTCTCTTAAGTTGCGACTCACTTGAGGATGTGATACCCCGAACCCAACGCCATTATTTAATCCTAAATTACGAATATTTTTGAAATTTTTAAGAAATTTCGTTTGCTATATATTTGACGGTTTAAGTTGAAACCAACGTTTAAGGTCGTAATCTTAACGATTGACGATTTAAGAAGAACCGATGACGACTACGATCCCGACGGATGCCCAATTTTTATCGTTTATTATCGATTGATCGATATTTGAGTTTTTCGAGATTTTATTTTCATTACGTTTTAAGTCGAGTCGGAACCATATGTATATTCGTTTTGTGTGCGTTTTAACCATTTAAAAGTATTTTGAGGTAGCCGGGACGACACCCGACTCCCGTAAATTTTCAAAACCAACTACTTGTTACAATCCCGCTCTTTAAAAGTGGATTTGCCACTAAGGCCAAAAGAATGACAAAATTGCAAGAAAGGTCCTTTATAATTTTACAAAAGAAAGAGAGAGAGAAAAACACTTTTATTTTTCACTTAAATTTTTTTCTTTCTTCTCCTTTTTCTCTCCTAGGCCGCCGGCCTCCATAAACACCACCACCACAAATCTTTTTCCTTCTTGATTTGATTAAATCAAAGCTTATACCACTTCTCTAAAACCCTTTGTAAGTGTTTTGATGTAGTTTTTAACAACATGCATTAACATAGAATTTTCAAGAATCAAAGATTTTTCAAAAACATATTATGATGTAATTAAACTAGTAGGATGTCTAATTAATGATTGGATAATGGATAATCATCCATAAAATTAGTTAAAACAATATGGTTTGGGTGTTTTGGTCACCAACACTCCACGACCAATGGGGGTGTTTGGTGATTCATGGTGTTTGATGAAATGTGTTGTGGGTTTGTGTTTATAATGTTGTTTTTAATGTTTTTAATGTTTTTAAATGATTTAAACTAATTGCATGTATGATTTAGGCTTTGGGTTTTGATGAGAATTTGATTTTTTTAGTAGATTGGGCTGTTTGGGGTGATTTAGAATGGTTATGAGTGGTTAATATAGGTTTAGGTCGTGTTTGGATGAATTGGAAACAAGTGATAGATTGATTTTGAGGTAGTAAGATTTAGGCAGATTGTTTTGGCATGTTTTTCGTGGGTTTAATTTTGTAAACAGGTCATAATGATAGGATATAGCTGTAGAGCTTTGTTTTAGCTTCTTTTTGGTATAAGGTAGAGCTTACGACTCCAAACGAGTCAAAAGTTATGCTATTTTGAAAGTTCGTGTAGCGGGAGATGACAATCAACATAATCTGAAATTATGTTTGGTTTTGGGTCAAATCCCGGGGACCATAGATAGAGTTATATAAATGATTGAAAGTTGTTCTTTGTTTTCAAACCTGCATTTTTTAGTCTATTTTTAGACTTAATGGTCAAATTAGCTAATGGTGTCTTATAAATGAGTCAAACAAGTCTTACATGATTGAAGTGCAAAATCAGTCCGAAAAGTTTACATTTAGTAATATAATAAGTGATGGGTCATAAAAGTGAAATCTTTTTATGGGATTTAAAATGGGTTTTCTACAGGTTATAAGGTATTTTTTCAAATTTTCTTGTAATTTATAGGGATGCTCAAGTCATAGAAAACAGCCCGTACTTTTGGTAAGTACCGGCAAAGTTATAAAATGGGAGGCAACTTTAATTACGTAGATAGAAAGTATGAGTCTCATAACAATTAATTGTTTGGTTTTGGCGTGAGTTTTCATAAGCATTAAGTGTTTTTATATGCGTGTGTTTAGTATAATAATGTACGCGGAGTATTGATTTGGTTTTCGTACCTTGATTTTTAGGTCAAGTGTCAGATTTTTCCGGGCATCCACATCGTCGGTGATATTTATTGTTACGTCTTCGCTAGAACCACTACTACTACGCCAGGTGAGTCTATAGCCTCGCTTTTTACTTATTTCAAACGTTGTTACCCGAGAGGGGGATACATGCTATTTAAATGAAAATGAACGTAAGACAAGAATGATTGTTGGACCCTAATGTTGCCTTAAATTGTGTTGAGTACCTAGTTGTAAAAGTCCCTAAGTTCGTGAACTATTAACTATTGTCTTGCCCTTGTGTGGGTTGGAGATAGCCGCTTATACAATTGATATTACTATACGGTTGACGACCCTATCCGAGACGAGAGCTAGTACGTTGAGTACCCTCCGCGGACGGATAACTTATGATAAGAAATATGGTATAATTACAAATAATGCCTTTAGAAGGGGCACTGGTTTCACTTAAATCATGCCGGTCTATGTACGCGGGTGATTGAGTTAACGGATTAGTGTCACGAGCTTAAACACAATTGTTAGCTATTGCTAAATATAATATCCTTGAATAATAGATTGTGTATATGACAATGCTATTGAATGGTCATGATTGGTTTTAATACTTATGTTCAACCTATGATTTGATAAACCTATAGATTCGCTCAACTTTTGTGTTGATGATTTTAAGCATGTGTTTCAGGTAACCAAGATTGATAGCAGCGGAGCATGCGAGGATGGAAGTTGTTGTGGCTTGGCGGTCTACTTTGTTTTTCCTCCTTTTATATCACTTAAAACTTTTATATTATGTCATGTGAAACAAGTAATGTACTTTTGGGTTGATATTCAGTGGGGACCTAACGCAACTCTGTTTTGTATCTTTTATGGGGTTTGGGAAACGGTAGACAACGATGTTATAACACTGTTTTAAATAATGTTTAAATTCCTACGTCTCTCTGAGTCGTTCGAAATAGCTGGTGTGTAATGATAACTGCCTAGCACCCAAATGTTATAGTTCCACTGCGCATATGATTTGGGGATGTAAGAGATTGGTATCAGAGCCTTGAGTTATAGAGAACTAGGTCATTTTGAGAAACCATAATCTATAACTTTTGGTGTCGTAAGAAATTGTCCAAGCACACAACTATCCTGCATGGCTCCGGTAAGATTTCCTTAGCATTAATTTATATTTTAGATGTATCCCTCAAAAATTTATATGAACTCCCTAGTATTTAGTAAGTAAATACTATGATATATATTGAGATATATTGTTGTGTACATCGAGTACTTAATATCGGTAATTTGCAAACATTTATACGACTATCTTATAGGTTGCATGTAATTGGCATACGGGCTACATTGCATTACATGGTAACACTGCGTTGTGATCCTATGTGTATGTGGGAATGATTGTATGTATAGGTATGTATGTACTATGGTATTTAAAGGCATTGCACATGAAGCAATGGTCCTTGCGTGATTATCGTACATTTTATAATACGATTTTGTTCATAATTTGTCCTCACCGCCAATCATCGATCTTGATAATTAACTTATTATTCGAATAATCGAGTGTGAACCTCGTTTGATACTCTAGATACGTAAATAATGTTTCGTAACATATTGTATATTGACTAGATCAATCTCGATTGTCGTTATCGCACCGTGATGTGTCATTCTTCGACATTTTCTTTTGAAACGTAACTTACTTACGTACTATTTTATTTCCTTTATTCCTTATGGGTTTCATATATTAGTTGGCGTAACTATAACATAGCCGAAGTATAATCATTGATGCGTACATCGTAGCGACAAATCATATGTGTATATTATAAAACGTGGTTGAGGCGTATTGCCATTTAATCGTTTTTATCATCCTACTTAAATTTAAATATACATTTTAAAAATAGACTAGCGTTGTGATTAATCGCGATAACTTAAAATTTGGTTTGTTTGTGTTAATTTTCTGGTGTACGATTTTGAGACTCATCCGAGGCCGATAACAACACTTAGTTGTCATACGTATTCTCGCTTCGTTTATTTCATTTTGTTTTTATTGTTTCATTATTTTGAATTCGATACTATACATGACAAGGTCCGGCATTTGTGCCAGTTAAATAAGCATTAAACTTTGTTGATCGAATGATTTAAACATAAAGTGTTTTACATATTTAATATTTGGTGAATGAAACTTTTGGATAAAAATGACTTATGATGTGTCTTGTAACCAGTAAAATATGTGTAGAGAATAAATGGGCAAAGTGAAATTATTTTTCTTTTAACCTTGGTTGGTAGATCATAATAAGTAATTATTATTACTCATAAAATCCTTGTTTTCATATATTAATAATTTGATACTAGAAGCTTGTGATGGATTTGTTAAGAATTTGTTTAATTTAATTTGAGAAAGGAGTTATAATAGAATATACGATATGACTATCGAGTATGTGTAGCTTTGGGCTTGGTATGAATTAATTTTCGGGTCAATATAGCAAACTTTTGGCATATTTGGTAATATAGAACATGAGTAGAAAAATTGGTCATGTGTTTTGGAGCTAGAGACTTTGAGAAATTGGTTCTATTTTAAACATAAGGTCAAGTTTTATGTACGAATGCATTGGTATAAACGGGAACTCGTCACTTGTTGTAGTGAATAAACTGGGATAAAAATCAAAATATACACTTTAAGTGAGAAATTCTAACACTTGAAATAAAATTTTAAATATTGATGGAATGTTATTTTACTTTGCTGCGAGATGTGTTAATTTTAAAATCGTTTGATAATGGGCTAAGGATTTAAAATTTGAACTTTCTACATTTTAGAATTATTTGAAATAAGAATATTGATTATTTATTATATTATTATTATTATCGAGATTCAAGTCTCGACAAGAATCAGTAATTCATCTGAGATAATACTAAGTGAACCCTCTTTAGCATTTGAGTCGAATTGCGCGAACATTATTTAACAAATCAGTTTTAAGGAAGACAAGTCGTAATAATAATAACGTAAAACTTTGAAAATTCTTACTATGTACGTTTGTGGCACTTAAGATATGAACATTAATGGGATCTTGACACAAGTATGGGTATTTTCAAACCTAATGATTTTATAGATTATGATAACCGAGTCACCGCATCTACTAATATTAGTAATTTTTCTTACGATTGTAATATTTCTCTGAAAATGAAAACTTTGTAAGATTGAAAAATGAAAGGTATAAAGTCTTAAACAGTGTAACGCAAATTTAAAATGTGCAATGTTTGCTTTTACAATATACAAGGTAACATTAATTAGAATACACAAGTGGATCACCCAACAAACGCATACTTGTATATTATTTTATAAAACTGTATATATAATGTTTTGAGTCACGATGGTTCGATGGTACGACATCCCTTTTTTGATTTGGTGGGTCTGTATCTAAACTTGAGTAGTCATGTGATTGTTCATTTTAATATTAGATATGGTATGAAACAATTATTATTATATTTATTTTTGAATAGCTACTTCACTATTACATGATAATAAGGGTATGTTCCCCCGGTGTATTTTTGTCCTGTTCATGGACGCTGTAACTTTTCTTCTTTCGGTTAATGGAACCTAAAATTTTGTATTCACTTGAATGATGCTATAAATCTTCATTAAACTGGCTATTTATTTATAATTGAAAAAAAGTGAGGAGGTGAAGCCGCTTTACCGAATTGTAGAGGTGAAAGAACTCGATCTTCCTGGTGAAATTGTTTCTATTCGACTAGGTGATTCTTCTCCTCTCCCCGCATACCCTTGGTGGAATGTGTGTGCAACTCGAGACGATGAGAATTATGATCATTGTTCTATTTTTGGCGCTTGTGATGATGTTCGATGTCCCCTCCATGTACCTAAGATTGTTGTTGTTGTTTTCTCGAAACTCTTGTCATATATTCAAAGTATTTTCATTTTTAATGTAGTTAATTTCTGTTGGCAAATATATTGCTCGTTTACTTCGTTCGATCTCATTGATTTTTGATTTTATTACTTGTTGTGCTTGCAATGATCTTTAATCTTGAACCACCTTACCATTGATTGGTGAGTAATCTATTTTGAAAATATGTTTGAGTGTGTTAAATGGTTCGTTCAACCAAATGAAAATAGTGTCGATTTATTTATTTAATTTATTTATCTTCCTCATAAAAAGGCAAAGCAAAAGTATGTTTCCAAAGTGGACTAAAAATGTTTGATGTGTTTCTTAAAACGATAGTAACAATATTTTCCCATTTCAAATTCCATTTCAAATGATTTAATTATTTTGAAGATTAGGTCGAAAACTTTCGTAGTCATATTTGGTATGTAATAATAATGTTTGTGTCGTCACTCGATCCTCAATTATGCACAACTTAGCTAACTATGCATAATTCGGGAAGAGTCCTGTCTTGTTGATTGCCGTTGATTGGTCCTCAAGTATGCATGATCTAGCTAATTATGCACAGTTTAGGAAGGGCAATGTAGTGTCAAAATTAATTGTTCATCTTTAAAACCGTTAGTGTTTTTGATAAACGTTTGGATGAGCACGCTTTTAAAAATGGTGGATCCTTATGCAAGTAATCGTATTCTCTTTGACTCCTAAAGAAATTTTTTGAATTTTCTTGTGTTTCCTTGAAATATTTTCTTTCGTTTTACGTTGACTTAGTAAGTCACCTTGATCGAGTAATTTTGGATAAATTTCTTTATGTGTTGTATGTAACGTGCGAATCCCATCGGAATCACGAGGGTGTTGATGAAATAGCAAAGGGGCTCGTACCGACACTGAGAAGAAATTTTAACAAAAATAGAAGACTACCGAAGTAGAGGAAATCCGAGTTTAAGTAACTCTGAGAGAAGTGAAGAAGACTTCTCCTACATAAAATGTACCGTACTTTATTTATTTTCATTTCTTGGTCTTTTGATATGTCAACGACACGCGATAAACTGTTGAAGTTTACCAACTGTGCATCGGTAGTTGGAAGACAATTCCATTTGCCGTCTTCGTTTATTCAAGTGATGAATCCTCTTTGCTTGACTTGATTTTCTTTTATTGTCGATGGTTAAACGACAGATAGACATAGTTGATGTTTTTCTGGTTAACCCTTGCTTTTTACGTATTTATGTGGTATGTGATCTGGTCGAGTGATCGTAAGTTGTGAGAACTTGAAACGAAATTGTCCAATGACGTCCGATCATGGAGAACCTATACCATGTAATATCTTTTTAACCTTCAACGATGATGCTTATTGAGATTTTGACCACGTTTGGGACGAAAGTGAGATGGTGTTATTATAATATCTTTTAGGTATGGATCCGTGTGTGAGCACCCTGCGATGACATATGTATGTATTTTCATTCTTTATGGATATGCATCCATGGCTAGCAAGCTTGTGAACCTTCTTTAACTTGCAATTTTCTTTTGACTGGACTCATCCGAAATCCCGTCAAATATTCTTATTTTACCATGGCTTGGCTGATTAGAAAGCATGAGTTAACTTGATTGAACTTATTTACTGGCATGGTTTGGCTATTTTGCAAACATGTATTAATGTAGCTGTATGTGCTTCATAATGGCTTTTGTGTTTGATTGGATTGTGATGTCTTCGAGAGAGTTATGTATACGTCGAATGATTTCCGTGTAGATGAATTTGTTTTTGACGAACTAGGGTTGCATGTACGTAATATTGAAATAAGGATTTTGGTACGACTAGTATTAATTACTTCGTATCGTATATTCTGAACGTTTTCGATGGGGTTATGTGCGACCCATGTGATTTTTCTTTGTGATTAATTGTTTTTATGAGATGATGAACCAAGTGAAAGGACGATTCGAACGTTGGAATACATGCTCCGAGCGTGTGTGATTGATTTTGTTAGTAGTTGAGATCGACACTTGCCGTTGGTAGTATCTTTGTACAACGACATTTACCATGTTAGCATTGAAGCTGCAGCATTTGAAGAATTATGTTGATGAAAATGTAGATCACCAGTTGGATAGAATGAAGTAGGAAAAAGTCAGTTGAATGGACTTTAAATGAATCAAGAGGCTACGGAAGAGATGGTGTAGATTAAGAATCACTTGCTAACCGAGAGAAGTTGGGAGAAGAGATGTGTTGATAACCGTATGAACAATTTGGGAAATTGAAGTGGAGATCATGGATCGAGATGCTAAGAGATTGAAGCAAGGTATAATACTCATGGTGAAGGTGTGATGGAACCCGAGACGTGAACCAAAGTCCACACCGGAACGTGAAGGCCTCTTTAGGAAGTAGTACCCTCATCTTTCTAAGTAGTACGAAATGCGAGTATAAGAACCGGAGAGCGCCGGGACGTCGCTCCCTTAAGGAGGGGAGGATGTGATACCAGTGAATGTTCCGTATGATGCTAAGTTATTGTCTCAAGAGCCGTTCAGTATGAGCATCTCTCTTAAGTTGCGACTCACTTGAGGATGTGATACCCCGAACCCAACGCCATTATTTAATCCTAAATTACGAATATTTTTGAAATTTTTAAGAAATTTCGTTTGCTATATATTTGACGGTTTAAGTTGAAACCAACGTTTAAGGTCGTAATCTTAACGATTGGCGATTTAAGAAGAACCGATGACGACTACGATCCCGACAGATGCCCAATTTTTTTCGTTTATCATCGATTGATCGATATTTGAGTTTTTCAAGATTTCATTTTCATTACGTTAAGTCGAGTCGGAACCATATGTATATTCGCTTTGTGTGCTTTTTAACCATTTAAAAGTATTTTGAGGTAGCCGGGACGAACCCGACTCCCGTAAATTTTCAAAACCAACTACTTGTCACAATCCCGCTCTTTAAAAGTGGATTTGCCAATAAGGCCAAAAGAATGACAAAATTGCAAGAAAGGTCGTTCATAATTTTACAAACAAAGAGAGAGAGAAAAACACTTTCATTTTTCATTTAAAATTTTTTCTTTCTTCTCCTTTTTCTATCTTAGGCCGCCGCACTCCATAAACACCACCACCACAAATCTTTTTCCTTATTGATTTGATAAAATCCAAGCTTAGACCACTTCTCAAAAACCCTTTGTAAGTGTTTTGATGTAGTTTTTAACAACATGCATTAACATAGATTTTTCAAGAATCAAAGATTTTTCAAAAACATATTTTGATGTAATTAAACTAGTGGGATATCTAATTAGTGATTGGATAATGGATAATCATCCATAAAATTAGTTAAAAACAGTATGGTTTGGGTGTTTTGGTCGCCAACACCCCACGGCCAATGGGGGTGTTTGGTGGTTCATGGTGTTTGATGACATCTGTTGTGGGTTTGTGTTTATACTGTTGTTTTTTATGTTTTTAAATGATTTAAACTAATTGCATGTATGATTTAGGCTTTGGGTTTTGATGAGGATTTGATGTTCTTAGTATAGTGGGCTGTTTGGGGTGATTGGGAATGGTTATGAGTGGTTAATATAGGTTTAGGTGGTGTTTGGATGAATTGGAAACAAGTGATAGATTGATTTTGAGGTAGTAAGATTTATGCTTATTGTTTAGGTATGTTTTTCGTGGGTTTAATTTTGTAAACAGGTCATAATGATAGGATATAGCTGTAGAGCTTTTGTTTTAGCTTCGTTTTGGTATAAGGTAGAGCTTACGACTCCAAACGAGTCAAAAGTTATGCTATTTTGAAAGTTCGTGTACCGAGAGACGAGAATCAACATAATCCGAAATTATGTTTGGTTTTGGGTCAAATCCCGGGGACCATAGATAGAGTTTTATAAATGATTGAAAGTTTTTCTTTGGTTTCAAACCTGCCTTTTTTAGTCTGTTTTTAGACTTAATGGTCAAATTAACTAATGGTGTCTTTTAAATGAGTCAAACAAGTCTTACATGATTGAATGCAAAATCAGTCCGAAAAGTTTACATTTAGTAATATAATGAGTGATGGGTCATTATATTGGAAACTTTTTATGGGATTTAAAATGGGTTTTCTAAAGGTTATAAGGTATTTTTCCAAATTTTCTTGTAATATATAGGAATGCTTAAGTCATAGAAAACAACCCGTACTTTTGGTAAGTACCGGCAAAGTTATAAAATGGGAGGTAACTTTAATTACGTAGATAGACAGAATGGGTCTCATAACAATTACTTGATTGGTTTTGGCGTGAGTTTTCATAAGCATTAAGTGTTTTTATATGCGTGTGTTTAGTACAATAATGTACGCGGAGTATTGATTTGGTTTTCGTACCTTGATTTTTAGGTCAAGTGTTAGATTTTTTCGGGCATCCACATCGTTGGTGATATTTCTCGTTACGTCTTCGCTAGAACCACTACTACGCCAGGTGAGTCTATAGCCTCTCTCTTTACTTATTTCAAACGTTTTTACCCGCGAGGGGGATACATGCTATTTAAACGAAAATTCACATAAGACATGAATGATTGTTGGAACCGAATGTTGCCTTGAATTGTGTTGAGTACCTAGTTGTAAAAGTCCCTAAATTCGTGAACTATTAACTATTGTCTTGCCCTTGTGTAGGTTGGAGATAGCCGCTTATACAATTGATAGTACTATGGGGTTGACGACCCTATCCGAGACGAGAGTTAGTACGTTGAGTACCCTCTGCGGACGGATAACTTGTGATAAGAAATAAGATATAATTACAACTAATGCCTTTAGAAGGGGCACTAGTTTCACTTAAATCATGCCGGTCTATGTATGCGGGTCATTGAGTTAACGGATTAGTGTCACGAGCTTAAACACAATTGTTAGCTATTGCTAAAGATAATATCCTTGAATAATAGATTGTGTATACGACAATGCTATTGAATGGTCATGATTGGTTTTAATACTTATGTTCAACCTATGATTTGATAAACCTATAGATTCACTCAACCTTTGTGTTAACGATTTTAAGCATGTCTTTCAGGTAACCAAGATTGATAGCAGCGGAGCATGCAAGGATGGAAGTTGTTGTGGCTTGGCGGTCTACTTTGTTTTTCCTCCCTTTATATCACTTAAAACTTTTATATTATGTCATGTGAAACAAGTAATGTACTTTTGGGTTGATATTCAGTGGGGACCTAACGCAACTCTGTTTTGTATCTTTTATGGGGTTTGGGAAATGGTAGACAACGATGTTATTACACTGTTTTAAATAATGTTTAAATTCCTACGTCTCTTTGAGTCGTTCGAAATAGCTTGTGTGTAATGATAATTGCCTAGCACCAAAATGTTGTGGTTCCACTGCGCATATGATTTGGGGGTGTTAGAATAATTCACTTTCAATTTCGCATAGATTTTTCGGCCTTGTGAGATTCACATTGTTTGCTTGATTTAGGTGAGCACTTGAAATCTTATTATTGGGTGAAGCTTTCGATTATTCGGGTTGCCAATACTTCAAAACCGTGACGCAGGCGATACCTTAATGTCTTCCCAATTTAATTACATGGAAGCTACTAGAAAAGACTAGAAACCAACAATCAAGACTAAACCGCTAAGTCAATATTTATTAAGCAAAATACATTTACAAGCGAAGGAAGAATAAGCAAACAACGAGAACACATGAGTTTTTGAAAGAATACGAGTACTCTACGTTTAGCATAGTAACTTATAATTAACTCTATCATTTCTCGTCCTCAATTAAGAGACTTAGCCTAATATGAAGTTAAGAAATCGAAGCTAAGTGCTCAACACGCACGGTAGAGTAAAAAATTACTCTTAATCTCGCCACCGGAAAACCTACATTCGTGTCTTCAAACACTTATAAAACATAGGAAATTTTTTAAAATTTGGCCATTTTTAGCCTTATTTTGCAACAAAACGATAAAAACAATATAAACTTTAGAAAGCGTGAAGGTTTGGCAAGGAAAGTATCTATTCACCCCCCATACTAAAGTTAAACGTTATCCTCAATGTTTCGAGTCTAAGGGTTGGAAAACCCCCATACTAGAGACGTAGTCGAATGCATAATCTAGCATGGAAAGGGTGTAACCGTTAAATCAATAGCCGTTTATGAGGTGTGCTATAAACCTAAGGTTAGAACATAAAAGGATATATCATGGATATTGAGAAATTCTTCAAAGCAAATGATCGAGTGCTCCCATAAAACGAACACGAGAGGCTCCAATCGTGAAGATCATGATCATCTAAAAAACCACATATCACAAACAAGCATGGAACAAAGGTTGGAAGGGCACAAATCCCCTCACGTTACTACATTAGAAAGCGATAATATGTACATAGGATAAGCATGGGACTCCCCCACGAGGCACCCCGTTTTTGATTACCGAGTCATGAGCTCGAATCGATCCCCTCAATACTAATTATCATTTGGGAAGGTGATTTGGTCGAGGTAGTTCAAGGATGGAACTTCCCCGCCAAAGTAGTGCTTCAACCTATGTCCCTTCACCTTGAAATTGGGGCCATCATTTTGAGCTAGCTCGATGGTCTCATAAGGAAAAACTTGGGTAACGTTGAATGGACCGGACCAACAGGATTTCAACTTGCCGGAAAATATTTTCAAACGTGAGTTAAAAAGCAACACTTGATCTCCAATGTTAAAAACCCGGTTTTTAATTTTTGAGTCATGAAAGTTTTTATTTTTTCTTTGTAAATCAATGAATTTTCTTAAGCAATATCTCTCGATTAATCCAATTCATTCAATTGCATTTTCTGATGTTTTCCCGTGGTCTCAATATCATCATTACAATGCTTAAGGGCCCAATAAGCTTTGTGTTCGAGTTCAATTGGCAAGTGACAATTCTTCCCATACACAAGCTTATAAGGAGTGCACCCGATGGGCGTCTTATGAGCGGTCCGAAAGGCCCATAAAGCATCGTCCGACTTATCCTACCACGATTGTCGGTTTTCCCTAATCGATCTCTCCAAGATCCTCTTCAACGCTCGGTTTGAAACCTCAACTTGCCCACTCGTTTGTGGGTGATAAGCCGTAGAAAGCCGATGTGTAACCCCATATTTCCTTAGGACCCTTTCGAATTGGTCGTTACAAAAATGGGTTCCACGATCGCTTATGATCCCACGAGGGGTTCCAAACCGAGAAAACAAGCTTTTCAAAAACTTGACTAACACACGAGCATCGTTCGTGGGCAAAGCCTTAGCTTCCACCCACTTAGATAGGTAATCAACGACAACAATGATGTACTTATTACCACGACATGATAGGAACGACCCCATAAAATCAATTCCCCAAACGTCAAAGATCTCACACACTTGGATGATGTATTGTGGCATTTAATTGTTTTGTGAGGCTTTTCCTTGTCGTTGACATGAGTCACATGACTTCACAAGTGCATGTGCATCTCGGTAAATAGCAGGCCAAAATAAACCAGCATTAAAGACCTTCTAAGCCGTGAGATTAGCACCGTGGTGACGACCCGTGGGTCCCTCGTGACAAGCTCTAAGGGTGTTAGAAGCTTCGGTGCCAAAGACACAACTTTGAATAATTTTTATCCGTACAAGTACGAAACAAGTAAGGGTCATTCCAAAAATAGAACATGACGTCATGAAAGAATTTTTGTTTTTGTTGAGTGGCCATACCCTTAATGATGAAATTTCCCGCAAGGTAATTTGTGATATCCTCAAACCTTGGGGTAGATGAATCAAGCTTAGAATTCACTACACCAAGTGTCTCGAGAGGAAATGTTTTGGTGATTTCCTTCGGCTCGTAAACTCTTTGGTGAGGATCTTCCAAACGAGAAAGATGATCGGCCGCTAGATTCTGGGCTCCTTTTTTGTCAAGGATTTCGACATCAAATTCTTGTAGGAGGAGAATCCAACGAAGTAATCTCGGCCTTGAATCTTGTTTAGCCATGAGATACTTAATAGTCGAATGATCAGTATACACTATGCATCGAGTCAAGACAACGTAAGGTCAGGATTTCTCAAGTGCATACACCACGACAAGTAATTCCTTCTACGTTGTAGTGTATTTTAGTTTAGCCTCGGTCATTGTCTTGCTAGCATAGTGAATAGGCAAGAAGTGTTTTTCATGACGTTGCCTCAATACGACCCCAATAGCGTAGTCACTAGCATCACACATTAGCTCAAAGGGGAGGTTCCAATTGGGATCAACAAGAATGGGAGCTTCGGTAAGTTTCCTCTTAAGGATTTCAAAGGCTCGTACACAATCTTCGTTAAAGACAAAAGGTGCATCTTTTTCGAGGAGATGTGTAATAGGTCTAGATATCTTTGAAAAATCCTTGATGAATCGACGATAAAAGCCCGCGTGGCCTAGGAAACTCCTAACTCCCTTAACGGTTTTGGGATGTGGTAATTTGGCGATGACTTCTACCTTTTCTTTATCTACCTCAATCCCCGCTTTAGAAACCTTGTGCCCTAAGACGATTCAACATTTAACCATAAAATGACATTTTTCCCAATTTAGCACAAGGTTGGTTTCCTCACAATGTTTTAGCATTCTCTCAAGATTCGACAAACACGAAGTGAACGAACAACCAAACACGGAATAATCATCCATAAAGACTTCCATCGTCTTCTCGATCATATCAAGAAAAATAGCCATCATGCACCTTTGAAAGGTTCCCGGTGCATTGCAAAGTCCGAATGGCATTCTATGATAAGCAAGCGTTCCATATGGACACGTAAACGTAGTTTTTTCTTGATCACGAGGATCGATGGGGATTTGGAAGTAACCGGAAAAGCCATCTAAAAAGCAACAGAAATCGTTTCCCGCAAGACGCTCCAATATTTTTCCATGAAGGGCAAGGGAAAATGGTCTTTACGAGTGGCGTCATTCAACTTACGATAGTCGATACACACAATCCAACCGGTCACGAGTCGAGTTTGAATTAACTCGTTGGCATCGTTTGACACAACGGTCATTCCTCCATTCTTAGGGAAACAATGAATAGAACTCACCCAAGGGCTATCGGAAATAGGGTAAATCATTACCGCATCTAGGAGTTTAAGGACTTCCTATTTGATGACGTCGTGAATTTTGGGGTTCACCCTCCTTTGACATTGGATTGCGGGTTCGTAGTCCTCCTCCATTAAGATTTTGTGGGTACAAAATTTTGGATCGATCCCCTTAATGTCGGATAATTTCCACGCAATTTCCCCTTTGTGATCCTTTAGAACATCAACAAGTGCGGTTTTTTCATCATTCGAAAGATCTTTCGCAATAATAACCGGAAACTTGTTGTCCTCCTCTAAAAATACATATTCAAGTTGAGGAGGTAAATCTTTCAACTCGAGGATTGGTGGTTCCTCAATTTAAGATTTGGGCTCGATACTCATAACCTCCTCGGTTGGAGGAAATGGGAAAACGTTAAGAAAATCCTTGATAATTGAGAAGTCCTCATCGTTGTCGAGGTCTTCGTTACAAGTACGTGGAACATCGAATTCTTCCAACGTAAAACCACCAACTTTCACTCCAGTGAAAGTTGGTGTCGAGTTATCAAGAATGGGATCAAGCATAGTGGGATTGCCACTATTTTCATCGTCACGAAAACCTAAACCTTCTTGTGAAAATTCTTCGCAAACAACGTCGATCATATCAACGAGGTTTATGGTCGCGACAGAATAAACATGAGAAGTTGTAGAATTTTGAGTTGCGTTTATAACAAGTTCCTTGTCGTTAAAACGTAAAGTGATCTTTCTAGCATGCACATCAATTAAAGCCATAGACGTATCTAAAAATGAACGACCTAAAATAAGAGGAACTTGAGGATCCGTTGGAATATCGACAACGATAAAGTCTACCGGATAATAGAACTTTCCCACTTTCACAAAAATGTCTTTGGCCAATCCACATGCGGGAATAGTGGAATGATCGGCTAATTTGATAGACATTAGTGAAGGAGTAAGATTAGGAAGATTGAGAGACTTGAAGATTGCAAGTGGAATCAAGTTAATACTAGCACCAAGATCGGCCAAGGCATAGCATTCTTACATATCTTAAATTGCACATGGAATCAAGAATTTACCGGGATCACCGACTTTTTGAGGTATACGATTAAGATAAACCGATGAACAACTAGAAAATTGTTGCAGTTTCTCCTTATTGTTCAACATACTCTTGAAGTTAGCGGCAAATCGAGGCATCATGACCAAAGCATCGGCAAAACTCAAATTAAAATGAACGTCACGAAACATTTTTATAAAAAGCTAAAATTGGTAATTGTCGCGCTCTTGACGTTTCTCCTTTCTAAGTCTCGATAGATAGGGCAAACGTGGTGTGGGTTGAGGCATAGGCATAGCCTTTGGAATCTCGGGTTCCAGATGTGGTAATGGGTCAACCGTAGGTGTGGCAAGAGCGGTACTTCGTGGGATTGGGACATGATCCTTTTTGACCACCACCTCGGGTTCTTCCTTAATTTCCTCCACCGTTGGAGTAATTGGTTGTGGAGTCGGTTCCTTAAGTGTCTTACCACTTCGTGTGGTAATCAATTTCATCTCTCCCTTAGGGTTCGATATGGTATTGCTAGGAAGGCTACTCGAAGACCGTTTACACATTATAGCCTCAAACATGGATGAAATTTTATCCTCAAACATAGATTGCCTCTTCTCGGCCTTAATCAACTCTTGTTTTATTTCATGTTGCCCTTGTTCCATTTTTTGTTGGTTTTGTTGTAACCTAGTTACATTTCCTTCCATTTTATTTGTATGGATCTTAAGCTCATTTGCTAACTTATTTTTCAACTCCTTTTTCAAGTCATTCTTAAACTCGGATCTTAGGCTAATGATCTCTCTTTGAATATTATCAAACTTAGCATCGTTTCCATTTGCGTATTCAGCAAATTCATTTGGATGATCTTTCAAAGTTTGCAAACCCTTGTTGTTGTTTTGAAAATCTTTGTTTTGATTTTTGTTTGAAACTTGATTGTTATTAACCCCTTGATTCACATAGTTGTTTCCTTTGTAATTGTTTTTGAAACCAACTTGATTGTTTCGATAGTTGTTGTTAGCATTTTGATTGGGAGCAAAACCCAGTGGAGTCATTTCATTATAGCGGGTAACTTGACCGTTTTGGTTATAAGTTCCCGTGGCCGCGTAGGCACTCGAAGTATTACCACCGTTGGTAATGCACTAGGAGAAATCATGACCTCCACCATAATACATACATGAAACCTCAACCTCTTTAGCCGTAATGGGAGCACTTTATTCACCAACTTTGAATTCAATTAAAAGACCTTTAAGCTTATCAAAGATTTTGTTTTCCATGTTCGCCTCAATTTGGCAAGCATCGATGGTATTGGACAATGAAGGTGAAGCCGAAGACGAAGCCTTAGGAACACTCGATGTGTTACGAGGACTATATACCTTAGATCTGTTCTCAATAATCAACAACACTTCCTCAATCGTTTTACACAAAAAACTACCACCCGCGGCGGCATTAAGATAATCCCTTTCATGATCATTCAAACCATTGTAAAACGTGTCAATTTGATGCAA
The DNA here is from genome assembly GCA_025667525.1 of Glebionis coronaria. Taxonomy (NCBI): domain Eukaryota; kingdom Viridiplantae; phylum Streptophyta; class Magnoliopsida; order Asterales; family Asteraceae; genus Glebionis; species Glebionis coronaria. The sequence goes on along the minus strand of CM046876.1, from coordinate 335,814,835 downwards.
GTCGGAAAAACCGTGATGAGGACACTCATGTAACATTTCCTTAAACCTATTCCAAGCCGTAGAAAAACTCTCATTAAATTCTTGGGAAAATTTTGAAATCTCATTTTTCAAATGTGTAGTCTTAGAGGGAGGGAAAAATTGGTTCACAAATTTTGAAACGAGATCATTCCACGTCTATATAGAATTGGGTGGCTCTTTATCAAACCAAATTTTAGCGGGCCCCGCTAAGGAGTACGGAAAAAGCATCATCTTAATCGAGTCATTAGCAACATCCTTAAATTTGCAAGTGGCGGTAAGACGATTGAATTGGCGGATATGGTTGTGCGGGTTGTCCTTTTCATCACCACGGAATTTGTTGTTTTGGATCGTCGACAACAAACCCGTTTTCACTTCAAAATTCTCCGCAAGGATGGCGGGAATCACAATAGCCTCTCCATAACCCTCGGTGGGTGTTTGAAGTAACTCCATCATAGTTTGATTCGCCATGGTTGGTTCTTCTTCTACGATAGGTTCGTCAATAGGAGACTCCTCACTAGAAATATTAGGAGTAGGTGTGGACTCCTTTTGGTTTTTTCGTTTACGTGCACGTCTTGCTTGATTACGAGTAAGCATAAACGTCACGTACAACGTGGGGATGAGCAAAGAAGATTCTTTTTGGTGTTTTTAATTTTTCCAATTTTTTTTGTGGTTTTTGATTGTTTTTACTTTTTTGGATTTTGTGATTGTATTAAGTAGACAAAAATCTAAAAATCTCTCCCTTAATCAAATATCTTGATTAAAGAAGCCTCAAGGAATGAAAACGATCACGTGAAATGAACGCCTTCGATGACTTTAGAACGTTGGTGGAACACCAAAACGTTCAAGAGGGTTTAATCAAATGAAACCAAGAAAATATATATGATACTTAGATAATACTTTGGTTGGCAAACCTCGATTAGCCCCTTTTATCTAAACACACACAAGCAAGCGGGGAAACGAGGCGGCGCGAAGCACTTAAGAGCCTTTTTCCTTAGGGTATATTTTATAATACCCGACTTATACCCACCTTATAGTTTGTGTTTGTCAAAATTAAGCTTCAAGAAAGTAATTATCTATTTTGCCTTTTTTCTTATTTGAGATTCGAATACAATGATCGAGTGATGAAATCCCGAATCAAGGTTGTGTTTTCACACTTTTGGAGTACTTGGGAATTTATTGTTCTACGTATACAATATAGTAATATTCACACAAAAAACAAAAAACCGATAATATGTATTAGTAGAGTGCTACTAATACAAATAGATATTATGGTTAGTATAAAAACAACAATTGTTCAAATCAAAACACAACACGCCTCCCCGACAGCTGTGCCAAAATGATAGTTGGTAGTTATACGTCTATTAGAAAAAAGAACGTAATTAGGGCAAGTATTAACAAGTAATTTAGGAAAACCACAAGTTAATGACCCAAAAGTGGGGATCGTTCTCAAGGAGGCTTGTGTATTGTGTAAAGATATGATTAATGATGTGATTATAATGATGAGAAAAGAAAAGTAGAAAAGAGATTAGAAAAGAATGATGGTTACGATTATGAATTAAACTAAGACGAAGTCGTGCACGTAAAACCGTAGAAAGTGACTAAATTAAAAAATTATCCTAAAAATTCCTAGAAATTGCAATAAATCCACAAAAATGTAATTAGAGTTTACCAAAAATCAAAAATCACTCAAACCTTTTATTTAATTAAATATTAATTTTTTAATGCTAATTAAAGCCCAAAAAATCAATATAGTTATCAAAAAGCCCAAAATGAGATTTTTTAACTTGAAAAATTTAAAATTAACTAAAATTATTTAAAAACAATTAAAACAATTAAAACTTGAAATAATTCTAAAAATTAATCTAATGACAATAAAATTAATCTAAAAATTTTAAAATTCCTAACTTAATGGATTTAAACTAGGAAAAATGAAAAACTTGCAAAAAATGGAATTTTTATTTTTAATAATAAAATAATAATAAAATAATATAAAAAATCAAAAATTTATAAAAATTCTAAAAAGTTGCAAAATAGTTATTTTTACCTAAATAAAACATAAATGAACTTGAAATTACCAAAATACCCATACTGGGCCTTAAAATGGGCTAAATAACAAAACAATCCCTTAATGGGCTGAAATTAGGACCGATAAGAAAAAGTCATCAAAATAAGCCCAAAACTTCCTATCTGACTTAAAATTTGATTTTAAGAACAAAACTCTGAAGGCCCAAAAGCTGAAAATGTGCTTATCACAACTTATCAAGTCAACAGCTTATTCTTAATGGGCTTTTGAGCCCATTAAGCCATAAGCTAATGCCATAAGCTCTAATTTGACACACAAGCTTCTTTTGAGTTACCAAAGAGATCTATGAAAAGAAATTTTTAAAAAGCACAAGAAATAAGCCTGAAATAAGTCAAGGCTCTCTTCACAAAACGACAAAATAGTCGTTTTTGAGTTCCAGACCACCTCAAGTGCTGATTCAAGTTGCAAAAGGTTGTAAATGACTTAATTAAGGAAAATAATCCAAAAGTTTTCCAATAAGCACACTAATTAAGCCAGAATAAGCAATTAAGCACTTATGTAAAAGTCAACTTGATTAGTTTTCTAGTCAAACTTAAAAGTCAAACCCTAATAAGCTCCAGATCAAATCAATCGGTCAAATAAGGAAGATTGATTACAAAAACAAAGTTGTTTCAAGTCCCAATAAGATAAAATGGCTTATGAATAAGCTGTTTGATGAATAACACTAGCAGTGGCTAGTTTTGGGGGTTCAGTAGTGGGAAAAGTTTCCATTGCTTGACCTTTTTGACTTTTTGTCTTTATTGACTTTTTGTTGGATTCAAGTTACAAACAAGGCACGTAAGTGATCGGTGAATCACAAGGAGTCATTACAACAATCAAATCACAAATTCACCGAGACGATTAATACAATTTAATAAAAAGATAACCAGACCTTGCCCAGACTTGAACAATAAGCAGTTTCACCAAATAAGCACTTTTAGCAAGAATAAGCCAGCCAAACTTCACCAAATGCATTCAAAAGCTATAAATAATTCAAATGAAAATAAATAAACAAGTTTCATGCACTGATTAAAAGTTTAGATCAAGATTAAAGCCAATCAATGTTACTGATGAACAAAGAACATGAAGTTCTGATACTTTGCTGGTATACTTGACCACAAATCCAATTTCAAACACTCAAATCTTCTTAATAGGTTATATTAACTATGTTTAATCACTTGTTATCCCCAAACATGCATACAAACTAAGTGTTACCAACGTCTTAGTTCAAAACAAGCAGTTTTCAAGTTTTTATTGCACAATTAAGATTTTGATGTTTAAAAGAGAACTTGCAGCAAATAGCACTCAACCAAGTATTTTTCAGATACCAACAATAACAAACACTTTCCAATAACTCAAAAACACTTTGTGATCTTAAACAGGTTAACCCAAGAACTTGCACAATCAAGATTTTGATGTTTAAAAGCCAAGAACTTGCAGCAAATAGCACTCAACCAAGTATTTTTCAGATACCAACAATAACAAACACTTTCCAATAACTCAAAAACACTTTGTGATCTTAAACAGGTTAACCCAAGCCCCCTTAACTTTTTCAATCCAAGATTTAACAAAGTATAAGTGTGATTCAGTGTTACCCAAGACCAATCTAACACAATATCAACAATATTATGCAGTATCAAGCAATATTAAACCACAAAATCAATAAGAACAACAACAGAATACAAAATCACAAAAATCAAGTATTTTGACAGATTTTGGGTTCAAGAACTCAAACCTCATGAATGTACATCCACACTCACGAATTTTTGAGCCGATGTGCCTAGCAAAACAAGGCACAAGCTTCCACAACAAGGTTGCTAAGATTCAACAAGGTTATAGCACAAAATATGAAAATTAGAAAAGTGAAAAAGCTTGATTAATGCAACCTTTGTACCCACTCTTTGATTATCACCAAACCACAAGCTCCCAACACCTTGATAAGCTCCTTATCAGGGTGTTTAGATCACTTGTAATCCAAAAATTCCAAAGATGTACAAAGACTTAGCAAAATATCAAGTTTTGGAAAATTATGTAATTTCTTGCACAATATTTAAAAACATGTTTTGGAACTTCAAAATCATAAACATGAAATATAAACAAGCATAGAATAAGGTTGGCACTTGAATTTCTTCAGTTCTTCAAACACGTCTTCATTAATATTGAAAAAGGATTTACAGAAATGTGAACAATGGAAAAACCAAGAGCAAGGCTCAATGTTGTAACCCTAATGCCTTTTATAGGCTACAAAGGTGAAATACAAATCATAAAAAACATAAACCCTAAGTCTAAGAGTTCCTAAAATGCCCTTGAGGATTTTGAAAATTTGCTTGAACATGTGAGTAATCTTGGCAGTTTGTGGACTAGTGAGCACATGGAATTTGATCTAAGGCTCATATTAAGCTTAGATATGAAGCTGCTTTCTTGGGCGTTGGATGGCTGGCAAGGTTTTGGCGTTTTCTCCAAAGGTGAGGCAGGGGAGGTATCATGTGACATGGGTGATGCTGTGGCACTATGTTTAAGGATTGGGATGTGTTTATGTTCACCTTAATCATGTTTCTGGAAAAGATTAAGGGCTAATTCATAGTAATTAAAGAATACCCAATTCAGATTATGAACTTGAAGAACATGGTTTTGATCCAGTTTTGTTTTTAAACTTGGTGTTAGGCGCCTAATCTTTAATTAATAAATATTAGTTAAAAACCGGTATTAAGTGGGAAGTGATGTGGCATTAGGGAGGATTCTGATTGGTGGAGAGTGTGAGTGGGACAAGTGTCATGCTCTTGTTGGCCTATGTAACTTTCTTTATCTTGGCAAAACTCACCCCAGCCTTTCTTTTCCTTTTCATTTGCAATTAAATAGCACAAAAACGGATTTCCTTCTTTGTTGAAGTTTCATTTTTCACACTTTTTCCCCAAATACTTTTCCAAAGTATTTTCAGGGGTATTTCTTGCCAAATCATGATTCTTGAAGGGTTGTTTTGGCATTTTCTTCAAACATTATGGTCTTGACTTGTATGGTTGAATTCTTGGAGGACTAAAATTGACAAGTCTTCATTTTTGAGGTACCATTCTTGCCAATTCTTCAAAGTGGAGGGCCCTTTTTGTAAATTTGACAAACCTTAAGGACCAAACTTGTAATTATGACAAGGGTTTAAAGTGTCAATTCTTCAATATTGGAGGACCCTTCTTGTACAATCTTCAATTCTTCAAGGGTTATTCTTGGAAAATCAACATTAGGGCTTGGTTCATTGTGCAGCTTCGTTTCCCGTGTTCGTTTTTGCTTATTTCTTGTGATCTTTTGTCATTTTCTCAATATCCGTACCTAAAATACACATGTAACGAACACACGCATATATTTGACTTTTTTCATGATACTTAATACATTTTAAGCCCCTTTTGGACGATGAGACTATGTATAAAATCAGTCTCATCACCTTGCCTTTTATTTAACCTCGCCATGAGGTGTTTAATATGGCCAAAGACTTATATCCTCAATGTAAAACGTAATTTTGGATCTTTAAAGCTTCAAAGTTTAAGGCTTTCACTATTAATTTTGCATAGATTTTTCGGCCTTGTGAGCTTCGAATTTTTGCTTGATTTAGGTTAGTGAGCACTTAAAATTATTATTAGGTGAAGCTTTCGGTTATTCGGGGTGCCAATACTTCAAAACCGGGACGCTACCGATTCTCAAATGTTTTACCAAATTAATTACATGGAAGCTACTAGAAAAAATTAGAAACCAACAATCAAGACTAAACCGCTAAGTCAATATTTATTAGCAAAATTATTATTCAAGCGAAAGGAGAATAAGTAGACGATTAGAACACATGAGTTTTTGAAAGAATAAAAATAATCTATGTTTAGCATAGTAACTTGTAATTAACTTTATCATTTGTCGTCCTCATTTGAGAGACATAGCCTAAAAAGTTAGGAATCAAAGCTAAGTGCTCAACACGCACGGTCGAGTAAAAAATTACTCTTATTCTTGCCATCGGAAAATCTACATTCGTGTCTTAAACACTTATGAAAACATGAGAAAATTTTAAAATTTGGACATTTTTAGCCTTATTTGCAACAAAACGATAAACAAAAAGATAAACTTTGGAAACCATGAAGGTTTGGCAAGGCAAGTTCTATTCACCCCCATACTAAAGTTAAAGATTGTCCTCAATGTTTCGAGTCTAAGGGTAAAATACTCCCATACTAGAGACGAAGTCGAATGCTTAATCTAGCATGGAAAGGGTGGAACCAAAAAATCTATAGCCGTTTATAAAGTGTGATAAAAGACCTATGGTTAGAACAAACAAGGATATATCATTTGGATAACGAAAAATTCTTCAAGCAAACGATCGAAGCTCGAGTAAAACGAACACGAGAGGCTCCAATCGTGAAGATTATGATCAAATTAACCACAATTCACAAACAACCACGAAACAAAGGTTGGAAGGGCACAAATCCCCTCACATTACCTATATTAGAAAGCAATAAAATGTACATGGATAAGCATGGGATCTCTCCCACGAGGCACCTCGTTTTTTATTACTGAGTCATGAGCTCGACTCGATCCCATCAATACTAATTATCATTGGGGAAGGTGACTTGGTCGAGGTCGTCCAAAGAAGGTACTTCCCCACCAAAGTAGTGCTTAACCCTATGATCATTCACCTTAAAGTTAGGACTATCATTTTGAGCTAGCTCGATGGTCCCATAAGGAAACACTTGGGTGATGGTGAACGGTCCGGACCAACGGGATTTCAACTTGCCAAGAAATATTTCCAATCTTGAGTTAAAAAGCCACACCTGATCTCCAATGTTAAAAACCCGGGTTAATTTTTGAATCATGAAACTTTTTTAGTTTTCTCTTTATAAATAAATGAATTTTCATAAGCAATGTCCCTCAATTCGTCTAATTCATTTAATTGCATTTTCCGGTGTTTTCCCGCGGTCTCAATGTCCTCATTACAATGCTTTAGGGCCCAATAAGCTTTATGTTCGAGTTCAATTGGCAAGTGACAATTCTACCCATACACAAGCTTATAAGGAGTGCACCCAATGGGCGTCTTATGAGCGGTATGAAAGGCCCATAAAGAATCGTCGAGCTTATCGGACAATGATTGTCGGTTCTCTCCTATCAACCTTTCTAAAATTCTTTTTAAAGCTCGGTTTGAAACCTCGACTTTCCCACTCGTTTGTGGGGGATAAGCAGTAGAAAGACGATGTGTAACCCCATATTTCTTTAGAACCTTTTCGAATTGTTCGTTAAAAAATGGGTTCCACGATCGCTTATGATAGCATGAGGGGTTCCAAACCGAGAGAACAATTGTTTCAAGAACTTGACTACCACACGAGCATCATTAGTGGGCAAAGCCCTAGCTTCCACCCACTTAGATAGGTAGTCAACAGCGACAAGGATGTACTTGTTACCACGAGATGATGGGAACGGTCCCACAAAGTCAATGCCCCACACATCAAAGATCTCACACACTTGAATGATATTTTTTCGCATTTCATCGTTTTGTGAGGCTTTTCCTTGACGTTGGTACGAGTCACACGACTTGATAAGTGCGTGTGCATCTCGATAAATAGTAGGCCCAAAGAAACCGGCATCAAAGACCTTCTTCACTGTGAGATTAGCACCATGGTGACCACCCGTGGGTCCCTCGTGACAAGCTCTAAGAATTTTAGTAGCTTCGGTGCCAAACACACAACGTCGATTAATTTGATTCGCACAAGTCCGAAAGAGGTAAGGGTAATCCCAAAAGTAGAACTTGACGTCACGACATAATTTTCGTTTTTGTTGAGTCGTCATACCTTTAATGATGAAGTTGCCCGCATGGTAATTTGCGATGTCCGCAAACCATGGGGTAGAATAATCTTTATTAGAATTCACTACACCAAGTGTCTCGAGAGGAAATGTTTCGGTGATTTTCTTGTTCTCGAGCAGACTTTGGTGAGGATCTTCCAAACGAGAGAGGTGATCAGCCGCACGATTCTCGGCTCCTTTTTGTCAAGTATGGTGACATCAAATTCTTGTAGGAGGAGAATCCAACGAAGCAATCGCGGCTTTGCATCAAGCTTAGATAAGAGGTACTTGATAGCCGAATGATCCGTATACACTATGCTTTTAGTCAAGATGAGATAAGGTCAGAATTTCTCAAATGCATACACCACGGTAAGTAATTCTTTTTCTATTGTGGTGTATTTAAGTTGAGCCTCCGTCATCGTCTTACTAGCATAGTGGATAGGCAAGAAATGCTTATCATGACGTTGCCCCAAAACGGCCCTAATAGCATAATCACTTGCACCACACATAAGTTCAAAGGGGAGGTTCCAATTTGGAGCAACAAGAATGGGAGCTTCGGTGAGTTTCCTTTTAAGAATTTCAAAGGCTCGAACACAATCTTCGTTAAAGATGAAAGGGGCATATTTTTCAAGAAGGTGCGTAACGGGTCGAGAGATCTTTGAAAAGTCTTTTATGAAGCGACGATAAAAGCCCGCGTGGCCTAGGAAACTCCTAACTCCCTTGACGGTTTTTGGATGAGGTAATATGGCGATGACGTCTATCTTAGCTTTGTCTACCTCAATCCCCGCTTTCGAGACCTTGTGCCTAATACTTCGCTTTTGGCTAGGTATAAAATATTATCGTAGTAGTTCCGAATCTTTTCGAATTGAAAACCGGTCTTAAGTGCGACTCAATTGTCTTTTGGTGAATCAAGAGAATGGTTTGGTTTGTTTGTTTTAAACTACTAGCAAATAATTAAAGTGTCGTTGAGTAAATTAAAGCTTTGACAAAATTAAACTTAAAGTTAATTGATGAAAATTCTTAAAACTTAAAGCTTTAAAAACTTAAAAACTTAATCAATTGTAAGAAAACAATTCATGTTCATCGGAATACACCAAACAGCAACCATCGGAATATAACTAACATTAACCATCGGAATAGTCAAGATCAATTCTATCGCAATGACCATCTATCGGAAAGCCACTATCGCAATGATCCAAATCGGAATGATGTAAAATGCTACTGTCGCAATGTATATCTATCGGAATGATATTATCGAAAAATGGGCAGCACTTCGTCTTAACCAAGTCCTTAAGACCCGTCGGAATACGCGATCGCAATGTGCGATCGCAACCCAGATCGGAATAAGGGGGTTAACCAACTGATCGCAAAGTAAAACCCTAATGGGTTATTGCGATCAAAAACCAAAACCTATCGGAATGTTGAGCAAGCTGTCGGAATATGTGTCAAAACCCTAGGATTGCGATGGAAGGGAGCTGATTCCGAAATTTGTGGAAGAGTGAAACTTAATAAGCAGTTGCAATAAGCTACTCTAACGAATCTTAAACGATCCCAAAAAGCTCAGATTCGATGACTTATCAAAACTTAAAATCAAAAACTTTATGAAACGAACTTTAAACCATTAAAAACCTTGAAGAAATCCGAAAATCAATAAGCTAAGATTCGAATAAGCCAATAAGCATTACGAACTTATGGTTTAGACGAAAGAGCTTGTGTGTAAAACTAAAAGATCAACCCTTTAACCACGAAATCATAAAATCATACGAATGAAGTATGATATTCGGATCAAAAGTAAATAAATCAAGAAATGAAGAATGAGAATAAGGATCAAAAGCTTAAACTAGAACTTTGATTAATGAAATAAGCAATACAAAAAAGTGTTTAATCTTGAAAGATTAAAAGAAAAAAAAGATGAACTAGTGAGAGAAAGTTTAAGACTTTCTCTCTCTAAAAACTAGAAAGAAAACTAAAGAAATAAAAACTAGCTAACCCCCTCCTAATGTGATTAGGAGGGTATTTATAGGGAAGTGGGAGGCATGTGTGGTGCTTTCTTCTTTCTTTTCCTTCTCGACTCGACTTTAATTCTTCGTCTTTGTAGTCTCGGGATTTGAACTTGTCTTTTAATTTTCTTCTTCTATTAGACTTAAGTTCCTCGACTTCATTAAACTTCCGTCTTTAGACTTGTTCTTCGATAAATCTCCAGAATAGGTCTTGGACATCCGTTTCTTTAAGCACTCTTGATCTTTTGACTTCGTCTTTTCCCGTTTTTCTTCGATAAAAGCCCGTGAAAGCCCGTGTTTTCTTCCTTTTTCATATTTTGGTCCTAAAACACAATAAAAACACAAACCACGCATAATTCCGACTTTTACGACATTAAATCACACGTTTTGGTCTTGTTATTATTGGAAATAAGTGGTAAAAGGATAAGTGTTTTCACACTTATTAAATCCCCTACACTTGACCATTGCAATGCCCTCATGCAATGCATTAATTTTAAGCACGGTTTACATTTCCCATCATAAATAACCTACTTTGGCCTTTATTAAATACTGAAGATGAAAAGATAGAAATAAGTAAAGAAATTAAAAACTTACATTGGGTTTTGGCGGCCATGAACGTTTATCATCCTCAAGGTTCACGTTCCCCATACCAAGCTTAAAAACGAGATCATTGTTATTATAAGTTAGCAAACTATCACGAACTCATGTGGGCCAATTATTCACTTAGACTCCCTTATTCCTAGGTGTATCTCTTGTATTTTATTTTTGTCTTGAATGATCACAAGGATGCATTGTTTGACTTATTTCGATAGTTATTTAGTCCGAAAATAAGGTGAATGATTTAATCAATAGTTAGCTAAAGGACCAAATCTTTTAAAACTGCTTCTCGGGATATCAGAAAGTTCATATCTTGGCATAACTTGGTTCGCGATTTGAGACCTTTCTCGGGCCGATGTTTGGCAGCGACTTCATACTTCGAATCTTCGAGAGACGTTCTTGAAATTATGGTCTTCTCTTCATAATAGGAATTTCTTCACTTGAAGTTTTTGAGAGATTCTTCATCTTTGGACCACGACTTCTTCATTTTTCTCCAATCTTTATTTTTGGACTTTGATATACAACGATCCGCCTCCTTTTAGGACTTGGATCTATTTATCCTCATACCTTGTTAGGGTCTTTTCGGATAGATTTCTCCATGACTTTTGGGGAGTTTTTGCTTTTCGTCGTGTGTCTCGATCCTTCATATTGATTTTTGATAAATGATTCTTCACATCACTTTTGGATCTTTAGCAACAAAATGTAGCCCTCATGCCTTGTTAGGGCCTTTTCGGACTCGCCAATCTTCGCGCCCCGCTTCATAAGTTATGCCTTGGCTATGAACTCTCGTCATTACCGAGCAACTTTTAAACGATCTGGGGCTAGAAGCTAAGTAACTTTTTAAATCGTACAACCTTACTTATTAGCAGATAAATTATTAAGCAAGCGGAGGGAGAATAGGCTCATAATTAACTCACATAAATCCACGAAAGAGTACCGAACTTATAATTGACTCTATCATCTCTCGTTCTCCACAGTTTAAAATCTCAAGTAATGAGACTCGTGGATGCTTAGCCTATTAAATCAAAGTTTTGGGTTTTCGAGTCGCCTATAGGATCTTGCAAATTCTTAGACTTTTTCAAGTTTAGAAATCGCATTTTAAAGTTCCCTTGATAAACGACTCTCTAGGATCAATTATAGGAACTTGCGAAAAGTTCTTGTTCTTAACCCGTGAGAGTTAAGACTTTCGCGTTTTATAGCTCCCTATATAAAAGCCTAGCAAAACTTGACTTAAACATGTTAAGGATACTAGCTAGAGTAAACTTAGGCAAGTAAACTCGGGTTGAGTCAAAATGTTCACGACTAGGAAAAATCTAAAACCACTTTATTGAAAAACTATTCTAGTAAGGGAAGAAAATAAACATAATGAAGGAAAATGCAACTATACAACTAGGCCAAAATAGATTAAAAATTTTGAAAAATGTCGAAAAATCAAATTTTCCGGTTAAAATGAGGGCAAATTCATGGAAAAGACCACTTACTTCGATAGAAGTCCCCCCTACACTTGAGATAAACATTGTCCTCAATGTTTAAGCATGTGGGAGGAAACTCCCCTACACTTAGGACATTGTGCACTTTGTTTAAATCTTGCTAAGGAAAGAACAACTAAAGTGAATTCAATGTGAACATATAGAATATGAAATATTGAATCACAAGAGTTTAGGATAGAACCGGGGAGATGGAAACACGGTATCACGGGTCGTCAAAAGTCATCAAGATGCTCCCTGAAGCTTAAATCCCTGCACAGCACAAGAAACAAGACAACAAACATATGCGGGGCTCCCCCTACACTTATTATGAAAGCAGTAAGGGATAGAACACGGGTTGCCTCCCGAGAAGCGCTTGTTTTTGTTCACCGAGTCATGAGCCCGACTCGACCCAATTTTAGTTCATGGGGAACGTGGTGAGGGATGGAAGCATCTCCTGAGAGATGTCCTCACCAAAGTACAGCTTCAAACGCTGGCCATTCACCTTGAAATTGGGCCCATTCGGCTGAGAAAGCTCAATGGTCCCATACGGAAAGACTTTGGCGACGGTGAATGGACCAGACCAGCGGCTCTTCAACTTGCCAGAGAAGATCTTCAACCGAGAGTTAAAGAGTAGAACTTGATCACCAACGTGGAACTCTCGGTTCTTGATTTTAGCATCGTGGATCAGCTTCGTCTTCTCCTTGTAGATCAGCGAGTTCTCATAAGCTTCATTCCTTAGTTCATTTAGCTCGTTGAGTTGAACCTTGCGATGATCACCGGCTTTGATGATGTCGAAGTTAGCCCACTTCAAGGCCCAGTGCGCCTTATGTTCCAGCTCGATGGGTAGGTGGCAGGCTTTCCCGTACACAAGACGATAGGGTGTACAACCGATCGGGGTCTTGTAGGCAGTACGGAAAGCCCACAGAGCATCATCTAACTTATCGGCCCACGCGGCACGATGCTCTCCCACAGTACGCTCCAAAATTCTCTTCAAGCCACGATTGGAAATTTCGGCTTGCCCATTGGTTTGGGGATGATAGGCGGTGGAAAGACGGTGATTGACACCATACTTTGCCATGACTCGTGCAAATTGATCGTTGCAAAAATGAGTCCCGCGGTCACTGATGATAGCACGAGGAACACCAAATCGAGCGAAAAGCTGCTTCAAAAAGTTCACAACCACCCTCGCATCATTCGTAGGAAGAGCCTTAGCTTCAACCCATTTAGAGACGTAGTCGACGGCGACGAGGATGTACTTGTTCCCTTTGGAGGATGGAAATGGCCCCATAAAGTCGATGCCCCATACATCAAAGATTTCACATTCCTGTATGAAATTTTGAGGCATCTCATCCTTATGTGTGATCTTGCCTTGACGTTGGCAAGCATCACAATGCTTAACCATTTCGTGAGCGTCACGATAAATGGTGGGCCAGTAGAATCCGGAATCAAACACTTTCTTAGCGGTGTAGTTGGGACCAAAGTGACCACCGGTGGGTCCTTTGTGGCAAGCTTGGAGGATGTCAAAAGCTGCCGGTCCGTCAACACATCGACGAATAATCAGATCAGCACACTGTTTGAATAGATAAGGGTCATCCCAAAAGTAAGTCTTAACATCGTTCAAGAACTTTTTCTTTTGTTGGGATGTTAACCCTTGTATGAGAATACCACCCGCTAGGTAGTTTGCAATGTCTGCAAACCACGGGGTGCCATCAAGATTGAGATTTATAGACATTAGAGTCTCCAGGGGGAAAGAGTCATTGATCTCTTTGTTCGGATGATCCCCCTGATATGGATCCTCAAGTCGACTCAAATGATCCGCGGCCAGGTTTTCGGCTCCCTTCTTGTCACGAATTTCAATGTTGAATTCTTGAAGGAGTAAAACCCAGCGAAGAAGTCTTGGCTTAGAATCGTTCTTTGTCATCAAGTACTTCAACGCGGAATGGTCCGTGTATATGATGGTGGTGGATAAAACAAGATAGGGGCGAAATTTCTCAAAAGCATAGACAACAGCTAAAAGCTCTTTTTCGGTTGTCGTATAATGCAATTGAGCCCCCGTCATTGTTTTGCTAGCGTAGTGGATTGGTTGGAAGTGTTTATTCACACGTTGGCCCAAAACCGCACCAATAGCAAAGTCGCTAGCATCGCACATTAATTCAAAAGGCAGCTCCCAATTAGGGGTAACCAAGACCGGTGCCTTAGTTAGCTTGTCCTTAAGAAGATTGAAGGCTTCGAGACACTCTTTAGAAAAGATAAAAGGAGTATCTTTTTCCAAGAGGTGGGTCATCGGGCGAGCGATTTTAGAGAAATCTTGAATGAATCTACGATAGAAGCCCGCATGACCCAGAAAGCTTCTCACACCCTTCACGGTTGAAGGTGGAGGTAATTTGGCTATGACATCTACTTTAGCACGGTCAACTTCAAGACCGGCTTTAGAGATTTTGTGTCCTAGCACAATGCCTTCTTTGACCATAAAATGGCACTTTTCCCAATTCAGAACAAGGCGAGTGTCTTCGCACCGCTTAAGCATACGTTCCAAATTGGCAAGGCAAGCAGAGAAGGAATCCCCGAAGACCGAGAAATCATCCATGAAGACTTCCATGGTTTGCTCAACCATGTCATGGAAGATAGCCAACATACACCTTTGGAAAGTCCCGGGGGCATTGCATAAGCCAAAAGGCATACGTTTATAAGCAAATGTGCCATAGGGACAAGTGAATATTGTCTTCTCTTGATCTTGAGGATCGATGGGTATTTGAAAATAACCCGAGAAGCCATCCAGAAAGCAGTAATATTCATTACCAGCTAGACGTTCAAGCATTTGGTCCATAAAAGGTAGAGGGAAATGATCCTTTCTCGTGGCATCATTGAGTTTGCGGTAGTCTATACAAACTCTCCACCCAGTAACGAGACGGGTAGGAATTAACTCGTTGTTTGCATTGGGCACAACGGTGATTCCGCCTTTCTTAGGCACACAATGGACTGGACTAACCCACGGTGAATCCGAAATAGGGTAAATCATACCCGCATCAAGAAGTTTGATAACCTCTTTTTTGATGACTTCATGTATTTTAGGATTCACCCTTCGTTGACTTTGAATTGTGGGCTTAAAGTCGTCCTCCATGAGAATTTTATGTGTGCAGAAATGGGGATCAATTCCACGGATGTCCGAGATTTTCCAAGCGATAGCGCGTTTATGCTTCTTCAACACAGCGACAAGGCGTTCTTTCTCGTCTTCTTTCAGATCCTTTGCAATGATGACTGGCAGCTTCTCGTCGTCTTCTAGGAAAACGTACTCAAGATGAGGCGGTAGGTCCTTAAGCTCGAGAGTAGGAGGATCCTCAGTAGATGGTGAAACTAACGATGGATCATCATTAGTCACCTCTTTAGGAGCAGGAGGAGAGAATGGGTCCTCATTGAGAAGTCTCTCAATAGTACGAATATCTTCATCCCAATTGGTGGACAAATCATCATACTTAATATCGAGAGGACCCAAGCTAGCTTCGAAGTCATCCAAGTCACTTTCTCCAAAAGGAGTTAATGCTGGAGCAATTGAGGCAACGGTCTCAACATTGGGTAGAGAATGAGTACTTTTGCAAGCATCATGAAAATGTTCTTCACAAGCCTCATCGAGAACATCAATAGCATTAACACTCTCATACGAATAAGGTTGCTTAGAAATCTTACCCATGTTGAAGACAATTTGATCGTCACAAACTCTCATGATTATTTCGCCTGCGGCTACATCAATAAGAGTGCGACCGGTCCTCAGAAATGGACGTCCAACGATTAATGGAACACGGGGATCCATTTCGTAATCAACGACGACAAAATCCGCCGGAAAGGTGAATTTGTCAACGCCAACAAAGACATCTTCAGCTATCCCCACTGGATAAGCAACCGTACGGTTGGCTAATTCCAAAGTCATTTTGGTGGGGACTAGCTCGGGAAGAGATAATTGCTCCCAAACACTTAAAGGCATTAAGTTTATACTAGCACCTAGATCGGCTAGGGCCATGCAATTCTCTACTCCCGGGAAGTTGCAAGGAATCAAGAAGCGACCCGGATCACCAAGTTTGGTGGGCAATTGCCTTAAGAGCACTGCGGAGCAATTCTCATTAAGGTGGGTCTGAGCAATGTCAAGAAGCTTTTCTTTATCACTTAAAAGATCTTTAAACATCTTAGCGTATTTGGGCATGTGAGCGAGAGCCTCGGCAAAGGAGATGTTAAAATTCAATTGTTTGAACATTTTAAGGAAGTTCGAAACCTGAATATCATCCTTGCTCTTTTGCTTCTCTTTCCTCAACCTTGAAGGATAAGGTATATTGGATGAAGAAGAAGGCTTTAAGGGAATAGGATCACTCACAACCACGGGTGGTGGGGAAATGGGGGTAGAAGGTAAAGGAGGTGAAGAAAGTTGCTCTTTTTCTTTGTTCACAATCACCGGTGGAGGTGTAGGAAGCTCGGGTTCCATATAACCTTTTCCACTACGAGTGGTGATTGCTTTCATCTCCCCCCTTGGATTCGCAACGGTATTACTCGGAAGAGTACCCGAAGCAGAGGGTTGATTACTTTGGATGAGCGAACCAATCATATCACGAAGGTGAAGAGCTTGATTGTTGAAAGAGTTTTGCATGTTGGCATTAATATCATTGCTGTGTTTGGCCATATCATTCCTTAGCTCGGCTCGAATATCGCTCCCTTGTTTCACCATGTCATTCTTCAAGTTGACAAATTGACTCTGAAGATTCGTCACCATCTCACGATTAGTCTTCATAAATGTCTCGACGTCTTGACTTACGGCCATCGGTTGGTTGAGAGGTGGAGCTTGGTAAGCTTGAGAATTTCCTTGAGTTGGGTATGGGTTTCTTTGGGATTGATACGGATTGTTTGCACGAGGTTGGGATTGATTGTTCCGGTTAAAGCTTTGTTGTTGGGTTTGGTTTGCAGGGGGAAAACCGGGGGGAGCAAGATAATTGTTAGAACGATAACTTAGCAAGCCACGGTCTCCTTGCGGGCGAGCTTGATAGCCTCCCGTGGGATAAGTGCCGTAAGCTGCGTTAACGTCTTCAGAATAATTGCCGTGAGTAGAAGGACACTCATTGTAGGAATGAGGACCACCACATGTGTCACAAGAGATAACAACGGCTTTAGCTTGTTGAGTTTGGTTAGAAGTCAAAATTTGGAGACTTTTGTTGATATCAAGAATAGCACGTTCCAAAATAGACGGGTTAGGGGTGGAAGAAGTAGATGAAACATTGACTCTCTGATTAGATCTTGAGGATGCGGAAGAATCCCAATTCTTGTGGTGAGTAGTCATGTTTTCAATCAACTCTCGACACTCCTCCGGTCTCCTTTTCATAAAAGTACCACCGGCGGCGGCATTGATCGTGTCACGATCACGAAAAGTGAGACCATTGTAGAAGGTGTCAATGAGAGTAACGGGGAGCATATTGTGATTAGGACAGCGGTCGATCAAATCATTGTAACGTTCCCAAGCATCGAAAAGCGATTCATCATTCGCTTGCATAAATCCACTGATTTGGTTACGAAGGCTAGTGACCATGGATGGGGGAAAGTAGCGCGATAAAAAGCGTTGAGTCATGTCGTTCCACGTATGAATAGAATTCTTAGGAAGACGGTCAAACCATTTTTCGGCATGGTGAGAAAGCGAGTGTGGAAAAAGTTGAAGGCGAAGGTCATCCATAGAAACACCGGGGCACTTCATGCTTTGGGTAATGGTAATGAATTTGTCGAGGTGTTTGTTGGCATCATCATCCGGAATTCCACGAAATGGGTTCGTTTGCACTTGTTGTATCATGTGATGCTTCAACGAAAACTCCTGAGCCGTGACGTGCATTGGCGCAATCGGGCCTCCGCGTCCGTTCATGGTGGGTTGGCACAATTCCTCCATGGTTCGTAAATCAGGTAGAAGGACATTGTTGTTGTTGTTGTTGTTGTTATTATTCAAATTGTTTTGAGGTGGGTGATTATTGTTGTTGGTAACACCAGCCATATCTAAATCTTCACGATTCTCGGGCTCAGAATAGTTTGTAGATCTAGTACGCATGCACCTGCAGAAGAAAAATATACACAAAGAATATAATATTTTTGGTTTTTATAGGTTTTTTAATGTTTTTGTATTTTTGAAAAGTTTTATAATTTTTATAGATTTTTGAAAAATTTTTTGAAGCGAGGAAAATAACGTTCAAAGAACGGATCCCAAAATTCAATGCGTCTCTCACTAGAAACCGTTTATCTTAACGAAAAGAGCCGGCAGCGGCGCCATTTAATACTTCGCTTTTGGCTAGGTATAAAATATTATCGTAGTAGTTCCGAATCTTTTCGAATTGAAAACCGGTCTTAAGTGCGACTCAATTGTCTTTTGGTGAATCAAGAGAATGGTTTGGTTTGTTTGTTTTAAACTACTAGCAAATAATTAAAGTGTCGTTGAGTAAATTAAAGCTTTGACAAAATTAAACTTAAAGTTAATTGATGAAAATTCTTAAAACTTAAAGCTTTAAAAACTTAAAAACTTAATCAATTGTAAGAAAACAATTCATGTTCATCGGAATACACCAAACAGCAACCATCGGAATATAACTAACATTAACCATCGGAATAGTCAAGATCAATTCTATCGCAATGACCATCTATCGGAAAGCCACTATCGCAATGATCCAAATCGGAATGATGTAAAATGCTACTGTCGCAATGTATATCTATCGGAATGATATTATCGAAAAATGGGCAGCACTTCGTCTTAACCAAGTCCTTAAGACCCGTCGGAATACGCGATCGCAATGTGCGATCGCAACCCAGATCGGAATAAGGGGGTTAACCAACTGATCGCAAAGTAAAACCCTAATGGGTTATTGCGATCAAAAACCAAAACCTATCGGAATGTTGAGCAAGCTGTCGGAATATGTGTCAAAACCCTAGGATTGCGATGGAAGGGAGCTGATTCCGAAATTTGTGGAAGAGTGAAACTTAATAAGCAGTTGCAATAAGCTACTCTAACGAATCTTAAACGATCCCAAAAAGCTCAGATTCGATGACTTATCAAAACTTAAAATCAAAAACTTTATGAAACGAACTTTAAACCATTAAAAACCTTGAAGAAATCCGAAAATCAATAAGCTAAGATTCGAATAAGCCAATAAGCATTACGAACTTATGGTTTAGACGAAAGAGCTTGTGTGTAAAACTAAAAGATCAACCCTTTAACCACGAAATCATAAAATCATACGAATGAAGTATGATATTCGGATCAAAAGTAAATAAATCAAGAAATGAAGAATGAGAATAAGGATCAAAAGCTTAAACTAGAACTTTGATTAATGAAATAAGCAATACAAAAAAGTGTTTAATCTTGAAAGATTAAAAGAAAAAAAAGATGAACTAGTGAGAGAAAGTTTAAGACTTTCTCTCTCTAAAAACTAGAAAGAAAACTAAAGAAATAAAAACTAGCTAACCCCCTCCTAATGTGATTAGGAGGGTATTTATAGGGAAGTGGGAGGCATGTGTGGTGCTTTCTTCTTTCTTTTCCTTCTCGACTCGACTTTAATTCTTCGTCTTTGTAGTCTCGGGATTTGAACTTGTCTTTTAATTTTCTTCTTCTATTAGACTTAAGTTCCTCGACTTCATTAAACTTCCGTCTTTAGACTTGTTCTTCGATAAATCTCCAGAATAGGTCTTGGACATCCGTTTCTTTAAGCACTCTTGATCTTTTGACTTCGTCTTTTCCCGTTTTTCTTCGATAAAAGCCCGTGAAAGCCCGTGTTTTCTTCCTTTTTCATATTTTGGTCCTAAAACACAATAAAAACACAAACCACGCATAATTCCGACTTTTACGACATTAAATCACACGTTTTGGTCTTGTTATTATTGGAAATAAGTGGTAAAAGGATAAGTGTTTTCACACTTATTAGTGCCCTAAGACGATCCCTTCCTTACACATGAAATAACATTTTTCCCAATTAAGCACAAGGTTGGTTTCCTTACAACGTTTTAACATTTTTCATATCATGAAAAATAGCCATCATGCACCTTTGAAAGGTTCTCAGTGTATTGCAATGTCCGAATGGCATTCTACGATTGGAAAACGTTCATATGGACACGTAAACATAGTTTTTCTTGATCACGAGGATTGATAGGGATTTGAAAGTAACCGTAAAAACCATTTAAAAAGCAATACAAAACATTTCCCGCAAGACGCTCCAACATTTGATCCATGAAGGGCAAGTTAAAATGGTCTTTACGAGTGGTGTCATTTAATTTATGATAGTCAATACACACCCTCCAACCGGTTACGAGTCGAGTTGGAATTAACTCGTTGTCATCGTTTGGCACAACGGTCATTCCTCTCTTTTTAGGGACACAATAAATGGGGCTCACCCAAGGGCTATCGGATATAGGGTAAATCATTCCCGCGTCAAGAAGTTTAAGAACTTCCTTTTTGATGACGTCATGAATTTTAGGGTTAACCCTTCTTTGACATTAGATTACGGGTTTGTAGTCTTCCTCCATTAAAATTTTGT
Source organism: Glebionis coronaria (assembly GCA_025667525.1). NCBI lineage: Eukaryota > Viridiplantae > Streptophyta > Magnoliopsida > Asterales > Asteraceae > Glebionis > Glebionis coronaria. The sequence continues at coordinate 335,794,350 of CM046876.1, read as the reverse complement.
GGGTACAAAATTTCAGGTCGATAGCCTTAATGTCGGATAGTTTCCACGCAATTGCCCCTTTGTGAGCCTTCAAGACATCGATAAGTGTGGTTTTTTCATCATCCGAAAGGTATTTCGCAATAATAACCGGCAACTTATCGTTTCCTTCCAAGAATACTATTCAAGGTGAGGAGGAAGATCTTTCAATTCGAGGGTTGGTGGTTCCTCTATTGAATATTTTGGTTCAATACTCAAATGGAAAATCGTTTAGGAAATCCTTGTTAATCGAAAAATCCTCATCGTCGTCGAGTTTTTCGTTAGAAGTTCGAGGAACTTCGAATTCTTCCAAAGTGAAACCACCTCCTTCGAATGGAGTGAAAGAAGGGGTCGAATTATCAAGGATTGGATCGAGCATAGTGGGATTGCTACTATTTGCTTCATCGACAAAACCTAAAATTTCTTATGAAAATTCCTCGCAAACGACATCGATTAAATCAATATGGTTTAGAGTCGTGATAGAATAAACATGAGAAATTTTGGAGTTTTGAAGTGCGTCTACAACAAGTTCCTCGTCGTTGAAGCGTAAAGTGATTTTTCTAGCATGCACATCAATGACCGCTTTCAACGTATCTAAAAATGAACAACCTAAAATGAGTGGAACTTGAGGATCCGTAGGAATATCGGCAACTATAAATTCTACCAGATAGTAAAACTTTCCCACTTTTACAAAAATATCTTTGGCTGTTCCACATGCGGGAATCGCAGAATGATCGACCATCTCGATACACATTTTCGTAGGAGAAAGATTAGGAAGAGTTAGCGACTTAAACATTGAAAGAGGCATCAAATTAATAATAGCACCAAGATCGCCCAAGGCGTAGCATTCTTCCATATCTTGGATACCGCACGGAATTAAAAATTTACTGGGATCACGGACTTTTTGAGGTATGCGGTTAAGAAAAACCGATGAACAATGATTAAATTTTTGCAATTTCTCTTTATCGTTCAACATAATTTTTAAGTTGGCAGCAAATCGAGGCATCATAATTAAAGCTTCGGCGGAACTTATGTTAAAATGCAAATCACGAAACATTTTTAGAAAAAGCTCAAATTGATAATTGTTACGTTCTTGCAATTTTTCCTTGTGATGTCTCGATGGGTAAGGTAAGGGTGGTGTTGGGTGAGACGTAGGCATAGCCTTTAGAATCTCAGGCCCCAATCTTGGTAAAGGGTCGACCGTAGGTGTGGTTTGAGCGGTACTTCGTGGGATAGAAATGTACTCCTTTTCGACCACAACCTCGGGTTCTTCCTCAATTTCCTCCTCCGTAGGAGTAATTAGTTGAGGAGTCGGATCTTTAATGGTCTCACCACTACGTGTGGTAATCACTTTCATCTCTCCCATCGGGTTTGATACGGTTTTGCTAGGAAGACAACCTAAAGTAGAGGCTTTGTTCATCATAATAGCTTCTAAAAGTCTATTTTCCAATTTTGCTCGTTCTTATTTGTCTTGCTCTTTTTCAACTTTTTGATTTTGCTTCCACCTAAGCAAAGTTTGCTCAATCTTATGTTGGCCTTGTTCCATTTTTTGTTGATTTTGTTGGAGCCTAACCACATTCCCTTCGTTTTGTTACTACGAGTCTCAAACTTGGTTCTTAGGTTTATCACGTTATTTGCCTTATTCGTTTACCTATCGTCATTTGTCTTAAGGTAGTTCAAAATCTCATTTGGAATATATTTTGAAAATGCATTTGAAAGCCCTTGAGTTACATTTTGAAAATCACGATTTTGATTTTGATTTTTCAATTGACTACTAGTTCCTTGATTCCCATTGTTGTAATTACCCTTGTAATTATTTCTTTGATTTCCTTGGTAACCACCTTGATTGTTGTTGCAATAGTTGTTAGCATTTTGATTGTTTTGATTTGGTGGAAAACCCGGTGGAGTCAATTGATTAGTGCGGGTAACTTGACCGTTTTGGTTGTAAGTTCCCGTGGCCGCGTAGGCGCTCAAAGTTTTACCACCGACGGTAATGCACTCGGAGAAATCATGAGCTCCACCACAATAAACACAAGAAACCTCAACCGCTTTAGCCGTAGCGGGAGTAGGTTGTTTTCGAACTTTAAACTCTTTGAACAATCCTTTAAGCTTATCAAACAATTTGTTTTCCAAATTAGCCTCAATTTATTGAGCATCAATGGTAGGTGACGATGAAGACGAAGCCATGTTAACACTCGGTGTGTTACGAGAGCTATAAACTTTAGATCGACTCTCAATGATTGTCAATGCTTCTTCGACCGTTTTACACAAAAAATTACCACCCGAGGCGGCATTAAGATAATCTCGTTCATGATCGTTCAATCCATTGTAAAACGTGTCGACTTGATGTAAGTCGAAAAACCGTGATGAGGACACTCATGCAACATTTCCTTAAACCTATTCCAAGCCGTTGAAAAACTCTCATGATATTTTTGTGAAAACTTTGAAATCTCGTTTTTCAAATGCGTAGTCTTAGAGGGTGGAAAATATTGGTTCACAAATTTGGACACGAGTTTCTTCCACGTCAATATGGAATTGGGTGGTTCTTTCTCGAGTCAAATTTTGGCGGGCCCCTCTAAGGAGTACGGTAAAAAGCATCATCTTAATCGAGTCATTCGAGACATCCTTAAACATGCAAGTCGACGTAAGGCGGTTGAAATGGCGAATGTGGTTATAAGGATTGTCCTTTCCGTCACCATGAAACTTGTTAGCTTGGAGCATGGACAATTAACCCGTCTTAACCTCAAAATTCTCCGCAAGGATAGCGGGAATCACAATCGCTTCTCTATAACCCTCGGTGGGTGCTTGAAGCAACTCCATCATAGTACGATTAGCCATGGAAGCTTCTTGTTCTACAACGGGTTCGACAATTGGAAATTCTTGTCTAGAAGGTGTTCCTTCCTTTTGACGACGTTTACGAGCACGTTTTACTTTAGAGCGGGTTTGAATAAACGTAACGTAGAACGTGGGGGTGAGCAAAGAAGATTCTTTTTAGTGTTTTCACGTTTTTCATTTTTTTGTGCTTTTAATTGTTTTTAACTTTTTAGTATTTTTCTTGTGAATTACGTAGACTCAAATATACAAATCTCTCCTCGAATCAATTTCTCGATTAAAGGAGTCTCAAGGAATGAAAACGATCACGTTGAGTGAACGCCTTCGATGACTTTAGAACGTTGGTGGAACGCCCAAACGTTCAAGATGGTTTAATCTTTGTAACCAAGCACATATATATGATACGTAGATAATAATACTTTGGCCGCCAAACCGTCGATTAGCCCTTTTTCACAAAACACGCACAAGCAAGCGGGGGAAAGAGGCGGCGTGAAGCTCTTAAGTGCCTTTTTCCCTTAGACCTTGGTCTCCTTATACCCACCTTATAGTTTGTTTTAATCAAAATTAAGCCTTTCGAAAGTAATTTTCTATTTTGCCTTTTATTTTTGCTTTAAATACGAATACAATAATTGAGTGATGAAATTCCAATTAACGTTGTGTTTTCACGCTTTTGGAGATATTGTAAATTTATTGTGATACGTAATACAATATATTAATAATAATCACGAAAAACAAAAATCGATAATACGTGTGATTAAAGTGCTAATCACACAAATACTATTTATGGATAATATCAAAAACAAAATTGTTCAAATTTTTAAACACACACGTCTCCCCGGCAGCGGCATCAAAATGATAGCAGTATGATTACACGTTTTAGGAAAAACAACGTAAAAGCAGTAAATACTAAGCGTACGTTTAGGAAAACGTAAAACACTTATGACCCTTATGTGAGTTCATTCTCGAGGAGGATTAATGTGTGTGTTAAACTTGTTAAATTTGAGATTAATATTGATGAGAAAAAGGTAAAATAAAAAAATGACGGTTACGATTAATCTTAAACTACGCGAATAAAAACATAAAACGTGACAAATTTAAACATTTAATCTAAAAATTTATTAAAAATAAAAAACAAATCTAAAATAATATAAATAAGAATAAAAGTTTAACAAAAATATTTTAAAATTTATTTCCAATTTAATATTAAATTTTAAATGCTATTTAAAGCCTTAAAATTAAATAAATATTAAAATAAATCAAAAATATGATTTTATCAAATAAGAATCTTAATTATATTATATAAAAACTAAAAAGTATTTTTCTAAACTTTTTAAACTAATTTACTATTTTTAAATGACTAAAAACTATTGAAATGTCAAAATAATCCTAAAAATTAATTCAATAATGAGAAAAATAATTTTACCTTTTGAAAAATTCTAAATAGAGGAAAAATGAAAAAATTGAAAGAAGTTATTTTTTATCCTAATGAGACAAAAATAGAGATGTTAAAACCTAATTTTAATTTAAAATAATGCAAAAAATGATAAACTAATCAGAAAAATAAAATTAATTTTTCTAAAAATCTTACAATAAATAACTTGAAATAGGAAAATTGAAAAAACAAGAAAAGGTTGGACTTTTACGACCAAAGACAAAAATAAGAAAATCTGATACTGACTTGTTATGGAATTTTTTACTTTGCTTAGCAGTGGCTAGCAAAGGCTTGGCAGTGGGAAAGGAGTTCCAATTGCCTGGTCATAAAAACTAAGTATTGCTCTTTTGAGCTTGATTTGATGGGTGTTTTTGGGCAATCAAGGCACCCCTACAACCACGGAGTTGTAGGGAGTCACAAACAAGAAGATGAACACCAAGTTATAACACCAAATGATACAGTCTAATCTAAATGTGCGTAGGTATGCAGAAAAATGAGGTCGGGTGGTTTCAGCAAGTGTTTAGAACAAGTTTGAGCCAACAAATCTCTCTCAAATGCATACAACTGATAGCATAACTAATGTTTTAACCTAAGCATAGCAATTGATCAGGTTTCAGACATGGAATCATAAAATGGATCTTGTTTGTGGCTACTGGTGCAATAAGCAAATAAATGATACAAGTTTCTGATGTGTTGGACAGAAAAGTGACATTCAAGTTACCAAATCAAGCTATCAGGTTGCACAAATACCAAATTAATACTACACAACCCTAGACCTAGACCTTAGCTAGCTAGATTATGAAGTTTCACTTTACCAAAAACCTAAACAGGCCTGTTTAAGACCATGAAGCAATTTAGGCATTTTTATCACCAATTATGCAATTTTAAAACTTAATTACACAAAATCTAAACCAAACACAATAGTGACCCTTTTTTAGTTAAAGACACATGCTAAGATCATTTTTAACTACTCAGTTGATACCAAAAGACTTGTAACAGAAAATCCAAACACACCTTATGTTCACTTTTGAGAAAATTTTCAAAGACTTTTTGATTTAAACACCAATAGAATTTGATTTAAGCACTAACCAAGGTCTAACTACTGAAAATAAACAGAGTTCAAGCACAAATGTCCTATCAAATAGCACACATACAAGAATCATGTAACAAGAATTTTCAAGAAAACTGAAAAAGAGAGAAGAGAGAAGAAATCACCTCCTCCCAATGGCATCCTATGGGAGGACATCTAAGCTCTCTTATGACCTTTACACAGCTGTAAAGGCATAGGAGTGTCTTGGATTGAGATGAGGTGGCAGCCTAGACTACAGCAGTCTAGGGTTTGAACCACTTGGTTTGATATGGCATTTGTGAAACAAGAAGAGCAAACAAACCTCAATCCTGATGAACCAACACTACAAGCTTCTAGCTTATGGTGTGAGTTACAAAGAATTAAGGGGTTAGTTCAGTTAACAAAATAAGCAAGTAAAACAAATTTTTCCTAGAATTTGTAGTCCCCACAACTTGAACCTTCCCAAACCTAAGATCTCACTTCACCTTAATAAACTCTTATTAGGGTGATATGATCAGTCTAGGGTTTAAGAACACTCAACCGCTTGAACAAGAAATTTGGGAAAAATCAATGATTTTTAAACACCTTTTGAAACAAAATTGCAGATTACTTAAAACAACTTTTAAAAACGGATTTAAAGCCAATAAATGAAAACAATAACTATAATAATAAAAGGAACTTAGATTTCTTTGTCAACAATCAATACTCAATTTTTTCATTCATAAAAAAAGTTGATTTACAAGTTGTGACCAAAAACAGAAAAACCAAGAATAGAAAACTATAAGCTACCACTAGGACCCTTTATATAGAGGGTTTACATGCTGGAAAATCTAAAAAACCTAATGCTTGTATTTCCAAAAGTACCCTTTGAAGATTCGAATATGTTTCTTCATTTGAAATTTGGGTCAAATTGCAGCATGTGATTTGGAAGTGAAACATGTGATGCTAACTTGTTGTATCTTATCTCAAACGTCCATCTTAAAGTAGCTAATAAGAAACCCTTTCTTGTTCGTTAATTTTCTGGCATGGTTTTTGTTTGGTTGTGTTTTTGTGGCAAGGGATGGTCCATACGACATGTGGGTTGGTCTTGTGATGGGGATTTAGGTTGAAATAGGTTTAGTTGGTTGTGAATTATGGATCTGGAGGTTTATAGCATTTTCCCTTTGATTAGATTAAGTATTGGATTATGGTTTATGGGGGATGAAGGAGTTAAGTAGGTATGGGTTTAATCTGTTTAGGGGAGTTAAGAGTTGTTAGGCGCCATTTGTTTTATTAATCATGTTTGAAAATTGAATTAATAAACAAAACAGGTTTAAGGTGGTGGAAATCAGACGTGGAGAGTATGATGAGTTGGAGGGAGTTGATTCGTGGGGTGGTGGACATGGCAGCTGGTGACTGGATGGTAGACTTTACGTCTTGGAAGTAATAGTCCCTAGCTTTGTAAAACTTTGTCAAACAAATTTTAAATAGCTATAAGGCCATTTCTCTTTGTAATATCTTTCCATCACTTGTCACAAATGGTACAATCTTTTTGCAAACTTTATATCAAGGACCATTAGTGCAATTTTAGCTATTTCCAAGGGCCTTTCTTGTACATTCTTGATATTTTAGGGACCCATATGTAATCATGAGGTTTTACAAGGGTATAAAATGACAAGTCTTCAAAAGATGAGGGACCAATCTTGACAATGTTCAAAACTTCAAGGGTCTTTTTGGAAATTCAACACTCGGGTCCGGTTCATTATGCGGCTTCGTTTCCCGTGTTTGTTTTTGATTGATTCTTGTGATATTTTGTCATTTTCTCGATATACGTACCTAAAATACAAATTGAACAAACACAAGCATATATATGGCACTTTTTTATTATATTTTAACCGTTTTAAGCCCGTTTTGGGTGATGAGACCATGTATCAAATTAGTCTTATCACCTGCACCAGCAATATGTCATCCCTATATTTATTAATAAAGAGAGTAGGATCAATATAACCTTTGGAGAATCCTTTGGAAACCAAGAAGTTTGATAGTTCTTCGTACCACGCCCTTGGAGCTTGTTTAAGTCCATATACAGCCTTCTTGATACGGTAGACTTTGTCAAGATGATGAGGATCAACGAATCCTTCCGGCTGATTCACATACACTTCATCCTTCAAATGACCGTTGAGAAAAGCAGTTTTAATGTCCATCTGATAAACCGTGAAGCCTTTATGTGCAGCATAAGCAAGGAATATCCTAACTGCTTCCAAACGAGCGACTGGAGCGAATGATTCATTGAAATCAATTCCTTCTTGTTGAGGGTATCCCTTAACCACAAGACGAGATTTGTTTTTGATGATTGTTTGTTCTTCATCCAATCTGTTTTTCCAGATCCATTTAAAATCGAGAACCGATGTTCCATATGGTTTGTCAACAAGTTCCCATACTCCAAGTCTTTCAAGTTGATGAAGTTCGTCTTGCATTGATTCAATCCACGCATGATCAGTCATGGTTTGTTTGATGTTTGTAGGTACAATGAAACTCACTGTGAGTGCATACATACATACATCGCCATCGGTTTCAAGTTGTCTGCGTGTTCGAACCGATTGTGAAGGATTTCCAATAACTTGCACCAATGAATGATCACGTGTCCAATGATGAGTGGGTGGATATCGTTGATATAATGTGTGCATGTTTGACGGATCAACGTGTTGAGTAAAAGACTCTCCGACTTCGCGTACCAGTGTACCGAATGGGTTGATAAATGTGTCTTCGTCAGACTGTGCATCGACTGCTTGATTGTTGTCTCCTCCTGCATCATTGACGGTTGGTGATGTTGGTTGTATGATGGTTTCTTGAGTAGATGTAGTTGTGTCTTGTTGAATTCGTTCGGGTGCATCAGTAGTATTGACAACAGAAGGCTTTGACACAACTTGAAACACATAGTAATATTCATAAAACATCAGATCATATAAATCAACTAACTCATTCATTTTCTTCGTATCTGTCGAGTCTGATGTAGGAATATTTTGTTGAAATTCTTGCACGGGACGTACACTGTTTTGTGCAGGTGTCATTACTGGACATTGAGGTGCGGGACTTGAGCTGTTGTGATCAAGTACCATTTGTGGCAATTCGTCAAAGCTCACATGAATTTTTTCGACGATAATCCTTTTTCTCTTGTTATAGACCCGATATCCTTTCGACAATGTAGCATACCCCACAAAAATACATGCATCACTTTTTTCTTTCAACTTTTCGAGATTCTCACCGTCTTTAAGAATGTAGCATAAAGATCCAAATACGTGAAAGAATTTAAGAGTAGGTTTCCTGCCATTGATGATGTGGCAAGGTGTCTTTTCATGCCTAGGAATTACGAGATATAACAGGCAGTTGCAATTGCTTCAGCCTAGAAGAATAGAGGTAATTTCGACAACACCATTTTGTTCAAGAGTTCGAGCAATTGAAGTTTGATGTTCGATGCCTTCTTCTTGAAAGTAGGCTTGTAGAGTCTTGTTCAAAAATTCAGTACCCCTATCCGTTCTTACCATTAAGACTTGAGCTTGAAGATTGCATTGTATCATCTTGAGAAAGTTTTTGTGAACCTCTGGTGTTTCAGCTTTAGACCTTAAGAAGTAAGTCCATGTGTATCTGGAGTAATCATCGACAATCACGAGAATATACTTTTTCCCGTTAATACTCTCTACACGCCTGGGACCACATAAATCCATGTGTAGAAGTTCCAATCGTCCTTTTGAGCTTGGGGTAGTCTTCGTTTTGAAAGACTTTCATTTTGCTTTCCCAAACTCACAAGAAGAACAAAGATGATCTTTGACGAATTTTAACTTAGAAAGACCGGTCACAATATCATTTTATGAAAGCAAGTTGATGGTTTCAAAGTTGAAATGTGTCAATCATTGATGCCATAACCATGCTTGAGATGATGAAGCTTTAGCCACTAAGCAAATTGGATTTGTTGAAGATGTGTCTTGAAGAGTTACTGTGTAGAGATCAGAACAACGAGATCCTGTAAGAAGGTCATTCCCATCGTAGTCTCTAACATAGCAAGTAGTTTTCAGAAAATCCACTTCCAAATCCACATCACAAAATTGACCAACCAAGAATAAATTGTGATTCAGTCCCTCGACGTAATAAACCCACTTGATAGTCATATTCCCTTGAACCAAATCTCCATATCCGATTATTGGTGTAAACTGATCATTTACAAAACGTATCATATCTAGAAACTTCTCCATGGAGTTACTGAGAAGCTTAAGATTGCCCGTCATGTGCTTTGTGCACCCGGAGTCCATTATGAATAGAATGATTTTGACGAGCTACATAAGAATTAGAAGACAATGTAGAGTTTGACAAATGGGAGCCCTTAATAGAAGTGGGTTCCAAAATATTAGTAGGCGTAGATGTAAATCCTAAAGGCAAGCTAGCATTCATAGACCCAATTACAATAGTGGTAGTCTTAGGTACCCATTTGTATCCGGGTGGTGTAAATTTTGAGTATCCCCGTTTACATGTCCTACTCATGTTCTTATAAAGCTTCTTTAACATGTTTTGTTTATGCAGAGTAGTGGATTCTAACGCACTTAGTTTCTTAAGTGGTTGAGAAGTGGATTGGTTCAAAGTCCTTGTGGGTTTTCTAGTACTAGTGGGCACAAGAATAGGCTTCCTAGTTCTAGAATTCACGCCATTATGATTAAAAGCACAAGCATTATGATTGAAAGTACTAACACATTTTCCACATTTAACACAAGAAAATTCAACATTCGATGTCTTAGCATTCAAACCGTCATTACATGTAGTTACGGATGTTTTATTCTTAGAAAACTTAATATTCCTTCGTTGGTCTTCTACTTCCAACTTCTTTCCTTGACTATTGTGAGGCATGACCTTATCTTGCATTCTAGTTCTCTTAAGTTATGGTCCGCTAACGCTAGTAGTGGGAATTACTCCTATAGAAGAAGACACACGTTGATTAGTTTTCCTAATATACTGAGGTAACCACGATGTTCAAGTTTGAGTGGGCCTAGTGTTCATCTTATACATTCCTGTTGCTATCACATTTGTGCTCTTATCATTTCCTATCTTAGAAAAATTCTGTGGCGGTTTTCCTAAAATAGGTGATTTAGGACATTTAACCGCATTCGGTTGTGTGGAAACCTTAGTTTCCTCAATCTTTAGGCTGCTAGGAACGATTCCCATTCACTTGATTGAATCAAGGCGGAATAGAATGAAAACCGTTAACAAGATGTTTAGGCACAAGAACACATGAATTACTCAAATAGATTGCTTATTATATTAATAATAAACAATCACTAGGTGTGTATGCATTTAATCCCACACATAGTCGACAAACGCTTTAGGTTTACATTGTATATGATTGTTATGAATTAAACCTATGGCCATTGTTCCTTTTATAGAGTAAGGATTAAGGTTTACAAGAGATAAGAATGAATAAACATGTATATCTTCTATTTAGATAACTATATATTGAATATATCATAAATAATATACTAAATATATTCCCTAATTAGAAGATTTATCAGCCCGTAGACGTCCATCAGCGCTTGATCATTGTCAGCGTCTAGAATACAAGTGTCAGCGCCTAGCTTTCACATGTCAGCGTGTCTTAAACAAACGTCTTGATATTTCATCATTCTGAGTTTCTGCCACATCAACTTTTTGACCCAAAGATCTTCCCCTAGTTGATGTCGGTAAAACTCTTTGTGTATCTCTTGTAAATGGTACATCATCTTCAAATTGCTTCCCCTAAAGTGTAGCATGTATATCTTCCCCTTTTTGTCACATCAAATAGGGAAGGAAACAATATATGCAATCGAAGATTTTCCAAATGTACACTATGTGTAATGATCTTGAAGAAAAATAACTATAATAATCTTGATGTAGAAGTAGAATAACCCAAATATGTTTTCCATGTCTTGTACTATTCACGTGATAAAGAAATTATACCTCATGGTACAAAGTAAAAGTATACCTCGATCCCTTTGTCAAAATCCTCATCCTTTGTGAGACACTGAGCACGATAATGTAACTCTTTCAAGTGATAGCAATGGGATTGCTAGATATGACAAGTCTTCGTCACCAACCATGTAAAGCACGAACAAGTTACCTTCAAACCAATGGGGTGATATCCACACGATTTAAAGATATGATAAAACACAAACTCGCGAAAATCTACTTCAAGCATCAAATTTACCATAAAAATTCTTCCCCTTAAGCCAACAACTCTTCATGACGAATCTTTATGCTCTAATACCAACTGTAGAAACCTTAGTTTCCTCGATCTTTAAGGCTTCTAGGAACGATTCCCATTCACTTGATTGAATCCAGGCGGAATAGTATGAAAACCGTTAACAAGATGTTTAAGCACAAGAACACATGAATTACTCAAATGGATTGCTCATTATATTAATAATAAACAATCACTAGGTGTGTATACATTTAATCCCACACCTAGTCGACACACGCTTTAGGCTTACATTATATATTATTGTTATGAATTAAACCTATGACCCTTGTTCCTTTTATAGAGTAAGGATTAGGGTTTACAAGAGAGAAGAATGAATAAACGTGTATATCTTTTATTTAGATAACTATATACTGAATATATCATAAATAATATAATCAATATATTCCCTAATAAGAAGATTCTATCAGTCCGTAGACGTCCATCAGCGCTTGATCATTGTTAGCGTCTAGAATACATGTGTCAGCGTCTAGCTTTCACATGTCAGCGTGTCTTAAACAAACGTCTTGATATTTCTTCATTTTGAGTTTCTAGCACATCAACTTTTTGACCCAACAGGTTGACGAACGGCGGATGATTTACCCAAAGCAGACTTTCCTTTCATTTTCTCATTGAGTTTTTGTAACTCACTGATGGCGATGTCCCTTTCTTGTATCTGAGCTTTCAAATCATTTATTTCGAAACCTTTTTCATTCAATTGACGAACCAAAGAAGCTACCAGTTCTTTACACTTTTTATGATTATGAGATTTATCACCTTTTTGTAAAGATAGTTCAAGAGAAATGGAGTGTTTCTCAAGTTGTGAAAAACTTTTCGAAAGTTTGTTATATGATTGAATTTGTTTCAAAAGCACAACTTCAAGATTTTGACATTTAGCGTCCGTTTCTGACACTAGACATGCTACATCACAATATTGATCAAGATCGATATACACACCAAGTATAGCATTCATATGGTCAGCATAAAAGTATTCCTTAGAAAGTCGATCAATTTCGTTCAAAAGTTGGTGTTCTTGTGTCTTTAGTTTAGTTTGGAGAAAATCAAGTTCATCTTCAAGAGATTTAACATATCTTAAATCAGTTAGCATTTCCTCAGTGAGAGTGTTATAAAACATTTCCACATTATTTGAAAGGTCACCGATGGTTGGAACAATACATTGTTGAATGACGACTTCTACTTGTGGGTTAGGTTTAATATTCCAAACGGTATCTCTATAAAAAATTTCATAATCGACGACACCTTTGTACAAATTTACAACCCCTTGTTTTATAAACTCAAATTGCTGAACACTTTTACTTATTTTATCCCATTTATGTTTGTCATCCGAAATTTTTTTCTAACAAAATTGATTGCTTTTTGAACCCCCTTTTTAAAGAAACTTACTTTTTCGTTTCATGACATGGTGGTGGAACATCTGTAAACATCTTTTGTTCTTTTGAAAGTCCTTTTTGAGGAACAAACTTAATATGATTATTAGAATCAGAAAGGTTGATCAAATCACTTATGGTCGATCGACTTTCTTCGTGGTGACGAATGATTTCGTCGCAGTCAGGGGAAAGCATAAGGGCAAGATTTTCATTATAACAACCGATATCATAAAGAGCAGGCTTGATACTTTTAATATTTTTGAGATAGTCAGGCTTAACAAAAATTGTGTTCATATTTCTATTGAGAATGTTCATAGTTTGAATAGATTGACCCGTTTTACAAAACAATGTTGTTTAACGTGTCGACTCTCTTTTCCAAAGAAAGAATTTTTTCAGTGTCCTTTTCTTTACGTGTTTTATAAAGCTCAGTTTGTTCTTTGTTAACCGACTCTAATTCAGAAATTTGGAGTTTATGCAACGGCAGTTGTTCTTCAAGTTCCGATATCTTTTGTTTTGACATATGAATTTCATGTGTTACTTAAGAACAATATTGTTCGTTGAGCACCTTACGTTCATATACCAAACCATTAGCTATTGCAACTCGTCGATCAACTTCTTTTACATAATCACACTCTTTAAGCCTGTCTATCTCCTCAGCTAAGGATGTGTTTGCTTGCTTTAAACATTTATTAGCCTCTTTGATTTCATCAATTTCATGTTTCAAAGTTTCAATAATATATGCAAGCAAATCACGGTCCTCAACGAATTCGGTATCTTGAGCAGCATTACCTTCATTATTACACATGTGCTGTGAATCCGTAGAGATATTGCTATCCTCCGTGTCCAATACATATGTGTCATTTATGCTTTCGGGTTGCTCAGGATGCCGTCATTCATTAGCAAACACATTATAGTTATCGTATGATGGTACATTTTCATATGACTCAGAATCAAAGATAGGTCCAGAATTGTCAACAGTCTCTGGAATTACTTCTTGAATCTTTTCCATGTACACATAATGTGCCTCTAACTCTTAATCATCGGCTTCATCATCAGTGTCGTCACGCCAATCAACTTCATCTACTGTGAGTGGAATCCATTCTTCTTCTTTCTTACACATCAACATCTTTTCCTTGTGATATGCAGAATCCTTAACCCGTTTTGGCTTATTTCATTCTCTAGCCATGTGCCTAAATCCCTTGCAATGAAAGCATTAAATCCCAGTCTTCTGCATAACCGGAGTACCTACATTATCTCTAGCCCCAACTAGATTAGGCAACCTCTGATTATCATACCTTGCATCACGATCATACCTTGAGTATTGTCGACTTCCTTATATCGAGCATTGGAGGATGATCTGAGGTTGTTGTTGGTAGGTTTGTAGATCTTCTTATATGTTGCGGTGAGTAAAGACATGAGTTCTTCAATCTTCTTGTCCCTTGAAGTTTGTTCATCGTTAATGTCTCCATCTGACTTAGTGTCATACTTTGTAGGTGGAGTGGGGGCAATTGATTTTGCTTTGTTTCTAGATGTAGCTAGAGGTTTAGTGGATGAGCTTGATGACCTTGAGGATCTTGAGGAATGAGAAGGTGCTTTATGACGGTGAAAGGGTTGTGTTGAAGTAGCAGCCACAAAAGCAATAGAGTTAGCAGATCGTTCTGCCTTTTCAGCCCTAAGTTCATTCATTGCATTCTGATGTTGTTTCAAGATATCATAAAGTTTATGATAAGAGATAGTCTTGATATCTTCTTTTTGTTTAACCAAAGTCACAAACCTTTGCCATTCCTGTTTGAGTTAAAGTAAAAACTGAACATTGGCATGATGATTGGAGATGGTGCACTAATTTCTGACAAGCTCATTCATTATTTTGTAGAATCTCGAGTAATATGAGTCAACGGATTCACCATCTTTGGATGTGAATTTTCCGAACCACAAAGTAGATTAGTCTCGAGATCTTGAAAATTGATCGACTCACCTTGCTTCAATCGATGAATTGCATTCCACTTTTCCATAGCATTAGGACATGCATCAACAGTGGAATATATATCGTTATCAATCCCAGTAAGTATGTAGTTCACAACATCAGCTTCAGCTTGGAGGAGTTTCTTTTTCTCAGCAGGACATGTGTCGAAATTCTCCATAGTTCATGTAGTTGATGAAGTACCATCCTCTACTTGTGTGGTAATGGGTCTGAATTCAAAAACGGGAGGTGCATTCTCAAGACAATGACGAAGAGCGGTTCGGTTCTCCTTAGTGTCAAGAAATCTAAGAAAACGAGATCTCCACTGAACGTAGCAACCGGCTGTCAGCACAGGTGGATTACCGTTGCCAACTTGTTCCAAACGAACTTGATTAGCATTCGCAATGTTGTTGTTGTTTGACATGGTAAATGCTTGTGAAAGGATTATAGATCTTAGTAGATATCTTGTGATGAGGTGTGGTTTACAATTCAGAAAAAATTGATGAAATCCTTAACAATGTTATCACGAGAAGCCAAAAAGTTCCAAGACAATTTTTCACAAGTTGATTTTTGGAAAATGTCAAATGATTGGACAAGATTGGACAAGATTTCGCAATATTTGAATTGGATATATTTCGCAATAACTAAAAAGCTTCCAATCTTCGCAATACTCCCAATCTTCACAATACTCAAAAAGCTTCCAATCTTCGCAATAACCAGAAAGTGTAAACTTCGCAATACTCAAAATTTTCTGTATCTTCGTGATACAAGCATTTGCTATGGGTTCTAATTTTACTCTCGATATCCTCTCGAATGGATCTCGGTCTTTAGTGGAATGATTGTTCTTGGTTACTAAATAAAAGGGTTTGGTTTTCTAATCTAATAAAAGGTGGAAATGAAAATTTAAATCAAAGATAATTAATTTAATGATGAGTAATAAAACTTGAATTTAAACTTGAATTTAAATTAGAATTAAGCTTAAAAGAAAATTAGAATTAAATCAAGGAAACAGTAAAGAAATAGTAAAGAAACAGTAAAACTTTAAAATACCCAAAAGATAACTGATTCGGAAGTTACTGTTCATTCGGAAGTTAAGCTTCATCCGGAACTTTGTGCTTGGTTCGGAACTTTTGGATTCATCCGGAACTTATCCTTCATTCGGAAGTTTTGACAAAGGGATTGATTCGGAACTTAAACACTCATCCGGAACTTACTGATTCGGAACACTCATCCGGAACTTACTGATTCGGAAGTTTTGGACTTCCGAATGAAGCCCCTTGATTCGGAACTTACTGGTTCGGAAGTCTTTGGTTCGGAAGTCTGAAAATTGGTTCGGAACTTTAGCTTCGTTCGGAAGTTTTGGCTTGATCCGGAACTTTTACCTTCGTTCGGAACTTTTTAATACTAAACTCATTCGAAACTTTTAACTGACTCGGATCTTTTGAAAACACAACTTATTCGGAAGTTACTATTCATTGATTCGGAACTTCTGGGAAACCCAGTTACAGAAACTAAACCGAAGAACAAGGAAAAACGGTTTTGATCCAAAAATCACCAAGTTTTTCACCAAAAACTAAAATAAATCAATCACAAAGCATCTACTAACCATAAACTACTAATCCCATCAATAAAAACACAAATACCAACAACTTTTGAAGATCAAATCAAGAAAAATAAAAACTTAAGAACTTGAAGATAAAGATGAAGATGAACAAGATTAAATGGAAAGATTAAACAAGACTTTGTATTGAATGATTAATGTTTTAACAAGATCAAACAAGAATTAAAATAACAAGATTTGGAAAACAAAGATTAAAATCACCAATCACCCTAGTGGTGATGGTGATGAAACGGAACAGAGAGAAAGAGTGGGGAAGAAGAAAAAACTAAAAAACTAGTCTAAATGTGTGAGGGGAGGGCTATTTATAGCCTTGTCTTTTGGTTGGTGAGTGGGCTTTCTCCCGTTCTTCTTGTCTTTTCGTCTTTTCAGAAAAGTTTCCGTTTTTGATTCTGATTCGGGATTTGTCGTCGATTAAATTCAACTCGTCTTTTAATTTCTTCGTTTAATAGACTTGAGTTTCTTCGACTTATATAAATCTTCCATCTTTGGTCCTTTTCTTCGATAAATCTTCGAATAGGCCCAGTGACTTCAAATCTTTTGCATCTCTTGGACAATAGACTTTATCTTGAGTCTTTTTCTTTAGTAAAACCCGTGCAATCCCATGTTTTCTTCAGTATTCATCCGGTTGGCTCTGAAAACACAATAAACACAAAAACCACGCATAATTCCAAACAAATGATATTAAATACGTGTTTTGGTCTCGTTTTAGCCCGAATTAAGTGGTAAAAGGATGGGTGTTTACACACATATCAAATCCCCTACACTTAACCATTGCCATGCCCTCATGCAATGCTTAGTGATAAAGCAAGTTTACACTTTTCTCATAATTAATCAACCTTGGCCTTATTTAAAATACTACTAAATAAAAATTAAAGTACTAAAGGGAATTAAGACTTTGAAGGAAACAAAAGGATAGAAAACCATTTTCACTTGAAAATAGCTATATGGAAATAACTTGCAAAGAAATCGATGACTTACATTAGGGCTTTGGCGCTGCGAAGATTTATCACCCTCAAGTTTCACGTTCCCCAAACTAAGCTTAAAAACGAGATCATTGTTATTATAAGTTAGCAATTCAAACACTTACACACATGGCTTAATTAAATGCTTAAACTCCCTTATTCCTAGGTGTATCTCTTATATTTTATTTTTGTCTTAGAATGATCATGAAGATGCATTTTTGGACTTATTTCGATAGTTTATTAGGGCTGAAAGCAAAGTAGGACGATTTGATCAATAGTTAGCTAAAGGACAAAATCTCTTAAAACTGCTTCTCGGGATATCAAAAAGTTCATATCTTGGCATAACTTGGTTCACGATTTGAGACCTTTCTCGGGCCGATATTTGGCATGTACTTCATACTTCATATCTTCGAGAGACGTTCTTGAGATAATGGTCTTCTCATCATAATAGAGTTTCTTCACTTGGAGACTTTTGAGGGGTTCTCCAACTTTGTTGACCACGACTTCATGATTATTTCTTCAATCTCTAATTGGGATTTTGAGATACAACGATCCGCCTCCTTTTCGGACTTGGATCTATTTATCCTCATACCTTGTTAGGGTCTTTTCGGATAGACTTCTCCATGTTATTTATGGGAGTTGATTGCTTTTCGTCGTGAGTCTTGATCCTTCATATTGACTTTAGGAATAATGCTTTTCACATCACTTTGGATCTTCAGCAATAAAATTGAATCCTCATGCCTTGTTAGGGCCTTTTCGGACTCGCCAATCTTCGCGCCCCGCTTTATAAGTTATGCCTTGACTATGAACTCTTATCATTACCGAGCAACTTTTAATCGATCTTGGGCTAGAAGCTAAGTAACTTTTCAAATCGTACGACCTTACTTATTGCAGATAAATTATTAGCAAGTGATGGGAGAAAAGGCAAATAATTACACCAAGTGAGCTTGCGCAAGAATACCGACTTATAATTGACTCTATCATTTCTCGTCCTCCACAATTTAAAATCTCAAGTAATGAGACTCGTGGATACTTAGCCTAATAAACCAATTAAGGTCTACATGGTTAAGGATACTAGCTAGAATAAACTTGGATAAGTCTATTCGGGTTGAGTCAAAATAAACGCAACGGGCCTAATATGTCAAAGACTTCTAAACTAGCTACCCACTTTATTAATATTTTTGACTTTATTTGCGAGATATATACATATGAAAGCAACGATAAAAATTTAAAAATTACAACTAATTGGCCAAAGTTAATAAAAAATTTGAAAAATGTTGAAAAATAGGATTTTCCGGTTAATTGAAGGCATTTTCATGGAAAAGTCCACTTAAAACTTCGATAGAAGTCCCCCCTACACTTAAGATAAACATTGTCCTCAATGTTTAAGCATGTGGGAAAAGTCTCCCCTACACTTATGACATTGTGCACGTTGGTTAACTCAAGTTAAGAAAGAGACGACTAAAGTGATCAATTTCAAATGTGAGTATGAAGAAAATTGAATCACGATAGTTGAGAGATAGAACCGGATTTCGAATAACACGGGAGCAAGGTTCTTCAAAAATTCCAAGAGTGCACTTATCCCTGTAATCACATCACCACACAAAGGCAAACACATATAGAAGTCCCCCCTACACTTAGGGGATTAAAACATAAAAGGATAGATACTCGGGCTGCCTCCCGAGGAGCACTTGTTTTTGATAACCGAGTCACGAGCCTGACTCGACCCAAAATTAGTTCATGGGGAACGTGGTGAGGGATGGAATCACCTCCTGAGAGGTGTCCTCACCAAAGTACAACTTCACTCGTTGGCCATTCACCTTAAAATTTGGTCCATCAGGTTGAGCGAGCTCGAGAGTACCATATGGAAAAATTTGGGCAATGGTGAATGGGCCGGACCAACGAGATTTGAGCTTTCCCGAGAAGATTTTCAACCGAGAGTTAAAAAGTAAGACTTTGTCTCCAACATGGAACTCTCGGTTTTTGATCTTGGAGTCGTGAATGAGCTTAGTTCTTTCCTTATAGATCAAAGAATTTTCATAAGCCTCATTACGGAGTTCATTGAGCTCATTGAGTTGGATCTTGCGTAGGTCACCGGCTTTGTTTATATCAAAATTAGCCCACTTCAAGGCCCAATAAGCCTTGTGCTCCAACTCAATGGGGAGGTGGCACGCTTTCCCGTACACAAGACGATAAGGCGTACAGCCGATCGGGGTCTTGTAAGCAGTACGGAAAGCCCACAAAGCATCATCAAGTTTATCAGCCCATGTGGCCCGATGCTCTCCCACAGTCCTTTCAAGAATTCGCTTCAGCCCTCGGTTGGATATTTCAGCCTGGTCATTAGTTTGTGGGTGGTAGGCTGTGGAAAGACGATGGTTTACACCGTACTTAGCCATGACTCGAGCAAATTGGTCATTGCAGAAATGAGTCCCACGATCACTAATAATGGCGCGAGGAACACCGAATCTAGCGAATAGAGCTTTCAAAAAATTACAAACCACCCTTGCGTCATTAGTGGGTAAAGCTTTGGCTTCAACCCATTTGGAGACGTAGTCAACGGCTACAAGGATGTATTTGTTTCCTTTAGAAGAAGGGAATGGCCCCATAAAGTCGATACCCCAAACATCAAAGATTTCACACTCTTGAATGAAATTCTGAGGCATCTCGTCTTTATGTGTGATTTTGCCTTGCTTTTTGCAAACATCACATCGTTTGACCATATCGTGAGCGTCACGGTATATGGAGGGCCAATAAAATCCCGAATCAAACACTTTTTTAGCGGTGTAGTTGGGACCAAAGTGACCACCAGTGGGTCCTTTGTGGCAAGCATTAAGGATTTCAGACGCTGCCGGTCCATCAACACATCGACGAATAATCAGGTCATCACATTGTTTGAATAGGTAAGGGTCGTCCCAAAAGTAAGTCTTGATGTCGGTGAAGAACTTCTTCTTTTGTTGGGACGTCAATCCTTCCTTGAGAATTCCACCCGCCAAGTAGTTTGCAAAGTCCGCAAACCACGGGGTTTCATTCGGCTTCGAGTTTATAGACATTAAGGTCTCCAAGGGAAAAGAATCATTGATTTCTTTGGTCGGATGATCCCCTTGGTAAGGATCCTCAAGTCTGCTAAGATGGTCCGCGGCTAGGTTTTCTGCTCCTTTTTTATCGCGGATTTCGATTTTAAATTCCTGGAGCAGCAAAACCCAGCGAAGAAGTCTTGGTTTGGAATCTTGCTATGTTAACAAGTACTTCAACGCGGAATGATCGGTATACACAATGGTGGTAGAAAGGACAAGATAGGGGCGGAATTTTTCAAAAGCATAGACAACAGCTAAAAGCTCTTTTTCGGTTGTCGTATAATGCAATTGTGCCCCTGTCATTGTCTTGCTAGCGTAATGGATCGGTTGGAAGTGTTTGTTCACTCGTTGTCCAAGAACCGCTCCAATAGCAAAATCACTAGCATCGCACATCAACTCAAAGGGTAGCTCCCAATTAGGGGTAACCAAGACGGGTGCCTTAGTTAGCTTATCCTTAAGCGAGTTGAAGGCTTCAAGGCACTCTTTGGAAAAGATAAAAGGAGTATCTTTTTCCAAGAGGTGGGTCATCGGGCGAGCGATTTGAGAAATATCTTTGATAAATCGACGGTAGAAGCCCGCATGACCCAAGAAACTTCTCACACCCTTCACGGTTGAAGGTGGAGGCAACTTTGCGATAACATCGACTTTAGCACGGTCTACTTCAAGACCGGCTTTCGAGATCTTATGTCCAAGCACGACGCCTTCTTTTACCATAAAATGGCATTTTTCCCAATTCAGAACTAGGCGAGTGTCTTCGCACCGCTTGAGCATACGTTCCAAATTGGCAAGGCAAGAAGAGAAAGAATCCCCGAAGACCGAGAAATCATCCATGAATACTTCCATGGTTTGTTCAACCATGTCATGGAAGATAGCTAACATGCACCTTTGGAAAGTCCCGGGCGCATTACATAAGCCAAAAGGCATTCTTTTGTAAGCAAAAGTGCCATAGGGACAAGTGAATGTAGTCTTCTCTTGATCTTGGGGATCGATGGGTATTTGAAAATAACCCGAGAAACCATCAAGAAAGCAGTAATATTCATTACCGGCTAATCGTTCAAGCATTTGGTCCATAAAAGGTAGAGGGAAATGATCCTTTCTCGTGGCATCATTGAGTTTGCGGTAGTCTATACAAACTCTCCACCCAGTAACGAGACGAGTTGGAATCAACTCGTTGTGTTCATTGGGAACAACGGTTATTCCGCCCTTCTTGGGCACACAATGGATTGGACTAACCCATGGTGAATCCGAAATAGGGTAAATCATACCCGCATCAAGAAGTTTGAGAACCTCTGTTTTGATGACTTCATGTATTTTTGGATTCACCCTTCGTTGGCTTTGAATTGTGGGCTTAAAGTCGTCCTCCATGAGAATTTTGTGTGTGCAGAAGTGAGGATCAATTCCACGAATATCGGAAATCTTCCAAGCGATAGCCTTCTTATGATCTTTCAACACAGCGACAAGTCGGGCTTTCTCTTCATCCTTCAAATCCTTAGCAATGATGACTGGCGACTTCTTCTCTTCTTCGAGGAATACATACTCAAGATGGGGTGGCAACTCCTTAAGTTCCAAATCCAGAGGATTGTCGACGGGAGGCGTATTCGAAGTCGGAGTCTCGATAGCAATAACAGTGGGAGATGGAGGGGAAGGATTGTCTTCTCTGAGGAGGTTTGCAATGAAACTGAGATCGCCATCCCAATTGGCAGTAGAATCGTCATTGTCTTGCTTCACATCTTCCAAGGTGGCTTCCAAATCTTTCCAAAGGAAATCACTTTCTCCAAATAGAGATAGTGATGAGTCGATAGAGGAAACGGTCTCAACATTGGGAAGAGAGGTAGGAATGTTTTTGCAAGCATCCTTGAAGTGTTCTTCACAAGCCTCATCAAGAACGTCAATACAATTAACACTCTCGTAAGAATAAGGCTGTTTAGAAAGCTTTCCCATGTTGAAGACTACTTTATCGTCACCCACTCTCATGATAAGCTCACCGGCTTCAACATCAATGAGAGTGAGACCGGTCCTCAAGAATGGACGACCAACAATGAGTGGCACACGGGGGTCCATCTCGTAGTCGACGACAACAAAATCGGCAGGGAAGGTGAATTTGTCGACTCCTACAATGACGTCTTCGGCTATCCCCACTGGATAAGCAACCGTACGGTTAGCTAATTCCAAAGTCATTTTGGTGGGGACTAGCTCTGGGAGAGATAATTGCTTCCAAACACTTAGAGGCATGAGATTAATACTGGCACCTAGATCGGCTAGGGCCATGCAATTCTCTACTCCCGGGAAATTGCAAGGAATAAGAAAACGACCCGGATCACCAAGCTTGGTTGGCAATTTCCTTAAGAGTACTGCAGAGCAATTCTCATTAAGTTGGGTGTTGGCAATATCGAGGAGCTTTTCCTTGTCGCTCAGAAGATCTTTAAACATTTTTGCATACTTGGGCATGTGAGCGAGAGCCTCAGCGAAGGAGATATTGAAATTCAGTTTTTTGAACATTTTTAGGAAGTTCAAAACTTGAATATCATCCTTGCTCGTTTGCTTCTCTTTCCTCAACCTAGATGGATAAGGTATATTGGAAGAAGAGGAAGGCTTTAGGGGAATAGGATCACTCACAAGCACGGGTGGAGGAGGGGTAGAAAGAAGAGGTGGAGAAATTGGGGAAGGAGAAGGAGGAGGAATAGGAGCAGGCGACTCGTTCTCCTTAGTCACAACCACCGGTGGAGGTATAGGAAGCTCGGGTTCCTTGGTACCTTTACCACTTCGAGTAGTGATTGCTTTCATCTCCCCTCTTGGGTTCGCAACGGTGTTACTCGGAAGAGTACCCGAAGAAGAGGGTTGACTACCTTGGAAGAAACTAGCCATCATGTTCCTCAGGTCATTAGTTTGGCTATCCAACGTATTTCTCATATCGGCTCTCAAGTCATTTCCTTGCTTGACCAAGTCTGCTTTCAAATTGCGCACTTCCTCTTGGAGATTTTCCACAATCACATCATTGGTCCTCATGTAGGTGGCAACCTCTTGGTGTAATGCAGTGGTGGCTTGGTTGGGAGGAGCATTGTATGCAGGTGGTTGGTAAGCAGGTTGTTGGTAGACTTGATTGTTACGTTGAGGTGGTTGTTGTTGCTTGTGAGGTGGGATGTATGGTTGTCGAGGTTGTTGTTGTTGTTGAGGAGGGCGGTTAAGGTTTTGTTGTTGGTTTGGGTTGGTTGGAGGAAAACCAGGTGGTGAAAGGTAGTTGTTGGATCGATAGCTAAGCAAGTTACGGTCACCTTGAGGTCTGGCTTGATAAGCAGGTTGAGGATAGGTGCCATATGCCGCATTCACATTCTCAGCAGAGTAATCTTGGGTGGCGGTACAAGTTGTGTAAGAGTGAGGACCACCGCATATCTCACAAGGTTGGCTGACAGCGTTCACTTGTGCATTTTTGGCGTTGTTGCTGTTGTTGTTGTTGACGGTGTGGGTGACAAGCGATTCAAGAAGCGTGGTGATTTTGTCTAGTCGCTTGTCGCTGTCATTAGTGCTAGCACTAGCAACATTGGCCCTAACACTCTTGGTTTGCACACGAGATTTGTTCTCAATGATATCCCAATCAGCATTGGATGTCTTTGCCAATAGATTACCCCCGAGGCACTGTTCAGTTAATCTTGGTCACTCATGCTTAAACCATTGTAAAAAGTATTGATTTGATGTACTTTGGTAAAACCATGTTGTGGGCATTTTCTTAAAAGATCTTTAAAACGATCCCAAGATTCACTGAATGACTCATTGTACTTTTGTTCAAAATTTATGATCTCATTCCGCAAAGCGGTAGTACGAGAGGGTGGAAAAAAGTAGTTGATAAACTTTGTTTCCAAATCCGTCCACGAGAGAATACTCTGTGGCGGTTCCTTAGCAAGCCAATGCCGGGCTTGTCCCTCTAAAGAAAAGGGAAAAAGTTGTAACCTTATAACCTCTTGTGGAACGCCATTGAACTTGACCGTGTTGGTGAGTTGTAGAAATCTCTTGATATGGTCATGTGGGTCATTAATGGTTCGTCCCAAGAATGGTTGAGCGGAGAACATCTGGATAAAGCCTGATTTTAGCTCGAAATTGTTGGCGGCAATTGGTGGTATAACAATTGGATCCGTGTTGCCATCGACATGAGCTTGCAGCAATTCAATCATTGGGCGATTATCCGGAAGGTGCTCATTGTTATTGTTATTGTTCATGTTGTTGTTGTTATTATTGTTTGGAGGTGGTACACCGGCCATGTCTAAGTGATCGAGAGGCTCGGGCTCTTGATATGACGTGGATCGGGTGCGCATACACCTGCAAAAGAACGAACAAAGAGAAACAAAGCAAAAATATTTTTGGTTTTTATGTTTTTTAATAATAATTTTTTTTGTATTTTTGAAAATTTTATATTTTTTAGGATTTTTTGAAAATTTTTATGAAAAAGTAACGTTCACGGGGAACGGATCCCAAAATCCAAGTTCTCACAAAAAACTTTTGATCTTAACGAGAAGAGCCGGCAGCGGCGCCATTTGATACAAGCATTTGCTATGGGTTCTAATTTTACTCTCGATATCCTCTCGAATTGATCTCGGTCTTTAGTGGAATGATTGTTCTTGGTTACTAAATAAAAGGGTTTGGTTTTCTAATCTAATAAAAGGTGGAAATGAAAATTTAAATCAAAGATAATTAATTTAATGATGAGTAATAAAACTTGAATTTAAACTTGAATTTAAATTAGAATTAAGCTTAAAAGAAAATTAGAATTAAATCAAGGAAACAATAAAGAAATAGTAAAGAAACAGTAAAACTTTAAAATACCCAAAAGATAACTTATTCGGAAGTTACTGTTCATTCGGAAGTTAAGCTTCATCCGGAACTTTGTGCTTGGTTCGGAACTTTTGGATTCATCCGGAACTTATCCTTCATTCGGAAGTTTTGACAAAGGGATTGATTCGGAACTTAAACACTCATCCGGAACTTACTGATTCGGAACACTCATCCGGAACTTACTGATTCGGAAGTTTTGGACTTCCGAATGAAGCCCCTTGATTCGGAACTTACTGGTTCGGAAGTCTTTGGTTCGGAAGTCTGAAAATTGGTTCGGAACTTTAGCTTCGTTCGGAAGTTTTGGCTTGATCCGGAACTTTTACCTTCGTTCGGAACTTTTAAATACTAAACTCATTCGGAACTTTTAACTGACTCGGAACTTTTGAAAACACAACTTATTCGGAAGTTACTATTCATTGATTCGGAACTTCTGGGAAACCCAGTTACAGAAACTAAACCGAAGAACAAGGAAAAACGGTTTTGATCCAAAAATCACCAAGTTTTTCACCAAAAACTAAAATAAATCAATCACAGAGCATCTACTAACCATAAACTACTAATCCCATCAATAAAAACACAAATCCCAACAACTTTTGAAGATCAAATCAAGAAAAATAAAAACTTAAGAACTTGAAGATAAAGATGAAGATGAACAAGATTAAATGGAAAGATTAAACAAGACTTTGTATTGAATGATTAATGTTTTAACAAGATCAAACAAGAATTAAAATAACAAGATTTGGAAAACAAGGATTAAAATCACCAATCACCCTAGTGGTGATGGTGATGAAACGGAACAGAGAGAAAGAGTGGGGAAGAAGAAAAAACTAAAAAACTAGTCTAAATGTGTGAGGGGAGGGCTATTTATAGCCTTGTCTTTTGGTTGGTGAGTGAGCTTTCTCCCGTTCTTCTTGTCTTTTCGTCTTTTCAGAAAAGTTTCCGTTTTTGATTCTGATTCGGGATTTGTCGTCGATTAAATTCAACTCGTCTTTTAATTTCTTCGTTTAATAGACTTGACTTTCTTCGACTTATATAAATCTTCCATCTTTGGTCCTTTTCTTCGATAAATCTTCGAATAGGCCCAGTGACTTCAAATCTTTTGCATCTCTTGGACAATAGACTTTATCTTGAGTCTTTTTCTTCAGTAAAACCCGTGCAATCCCATGTTTTCTTCAGTATTCATCCGGTTGGCTCTGAAAACACAATAAACACAAAAACCACGCATAATTCCAAACAAATGATATTAAATACGTGTTTTGGTCTCGTTTTAGCCCGAATTAAGTGGTAAAAGGATGGGTGTTTACACACCTATCACTTTGCAATACTCAAAACGTGCTAACTTCGCAATACTCAAAATTATAATCTTCGTAATGTCCAAATCTTTCAATCTTCATAATACCTAAAACAGTAACCTTCACAATATCACAAGAAATGTTACTTCGCAATAATCAAAAGATTGAAGTCTTCGCAATAACAAGTCTTGTATCTTCGCAATATTAGAAAATTCAGACTTCGCAATATGCAAAAGTCAATCTTCGCAATATAGAAACCGTTATGTATTGCGAGAGATGAGATTTCGCAATATTAAAACCCTCAAATATTGCGATGGAATTTAATGCCCAGATTTCGCAATAAAAGTCACTATTTCGAAATTTTTGAAGAAAGATGAGATTTTTTGCTAAGATATTCGTGATCTTGACCAATCCAAAGCACCGAAATCCCTACCATTACTCTGTAGGATAGATGTATATCACTTGGAAAAACAAAAACACGAAAAAGAAATTTGGAACTTGAGTAAAAATCAATCAAAACTCACAAAATCAATGAAAAACAAACCACAAAACTTCGATCACCTATCTACTATAGGCTCTTGATACCAAATGTTAATCCCAATTCAATCCATAACCCATGATTCTAGAGAGAGAAAGAGAAAGAAAGTAGTGAGAGAAAGTAGAGAGATGGTGGAAGGTTTAAACTTTACTAGAGAGAGAAAGTAAAATGAACCAACACCCTCTTCCACACATGGAAGAGGGTTTATATGCCCATGAGCTTGGTGGGCTCATGGGCTTGTTTCTTGGGACGGGCTTGGCCTATCTTGGGCATAAAGCCCCTAACTTAGACAATATTAGCTTAAAGTCCAAGCCCGGTTAACCCGACTAACCTATTACAATACAAGATCGTTAACGACTAAGATGACCTATTACATTCTTGTTCGACTATATAAAATATAGGGCTAACACTTCATTAAATCAATTGATATCAAAAATATCGTTCGGGTTAATATATTTAATAAGGGGAGAAAATGTGATTAAATATGAGAAATAGTTCATCTCAAATGATTTGACTTAACGTGATGGCTCATCCCTACATATGTGTAATGTTTTCGAGTATCGTGGCGTATGTTAAGGGGGAGCAAAATAGATTTGGATATCAAAATGGATTTCATGGTGACATATTGTGACAATCCGTCAATTTATGGTTGATATTTTATTCTCGAATATTATTTAAAAACATTATTTTAATGTTACAATGTGAACTCACGTATTTTTGGGAAGAAATTTGGATTTACATCTTAGAGTAGCATCGACTACGTCTAAACCGGAGGATTCAACGTTACGTGCTTACGTTTACATACACCGTCTTTGGTGACACTCCGACATTTTAGAAAATAAATTTTTCTGTGAATATTATTTTGGAGTTTTAAATTTGTGTTAGTTCATAAACTCACAAATTTACGAGAAGAGATTAGGACTTACGATTTTATTTTAACGTCCTTTACGACTAAACCGGAAACCTTAGGATTACGTATTTACGTTTTCGAACTCCGTTTTTGATGAGACAATTTTTATTGGATTCGTTTTGTGACGTTGATTCATAATTTATAAAAACGTTTTTCGTAAAACGACCCGAGGGCACGCAAATCGAGGAAACTAGAATCGAGGAGTACCCGTAAATAAATGGGATGAGACAAGTGGGACACTTGTCCCACCCCACTCCAAAACCGGCCACAATATAGCCATAAAACAACTTGTTGTCAAGTTATTAACATGTTGCTTACACTTGTCCATTCTTAGCTTCCATTTGAAGCTACTTACATCAAAACCACCAAACCAAAACCACACTTCTCATTCCTACATGCAAACAAGCTACAAAACTTTCTCTCTCACTCTTGACCCCATTTTGGCCGTCCCATATTCATCATCCAACACCACCATTGATCAAAATCAACCACAAAATCCTATGTTATTTCTACCTATGTGGAAGCCCTCTTAAAGCTCTCTTGAATGGTGGTGATTATAACATCCAAGGAGGAGTATACATGGTGTCTTGAGGCTGATTTTCCACAAGGTTTCTATGAAGAATGGTGGTCATGAAGGTGGTCTTGGTGCATCATAAGTTTCTCCATCCAAATCCATGTCAAACTCATAACCTACATCAACTTGGTGGTATAAAGATTGTCCTCCTCATCTTGTTGTTATTTTGATTATGTAAACATGTATTTTATTTCCTATTGTATATGTATATGATGATTATATGATGATAAAAATGTTATGTGGGGATTTGTTGTTGATAAATATGATTAAAAAGGTGAAAAACTATAAGAAACAAGGATAAAATCTTGGTTAAATTTTATGGCTGTATAAAACAGTAAAAAAACAGGTAATGGACTGATAAAATGATGAAGTAGAATCCATTTACAGTAAGCTATGGGTCTTGTACACATGTGAGAGTTGGCCATGCAATGGAATCAAAGTAATGAGTGAGATATGATCAAAACAAGTTTAAGGTATAAATCTGAGGTTACTGTTTTGGACGATTTTTAGAAAATATTTAGAAGATGATTCAACAGTAGCTATAAGAGCGTTAAATGTAGCACATATCATGTAGTTTATGTGATAAAAATTTGAGCTTCTATCTCTATATAGAACTCAAGATATGACAGTTTTGGTGAAAGTAAAGATAAAAATCAGATTTTTGGAAATAAAAGAATAATACTATTATATAAGCACTCAAAATTATATTGTATAAAATGTAAAGTTAAAACCCACTAACTAATGGATTTTATTTATATAAGTATGTAAAAAGTTAAATAGGTGGACATTTTATAAAAATGGTAACTTGTTAAGTTTTATAAGTTATAAAACTATAAACATGATTTTTACGACTTTTTCGGCTATTGCCGTAAAATTAACGTTTTTGTTAAATAAAACTTAGATGGTTGGACCCGTCTAATGAAAACTTTATAAAACTTATATACTGATAT
Source organism: Glebionis coronaria (assembly GCA_025667525.1). Taxonomy (NCBI): domain Eukaryota; kingdom Viridiplantae; phylum Streptophyta; class Magnoliopsida; order Asterales; family Asteraceae; genus Glebionis; species Glebionis coronaria. The sequence goes on along the minus strand of CM046876.1, from coordinate 335,764,674 downwards.
ATAGACATGTATAACAAGTAAAAACCGATAAAACCCGAACTTTAGGGCATACGGACGTTAACGAGCTAAGTAAACATATTGGACTAATACTTGGACTAATAATTGGACTAAATAAGATATAAACTTGTAAAAAGAACTTATTGGGCTTAACCCATTTGGGCCCAACATGGAAAGTATACATACTGATAAAATAAGTATAACAAGGATTAAAACAAGTTAAGGAACTTATAATAAGTTTATTGGACCTAAAACACGTAAATAGGTAAAACGAGAAAACTAGTATAAAAGTTATCAACACATAACTCTAAAATGAGTAAACGAGAATATGTAAACCCACTTGATCATCATATATATATAATCATCATATGTATACATACTTGTTATTTTTATAAAGTCATTGGACAAACGTCTAAGACCGATTATTATTTGTCTAGGTTTCCGTGATTGAAGCACGTACCGTACGTCCGAATTGCCGATAACCCGCCTTCCCACATCAACGTGAGTTCATAGCCTCGCACTCTTTTAAATGTTTTATAAATGTTTTATAAACCCGCGAGGGAGATAACATGTTAAGTTTTTATAAAATAGGACACCATTTGTCCCGATGGTTTGTTTATTGATTTTGGACCCGAATGATTGAATGACCCGATTGTATGACCCGATAAATGATTAAAGGACCCGATAGATGAAATTAAATGGATTATTAAAGTTAGGTTATGTCACTAAAAGTCCCATTAGCATGAATTGTGAACTACCGGGAGTTGGTAGACGCTTATGCATTTAATAGTACTATTTGGGGACGATCACCCCAGTTCGCGCCTTGACGGTTGATCCCCGTCGTGCCACATTGATTGGTAAGCGAATTTATGTATGAGAAGATTTCCATAGCGTGACCTTTGTGACGACACGCTACTTTAGATGGGCAAAATTGGTATCGGGTTAGCTACCCGTTGTTGGTTTAGTAAGGTAACAATGTCATGCGGCTTATAATAATCCAATCACCGAAATATTACTAGACGCTCCGAATTACGATGTATTGCCTGACTAGCAATACAGGGTCATACTATTGATATTATGTTTGTATTTTGGTTTTCATAACCATATTCATATAACGGTTTTTATTTTCATACAACGTTATAAGACGTATTGTATGACGTTTTTACGACATTGGCTCGTATAATGATTTTTATGGCGAATGCCTATACTATGATTTTGATAAAGATTTGTATAAAATGATTTTGGCTATTTTATGGCCTATTAAAATGATTTGTACAAAAAATGATTTTCAGTAATAATCTTATACTGATATTATATTGATGGATTTTATTAAACTCTATGAATTCACAAGGCGTTATCGCTGACCTTTTTCTTTTAACATGTTTTATCTCAGGTACTTGAAGGTAATTCTCGGGAAGACAACAAGAATTCATGGCCCACACTTAAACAATATTTTCCATTCAAATATTTTGTAAAACTTTGTATGAAATGTAATGACTTGGGACCGATGTAACTTTAATGTTTATGAATGGAAATGATTTATTATTAAACGACGCGATTTTTATGCGTTGTCTATGATGTGAGTAATGTGCTATCCCGTAACACCAACGAGTCTTCCGCTGTACTGAGTTGTATAAATTTGGGGGTGTTACACATATACTTACCCTCAATTTATTTACTTCACGACGATGACAATTATGGTGAGATAAGGATGGTAGGATAGGTTAAGTCCAATGACTCTTCCAGAGCTGGAGGAATCTTCCCAAGGACATTCTATAGCTGGAAACAGTAGCCCTTAGGAATGATGGAGAAAGGTTATGAACATAGCTAAATACTGACCAAGTACTTAAGTTAGCACTGGAACAATCACAACAAGGTGCTAGTGTAACACCCTATTTTGATAAATGGAATGTCACGCGTGGTTATGGCGTGTCATCAAAGCATACAAGGATAAATTTCTAAACATTACATGACCATAAAGGAAATACCCGAATCAAAAATCGGTAGTCCAAAAGTAGAACTCATCACACACAAACATAAGTACTGTAAATGAAAGGACTAAACAATGTCCATGGAAATGAGTATCAAAGTATAGATAAATGCATAAAGTAAACAAGGCAAGAAAGCTTCCAGTCCATATGCACGTACACTTACAGTCTACGAGCGTCCCTGGGTACCTGCCGTTTTGGGAACATGAAAAGGAAAACGGCTGAGCAATACGCTCAGTGCACGAATGTACAAGTAAAGCATGAATGATATAAGCATATAAGCATGAAACAGCGGAAGAAACTAAGTCCTGGATAACCCGGCTATATCTTAGTAAAACTGGTTTAATATTTTGAAAAGCCTTATGTTTATCTTGTGAAAACTGTTTAACATATTTTACCGTTAACCAATATAGGTCATGAAATATCAACGTGCATGAATACTTGGAGGGGTGACCTCGTCATGCAAACTAGAGGGGCTGCCTCTAATTTAATATACTAGTTTTGGGTAGGAGGGATCATCACCTTGTGAAGGATGCAAGGCACACACCACATTCACACTGAGTAATCTGCTGAAAACATGTAACTAGGATGCACCCATACGCCCCACCTGATAATATAATAAATGTCCAAAAGCTGAAAGGGACGCCACGAGCAATCACTCCGCCGTGGGGAAGTCATAACACTGGTGCCTCCAGTGTTATGGTTATGGTACCTCCATAACTAGGTGAAACTGGTCATGCATGTATATGGCTTTAGGTATTCTAATTAAACATACGCAATCAAAACATATATAACATATACTAGAGAAAACAGTTGGCTGCATACGGGGAATCCTAATAAGGAAAGAATATCCATACTGAAAGGACGGAGAATCCGTACCTTGTGTCCGGTGAACGAAGAAGACGAACGGAAGAGAGTCCTACTTCGGTATCACTAATGCTACATGAATACATACGTGTATAAGTATTTGATTACTGAGTACGTAACTGGTTTTATATCATGTCTTAGCTTGTTTTATAAGTTCATGTCATGTTTTACTGATTTAAGCTTTATACCAAGTTTATCATATATTCTGTCTATTCTTATTATGTATTACTTGTATTTCATGTATTATTATACTTGTTGTATATTAAAAAGTAACTTTCTAAAAATAGCAGGTTCCCTAAAATAGAAAGTTTCGAAAAATAGAAAGTTTCCAAAAATAGAATTACTGCTTAAAATAGATAAGTTTTAAAAATAGAAAGTTTCCATAAATAGATTAGCTGCCTTAAATAAATAAGTTTCTAAAAATAGAAAGTTTCCATAAATAGATATTAGCTGGTTAATTAAGCTAATTACATAAGCTTAAGTGTTTACTGTTTATTATTCTAAGTCATGTGATTATATAGTATAGTTTATTAATTATTACATGTAAATTAAATAAACTATAGGTTAAAGTATTTAATTAAATATAACATGATTTTAATTAAATAAAGGTAAAATAATTAGGTTAAAATATGTATTATTATCTATTAATAATATAACCTAAGTCATGTAAATTAATTAATTATAAGTCATGGTTATTTAATAATTAATTAATTATATAGTCTAATTAAAGATAAATACTTAGGTTAAAATTCATGAATTAATATTTAAACTAATAATCTAAGTCATGTAAATTAAATTAATCATGTTCATGCTTTTAATTAATTTAATTTAAGTCTAAAAAAAATAACATAACTTGTAAAAATCATAAACCTTGAAAAAAATGATTCATGAACCGGACCCGTGATTAAAACCCATGAACCGGACCCGTAACCATCACCATACCCCGACCAAGGCCGGGGTTTCCCTTGCCCTTCCTGCTGCCGTGAGATCACCAACACCATACCGAGACGATATGGTCTCGGTGGTGCGAGATGAGCCAAGCCGAGACCCCCTTGGGGCTCGGTTAGGCGCCGGCCACAACACAAACACCCCTAAACCCTTCATTGATATAACCCCATGATTATTAACATGTTTAAAATACTTGTTTTAATGAGTTTAATTAAAAACATCATGATTTTATGTGATTCAATAAATCAAAACATAAAAAGAAAATGTTAAAGGTTATACCGATTACGTGAAATCAAGAAGGATGAACACACACGATTCCTTGTAATAAATCCAAGATCAAAATCAAACCGAATCACCCTTTGGTGATGATAAAACCCGGCGGCCAAGGAGTAAAGAAAACAAAAACTAGGGTTTTTCTTATTTTATAACTTTTGTAAATAATGAACATGTTTTTCCTAAATTCCCTAGTTAGTAAAATTTGCATGGGCTAAGCCCATGTTTCTTGTGTATCCGCGGGTAGGGAGCCTCAAATGGGGTAACTCGTACCTTTTTCCGTGTCTTAAAATAATATTGTGTTCTCGTATGTTCTCGTGTTCGTAAATTACGTGTTCTAATTAGTTATCGATCGTGACTTAGTTATTCGTGTTCGTAATAAATATATATACATACATAATATTAGCTCATGATTAAATTACGTTCATGATTTTATGTTCGTGATTATAATTATTATTGGAATAATTATCGTTTGTTCATACGTAATAAATATTTATCGTGTTATAACACGTACGTAATACTTGTAATCCTTGTTCATGAAACATAAACATGATATAAAAGGAAAGTTCTAACCATGTACGTACGATCTTAAGGGCACTATTCATGGTAAAAGCATGCGGGTTTTACAGCTAGTGATGATGTATTGGTAAGACTTAAAGGGGTTGAAGAATGAAAAATATTTGTAAAGATAAAGGGTGAAAACAAAGAAGCCCTCCTTACAACATTAGGCATAAATCGGGCCAACTTATATGTTATTGAAGATACGCATCATGGACCCAATGATTTAATGCACAACCCATCCCAACTAACCCAGATATCCAAAAGGTATTTGTTTTAATTACACAGAGATTAACATGTTATCTATCGATTTATTCACTCCGAATAAATTGGTATTGACATGGTGGAACTCCTCTCCAGCCTCCGATCACTAAAATCCAAAATTCACGATTGAGTCTAGAGCCATTTGAGATCATCAAATATCTCATTAGGACACACTTCTATATTTCCTTGCTTCTTCACACACTGTGAAAAGTAAGAAATATATTCAGAGTCCTACATAAAATCTTCATGATCTTGCCAGAACATCCGAGTAATACGCAAGAATTTACAATGAAGATGAAAATCCTTCTTGAGCGAACATCAAAAGCTCATGGTAGGTGACTTGTGCGTTTCATTATGAATCAAACTTGTGATAACTGAAAAGAAACAGTGGTTTAATTCTTAAATGAATTCAAACACGTTCCAGGCTTCTACGCAATATCTTAATTATCTTGCAAGAACACTCAGAGTGACACTCTTTAATGTTCATAGTAATGAGTGGAAATCCTTCTAGTGTTAACATCAAATAGCACTTGGTAGGTAACTTACAAGATTTAATATGAATCAAGCTCGTGACAACTGGAAAGCAACGATGGTGCGATTCTTAAATGAATCAAACTTGTTCCAGGAATTGGAATTAACAGCTTCAATCATGCGGATAATCTTATCCAAATGATTCACTCTTTACATTCGAAGTCAGCTTTGGACGGTCGAGTAAAGAGAACCAGTTTACCCGTGAAAATCTTGTAAAGGAGATTCTTAATTGAAACTACGTGCCACAAGTACGATATTTATATCGTCCAACGGTCTTCACCGACCGGAGCTAAAATGCTACCGAGTTAGAATGAAATGTCAAAGCCATTTTGTTCGTGTCTACTTATGTTGCTGAATCTGAAGATGGTGGCGTTGTGGTGTCGGAGAAGAAGTCGTCCCCGCATTGTTGGGAAAAAAATTGAGCCAAGACACTTAGACGCTGACAAGAGTTAATTGGGCGTTGATAGGAAGAAATCAAGCGTTAACAAGAAGGGATCAAGCGCTGATGAGAGGAAGTCCAAGCACTGATAGAATACTTAGTCTACATGTTTTATGTTTCTAGTAAAGATATGTTCGACAAAGTAGTTTCTATGTTTATCTTTGCCTAAAATAGCTGATACGTAGACTCTTGTACAAGGCTCATTAATCTATAAAAGGAGGCCTTTAGGTTTTAGTTTAATATATTGTTTTACACTTTCATTGTACACAAGTTCGATCATCAATCAAAGTGAAAGTTTGGTTTATTTGTTTTGTTTGTTCTTCATTCAAGTATTACTTCCACTTAGTAGTTGAATTCTTTACACAACAAAGTTTCTCTAAGTGTTTAACTTGATTTAATCTCATTTACACAAAGCTAAATCGATCTAAGTTTGAGATCAACAAGTGGTATCAGAGCTTGTTGAGGAACTTTGATCTAAAGATCACAAAACCCTAAACACCCTAAATCGCCAAAAACCCTAATTTTTCAAGAAACCGTATAAAAAACAAGACAAGATGTCTAATCCTAATCTGACCTCCTCCTCTAGTCACAATCTAAAAATCCCCATGCTAGGTCCAGACAACTTTGAACTATGGAAGTTCAATTTTGAGCAGTACTGTGACAATCTAACATTTTCAGGTAGTGAATTATTTTCTCGTATAATATTTTGAAACTTATTTTTGTGTTGGTTGATGAACTCACAGTTTACAGACTTAAATTTGGGCTTACGTGCATAATTTAGCGTCCTTTACGACTAAACCGGAAACCTTAGGATTACGTATTTACGTTTTTCAACTCCGTTTTTGATGAGACAATTTTTATTAGATTCGTTTTGTGCCGTTGATTCATAATTTATAAAAACGTTTTTCGTAAAATGACCCGAGGGCACGCAAATCGAGGAAACTAGAATAGAGGAATACCCGTAAATTAGCGGAATGGGACAAAATAATTTATCCCACCCCACTATACAAAGGGACGGCTAAAGAGGACACCACATCAAAGATGTGACACCCTTATAACACTTAGCTTACAAGTGTAAGCTTAGCCTTACACTTAAGCTACTTAAACCACAAAAACCACTAGCTAAATCATTTCCACCATTTCATACATGCAAAACAACCTCAAACTCTCTCCCACTCTCTACCATTTCCGTCCCATAACACCACCATACACCACCATTTGATCTTTTCTAGCCATAAGATACTTGTTATCTAGCTATATTATGGAGTAACCTTGAAGCCTTGATTGCTTGGTGGCCATTTTAACAACAAAGGAGGTGATATTCTTGTGTCCTAGGGCTAATTTCGCAACAAACTTTCTTGGTGTTTGATGATCTTGGAGATATATTTGGTGTTCATCAAGTTGTTGTCTTCCAAAAACAAGATATACTCTTGGTTGGTAAAGAAGATCATCCTTTCCATTTCTCTTGTTATTTTTGTAAAGATCAAATGTATTTTTTTTTTGTTGTATATGTATATGATGAATATATGATGATAAAAATGTTGTGTGTGGATCAAGTGTTGATAAATATTCTTAAAAAGATGAATAACCATAAGAAACAAGGCTAAAATCATGCTTAAATTGTTGGCTGTATAAAAACAGTAAGTAACCAAAACTTAAACTGATAAATATGCATGGTGGAATCCATTTACAGTAAGTATAGGATGTCATACACATGTGAGAGTTGGCCATGCAATGGAATCATCAAATGAGTGAGATATGATCAAAACAAGATGAGTGTGCTAATCTGAATAGTCTGTTTTGTAGGGACCGTTAAGGATAGTTAAACATAGAATGGGCAGTAGCTATAACTAACTTAATTTTAGCACATAATATGAAGTTCATGACATACAAAAATGAGCTTTTAATTCATTGTATAACTCTAGATATGAAAAAATGGTGAAGATGAAACTAAAAATCAGATTTTGAAGAATTAATGTTTAATACTATTATATAAGCACTCAAATTATATAGTATAAAATATGAAATTAAAACCCACTAACTTATGATTTTCATTTATATAAATATGTATAAGGTTAAATAAATGGACAATTTATAAAAATGGTAGTTGAATAATATTTATAAGTTATAAAAACTATAAACATGATTTTTACGACTTTTTCGGCTATTACCGTAAAATTAACGTTTTTCGCCAATTAAAACTTAGACGATCAAACCCGTCTAATGTAAAGTTTTCAAAAGTCATATACTGATATATAAGTATCTAATACAAGTAAAAACCGATAAAACCCGAACTATAGGACTTACAGACATTAACGAGCTAAGTTAGCATATTGGACTAATAATTGGACTAAATAAGTTAAACACTTATAAAAAGTACTTATTGGGCTTAACCCATTTGGGCCCAACATGTAAAGTATAAATACTGATAATACAGGTATAAATTGGACTAATACAATTTAAACAACTTATAATAAGCTTATCGGACTTAAAACATGTAAATAGGTAAAACTAGTAAACTAGTAAGAAGCTACCAATACATAAACACTAAAATGAGTAAATAAGAATATATAAACCCACTTGATCATCATCATATGTACAAAATCATCATATGTATATTTGTTATTTTGATAAAGTCATTTGACAAAAGTCTAAGACCGATTATTATTTATATAGGTTTCCGTGACCGAAGCACGCCCATAGCCGATAATCCGCCTTTCATTATCAACGTGAGTTCATAGCCTCGCACTCTTTTAAATGTTTTATAAAATGATTTGTAAACCCGCTAGGGAGATAACATGATAGTTTTTGATAAAAATAGAACACAAGTAGTCCCGATGGTATGCTTAATGATATGGACCCGAATGATACTATGACCCTATAAACGAGATAAAAAGGATTATTAGTAGTTATGTTATGTCACTCAAAGTCCCATTAGCATGAATTGTTACCGGGATTTAGTAGACGCTTATGCATATGATAGTACTATTTGGGGACTATCACCCCAGTTCGCGCCTTGATGGTTGATCCCCGTCGTACCACATTGATTGGTAAGCGAATTTATGTATGAGAAGATTTACATAGCGTGATTTTTGTGACGACACGCTAACTTAGATGGGCAAATTGTTTGTCGGGTTCGCGGCCCGTTGTTTTGATAGTAAGGTAACAATGTCATGCGGCTAATAATAATCCAAATGTATTTCACTACAATACGATAACGATGCTAATAACGATAATAATATTACCTATAATGGTAATCTTGAGGCTACGGTCTCATGGATGGTTTAAGATGTATGATTGATTTATATATTGCTTGACTAGCAATATGAGGACTTACTTCCGATATTATACTTGTGTTCTGATTTCAACGATTGTTTTATATAACGGTTTTATTAAACTCTATGAATTCACTCGGGATTCGCTGATATGATTTTTGCATGTTTTTATCTCAGGTACTTGAAGGTAATCCGGATGGACATCGACTCTGATGGCCCACATAATATCAAAAATGTTCATTCGATCTATGTTTTGTAAACTTAATGACCTGTATAATTTGGGACCTGTTGTACACTTTAAAACTTTTTATCGAATGAATGTATGTTGAACCTTGTACAACCATTTTTATGTGTTTTCTATGATTGGAGTTATTGTGCTATCCCGTAACACTCTAAAAGACCCTTCCGCTGTACCGATACGAAAATTAAGAGTGTTACAGTTTGGTATCAGAGCTCTCGTTATAAAGAACAAAAGATTTTAAAAACCAAGGTTTTGAACAAAACTTTTCAAAATCTTTTAACTATGAACATTTGAGAAAATATTTGAAAAATATTCTGACTATAACGGTGCCAAAGATCTCCGACGTTACCAACAAGCCCTATTGAGAAGATATATATTTTGATATATATAATTTAATTTATATATATGTATATATCGTGATTTCAGTATGTAATTGTTTAATAAGTATGTTATCCTAATACGAGATATATATATAAATGTAGATTGTCATAGCTGACCCTAATAATCCTGTAGAGAACCATGTTATTCACGAACCTAATGTAGATGATGATCCTTACTTAGACTTAGTAGACTATGATATGGATGATGAGGAGGAACCATTTGAGGATCCCGAGTCCGAGATAGGACTAGGAGATCAGATTGCCCCTCAGGTTGATATGGTAAATGAGATTGATAATGTTGATATTGGGAATGATGATGAGATTGGGTTAGATAATTTAGATGATGAGATTGACGACGAGGATGTCGAGGAGGATATAGGTATAGACGATGAGGTTGATGATGATGAGGAAGCCGAGCTTATTTACCCTTATGATGTTCCAGAGGGCGAGCCTTTACCCTCACCAGTTTATTTGTTTGATTCTGAGGTTGAGCTACCTAGGGATGAAATGTCTGAATCGTCTGAATCTGTTTCTGAATCAGAGGAGGATGAGGATGATAATGCACCTGACGGTACTGATGGTATTGCTACTCGTAGACGTGTGATAGGAGAGTCGTCTAGTGCTCGAGAGGCTACTCATATTGATGGTCTTGCACCATGGCCTTGAGACGTGATTTAGATGCTTCCCGTGTTAAGAGTAGTATGACAGAGATTGGATTAGGTGTTGTTCAGACTCAAGTTGCTTATTTGGAGTCGAAGACTAAGGTTGGTGAGAAAGAGCGGGAATTGCTTAGTTTGGATTTGACTGATGTAGAGCGTGGTTTGAATGAGGCTTTTAGGAGGTTATCTGTGTTGGAAAGTGGTGAGTTTGCTGCTATGAAGAAAAAGGTGAATTCTATGGAGATTCAGTTGAATGTAGCTCGTGCGATGCATGAGAAAGCTGAGAAGGAGTTGAATATATCTGTGGGTTGGAATAGTAGATTTTATGCTGACCCGGTTGAAAGAGGAGTGATCCGTAAGCGCCCAGCTGAAGATGTGTCTAGTGATCGTCCGCCAAAGATACAGAAGACGATGGATGATGGACCATCTGGCGGTTCTCAGTAGACCAGTCTGTATTTAGTAGTGACCTTTGTATCTTTTGTACTTTTGTAGCTTTGACTAAACCGACTTGTTAGTAGTAGACCTGGCACGAATTTTGAGTATATATAGTGCTAGAAACTTTGATATGGGATGTAACTAAGACAATGCTTTTGTTTCAAATCGAATGAAATATGTATCTTTTCTTGAATTCCATATTGTGCCTTATTTGTATCTTGATTATGAATTCAATCCATGTTATATGAATCCTTTGTTGGGTGAATGCTTAATACTTTAAAATTGTGAAATTATAGAACTATGCCGCCCAAGAAAGCTGTGACTAAGGATGATGTACATAGGATTATTACGGAGCAAGTTACCGCATCTATGACTGAATTTATGGCAAATGCTAGAAATGAAGCTGGCGGTAGTGGAGCTGGTGGTAGTGGAGCTTGCGGTAGTGGAATTGGCGGTACTAATGTGAATGTGAATGCTAATAATGTGAATGCTAATGCTGGAGGAAATATAGGAGGACTTGGAACTAATGCACCTAAAGTTGGTGGCTGTACTTATGTGACGTTCATGAAGTGTGAACCTCTACCTTTTAATGGAACTGAAGGTGCTATAGGATTAAGCCAGTGGATTGAGAAGATTGAGTCGGTGTTTGGGATTAGTAAGTGTAAGGAGGAAGATAAGGTGACTTTTGCTATGGATACTCTTAAAGGTCGTGCGTTGACTTGGTGGAACGGGAGAATTGCTTTCATGGGTATTGATGTTGCTAATGCTACTCCTTAGGCTGAAATTAAGAAGTGGATGACTTTGGAATTTTGTCCTTGTAGTGTGATTATTAGGTTAGAACAAGAGTTGATTCATTTGAGAATGAAAGGTGTGGACACTGATAGTTACACAAACCGATTCCATGAGTTGGACTTGCTGTGTCCTCGGTGGAACCCGAAGAGATCCGAATTGAACAATATATTAAAGGGTTGACCAAGAATATCCGGGGGGACGTGACATCATCTAAACCACTGAACATTGATGATGCTGTTCGAATGGCTTACTAAGTCATTGGACAGATAATTCAGGATAGGGAAGATGAAGCCCGTGTTGGTGAGAAAAGAAAGGGTGATGGTGATCGTGTAGATAGAGGTGATAATAGGAAGAATTTCAATCGTCGTCAGAACCAGAGAAAGGGGAATGCAAATGCTCTTACCAACAACACACCGCGCAACAATGATAGATGTCCTAAGTGTGGCAACAAGAGGCATGCTGGCGATTGCTGGAAGTACCGAAATTGCGGAAAGCTTGGACACAAGGTTGAAAGGTGTAAGAAGGGAACCATTTGCTTTAACTGTAATGAAGAAGGTCATAGGAAATCAGAATGACCCAAGTTGAAAGCGATTGTACCTGGAAGAAACCCCAGGGTGGTGTCTATCAACTTGGAGCAATTGAGGTGAAGAAAGAGGATCCGAATGTCGTTACCGGTACGTTTTTACTCAACAATCATTATACTGTTGCTTTATTTGATTCGGGTGCTGATAGGAGCTTTGTATCCACTAAATTTAGTGCCCTTATTGACATTGAACCTGTTGAGATAAATACCAGTTACGAGGTGGAATTAGCTGATGGTAAATTAGTGAAAACTAATAAGCTATTAGAAGGATGCTCTCTAAATCTCTTGAACTATTCCTTTCTGATTGATTTGATGTTGATAGACTTAGGTAGTTTTGATATTGTTATTGGTATGGATTGGTTGTCGTTGAATAATGCTACTATTTTATGTGGAGAGAAGAAGGTTAAGATTCCTCTTAGGAATAGGACGTTAGTAATTGATGGTAATCGAGGTGAATCCCGTTTGAAGATCGTTTCATGTATTAAAGTCCAAAAGTACATCAGGAACGGTTGTGAGTTATTCTTAGCTCAAGTGACCGGGAATGAGTCTAGGGAGAAACGATTGGAAGATTTACGTATTATCTGTGAATTTCCTGAGGTATTTCCTAAAGATTTACCCGGACTTCCACCGATAAGGCAAGTAGAGTTTCGAATCGATTTTATTCCTGGTGCTGCACCGGTGGCACGTGAGCCATACAGATTAGCCCCTTCTGAATTAAAGGAGTTATCTGAGCAACTTAAGGAGTTGTCTGATAAAGGTTTTATTCGACCGAGCTCGTCGCCTTGGAGAGCTCCAGTCTTGTTCGTTAAGAAGAAGGATGGATCTTTCCGTATGTGCATTGATTATAGGGAACTGAATAAGTTGACAATTAAAAAAATCGATATCCTTTACCTAGGATTGATGATTTGTTTGATCAACTACAAGGATCTAGTGTGTATTCTAAGATAGATTTGCGGTCTTGATATCACCAACTTCGCGTCCGTGAAGAAGATATTCCTATAACTGCATTTATAACTCGTTATGGACACTATGAATTTCAAGTAATGCCATTTGGGTTAACTAACGCACCTACGGTTTTCATGGATTTAATGAATCGAGTGTGCAAGCCCTACTTGGACAAATTTGTGATTGTGTTTATTGACGATATTCTAATCTATTCTAAGAATGAAGATGAACATAGAGAACATTTAAGGATTATTTTGAATTTGTTAAAGGATGAGAAGTTGTATGCTAAGTTTTCGAAATGTGATTTTTGGTTAGATTCTGTGCAATTTCTTGGTCATGTGATTAACAAAGATGGAATTCATGTTGATCCTATAAAGGTTGAAGCCATTAAGAATTGGTCTTCACCGACAACGCCAACGGAAGTGCGACAGTTCTAAGGATTGGCTGGCTATTATAGGCGATTCATTAAAGAATTTTATTTAATAGCTAAACCCTTGACTAAGCTTACCCAGAAGAATAAACCTTTCCTTTGGGGAAGTGATGAAGATGGAGCATTTCAGACATTGAAGCAAAAATTATGTAGTGCGCCCTCCACTTTGAAGAAATGGCAAGTTTAGCCCCTCAACAAAGCTAAATTGTCAATCATTACCCTCTACAAAGTCAAAGACATCATGAAGTCCTTCAAAGTACAAGAAATTACAAGTTTGGTCCTTTGAAAATCCCAAAATTACAAAAAGGACCCTTGACTTTCAACATTTGGCAAGAATGGTCCCTCAATCATTATGACTTGGCAAATTCAGTCCTCCATTATATCAAATATGCAAGTCAAGACCATTATCCATCATCAAAATGCCAAATCAGTCCTTCAAGAATTAAAAAATGGCAAGAAATACCCCTGAAATCATTTTACAAAAGTTTTTGGGGCAAAAGTGTGAAGTTGGAAACTTTGCTAACAAAGGAAATTCAAGTTTGGCTGTTTTATTTGCAAATGAAAAGAGAAAAGAAGAAGAGGGGGTGAATATGGCCAGACAAGATACTTACCTTAACCACTCATGGGCTGCCACCTCACCCCACTCACCACCTCCACAAATCACATGCATCCCTGCCTCCACATCAGATCCCACTCACCCCTGATTAAATAATTAACCAAACATTGGCACCTTAACATTTATTTAAATGTTCATCAACTCAAGAACAGAATTAGGGATTTTTATTTAGCAAAAATTAAACCCCAAAATTGTGCAGATTAGTGATTAAGGGTCTGCTAATCACATCCCAACCTTAAACTTGGACACCTCACCACCCCCTTGTCCCACATGAGATTCCCCTGCTACACACAAAGGGGATACTGCCAAAAAACCACCAGACATCCAACGTTTAGGATTGAAGCTTACTTTTTAAGCTTAATACAAGCCTTTGGATCACCTTTTCACTTGCCAGCTATAACAAGCAAACAAAAATCAGTCACATGAAGCCAAGAAGTTCAAATTCTGCAAGGCCAAATTGGGGACTTCAAGCACTAGGGTTTAGCACTTTTATCTGTTCTTAGTTCACTTGTAAGGCTATATATAAAGTCATAGGGTCTCACTTGTACGTTTGCTTTTGGTTTTTCCTTGTTCAAGCACTTGTAAATCCCATTTTCAGATTTATGAAATTTGTGTTAAGTGTGTTGAAGAAATACCAAGTGCCATCTTATTTATGCTTGTTTATGTTCTTTTCTTACTGAATTTGAATCAAAAAACCTGTTTTCAAAAGAGGAGTGTGCAAAAGTTTGAACATTTTCTTCATTTTCTTGATATTTTGCTAAGATCTTGGTCTATCTTGGAATTATTGGGCTATAGGGCTGATCATAGCATCCTGATATTGTGTTATCAAGGTGTGGTGAAGCTTATAACTTGGGGATAATCAAGTGTGGAGGACAAGAGTTGCATCAATCAAGGATTTTTCAAGTTTCTGTTTTTATACTCTTGCTTCTAACTCTGTTGATTCTTAGCAGGCTTTGTTGTGGAAGCTTGTGCTTGTTCTTGCTAGCACATAAGCCCAAAATCCGTGGGTGTGGATGTACATCCATGAGGTACACACCCTTAATCCCAAAATCTGAAAATATTTTGGATATTTGTGATATTTGAGTGTTGCCTTTGTTCTTGTGTATTTTTTGGCTTATACTTGCTTGAATCTGTTGTTCTTAGTTGTTATTGTGTTTATCTGAGCTTGGGTGGTCTTGAATCTCACTTTTTCTTGTTTAAATTTGGATTTGAAAAGATAAAGGGGTGTTTGGGTCTACCTGTTTGTGATTGAATCTTGGTATTGTGTTGTTAGAAGTTAGTATTTGTGCTTGATATCTGTTATACACTTGTGTGAGAGTGTTTTGCTGCAAGTGTTTGGAACCAAACCTTAAAATCAAACAATCTGCTATATCTTTGTGAGTTTGACTGATTTTGACCTAAGCTGTTAAAAGCTGTTAAATCTGGCTTGTGTGTCAAATACATCAGCAAAGTGAAAATTTGCATGTTCTTGTGTTCATCAGTAACTTAAGGTGCTTGAATCTTGCTTAATTCTTTGAATCATTGCATGAAACCTGTTTAGACTTGCTTATTTGAGTTTAATATAGCTTGTTTATGCATTTGGTTGAATTTGGCTGGCTGAAAATTGCTTTATGTGCTTATTGAACCTGTTCTCCTTATTTGTTCATGTCTGTGCAATATCTGGGACTTTACTGATTAATCTGTGCAAATTGGGTGATTGTGTTAGTGAATTTTTGATTGTTATTGACACCTTATGATCCAAAGATCATTTGGGTGCCTTTGTGTAATCTAAATCCCAAAAAAATTCACTAAAGACAAAAAAGTCTATAAGTCAAGCAGTGGGAAAAGTTCCCACTGCTCAACACCCAAAACTAGCCCCTGCTAGTGTAAACTTGTACTCAGCTTATCAATAAGCTATTTTAGCTTATCCAGACTTGCAAAAACTTATTTTTTGTGATAGATCTTCATTATTTGACCCATTTGAGTAGACTGGAGCTTATTGGACTTTGACTTTTTACTAGAAAACCAACTTATTTGACTTTTACATAAGTGCTTATTTTCTTTTTCCAGCTTATTGAGTCAGCTTATTTGAAAACTCTTTGTTGATTTTGCTTAATTAAGTCATTTAAAAGCTTTAGGAACTTGAATCAGCACTTGGGGTGGCCTAGAACTCAAAAACGACTATTTTGTCGTTTTCTATAGATTGCTTATTGCATTTTCAGGCTTATTCCATGGGATTATTTCAAATTTCTATTTGCAGAAGTCTTATTTAGGACAAAAGAAGCTTGTGTGTTTAATTTCAGCTTATGGCATTGGCTTATAGCTTAATGTGTGACAATCCGTCAATTTACGATTGATATTTTATTCTCAAATATTATTTGAAAATATTATTTTAATGTTACAATATAGTCTCACTTATTTTTGGGAAGAAATTTGGATTTACGTCTTGAAGTAGCATCGACTACGTTTAAACCGGAGGATTCTACGTTACATGCTTACGTTTACATACACCGTCTTTGGTGACAGTCCGACATTTCAGAAAATAAATTTGTCTGTGAATATTATTTTGAGATTTTAAATTTGTGTTAGTTCATAAACTCACAAATTTACGAGAAGAGATTAGGACTTACGATTTTATTTTAACGTCCTTTACGACTAAACCGGAAACCTTAGGATTACGTATTTACGTTTTCGAACTCCGTTTTTGATGAGACAATTTTTATTGGATTCGTTTTGTAACGTTGATTCATAATTTATAAAAACGTTTTCGTAAAACGACCCGAGGGCACGCAAATCGAGAAAACTAGAATCGAGAAATACCCGTAAACTAGTGAGATGGGACAAAACACTTTGTCCCACCCCACTAGCAAAATGGGACGGCATAACTTGACACCACAACACAAGGTGGCATCAAGTTTAACTTACACATTCCAAGTGTAAGCACTAGCTTACATCTTAAGCTTTACCATACCACTAAACTAGCTAAACTAGCAACTTGTATTCATTTCCATCTTTCTTACATGCAATCCACTCAAAAAACTCTCTCAACTCTCTCCCTTTGCCGTCCCAAATAAGCCAACAAACACCCTCTTTGATCTCTTCTAGCCATAAACCACATGTTTACTAGTTCTATTAAGGTGTTCTCTTGAAGCCTTGATCATTTAGTGGCCATATCAACAACTTTGGAGGTGAATTTATTATGTCCTAGGGCTGATTTTCCAACCTATGTTCTTGATATTTGATGGTCTTGGAGATACTTGTTGTGTTCATCAAGTTCTTGTCTTCCTAAAACAAGAAATCCACTTGGATTGGTAAAGAAGATCATCCTCTCCATTTTTCTCTTGTTATTTTGTAAAGAACAAATGTATTTTCTTTCATTTTGTATATGTATATGATGTATATATGATGATAGAAATGTTGTGTGGGGATCAAGTGTTGATAAATATGCTTAAAAATGAAGATAACTATAAGAAATGAAGCAAAAATCTTGATTATTTAGTTGGCTGTATAAAAACAGTAGATAACTAAAAGATGAACTGATAAAATTGCATTGTTTTATCCATTTACAGTAAGTAGATGATGTTATACACATGTGAGAGTTGGCCATGCAATGGAATCAAAATAATGAGTGAGATATGATCAAAACAAGTTAGGTGGTATAATCTGAATAAGCAGTTTTGTAAGGGACTGTTAAGGCAACTTAAACTCAAAATGGGCAGTAGCTATAACTAAGTTAAATGTAGCACATAATATGAAGATCATGCCATCCAAAAATGAGCTTCTAATTCATTATAGAACTCTAGATATGGTAAAAATAGTGAACATGAAGTTAAAAATCAGATTTTTGGAAATAATGTTTATTATTATTATATAAGCACTCACATTATAATGTATAAAATGTAAAAATATAAACCCACTAACTTATAAAACTTATTTATATAAATATATAAAAGGTTAATTAAATGGGTAAAATATATAAATGGTGGTAAAATAATATTTATAAGTAATAAAAACTATAAACTTGATTTTTACGACTTTTTCGGCTATCGCCGTAAAATTAACGTTTTTCGCCAAATAAAACTTAGACGACCAAACCCGTCTAATGTAAAGTTTATAAAAGTCATATACTGATGTATAGGTAACTAAGACAAGTAAAAACCGATAAAACCCGAATTATAAGAATTACGGACATTTACGAGCTAACTAAACATATTGGACTAATAATTGGACTTAATAAGATAAAAACTTGTAAAAAAGAGCTTATTGGGCTTAACCCATTTGGGCCCAACATGAAAAGTATATATACTGATAATATAGGTATAAAAGGGATAAAAACAAGTTGAAGAACTTATAAATGCTTAATGGACTTAAAATAGGTAAATAGGTTAAAACTAGTGAACTAGTAAAACGTTACCAAAACGTAAACGCAAAAATGAGTAAATGAGGATATGTAAACCCACTTGATCATCATATATATATATAATCATCATATGTATACATAATTGATATTTTTATAAAGTCATTGGACAAACGTCTAAGACCGATTATTATTTGTCTAGGTTTTCGTGATTGAAGCACGTACCGTACGTCCGAATTGCCGATAACCCGCCTTCCCACACCAACGTGAGTTCATAGCCTCGCACTCTTTTAAATGTTTTTATAAATGTTTTATAAACCCGCGAGGGAGATAACATGTTAGTTTTGTAAAAATAGGACACCATTTGTCCCGATTGTTGTTTATTGATTTTGGACCCGAATGATTGAATGACCCGATTGTATGACCCGATAAATGATTAATGGACCCGATAGATGAAATAAAATGGATTATTAAAGTTAGGTTATGTCACTAAAAGTCCCATTAGCATGAATTGTGAACTACCGGGAGTTGGTAGATGCTTATGCATTTAATAGTACTATTTGGGGACGATCACCCCAGTTCGCGCCTTGACGGTTGATCCCCGTCGTGCCACATTGATTGGTAAGCGAATTTATGTATGAGAAGATTTCCATAGCGTAACCTTTGTGACGACACGCTACTTTAGATGGGCAAAATTGGTATCGGGTTAGCTACCCGTTTTGGTTTTAGTAAGGTAACAATGTCATGCGGCTTATAATAATCCAAATCACCGAAATACTATTAGACGCTTCGAATTACAATGTATTGCCTGACTAGCATTACAGGGTCATACTACTGATATTATGTTCGTGTTTTGGTTTTCATAACCATATTCTTATAACGGTTTTTATTTAATCTATACAAACGTTGCGAAACGTATTGTATGATGTTTTTACGACATTGGCTCGTACAATGAATTTTTAAGGCTAATGCCTATATTATGATTTTCGATACGGATTTGTATAAAATGACTTTGGCTATTTTATGGCCTATTAAAATGATTTGTACAAAATGATTTTCAGTAATAATTTTATACTGATATTATATTGATGGATTTTATTAAACTCTATGAATTCACTCGGCGTTATCGCTGACCTTTTCTTTCAACGTGTTTTATCTCAGGTACTTGAAGGTAATTCTCGGGAAGACGACAAGAATTCATGGCCCGCACTTAAACAATATTTTCCATTCAAATATTTTGTAAAACTTTATATGAAATGTAATGACTTGGGACCGATGTAACTTTGATATTTATGAATGGAAATGATTTATTATTAAACGACGCGATTTTTATGCGTTGTCTATGATGTGAGTAATGTGCTATCCCGTAACACCAACTAGTCTTTCGCTGTACTAAGTTGTATAAATTTGGGGGTGTTACAGTTTGGTACCAGAGCTCTCGTTATAGAGAATGAAAGATTTTTAAAACCAAGGTTTTGAATAAAACTTTTCAAAATCTTTTAAATATAAACATTTTTCTAAAAATGTCTAAAAATCTTTTGACTATAACGGTGTCGAAGAATTCCCGAGTTACCGACAAGGCCAGACTGAGAAGTGTTATTTTAATAAATATATATAACTTAGATTATATATATATATATATGATGTAATTTTATTACATGATTGTTTGATGATTATTCTGATTTTTATACGAGTTTTGTCACAAGTAACCCTAAATCCCCTAGTAAATTAATCGAAGCTATTCTCGTAGGAATTCTAGCTATCCTAGATCTAAACCAAGTTGTGGATATTTATGATCCCAACAAATGGTTGATATTCGTAGAAATGTAGATATTAGTTGATTGCGATACTGAAAAAGGATTGGCGAGTTTAAAAAACTGATATCGATGTCATGACGATCTTTTCTTATAGAGTGGAGTTTGACAAAACGTTACCACCTAGAAAGATGTCATCTGATTCGTTGTCATCCAATTCTTAAATTTGAAATCGAAAGGGTGAATGTTGCACTTGAGGCTGTCATTAGAACCATTACCCAAAAGCCTCATGCCACTAATACCTTTCCGAGAAGTCTAGTTGAATGATCAAGTCATTTCGTACTAGTGCATTTGATAATTGTTGATTGTAAGAGCTATAGGATTGGAAATTAAGTATTGATTCATATTAAGATTGTATTCCCTTTACAAGGCCGAAGAATAAGGTTGTAAGTATTGGATAATGAGGTAGGATATCGAATTGAGTATAAAATTGATTGAAACTTGAATAAAGTAAAATTTAACTTGTATGGGATATAAGATTGTTAAGAGGAAGTCGTTAAGTTTTGTGATTGAATTATAAGGATTTAATTGATTGTTGATTCGTGTTAAGGGTTGTTCCTAGACCATTGTCCACTAACGAGGATGCCCAGTGTCCAAGAAATAAATTGAAGAAATCTTCTTCTGAATTGAGACCGATGGATCTTCCGGGACATATGGAACACCTAATGACTCTTGTAGATTATTATTCATTGTAGTATCTTTTAAAAATCCCTAACTTAATTGAGATATCAGTTGGTAGGATGAGTTTAGTAAATTGTATGACATAGTGACACGTAATGTGTTACGGTACAATTTGACTTGTTTGTGATTAATGGAAAGACTACCTTTGATTGCTAAATTCTACATGTATCGATGTTATCTATCTTTTCTTGCTTCTTCCTAATGATAGCATTAGTGATGCAACCATTGAGCAAGTACTCATCTTGAATTGAGTTACGTTGTGGATTATTCTTTTGAGTGCCATCGAGATCATGAACCTCATGATTAATTGACTAAGCTCATTTCCTATCATATTGAAGTTAGTTCTTGGTGAACAACTTTTCATCACTCTTTTGCAGATCACTCATTGTTTTTATAAGTTAAAACAGTATCCTTTGAGAAAATTTAATTTTCATCACAATAAGGATTATTCAAAGTGAGGTTTATAAGTGATTGTTATCGAAATGAGGTTGTTTATAAAGTACTTTGGAAAACCTAATTGTTTTCATAACAAAGAAAATCTTTGTAAATTTATTTTTGATTCTTATTTAAGAATTAAGCATGAAAATGTTTTTACTATAAACATGATGTTAAAATTTTGACGAACTGAATATTGCATTGTTGATCTTGAAATTGTATATAGTTGCGCGCCTACATACAATTTGGAATGGACTATGCAAGACTGATTAGTAGTCACCATAAAACTAATGAATAAACACTACATTTTCCTTGAAGATTGTGAAAGATTAAAATTTATGAGATCTGCAAGAAGTGAAAAATAAGGACATAGTGTTAGGGACACCTACATATGTGCCTATAGCATCTATTCTTCTGAGTCAAATTTACTCATCTGTGGAAATTGTCTTATATGACAATTGACAATTCTTTCCTATCCAATTCTCCCGTAGTGAGATTCTTAGGAAAAGTATCCGATTACCGAGTGTTGATACCCGACTGGATGTATTGACGTTCTTATCATTTCTTATGATTTGATTTCATTTGAATGACCTGGGTAACGATCCGAGGAGCTTTCGAATGCGTACTCAAATTATGAAAACATGGCATATATTCATATTCGTTAAATGTTTTCGTCTGTATCTGATTTGAAATTCTCTCGCGTAGATTATGCGTTGACCTTACTCTTTTAAGGTTAGTTGTGTCTCCATATATCCTTGAATTTGTGAAGAATTATGAATTATTATTAGTCTTTTGAGAAGTTCACATCTTATCGATGGTAATGAAACTTGAAAGTTGATAATGCCAGTAGAATGGATTGATTGATTATGACATGACGATATTGTCTTAATTGATGGGAACTCGAATTGAATTCCCCTAAATGATAAGATGTTGATTATCAAAAGTGATCTAAATAATTCTTGATGGATGACCATATCCTGTATTAAGACTTGAAATATTACCATGAATGGTTGTGAATTAGTTATAGATATTGTAATCTAGAAGAACCTAATATGAATGTATTAAAAGATGTTTCAGTTATCTGAAACTTTAGTAAGTATTTGTTGGTGAATTACCTAGACTTTCGCCATTAAGGCAAGTAGAAATTGGTATTGATTATATTTCCGGCGCTGCACTTATGGCTTGTGCACTGTACGACAACACCATCTAAATTAAAGGAATTACCGTACAACTGAGAAAGTTGTCGGAGAAAGATTTTATTATACCAAGCCTGTCATCCTAAAGAGCTATGGTGTTATCTTTCCTTATATTTATAGATTACTGTGACTGAGTAAATTGACAATCGAAAACGATAACCATAACTCGAAATGGAAGATTTGTTCGATCATTTACAAGGTTCTAGCGTATGTTTTAAAGATTTGATTCACGACATGGTTATCATCAACTTCGCATCTGCGAAGAAGATTATCTATTCCAATCACCTCATCCAGAACTTGTAATGGACATTATGAGTTTCACGTGATGACGTTTGGATTGACTAATGCACATGTAGTATTCATAAATTTGGTGAATCACGTGTGTAGGCTGTAATTTGATAAATTCATGCTCGTGATCATTAAAGACTATATGTTTGTTTATCAGAATAAGAATGAGTTAATAATTATTTATAGACTGCCCTGAATTGACCGAACAATGAAAACCTGTATCTTAAATATTTAACATAAGACTAAATAAAATGACCGTTGGATTAATAATGGTAAGATGTATGCATATAGACTCTTCAAAAATTAAGAGCCCTTTTAAGACTTTGGATTTTACCAAAAAGAAATGGAAATATGTTTTGAAAATGTTTTAACAAAAGATTTTTAAAGGGATTATTCCCTTATACACAAACCATTTAACTAAACTTCTGTTTAGGGGTAAATGTTTGTGTATCTCAAGATAACTTAAGAAGGATTAAGTAAAACCATTTATACCATAACCTTAAAAATTGAAACGACCATTTTTGCTTTTCAACTAAGAAAATTTTGGCCAAAGTATAAACAAAGGTTTTTCGAACATTTACCAATCATATTAATTATTTTCGATAAATTAACGAAAATTCTTGTTAATTAAATTCAAATTATTTTGAACATTTTTATATAATTGGACAAACTGGGAAAATTTAAAATCTTTACGTTTACGTTTCATAAAAATTGAATAATTATTATCTAATTAGTTATAATAATTATCGACGCTTTAGACGACGGATTGAGTAAAACGGATAAAAATGATAGTAAAGACGAAACTAAAACATAGAAGATATGAAGAAAGAATTTTGAATAAATACAGTTGTGATATTTATTTCATCAGGAAGGTGAACGTAATTACTGACGCATAATATAGAAAGAATATCTGAGTGAATTGTGGACATGATAATTATATCATCATGAGAAGTGAATATAGATACCGACGCATTATGTAGAAAAGATAAAGAACCAGTTAGGACATGTTCCTTAATCATGAAGGTGCAAAATAAATTGCCGAACGATATAAAAATAAACAATGTTGGTAAAAAGGGATAATATATATTATAAAAGGGGGTTCGCGACTAATGTGAACCATTAAAATAGAGAAGCCAATGGCGTTAAAGGTATAACAGACCACTTGTGATTGTCTAAATATGGAAGATTTTGATATATAGTTATGTTGGAATTTGTAAGTATAAGTATTATATTTTTGTCATTTCTGACTAAAACTATCTTTGTCTGAAGAAGTTGTACTGATGGCAATTATTAAGGCAGACATCGCCTCATACATTAGTAAACGTTTAGCTATTGCAAAGGTCATCATCTGAATTTGATTCGATTTGGGTCATCGTCGACAGACTGACCAAATCTGCTAATATCATTCCCGTTAATGATAAATGCAAAAGAGTTATGTAAACATAGTGTGCATGTACCGAACATCTAAATCAAGATCCTCGCTTCGCATCGAATTTCTAGAGATTTGCTCAGAAATCATTGAGAACGAACCTTGATGAGAGTACTATGTACCACCCCAATCGAAGAGACGAGGTAAAGTAACGATACAAAGTAATATAAGTGCTGTTTTATGTTTGAATGATTGACCTTTGGTAATATACCGTATAATCGTTTTCCTTTGGAAAGATTACCATTGATAATCATCGTATTAGGATCGAGATCTAATCTTGTTAGGATCTAAATCTTAGAGCATTTGTAAGCAAGAGTTGAGATGGAGACATCCGACATACACCCATAGTGAGTTGGACATGTCTCTTAGGTTTAAGTTTTCCTATGATGGCGAACCTAACCTTGCAAAATACCCGACCCGCGAAATCTGAAATGATTGTTGAAATTAGGATTTGATTATTGACTGCCGGTAGTGGGCAAGAGGTTATGTGAATGTGAAGTGTAGATCTTGAAGTGCCAAATGGGTAGCGAAGTTATGCCACAATTTTTAACCTTGGAAAAATGAATTCATGATCTGACAAATCATGGGATATAAGTCCCCGATTGTATGGGACCATTGAGATGATGAAAAAGTTGGGATTGAAAGGCATATAAGCTGGATCTACCCTAGGACTTCAAAGACTGCGTGAATTATGTTTCGTATATCGAACTTGATGGAATATCTATCAAGTTAAAATTTGAATTCTTCTTAGTAAAGTTTAGATCGGCGAAAAGTTGCATTCATCAAAAACCCATGAATATCATGGACAGAGAAAGTAAGTCAACATTAAGCCTGATCTTATTCCCGTAGTTATGTTTGATGAAACTCGCGTATTGTAATGGATTACACTTGTGAGAAAAGACCGAATGTGGAGGATATACCCACATGGCTTTAACTCTATAAGAAGCGAGTAGTAAGATGATCTTTGAGGACAAAGATCCTGTTTAGGGGTAAATGCTGTGACAATCCGTCAATTTACGATTGATATTTTATTCTCAAATATTATTTGGAAATATTATTTTAATGTTACAATATGAACTCACTTATTTTTGGGAAGAAATTTGGATTTACGTCTTGAGGTAGCATCGACTACGTTTAAACCGGAGGATTCTACGTTACATGCTTACGTTTACATACACCGTCTTTGGTGACAGTCCGACATTTCAGAAAATAAATTTGTCTGTGAATATTATTTTGAGATTTTAAATTTGTGTTAGTTCATAAACTCACAAATTTACGAGAAGAGATTAGGACTTACGATTTAATTTTAACGTCCTTTACGACTAAACCGGAAACCTTAGGATTACGTATTTACGTTTTCGAACTCCGTTTTTGATGAGACAATTTTTATTGGATTCGTTTTGTAACGTTGATTCATAATTTATAAAAACGTTTTCGTAAAACGACCCGAGGGCACGCAAATCGAGAAAACTAGAATCGAGAAATACCCGTAAACTAGTGAGATGGGACAAAACACTTTGTCCCACCCCACTAGCAAAATGGGACGGCATAACTTGACACCACAACACAAGGTGGCATCAAGTTTAACTTACACATTCCAAGTGTAAGCACTAGCTTACATCTTAAGCTTTACCATACCACTAAACTATCTAAACTAGCAACTTGTATTCATTTCCATCTTTCTTACATGAAATCCACTCCAAAAACTCTCTCAACTCTCTCCCTTTGCCGTCCCAAATAAGCCAACAAACACCCTCTTTGATCTCTTTTAGCCATAAACCACATGTTTACTAGTTCTATTAAGGTGTTCTCTTGAAGCCTTGATCATTTGGTGGCCATATCAACAACTTTGGAGGTGATTTGCTTATGTCCTAGGGCTGATTTTCCAACCTATTTTCTTGATATTTGATGGTCTTGGAGATACTTGTTGTGTTCATCAAGTTCTTGTCTTCCTAAAACAAGAAATCTACTTGGATTGGTAAAGAAGATCATCCTCTCCATTTTTCTCTTGTTATTTTGTAAAGAACAAATGTATTTTCTTTCATTTTGTATATGTATATGATGTATATATGATGATAAAAATGTTATGTGGGGATCAAGTGTTGATAAATATGCTTAAAAATGATGATAACTATAAGAAATGAAGCAAAAATCTTGATTATTTAGTTGGCTGTATAAAAACAGTAGATAACTAAAAGATGAACTGATAAAATTGCATGGTTTAATCCAATTACAGTAAGTAGATGATGTTATACACATGTGAGAGTTGGCCATGCAATGGAATCAAAATAATGAGTGAGATATGATCAAAACAAGTTAGGTGGTATAATCTGAATAAGCAGTTTTGTAAGGGACTGTTAAGGCAACTTAAACTCAAAATGGGCAGTAGCTATAACTAAGTTAAACGTAGCACATAATATGAAGATCATGCCATCCAAAAATGAGCTTCTAAATCATTATAGAACTCTAGATATGGTAAAAATAGTGAACATGAAGTTAAAAATCAGATTTTTGGAAATAATGTTTATTATTATTATATAAGCACTCACATTATAATGTATAAAATGTAAAAATATAAACCCACTAACTTATAAAACTTATTTATATAAATATATAAAAGGTTAATTAAATGGGTAAATTATATAAATGGTGGTAAAATAATATTTATAAGTAATAAAAACTATAAACTTGATTTTTACGACTTTTTCGGCTATCGCCGTAAAATTAACGTTTTTCGCCAAATAAAACTTAGACGACCAAACCCGTCTAATGTAAAGTTTATAAAAGTCATATACTGATGTATAGGTAACTAAGACAAGTAAAAACCGAAAAAACCCGAACTATAAGAATTACGGACATTTACGAGCTAACTAAACATATTGGACTAATAATTGGACTTAATAAGATAAAAACTTGTAAAAAAGAGCTTATTGGGCTTAACCCCTTTGGGCCCAACATGAAAAGTATATATACTGATAATATAGGTATAAAAGGGATAAAAACAAGTTGAAGAACTTATAAATGCTTAATGGACTTAAAATAGGTAAATAGGTTAAAACTAGTGAACTAGTAAAACGTTACCAAAACGTAAACGCAAAAATGAGTAAATAAGGATATGTAAACCCACTTGATCATCATATATATATATAATCATCATATGTATACATAATTGATAGTTGTATAAAGTCATTGGACAAACGTCTAAGACCGATTATTATTTGTCTAGGTTTCCGTGATTGAAGCACGTACCGTACGTCCGAATTGCCGATAACCCGCCTTCCCACACCAACGTGAGTTCATAGCCTCGCACTCTTTTAAATGTTTTTATAAATGTTTTATAAACCCGCGAGGGAGATAACATGTTAGTTTTGTAAAAATAGGACACCATTTGTCCCGATTGTTGTTTATTGATTTTGGACCCGAATGATTGAATGACCCGATTGTATGACCCGATAAATGATTAATGGACCCGATAGATGAAATAAAATGGATTATTAAAGTTAGGTTATGTCACTAAAAGTCCCATTAGCATGAATTGTGAACTACCGGGAGTTGGTAGACGCTTATGCATTTAATAGTATTATTTGGGGACGATCACCCCAGTTCGCGCCTTGACGGTTGATCCCCGTCGTGCCACATTGATTGGTAAGCGAATTTATGTATGAGAAGATTTCCATAGCGTGACCTTTGTGACGACACGCTACTTTAGATGGGCAAAATTGGTATCGGGTTAGCTACCCGTTTTGGTTTTAGTAAGGTAACAATGTCATGCGGCTTATAATAATCCAAATCACCGAAATATTATTAGACGCTTCGAATTACAATGTATTGCCTGACTAGCAATACAGGGTCATACTACTGATATTATGTTCGTGTTTTGGTTTTCATAACCATATTCTTATAACGGTTTTTATTTAATCTATACAAACGTTGCGAAACGTATTGTATGATGTTTTTACGACATTGGCTCGTACAATGAATTTTTAAGGATAATGCCTATATTATGATTTTCGATACGGATTTGTATAAAATGACTTTGGCTATTTTATGGCCTATTAAAATGATTTGTACAAAGTGATTTTCAGTAATAATTTTATACTGATATTATATTGATGGATTTTATTAAACTCTATGAATTCACTCGGCGTTATCGCTGACCTTTTCTTTTAACGTGTTTTATCTCAGGTACTTGAAGGTAATTCTCGGGAAGACGACAAGAATTCATGGCCCGCACTTAAACAATATTTTCCATTCAAATATTTTGTAAAACTTTATATGAAATGTAATGACTTGGGACCGATGTAACTTTGATATTTATGAATGGAAATGATTTATTATTAAACGACGCGATTTTTATGCGTTGTCTATGATGTGAGTAATGTGCTATCCCGTAACACCAACTAGTCTTCCGCTGTACTAAGTTGTATAAATTTGGGGGTGTTACATAATGGGCCAAAAAGCCCATTAAGAATAAGCTATTTGGTATAAGCTAGCTTATTTCACACTTTCAGCTTTTGGGCCTTTGGAAAAAGTTGTTTAAAACTAAATTTTGAGTCAACCAGTGCTTTTTGGGCTTATTTTGAACACTTTTTTATATTGGGCCCAAATTTTGCCCAATAAGGTTATGTTTTGGGTTTAGCCCATTTTCTAGGCCCATTAAGGGTATTTAGGTAATTTCACTTTCATTTCTGAGTTACTTAGGTTAAATTAAGCTAGTTTGCAAGTTTTTAGAATTTTTTATGATTTTTGGATTTTTAATAATATTTTAATATTATTTTATTGTTAAAAATTAAAAGTCTGATTTTCTAAGTTTTTATATTTTTCCTAGGTTCTAAACACTTAATTAGGAATTTTGCAATTTTCCAAATATTTTTAGAGTCTTTTAATTATTTTCTAGAATTAATTTAAATTTTAATTGATTTTAGTAGTTTTTAATTGTTTAAAAATAGTTTTTAGTGATTTTAAAATTTTGAAAAATACTTTTTAGCTTAATTAGGGTATTTTGAGGTTTAAAAACTTTAAGATCTTGTTTGGGACTTTTTAATAATTAATTTTGATTTTTAGGGCTTTAATTAGCATTAAAAAGTCATTATCTAATTAATTAAAAGGTTTTGGCAAGTTTGGATTTTTTGTAAACTCTTGGAATATTATTGTGGATTTTTGTAATTTTTAGGAATTTTTAGGTAAAAATTTTAATTTTAGTGCTTTTTATGGTTTTACGTGTACACCTTTTCCGTCTTAGCTTAATCCGTCTCCGTAACCGTCATTCTCTTCTAATCTCATTTCTATTTTTCTTTCTCAACAATATAATCATAAATTTAATCCAAGTCATTACACACATAACACACTAGCCTCCTTGAGAACGAACTCACTTTAGGGTCATTTACACACGGTTTTCCTAAATCGTCGTGCTTGTCCTAATTGCCTTCCTTTTCCTAAAGGGGTAATTTTACAACTATCATTTTCAATACAATACTAACTTCTAACAACACAATACCAAGATTCAATTACAAACAGTTAGACCCAAACACCCCTTTATCTTTTCAAATCCAAATTTAAACAAGAAAAAGTGAGATTCAAGACCACCCAAGCTCAGATAAACACAATAACAACTAAGAACAACAGATTCAAGCAAGTATAAGCCACAAAATACACAAGAACAAAGGCAACACTCAAATATCATAAATATCCAAAATATTTTCAGATTTTGGGATTAAGGGTGTGTACCTCATGGATGTACTTCCACACGCACGGATTTTGAGCTTATGTGCTAGAAAGAACAAGCACAAGCTTCCACAACAAAGCCTGCTAAGAATCAACAAAGTTAGAAGCAAGAGTATAAAAACAGAAACTTGAAAAATCCTTGATTGATGCAACTCTTGTCCTCCACACTTGATTATCCCCAAGGTATAAGCTTCACCACACCTTAATAACACAATATCAGGATGCTATGATCAGCCCTATAGCCCAAGAATTCCAAGATAGACCAAGATCTTAGCAAAATATCAAGAAAATGAAGAAAATGTGCAAACTTTTGCACACTCCTCTTTTGAAAACAGGTTTTTTGATTCAAATTCAGTAAACAAAGAACATAAACAAGCATAAATAAGATGGCACTTGGTCTTTCTTCAACACACTTAACACAAATTTCATAAATCTGAAAATGGGATTTACAAGTGCTTGAACAAGGAAAAACCAAAAGCAAACGTACAAGTGAGACCCTATGGATTTATATATAGCCTTACAAGTGAACTAAGAACAGATAAAAGTGCTAAATCCTAATGCTTGAAGTCCTCAATTTGCCCTTGCAGAATTTGAACTACTTGGCTTCATGTGATTGATTTTTGTTTGCTTGTTATAGCTGGCAAGTGAAAGGTGATCCAAAGGCTTGTATTAAGCTTAAAAAGTAAGCTTCAATCCTAAACGTTGGATGTCTGGTGGTTTTTTGGCAGTATCCCCTTTGTGTGTAGCAGGGGAATCTCATGTGGGACAAGGGGGTGGTGAGGTGTCCAAGTTTAAGGTTGGGATGTGATTAGCAGACCCTTAATCACTAATCTGCACAATTTTGGGGTTTAATTTTTGCTAAATCAAAAATCCCTAATTGTGTTCTTGAGTTGATGAACTTGGTTTTGATCTGTTTAGAAAGTGATTAACATTTAAATAAATGTTAAGGAGCCAATGTTTGGTTAATTATTTAATCAGGGGTGAGTGGGATCTGATGTGGAGGCAGGGATGCATGTGATTGGTGGAGGTGGTGAGTGGGGTGAGGTGGCAGTCCATGAGTGGTTAAGGTAAGTATCTTGTCTGTCCATATTCACCCCCTCTTCTTCTTTTCTATTTTCATTTGCAAATAAAACAGCCAAACTTGAATTTCCTTTGTTAGCAAAGTTTCCAACTTCACACTTTTGCCCCAAAAACTTTTGTAAAATGATTTTAGGGGTATTTCTTGCCATTTTTGAATTCTTGAAGGACTGATTTGGCATTTTGATGATGGATAATGGTCTTGACTTGGATATTTGATATAATGGAGGACTGAATTTGCCAAGTCATAATGATTGAGGGACCATTCTTGCCAAATGTTGAAAGTCAAGGGTCCTTTTTGTAATTTTGGGATTTTCAAAGGACCAAACTTGTAATTTCTTATACTTTGACGGATTTCATGATGTCTTTGACTTTGTGGAGGGTAATGATTGACAATTTAGCTTTGTTGAGGGGCTAAACTTGCCAATTCTTCAAAGTGGAGGGCCCTTTTTATAATTTTGACAAACTTTAGGGACCAAACTTGTAATTATGAAGATACAAGGGTATAAAGTGTCAATTCTTCCATATTGGAGGACCCTTCTTCATAATTCTTTAAATCTTCAAGGGTTAATCTTGGGAAAGTCTTTATTAGGGCTTGGTTCATTGTGCGGCTTCGTTTCCCGTGTTTGTTTTTGTATGATTCTTGTGATCTTTTGTCATTTTCTCAATATCCGTACCAACAAGCAACAAACACAAGCATATATATGGGTATTTTGATGATATTTAATGCATTTTAAGCCCTATTTGGACGATGAGACTATGTATAAAAGCAGTCTCATCAACAATACGTCAATTTATGGTTTATATTTTATTGTCAAATATTATATAAAAACATTATTTTAATGTTATATTATGAACTCACTTATTTTTCGAAAGAAATTTGGATTTACGTCTTGAAGTAGCATCGACTACGTCTAAACCGGAGGATTCTACGTTTTGTGCTTACGTTTACATATGACTGTCTGACATTTCAGGAAATAAATTTATCCGTGAATATTATTTTGGAATTTTAAATTTGTGTTGGTTCATAAACTCACAAATTTACGAGAAGAGATTAGGACTTACGATTATAATTTAACGTCCTTTACGACTAAACCGGAAACCTTAGGATTACTTATTTACGTTTTTGAACTCCGTTTTTAATGAGACAATTTTTATTAGATTCGTTTTGTGCCGTTGATTCATAATTTATAAAAACGGTTTTTGTAAAACGACCCAAGGACACGCAAATCAAGGAAACTAGAATCGAAGAGTACCCGTAAATAAATGGGGATGAGACAAGATAACACTTGTCCCACCTCCACTCATAACTGGCCAAAGCTTCCCTAACACAACAAGATTTGTCAAAGCTTAGTAACAAAGCTAAGACACTTGTCTTAACTTTGCCACCAAACCACATGCACACAAAACCACTCCAGCCAAACTAGCAACTCATTATTCAACTCATGCAACATACACATCTCTCTCTCTCTAGCCATTTTGGCCGTCCCATATTCACCACAACACCACCATTTGATCTTAAATTAACCACAATATCTTGTGTTATTCACACATATGTTGAAGAACCTTTGAAGATATGAAGATTGGAGGTGATCTTAACCTATGAAAAGGAGTTTTCATGAGGTTAAAGGGCTGAATTAATGGAGGTGTTCATCTATCCAAAGGACCCAAGAAGTTTCCTTGCTAAAGTTGAAGATTTGATAACAAGAACCAAGTCTTGTTTATCAAAAACCTCATCTTTTCATCACTAATGGTGGTATAGAGATTGTTCTTCCTATCCTTTTGTTATTTTGATTATGTAATCTTGTAACTTCTTTATTTATGTATATGTATATGATTATGAATGATGATTAAAAATATTATGTGGGGATTTGGTGTTGATAGATTTGATAAACATGGGTAAAAAGATGGAAAAACCACATGTAAAAATGGTTAAATCTTGCTTAATAAGATGGCTGTATAAAAACAGTAAGTAACCAAATGATAAACTGATAAAATGGTAAAGTGGAGTCAATATACAGTAATTATTACGTTTTATACACATGTGAGAGTTGGCCATGCAATGGAATCATAAAAATGAGTGAGATATGATCAAAACAAAATTTGTATACAAATCTGAATAGTCTGTCTTGTAGGGACTATTAAGGATACTTAAACATGGATTGAGCAGTAGCTATAACTAACTTATTTGTAGAAAATAATATGAAGTTTTTTTCATCCAAAAATGAGCATCTATCTCCTTATAGAACTCAAGATATGATAAAAATGGTGAAAGTGAAACTAAAAATCAGATTTTGTGAAATTAAAGTTTAATAGTATTATATAAGCACTGAAAATAATATAGTATAAAATGTGAAACTAAAACCCACTAACTTATATATTTCATTTATATAAATATGTATAAGGATAAATAAATGGACATTATATAAAAATGGTAGTTTGGTAAGTTTTATAAGTTATAAAAACTATAAACATGATTTTTACGTCTTTTCGACTAAAACCGAAAGATTAACGTTTTTGTCAAATAAAACTAAGACGGTCAGACCCGTCTAATGTAAACTTTTATAAACTCACATACTGATATATGAACTTATATAACAAGTAAAAACCGATAAAACCCGAACTATATAACATACGGACATTTACGGGCTAAGTTAGCATTATTGGACTAGTAATCGAACTAAATGGGCTAAACACTTATAAATTTACTTATTGGGCTTAACCCACTTGGGCCCAAAATGTAAAGTATAATAATGATAATAAAAGTATAATTGGGCTAATGAAATGTATTGGGCTTGTAATGGGCCTATTTGTCCTCCAAAATGTAAACAAGTTGAGCTAGTGTAACTAGTATAAAAGTTACCAACACATAAACACTATAATGAATGAGTAAAGATGTATAAACCCACTTTACCATCATCATATATATAAAATCATCATATGTATACATAATTTTTATTTTGATAAAGTCATTGGACAAAAGTCTAAGACAAGTATTATTTTTCTAGATTTCCGTGATTGAAGCACGTACCGTACATCCGAATTGCCGATAACCCGCTTTCCCACATCAACGTGAGTTCATAGCCTCGCACTCTTTTAAATGTTTTTATGAAATGTTTTATAAACCCGCGAGGGAGATAACATGTTAGTTTTGATAAAATAGGACACCATTTGTCCCGATTGTCTGTTAATTGATTTGGACCCGAATGATTGTATGACCCGATGAATGATTAAATGACCCGATAGATGAAATGAAATGGATTATTAAAGTTAGGTTATGTCACTAAAAGTCCCATTAGCATGAATTGTGAACTACCGGGATTTGGTAGACGCTTATGCATATAATAGTACTATTTGGGGACGATCACCCCAGTTCGCGCCTTGACGTTTGATCCCCGTCGTGCCACATTGATTGGTAAGCGAATTTATGTATGAGAAGATTTACACAAGCGTGATTATTGTGACGACACGCTAATTTAGATGGGCAAATGAGTTTCGGGGTAGCTACCCGTTGTTTGTTGTAGTAAGGTAACAATGTCATGCGGCTTATAATAATCCAAATAACGAAATACTGCCATACGCACTAAATTACGATATATTGCCTGACTAGCAATACGGGGTCTTACTATTGATATTATGTTCGTGTTTTGGTTTTTCATAACCATATTCATATAACGGTTTTTATTTAACTCTATACAACGTTATAAAACGTATTGTATGATGTTTTTACGGCAATGGTTCGTATAATGATTTTGAAGGCAAACACCTATATTATGATTTTTGATTTGTATAAAATGACTTGGCTATTTTATGGCCTATTACAAAGATTTGTACAAAATGATTTTCGGTAATAATTTTATACCGATGTTATATTGATGGATTTCATTAAACTCTATGAATTCACTCGGCGTTATCGCTGACCTTTTCTTTTAACATGTTTTATCTCAGGTACTTGAAGGTAAGTCTTGGGAAGACAAAAAGAACTCATGGCCCGCACTTAAATAATAATTTCTATTCAAATACTTTGTAAAACCTGTATGAAATACAATGACTTGGGACCTATGTAAATTTGATATTTATGAATGGAAATGCTTTATTATAAAACGACGCGATTTTTAAGCGTTGTCTATGATGTGAGTAATGTGCTATCCCGTAACACCAACGAGTCTTCCGCTGTATTGAATTATGTAAATTTGGAGGTGTTACATGTGAAGATTGTGCAAGAGACTTAATAAACATAACAAGTAAAGGTTTAATCTAGATTATAGGTCAAAAGGAATCTTTTGAATATATTGTTCTAATCATCTTTCAAGTAAATGGAACTTATCAAATCGATAACCAAGTCTATGGGTCGAAAGTATTCTTGTTGTTATTGGTTTAGGCATAAGGCTCATGAGTGACCATTTGATTAAGACTTATGTATATTTGATTTATAAAGCACTAGTGTCTTATTATTGGTTCTATAGGTCGAAAGGATTACCTTTAATATGTTTTCCAAACTATGCATCCATATGTCTATATGATCGTTTAACCATACGTGTATGTTCTTTGTGTGCTTATGCCTTTAACGATTCTCATGGTGGTGTGATCATGACAATCATACTTACCATTGTTACAAACAACTACACTTGATTATAACCAAGTCCCATGGGACACCCTTGACTTACCAACCTAATTGCAACATGACTAGAGTATACTTGCTCGAATTTGTGTTCCTAATTATATCGGTAATTCTTGTTATGAATTTAAAACCCAATGTGTGGAAAGATCGAATATCAAGTTTTTGGCTTCTTGTCTAGGATTTGTAATTGCATTCTTTAAATATACATAGCGTACGAGCACATCACTCCACCTACCACGGTGAAAGGAGTTAGCAGTTTTTTTGGGTCATGCGGGTTTCTATAGACGTTTTATACAATACTTTTCTAAGATAGCAAGACCCATGACCCACCTCTTGGAAAAAGAGGCTCATTTCATATTCATACAAGAGTGTTTAGACTCTTTTGAGATACTTAAGGAAAAGTTTACTAAGGCTCCCGTTTTGGTCTCACCAAATTGGCATTTGCCTTTTGAACTCATGTGTGATGCTAGTGATTATGCCATGGGGGTCGTGTTAGGACAAAGAGTTAATAAGCATTTCCAACCTATACACTATGCGAGTAAGACAATGACGGCTGCTCAACTTCATTATACCACCACAGAAAAAGTGTTGCTTGCTATTGTTTATGCCTTTGAGAAATTTAGACCCTATCTTATGCTTTCTAAGACCATAGTGTATACGGATCGTTCCACTCTCAAGTAACTAATGACAAAGCAATATGTTAAGCCTAGGCTTTTTAGATGGGTTTTATTGCTACAAGAGTTTTCCATTGAGATCCGTGATAAAAAAGGAGCCGAGAATTTAGCGATGGATCACTTGAGTAGACTTGAGCATCCTTTTCAAGGTGAATTACCTCATAAGGAAATTAATGAATCCTTTCCATTAGAGGAGCTCATGTTTATCTCTCCACAAGAGGATGCCACCCCTTGGTTTGCGGATATTGCAAACTATCTTGTGGGGGATGTGCTTATAGAGGGTCTCAATTCCCAACAAAAAAAAAGTTTCTTAAGGAAGCAAAATACTACTTTTGGGATGACCCTTACCTCTTTAGGCAATGTGCGGACCAAATCATAAGACGGTGTGTAGATGGGCCCGAAGCATTTAAGATCTTAGAAGCTTGTCATAAAGGACCTACGGAGGCTATTTTGGGCCCAACTACACGGCCAAGAAAGTCTTTGATTCGGGTTACTATTGGATCTCAATTTACAAAGATGCCCAAGAGATGGTGAAATTTTGTGATGTCTGTCAAAGATAAGGAAAGATTAGTCAACGAAATGAGATGCCACAAAATTTCATACAAGAGTGTGACATTTTTTATGTATGGGGTATAGACTTCATGGGACCTTTTCCATCATCAAAGGGCAATAAGTACATACTCGTAGATGTGGACTATGTTTCAAAGTGGGTTGAGGCTAAAGCCTTGCCTACTAATGATGCTAGAGTTGTAATGAAGTTCTTGAAGCAATTATTTGCTAGATTTAGTGTACCTCGGGCTATCATAAGTGATCGTGGGACTCAATTTTGTAATGATCAATTTACAAGAGTCATGAATAAGTATGGTGTTAACCATAGACTTTCTACCTCGTATCACCCTCAAACCAATGGGCAAACCGAGGTCCTAAATCATGGTTTAAAGAGGATTTTAGAGAGAACGGTGGGAGATCATCAAGCTTCTTGGTTGGATAAGCTTGATGACGCTTTGTGGACTTTTAGGACGGCTTTTAAGACACCAATTGGTTATACTACATACAGGCTTGTCTATGGAGAAGCATGCCACCTCCCATTCGAGTTAGAGCATAAGGCTTCATGGGCTCTCAAATGGGCTAACTTTGATTTAAACCATGCCGGTTCACATAGAAAAGACCAACTCAATGAGATGGATGAATTGAGAGCCAATGCCTATGAAAACTCGTTGCTTTACAAGGAAAAGACTAAGCAATTGCATAATGCTAAGATCAAGAACCGTGAGTTCAAAGTTGGAGAGTCGGTTCTCCTCTTTAACTCAAGGTTGAAACTCGTTGCGGGCAAGCTTAAGTCAAGATATTTCGGTCCATTCACGATTGCATAAGTATTTCCATATGGGACTATTAAGTTGTCACAACCAGATGGCCCAAATTTCAATGTGAATGGTCACCGTGTTAAGCATTACTTTGGGGAGGACATTTCCGTGGAAATGGTCCAAAATATCCCCATTTTCCCCATGAATTAATTCATTGTGGGAAGAGTCGAGCTAGAGACTCCATAAATCAAGCTTGAATAACTAGGCTTAGAGTTTTTAGACTAGAGTGCGGTAGGATAGAAATAAGGGTATATAGTTGAGAAGAAGTGTAGGGGGATGCCTCTCTTTTGTCTTCTTGATGTTTGTAGGGTTGCTCTCTCTCATTGGAGCTTATGGAGGAGGCCCTTGTATTGGGTTCACTTCGTTACTATTGTGCTTTTAAAACCACATTGTGCTTAAAATGAATTCACTATAGTAGAACTTTCCTTAGCTTGGGATAAGCAAAGTTATCAATGTCATAAGTGTAGGGGAGTTTATACTCCAATACTCTTAATCATTGAGGACAATGTTTATCTTAAGTGTAGGGGGGGTCTTCTGTCGAAGTGACCTTACATAGGACTTTGTCATTGACTTCATGATAACTTGGAAATTAATTTTTCAAACATTTTCCAAAGTTTTTATCTACTTTGGCCACCAAAAATATGCATTCATAATTTTTTTGCATTAAACATTTTTCATTTGCATAACACATGTTCATTGTATATATTTCTTCTTTTACTTTTCATAAAAAATATATAAAAAGGAAAAAAAAATAATAATAAAGGATATGGTTTAACAAATTTAGACTTCTTTGACATATTAGGCCCGCCATGGATACTTTGACTCAACCCGAGTTTGCTTATCTAAGCATTCTCTAGATAGTAGCCTTAACCATATAGACCTTTATTGGTTTATTAGGCTAAGCATCCACTAGTCTCATTATTTGAGATTTTAAACTGTGGAGAACTAGAGATGATAGAGTTTGAAATAAGTGTTAAGAGCTAGATAAACCTCATATTCATTAATTGTGGCTTTAATATCCACTTTCGTAACCTTCACTTTCTTTTCAACGCATGTATATATGTTAATAAATAATCAAGAACGATTTTAATTGATTTTTAGTCTCTTATGCATTTTTGACTAATCATTTGTGACAATCCGTCAATTTATGATTGATATTTTTATTCTCAGTATTTAATTGAAAATATTATTTTAATGTTATATTATGAACTCACTTATTTTTGGGAAGTAATTTGGATTTACGTCTTGAAGTAGCATCGACTACGTCTAAACCGGAGGATTCAACGTTACGTGCTTACGTTTACATACACCGTTTTTGGTGACAGTCCGACATTTCAGAAAATAAATTTGTCCGTGAATATTATTTTGAGATTTTAAATTTGTGTTGGTTCATAAACTCACAAATTTACGAAAAGAGATTAGGACTTACGATTTTAATTTAACGCCCTTTACGACTAAACCGGAAACCCTAGGATTACGTATTTACGTTTTCGAACTCCGTTTTTGATGAGACAATTTTTATTAGATTCGTTTTGTGCCGTTGATTCATAATTTATAAAAACGTTTTTCGTAAAACGATCTGAGGGCACGCAAATCGAGGAAACTAGAATCGAGGAATACCCGTAAATTAGTGGAATGGGACAAAACAAGTTTTGCCCCACCCCACTCAAAGGGACGACAAGACTAACTACACAACACCCTTTGAGGTGTCAACATGGAAACAAACTAACAACACTTGTCACTTAAGCTTCAATATTAAGCTACTTCCACCCACCAAAACTAGTAAACCACTAGCCATTACCACTTCCTCATTCTCACAACATGCAAACAACTCAAAATATCTCTCTCACCCTCCATCTATGCCGTCCCAACCTACACCATAAACATCCATTTGATCAAAATTTACCATGAAATCTCATGTTATTCATACATATGTTGAAGCCCTTTTGAAACCCTATTGATTGGTGGTGATTATAACATCCAAGGAGGAGTTCCCATGGAGTCTTGGGGCTGATTTTCCACAAGGTGTTCATGAAGAATGGTGGTCTTGAAGATGGTATTGATTATTCACAAGTTTCTCCATCAAAATCCATGCCCAAATCACAACCTACATCAACTTGGTGGTATAAAGATTGTCCTCCTCATCCTCTTGTTATTTTTGATTATGTAATCTTGTATTTCTTTCACTTATGTATACGTATATGATGATGAATGATGATTAAAAATATTGTGTGGGGATTTGGTGTTGATAAACATGCTTAAAAAGATGAAAAACTATAAGAAACAAGGTTAAAATCTTGCTTAATTTAGATGGCTGTATAAAACAGTAAAGAATCATATGGTAAACTGGTAAAATGACTTTAATAGATTGATATACAGTAAGCTATGGGTCTTGTACACATGTGAGAGTTGGCCATGCAATGGAATCATTGTAATGAGTGAGATATGATCAAAACAAGTTTAATGTACAAATCTGAGTTCACTGTTTTGGACGATTTTTAGAAAATACTTAGAGGATGATTCAACAGTAGCTATAGAAGAATTAAATGGAGAACATATCATTTAGTTTATGTCATAAAAATTTGAGCTTCTATCCCCATATAGAACTGTAGATATGGCAGTTTTGGTGAACATGAAAATAAAAATCAGATTTTAGAAATTAAAGTATAATAGTATTATATAAGCACTCAAATAAAAATAGTATAAAATGTGAACTAAAACCCACTAACTCATATAATACATTTATATAAATATGTATAAAGATAAATAAATGAACATTGTATAAAAATGGTAGTTTGATAAGTTTTATAAGTTATAAAACTATAAACATGATTTTTACGACTTTTTCGGCTATTACCGTAAAATTAACGTTTTTGCTAAATAAAACTTAGACGGTTGGACCCGTCTAATGTGAACTTTATAAAACTTATATACTGATATATAAACATGTATAACAAGTAAAAACCGATAAAACCCGAACTATATCACATACGGACATTAACGGGCTAAATTAACGTTATTGGACTAATAAAACAACAAAATGGACTAAAACACTTATATACTTATTTATTGGGATTAACCCATTTGGGTCCAACATGTAAAGTATAAATACTGATAATACAAGTATGAAATAGATTAATACAAGTTAATAAACTTATAATAGGCTTATTGGACCTAAAACACGTAAATAGGTAAAACTAGAAAACTAGTATAAAAGTTATCGACACATAACCCAAAAATGAGTAAATGAGAATATGTAAACCCACTTGATCATCATATATATAAAATCACCATATGTATACATAATTATTATTTTTATAAAGTCATTGGACAAGAGTCTAAGACGAGTATTATTTGTCTAGGTTTCCGTGATTGAAGCACGTACCGTACGTCCGAATTGCCGATAACCCGCCTTTCCACATCAACGTGAGTTCATAGCCTCGCACTCTTTTAAATGTTTTTATGAAATATTTTATAAGCCCGCGAGGGAGATAACATGTTAGTTTTACTAAAATAGGACACCCTTTGTCCCGATTGTTTGTTTATTGATTTGGACCCGAATGATTGTATGACCTGATGAATGATTAAATGACCCGATAGATGAAATGAAATGGATTATTAAAGTTAGGTTATGTCACTAAAAGTCCCATTAGCATGAATTGTGAACTACCGGGATTTGGTAGACGCTTATGCATATAATAGTACTATTTGGGGACGATCACCCCAGTTCGCGCCTTGACGGTTGATCCCCGTCGTGCCACATTGATTGGTAAGCGAATTTATATATGAGAAGATTTCCATAGCGTGACCTTTGTGATGACACGCTAATTTAGATGGGCAAATTGAATATCGGGTTAGCTACCCGTTGTTTGTTGTAGTAAGGTAACAATGTCATGCGGCTTATAATAATCCAAATTAACGAAATACTACTAGACGCACCAAATTACG
Source organism: Glebionis coronaria (assembly GCA_025667525.1). Lineage (NCBI taxonomy): Eukaryota > Viridiplantae > Streptophyta > Magnoliopsida > Asterales > Asteraceae > Glebionis > Glebionis coronaria. The sequence continues at coordinate 335,722,866 of CM046876.1, read as the reverse complement.
ATGTATTGCCTGACTAGCAATACGGGGTCATACTATTGATATTATGTTTGTGTTATGGTTTTTCATAACCATATTCATATAACGGTTTTTATTTAACTTTATACAACGTCATAAGACCTATTGTATGATGCTTTTAGGACATTGGCTCGTATAATGTTTTTTAAGGCAAATGCCTATATTATGATTTTCGATAAAGATTTGTATAAAATGATTTTGGCTATTTTATGGCCTACTACATGGATTTATACAAAATGATTTTTGGTAATAATTTTATACCGATGTTATATTGATGGATTTTATTAAACTCTATGAATTCACTCGGCGTTATCGTTGACCTTTTCTTTTAACATGTTTTATCTCAGGTACTTGAAGGTAATTCTCGGGAAGACAACAAGAATTCATGGCCCGCATTTAATCAACAAATTTCCATTCAAATGTTTGTAAAACCTGTATTAAATACAATGACTTGGGACCTATGTAACTTTGATATTTATGAATGGAAATGCTTTTATTATTAAACGACGCGATTTTTATGCGTTGTCTATGATGTGAGTAATGTGCTATCCCGTAACACCAACGAGTCTTCCGCTGTATTGAGTTGTATAAATTTGGGGGTGTTACAGTTTGGTATCAGAGCTCTCGTTATAGAGAACGAAAGATTTTTAAAACCAAGGTTTTGAATAAACTTTTCAAAATCTTTTAACTATAAACATTTTTCTAAAAATGTCTAAAAATATTTTGACTATAACGGTGCCGAAGAATTCCCGAGTTACCGACAAGGCCAGACTGAGAAGTGTTATTTTAATATATATATATATATATATATATATAACTTGGATTATATATATATATGATATAATTTTATTACATGATTGTTTGATGATTATTTTAATATTTATACGAGGTATTTATACGACGTAGATTGTCACAAGGAACCCTAAATCCCCTAGTAAATTAATCGAAGCTATTCTCGTAGGAGTTCTAGCTATCCTAGATCTAAACCAAGTTGTGGATATTATTGATCCCAACAAAATGGTTGATATTTGTAGAAATATAGATATTAGTTGATTGTGATATTGAAATGAATTGGCGAGATTAAATCTGATATCGATGTCATGACGATCCTTCGTTATAGAGTGGAGTTTGACAAAACGTTACCACCTAGAAAGATGTCATCTGATTCGTTGTCATCCAATTCTTAAATTGAAATCGAAAGGGTGAATGTTGCACTTGAGGATGTCATTGGAACCAGTACCCAAAAGCCTCATGCCACTAATACCTTTCCGAGAAGTCTAATTGAATGTGTGAGTCATTTAATACTAGTGACTCATTTGATAATTGTTGTTGTAAGAAGCTATAGGATTGAAAATTGAGTGTTGTTCATATCGAACTTTTATTGCCCTTTCAAGGTGTAAGAATAAGGATGAAAGTTTTGGAGAATGAGGTAGGATATCGAATTGAGTTTAAGTTGGTTGAAACTTGAATGAAGTAAAAACTTAACTTATATGGAATATGTGATTGTTAAGAGGAAGTCGTTAAGTTCTGTGATTAGATTATAAGGTTTTAATTGATTGTTGATTCGTGTTAAGTGTTGTTCCTAGGCCATTGTCCAATGATGAGGATGCCCAGTGTCCAGGAAATAAATTGAAGAAATCTTCTTCTGAAATGGGACCGATGGATCTTCCAGGACAGGTGGAACCCCCATAACTCTTGTAGATTAGTATTCACTGTGGTATCTTTTAAAAATCCCTAACTTAACTGAGATATCAGTTGGTAGGATGAGTTTTGTAAATTGTATGACATAGTGACACGTAATGTGTTACGGTACAATTTGACTTTTTTGTGATTAATGAAAAGACTACCTTTGATTGCTAAATTCTACATGTATCGATGTTATCTATCTTTTATTGCTTCATCCTAATGCTCGCATTAGTGATGCAACCATTGAACAAGTACTCATCTCGATTTGAGTTACGTTGCAGATTATTCTTTTTGAGTGCCATCGAGTTCATGAACCTCATGATTAATTGGCTAATATCATTTCCTATCATATCGTAGTTAGTTCTTGGTGAACAAGCTTTCATCACTCTTTTGCAGATCACTCATTGTTTTTATAAGATAAAACCGTATCCATTGAGAAAAATTGAATTTTCATCACTATGAGGATTATTCAAAGTAAGATTTATAAGTGATTGTTATCGAAATGAGGTTGTTTATAAAGTACCTTGGAAAACTTAACTGTTTTCATAACAAAGAAAATCTTTGTAAATTTATTCTTGATTCTTATTTAAGAATTAAGCATGAAAATGTTTTTATTATAAACATGATGATAAAATTTTGACGAACTGAGTATTGGATCGTTAATCTTGAAATTGTATATAGTTGCGCGCCTACATACAATTTGGAATGGACCATGCAAGGCTGATTAGTAGTCACCATAAAACTGATTAATAAACACTACATTTTCTTTAAAGATTGTGAAATATTAAATTTTATGAGATCTGCAGGAAGTGAAAAACAGGGACCTAGTGTTAGGGACACCTACATATGTGCCTGTAGCATCTATTCTTCTGAGTCGAATTTGCTCATCTGTGGAATTTGTCTTATTTGACAAATGATATTCCCTTCTTGTCCAATTCTCCCGTAGTAAGATTCTTAGGAAAAGAATCTGATTACCGAGTGTTGATACCCGACGGGATGTATTGACGTTCCTATCATTTCTTTTGATTTCATTTCATTTGAATGACCTGGGTAACGATCCGAGGAGCTTTCGAATTCGTACTCAAATTATAAAAACATGGGATATATTCATATTCGTTAAATGTTTTCGTCTGTATCTGATTTGAAATTCTCTCGCATAGATTATGCGTTGACCTTAATCTTTTAATAGTAGTTGTGTCTCCAAATATCCTTGACTTTGTGAAGGATTATGAGCTATTATTAGTCTTTTGAGAAGTTCACATCTTATCGATGGCAATGCAACTGGAAAGTTGATAGTGCCCATAGAATGGATTGATTGATATGACATGACGACATTGTCTTAATTGATGGGAACTCGAATAGAATTCCCTTAAATGATAAGATGTTGATTATCAAAAGTGATCTAAATAATTCTTGATGGATGACCATATCCTGTATTTAGACTTGAAATTATACCATGAATGGTTGTGAATTAGTCATAGATATCATAATCTAGAAAGAACCTAATATGAATTTATTAAAAGATGTTTATGTAATCTGAACTTTAGGAGGTATTTGTTGATGAATTACCTAGACTTTTTCCATTAAGGCAGATTGAAATTGGTATTGATTATATTCCCGGCACCTGTGGCTTGTGCACTGTACGCCAGCACCATCTAAAATAAAGGAATTACCGTACAACTGAGAGAGTTGTCTGAGAAAGATTTTATTCTACCGAGCTCGTCATCATGAAGAGCTATGGTATTATAATTCCTTATATTTATAGATTACTGTGAACTGGGTAAAATGACAATCGAAAACGATATCCATAACTCGAAATGGAAGATTTGTTCGATCATTTACAAGGTTCTAGCGTATGTTTTAAAGATTTGATCCACGGCATGGTTATTATCAACTTCGCGTCTGCGAAGAAGATTATCTATTCCAATCACTACATTAGAACTCGTAATGAAGATTATGAGTTACATGTTATGTCGTTTGGATTGACTAATACACATGTAACATTCATAAATTTGGTGAATCACGTGTGTAGGCTGTAATTTAATAAATTCATGCTTGTGATCATTAAGGACCATTTGTTTATTTATAAGTATAAGAAGGAGTTAGTAATTATTTACAGATTGCCCTAAATTGGCCGAACAATTAAAACATGTACTTTAGATATTTAACATGTGATTAACGGCTTAATACTTTACATGATTTGACTGTGTGATTAATAAGATAATGGGATCTATATTGACATTTCAAAAATTAAGAGCCCTTTTAGGACTTTTGGCTTTACCAAAAAGAAAGTGCAAATATGTTTTGACAAATGTTTTAACAAGGGATTTTTAAGGGATTATCCCCTTATACACAAATCATTTAACTAAAATTCTGTTTAGGGGTAAATGTTTGTGTGTACTTCTAGACAACCTAAGAGGGATTTAGAAAAACCATTTAAACCATGACTTAAAGTTTGAAACGACAATTTTTGCTTTTCAACTAAGAAAATTTTTGACCAAAATATAAACAAAGATTTTTCGAATATTTACGAATCCTATTAATTATTTTCGATAAATCAACAAAAATCGTATTAATTAAATTCAAATTTATTTTGAACATTTTTATAAATTGGTCGAACTAAGAAGAATTAAAATTTTTACGTTATGTTTCATAAAAATTAAATATTTATTATTTAATTAGTTGTAATAATTATCGACGCTTTAGACGTCGGATTGAGTAAAACGGACAAAAATGATAGTTAAGAAGAAACTAAAACATAGAAGATATGAAGAAAGAATTTTCGAATAAATACGGTCATGTTATACATATTTCTTCAGGAAAAAGTGAATGTAGATACTGACATATTATATAGAAAGTACGAAGATTCAATTAAGATGTATTTCTTAATAATGACTGTGCAAAATAAATTGCCGAACAATATAAAAGAATAATAAAATAAACGATGTTTGTAAAAAGGATAATATAGATAATAAAAAGGGGGTTCGCGGCGAATGTGAACCATTAGAATTGAGAAGCCGATAGCGGTAAATGTATAAAAGGCCACTTGTGATTGTCTAAATACAGGGGACTGTAAGATATAGTTATGTTGGAATCTGTAAGTATAAGTATTCTATTCTTGTCATTTCTGATTTAATGTATCATTATCAGAAGAAGTTGAACTAATGGCAAATTATGAAGGCAAAGATCGCCTCATACATTAGTAAACGTCTAACTATTGCAAAGGTCATCATCTATGTTGGGAATAAATTAAGGCCAGATCACTTGAGCGCTGACAAGAGTAAAACAAGCGTTGACATGAGCAAAACAAGCGCTGACAGCTCAAGCGTTGACAAGACAAAGTCAAGCGTTGATACATTGAAGACAAGCACTGATGGGAAGATATACTCTACGCGTTTATTGTATTCTAGATTACTTCTAGTAAAGATAGGAACAACAATGTATTTTTTATATTTATCTTTACCTATAATAGCTGATACGTAGATTATTGTACAAGGCTTCTTATGTCTATAAAAGAAGACCTTTAGGTTAATGTTTAATATAAGTTTTCGTTTGTAAACTACTTTCAATGTAAGCAAGTTTGATATCATTAATCAAAGTGAAAGTTTGTTTATATCATTGTGTGTTCTTGTTTAAGTGTTAATTCCGCATAACACTTAGATTATCATAAGCATATACAAAGGTTTCTCTAAGTGTATTACTTGATCTAATCTCGTATACATAAAGCTAAATCGATCTAAGTTTGGTATCAACAAGTGGTATCAGAGCTTGTTGAGGAACTTTTGATCTTAAAGAACACAAGAACCCTAAAAATCACCAAAACCCTAATTTTCTCAAAAACCCTAACAACATCATGTCAGAAACAATAACCTCCTCCTCCTCACCTTTACCAAACATCAAGATTCCCATGCTTTATGCAACCAACTTTGAATTGTGGAAATTCAATTTTGAACAATATCTAGGGATCTATGACTACACACTCTAGGAGATCATTGAATATGGAAACACATTCGATAAAGCCCAAAAGATTGCTGATGCTATTACTCAAAGATCAGTTGTTGCTGGATGTTCTGAAGAAGATAAGAAAGAAAAACCTGAAGATGGTAGAGCTGTGTCTGTTGATGACATAGCAAAGAAAAGGGTTGACATGAAAACCCTAAATATTCTGAAACTCTCGTTGGGACAAGAGAACCAACATAAATATAGAGGTTATGATTCTGCTAAGCAACTTTGGGCAGCCCTTGAAGTTGCATATGGTGGTAATGCAGATACTAGGGAAAAAAAGAAGAAACAACTTATGCATGATTATGCTGTTTTTAAAGCCCAACCCAATGAGAAGCTGAGTAGTGTGAGAAGTAGATTGCTTGACATTACAAGAAAATTGTCCTTCATGGGGACACAAGTTGGTGATGTTGACATCAATGCTACTTTTCTTAAAAGTCTTGGTGAGGTGTGGAAGATTGAGGCAAGATCCATTCTTGCCAATAATACTTACAAAAGTTCCACGTTTGATGACATTTACAACAAACTGAGGCTGTTGGAAGATGAAACTCTTTTAGAGCATGGAAACAAGGCTACCAACAGTAATATAGCCTTCTTCTCTCACAGTGAAGGTCAATTCAATCAGAAGGACTCTTACATGCATCCAGTTACTGGATCATCATGTGTCAGCGCTGGAACAAGTCCTGTCAACGTCTCCTTTTCAGACGCTGACACATTCAAAAGTGACTCCCCAAGAGTTAAACCTGCTGGTTTGGATTTGGATACTGTATGTGCTTATATTACTTCTTTTCCCAATGGTTCAGTGATTACATATGAGGACCTTGAGCAGATAAGTGATGAGCACTTGGAAGAGATGGACATTAAGTGGAACATGGCTCTTGCTAGTATAAGAGCAAACTGGTGGAACAGAAGGTTTAAGAAGAAGATGACCTTCAATGTAAAAGACACAGCTGGATTTGATAAATCCAAAGTTGAATGCTACAACTGTCATCGTATGGGGCACTTCATGAGGGAATGCAGATCTCCTAGAAGATCTGATGCTGGTAAACCCTCAAGTCAAGTTGTTAAAGCTCAGGATTCCAAAGCCATGGTTGCAGTTCAAGGAATTGATGGTATGGGATGGGATTGGAGCTATCTGGCTAAGAATGTTGAAGAGGATAAAGCTTTGGTTGCTGAGGTTGAAGAAGAAGAGCATGTTGAATATGCTCTCATGGCACACTCCTCCTCTTCATCTGATAATGAGGTATACAATGATGCTTTTTGTAGTAAGGGTTGTAGGTTAAACACTGAGAAACTTAACAAAGAGGTGTTAAGATTATTAAGTGATGTGAGTACTGAAAAGTGCAAACTGTCTAATTACCAACTAGCTCTTACTCAAACTAAGAAAACAGTTTCTGAATACAAGAAAATGGAATTTGACTTAAAGGATAAAATAAATATTTTAAAACATGAGATAATAGCTAGTATGGATATTAGAAACATCATGGAAAGGGTTAATGGTGAGTTACAGGATAAATTAGATGAGGCCATTAAGAATAAAGATAATGTTGGCCTTAAAATTTAAAGATTTGATAGAGCCACTCAAACCCTAGGAGACTGTGTGGGTAAACAAAGGGATCCTAAGGACATGACTGGGATTGGGATGAATGATTACTCTTTGGTTCCACCACCAGCTGGTGACTTCTATGGTGTCCAACAAAAGGACCTATCTTGGACTGGTTTGCCAGAATTCCAAGAGGAGGAATTCATTCCTCCACCAAGAGTTGTCACTCCAGTTGAAGAGTACCAACAAAAGTTGACTGATCTGAATGAATGGAAAAAAGCTAACCCTACTTTATTTGTTAAGGGTGGCTTGCTATGTGAAAGCCCCAATGAGTCAACACGCATTAAGGTTACTAACCCAATCACTGGTAAAGCTGTTGATCTTGGCTCCAACACTGATAGAAAACCTAGCATTAAGTATGCAGAGATGCATAGGAATACTAGGTCACCCAAGAGCCAAGTTAGCAATAATGGAAAAGGCTTCTTCTCTTCTAGACCTAAAATTGTGTCTAGAAAAGCTTGTTACACTTGTGGTAACTTTTCACACTTGGCTTACAAGTGTGTCAACGCTCCCAAAGCCAGCGCTGACAGGAACAATTTCAGCGCTGACAGGAACAAAGTCAACGTTGTTAGGAAGTCAAACGTTGTCAGACCCAAACCTTGTGTGCAGCAAAGTCCACATGTGATTAGACCTGCCCCATTCTTTACTAGAGGGTCTAACACTCATGGACAAAGGCTATTTCAGAAGACAAACACCTGGTCTAATAGGCAATGGGTTTCTGTAGCAAACCCTAGATTCGACATTGACAAGGGTAATCTCAGCGTTGACAAGACCAATTCCAACGCTGACAGAAACGTGACCAGACCTAAATATTTGCAACCACAGGGTAAGGGGTCTAAAGCTTCTTCAAGCTTAACATGGAGACCCAAGAAAGATCAAAACCCTAATGATAATGGTATTTCAATGACCTGCAACAGATTTAATTATATTTCAAAGGTCATTACAAAACCTATTGGGGTTAACTGGGTCTTTCATCCTAAGAAGGATGAGAATGGGGTTGTTGTGAGAACTAAGTCTGTTCTTATTGAACAACCAGATGAATCCAAGTCTTCTAAGGCTTGGGTTCCCAAAGAAAACTAAGTTGTTTTCTTTATGTGCAGGGCATTCAAAAACAGGTCAATGATTATGGATATTGGGATAGTGGATGCTCAAGGCACATGACAGGGAAGGAAGATTATCTGACAAACTTCACTCCCATTAAGGATGGTGATAAGGTTTAATTTAGAGGCGGATATGGTACTATCACAGGCAAAGGAACTCTTCTCACCAAGAATTTGCGTTTTGAAAACGTATTTCTGGTAAAAGAACTTGATTACAACCTTTTTAGTGTATCACAAGTTTGTGATAACAAAAATAAAGTTCTGTTTACTGACACTGAATGTTTGGTGTTTAAGCAAGGATTATAAGATCCCTGATGAGAAATATATTGAATATATAACACCTAGGCATAAAGACATATACAATGTGAATTTTAATGGGATTAAAATGAATAACAATATGTCTTGTTTTTATGCTAAAGCTTCAGTAGATGAGAGTAATTTGTGGCACAAGATACTAGGGCACATAAATTTTAAGAATATAAATAGGCTTGTGAGACTTGGCTTGGTTGATGGTTTGCCTGAAAAGGCTTTCCACAATGACCACTCTTGTGTTGCATGTCTTAAAGGCAAGCAGCACAAGGTCTCATTCAAGTCCAAACAGGTGCATACTAGTTCTAGACCTCTTCATATGCTACACATGGACCTCTTTGGTCTAACCAATATAGAAAGTTTGAATCGTAAGTCATATTGCTTTGTCATCACAGATGACTTTTCTAGGTTTACTTGGACATTCTTTCTAGCTATGAAGAGTGACATAGCCGATACCCTAATTGATTTTATCACTCAGATTGAGAAGAGGTCTGGCAATGAAGTTAAAATGCTTAGGAGTGATAATGGTGGTGAATTTAGGAATAAGAAGCTAGATGATTTCTGTGCCAGGAAAGGAATTACTAGGCAATTTAGTATTGCTAGAACCCCACAGCAAAATGGGGTTGCTGAGAGGAAAAATAGAACCCTAATTGAAGCAGCCAGAACAATGTTGGCTGATGCTCATTTTCCTATAGCCTTTTGGGCTGAGGCTGTTAATTTAGCTTGTTATGTTCAAAATAGAGCATTGGTTAACAAAATTCAGAACAAAACACCTTATGAGTTACTTTGGGGAAGAAAACCTAATATTGGTTATCTGAGATCTTTTGGTTGTCATGTAGTAGTTTTAGATACTAGTGATGCCTTAGGGAAATTTAGTGCAAAAGGTGATGAGGGCTACTTCATGGGGTATTCAGTGCAGAGAAAGGGATATAAGGTTTATCTTAAAGAAGAAAAACGTATACTTGAAAAAGTACATGTTAGGTTTTTAGAAAATAAACCTAGTGATCCTGAGAGTGGTCCTAATTGGTTGTTTGACTTGGAACCTTTATCTAGAACTTTAAATTATATGCCTGTCACTAATCCAGACATTGTGAAGGTAACTTCAAATGTTATGGAGGAACAAGTTGTTGATGTTTCAGGTACTCAGTTTCATGAAAAGGTTGGATCACAAGCAGAAAAGACATCTCCTATACAAGAATATGTTACAATTCCCATTTGGACAGATGCTTTTGCTGCTGCTGGTAAAGATAATGGTGGTCTCCAAGTCCCACCAGATACAAACATGCATGGTCCATCAGGCGCTGACAAAGGCAAATCTAGCGCTGACAAGACCAATTCAAACATTGATGGTTCAGACGTTGACAACAACAGTTCAAGCGTTGTTAGCCCAAGCGCTGACAAACAAGGTTCAGGTGTTGACAACACTTCTGCACATCTTTTCTCTTCCATTTTTGAACAAGGTGAACCTTCTAATATATATGAAGAGGTTCATCCTCCTGTTGATGAAAGAGAGTCTGATTAAGAAGATATTGGCAACATAGAGAATGAGGTTGAGGACACCAGACTTTTTGAAGGAGGAGTTCTCACTTCCACTATGAAGAATCACCCCACTTCTCAAATCATTGGTGATATTATGACTCTAGTTCAGACTAGAAGATCTCATCAAGGTCTTGGTGGGTTTATTGCCAATATACACAAGAAGGTTGATACTTTTGATGCAAAAGTTGGGTGATCCTTGCTAGACCCGAATTAGGCTTAATTCGGGTTGGCTGGGCTCCGGCTCCTGCACCAAGTGAATCGTTTGGTTGGGATCCTGCATACTAAACAACACGCGTTAGGCTTACCGTGGGAATGTTTCCCACGATTAGACTCCAGCGTGAGAGTAAGTAATCGGTTAGGGTTTATGTAAGTTGAGAGTATAGAGCGTAATACCTTTGTGGAACCCTTGGGGGTTCCTTTTATAGGCAGTGGAACCCTAGTGGGCTGCCACTAATACTTCGGCCCCAAGGAAAGGATATCTATCAGAATTAGAATGATTGTTATCTTCTAATTATAGTAGCGAATATCCTTCCCTTTTGGGGTAAACCTATTCCTAGACAGGATATGATTCTGTCTAACCCTATGTCGGGCACACCGGGCCGTGGGCCGCACACATGTGTGCGGTCACTATTCATCCAAGCCCATAAGCCTGAATGACAATATCCCACCCATCCGTGATGGGCCGGATACGGGTAGTACCCGTGAGCCGGGTTCCTGACCCGGCTGGGGACTATACGTCATCATGTCCCCCCAGTCTAGTTGTTACAGCCGTAGGCGTAACCTCTAGACTATCAAGGCGCTCCCTGGACATACCAAGGAAGACCTAGGAAATGAGAAACATTGAAAATTTTGTTCTGGCCGCACGTGGCGACCCGTCGTAGGAATATATTTTGAATAATACCTCAGCCGCACGTAACGGCCGAGACAATTTAAATGCAACATTAAATACGGTCTTACGTAAGAGCCGCATAACCTGACACAAGAATAAAAACATTAATGATAGTCAACTTTCCAGTCGCATGCCTGCAAAAGTGCACCATTAATGCCCTCCCTTTAGCCACGTAAAACTGCCAAGAAGTGACCCGTGGGTCCCCCTCTGATTTTGTAGAAATGTCAGAAACCCTATCCGTTGGATAGGCGAGGTGGCCTACACGTGTCGAACATCCATGGTGCCTCGGAAACCGAGGCAACCCTATATAAGAGTTGTTATGCGTGTTTGTTACACTCACAACTCACCCCTTCTTCCGCCATTGTTATTCTCAAGCTTTTATCTCCAAAACTTTGCCTTCTTTTCCACGGACTTCCTTCGTCGCAGGTTAGATCATCACGCCTTTAAAAACCTTTTTATAAAACATGGTAAAGGACAACCCCCTTATCACGGATGTCCTTAACGTGATGTCTGCGGAAAAATACCTCGACTTCCTGTCGAAGTATTATGTACCCGAAAGCGTACACCCCACCTATCCAGGTGATGGTGAAGCGATTACGGACGCACCGGCGGGGAAAATAGGCATATACACACGCCTGTTTGACTCGGCCAACTACCGCATCCCCTTATCCAAGTTCTTGGTAGACCTTCTATTATATTATGACTTCCACATAACCCAGCTTCACTGCATAGGGGCGTGTAAAATCAACCAGTTTGAAATTACATGCCATACTTGCGGAGTAACCCCAACCGTGAACATTTTTAGGGCTTTTTATTTTCCTCAGCTAGTGAATGGGTGGCTGTCGTTTAAAAAACGTCCCGGGAATGCCCCTATGACGTATAGGAAGCCTCTAGACTCCCTTAAGAACTGGTACGACCATTACTTTTTTGTAGATGAGAAGGTGTTCCTTACTCCCTTCGTACTCAAAACCAAAGCCCCCAAAGACTATCCGCCCAAAGCCAAAGATTATAGCAGTAGGGACCTAAAAATACTAGATACCCACCGCACAGAATTCTATAGAGGGTTGCCGGAACACTTTCTGTGCTTAGTAGGGATAAGCCGCCGCTACTTTGGGAGGGATGACTTATACCCGTGCTTCCTTACGGAACAGGGAGAGGGTAGGTCTAATTTATATGTTGTAAATTTGAATTATCATGCATATTCGTAGAACTTTTACTAACCCATATACTTGTAAAATGTCCGCAGAGATGAACCTTCACGGACTAATCCGCCAGGGCGACCCAATGAAGGTAGCGGAAGGATTCCGTCCTTTGAAGCCGAATGAGCTCCCCTTACTGGAAGCGTTAGCTGACCGCACTATGCCGCTCGAAGAAACATCCGAGCCTAGATCAGATGAAGAAGAGCCCGCCATCGAGAAATCCCCATTGGATTTCCTCAATGAAGATGGCGAAGAACCATTGCTAGAGGGGGGCGCCACCAACCAGGAAGAAGGGAATGACCCCAACAAAGACACTACCCAAGCATCCGGGTCCGCCCCGCTCACCTCTAGGAAGATAAAGACCACCAGAAGGGTGGCAAAGAAGATAGGGGACGAGGCCGGAGCCGCGAATGCTCCTCCAAAGAAGCTGAGGAAGGATCATCCGCAGTATCAAGATGGGAGTGGTACTGCGACCACTCAGGCCTACCCCACCCCGGACATGGGAGGGCCAGTCTTGCGAGCCACCCTCGTGAGCGCCGTAGCTCCTACCGGCCCAGACCCTATCATTGGCACCTCGTAAGTACCCTTTTTAGTATAATTTATGTCCTTATATGATGCGTAGACTAATATTGTCATGTCAAATAGGGCTAATCCAGCGGCCGTAGCGCAAGAGGAAGAAGTGAGGAGGGATCCATCCCCCGCACCAACCAATAAGCCCCCATCCCCCGCTGCTACACATGCCAAGGAGCCACACCCAGAGGGGCCAGAAGAAAGCCTGCGCCTAGCATGGAACCTGTCAAGTTTGACAAGGCTGGAGGCAGAATCCGAGTGTTCATAATTCATTGAACACATCACCCCGCCCGTCCTCGCACAAGATCTAGATGAGTTGGATCATGAGGCCCTCCTTGAGCAGTTCGACGTGTCATCCGCGCACCAAGTGACGGTGGGAGCCGCGTTGAGACGCCGTCTAATCAAGGCCCTCACAAACGTGAATCGGGCGGATAAGAAGATAGCCCGCCGTGAGGCGATGGTCATGAAGAGCGAGAAGACAATCGCATCATTGCAGGCGGCGCTGTTGACAGCCGAGGCGACGGTGAAAGAGCAGGCCCATCACGCTGACACCAGAGAGAAGCACATTGCTGAGCTTGAAGCCCTTGTAGCCGCATCAAACGAGAAGGTAAACTTTCGAAATTTTGTACATACACTCAAATTATAGGTATGCATTTAACCCAAGAAAAGTATATATCCTTGTAATAACTCCAAATTTCATATGCAGGTGTCTGCGGCCGAAGAGGCTACCAAGGCTGTGACCGTGCAATCCTTCAACATCGCCCAGGAGCGTGATGTGCTGAAGGATGAGTTGACACGGACCCAGACCAACCTTGAAGAGCAGGTTGTCTCAGCTGATGAGGAGCTAAGCAATATGGTTGTAAGTTGTGTTGAGAGAATATGTCCTCCCCTGCTATCCGCTACAGCCGGACGCAGGTGGATTATTGGGCAAGGACTTGGACTTGCTGTGAACAGGGCACTAGAAGCTCCACACCTATTGCAGGCATTTGTCGGGGTCGTATCTGATGGAGTCGACCGTGGTAGACATGAGGGCTTGGTCAAGGCTGCGGAACTGATAGGAAAAAATGAAGACATCACACAGCATCCCTATCACAACCCTTCCGCCGCGGATAACCTGACCGCGTCCATGAATGCCTTAGCGGAAATCCAACACCCTCTCCTAGACGAGCTTGAGACATTTAAGGACGCTCCAAACGAGGCAATAATGTCCCGGCTGAGCACTGATCCCATTCCTTTGTCCTTGGCCACTTATGATTCCGTGTCTAAAACAATGAAAGGCGAGAAACTGCTTGTAGAAGCACTGGATGCTATTGCGGCCAAAGCCCAGGATGGGAAGGATGCTCGTGGGGAGGTCCTCCGTGCTCTAATTGAGGAAGGGAAGAAGGACATAGGGGAATTCCTACCCCCTTGTAACTTACCATTTGTAAACACTTGTAATTTTATTCGTCCGTGTATGTGCACGGCTGAGACATATGTAAAATGACTGTCTTTTATTTAGAAGTCCGTGATGACCACGGCTATTTTGTTATTTTATTTTTGAAACTTGTGTATTTTCATTTTGTTTTGAACATTGTATTCCAATACCGCATGACCTGGCACGTCTTATGTAGGAAAGGAAAATACATACAAGCCTATAATTTACTAGACATGCGACGTGCGTCTTTACTATGCGAAGCACGATGTGACTCCGGCATATGAAACTTACCACAACGTCTTGTGAGTAAGGTGTCTAGTAAGGATACATGATTCGTGCGGCTGTGGTTGCATCCCTCTTACGCGGCAAGTTGAATTAGTAGGTTCACTTAATCCTCCTACCCCGCCTGGAGGCGTATAGTACATGTACAGTAGTTTGAAAGAATGCATATGAATGAAACATGGCATATTATAATATAAGTAAAATTTATATAACTAACAAAAAATCTAAAAAATGATTTGCACGAAACAAGCCGTGGGGCTAGCTAGGCACCACGGCATTTTATTAGAACGTTTACATTTTTGTTTGAACAATAATGACAAGTCCCAAAAACAAGAAAGGAAACTAAACAAACATAAGAAAAACAAAACAGATAGACCGCATGGTTCTTTATTAAGACCGCATATAGCAAAGTACCCATGCGGAAGCCGTAGCTTTCAAAGATAGCACCTTTTGAGATTGGAGATGTTCCATGTGCGCTCTAGGTCGCGGCCATCCATGTCACGTAACTTGTACGCGCCTCGTCCCAAGGCTTCAATGACTTCATACGGTCCTTCCCACTTAGGGCCCAGCTTTCCTGTATTCTCCGCTCGACTTGCTTCGTTAGCACGATACACGTAGTCTCCCGGTCGAAAAGAAACACCCTTGACCTTGGCGTCATAATAAGCCTTCATCCTAGCCTTGGACTTAGCCTCATTGATGGCTGCTATTTCCCTTTTTTCTTCCAACAGATCCAGGTTGATTCACAGTTGTTCATCGTTCGTGACGACATTAACCACCGCCGTGCGGATGGTAGGCATTCCTATTTCTGCTGGTATAACAGCTTCAGTGCCGTAAGCCAATGCAAATGGAGTATCTCTGTTGGCTGTTTTGATCATAGTTCTATGCGCCCATAGCACATGTGATAACTCATCGACCCATTTGCCACTTCGTTCATCCAGACGCGCCTTGATGCCATTCCCCAAGCTTCTATTTGCCCGTTCGACAAGGCCATTTGTCTGCGGATTCTTAACAGATGCGAAGCGCCGCTTGATGTTCAATGATGCACACCAATCTTTGAATGGGTTGTCCGTGAACTGCTTGCCGTTGTCCGAGATGATCTCTCCTGGTAGACAAAAACGGCACACAATATGTTCCCAAACAAACTTCTTAACTTGTTTGCCTGTGATAGACTTGACTGCCTTGGCCTCTATCCATCGTGTGAAGTAGTCCATCACAACAATCAAGAATTTAACTCCCCCCGCAACTACAGGAAATGGTCCTGCAATGTCGATTCCCCACTTATAGAATGGCCATGGGGACGTGATAGGTGTAAGCTCCTGCTGCGGGTGCCGCGGTACTGGCCTATGCACTTGGCAATCACTACACTTGCGAATCATATCGCGCACGTCTCTGTGCATGGTAAGCCAATAATATCCTGTTCGTAAGGCTCTAGCTACCACGGATCGTGGACCCGCATGCATTCCGCACAACCCTTCGTGTATGTCACTGATTACGTAAGCGGCCTGACGTGGTCCAACACACCGCAGCCACGGCTGCAAGAAAGAGCGCTTGTAAAGGATGCCTTCTCGAAGTTCGAAATGCTGCGACTTCCTTCTGATGCACCGTGCTGCTTTTTCCTCGTCTGGAAGGGTCTCACTAGTCAAATAGTTGATAATAGGGGTCATCCATGTAGGTCCATCTTCCTCAACTATAGCAGCAACCTCCCCTTCCGTTATAGATTTCTCCTTGATTATTTCCACCAAGACTTGTTTAGACAAGTGAGCGAAGCTTGTGGATGTGATCTTGCTAAGAGCGTCCGCCTTCTTGTTCTCGCCCCTTGGCACCTACTTGATGGAAAACTTACTGAAAGTCGCGATTAGCGACTTGACTTTTTCCAAGTACCTGACCATGTTGTCCTCCTTAGCCACATATCCACCTAGAATATGGTTCGCGACAAGCCGCGAGTCTACGTAGGCCTCAAGGTTGCGGACTCCCATTCTAGCGGCGATTTTTAAACCCACAATTAATGCTTCATATTCCGCTTCGTTGGTAGTGGTCGTGAACTCAAAACGGAGGGCGTACGTGAATTCCATTCCTTCTGGATTTATGAGGATGAGACCAGCTCCGGACCCGTCCGTACACGAAGATCCGTCCGTGAACAACACCCATGGTTCTGATGGAGTCTCGTCTTGCTTAACAATTGGCCCTTCCTCATTCGGCTTCTCGATCAGGAAATCTGCCAAGATCTGGCCTTTCACAGCCGTCCTTGGCCTATAAGATATATTGTGCTCCCCCAATAAGATGCTCCATTTTTGTAGCCTCCCTGCCACGTCCGGTCTAGAAATAACCTGCTTGATTGGCTGATCCGTAATGACCACAATTGGGTGCGCCTGAAAGTACCGGCGCAGCCGCTTTGTAGCAAACACTAGTGCTAACACCAATTTTTCCATAGAGGAGTAATTCAGCTCCGGCCCTTGTAGTGTTCTACTTATAAAGTAGACCGAAGTTTGCACTGTATCTCTATCTGTCATAAGTACCGCGCTTATTGCGCCATGAGTGGCTGAGAGATACATAATGAGTTCCTCCTTTGGCCGGGGAGCTACTAGCACAGGGAGGGATGCAAGATGATGCTTGAGTTGGCCGAAAGCTTCCTCGGCTTCCTTCGTCCACCGGAAGTCTCCCTTCCTAATGCACTTCTTGAGTGTCTTAAATAGGGGTAATGACTTCTCTGCGGATTTAGATAAGAACCTATTCAGCCCGGCTAGTTTCCCATTTAAGGATTGCACCTCCTTCCGTGTCTGGGGGGATGACAGTTGTATCAATGCGTCCGTCTTCTCTGCGCAAGGTTTGATGCCGTTTGGATCAATCAAATATCCAAGGAACATTCCCTCCATTGCCCCAAACGTACATTTCTTTGGATTTAACTTCATGTTAATCCTTCTCAGTGTGTCGAATGTCTCTTGGACATCCCAGAGAAGTGCCTCCTCCGTGTGACTTTTTATAACCAAGTCATCCACATAGACTTCCAAGTTACGACCTATCTGTGATTCAAAAGCTTTGTCCACCAGCCGTTGATATGTAGCACCGGCGTTCTTTAGTCCAAACGGCATTTTCGTATAGCAATACACACCCTGGCTTGTATGGAACGCCGTTTTTTCTGCATCCTCCTCCGCCATCTGGATCTGGTGATACCCTTTATATGCGTCCAAGAATCATTTAAAAGGATACCCACATAGGGATTCCACCTTCCAGTCGATTTCCGGTAACGGGTAACAGTCCTGTGGGCAGGCCTTGTTTAAATCCATAAAATCCACACACATGCGCCAACTTCCGTCATGTTTCTTGACCATGACATGATTGGATAACCACTCGTGGTAGTATACCTCGCGCATGATGCCTGCGTCCACTAGTTTCCGTACTTCCTCCAATACCACTTGGCTGCGCTCAGGCGCCTGGTCGCGCTTCTTTTGCTTGACGGGTTGGTACCCTTGGCGGATCTGGAGCTTATGCTCTGCTATCGCACGTGGCACGCCTGTCATATGCTTTGGCTCCCATGCGAATATATCTAAGTTTGCACTTAAAAGGGAGCACATGGCCCTTTTGCCGCTATCCGAGAGCGCCCCTCCTATGGATACCTCCTGTTCCGGATAGTCAGGGTGAATGGCTACCTTCCAATTGGGAGGTGGTGATCCATCCTTGGGTGGAATAGGTGGAGCCGGTGTTGTCACGGTGTGACACTCGGATGCCGGTACGATTGTGTTGTAAATGGTAACAATTCCCCCCTCAACGGGGAATTTGATCATTCCGTGCGCCGTGGAGGGTACCGCCCGTATAGCCAAAATACCTGGTCTGCCTATGATCCCATTGTAAGGAGAATGTGAGCGTATCACCATGAAGTTCATCCACGCCGTAGTGGAGTGTTCCTCATTCCCGATGGTTCCAAGCAGCCGCAGTTGCCCTATTGGCCAGATAGTGTCTCCACTAAAGCCGATGAGCGGCACCGTGGCCAGTACTAATTGGCTTCTTATTTCTGGGCATAACTGCACAAAACAGTGTTCATACAGTACTTCTGCTGACGATCCTCCATCCACATACATGCGACGAACATTGTGGGTTCCAATGCTTATCTCAATAGTGAGAGGCGCATCGGTCACATCGCTTGCTGTGATGGGAGGGAACGAGATTTCCCTGCCGCGTGAAAATTTTTGGCCAACTTTCTGCCTCGTGTGGCGTTGTCTGGATTGGATCATGTATATGGTCGAAGGTTTGTCCTTTTGGGGATCCTTCTTATTGTACTTCTTGTTGTTGTCTTTTCCATCCTTCCAATCCTTAACTAGGTGTTTGAGTTTACCTGATTTAATCAGAGACTCAATATGCTTCTTGAGCTGGATACACTCCTCCGTACCGTGGCCTTTGTCATTATGGAACTCGCAGAAGCGATTTCCTTGCCGACGTTCCGGCGGAGTGGTCATTGGGGGAGGCCTTGGGAAGTTCGCCCCTTCCGTCAGCAAGATCTCCCGGTAGGACATCTTTAGGGGGGTGAACTTATCGTCCGGCCGTACTCCTTTGCTCTGGCTCTTATAGTCTGAGCCCTTGCTATTGTTCTGATTGCCTTGACCGCCCGACTGTCTCCGAGACTAGTCATTTGACCAGTACCCACTTCCTCGGGATGGGTAGGCCGCGGCAACAGCTGTTTCTCCTTCTATGAAATTTCTGACCCTTTCCATGAGGTCATCATATCTCTCTGGACGCTTGTCATTGAGGCGCCTGATCAAATCCCTGTCTGTTATGGCGTGCATGTAGTCAGAGATTTTCAGGAGCTCCGACATTGTTCTTGTGCGCGTGCACTCATCATTGAAGCGTTCAGTGAAGGCTTTTGTGGACTCCCCCGGCCATTGTTTGACAGTTGCCAATGAGACCGGATCCCTATTATACTTCTTCCTCTGAGTATAATTGTTCTCGAACGCAGTGCGTAGTTCCGTGAAACAATCAATGCTCCATGGAGGGAGTGCCTCAAACCAGTCACGGGCATTTCCGATCAAAGTTGAATTGAACATTTGGCACCATATAGGCATGGGCCATCGCTCAATTTTAGCCTGCGTATCAAATATTTTAAGGTGATCAACCGGATCACCAGTCCCATCATAAGTCTTGATACACGCCGGCATGCGACGTTTGGTGTCCTCAGAATAGTTTCGTATGCGGAGGGTGAACGGGTCTTCCCTGGGATCCGCCCATGGCCAGGTGAGCCTAGGGTCATCCCACGGTTCACACCATGGACGCGAAAGATCCTCCACTTCTGCATCTCGATAATAAGGGCCACCATAATACTCATCATTGTTTGGTGGTGGTGGAGGGGTGCGCCTAGGTCGGTGACGCTTAGGCGGATGGTCATCTGAGTCCTCTCCTGACTGGTCTGGAGACGGTGGTGGTGTCCCATCCTTTGGGTAGGGACCACTTTTTTGGGATGAACCGGAAGCCTTCTTCCCAGTGTTCATCCTGTCCCACACGCTCGGGCGACGAGCGGTTCTGGCCAACTCTCGATCTGGCCGCTCGGGTGAACCATCAGACTTATCTCCTCCTTCTCGAGACTGCATTAGTTCCTGTATGAGGCGATCTCCTATGCATTCAAACACATTCCTTGGTTGAGGGGTTTCCTCAAAGATGCTCTGCTCCTGAGGCCGAGCTCTCCTTTTCCTCTGATTTTGGGAAGAGGTGATTGGTCCGGTGTCACCAAAGTTGAGTCTGGATTGGAGGTTCCTTCCCAGATTCAACCTTGACGCGATCCCCGGGACGATCCTATCGAAATTCTGTGTGAGAACTCGAGTAAGATCCTCCTCGCTGAGTGGTAGGACTTCTACCTCTTCCTCTACCGATGGTCTGCGCGGCTCCTTGTTAGGAGGGTTGGGCGCACTCCCTGGGTCTGGATTGTCCAGGGTTGAAGTAGGTGGGGGTGTCATGGAGATCGTGCTCGTCACCCCCAAGGGCTGAAAGCCGCCACGGTTACTAGGTCCGCCTGCAAGGCGGCTAGGTGATTGATTGGGGATGAGTATCCCTTCCCCTTGGGACTTCCGATTTCCAGGATTCGTATTCCTAGGGTTGGCTTGCTGATGCCCCTTCGTCATTGGGAATTTAGAATGAGGTTTTGTTCTAGCTTAGTGTAATGGGTCCCACGGATGGCGCCAACTTGTTGATGCAAAAGTTGGGTGTTCTTGCTAGACCCGAATTAGGCTTAATTCGGGTTGACTGGGCTCCGGCTCCTGCACCAAGTGAATCATTTGGTTGGGATCCTGCACACTAAACAACACGCGTTAGGCTTACCGTGGGAATGTTTCCCACGATTAGACTCCGGCGTGAGAGTAAGTAATCGGTTAGGGTTTATGTAAGTTGAGAGTATAGAGCGTAATACCTTTGTGGAACCCTTGGGGGTTCCTTTTATAGGCAGTGGAACCCTAGTGGGCTGCCACTAATACTTCGGCCCCAAGGAAAGGATAACTATCAGAATTAGAATGATTGTTATCTTCTAATTATAGTAGCGAATATCCTTCCCTTTTGGGGTAAACCTATTCCTAGACAGGATATAATTCTGTCTAACCCTATGTCGGCCACACCGGGCCGTGGGCCGCACACATGTGTGCGGTCACTATTCATCCAAGCCCATAAGCCTGAATGACATTATCCCACCCATCCGTGATGGGCCGGATACGGGTAGTACCCATGAACCGGGTTCCTGACCCGGCTGGGGACTATACGTCATCAGATACCCCTCTTGTGCAAGCATGTTTGTTTGCCTGTTTTTCTGTCACAACAGGAACCCAATAAAATATTTGATGCTCTCAAAGAACCAAGTTGGGTGGAAGCAATGCAGGATGAGCTTCACCAATTTGCAATTCAGGATGTTTGGGAGCTGGTTGATTGTCCCAGATATGTCAGACCCATAGGGACAAGATGGGTTCTAAGGAACAAGAGAGATGAAAGAGGCATTGTGGTCAGAAACAAGGCAAGGTTAGTGGCTCAGGGATATACACAAGAGGAGGGGATAGACTATGAGGAAGTCTTTGCACCAGTTGCAAGGATTGAAGATATCAAGATCTTTTTAGCCTATGCATCCTGCATGGGCTTCATTGTCTATCAAATGGATGTCAAGAGTGCCTTCCTCTATGGAACTATTGTTGAGGAGGTGTATGTGATGCAGCCTCCAGGTTTTGAGGATCCAGAGAATCCAGATAAAGTGTATAGAGTCAAGAAGGCTATGTATGGACTTCATCAAGCCCCAAGAGCATGGTATGGTACTTTGTCTACCTATTTGGTGGACAATGGATTCAAGATGGGCACCATAGATCATACACTATTTACAAAGAAGAAAGGCAAGGATGTGTTGCTTGTCCAGGTCTATGTTGATGATATCATTTTTGGGTCTACTGATCCAAAGATGAGTGAGGATTTCTCCAAGCTTACGACAGAAAAATTTAAGATGAGTTCTATGGGGGAGATGAACTTCTTTCTTGGTTTAGAATTTCAGCAAAAAGAAGATGGTATCTTTATCTCCCAGGATAAATATATGGCTGAGATCTTGAAGAAGTTTGGCTTTTCTCCACATGAAAAGAGGGCTACTACTCCTATGGATAGAGAACACCCTTGGGGAAAGATTGGAGATGGGAAAGATGTTGATGTCAGGCACTATAGATCCATGATTGGATCCTTGATGTACCTTACAGCCTCCAGACCTGACATCATGTTTGCTGTGTGTGCTTGTGCACGCCATCAAGTGACTCCCAAAGAATGTCACCTTTATACTGTGAAGAGGATCTTTAGACAGTGACTATGGAGGTGATAAATTTGATAGGAAATCCACAACTGGTGGATGTCAGTTTCTTGGGAGCAGGTTGGTATCTTGGCAATGCAAGAAACAAACAGTGGTGGCTAATTCTACAACTGAAGTTGAGTATGTGGCTGCAGCTGCTTGTTGTGGACAAGTTTTGTGGATTCAGAACCAGCTGTTGGACTATGGGTATAATTTCATGCATACCAAGATATTTGTTGACAATAACAGCACTTTATGCATCATTAAGAATCCTGTACATCATTCTAAAACTAAACACATAGAAATTAGACACCATTTTATAAGAGATTGTTTTGAAAAAGGTTTAATACATCCAGATAGGGTTGACACTGAGGAAAATGTGTCAGATTTACTAACTAAACCTTTTGATGCTGGGAGGTTTCAATACTTGGTAACAAGTATTGGAATGGTCAATCTCACATAATATGTGTTTTAGAGTCTTTTTGTAAAAGTATGTACAGGATGATGCATTGTTATTAGTCTTATTGATGATTTAGATTTTCCACTATATTTTTCTAACACTGAAAAAGGTTACTTGAACGCTGATAAGTGT
Source organism: Glebionis coronaria (assembly GCA_025667525.1). Taxonomy (NCBI): domain Eukaryota; kingdom Viridiplantae; phylum Streptophyta; class Magnoliopsida; order Asterales; family Asteraceae; genus Glebionis; species Glebionis coronaria. The sequence goes on along the minus strand of CM046876.1, from coordinate 335,699,883 downwards.
TTTTGTAACGTTGTCAGCAATATAATTGTCTAACACTGACAAAGCTTCCCTCAACGCTGTCATGTGTTATCGGGGCGTTGTCAGCAACAATGTTAGTTTTGTGGTTTTCAATCTAAATGTGCAAATGGTGTTAGCAGTATACCATTGGATACAGAGTTGCTTATGGATCAATGGAGAAGCATTTGGACAAGTTTTTATTTATGGATGATGGTTGGAATTTTTAATTCCTATCTTGACATAAATTTTTATGTTCATGCATGTTTTAGCAACTTATGTATTATAATTTAAGGGGAGGTTTTAGGAACCTTTAGGATGTTTGGGTATCCATATGATACTCTTATCACAATTCTAGATTGTGTCCACAGGTGAGTATGAGTTAGTTTTACTAAATCATGAGGCACTGTAGCATGCAAAGTTGATATACTATGCATGCTGCCAAGACATTTTTGGCCTAGAATTGGTTGTGGTCTGTTGGGAGACTTGGGAATAATTTTGTTATGGAATTTACCTGGGAGTAACAAGGAATTTTATAAGTTAACTTGGTTGTTAAGAGTTTTGGTTAGCAAGGGACACTAGAGGACTATTATGTCTATCTTGCTTAAGCAAGTGTGCATAACTGGACAGTGCTTGCCGCCCTATTATAATTATCAGCTTTTTGGTTATCTTCTCTAGGATAAATTACTTTGTTAAGGTCATTTTTCATTTTTAAACATTTTTCTTTTTGGACACTGACAAGTATATTTCCAAGCGTTGTTGTGACCAATTTAGACGCTGACATGGCTATAGGCAAACGTTGACAAGATTATAGCCGTTTGGCGTTGATAGGTTATTTTTGACCGTTGACACTCAATGGGTCCTACCCAGTTGTTACTTTTTGACATATTTTTAGGCCGTAATTTTGGGAGTTGATAGCTTTCATTTAATTCATGAGATAAACTTATACTTTTTCAATATTTTCATGATTGTGTTTTTGAAAATACTTGCCTATTTTTGGGCCAATCACATGCATTTTCTTCTCCTATAAATTTGGCTCCTATTTTTAAACAGGGTATCTATACTTCTTGTCTAACACAATTCTCTCTTATCAAATTCATCTTCATCAATCAAATTTAACAGCTTTCAACAATGACACCAAAGTTTAAATCATCAGAATTGGAATTGGGGTTCAGAACTCAACACAACATGATCGCGTATCTTGAAGCTGATGATGCTCTGTTTCCTCAATACACACAAATGGTGGCGTATTTGAACGCACCCCCTCTACGGTATGCTCTTTCTCATGAACCACTCATTCCAGTCACACATATTAAACAGTTTTGGAACACTGTCAGTTCCTCAACAGTTAATAGAGTGACTACATTAACTTCTATTGTTCATGGGAGACCTTGGGTGGTTACTAAGGCTTTGGTATGCCAAGCCTTGCATCTTGATGATGCTGATGGTATAGCCACCCTTCCCATTAATGAAATAGAACAAGGGCTAAGGGCTTTGGGATATCCTTTTCCTGATGAAGGTACTCTAAACAAGTATCATAAACAGGAGTTTCCCCCAGCCTGGAAGTACCTCATACATGTCCTTCTTCAATGTTTGAGTCCCAAATGCACTACACACAATGAGATCAATAGATCTATTGCTAGTGCTATTGTGTGTATTGCAACTGGGCAAAAATTTAATTATTCAAAAATGATTTTTGAGGGCATGTGTAAAAATAAGGGGAACAAAATGACTTTAGCTTATCCCCGCTTTTTAAAAATGGTTTTTGATGTTCAAGGATACTGCACAAGGGATCATAATGATTTTTATGAGATCCCTGTGCAAAAGAAAGCTATTTTTATGAAGATGAACTCACCACCCCATCGTGACCTACCCTTAACCAAAGCTATGCTTGCTGTCATTGCAGCAGCTCAACCCCAACCAGACCCCAACCCCAAATTGACCCAATCCCTGAACCATTACCTTCACCTGAACATATGCAACTTGACCAAGAACCCTTCAACGCTGACACATTAAATGTTGGCGTTGATGTACCTATTTCCAACGTTGACACACAACCTTCACAAACCCAAACACCCTTTAACCAACCCACATCCACCCAATCTTCCACACCATCTTCCACACCCCCTAAATATAGGTTGATGAAACGCCAAAGGAATACTGGAGTGTTCTCCTCTAGTGGTCCTAGCCATGTAGCAGAGAGAACCACCACCACAAGTGTGGCTGGTGACATGGATGAGGCTGGGACTATTGGTTCTTGCTTAGAAGCTGGCCAAGGCAGTCCCACCATCATTAAGTCCTCATCCATGCCCAATGAATCTGACTTGGGAGGTCAAATTCCCATTTTAGAAGAGGGCAGACTGGAACCAATGACTCTTATGGAATTGACGGCAGTCTGCATGAACTTGCAAAAGCAAAATGCAGACTTAGTACAAGTTGTCAGCTCACAAGGCCTTGAACTCAAGCAATTGAGGGAGAGGATTGTTGTTTTGGAGACTGCAAGTGCAAGGAGAGGTATGGAGGAATCTTCCAAAGGGGAGGAAGATCCAATAAATCTGAGTGATAAGGGCAGCCATGATGGTCAATCTTTGGATGTTGTTGAGGCCCTTACAAGTTTGAAGAAACAAACAGGTTTTGATACGTCCTTAGTCTCTCCTACCAACTTGAATTTATCATTTACTGCCATGTTGGAGGAAATTGCAAAAGGCGCTGAGGCAGGAAATTTGGGCGTTGACAAGGAGAATTTGGACGCTGATAGAAATATTTTGGGCGCTGACACAGCAAAATTGAACGTTGACAGACCTGCACATGAGGGTGATGTATCCCAGTCATCATCCATCATCAAGGAGGTTTTTTCACAGGTATCACCATCTACCTTACCAACAATTGGTCCATTAGATAAGGGTAAGGGTATTATGGTAGAAGAGATTGTTCCAAATGATGCAACTCAAGTTGAGTTTGATAGAAGATTGGCTGCACAAATCATGGAACAAGATAGAAAGGAGGTGAAAGAGTCACCATTTGTTGTTACTTCAGAAGAAGGAAGTGATGGAGCTAGCTCAGACTCAAGTGTTATGATTATAGAACCAGAATGGCTTGAGTATGGAGATGAGTTGGCCAAGGAGAAATTGAGAGAGTTGAAGTTGCAGGTTGACTTTGATATGCCAGAGGTGGTTCAAATGTATAATGCTTGGGAAGAAAGATGTATGGAGAATCCACACTTGACTGTTTCAGATCAAATATGGGGATTGGAGATTCTCCTCAGAGTTCAAAAGGATTGCCAGGTAATTTTGAAACACAAGGCAAGCAATATTCTCTCAGAGTTGAAAAGGGATAGAAGGGAGCTATACTGCATGTTGCTCAGATATCATGGAGTAGGATAGACTTATCAGAAATTGAGGGCATTGACATTTGATGAGTTGGAATGCAAGGCTTATCCCATTTGGGTGAGAGTGCAGGAAGCAAACACTCTCAGACTTCTTTTTGATGAAAGGAAAGAAGAACTTGCAGAAGAAATGGAACTCAAGAAAGCTATGTTTGTTCCCAGACCAGTGAAAAAGGGAGTTTCTCTTGAGTTTCCCAAAGATATGGATCCATTGTATCCAAGTGAAGCTGTCATAAGAAAGAGTCTCAAGCTCTCACCATTAGAAGCTTCAGACATGGTCCAAGTGTTTCCTCTAGATTCCAGGAATCCAATTGTGAGCTATGAAGATGATGAATGTGGATTTTGGAAAATTGGCAGGTATGGCAAAGATGTACACACTTTTACCACTCTAATATCTTTGTTTGCAAGTTGTGATAGAGAAGACTTGGTAGACCTATGGAGGTTGCTAGAGACCAAGTATGAGGCTGAAGCACCAACTTCAGCTAATGGAATAAAATTGTGGTCCACATTCAAGAGAATGTGTGGACCAAAAGATGAGGATCCTGCTAATTTGGAAGGATCTTGAAGATGACCTCAGTGGTCTTCAATGGAGGTTATATTCAGCTGCTGGTGTTTACCATTTGAGTTCTACAAAGTTTGCTGAGTATCTACTTGTGGATGGTCAGTATTTCATATCCAAGACTATCTTGGAGAAGATGAAGAACACTCAGCTGGAAATAGATTATTCAAGTGACGTGGCAAAGGACTTGATCAGATTTATTTATTACCAATATGAGAAGGTTTGTAAGATTCCTCCTAGTCCTTAATGCTTATTCAGAAACTTGATCATAAGAGTAGATATCAAGTTTAGGGGAGGATTGTTGGGAATAAATTAAGGCCAGATCACTTGAGCGCTGACAAGAGTAAAACAAGCGACAGGAGCAAAACAAGCGCTGACAGCTCAAGCGTTGACAAGACAAAGTCAATCGTTGATACATTGAAGACAAGCACTGATGGGAAGATATACTCTACGCGTTTATTGTATTCTATATTACTTCTAGTAAAGATAGGAACAACAATGTATTTTCTATATTTATCTTTACCTAGAATAGTTGATACGTAGATTATTGTACAAGGCTTCTTATGTCTATAAAAGAAGACCTTTAGGTTAATGTTTAATATAAGTTTTTGTTTGTAAACTACTTTCATTGTAAGCAAGTTTGATATCATTAATCAAAGTGAAAGTTTGTTTATATCATTGTGTGTTCTTGTTTAAGTGTTAATTCCGCATAACACTTAGATTATCATAAGCATATACAAAGGTTTCTATAAGTGTATTACTTGATCTAATCTCGTATACATAAAGCTAAATCGATCTAAGTTTGGGATCAACAATCTAAATTTGATTGGATTTGGGTCATCGTCGACAGACTGACCAAATATGCTAATATCATTCCCGTTAATGATAAATGCAAAAGAGTTATGTAAACATAGTGTGCCTGTATCGAACATCTATATCAAGATCCTCGCTTCGCATCGAATTTCTAGAGATTTGCTCTGAAGTCATTGAGAACGAACCTTGATGAGAGTACTATGTACCACCCCAATCGAAGGGACGAGGTAAAGTAACGATACAAAATACTATAAGCATTGTTCTATGTTTGAATGATTGACCTTTGGTAATAGACCGTATAATCGCTTTCCTTTGGAGAGATTATCATTGATAATTATCGTATTAGGATCGAGATTGAATCTTGTTAAGATTTAGAAATTAGAGCATCTGTAAGCAGGACTTGAGATGAAGACACCCGACATACACCCACTGTGAGTTGGACATGTCTTTTAGGTTTAAGGTTTCCTATGATGGCGAACCTAACCTTGCAAAATACCCGACCCGCGAAACCTGGAATGATTGTTGAAATTAGGATCTGATTATTGACTGCCGGTAGTGGGTAGGAGGTTATGTGAACATGAAATGTAGATCTTGAAGTGCCAGATGGGTAGCGAAGTTATGCCAAAAATTTTAACCTTGGAAGAATGAATTAATGATCTGAAAGATCATGGGATATAAGTCCTCGTTGTATGGGACCATTGAGATGATATAAAAGTTGGTTTGAAAGGCATATAAGCTGGATCTACCATAGGACTTCAAGAGCTGCGTGAAATATGTTTCGTATATCGAACTTGATAAAATGCCTATCAAGTGAAAATCTGGATTTTCTTAGTAAAGCTTAGATCGGCGAAAGGTTGCATTCATCAGAAACTCGTGAACATCATGGATAGAGAAAGTAAGTCAACATTTAGCCTGATCTTATTCCCGTAGTTATGTTTGATGAAACTCGCGTATTGTAATGAATTGCACTTGTGAGAAAAGACCGAATGTGGAGGAAATACCCACATGGCTTTAACTCTATAAGAAGCGAGTAGTAAGATGATCTTTGAGGACAAAGATCCTGTTTAGGGGTAAATGCTGTGACAATCCGTCAATTTATGATTGATATTTTTATTCTCAGTATTTAATTGAAAATATTATTTTAATGTTATATTATGAACTCACTTATTTTTGGGAAGTAATTTGGATTTACGTCTTGAAGTAGCATCGACTACGTCTAAACCGGAGGATTCAACGTTACGTGCTTACGTTTACATACACCGTTTTTGGTGACAGTCCGACATTTCAGAAAATAAATTTGTCCGTGAATATTATTTTGAGATTTTAAATTTGTGTTGGTTCATAAACTCACAAATTTACGAGAAGAGATTAGGACTTACGATTTTATTTTAACGTCCTTTACGACTAAACCAGAAACCCTAGGATTACGTATTTACGTTTTCGAATTCCGTTTTTGATGAGACAATTTTTATTAGATTCGTTTTGTGCCGTTGATTCATAATTTATAAAAACGTTTTTCGTAAAACGATCCGAGGGCACGCAAATCGAGGAAACTAGAATCAAGGAATACCCGTAAATTAGTGGGATGGGACAAAACAAGTTTTTCCCCACCCCACTCAAAGGGACGGCAAGACTAGCTACACAACACCCTTTGAGGTGTCAACTTGGAAACAAACTAACAACACTTGTCACTTAAGCTTCAATATTAAGCTACTTCCACCCACTAAAACTAGTAAACCACTAGCCATTACCACTTCCTCATTCTCACAACATGCAAACAACTCAAAATCTCACTCTCACCCTCCATCTATGCAGCCCCAACCTACACCATAAACATCCATTTGATCAAAATTTACCATGAAATCTCATGTTATTCATACATATGTTGAAGCCCTTTTGAAACCCTATTGATTGGTGGTGATTATAACATCCAAGGAGGAGTTCCCATGGAGTCTTGGGGCTGATTTTCCACAAGGTTTTCATAAATAATGGTGGTCTTGAAGATGGTATTGATTATTCACAAGTTTCTCCATCAAAATCCATGCCCAAATCACAACCTACATCAACTTGGTGGTATAAAGATTGTCCTCCTCATCCTCTTGTTATTTTTGATTATGTAATCTTATATTTCTTTCACTTATGTATATGTATATGATGATGAATGATGATTAAAAATATTGTGTGTGGATTTGGTGTTGATAAACATGCTTAAAAAGATGAAAAACTATAAGAAACAAGGTTAAAATCTTGCTTAATTTAGATGGCTGTATAAACCAGTAAAGAATCATATAGTAAACTGGTAAAATGACTTGAATAGATTTATATACAGTAATCTATGGGTCTTGTACACATGTGAGAGTTGGCCATGTAATGGAATCATTGTAATGAGTGAGATATGATCAAAACAAGTTTAAAGTACAAATCTGAGTTCACTGTTTTGGATGATTTTTAGAAAATACTTAGAGGATGATTCAACAGTAGCTATAGGAGAGTTAAATGGATCACATATCATTTAGTTTATGTCATAAAAATTTGAGCTTCTATCTCCATATAGAACTCTAGATATGGTAGTTTTGGTGAACATGAAAATAAAAATCAGATTTTGGAAATTAAAGTATAATAGTATTATATAAGCACTCAAATAAAAATAGTATAACATGTGAACTAAAACCCACTAACTCATATAATACATTTATATAAATATGTATAAAGATAAATAAATGAACATTGTATAAAAATGGTAGTTTGATAAGTTTTATAAGTTATAAAACTATAAACATGTTTTTTACGACTTTTTCGGCTATTACCGTAAAATTAACGTTTTTGCTAAATAAAACTTAGACGGTTGGACCCGTCTAATGTGAACTTTATAAAACTTATATACTGATATATAAACATGTATAACAAGTAAAAACCTATAAAACACGAACTATATCACATACGGACATTGACGGGCTAAATTAACGTTATTGGACTAATAAAACAACAAAATAGACTAAAACACTTATAAACTTATTTATTGGGCTTAACCCATTTGGGCCCAACATGTAAAGTATAAATACTGATAATACAAGTATGAAATGTATTAATACAAGTTAATAAACTTATAATAGGCTTATTGGACCTAAAACACGTAAATAGGTAAAACTAGAAAACTAGTATAAAAGTTATCGACACATAACACAAAAATGAGTAAATGAGAATATGTAAACCCACTTGATCATCATATATATAAAATCATCATTTTATACATAATTATTATTTTTATAAAGTCATTGGACAAGAGTCTAAGACGAGTATTATTTGTCTAGGTTTCCGTGATTGAAGCACGAACCGTACGTCCGAATTGCCGATAACCCGCCTTCCCACATCAACATGAGTTCATAGCCTCACACTCTTTTAAATGTTTTTATGAAATATTTTATAAACCCGCGAGGGAGATAACATGTTAGTTTTACTAAAATAGGACACCCTTTGTCCCGATTGTTTGTTTATTGATTTGGATCCGAATAATTGTATGACCCGATGAATGATTAAATGACCCGATAGATGAAATGAAATGAATTATTAAAGTTAGGTTATGTCACTAAAAGTCCCATTAGCATGAATTGTAAACTACCGGGATTTGGTAGACGCTTATGCATATAATAGTACTATTTAGGGACGATCACCCCAGTTCGCGCCTTGACGGTTGATCCCCGTCGTGTAACATTGATTGGTAAGCGAATTTATGTATGAGAAGATTTCCATAGCGTGACCTTTGTGACGACACGCTAATTTAGATGGGCAAATTGAATATCGGGTTAGCTACCCGTTGTTTGTTGTAGTAAGGTAACAATGTCATGCGGCTTATAATAATCCAAATTAACGAAATACTACTAGACGCACCGAATTACGATGTATTGCCTGACTAGCAATACGGGGTCATACTATTGATATTATGTTTGTGTTTTGGTTTTTCATAACCATATTCATATAACGGTTTTTATTTAACTTTATACAACGTCATAAGACCTATTGTATGATGGTTTTACGACATTGGCCCGTATAATGATTTTTAAGGCAAATGCCTATATTATGATTTTCGATAAAGATTTATTTAAAATGATTTTGGCTATTTTATGGCCTACTACATGGATTTATACAAAGTGATTTTTGGTAATAATTTTATACCGATGTTATATTGATGGATTTTATTAAACTCTATGAATTCACTCGGCGTTATCGCTGACCTTTTCTTTTAACATGTTTTATCTCAGGTACTTGAAGGTAATTCTCGGGAAGACAACAAGAATTCATGGCCCGCATTTAATCAAAAAATTTCCATTCAAATGTTTGTAAAACCTGTATTAAATACAATGAATTGGGACCTATGTAACTTTGATATTTATGAATGAAAATGCTTTTATTATTAAACGACGCGATATTTATGCGTTGTCTATGATGTGAGTAATGTGCTATCCCGTAACACCAACGAGTCTTCCGCTGTATTGAGTTGTATAAATTTGGGGGTGTTACATCATTCGTGGTTGATATAAGTACGTCTTAAGATTCTAAGTTAGAATATTTTATATTTACTAGACTTATTTCATGCTTAATACTTAGCGGGTGTTTTTCCTTTTATTCTTTTCAACTTTCTTTGTGAGGAATAAAGAAAAATAAGAGCGGCTTATGAAAAAAAATTAGTGGCTAGAAAAAAAGATAAAAAGAAAAAGAAGAAAAAAAATAATTATACAAGACTCCCAAGAGGGGAAGCGAAGTGTTAATTATAGTAGGTATTGAATTCCAATATTACTTTCACAAGGGTTTCGGTGATTTGATAGTTGCTCCAATCCAATATTACTTGACGGGTTGCGAGATTGAATATCCAAAGTCTCAACAAGGCGGAGGATATAAATTATTGCGTGCGTTTTATTTTTCTTTTCTTAGGGAGTGTGTAGCTACTTATTAATGCATGACATAAGGATCTTACACATAAGGAGAATGACTTATTACTTTTGAGTCGGACTTATATAAATTGTGGGCGGTTTTTCGAGTAATGGCAAAGATGGTTACTTAAGATTAAAACCGTGCTTCCTTATTTTTAAATTTTACATTTCTTATATTTCACGCTTTAAGTAATGACAAATTTTCCCTCAATAAATTTGCTCAAATAATAACCGGTGGATAACAATGAACTTGTTTTTAAGCTTGGTATGGGGAAAGTGAAACTTGAGGATGATAAGTGTTCATGCTGCCAAAGTCCTAATCTAAGTCTTTGATTTCTTTATGAGTTATTTCCATCAAAACCGTTTCAAGAAAATATAAAACTATGTAACTAGAATTGCTTTCCTTTGCATTGCATTGTATAAAATCAAAATCATGCATCATATAGTGTAGAGTAGTGTAAAAGCATTCCATATTGGCCAAGGTGGATTAATTATGAGAAAAGTGTAAATTGGTGCTTTAAAATGTGGCATTGCATGAGGTCATGGCAATGATCAAGTGTAGGGGATTTGATATGAGTGAAATCTCATATCAATTATATCACAAATCACCCTAAAACACAAAGCAAAATACCTAATTTTGATTCATAAAAGCAGTATTATGGGTATGTTTTGTTGTTTGTGCTTCTGTAGGTAAAATGATAAAATTTTGGAGAAAACAAGTGAATTCAAGCCTTATTGATGAAGGAAAGACAAAAGGAGGATGAAAAGTGACAAGCCTTACAAAGTCAAAGGACCTTTCTTGACAACTTTCAAAGATGAAGGACTAAAGTTGCATTATGAGAATGTCAAGAACAAAGTCAAATTTGGTCAACTATCAAGTCAACAAAGTCAAGAGGCATATTTTGGTCAATCATGAAGTGAATGGGCCTTACAAGAAAAGGCATTGAAGTTCCAAGCTTAAAATAACATTCTACCAAATACAAGACCAAAGTTGCTAACTTTCAAAGTTATTATGGGCTTAATCTGGATGCACACATGCTGGCCAATAAGAAGAGAGTATAAAGATGACAAGGATTGCCACCTCATCCCACTCAGCCGCTATTAAACTAAATAAGCAAATCCTAACAGTGCCACGCACTAACACATTTTCAGCCAATCATCAATGATTCTTTAGATAACGATCCGCAACTTCCTCTCTCTCCCAATAACATTTTAACACGGGTCATCTTCATTATACAAACGAACCCATATTCAAGATCGTGAAAGAGTGCATATCAGATCAAGTGTTATACATGAAATCTACACAAATCTAGAGACGAAGCCTTCCCAACTATCCAATTGGACTGAAATCAACTGAATCAAAAAGCCCCAATTTAGTTCATCAACGGCTACATTCAATTAAGAAGATTAATGACACGTGGAAGATTGCCATTGGTTGGAACACGTCACTTCATCCCAACAAACTCCAACTCATCTTCTATAAATACCCTAGTAGTTCCTCATTTGAAATTATACTTAGTGTGTGTAATTTTCACACACTTATTAATTCTCTCTATTTCCTGTTATCAAAGTTATTTAGTTACAACTCTTAAGAGATTGACAACCACTTGAGAGTTAGTTAGATAGTTATAACATATTGTAAAAAACTTTCAACCATTAATAAACATTCACTTTCATTTTTCACTCAATTCTACTTCTCATATCTTCACTATCCTCCTCACTGTTACTTTGTGTTTCTATTGATCATACTTGATCAATGGAACCTGTTTGATGCATTTTGGAAGATTGTAGCTAGTTCAGACATTTCTTGTTCAAGTTCATAGCCAAAAGTAACATAATGATGCAGGGGTGTTGATTTGTAGATGCTGATGATGAGGTGATGGTTTATGGTGTTTGATTGTTGGTGTTTTAGTTGATCTTAGAGAGCCTAGTGCTCCTCTACTCCATCAAAGGATTCTACTAGCTAAAAGGAATCATTTCTCTTATTTTTGTTCCTCTAAACAGTTTTGCCATGCTCAATTCCTAGAAATAGAACTTGTTGGCTGAATTGTGATTGAATTAGTGTTAATTTGGTGTGAAATTGATAATCTATTAGTTGCTGGTTAATTGATTAGTTTCTTATTCAGTTTTGCTTGATAATCTTGGTCTAGTTCAGCTTTATATTCATCAGTTTCTCATTTAGTGTTTTAAAAAGTAAACTTGCTAGTTTTTTATGTCAAACTAGTTCATATCAGTCACTTAACAAGATTTGATAAGTCTAACTTGCTGTCATAAGCTTTTGCTAAAAAGGTCTTTATTAAAGTTTCATATCATATATTAAAGTGTGTTTAGATCAAGGTGATTTTTGAGATTAAGCTGTTGAAATTTGTTGTTTAGAGTTCACACTAACTCAATTTGCAAGTGTAAATCATTTCACAAAGTTTTGTGGATAAATTCAGAGTCAAAAAGGTAATTGGCACTCAAAAGGTTTGGGTCAGACTTTACAAGTGAAAATTAGGAAACTTTGATCACTTCTCATTTCTTTGTTTGTGGATGAAATTATCTTCTTTTTGTTCTCAGTCTTAGCTCAACATATGACCTTTCAGAATCACTAGGGTAGACAATACAGTTTGCGGATTTGAGTTAGATACTAGCTTTTTAATAAGCACATTAGCATTTTCAAGTTTCTGTGTTCAAAGTAGACTGCTTATCTCATTCCAACAAATCTATTTCATAAAAATTGCTATTTTCTTTCACAAATCTGTTCACAAACTTGTACTAAGTAGATTTTGAGAAATTCAGCTTTTTGAAAAATCTTGGTCAACGAAAGTCAACCATAAGCACTTTTGGCTTATTTTCTGAATTCAGCTTATTAGCTTAACCATTTTCCAAGTTTATTGACATTCGAATCTTCTTATCACTTGCTTAATCAGTTTCATCAAAAAAAATCTTAGTATGGAGGTTTGAAACAACTTATAGCTTATTTTGAGCTTATTAGAATAAGCAAACTTGAGTTTTACTTGCTTTTAGCCAATTTCCTTGGACAAGCCTAGCTAACTTTTCATTTTAAGCATTTTGCAAAAAACTAGGACGAATTTGGTTGGGTAATAAGCTCAAACGAGCTTATTGGTTACTTGTTGCCCGTTTTTGGTTTATAGTTTGTTTTAATTGCATTGAAGTCCTTAGCCTTTCATAATTTTGTTAATTAGCTTTTTAATAACAAGTTTTTAGGGTTTGCACTTTAAGGTCCTTGGAATTTCAGTTTGTTGCAATTTTGTTAGACAGTTTTGGAATTTGTTGAATAGTTGTTATAGTTTGTGACTATTTTCATTTCTAGTCCCTTATCTTTCTGAATTTACACATTTAGTCCTTGTACTTTCATTCTCTTTACATTTTAAGAATTTTTACACTCGTGCATTTGATACTTGTACTTTTTGCTATTAGTGTGGTATTTGCAACTTGTTTTATGGATACATAGCTATACTATTTTACATCTTTTTACGTGCTTCTTTGAAATAGACATAGATACCAAATAACTTTGTTAACACAAAAAACAATTATAAACTTGAGATTGGTTGGACTTTCAATTTGTTGTGAGCTTGGAAAAACGAACTTGAATAAGATCAAATACTACCTCCGCAACTTTCTCACGTTCATGACCTCTTCCATGTGTCCTTACTCTTAGGGTACAATTATCATTCCCTTCACAAGGTTCAGTATCCACTAGAACAAATTCATGAAGATCTTACGTTCATCGAGGAACCAGAACGAGTTCTTGACAAACAAGAACGAGTCATGAGGAAGAAGACAATTCCATTCGTTAAAATCCTATGGAGGGATCATACCGAGCGGGAAGCCACTTGGGAAACAGAGGAGTCTATCCAGCTTCTTACCCTCACTTCAAGTTTTGAATTCGGGTATGTTCCTCTTTTGGTTTACTTTATCTATAATTCGGGGACGAATTATTCTTTTTAATGGGGAAGAGTTGTAAAACTCACATACTTTTACCATGAACAGTACACTTAGTAAACATACGAACCAATTAAAATTTTCCTTTTATAGCATGAACACGTGTCGCGAATATTAATTAGAGAAAGTACGTACGTATTATTGCACGATAAGTATGAAATACGTGGTATTACACGATAATTATTAACCATAATAATTATAATCACGAACATCAAATCATGAACGATAAATCACAAACATGTAACTACGTATATATTTATTATTAGACGGTAAATATCGTTTACATACAAGTATTAATTACAACACGAAAAATTAATTACGATATAACATGAAAACACTAACGAATGAACACGTAAACTATTACACATGAAAATTGAACTTGTTTCCCTTGTGGGCCCCTTATAGCCGCGGACACAAGAAAAAGGAGGGCCCAGGGCCAATTTGGTTTTTAACTAAATAAATGAAAGGGAAAATACACATTCATTGTTACAGAGTTTTCTAAAAATTAAAAACCCTAGTTCTTCTTGCCTCTCCTCCTTGCCGCCGGCTACCAAGAGCACCACCAAGGTGGTTGTTTGATTTTGATTATTGGAATTGTAGTGTTAGTGTTCGTGTTATTAATCCTAATTCGATTCACGCATTCGGTAAACCTTTTTAATCCTTTTCTTTTATTCTTTCAATTGAATCAAGAACACATGATTTTGTAATGTTAAAAATAAGTAATAAACATGTTGGTTTAATAATAAAAACAAGAAAAGGATTTTGTTGGGGGTTTGGTTCGGCCGAAACACACGAACCGAGAACCCATGGCTCTCAGCTTGGTTCGTCGTGCACCCACAGCCGAGACATCATGTCTCGGCGTGGTCTTGGTGTCTCAATCGCATGGAACAAGGGACCCTGATGTAAGTCGGGGTAGCCTTGTGGTTTGTTTTGTCTCGGCGCAGCAGCATCAACAACACCACCAGTCCAAGACCGATGGCTGTTTGGTTCGAACAGGGGGAAGGCACGGCACAACAGGGGGAACCACCGGCTAAAGCCGGTGGTGAATTTGTACTAACAGTGGCAACCAGCTAGGCCGGGTAGCCACCGCTAAGGGGGTGTTTTATTCGGTCTGGTTCACGGGGATCCGGTCCGGTTCACGTTTGGTCACGGTTTGGTTTATGGGTAATTTTTACAAGTTACATTTTACAAATTATATTATTTTTTAACAAGAAATTAAATTAATTAAATCAAGGCTAGTAATCAATTTAATTTAACATGGACTTAGCTAATAATTATTTTAGAAATAATACATGTTTTAACCTAAGTATTTTACTATTTAATTTAGACTATAGTATTAATTAATTATTTAAAACATGGACTATAATTAATTAATAAACATGGCTTAGGTTATTATTAATAAATTAGTAATACATGTTTAACCTAAGTACTTTATATGCTTTAATTTAATTAAATCTGGCTTATATTTAATTAAATCGTATAACCTATAGTTTATTTAATTAACATGATATTATTAATAAACTATACAAATAATTACATGACTTATGATAATTAACCAGTAAACTTAAGCTTATATTTCTAGCTTATCAATCCAGCTTATTTCTAAATATGGAAACTTTCTATTTCAAGAAACTTACTATTTTTGGAAACTTTCTATTTTTAGAAACTGATCTATTTTTAGAAGCTAATCTATTTTTTTGGAAAGGTTCTATTTTTGGAAACTTTCTATTTTGGAAACTTTATATTTTAGAAAACCTGCTATTTTTAGAAAGTTACTTATTATTACCCAACTAGTATAAAAATACAAGAATACAAGTTAATACTTAATCAGAATACAAGAAATACATGATAACCACAGTATAACATTAAAATCAGTAAAACAAGAGAAGAACATATAAAACAAGCTAAGACATGATATAATCAATTACGTACTCAGTAATTAGAATACTTATACATGTCCCCTATTTATGTAGCATTAGTAAGGTCGGATTAGGACTTTCATTCTTTCGTCTTTCCTCGTTCACTGGACACATGGTACAGATTTCTCGTCCTTCAGTATGGACATTCTTTCCTTATTAGGATTCCTCATTTGCAACCAACTTTTTTCCCAGTACTGTTTTATATGTTTGATACTTATGTTAGAATAATTTCCTAAGGCATATACATGCATGACCAGTGTCACCTAGTTATGGAGGTACCATAACCATAACACTGGAGGCACCAGTGTTATGACTTTCCTACGGCAGAGTGATTGCTCGTGGCGCCCCTTTTCAGTTTTGGCCATTATGTTATCTTATCATGTTGGGCGTATGGGTGCATCCTAGTTACATGTTTTTACAGGATGTTCATGGTGAATGCGATGTGTGCCTTGCATCTTTCACAAGGAGATGATCCCTCACACCCAGACTATTTAATTAGAGGCAACCCCTCTAATTGCATGACAAGGTCTCCCCTCAAAGTATTCATGCGCGGTGGATCCTCATGACCTATATGGGCTATTGGCTAATTAATGCAGATTTTACATAAAAACATATGTCTTTTCAAACTATAAAACCAGTTTTATGAACATGTTTCCAGGTTATCTAGGACTTATACATTTCCGCTGCTATTAGTCTTTTATGCTTATGTTTTTCCATGCTATACTTGTATATCCGTTCACTGGGCGTTATGCTCAGCCGTCTTCCTTTCATGTTCCCAAACGGCAGGTACTCAAGGGTGCTCGTAGACTTTAAACATACGTGCATATGGATTGGAAGCTATCTAGCCTTCTCTACTTTATGCATTTCTTCATACATTTTTCTACTTATTTCATTGGACATTGTTTATTCCTTTTCCAATTCAGTACTTATGTTTGTGTGTGATGAGCTTATACTTGGACTACTGATGTTTGTTTATGGTATTTACATTCATGGTCATTTAATGTTTTTAAGACATTTACCTTGTATGCTTTGATGAGACGCAATAATCACGCGTGACATTCCATTTACGAAAATAGGGTGTTACAACTTCTATGACGTGTTCTTTCAGCAATAGACTGCATTCAATTACTCATTTATTGGAGTAGTGTCTCTTTAAACTCTTGAACTTCGAATCGAGTATATTCAAAGAAGTATTTTCTTATGAGTTCTCGATCATAGTTTAAAGAGACCTTTGTATCAACGAAATGCAAAAACTGGTTTTCGAAAACGAAAACGGTATCTATGGATTCAACCTCTTGAAATTCGCCGTTGGAAAGTTGTTGTTCAACGTGATCTGCATCGAATTGTACTCGTGAATGTCTTTACATCTTGACCAAATAGTGACATGAATACCCGTTTGCATCCAAGTTCGACGCGATTGCCTCTTAAGTCTTCATTTGAAAGAATGTGAATGAAGTGAACTAAAGTGTGTCATGTATCATTCTTTTGCACATCTTGTGTTACTGAATCCAAGCTGTAGTCTTAGTCTTGCTTGAACTTCCTTGGTCTGCATCATCTTAGAATTAATGGATGTGTTTGCAGAATCTGTTGTAGCATTATGCAGAACATCGGCTTTATTCTTCTTTGATTCATCATGGGTTGCTTCACTAAAATATTATTCGTAGACCGAATCAAATACCATATCCATATCCATTTCCATTATGGGTATCTCTCAATTGATGAAGTGAAATCGGATCTTAAGTATATATGGTGTGATGAGGTTGTGGTTGAAATTCCAAAAATTCTGATTTTGTCTCAGTCCGATATAATTTAATACCGAAAAAATTTTCAATTGCCAAATTTTGAAATTGAGGTAGGAATAGCCTAAAACTAGTATGGAAAAAATTATAGACCGAATTTTTTTTTGTAAACTATGCAATGAAACTAGTCTACATGGTGGCTAAGTCTAGAAATAAATGGAACAAAAATTTGGCAAAATAATGATCTCGAAATATTGCTTAGTAAGATTTCGGAATATTGGTTTATTCACGAACTCGAAATATTGTTTATTTATGTTTTTTAATTTACAAGCCTACAATAATACCTTTTGATATTGAAAAATAAAATTTGTATTAGCAAGATACATTATGATTGCATACGAAGGTATCAAATAGCAACATATAGTAGCCATACTAATGTAAGCAACTTTGTATGCATGACATGAATTAGCAAGTGAAACGCAAGACTACGAGGGTAAAGGGTTACCGATTCTCGAGATCAACTTGTGCTTTTCAAAACATGAGAACACGAAGAATTATTTAGTCAAGGTCCCACGGATGTCGCCAACTTGTTGGAGCATAGGTTGGCTAGGCCGGTTCGACGACTCTCCAGGGTCGTTAATCGTCTTCCCCGGTCCTGAGTAATGCTGCAAACAAAGGTAAATCGTTTAGACGTGGACCCGAGGCCGGAGCCCCGGGGTCCACCTCCGACGGTCAAGTTAGTATACGGTCGATATATTGTATAAGAGGTGTGGTTAAGAGAGAGAACCTGTTGTAGAATGAGACCCCTACCCTTGTATTTATAGGCTTAGGGTTTCTTGAAGGATAAGTTAGATGTGTGTAGGCCGCGGGCCTGATGGACCGGGCCACATACCGACTATACGTCGACAAACGATGTTAATTTACGCAAAGGATCCATTGTTTTTATGGGCAGAAACAATATCTACAACAGTTTACACCCAAAACCGGTCACTAATTCGAAAACGCCATGGTAAAACACCTTATGAGCTTTTCCATGGAAAAGTACCAGATTTATCATATCTTCATGTATTTGGTTCTCTTTGCTATCCAAATAATGTTGGTGACAATTTGGGAAAACTTAAACCAAAGGCTCATATTGGTATTTTCATTGGCTATGCACCCACAAAGAAGGCATACCAAATCTACAATCGTAATTCTCGTAAGATACTCGAAACTATGAATGTTGATTTTGATAAGCTGACAGCAATGGCTCTGAGCAAAGCAGCTCTGAACCCGCACTTCATGAAATAGGACCCATTAACTTTAGCTCTGGTCTAGTCCCAAACAACCCTACTTCATCATCGTTTACACCACTGTCTAGGAATGAATGTGATACGTTGTTTCAACCGTTCTTTGATGAATTTTTCACTTCTTCAAGTATTGTTGCTCCAGAACCTGAAGTAATAGCTCCGGTCAACGAAGTTGTCCCCCCAGCAACCGAAGCACAATCAGATACGTCTGCACCTACAATTGGTCAAGATATACCTTCAACGAGTAATTCTCAACCAACACGCGAATCAACTACGCATGTCATGCCTATTGATGATGAAGAGGATGATGATGATCACGATTTGGAATTCGCTCAAATGCGTGAACTTCCATTCTTTGATGTTCTAATTCCTGACTCTAATCAAGTCGGGTCGTCTACCTTAGAGGAAGCTCCTACTACGGTCTACTCCAATCCACGGATTTGTGAACATGACAGCAAGTGGACAAAGGATCATCCTATAGATTCTATTATTGGTGACCCTAATCGTCCGGTATCAACACGAAGTAAGTTACAAGAAAGTGCAATGTTTTATCATTTTGATTCTTAGTGAAGATGAACCAAAGACGTGGCAACAAGCATTTACCCAATCTTGTTGGATAGAAGCTATGCAAGAAGAACTTAATGAATTTATACGTCTTGATGTATGGGAACTTGTCCCATGCCCGGATCAAGTGCCGTTACTCACTTTGAAATGGGTTTACAAGGTTAAACTCGATGAGTTAGGCGGAATATTGAAGAACAAAGCTCGACTAGTAGCTCGTGGATACAAGAAATTATTAGGCATCGACTTTATGGAATCCTTTGCACCTGTTGCCCGTTTGGAAGCTATTAGGCTATTCATTTCTTATGCAGACCACATGAATATGATCGTCTATCAGATGGATATGAAGACGACATTTCTTAATGGTGAAATCAAGGAAGACGTCTATGTTCAACAGCCGGATGGTTTTGTGAATTCTAAATATCCTAATCATGTGTACAAGCTTAAGAAGGCTCTCTATGGGTTGAAGCATGCTCCACGCAAATGGTATGATCTATTGTCACAATTCCTCATTACGGAAGGCTTCGCTAAAGGCAAGGTGGATCCCACACTGTTCATTCAGAAACGAGGTAAAGATATGATTATGGTACAATATATATTGATGATATTATATTTGCTGCCTCGACCAAAACCTTATCCGATGAGTTTGGGACACTCATGTCTTCCAAGTTTAAGATGTCAATGATGGGCAAGGTATCATTCTTCTTAGGTCTTCAGATATCTCAGAGTCCCAGAGGCATCTTTATCAATCAATCCAAGTATGCCCTTGAATCGCTTAAGAAATATAAGATGAAATCTTGCGACCCCGTGGATACTCCAATGGTGGAACGAACTAAGCTAGATGCAGATCCACATGGAATTGTCGTTGATCCGACACTTTATCGTAGAATGATCGATACCCTTCTCTATATCACAGCTAGTCGACCTGATCTTCAGTTTGCTATATGTATGTGTGCTCGGTATCAAACTGGGCCTACTGAGTTGCACTTAGCTACTGTTAAACGGATCTTTCGGTATCTTAAAGGAACCATTAATATGCGACTTTGGTATTCGAAGGACTCTTCGATTGCGCTAACAGCATATGCAGATGCGGATCACGCAAGTTGTCAAGATACAAGGCGTAGCACGAGTGCAACTTTGCAACTACTAGGAGATCGCCTAATCAGTTGGGCATCTAAAAGGCAGAAAAGCGCTGCAATTTCAAGTACGGAAGCAGAGTACATAGCTATGTGTGGTTGCTGTGCTCAAATTCTTTGGATGAGATCGCAATTAACCGACTATGGTCTAGGTTCAAACAAAATTCCGATGTATTGTGACAACAAAAGTGCAATTGCCTTATGCTGCAACAACGTTCAATTCTCCCGGTCGAAGCATATTGACATTCGCTACCACTTTATCAAAAAGCAAGTGGAAAATGGAGTGATAGAGCTTTACTTTGTTCGATCTAAGTATCAATTGGCGGATATTTTCACAAAGGCTTTAGATCACGCTCGAATGGAATGTTTAGCCGACAAGCTAGGTTTGAGAACTTTCTCGCCTGAGACTCTTAAGGAACTGGCAGATGAAGCAAAAGAATAGTGGTGGTAAACTATTCTCCGTATCCTTAGTGATCATCTTTATATTTTACAAAAGCAAAATACAAAAATATAAAACCATATAAAAACCATAAAAGTTGAAAATATAGAAATATCCAAAAATATTTTTACTTTATTTTTCAAAGGCATGTCGTTTGGTACGATAATATTTACGGCCTTAGAAATGTCGATTAACATTGACACGGAACCATAAATAGAGTTCGTACAAAAGTTGTAAATATTTCATAAAACATGCCCAAATGGCTTGTAGTTATCTCAGACTGCAACCCGTTTTTCATATTAAAGTCAAGTATTTCTTATGAAAGCTTTGGCTCAACAACGGGAATTAATTTTCAACAACGGGAATTAATTTTCTCGGGCATGGTTACCTTTATAACCATGTAAGGGATTGTGTTTACGTAATAACATAATCTAACACGAATATATGTACGTGTCAGTACATTTATTTGTTAAAACAAGAGAAATCTTGTTTTTATGAAGTTATCATCTCTATAATCCGCAACAATTTATAATTGATATCTACATACTCGACGATGGGACTACTCAAACGGCGACTACAACTCTTTTAGTGGAACACGGGTCAACAATTGAGGGGGAGCAATTGTCCAGCATTCAGAATCTTTGATGCCAAAAGTGCCAAGTTCACATATTGGTGTCAAGACAACGATATCAATCGTACACATGAAGTCAAGAGATAACTTCAGACATGACGAGTTGACTAACACTTATGAACAAGAACCATGTGATTCTATCATATGATGTTCTCCATCATACAAGTCCAACCTCGTAAATTGCTAATCTTGTGAATACATTATCATATATGATCTTTGCACATGATAAGTACCTTACACTTGTGTTTAAAAGGTATTTAATTTACATTTCAAGTACACCCTCATTAATTTGAGGGGGAGCTTGTGTAAATCATGAAGATAATTGGATTTGCATTTTTTCCCAAATTTTCTTAAAATGCTATTAAATCAGTTGATATAAAAACATCGATTTGGTTTATATTTTTAATATGGGGGAGAAAATGTGATTTAATATGGGAAATGATTAATCAAAAATGGTTTGACTTAACTTGATGGCTCATCCCGATATGTGCGAAATAATTTCGAATATCGTGGCATATGTTAAGGGGGAGCAATATGGATTTGCACATCAGATTGGATTTCATGGTGATTTATACTTACCCACAACCCATTTATTTCACGACGATGAAGATTGTGGTGACATAAGGATGGTAGGATAGGTTAAGTCCAATGATTCTTTCTAAACCGGAGGAATCTTCCCAAGGACATTCCATAGCTAGAAATAGTAGTCCTTAGGATAGATGGAGAAAGATTGTGAATGTAGCTGAATGCCGACCAAGTACTTAAGTTAGCACTAGAAGAATCACAACAAGGTGCTAGTTATGACGTATTGGTAAGCATTGAAGTGGTTGAAGAATGAAAAAGAATTGTAAAGATAAAGGGTGTAAAGAAAGAAGCCCTCCTTACAACCTTAGGCAAAAACCGGGTCAACACATATGCTATTGAGATCATTCTAATGATGCTCGATATTGAAGATAGACATCATGGACCCAGTGATGCAATGCACAACCCATCCCAGCTAACTCAGATATCTCTCAAAAGGTATTTGTTTTATTCACAAAGAGACAACGCATTATCTATCGATTTATTCACTCCGAATATGTTGATATTGAAAAGGTGACACTCCTCTCCAGCCTCCGATCACTAAAATTCCAAAATGCACGATCGAGTCTAGAGCCATTTGAGATCATCAAATATCTCATTAGGACACACTTCCATATGTCCTTGCTTCTTCACACTCTTTGAAAAGTAAGAAAGCTATTAAGAGTCCTATGCAAAATCTTCATGATCTTGCCTGAACATCCGAGTAATACGCAAGTATTTACAATGAAGATGGAGATCCTTTTTAGTGAATATCGAAAAGCTCATGGTAGGTGACTTGTGATTTTCTTTATGAATCAAACTTGTGATAACTGGAAAGCAACAGTTGTTTAATTCTTAATTGAATTTAAACACGTTCCAGGCCTCTACGCAATATCTCAGTGATCTTGCCAGAACACTCAGAGTGACACCTTAGTATTCAAAGTAATGAGTGGAAATCCTTCTAGTGTTAACCTCAAACAGCACTTGGTCGGTAACTTGCAAGATTCTATATGAATCAAGCTCGTGACAACTGGAAAGCAACGATGGTGCGATTCTTTAATGAATCAAACTTGTTCCAGGAGTCGGAATTGACGACTTAAATCATGCGGATAATTTTATCAAAATATTCATTCTTTACGATCACAGTCAGCTTTGGACGGTCGAGTAAAGAGAACGGGTTTACCCGGAAAATTTTGTCAAGGATATTTTTAATTAAATCTACCTGCCACAAGTACGATATTTTATATCGTTCAACAGACTTCACCGATCGAAGGTAAAATGCTACCGAATTAGAATGAAATGTTCAAAGCCATTTCGTTCGTGTCTACATATATTGCGAGATTTGAAGACGGTGGCGTTGCGGAATCCGAGAAGAAGTCGTCCCCGCATGCTTATACTTTATGCTTTTAATACTTCATCTAATTCTAGAAAGTCTAAAAGTCAAGTCTTCTGTTGTGTCGAACTCTGAAGCTTTCAAGAATTACAAAGGTATAAGTATGTGGGACATGAAGTCACGAAGAGGCAAAGATCAAAAGTGATGCACAAGATCAAGGAAATAATATAATGCTCAAGATTGATATCTAAGATCACATCAACATGTTCAACAGAAAAGTAAAAGAAAAAAAAGACGAAGACTACGAGCTCAAGACAAGCATAGTATGCTAGGTTTATTTTATTATTTTAACTTGGGTAACGCCCTTGTTTGGAGTGACCTCCGTTAGGGGGAGATTGTTGGAAATACGTTTTACGTATTAGAAAGGATCGGTCACTTCAACAATAGTCTAAGTAGTAGCTCGTAGTTCAGTTATCTAAATAGTAAACAAACAACGCCAAGCCAAGCATACAACATGTGTAGGCCGACGGCCCAATGTAATCCCAATCCCATCTCATGGGCTTGGGGTATATAAACCCTCTCCTTAGTTGGAGAGGGTGTTGGATCACATAATTTACACACAGTTAAGTGTGTTTTTCTACACTTTCTCTTTCAAAGTGTGTGTGTGTTCTTACCATCTTTCTATTTCTTTATCTCTCTAAACATAAGCAAGGTTAACAATATAATACACCTTTGATCTCGTTTAAGTTTTTATATAATTGTTATGATGTTAATAAACCTTCAGTTATAAGCTAAAGATGTCTTAAAACCTTAGTTTTGTATTTCATATGAAATAATGAGCAAAAATCCATTTCAAGAGCTATAATTATGGTAAAATGTTGTTATTGTGATTATAAATGTGTGTTGAAACTTTTTTTTAAAATCCTAGATCATTTGGTACATTTTTAAAGAAGTTATGTGATCTTTACAAGTATAAGGACTAAAACTGTCATTTTTGAAACTATTTAACATTTTGGACCAAAAGTGTCATTTTATGAAAGTAAACTCTATACGAATAAATGTTGGAAAGTTTGAGACCCTAAGGTTAAATAACGAGGGATTAAAATGTAAATAATGAAACTATATACTTTAGGGGTTAAAAGTGTAATATGCTAAACTTATGAAATTCGTGTTAAAAAGTTGTTATTCTTAAAAATATACATTACTATGTATCATGTTAGTAGGAGCTTTATACAAAGATGTTCCATATTGATATTACGTTCTGACTGAGTGGTTGGGTTTACGATTTAAAGTGCCCTCGCTCCTCAAACGTTTATAGAATGGCTTCTAAGTATGATGGCCCAAACAATGATACAATATTATCACAACAAATAATCTAAATAATACATAAATGGTACATAAGAATGTTGAACTCATAATCAAAGACTTAATACTATACCAAATTTGTTAAACCAGGTTGGTGTGAGACCGAGTTCTTGTTTGTTAGCTCAAGTTATTTTGTGTGACATAAACCTGACAAGATTACTGGACATAAGGTGAGTCCATAGCCTCACTAAAGTATACTAATTTCAAATGATTTGAAAACCCGTGAGGAGGATATATGCTAAACTGGAATACAAGTGTTTTGGTATGCTGTCTGACATAATTATTGACACTATGTTTACTACTGCCTTTAAAAGTCCCTCTTTAATCGTAACCGTTAATCATCCTAGAAAGTGAACTCTAATATTATGAATAGTACTATTGGAGACTGACATCTCCTATCTGGGCAAGTCGTACTTGCTAGTAGCTAATGGTTCCTACCTAGGCTAAACAAATATACTTTATTTTGCTTACATAGGAGTTTGGCAGACTGCCTGCATAAGGGCAATTTGTTGGTTTCTGTATGTCAAGTAGTAGTGTACGAGCTACTACAATGATAATTGATTAATTTTAATTACGAAAGAATAATAAGGTAGCTCAAAAAAGGATCTTGTATTCAAAATGATTTTAAACCTATGGAATCACTCAACCTTTGTGTCGACTTTAAGTATATATTTCAGGTATTGAAACTGATAACATAGAGTAGCATAATGATGACGTAGAGAGATATAGGCTTGGGAATTTTTATCATTCAAACATATTTTCTAGATCTCGAGAAGCTGTGATGTACAGAGTATGTACAAGTTGTTTTATTGAAAATATATGATTTTGAATGATAATTTATAAAGAATACATGAAGTTTATTTAAACACTCTTTTGAGTTTGTTTTCTATTTTTGTGCTTTCATATCATGAAATAATACCCCAAAAATATTATTCCGCCGCGTCAAGGTAAAAATGAGGGTGCTACAAAGTGGCATCAAAGCTATAGTGATAGAGAACAAGAGATTAAAATCTTAGCTATAACTGATTTTCTTAAATAAATTCTAAGTGAAAATCTCCGCATCAAAACCGTGCTGCTACAAAAATTATAAGTGATAATTTCAAGTTATGATTTTAAATGGTAATATTATGTGATAATATGATTGTATGTGTAAGTAATATACTAGATACTAATATAAATAATTTATTTTATCGACGTCTTCCGAAATGTGTCTTCCTATTTTCATCCCATTGTCCTATCAGATTCAGATCCAGAAAATATTTACCTTATGGATTTACCTATACCCTTAGTACTATCTGTTTCTGCTAATAATAATAATTACCCTAACCCTTTATCTCTAGGAAATAATAATGAACCAAATAATATACCGATTCTGCAGTGTAAAACTTCTTCATTCCATGCATCCAATAATATCCCAAATTCCCAAAATATATTTGTGGACCAAATGGAGAATATGTTCAAATATTTAAACGAAGTGCCTCCCAAGCGTATTGAAGATCTGGAATATGATTTTGAGGGATTTATGTATGGAAAAACGAGAATGCAAGAGGAAATGGAAAATATGTAAAAGGATCTAATAAAAGTAAGTAATGAGAACTACGAGTTAAGGAGAAGTTGCATGACGAGGAAATTACCTTAGCACGAGTAAGAATGGCAACAATGGAAAAGCTTATTGAAGATATTCAAGTACGACACGAAGACAATATCAAAGGACTCTTAGCCATAATTAAAGATCTTAAAAAGTAGGAGTAAACCAGCTCAAAAATATTTCAGCTTCCCTAAAAGCCTTGTAAATATTTTACTTTTCAGGTTTTTACTTTTATGTAACAAAGAAGCTTGCTTATCCATTAACAAAGTGTATTGTTAATAAATAAAAGCTTATTTCCTTTATTTGCATATTAAATTCTAGATAAGAGAAATACTTGAAAATTATAAGTCTTTAAAAGAATTACAGCAAAAGAAAGATATTCTCTTAAACTAAAAAGGACTTTTCAAGTCTATTTGGTTAAAGAAAGTATTAATCTATATAAAGGATAGATAACAGAGGATCCTGAGACCAGTTAGTTGTTATGTAGTCAATTTTTCGTGCCAGATGTGCCTTTAAATTTTAAGAATGAAAAATATGCTCGTAAAGCGTTGTATGTATACACATTTGAAAAATGCTTAATAGACAAGTATATCTAAACCAAAATTTTGTCTTCTAATTTTAGAATGACACATTTAAGGACATCAGTATCTTCTACCCTAACTCCCGAAAGACTTAAGCGAATAGTTAATGATGGCGTTGCTACAACTTTAAAAATATCAACCTTCAAAATAGTTAGGAATACTAATCCAGCAGAAGACTATATAAATAGCCAGTTATATAAATTCCAAGAAAGTGAAGATGCTAGTGGTATTACTCATTGGATTGAGAGAACTGAGATGATTTTCTCCCAAAATGGTTGTATCGAGGATCGTAAAGTGAAGCTTGATCTCAGTACCTTAACTACTTAAGAATTGTCGTGGTGGAATTACTATACTCAACTTGTTGGTTTAGAAAATTCCTGTAAGATGAAGTAGTTGGATTTTAAGTGCCTCTAAATAACACGATATTATCCGTCAATATAAATCGAGAAAGTGAAAAAGGAATTTTGCTATCTAGTAAAACAAGGAATTGATCTCAAAGCATATATAGGAAAATTTCAAGAGTTAGTAGAATTATGACCTATCACTAATTCGCAAAGGATGATGAAAGCTTTTATCAAAGGATTTCCCCAAGGATTCAAGAGAATGATTACTATTTCCAAACCCCATAGTTTAGAAGAAACCATTAAAATTTCCCAAAAATTGATAAAACATTTTATCATTCACAGTCCTATACCAGAATCAAATACCCTTAAGCGTAAATTTAGCAAAGAAGAGGAATCTGCTGAAAGCAAACCTAATCCCTTAAATTTTTTCCTATGATCCTTATTTCCCTTACCAATATTACCCAAATCACAACTTAGTTAACCATCCTAACACGATAAGATACAATAATTATGCTAGACATCTTCCCCAATGTACGAAGTGTCTACTGCATCACACTGGAATCTGCACAACAAGGTGTCAAAATTGCTTCAAGATAGGTCATCAGACACGATATTGATAGAGCAAGGCGAATTTTTAGATTTTTTATATTTTTCTTAGGATTGACGTATTTTGTAAATAAATAAGTGTGATAAATATACGTAAGTATTACCAATAAAATCTATGAATTTTGATTTCATCTCTTAAGTGTTATTATTTTACTATCTGGTAGAATAACTTATTTGTATGTACTTAGGATTATATGTATTTGACCATTTTTGACTAAATATTCAACTTAGATCTTAACGGAATTTCGAAATTTGAATTACAAAATGTTTACGCTAAATTTTCTTTATGAAAAATAGGTAAGAACAAGTAATGAGAAACTTATTTCAGAATTTCTTAAGATATGACATGATACCATTTGGATCGTTGTCAATTGTATTTCATAAAAGATATGGGAACTTTAACAAGGTTATATCCAAAATAATCTTTTAACATAAAGTTCCAATATCGATTGAATACATTAAAAAGAATATTAACCTTTATACCAATACGTTAAAGTGAGAGAATTATTCAGATATTAGAATTTCATACTACATGTATGCATTATATTATCTGGAACTACACTTATCCTATAAAGGTATTGTAAAAATAGAGCTTCATAGCACAATAAGTAATGACTATTAGCTTTCTACTGGACTAATATGGTGATTGTGAAAATCTTTACCAAGAATGATCACAATTATTTTCTCAAGAGGAATGACAAACCGCACCATATTAAACAGTATTGACTTTGGTAAGATCTTTTCCCTATAATCCAAATTGATTTTGAAAGATGCGACAATCGATTCAAGATTTTGAATTAAGCATTGACATACTAACTTGAGTTTTACCTAAGAAACTCATAAATAATCGCATTACTCTTCGTATTTAAGAATTTAAGGCATATTTATCTTATTAAATGGTACAATTTATATTTACTTTTGTAATCTTTATAGATCACATTACAATCTTAATGGTTAGTATATAAATTAACGCTACATAAATGTTCATTTTCATAAACTCTAGTGGAATAAATTGATTAAAGAGGAAATAAAACCAATAAAAGTTGTATTCATTGATATATGAATAGGATGATAGAAGGAATTTTAGAACACAAGAACTATACTTACCATTGATACACTATGTTATGGTTATAACTTTGGGACGAGATTTCTTTAAGGGGAGGAGGCTATTATAACACATAAAATTCAAATGTATGATATATACTATGATTAAATAGAAGTGGAGAATCCATTAGAAAATTTTGCTTTTTGTGTATTACTTGGTAGAATGAATTATTTCTCACACCTGAACTATCATATGAACATATTCCTATATGCTATTAGACACAATATGTAAATCAAATATAAGTTCTAAAATTATTTAATAAGTGTACTATGAATAAGAACATCTCAAGTAAAACTATGATGCCTTAAATTCCCTTAGAAACCATAGGATCCCTATAAAGGAATTGTAAACTCAAGAATTGTGATAATATAATGCACAACACATATAACAAGTAATCAAGGATTATAATAGAGTAATATACTTATCATATGAAGGTATGAAGTTATCCAAAGAATAAGTAAGTGTAAACCATACAAAGCTAACGTACAAATAAGTGTACATAATAGTCTAGATCATCACCTAGAAACCTTGATAAACAATATTTAAAGCAATATAATTATACAAAAACTATGTATCTATAATCAAAAAAATATACCAGTTCTAATATACTATATAAAGAAAATTTAAGCAATCACAAAGTACAAATATTCACTAATATCAAGTTAATTACAAGAAAATGACCTAAAAACAAGATGAGCATATAAAATCCATTCTAATATGAATTAAAGTCTATCTTTTGCAACTAATTAGAAAACTCAACTATGTATCATATTAACGTAATACATTTGTCTCAAGTTAAGTTACAAGTTAATAAAGCACAAAGTACAAGTTATCAAAGCATAGGATCTTAAGCTTCCATAATTAACGCTAGATTATGATTACCATATATAAACCTTTAAACTAAGAATGTAGAAACCATATAAGTCATAAACATATCATATAAGCCCTAGAATAGGTGTACATAAATATATAAATCCTAATTACCCAAAATAGAAAGTCATTAGGATTAGTAACATAGAAACCCTTATATTAAGAAATCTACATGGAATCATCACCTAGTCTTTTAGGACAAGTCTACAATCACTAATAGGACTTCATTAAGGTCATAAGATTATGTTAAGACAATGTATAAGTATATTAAATCACAAGGTACAAGATTTCAATGCATGACTTGTAAATTAGGTCAAAATAGGTATTTTCACTCTTTAGATATGTTTACCTAAACTAAACCATCAAAACAAGTGTAATAAGTCTTTGGACACTTAAAACGTAATGTTTAGGACCTAAATTAAGTTTTCACCATTAGCTAATTGAAGGATAAATCCTTTTACTAAGACTTAAACCTAGATCATTTGAAAACCCTAATCTACATAAGTATACTTCCCATTTTCACATCAAACCTTTGTTAAACTTCAAACCAAGGACCCACTCTCTTAAGCAAAATTTCTAAACCCTAATCATTCGCTAATCACTTTCCTAAGTCCCTAATCACTAAAATCACAAATAATTAGTTACAAGCCCTAATTTCTAAACCCGATTTTGTATTATCCCTCCAAAACTCATTTTAAACACTTTCCATCAAATTACAAGTTCAAAAACAAGATATTTACATGTCATAGGATATTTTAGAAGTGGTGAAAAGTAGGTGCATCACCTACTAGGGTACTACACATCACCGTTCTTATCATAATGTTGTCGTGACCTTAGATGAGCCACAATTGAAGATTGGAGTGAAGCTATCACCTATAAAATTGTGTAGAGATTCACTAGCTATCTCTAGTCATTCTTCTATCTATGTTACACGTATAGAACCAATCCTTGGAGCCCAAGTGTTGGAAAACTATAAATAGAGCCGTATGAGCCTCATTTGAAGTTCGCACCCCGTTTTCTCTTAACCTCCTACCGATTCTTCATATTCACTTCTATATACGTCTTAGGAAATCTAACAAGACCATAAAACAGGTCTAGAAGGAAGCCATTGAAGCTTTTGAAGCTTTGTTAGCAAGTAGTGTTCATAAGAAGCCGTAAGGATCCATTTTGGAGCTACCTAGGTAATCTCTATGTTAGCTAAGCTTTGATCTTGTTATACAGATATATTAGACTTGTTATAATGTTTAAATAATTTTAGAAAGATAATCTAAAAATACTTAAGTCATATGATCAATTTAAATGAAACTTATAAGCTAAAGATATCTTAAAACCCTAGTTTTGTATTTCACGTGAAATAATTAGCAAAATTCCATTTCAATAGCTATAATTCAGGTAAAATGTTGTTATTATGATTAAAATGTGTTTTGAAACTTTGTTTTAAAATCCTAGATCATTTGGTACATTTTTAAAGAAGTTGTGTGATTTTTTCAAGATTAAGAACTAAAACTATCATTTTTGAAACTATTTAACGTTTTGGGCCAAAAGTGTCATTTTATAAAAGTAAAAGCTATAAGAATAAATGTTGGAAAGTTTGAGACCCTAAGGTTAAATATTGAGGGATTAATTATAAATAATGAAACTATATACTTCTGGGGGTTAAACGTGAAAAGATGCTAAACTTATGAAATTAGTGTTAAAAAAGTAATTATTCTTAAATTATAAACTTAAAAGATCATTTTGGTCATTTATGAAACTATATTTGGTGAAAACTAAATGATGAAACATATTTTTCTAAATTGTTATAAAGTATAAAAACTATTTTTACCAATTATAAAACTAAAGGATGAAAGATGTAAATATAAAAGAACGTACCAACTTTTGAATTTTTTCTAAAAATATACATTACTATGTATCATGTTAGTAGGGAACTTTATACAAAGATGTTCCATCTTGATATTCGTTCTGACTGAGTGGTTGGGTTTACAAATTAAAGTGCCCTCGCTCCTCAAACGTTTATAGAATGACTTCTAAGTATGATGGCCGAACAATGATACGATATTATCACAACAAATAAATTAAAGAATACATAAATGATACATAAGAATGTTGAACTCATAATCAAAGACTTAATACTATACCAAATGTGTTAAACCAAGTTGGTGTGAGCCCGAGTTCTTGTTTGTTAGCTCAAGTTATTCTATGTGGTATAAACCTGACAATATTATTGGACATAAGGTGAGTCCATAGCCTCACTAAAGTATACTACTTTCAAATGATTTAAAAACCCGTGAGGAGGATATATGCTAAACTGGAGAAGCCAAGTCATGGCTCGACGAACTTAACGAAGGAACCATTCGAATATGAGAAGGTCTTAGAACTGCTTTCATTAGCCGATTCTTTCCTCTTGTCCTATTTGAAAAACTCCTCGGAGAAATCCGAAGCTTTTCTCAACAAGATCGAGAAACTCTCACTAACGCATGGTTAAGAATGAAAGAACTACTCAGAAACTACCATGGTCATGGAGTTAAAAAAGAAGGAATAATCAAGATTTTCTATCATGGTCTTAACGATGCTACCCAAGATGCATTGAATGCCGCAGCGGGCGGAGTTTTCATTTACAAAACCCCTAACCAAGCTTACCAATTATTGTTTGACAAAGTCATACTTAAGCTTGATTGGTCCAAAAATCACAAAAACAAAAACCCACGAAAAACCGTAGCTTTTGCCGAAGAAAGCAACAACCCAACCGATATCGAGAAAATTATTGCTCGAATGGATGCCATGTCTCTTAAAATATATACTCAATATAAAGAGATGAAAAACAAAACCTGCAAACACTGTGGAGGAAACCATCCTTCTAGTGAATGTGATGACGATGACACACCCATGACGAAGGAAGAAGAAGCCAACTTCATGAATACCTTTCGCTCGATTTTATAACGATTATCGTAATCACGACCGCGATAATTGGAGATCAAATGATAAACCAAGTTATGATCGAGACGAAAAGAAACCCACTCAAAACGAAGACGAAAATAACCTTGAAACCAAAATCAACAACTTTATAGAATCTCAAAGAAAAACCAACATTTTTGTTCGAGAAACATTCACTGACTTCAAAACCAAGTTCGAAACTACGACCAAAAACCACCAAGCTTTCATTCAAAACCTTGAAGCTAAATTTGATCATTTGGCCGATAAACAATCGAATCGCGCTTCTGGTTCTTTACCAAGCAACACCAACCCAAACCCCAAGAACAACAACAAATATCAACCCCCACAAGCTCGTAACGAGCATGTGAATGTCGTATTCACGCAGAGCGGTTTATCTTACGAATCACCTACCAAACCTACTCAAGTTACACCAATCAAAATTCCATTTGATAGTGATAATGAGGATGAAGCCCAACCATCCCATACCAAACCAACTGAAAACCCAACACCCAAGCCATATAAACCAAAAGTACCATATCCACAACGCTTACGCAAGCAAAAGATGCAAGCCAAGTATGGTAAATTCCTCGACTTAATACAAGAAGTTCGAATTAACATGCCTTTAGTCGTTGTTCTTGTTGGAATGCCAAATTATGGTAAATTTATCAAAGAACTTATCAAGAGCAAGCATAAGTTTGAAGAAGTTTCTTCAAATTTTCTAAATGATGAATGTACTGCCATTGTCCAAAACAAAGTACCACCAAAACTGGGATATCTTGGAAGTTTCCTAATCCCATGTACTTTCCATCACTCATATTCTTGCAACGCCTTGGCCGATCTTGGCGCAAGTATCAACCTCATGCCATACTCTTTGTATGCTAAACTCTCTAAAAATGTTTTAAAACCCACAAAAATGAGCGTTTGACTCGCGGACCGTTCTTTCCAATACCCAATGGGGATAGTTGAGAACATGCTCATAGAAGTCGGAAAATTTGTTTTTCCTTTTGACTTTGTAATCTTAGAAATGGAAGAAGATATCAAGGTACCACTTATCCTTGGTAGACCTGTCTTTGACATAGCTGACGTTATAATTAGAGTAAAACAAAAACAACTCAACTTTGGAGTTGGAGAAGATAGAATTTCTTTTTCTATCGACGAAGCAATGAAACACTCATACTCTAATGACGATACTTGTTTTAGTATCGATGTCATTGAAGAAATAGTTGAAGTCGATTTCAACGCTCTTCTTGATGAAGGAAGCGAAATTTAGTATTCTATCGAAGGATCCATCCTCGAAGAAGATTTTTTGCTGAATTTGATGCCTTCATAGCCGACCATACTGGTGAACCAATCAAAGAAGAAATCACCATTTGAAACCATAACTTTTGAAACCGATTTCAAAGTTAAGAAATCTGTCGAAGAACCTCCTACAGATTTAGAACTTAAACCTCTTCCTAAACATCTAGAATATGTGTTTCTTCACGATAAAAAATTACTCCCTGTAATTATTTCATCCTGTTAGAAGTATTTAGAGTGATGGTCATATAATATACCGTTGCGAAGCTCCTGGAAAATGCTACATAATGGTGTTGAGAGTTCTAGTATAATGTTATGTATGTAACGGGAATTAGTCCCGAACACTCAAATGAGGAAGGCCTTCTATACTTTACACTTGTAGTATAAAAGGCCCCTAGCACCTCATTTGACTGTGTGTGTCTTCCATTTCATTGTTGGTACAGAGAGAGAGAGTAACTTATGTCTTTCTCTCACTAGGAATTCATAACATTTGTTTTTTCTCTTTTTCTTCATCTAATCTAATCTTTCTTTTTTGATTTAATCTTGTTCTTCATCATCTCTATTTATTGTTCTATAAGTCGTGTGTTACGTCCTACAAGTGGTATCATTCGCCAAGGGATTCGTGGATTGCTACTTGGTGTTGTTTTTGGTTATTGGTTTTCGTGAGTTTTGGACCAAAAACCTCACGTTTATAATTTTTTTTTCGTGCTTTTGTGAGTCCAAGTGATCCATATATCTTCTACATAGTTGTGGTAGAGTTTTGGGTGCTTTGGGTTGGTTAAAATCACGGATTTCTTGTCAAAAATCTCTTTTTTTACCAAAAATCTCGGAATAGTACCGTATTGCGATTGGAACCCATCGCAAAGGAAAAGGGTTTATTATTGCGATTGAGATTGCGACTGGTAATATTGCGATTGAGATTGCGACTGGTGATATTGCGATTGTGATTGCGGCTGGTTATTGCGATTGAGATTGCGACTGGCAATATTGCGATTGAGATTGCGACTAGTGATATTGCGATTGAGATCGCCACTATTTAGACTAGTCCCGGAACATAGTTTACACGAAGATAAAAAAAAAGTTAAAATTTTTTTGGTCAAGTAAAAATCAAATTTTTTCCCTACTAGTTTTTGGCTATCTCGAACTCAATTTCAAAATTTGGTGATACAAAATTTTTTCAGCTTACCGTTTTGTCCGACTGAGGAATTTATTGTCGGACTGTGAAAAAGTCAATCGGAAGTTTCGTAATTTCAACAACATCACTCGCTTTCTACGAATTGAGATCCTGTTTTTCACACGACTTTTACGATGACGTGTCAATAAGATATTTACGCTGCGGGTACTGAGAATCGTCCACCCATGCTTACCAAGGAGAACTACACTACATCGGCTAGTCGTCTCCTTTGTTATGCAAAATGTAAACCTTTGGGAAAGTTGATTGTTCTAACACCCCACCAAATGCTATGCGCAGCGGAACTACAACATTTGGGTGCTAGGCAGTTATCATCGCACACAAGATATATCGAACGACTCCAAAGAGACGTCAAAGTTTGAACTTAAATTAAAAATTGTTAAAAGTGTACATGTCTACGGTTTTCCAACCCCAAATGATACAACAGAGTTTGCGTTTCGGTCCCCATGAATCTCAACCCCAAAAGATACAGTTTTCACAACAACATGACATAAAGTTTAAAAATGTTCAAGTAATAATGGGCGGAAAAACAAGTAGAATCCAAGCCATACACACAACTTCCATCCAATGCATGCTCCATGCTACACTTCATCGGTTACCTGAAACACATGCTAAATTTGGTCAACGAAAACGTTGAGTAGAATTCATAGGTTTTACAATTCATTTTGAACATATGTGTAATAAAATCATTCACGATCATTCATAGACTTGTCGATCAAACAATCTATATTCAAGGTTCTGACAATTGTGTTTAAGCTCATGACACTAAACCGTTAACTCAATCACCCGCGTAATATTTACCAGCGTGATTCAGATGAAACCAGTGCCCCTACTAAGGCATCAGTTGCAATTATACCTTATCTCTTATCACAAATTATCCGTCCGCAGGGGGTATCAACGTACTAGCCCTCGTCTCGGATAGGGTAGTCAACTCCATAGTACTATCACTTTGTATAAGTGGCTATTTCTAATCCACGCTAGGACTAAACAATAGTTAATAGTTCATGAAATTAGGGCCTTTTGCAACTAGGTACTCAACACAATTTCAAAGGCAACATTCGGGTCCAACAAGCATTCATGACATACGTTCATTTTGAAAACTAGCATGCATTTCCCTCGCGGGTAAAACAATTTGAAATAATAATAAGCGAGGCTATAAATTCACACCTTATATAACAAGTAGTCGATAGTTCGAGTGACGGTCACTGACGACGATGAGGATGCCCGGGTAAATCAACACCTATCAAACCAATAACGCGTAATGAGTAATCTCATTTATAAACCTTAAGGTACTGTATATAATACATACATATAAGTCACTTGTGATAATTACAACTCACGCCAAAACAAAACAAACAAGTGTTACTCGTTTTATACCATTCGTCCATATTATTAACGTTATTCCTTTTTACGCATTTTTCGCCGATACTTACCAAAAGTACGGACTGTTTTACTAGACTTAAACCTTTTTATAAAAATTGAGAAAATTCTCAAAAATACCTTAAGACCTTTAGAAAACACATATTTAATCTCATTAAAAGTTTTCGCTTTTACGACCCATTACTCAACACTTTACCAAAACTACGTTTTTCGGACTGAAATTATACTTTGACCAAGTCGGACTCATTTGACCCGTTTAAAATACTCCATTGACCCATTTGACACCTAAGCCTTATAATAGACTCAAATATGCAGGTTTGAGACCAAAAATTAACCTTTGACCATTTACCAAACTATACCTATAGTCCCCGGGATTTGACCTAAAACCAAGCATAATTTCGGATTATGACGGTTTTCATCTCCCGGTACAAGAAATTCAAAACGTCGTAACTTTTGACTCGTTAGCAGTCGTAAGCTCTATCTTATACAAAATAGAAGCTAAGAAGATGCTCTACAACTACATCCTAACCACAAGACCTGTTTACAAAATAAGTTTTACGAAAACACCTCAAACGTTCTGCCTAAAGTCACCAATACCAAAATCACCCCAACGCTCGTTTTCAAACCCATTTATCGACACTAGGCATCAACCTAAGCACTCCTAATTATACTCAAACATTCTAATCAATCCTAAACCCCTATTAATCAAAATCATCATAAAACCCAATCACAAAAATAAACATGCAAATGGTTTTACCCATTTAAAAACATGTAAAAACAATATTAAACACATAATCTATCATCCAAACATCAACCACCATGATCCCCCAAACACCCCCCTTGTGCCGTGGGGTTTGGGTGATCAAAACCCATCAACCAGATTGATTTTGGTTGATTTGTTTAGTGATTTAACATCATCCATACTTGAATTAAACATGCAAATGGCTAATTAACATCAAAATAAACTTTTGAAAAATCTTTAATTTTTGGAAAAATTCATGTTAATGCATGTTAGATTAAATCATGGATTAACACTTACAAAAGGTTTTTAGGATGTGGTCTTTAATTGGAATTAATCAAAACCAAGAAAAATTGAAGGTGGTGGTGGTTTGGTGTGTTTGGCCGTCGGCCTAAAGAGAGAAGAAGGAAGGGATGGGTTTTTTTTTTTGAAATGTTTAGTGTGTGTGCTTGATTTTTCCTTTTGTGCATTTGGGAGGGACCTTGGGTGCAATATAGGCTTTCTTTTGTCCTTAAGCAAAAACGTCCTCATAAGTTTACGGGATTGACTCACTAGTCATTTTAGAAAATTTTACGGGAGTCGGGGATCATCCCGAACACTCCAAAATATTTTTAGGACACTTTAAATGTACCCGGAAAGCAATAAAACTCACCCGACTCGACTTAACACGAACCGAAAGTAAAATTCTCGAAAAATTAAAATATCGATAAAACGACAATAATTATAGAAATTTGGGCATCCATCGGGATCGTATTCGTCATCGTCCTTCTTAAATCATCAATCGTCAAAATTATAACCTCGAATATCGGTTTCAACCAAAATAATAAAATATATAGAAAATAAAATTTATTAAAAATTTCAAAAATAAGCGTAATTTAGGGTAATGTAAGTGACCTCGGTTCTAGGGTATCACATCCACCCCTCCTTAAAGAGAGCGACGTCCCGGCGCTCGCCTCTTCTTATACTCACATTTCGTGCCGCTGGAACAGATGAGGATACCTTTCCTTGAAAAAGTCCTCACGTTCCCAAGTGTATTCCGGTCCACGCCTAGAATTCCATCAAACCTTCACAATGGGAATCCTACTATGCTTCAGCCTCTTGACCTCTCGGTCCTTAATTTCCACGGGTTCTTCCACGAAATGCATTTTGTCGTCCAGTTGAATCTCGTCCAAAGGAATCACCAATTCCTTATCCGCCAAACTCTTCTTCGGATTTGATACGTGAAACGTGTCGTGAATAGCACTAAGCTCGCTCGGCAACTCTAACTTATATGCTACTGGTCCAATTCGTTTAACGATCTTAAATGGTCCAATATACCTCGGACTCAACTTTCCTTTCTTCCCAAAACGAATTACACCCTTCCACGGCGAAACCTTAAGCATAACCATATCTCCGACTTCAAATTCCAACAGTTTTCTTCTGTTATCGGCATAACTCTTTTGTCGGCTTCTCGCAGCAAGTAGTCGGTTCTTGATTTGCACAATCTTCTCTGTCGTCTCTAAAACCATTTCGGGTCCAGTCAGTTGACTTTCTCCTACTTCCCTCCAACACACAGGTGATCTACACTTCCTTCCATACAACGCTTCGAACGGTGCAGCCTTGATGCTCGCATGGTAACTATTATTATACGAAAACTCCACTAAAGGCAAGTGGAGTTCCCAACTTCCTCCAAAATCAATCACGCATGCTCGGAGCATGTCCTCCATCGTCTGAATAGTGCGTTCACTCTGGCCATCAGTCTCCGGGTGATAAGCCGTGCTAAAATTCAATTCAGTGCCCATCGCACGTAGTAGCGATTTCCAAAATTCCGAAGTAAACCTACTATCGCGATTCGAAATGATCGATAAAGGTACTCCGTGTCTGCAAACGATCTCCTTCACGTACACACTAGCCAGCTTCTCCATACCGTCCGTCTTCTTCATAGGTAAGAAATGAGCAGATTTCGTCAATCTATCCACTATTACCCAAATCATATCACATCCACTAGGAGTTCTGGGTAAACCCGTCACGAAATCCATAGTGATTCTCTCCCATTTCCATTCTGGGATCTCTGGTTGCACCAACAGCCCAAACGGCTTCTTATGTTCGGCTTTAACCTTCGCACAAGTCAAACACTTACTGGCGTAACGAGCAATATCCGCCTTCATATTCGGCCACCAATAGACTTTCTTCAGGTCATGATACATTTTATCCGATCCAGGATGTATCGAGTACTTCAACTTATGAGACTCGTTCATAACCAAATCTCGTACTCCAGGCTTTCCTTCCTCGGATGGACACAACGGTAACCAAATCCGATTCTCGAAATATCTCAGCCCGTCTGACCTAACCACAAAAAGAGGTTTCAACATTCTTCCCAAGTTCTCAGCATCAACATTCTCTTTCCTTAATCCCCTCTCTTGAGCCTTCAGTATTGTTTCGGTTAAATCAACACTCTCAGTCATCACTAAAGCTCAGACTCTCAAAGGTTTCTCTCGATCCTTCCTACTAAGTGCATCCGCTACAACATTCGCCTTACCAGGATGGTAGCGAATTTCACAGTCATAGTCACTCAGTAATTCTACCCATCGTCTCTGTCTCATGTTCAACTCCTTTTGATCTAAAATGTGCTGCAAACTCTTGTGGTCGGTGAATACGACACACTTTGTCCCATACAAATAATGTCTCCACAATTTCAACGCAAAAACCACAGCTCCTAATTCCAAATCATGCGTCGTGTAGTTCTCTTCATTCTTCCTCAGTTGTCTCGACGCGTAAGCAATCACCTTCTCACGCTGCATCAACACAACTCCATAACCCTTACGAGATGCGTCACAATACACTACAAAGTCTTCGGTTCCTTCAGGTAATGACAATATCGGCGCGGAACATAACTTGTCCTTGACCGTTTTGAAAGCTAATTCTTCCTCATCTCCTCATTCATATACCCTATTCTTCTCGGTAAGCTTTGTCAGTGGCTTCGCAATCAACGAAAATCCTTCAATGAATCTCCGATAATACCCAGCCAAACCAAGGAATTGTCGAACTTCAGTCGGTGTTGTCGGTGCCGACCATTCCCTGATCGCTTCGACCTTGGCAGGATCCACGCGAACTCCTTTGCTATCAATTACGTGACCAAGGAATTGCACAGACTCTAACCAAAACTCACACTTTGAGAACTTCGCATACAGCTTCTCTTTCTTCAGCAGATCCATTATCTTTCTCAGGTGCTTCTCGTGCTCTTCCTTACTATTAGAGTAAATAAGAATATCATCGATAAAAACAATGACAAACTTATCCAGATACGGCTTGCATACTCGATTCATAAGGTCCATGAATACAGCAGGCGCGTTTGTCAACCCAAACGGCATTACTCGAAATTCGAAGTGTCCATATCGTACGAAAGGCAGTTGTAGGAATATCCTCCTCTCTCACACGCAGTTGATGATACCCTGACCTCAAGTCGATCTTTGAGTATACACAGGAACCTTGCAATTGGTCAAACAAATCGTCAATCCTCGACAATGGATACCGATTCTTAACCGTCAGCTTGTTGAGTTCTCTATAGTCAATACACATCCGAAATGACCCATCTTTCTTCTTTACAAACAACACTGGCGCTCCCCATGGTGATGAGCTCGGTCTAATAAATCCCTTATCCATCAACTCCTTCAGTTGATCCGATAACTCCTTTAACTCTGATGGTGCTAATCGATAGTGTGCGCGCGCAACTGGTGCAGCTCCCGGCACCAAATCGATTCGAAACTCGACCTCACGGGTGGGTGGTAAACCCGACAACTCGTCTGGAAAAACTTCCGGATATTCGCAGATTACAGGTACCTCTTCAATCTTCATCTCTAAGTCACCATCACTAGAAACTTGTGCCAAAAACACATCGCATCCATCTTCTACATACTTCATCATTTTCAAACAAGAAATCACCTTCAAACGAGAAGTGCATTCATCTCCCTTCACAGTCAAGACTCTATTCCTCAACGGGATCTGAACTACTCTCTCTCCACAGACGATCACGGCACTATGCGCCATCAGCCAATCCATTCCCACGATCACATCAAACGATCCTAGCTCTATGGGCATTAAGTCGATTTCAAAAGCGAAATTTCCTAACTTTAAGGTACACCCTTTCAGTATAGAATTTGTACTAACGATTTTCCCATCGGCTAACTCCACGTTATAACTAGTCGTTAACAATACCGGTTTTCTATCGATATGACGACTAAATTTAACATCTACGAAACTCTTGTCGGAACCAGAATCAAACAATATACTAGCATAACCAGCGTCTAGAAAAAACGTACCGGTAACCACGTTAGGACCTTGTGGTTTATCAACCGTCCCTACTTGATACACGGCAGCAGCATTGTTACCTCCTTGCTTGTTCCCAACCTTCGGACAATTTCCTTGCTTGTGTCCTCTTTCTCCACATCCAAAACAACCCATCACTCTCGTAGCATTCTCCCCAGTGGCTACCCCCTTTGTTCGGCAATCAGACATCCTGTGGCCCGCTTTTCCACATTTTCCGCACAAAGGTGGGCAACTCCCTACATGGTACAAGTTGCATCGACCACAGTGGGGATTCACCTTCGCTCCTCTGGGGTTTGTAATAGCTCTCATCCCATCATTCCTGCGCTGGTTGAACTGCTGATTGCGGTTCTGATCATTGTTGTTACGGTTTCCACCTCGGCTTTGACCCTGGGATTGATTGCTCTGAGCCGCCTCCCACTTCCTCTTATTTCCTTCAGCAATGAAGTTCTTCTTGTCTTGCAGTTTGACGTCCATCAACGCGTGAGCCATTTGGACCGCTTCATCAAACGACCCAGGCTTAGATGAAGTCGTTTCACCCTTGATATTACTGGACAGACCTTTGATGTACTGTTTCATCTTCTTGTTATCATCGACAAAGGTATCGGGACACAAAAGGCTTAGTTCATTAAACCTCCTGGTGTAAGCAGTGATATCATTGTTTCTCAAAGTCAGGTGCCTCAACTCATCTTCTAATTGACCCAGCTCCTCTTCAGGACAGAACTTCTTGGTCAAAAGAGCTTTAGTAGCAGTCCATGTTCTTGCATTCGCTACTGCTAACCCAACAGTGGCTACTTGGGTGTTCCACCAACTCAAT
Organism: Glebionis coronaria; assembly: GCA_025667525.1. NCBI lineage: Eukaryota > Viridiplantae > Streptophyta > Magnoliopsida > Asterales > Asteraceae > Glebionis > Glebionis coronaria. Next base: position 335,657,529 of record CM046876.1, on the reverse strand, counting down.
GCGTCATCAAGAAAAGTAGCAGCCGCAAACTTGACCTTGTTCGCCTCTGAACAACCACTAATCTAAAAAGTACTCTTGACCTTTTCTAACCATCTTCTGAGTTCTAGAGCTCCACCAGTTCCACGAAATTGCGTGGGACCGCATTTCATAAAACTAGAGTAAGTACACTCTCTTGGGGCTTGCTGTCTCCCCACATTTCTGCCTTGGTCTGGGTTTCTCTCTGCTCGATCTGCTTCTAGCGCATTCATAATGGCTTCCTGAATCATCGTGTTCACACGGGTTGCTGTTAGCTTTGGAGGCATGGTGCGTTATCAAATACACCTCTCTGCAAAGACATAGAAAATAGAAAAACAATGTAAGTATACACATCAAGATTAAGATGGATTTCTCTTTCAAGACATAATATAAATACAACGACACGTCACTACAAAGTTACTAATATTCATCAATTCACATCACAAAAGAGCAAATCAAAGACATATCACAGATCATGAAAGGTAAACATGGATTGTATTGATAGTCAACCAAAATTGTGACAAGTATTACCACTACAACCATTCACCATAAAACTTAAGTCCTCAAGTTTTTCGTCACAATGCCATCATACAAAAGTCTAAAATAGTTCTATTACAACGATCAAAGATAAAATACAAGACAAGCAACTAGGCATGTGGTGATCCACACGACCTCTTGGATGGCGGTTCATCATCATCTTCCTCGGGTTCCTCGTCGCTATCTTCCTCGTCCACTTCATCCATCTTCCTCTTTCCTTTGTCGTTCGGCCCACATTCAATCACCTTCTTCGTCCCAGACGTTGACCCACACTCAACTGCTACATGATTTCCCACAGTGATACAAACACCTCTGGCAGGTGGCTGGATCATGAAGTCATTAGCTTCCATTTCTAAGTCGTCCACATATCTCCAATCTGGGGGCAAGGATGCTCTCACTCGATGCTCCCAACTCTGCATCCTAGTCAATCTCGCTTGATCTTACCTAACTCGATCAAGACTGGCGCTCAAGTTCGCTATCATCGATCTCAGACTGTTGATATCACTCTTGTTTGCATTTCCATCATACTCAATCCTTGAAGTTCTTGCCAATATTCTTTGGTGTGCCCTTTCATTCTGATCAAACCTCTTAATTACCCTGGTCTCCACCACAAACCGCTCATACATCAACCTATCCATCCTCCTCAAACTACCTTCGGGATCCCAGTAGTGTCTTGGTCTCGGAAAATAGACCCTCGCGATATTCTCATGAATAGATTGTGATTTAGATGAATTGCTGGATTCTGCACCACTCCCATTACTTACTCGAACAAACCCTGGCACTGTCCTCAGGTAGTCCTTACAATTGTCCATCGGGCGACGAAAGGGTTGCTGCTCATATCGGTCGGTCGGAGGCACTTCATAACCATTTGGCAAATTTGGAGATTGAAATAATTTAGGTTCGGTCTGACCGACAGCGTTCTCGGGAATTCCATCATCCACCGGTTCCTCGGGCTCTTCCTCATAATCCTCACTACCATCGCTAATGATACTGAAGTTGTCCACGTCACTTTTGTCACTGTCATTTCCCGGATCTACCGCTTCTTCTGGAGCGATCCATCCATTGACATTATTCGGCAGGTTCGGAGGAAACGGTCCCCCTTCTTGTCCTACGACATAATCGTCTCCATTCCCGTTAGGCGGTACCTCGGCCATTCCTGCAATAACAGAGAATTTTGAAGGGTACGTAAGATTACTATACAATATTTATAAATACATGCATTCAAATGCAATGCAAAGGTGGTACACATGCCCAAAATGCGATAATATGATGCTCATGCATAAGTAATACAAGAATTACGGTATCGGGTACTCCACGTATAATTTCAACGTTTACATATAGTAATTTCATAACTACGTAATAAATACCCACATATATACTTCAACTCAAAAGTATACGTCAATACCATAAATACAAAAATAAACCTTACCGGAGCCATGCAGGATAGTTGTGTGCGCTTGGACAATTTCTTACGACACCAAAAGTTATAGTTTAGGAATTTTCAAAACGACCTAGTTCTCTATAACTCATGGCTCTGATTACCAATCTCTAACACCCCACCAAATGCTATGCGCAGCGGAACTACAACATTTGGGTGTTAGGCAGTTATCATCGCACACAAGATATATCGAACGACTCCAAAGAGACGTCAAAGTTTTAACTTAAATTAAAAATTGTTAAAAGTGTACATGTCTACGGTTTTCCAACCCCAAATGATACAACAGAGTTTGCGTTTCGGTCCCCATGAATCTCAACCCCAAAAGATACAGTTTTCACAACAACATGACATAAAGTTTAAAAATGTTCAAGTAATAATGGGCGGAAAAACAAGTAGACTCCAAGCCATACACATAACTTCCATCCAATGCATGCTCCATGCTACACTTCATCGGTTACCTGAAACACATGCTAAATTTGGTCAACGAAAACGTTGAGTGGAATTCATAGGTTTTACAATTCATTTTGAACATATGTGTAATAAAATCATTCACGATCATTCATAGACTTGTCGATCAAACAATCTATATTCAAGGTTCTGACAATTGTGTTTAAGCTCATGACACTAAACCGTTAACTCAATCACCCGCGTAATAATTACCGGCGTGATTCAGATGAAACCAGTGCCCATACTAAGGCATCAGTTGCAATTATACCTTATCTCTTATCACAAATTATCCGTCCGCAGGGGGTATCAACGTACTAGCCCTCGTCTCGGATAGGGTAGTCAACCTCATAGTACTATCACTTTGTATAAGCGGCTATTTCTAATCCACGCTAGGACTAAACAATAGTTAATAGTTCATGAAATTAGGGCCTTTTGCAACTAGGTACTCAACATAATTTCAAAGGCAACATTCGGGTCCAACAATCATTCATGACATACGTTCATTTTGAAAACTAGCATGCATTTACCTTGCGGGTAAAACAATTTGAAATAATAATAAGCGAGGCTATAAATTCACACCTTATATAACAAGTAGTCGATAGTTCGAGTGACGGTCACTGACGACGATGAGGATGCCCGGGTAAATCAACACCTATCAAACTAATAACGCGTAATGAGTAATCTCATTTATAAACCTTAAGGTACTGTATATAATACATACATATAAGTCACTTGTGATAATTACAACTCACGCCAAAGCAAAACAAACAAATGTTACTCGTTTTATACCATTCGTCCATATTATTAACGTTATTCCTTTTTACGCATTTTTCGCCGATACTTACCAAAAGTACGGACTGTTTTACTAGACTTAAACCTTTTTATAAAAATTGAGAAAATTCTCAAAAATACCTTAAGACCTGTAGAAAACACATATTTAATCCCATTAAATGTTTTCGCTTTTACGACCCATTACTCAACACTTTACCAAAACTACATTTTTGGACTGAAATTGTACTTTGACCAAGTCGGACTCATTTGACCCGTTTAAAATACTCCATTGACCCATTTGACACCTAAGACTTATAATAGACTCAAATATGCAGGTTTGAGACCAAAAATCAACCTTTGACCATTTACCAAACTATACCTATAGTCCTCGGGATTTGACCTAAAACCAAGCATAATTTCGGATTATGACGGTTTTCATCTCCCGGTACACGAATTTCAAAACGTCGTAACTTTTGACTCGTTAGGAGTCGTAAGCTCTATCTTATACCAAATCGAATCTAAGAAGATGCTCTACAACTACATCCTAACCAAAAGACCTGTTTACAAAATAATTTTTACGAAAACACCTCAAACTTTCTGCCTAAAATCACCAATACCAAAATAACCCCAACGCTCGTTTTCAAACCCATTTATCGACACTAGGCATCAACCTAAGCACTCCTAATTATACTCAAACACTCTAATCAGTCCTAAAACCCTATTAATCAAAATCATTATAAAACCCAATCACAAAAATAAACATGCAAATGGTTTTACCCATTTAAAAACATGTAAAAACAATATTAAACACATAATCTATCATCCAAACATCAACCACCATGATCCCCCAAACACCCCCCTTGTGCCGTAGGGTTTGGGTGATCAAAACCCATCAACCAAATTGATTTTGGTTGATTTGTTTAGTGATTTAACATCATCCATACTTGAATTAAACATGCAAATGGCTAATTAACATCAAAATAAACTTTTGAAAAATCTTTAATTTTTGGAAAAATTCATGTTAATGCATGTTAGATTAAACCATGGATTAACACTTACAAAAGGTTTTTAGGACGTGGTCTTTAATTGGAATTAATCAAAACCAAGAAAAATTGAAGGTGGTGGTGGTTTGGTGTCTTTGGCCGTCGACCTAAAGAAAGAAGAAGGAAGGGATGGGTTTTTTTTTGTTTGAAATGTTTAGTGTGTATGCTTGATTTTTCTTTTTATGCATTTGGGAGGGACCTTGGGTGCAATATAGGCTTTCTTTTGTCCTTAAGCAAAAACGTCCTCATAAGTTTACGGGATTGACTCACTAGTCATTTTAGAAAATTTTACGGGAGTCGGGGATCATCCCGAACACTCCAAAATATTTTTAGGACACTTTAAATGTACCCGGAAAGCAATAAAACTCACCCGACTCGACTTAACACGAACCGAAAGTAAAATTCTCGAAAAATTACAATATCGATAAAACGACAATAATTATAGAAATTTGGGCATCCATCGGGATCGTATTCGTCATCGTCCTTCTTAAATCGTCAATCGTCAAAATTATAACCTCGAATATCGGTTTCAACCAAAATAATAAAATATATAGCAAATAAAATTTATTAAAAATTTCAAAAATAAGCGTAATTTAGGGTAATGTAAGTGACCTCGGTTCTAGGGTATCACAATTGTCAACTCAATTCAAAAGGTTCCGTATGTTATAAGAACAATTACTGTGCCTGGGGACCCTACGAATGCTCACCCGGTGGCTGACTCTAGTCATGAGAAAACATATTAAGAATTAACTGAAGTTGAATCCAAACAACTCGACACTGATGATCAAGCTATTCAAGTCATTCTTATGGGACTTCCTGAAGATGTTTATGCTGCTGTCGCCAGTTGTGAAACCGCACACGATATGTGGCTTAGGATTCAGAAAATGATGAAGGGCAGTGAAATCGGTTTACAAGAAAAGGAAACTAAGTTGCTTCGTGAATGGGAGAAATTTACGTCTACTGAAGGGGAACAAATTGAACCCTATTTTCATTGGTTTTCAACCCTCATGAACCATCTTAGAAGAAACAAACATGAACCTGCACAAAATGCTGCCAACATCAAATTCCTTGATAATCTTCCTTCTGAATAGTCACGATATGTCACTCTTGTCAATCAAACCAAGGATCTTCATGTCGTGGACTACACTCAAGTATATGACTATTTGAATATAAATCAAGATGAAACTAACGAAGTTAGGGCAGAAAGACGCGCCAAGACACAAGACCCATTGGCTTTTATGGCGAACTCTCTATCATCTATGTCATATCCAATGGTACCCTACCATCAACCCTCATCAAGTAACTTCATGACACAACAACAACAACAACTCACTGCTTATGGATATCAACCTCCTGCTGCTATTAATTACTTACAACAACCCATTGCCTGTTTTGATGACATCACCGATCCTACTCATGCTATTAATACTGTTCTTGCCCTACTTGAAAAGGCATTCAAATTCACCATTAACCCCACCAACAACAATCAGGGAATCTCCTCGAACACTAGAAATAGGCAGATTGCTCAACCTTTAATGAATGCGAATCAAGATCGCCAATTGGTAGTTGCTGGAAACACGGGGACTCAGTTTCAACAATATGGTCAGAATGCTGGACAGACCGTTGGCAATGCAGGAAATCAGTATTCTCAAAACCGTGGTCAAAATCCGGGTGTTCCAAATGCGGGTAATCAAAATGGGTTAATAGTTGTGCCAGCGGTTGGTAACCAGATGGGAAACATTGTGGCTGCAAGGGCTGAGAATACTGGTACGGGAAATGGAAACAACAATCGTCAGGTTTAGTGCTACAACTGCAGGGGATTTGGTCATTATGCTCGAGATTGCACAGCCAAAAAGAAGAGGGATGCTGCTTATCTTCAGACTCAGCTTCTCATAGCACAAAAAGAAGAGACAGGGATTCCACTTCAAGCTGAGGAATTCGATCTTATGGCTTCTACTGTAGAATATGACGAGGAAGAATAGGTGAATGCCAACTACATCTTGATAGCTAACTTACAGCAAGCATCTACCTCAGGAATGCATGTTGACAGAGCTCCCGTTTATGATTCAGACGGTCCCTCTGAGGTACATCCATGCTTTGATGATAATGATATATATATAGTACGTCTAATCAGTAGGAGGAGTATGCTGAGAAGCTTGAGCCCTACATTGAGACACACGGGGATCAAACGAATAATAGTAATATTAGTTCGAATAAGCCCAGTGTGGACCTTAGTGTGGATCAAGTTGCCCAGCCTACAAAACATCCTGAGGCGGCACATGTGTATTATAAATCTCTATTTGATAAGCTTGCTAAGGATGTTGACCATGCTACGGTGGTTAATAATAAGTTTAGATAAACTAATGCCAATTTGACCACTGAGCTTGCGGGATATAAGGAACGGGAGAAAAGTTTTGAAATTCATCAGACTAAAATTAAAGAACTTGAACAAGCTCATGCTACATCGGTTATCAAGAAAAATGCACAACTAAGAAATTAAATGCCTTACATTTAAGTAGTGTTAAAAAGATAACCGAATTGAATGATGAAATCACCTCTCTTAATAAACAGCTTTCAACTGAAAAATCTACTATTTTGGACTTAAAAGAAGAACGAAAAAAGCTGAAACATGATTTCAAAATTCGAGAAGATGGGCTTCTTGAGGATTTTTGCAAAGCTCAGAATAGGATTAGAGAATTAGACAACCTTTTAGTAAAACGTGGCCAAACTATGCAAACGATAAATATGCTCGCACCAAAAGTGAATGAGATAAATTACACTCTTTACAAATTGGCTTCATGTTGTCCTCTTCCTCCTAATCCCGGATACCTTAAGCAAGTTCAGGCCACTAATGAAACTTTATATAATGGTGGTGTGCTCTTGACTGATGAGAATGATCCTCCTACTGTGCATGATTCTGAGGAAACTACGGAACTTGCAGTAGAGACTCCTTTAAGAATGAAAAAGATTGATAAAGAAGTGACACCCATTTATTACCTGAATGTTAGTACTCCAACTGTTTTTGTTCGGTCTAAAACGAGTACTGAAATGCTTTTGCTCCCAAGTGAGGAACTGTCTGATGACCCTCCTAAACCGATTATCACACGTCGATTTCTAAACGAGCTTAAAAATAACTTTTTTATCCTTAAACATGTTGTTAATTCCAAAATCACTGGAGGAAATTTTACATCACCTGTTCAAATTGAGGTTCAGAAAATTCTTCAAAACGATATTAATTCGATTATTAATCAAGTTGATGCTCGGTTAGGCAATTTGGAAAACGCTTTTCTAAAAGAATTTGCCAACTTTGTTGAAGACTTTAAATCTTTGGCAAAGGAAGCTGATGAATCTCTTGATAAAATCAATTTTTTGGAAAACGATCTTGAACACCTCTCTAAAGCAAGTGATAGTATTGATAGTAGCCCTATTGAGTTAGTTACCTCTATGTTGCATAATGAAAACCTCCAAACTGATCTTGATCTTATGAAAGAGAAAATAGAATCTTATGTCATAAAAAAGGATAAAGAATTCACCTATCTTTGGAATAAATTTTTCAAAAAATGTGATGAATGCAAATATGACAAGATTTCGTACGAAAAAGCTTACAATGAAATGCAACAAAAAATCGTACATTTGACAGCTCAGTTAGGAGGTGCTCAGGGAAACAATCTGGCTTATCCTGGGTTAGAGAAGGCCAGTGATGGGAATGGTAGAAGCTTAAGGCTAAGGTTGCAAATTTAGAATCCGTTGTTGATTCATACAAGCGGGTTGTTGAACAAAGTAAGTCTGTCTATCAGAAACTCATCGATAAAATATGTGAGAACTGTAAGTTAAAGGCCTTGTTAAAAGATAAGACTTCTGTGATTAACTCGATTGTGGACACGATGATCCAGAAACCAGTAACCTCGGGACCTACTCGTATTGCTGTAACACCCTTTCCCAAGGTTGCTGGAACGAAAGCTACTATGATTGCCCTAGGAATGTTTCGTGTTAGTTCCCCCTCTCAACCTAGGGGCGATACCTGTAACACCCCATTTTGATATATGGAATGTCAAGCGTGATTATGGCGTGTCATCAAAGCATGCAAGGTGATATGTAGTAAAACATACATGACCATAGGGAAAACCGGAATCAAACATCGGTTCCCAAACATAAGCCCAAAACATAAATAAAGGAAAAGAACTGAATAAAGACTAAACAAGCATAACTATATGAAGGCAAAAAGGAAAAGAAGTTTCTGGCAGCTTCCATCCTATGCGTGTCCTCCAAATGCTCGAGTCTTGGGTACCTGCCGTTTTGGGACATGGAAAGGAAAGTAACGGCTGAGCAAGACGCTCAGTGCACGGATGTACAATATAGCATGAATAGGATAAGCATGAAACATATAACAGCGGAAGACTAAGTTCTGAGTAAACTGGTTAAGTATCAAGAAAACTGGTTTTATAGTTTGAAAAGCCTTATGTTTATCTTGTGAAAACTGTTTTAACATATATATACCATAGCCCATATAGGTCATGAAAAGGTCACGTGCATGAATACTTGGAGGGGTGACCTCATCATGCTGATTAGAGGGGATGCCTCTAATCCATATACTGATTTGGGTAGGAGGGATCAGCTCCTTGTGAAGGGTGCAAGGCACACACCACATTCACCATGATAAACTGAATAAAACATGTAACTAGGATGCACCCATACGCCCCACATGATATAATAATATGGCCAAAACTGAAAGGGACGTCACGAGCAATCACTCCGCCGTGGGGAAGTCACAACATCGGTGCCTCCAATGCTATGGTTATGGTACCTCCATAACTAGGTGAAACTGGTCATGCTTGTATATGGCTATAGATTATGCTAATTAAACATAAGCAGTTCAAAATAATAAAACAAATACTGGGGAAAACAGTTGGCTGCATACGGGGAAATCCTAATAAGGAAAGAATGTCCATACTGAAAGGACGGGAATCCGTACCTCAAGTTCAGTGAATGAACGGAAGAAAGACTCCTACTTCTAGATCACTAACGCTACATGAATACACACGTGTATAAGTATCGATTTACTGATTACGTACTGGGTTTTATGTCTCAATTTAACTGACTTGGTATGTTTTAGGTCATGGTTCACTGTTTAAAGCCTTAAACTGTGTTTATCTTGTATTCTGATTAATCCGTTTAAGTATTACTGGTATTTCATGTATTATTATACTTACTGTGTAATAATAAGTAACTTTCCAAAAATAGCAGGTTTCCAAAAATAGAAAGTTTCCAAAAATAGAAAGTTTCCAAAAATAGAAAGTTACCAAAAATAGAAAGTTTCCAAAAATAGAAAGTTTCCAAAAATAGAAAGTTTCCTAATATAGAATTTACTGCTTAAAATAGATTAGTTTCTAAAAATAGAAAGTTTCCAAAAATAGATCAGCTGCCTTAATTAAATAAGTTTCCATATATAGAAGGTTTCCATAATTAGATTAGCTGCCTGAAATAGATATATTTCCATATATAGAAGGTTTCCAAAATTAGATTAGTTGCCTTATTTAATTAAGTTTCTATAAATAGAAGTTTCCATATTTAGAATTAAGCTGGTTACATAAGCTAACATATAAGTCTAAGTGTTTATAAGCTGATTTCTTAAGTCATATGATATAGTGTATAGTTTAATTATTATTTCATGTATTTTAATTAAACTATAGGTTAAGCATTTTAATTAATGTATAACATGTTTTAATTAAAGTGAAATGAAATACTTAGGTTAAAATGTGTATTATTATTATTAATAATATAACCTAAGTCATGTCTAAATTAATTAATTATAGGCATGTTTTAAATAATTAATTAATTATAACTTATAACATAAAATACTTAGGTTAAATTAATGTCATGTTAAACTAATAATTAAAATAACCTAAGTCATGATTTAATTAATATTTCATGTTATTAATTAATTATATCCTAAGTTCATAATTCATAAAAAATTAACATGTAGCATAAAGCATGATTTAACCAACGAACCATGAATCGGGCATGAACTCGACACCGTACCCCGAGCCAAACTCGGGGTACGTGTGCCCCCTTGCTGCCGTGGGTCCCACATGAGCCAACCAAGACCAAAAATGGTCTTGGTGGTGGCGGCTAAAAAGAAACCGAACCCTCCCCCGGGTTGATAAAACTAGGCGGCCAAAAACAAACACCCTCTTTTAACAACCTTTGATTTTAATTAACCCCAAAACATGTTAGATCTATGATTAATTACCATGTTTTAATAAGAAAACAATAACATGTTCATGAACATAAACAAAGATTCAAAAGAATTAAAAAGAAGGGTTTAAAAAGATATACCACTATGTAGCTTGGAAAAGGATGAACAAACACGGATTAAAGCAATGATTTTTAAGATCAAAATCAACCAATCACCCTCCTATGGTGATCTTAGGGTGGCGGCATAAAGAGGAGCAAAGGAGGAGAAGAGAAACTTTTTTAGGGTTTTTGTTTATTTTCTTGGAAAAGTGAAAAATGAAATGAAAAGTTACATAACCCCCCTTTTCTTGTAAAAAGTCCATTGGCTAAGCCCATTATGGTATATGTGCCGTGGGTATGGGGGCCCCACATGGGGTACCCGTACCTTTCTCGTGTCCCGATGTTTCGTGTTCGTTCGTGGTTAAACGTGTTCGTGTCTGAAGCGTTTCTGTTTGTTTTATCATGTAGTTATCGTAATCTTAACGCTCGTAATTATATTATATGTATTTACGTAATTATTCTAGTTCGTATTTTAAATGGTGATCATGATTTAATTATGTTCACGTGACATATTTATTAACTGTTTATCATGAGTTCGTACGTAATCGATACTTGTCATGTCATACACGTATGCACTTGCTTGATTATTAGCACATGAATGTGATCAATACTAAATGAGGTAAGTTTTAATCTAGGACGTACGATCTTAAGGGCACTATTCATGGTAAAAGCATGCGGGTTTTACAATTCTTCCCCCCTAAAAAGAATAATTCGTCCCCGAATTATAGATAAAGTAAGCTGAAAAGAAGTAACATACCCGAATCAAACTGGGAAAGGTATGCAAAATAACGGAAATGAAGGTGACATGGTAGAAGGGAACATGGAACGTGACATGTCCTGAAAAGACATGGAACGTGACGTGACTGAAAGGACATATCTAATCGATAAGAGAAAAATGGATAAGAAGTCCGGATGAACTTGTCCGTTTCCCAGTGGCCTCCCTCTTGGAACGGTTCCTTCAGAAGATCCTGACACTAATGATAAATCTTGGTCCTCATGACCTTGACTTGGAATACGAAGAAATTCTTGGTTATCAACGGAAGGTAGATCCCCTACATTCGATCGAGGAAAAAGAGTTAACGTGCAAGGGTAGCTGAAATGTTACGATGCAAGACAATCTGACTTAACTGATAATTAGAAACGATGCGCGAGACATAAAGAAACGTAGTACGTGAAAATTTTTGAACGTGATACGTGAACAATTTTGAACGTGCTACGTGGAGATATGGCGAGTGTAGTATGAGTAAACCTATCGTGATCCATGATACGTGTAACATATCTTGATCATGATATGAGGAACGTGGAATGAACATGACATGTGAGACATATCGTGATCATAGAATATAATGGCGGTAACGCCAAACGCTACAAGGTGAGACGTGGAATATGACGTGAAACGTCTATCTGATGATGGAGAGTTATACTAAACTTGGGTCTGGTCTCACAAGTTCTTGCAAACTTCCCAGAATGAGAAAAGAAATGAACGTAAAATCGTAAGCCAAAATACGATCATGAACGTGAATAGTGTCATGAACGTGAGCGCGAAAGCAAGTCGTGGAATTAGAATGAAGACGTGAAGTAAGTTAGGAGTACCATTACGAATCATTGTCTGACCCGATAGCTGAGGGATTGCCAAGTGATCGGATGAGCCTTGGTTGGAACATGTTCGTTCAATCTGTTGGTTCTGAAATCCGTACGGATGTAAGGATTCTGCAGACCTGATCAAACTGTTGACAATAACCCAGATAGCATCATGCTTCTTTTGAGTTTGCTGAAATCTGGTAACTAAAATCCATGGAGATCTTGTCCCTTTTCGATTCACAAATTCATATGATGAAAACATTCCAGTTTGTTGGTGTCCTATCTTAACCTGTTGGTATGTCAGGTACCTAGATATGAACGTAACTGTATCTTGCTTCGTAGAACTTGATACCTATGAGTTTGCGAAACTCTGAGTCTCTGAATCTAGACTTCTCCTAGGGTATGATTTTCTAGAACACCTAATGTAGTGTAGGGTTCTCTCCTTTACGTCATAAGCAGAGTCATGGTAAGATTAACCGTAGGAACCCATGTGATTCAGCGTGTCACTGTAATCAAACAGAATTGATATTGGAAAAATATTCAAGGGTAGAATTTCCCTTATCATAGAATTTGCAACATAGTGCAGATATGGTCTTCCTGTTCTTCTCTAGGCTTAGAGGAAATCAGGTTATCCTCAATGAAAACGCTGATGAATTTGTTTAGGAGTTCATGGAAACTCAATTAATTAAGTCCATAATGCGGTTGGAGCATTGATGAGACTAATTCAAACTCATACATCTAGCATGACCGAGTCGTGTACGAATAGCAGTCATGGACATGTCCTGCTTTTTCACTCGGCACTGTTGGCAGCATGATCGTGAGTTCGATCTTGGAAAAGTGATTAACACAATAAGGTCGATTGGACATGTTGTCAATACGTGGAGGAGAATAACGGTCATGAATGGTGATTTGTTTAAGTCAACGGTAGTCGACACATAATCTCATGGTACCATCCTTCTCTTTGAAGGTTCTTCTGGAGTGTAAGGAACAATTTTGGAATAATCCGTTGGTTATGCGTAAAAGGACCTTAGTAGTCGTGGGTTACTGACAGCTAGAAAATTTTAGCAATATGGCTAACAAAGCACGTGCTTGAAAAGCATAGATAATTTGTAAAGATTTTCAGATGGAAAATCAAGCTGAATGTATTCAGGAGCCTGAACGTTACTGTACATAATTATGAATCATAGCATGGTGTGGTGTTCATAGTACATAATTAGGATATAAATTCATCTCGTGTCTGTCCGAGGAAAATGCGTTAGCAGCTTGGATCTCATCATTTAGCTGACGGAAAATCTTCGTATACGTGGAAATACGAAAGGCGTCCTTCATGGTTATGAATATATGAACTATGGTCAAAGAAATGAAAGTGACATCGGCAACGTGACAGTTCTCACTGATGCGCCGATAATGGTGTTGAAATTCTTGTGACCTGATTAATACATGGCACAAAACATAGATATACCCTTGGAGGGTACCCTGAATTTCATAGAAATGTTCCATAATTAGACGTGAGTCATGTGTCTTGACTCGTGTCTTGAGAAAATGTAAGTGTGACATATGTCTTGACTGGTATCTTGACATGTGTCCTCAGAAGGTATACGTGAGACATGTGTCTTGACTGATGTCTTGACGTGTGTCTCGAGATGTGAAACAATTAGAACTACAAATATTAGGTTAATATGCCAGAATTGGCGGATCGGTTGGACTACTGATCGTTTGTATGTCTGATCACGTCCGTGGCCGGAGCCTCGGTTGCGATTTCTAGGCTGGTTGCTGTCATAGTAGTGGTTACTATCATCTTGTCTGTCGGTTCCATGGCGGTCATTCTCATGACCGTGACTCATGTAACTATTTAGCTGAGTGGCCGGCTGGTACTGGTTTGCACTCATATGGCTGAAATGACAGCCGAACGACGTGTGACATGTAACTATGAATTTGGGACCATGATTGATGGGAATTGTCTGATGGTGAAGCATCTTCTCGTCCAATTGCTTTGCTCCGACGCCTTTGTCTTCGTCTTTTAGGATCTCCAGGTTGTGAACAGCATCAGCATCAGCATCTCGTAGCGTCTCCCAACATCAGCAGCATCAACCTTCAGTAACATCTCCAAGCTATGAGCGGCATCGACAATCTTGTAGAATATCAGCAAGTGAACATACGCCTGAGATGATTTAGAATCGACTAGCGAATACTCGTGAAGTATTGCAAGTGGAATACACATGGATTAAGGTACATGTAATACACATGAAATACGGTACGTGGAGTACACATGGAGTGCACATGAAATGATCGGTATGGCTCGATCATTTGTCATGATTTAAGGAAAGTAAACCGGTTAAACTGTTAGGAAACCATCATGATAACCTGGCAGTATTAGCATAGACATCATTCTGGTTGCATAGAGAAACGCTAAAGTGTGGTTACACAAAATTCAACGATGATTTGCCTGACAGCATGATCAATGGAAACCAACCATGACTATCATGAAAGCATGATTCAAGGAATCTAACAATGTCTTGCAGGACAACGTAAATAACAAAAGAGGCGTGAAACATAATCAACATGAAGACGGAATTATCATGAGGAACATGAAACCATCTATTACGAAGAAGTGTATAACATAATCATCATGAAACTGAAGTTAACCATGACAGTATGAAGGCATACTTGACATAAAAACATAATAACTTATGATGGGACATGAAAAAAAAATTTTTTATGCCAATTTAAATCATGAGAAAAATTTTATGCAAGAAAACAGTGCATGAATGCGTAATGTAGTTTATAAAACCTTTATATGTGCGAGGGAACGCCTATGGGTCGGTTCCAAAACAAAAGACATGGCGAGGGGACGCCTATGGGTCGGTCCCAAAGTTAAAAGTTTCGATAAAAGCACATGCGACTAAATAGGGCCAGTCCTGTACCAACCATTACTTAGTCAAAATTCCTGCAACAGATAACATATGATATAAATGCATGAATGCATGAAACATAATAATTAAAAGTCATTGTCAAAACTTAACAGAAAAATTTTTATGTGAAAATTATGAACTACTGGGGTTCAGTTCACAATATCACAGTTCACTAGGAACATCATGCATAGACACTGACACATAACTAAGTATGGATGACGGTTGATCATTCCATATTAGTAAGACGATACTGGTGAAAACATCATGGTGAAAACAACAAGGTGCTGAAAACGTCATGGCTAAAACAAAAAGGTGCTGAAAAACATAATGGTTAAAACAACAACGCACTGAAACATCAATACGTGGAATAACAATCGTTGGCTTAGGAAGTTCCTGGTGACTACCCACTAGTCACAGGTCGAGTTTTAGAGCCTACAGGTCGAAGCCTTGGCTCTGATACCATAATTGTAACACCCCATTTTGATATATGGAATGTCACGCGTGATTATGGCGTGTCATCAAAGCATGCAAGGTGATATGTAGTAAAACATACATGACCATAGGGAAAACCGGAATCAAACATCGGTTCCCAAACATAAGCCCAAAACATAAATAAAGGAAAAGAACTGAATAAAGACTAAACAAGCATAACTATATGAAGGCAAAAAGGAAAAGAAGTCTCTGGCAGCTTCCATCCTATGCGCGTCCTCCAAATGCTCGAGTCTTGGGTACCTGCCGTTTTGGGACATGGAAAGGAAAGTAACGGCTGAGCAAGACGCTCAGTGCACGGATGTACAATATAGCATGAATAGGATAAGCATGTAACATATAACAGCGGAAGACTAAGTTCTGAGTAAACTGGTTAAGTATCAAGAAAACTGGTTTTATAGTTTGAAAAGCCTTATGTTTATCTTGTGAAAACTGTTTTAACATATATATACCATAGCCCATATAGGTCATGAAAAGGTCACGTGCATGAATACTTGGAGGGGTGACCTCATCATGCTGATTAGAGGGGATGCCTCTAATCCATATACTGATTTGGGTAGGAGGGATCAGCTCCTTGTGAAGGGTGCAAGGCACACACCACATTCACCATGATAAACTGAATAAAACATGTAACTAGGATGCACCCATACGCCCCACATGATATAATAATATGGCCAAAACTAAAAGGGACGCCACGAGCAATCACTCCGCCGTGGGGAAGTCACAACATCGGTGCCTCCAATGCTATGGTTATGGTACCTCCATAACTAGGTGAAACTGGTCATGCTTGTATATGGCTATAGATTATGCTAATTAAACATAAGCAGTTCAAAATAATAAAACAAATACTGGGGAAAACAGTTGGCTGCATACCGGGAAATCCTAATAAGGAAAGAATGTCCATACTGAAAGGACGGGAATCCGTACCTCAAGTCCAATGAATGAACGGAAGAAAGACTCCTACTTCTAGATCACTAACGCTACATGAATACACACGTGTATAAGTATCGATTTACTGATTACGTACTGGGTTTTATGTCTCAATTTAACTGACTTGGTATGTTTTAGGTCATGGTTCACTGTTTAAAGCCTTAAACTGTGTTTATCTTGTATTCTGATTAATCCGTTTAAGTATTACTGGTATTTCATGTATTATTATACTTACTGTGTAATAATAAGTAACTTTCCAAAAATAGCAGGTTTCCAAAAATAGAAAGTTTCCAAAAATAGAAAGTTTCCAAAAATAGAAAGTTACCAAAAATAGAAAGTTTCCAAAAATAGAAAGTTTCCAAAAATAGAAAGTTTCCTAAAATAGAATTTACTGCTTAAAATAGATTAGTTTCTAAAAATAGAAAGTTTCCAAAAATAGATCAGCTGCCTTAATTAAATAAGTTTCCATATATAGAAGGTTTCCATAATTAGATTAGCTGCCTGAAATAGATATATTTCCATATATAGAAGGTTTCCATAATTAGATTAGTTGCCTTATTTAATTAAGTTTCTATAAATAGAAGTTTCCATATTTAGAATTAAGCTGGTTACATAAGCTAACATATAAGTCTAAGTGTTTATAAGCTGATTTCTTAAGTCATATGATATAGTGTATAGTTTAATTATTATTTCATGTATTTTAATTAAACTATAGGTTAAGCATTTTAATTAAAGTATAACATGTTTTAATTAAAGTGAAATGAAATACTTAGGTTAAAATGTGTATTATTATTATTAATAATATAACCTAAGTCATGTCTAAATTAATTAATTATAGGCATGTTTTATATAAATAATTAATTATAACTTATAACATAAAATACTTAGGTTAAATTAATGTCATGTTAAACTAATAATTAAAATAACCTAAGTCATGATTTAATTAATATTTCATGTTATTAATTAATTATATCCTAAGTTCATAATTCATAAAAAATTAACATGTAGCATAAAGCATGATTTAACCAACGAACCATGAATCGGGCATGAACTCGACACCGTACCCCGAGCCAAACTCGGGGTACGTGTGCCCCCTTGCTGCCGTGGGTCCCACATGAGCCAACCAAGACCAAAAATGGTCTTGGTGGTGGCGGCTAAAAAGAAACCGAACCCTCCCCCGGGTTGATAAAACTAGGCGGCCAAAAACAAACACCCTCTTTTAACAACCTTTGATTTTAATTAACCCCAAAACATGTTAGATCTATGATTAATTACCATGTTTTAATAAGAAAACAATAACATGTTCATGAACATAAACAAAGATTCAAAAGAATTAAAAAGAAGGGTTTAAAAAGATATACCACTATGTAGCTTGGAAAAGGATGAACAAACACGGATTAAAGCAATGATTTTTAAGATCAAAATCAACCAATCACCCTCCTATGGTGATCTTAGGGTGGCGGCATAAAGAGGAGCAAAGGAGGAGAAGAGAAACTTTTTTAGGGTTTTTGTTTATTTTCTTGGAAAAGTGAAAAATGAAATGAAAAGTTACATAACCCCCCCTTTTCTTGTAAAAAGTCCATGGGCTAAGCCCATTATGGTATATGTGCCGTGGGTATGGGGGCCCCACATGGGGTACCCGTACCTTTCTAGTGTCCCGATGTTTCGTGTTCGTTCGTGGTTAAACGTGTTCGTGTCTGAAGCGTTTCTGTTTGTTTTATCATGTAGTTATCGTAATCTTAACGCTCGTAATTATATTATATGTATTTACGTAATTATTCTAGTTCGTATTTTAAATGGTGATCATGATTTAATTATGTTCACGTGACATATTTATTAACTGTTTATCATGAGTTCGTAC
The DNA here is from genome assembly GCA_025667525.1 of Glebionis coronaria. Taxonomy (NCBI): domain Eukaryota; kingdom Viridiplantae; phylum Streptophyta; class Magnoliopsida; order Asterales; family Asteraceae; genus Glebionis; species Glebionis coronaria. Next base: position 335,639,211 of record CM046876.1, on the reverse strand, counting down.
GTAATCGATACTTGTCATGTCATACACGTATGCACTTGCTTGATTATTAGCACATGAATGTGATCAATACTAAATGAGGTAAGTTTTAATCTAGGACGTACGATCTTAAGGGCACTATTCATGGTAAAAGCATGCGGGTTTTACAATACCTCTGTGCCTAGGAAACAACGTAAAGCAAGCGTTAGGACAAAACCGACCACTATCTCTCAACCACAAGTCATTGATTTAAAAAGTGCTAATTCTAATAGACACGTGTCTTCTGTTACAAAATAAACAACTACACTAAGAGCAGAAGGCCACAGCCAACGAGCAATACAAGGAATGATAAGGTCCCTTTTGTCTCTAGAAGTAGTCGCCCCAAGATCAATAATGTGGAAGTAGAAGAACACCCTAGGAGTTTACCACTTTTTAATCATAATCAGAAACCTAATTCATCTGAATGTAATGACTTTAAGCTTGCTATTCGGAATGAAAAATCTGAAGTTATTTGTGCTAAATATAATAAATGTTTCTTTACTTTTAGTCATGATGCTTGTGGTTTGACTATGAATGATTTGAATTATGGCCGTTACACTCGAATTGACAAACTGTGAGTCACTGAACAACAACACACTCTAATACAAGAGATTTTCTCGTATAAAAATGTGTTCGTCTCGATTCAATTCGAATTGATTTCCAGTTGAAAGTGCGACTCAGTCGTTCTTGGTGGAAAATAAAGTTGTGTGATTATATGTTTTAAACTAAAAGCAAAAATGAAAATAAAAATGTCGTTGAGTAAAAATAAAAGCTTTAAAAGTTAAACTAAAAATTTAGACTTAAAATAAATGACGAGAATTTAAAACTTTAAAAAGGGAATTTGAAAATAAATCTAAGATAAAAACAATTTAAAATAAAGTTTAAAAAAATGGCGGGAAAAATAAAGATTTGAAAATAACTTGGAAAACCAAAAACTGAATGCAAGTCGGGAAACCAACTTTGAACTTAATCCGGAATGTACAAATCCAAGACCAAGTTCGGATCACTATCACCTACGTAATTCGGAATATGATCCAGTTTACAGTTCGGAATCTGTCTTTCTGATGTAATTCGGAATAGGACTCTGTACTTAGTTCGGAATACTGAACGTTGCATGTAGTTCGGAATACACTTGTTGAATCTAATTTGGAATGTCCTAGTTTCTAACTTAATTCAGAATACACAATGATGGATCTAATTCGGAATCCGCATTCCCACACTCAATTCGGGATACACATTCTTATACCTAATTCGGGATATAAAAAATGACCTAGTTAGGAATGTATTTAATTCGGAATACACTTGCAAGTAATTCGGGAAGTTGTGTTTTGCTCACAATTTGGGAAACATAATTCAAACCTAGTTTGGGAAATGAAGTTTTAGGACACAAGTCGGAATGATGAAATGTAAGACTCAGTTCGGGAAAAGAGGGTATTAACATAACCCGAATTAGCTACAAATTTAAGCAAAACTAAAATAAGCTAAAAATCAAATAAGCACTTACTAAAACTTTTACCAAATTGATTTTTAGAAAAACCTAATAAGACACAATTTAAAAACTTTTAAAAACACTAAATAAGAAAAAATTTAAAATCAACTTTTTCTAAAAATATTAAGCTACCAAAATCAACTTACTATAAAAACTAATAAACATAAAAATTAAGCAAATAAGCACCTTAATCTAAAAACTCTAAACACACCTACTCAATAAGCACAATCAAATAAGCAAAACAATCACATCATCAACAAAATTAAACCAACTACATGATTAATTAAGAAAAATAATAGATTATTAAGAAAGTTAGAATGAGAGATATGAAATAAACTTGATTAAATTGAAGATTAAGATCAAAGATTACAAGATTGATGTTTGATAAGCTTGAAAAACTAGAGAGAAGAAAAATAAAACACACTTACAAATAAAACTAAAAATTAAACACTAAAATAACTAATTAGCTTACACCCTCCTAATGAAGGATTAGGAGGGTATATATAGGAGAAGGGGAGGGTCTTGTGTCTTCTTTCTTTCTTCTTGTTTTCTCGACTTTTAATTAACTCGCCTTTCTCAACTTTGTCTCGGGATTAGTCGAATGATAACTTGAACTTGTCTTCTAATTTTCTTCTTTTAGTAGACTTGGTTCTTCGACTTCGTTAAACATCGGTCTTTAGACTTTTTCTTCGATAAATCTTCAGAATAGGCCTTTAACTTCCGTTCTTCTTGAACTTTTGATCTTTTGACTTCGTCTTTTGTCTTTTTCCTCGATAAAAGCCCGTAAAAGCCCATGTTTTCTTCCTTTTTCACATTTTGGTCCTAAAACACAATAAAAACACAAACCACGGATAATTCTAACATTTAAGACATTACATACACGTTTTGGCTTGGTTATTATTATAATTAAGTGGTAAAAGGATAAGTGTTTTCACACTTATTAAATCCCCTACTCTTGACCATTGCAATGCCCTCATGCAATGCATTAATTTCAGAGCACAGTTTACATTTCTCATCATAATTAACCCACATTGGGCTTTATTAAATACTAAACAAGATAGAAAATTGCAATATATTTAAAGGAAGAATAAGTAAATATATCTAAGACTTACTTTGGGGTTTTGGTTGTCATGAAAGTTTATCACCCTCAAGTTTCACGTTCCACACACCAAGCTTATAAACGAGATCATTGTTATTATAAGTTAGCAAACTAACACAAACTCATGTGGCCCAATTATTCACTTGGACTCCGTTATTCCTAGGTGTATCTCTTATATTTTATAATTGTCTTGAATGATCACGAGTGCATTGTTTGACTTATTTCGATAGTTTATTAAGGCCGAAAATAAAGTGGGACGATTTAATCAATAGTTAGCTAAAGGAAAAAATCTTTTAAAATCTCGGGACCTCTTAAAGTTCATATCTTGGCATAACTCGCTTCACGATTCGAGACCTTTCTCGGACCGTTATTTGGCAGCGACTTCATACTTCGAATCTTGAGAGACGTTCTTAAAATTATGGTCTTCTCTTCATAATAGGAATTTCTTCACTTGAAGTTTTTGAGAGGTTCTTCGTACTTGGACCATGACTTCTTCATTTTTCTCCAATCTTTATTTTGGATTTTGATATACAACGATCCGCCTCCTTTTAAGACTTGGATCTATTTATCCTCATACCTTGCTAGGGTCTTTTTAGATAGATTTCTCCATGATCTTTTGGGGAGTATTTGCTTTTCGTCGTTTTTCTCAATACTTCTTATTGATTTTTGATAAATGATTCTTCACATCACTTTTAGATCATTAGCAACAAAATGTAGCCCTAATGCCTTCTTAGGGCCTTTTCAGACTCGCCAATCTTCGCATCCCGCTTCAATAAGTTATGCCTTAGCTATGAACTCTAATTAATACCGAGCAACTTTTAAACGATCTTGGGCTAGAAGGTAAGTAACTTTTCAAATCGTACAACCTTATTTATTGCAAATATATTTATTAATAAGCGATGGGAGAAAAAGCTTATAATCAACTCACATAAATTCATGAAAGAATACCAAACTTATAATGGACTCTATCATCTCTCGTTCTCCACAATTTAAAATCTCAAGGAATGAGACTCGTGGATGCTTATCCAATTAAATCAAAGTTTTGGGTTTTTAAGTCGTCTATAGGATCTTGCAACTTCTTAGACTCTTTCAAGTTTAGAATTCGCATTTTAAAGTTCCCTTGATAAACGACTTTCTAGGATCAATTATAGGAACTTGCGAAATGTTCTTGTTCTTAACTCGTAAGAGTTAAGACTTTCGCGTTTTAAAGTTCCCTATATAAAAGCCTAACAAAACTTGACTTAAACACGTTAAGGATACTAGCTAGAGTAAACTTAGATAAGTAAACTCGGGTTGAGTCAAAAGATTCATGACGTTGAAAAATTAAAACCACTTTATTAAAAATTTATTCTAGCAAAGAAAGTAAATAACGATACAAAGGAAAATACTACTATAATACTATGCCAAAATAGATTAAAAATTTTGAAAAATGTCGAAAAATCACATTTTCCGGTTAAAATGAGGACAAATTTATGGAAAAGCCCACTTACTTCGATAGAAGTCCCCCTACACTTGATATAAACATTGTCCTCAATGTTTAAGCATGTGGGAGTAAACTCCCCTACACTTAGGACATTGTGCACTTTGTTTAAATCTTGCTAACGAAAGGACAACTATAGTGATTTCAATGTGAACATATAATGAATCACGACAGTTTAGGATAGAACCAGGAAGACGGGTACACGGGATCACGGGTCGTCAAATATCGTCAAAAGTGCTCTTTGAAGCTTTAATCCCTGCACATCATAAGAAACAAGACAATAAACACATACGTGGCTCCCCCTACACTTATTATGAAAACGGGTAAAGGATAGACCAACGGATGTCTCCCGAGAAGCGCTTGTTTTTGGTAACCGAGTCACGAGCCTGACTCGACCCAGAACTAATTCAAGGGAAACGTGCTGAGGGATGGAATCATCTCATGAGAGATGTCCTCACCAAAGTAAAACTTCACACGTTGGGCATTCACTTTAAAATTAGGCCCATTTGGTTGCGAAAGCTCAATGATGCCATAGGGGAAGTCTTTGGCGACGGTGAATGGACCAGACCAACGGCTCTTAAGCTTGCCCAAAAAGATCTTCAACCAAGAGTTAAAGAGTAAAACTTGATCACCTATATTAAACTCTCGGTTCTTAATCCTAGAATCATGAATGAGCTTGGTTTTCTCGTTGTAGATCAATGAATTCTCATAAGCTTCATTCCTCAGTTCATTTAGCTCGTTGAGTTGAATCTTCCGAAGATCACCGGCTCTGTTTATATCAAAATTGGCCCACTTCAAGGCCTAATACGCCTTATGCTCCATCTCAATAGGGAGGTGGCATGCCTTCCCGTACATAAGACTATATGGAGTGCAACCAATAGGTGTCTTATATGCGGTATGGAAAGCCCACAAAGCATCATCTAACTTATCGGCCCACGAGGCAGGATGCTCTCCCACAGTTCGCTCTAAAATTCTAGTCAATCCACGGTTAGAAATCTCGGCTTCACCATTTTTTTGAGGATGATATACGGTGGAAAGACGGTGATTGACACCATAGTTAGCCACGACTCGAGCAAATTGATCATTGCAAAAATGAGTCCCGCGGTCACTGATTATAGCACGAGGAACACCGAATCGAGCAAAAAGTTGTTTCAAAAAGTTCACAACCACCCTCGCATCGTTCGTAGGGAGAGCCTTTGCTTCAACCCATTTAGATACGTAGTCAACGGCTACGAGGATGTACTTGTTCCCTTTGGATGATGGAAATGGCCCCATAAAGTCGATACCCCATACGTCAAAGATTTCACATTCTTGTATGAAATTTTGAGGCATCTCATCTTTATAGATGATCTTGCCTTGTCTTTGGAAAGCATCACAATGTTTAACCATTTCATGAGCGTCATGATAAATGGTGGGCCAATAAAATCCAGAGTCAAAAACTTTCTTCGCGGTGTAATTAGGACCAAAGTGACCATTGGTGGGTCCTTTATGGCAAGCTTCTAGGATTAATAAAGCTGCCGGCCCATCAACACACTAACGAATGACAAGATCCGCACATTGTTTGAAAAGGTAAGGGTCGTCCCAATAGTAAGTTTTCACATCATTTAAGAATTTCTTCTTTTGTTGGGACGATAACCCTTGAATGAGGAATCCACTCGCCAAATAGTTTGCGATGTCCGCAAACCATGGGGTGTCATCGAGATTGGAAGTAATAGACATCAAGTCCTCAAGGGGAAAAGATTCATTAAACTCTTGATTTGGGAGCTCCCCTTGATAAGGATCCTCGAGTCTACTAAAATGATCCACGGCTAGGTTTTCCGCTCCTTTTTTATCTCGAATTTCAATTTTAAATTCTTGTAGGAGCAAAACCCAACGAAAAAGTCTTGGCTTAGAATCTTGTTTTGTTAACAAGTACTTCAACGCGGAATGATCGGTATACACAATGGTGGTGGAAAGGACAAGATAGGGGCGGAATTTTTCAAAAGCATACACTACAGCTAAAAGCTATTTTTCGGTAGTGGTATAATGCAATTGAGCCCCCGTCACTGTCTTGCTAGCATAATGGATTGGTTGGAAGTGTTTGTTCACTCTTTGTCCCAAAATCGCTCCAATAGCAAAGTCGCTAACATCACACATCAATTCAAAAGGTAACTCCCAATTAGGGGTAACTAAGACCGGTGCCTTAGTTAGTTTATCCTTAAGAAGATTGAAAGGTTCGAGACAATCTTTAGAAAAGATAAAATGAGTATATTTTTCCAAGAGGTGGGTCATCGGGCGAGCGATCTTAGAAAAATCTTGAATGAATCGACGATAGAAGCCCGCATGACCAAGGAAACTTCTCAAACCCTTCATGGTTGAAGGCGGAGGTAATTTATCAATTACATCAACTTTAGCAACGATCGACTTCAATACCGGATTTGGAGATTATATGACCAAGAACAATGCCTTCTTTTACCATGAAATGGCATTTTTCCCAATTAAGAACGAGACGAGTGTCTTCACACCGTTTGAGCGTACGTTCTAAATTGGCAAGGCAAGTAGAGAAAGAATCACCATAGACCTAGAAATCATCCATAAAGACTTCCATAGTTTTATCAACCATGTCATGGAATATAGCCATCATACACCTTTGGAAAGTCCCAGGAGCATTGCATAAGCCGAAAGGCATTCTTTTGTAATAAAATGTTCCATAAGGACAAGTGAATGTGGTTTTCTATTAGTCTTTAGGATCGATGCGAATTTGAAAATACCCGGAGAAACCGTCTAAGAAGCAATATTAGTCATTACCCGCTAAGCGCTCGAGCATTTGATCCATGAAAGGAAGAGTAAAATGATCCTTGTGAGTGGCATCATTTAGCTTGCGATAGTCTATGCAAACTCGCCAACCCGTGACAAGCGAGTAGGAATCAACTCGTTGTTTTCATTGGGAACAATGGTTATTCCGACTTTCTTAGGCACACAATGGACGGGACTAACCTATGGCGAATCCGAAATAGGGTAAATCATTCCGGCATCTAGATGTTTGATTACCTCTTTCTTGATGACGTCATGAATTTTTGGATTAACCCTTCTTTGGCTTTGGATTTGGATTGCAGGTTTAAATCATCTTCCATGAGAATTTTATGAGTACAAAAGTTAGGATCAAATCCGCGAATGTAGGAAATTTTCCAAGCAATTGCTTTCTTATGATTCTTCAGCACGTCGATAAGTCGAGACTTTTCATCCTCTTTCAAGTCCTTTACAATGATGATGGGAAACTTCTTTTTGTCTTCAAGGAAAACATATTCGAGATGAGACGGTAAATCCTTAAGCTCTAAATCCAGAGGATTTGCGATGGAAGGTTAGTCAAATTCGGATCATCGATTGTAACTTCGTTAGGAGAAGGTGGAGAAATATGGTCCTCATTGAGAAGTTTTTCATTGGTACGAATGTCTTCTTCCCAATCGGTGGGAGAATCATCATATTTTAAGTCCACATCCCCTAAAGTTGCTTCAAATTCTTTCAAAAGGAAGTCACTTTCTCCAAATGGAGTCAATGATAGAGAAATAGAGGCAACGGTCTCAAGAATGGGTAGAGAAGAAAAACCACTTTTACAAGCGTCTTTGAAGTGTTCTTCACAAGCCTCATCAAGTACGTCAATGAAATTAACGCTCTCGTGTTCAGAAGGTTGCTTAGAAAGTTTACCCATGTTGAAAACGATTTTATCGTAACCAACTCTCATGATTAATTATCCCGCGGCTAAATCAATGAGAGTGCGACCGGTCCTCAAGAATGGACGCCCAACGATTAATGGAACACGGGGATCCATCTCGTAGTCAACGACAACAAAATCCACCGGAAATGTGAATTTGTCGACACCGACGAAGACATCTTCGGTTATCCCCACCGGGTAAGCAACTGTACAGTTAGCTAACTCCAAGGTCATTCGTGCGGGGAATAGCTCGGGTAGAGATAATTGTTTCCAAACACTTAATGGCAATAAGTTTATACTAGCACCTAGATCGGCTAGGGCCATACAATTCTCTACCCCGGGAAAGTTGCAAGGAATGAGAAAGCGACACGGATCACCATGTTTGGTTGGTAATTTCCTTATGAGAACCGCGGAGCAATTCTCATTAAGTTGGGTCTGAGCAATATCAAGAAGCTTATCCTTATCAATGAGAAGATCTTTAAAAATTTTAGCATATTTTGGCATGTGAGCGAGAGCCTCGGTAAAGGAGATGTTGAAATTCAATTGTTTAAACATTTTAAGAAAGTTTGAAACTTGAATATCATCCTTGTTCTTCAACTTCTCTTTATTCAACCTTGAGGGATAAGGTATGTCGGGTTGAGATGAAGGCTTTGGAATGGAATTCTCTCTCACATCCTTGGGTGGTGGAGGGGTAGAAGTAGAAGGTAGAGGAATTGGAGAAGGGGGCTCGTTTTCCTTTGTCACAATCACCGGTGTAGGTGTAGGAATCTCGGGTTCCTTTAAACCTTCGCCACTTCGGGTGGTTATTGCTTTCATCTCCCCTCTTGGATTAGCAAAGGTGTTACTCGGAAGAGAACCCGAACGAGAGATTTGATTACTTGGGAAGAAACTAGCCATCATATCCCTTAAATCATTTGTTTAACTGCTCAAAGAGGTTCGCATATCGGCTCGAAGATCATTCCCTTGTTTCGCCATATCTCCTTTCATGTTGATGATTTGACTATGAAGATTCTTCACCAGCGCGTCATTAGTCCTCATGTATGTTTCAACCTCTTAATTAAATGATGTGGTTTGGGTGGACGGAGGAGCATGGTAGGCAGGTGGTTGATAAGCGGGTTGTTGGTAAACTTTGTTATTTCCTTGAGGTGGATATGGGTTTCTTTGGGTTTGATATTGATTTGGAGCTCGAGTTTGGTATTGATTGTTGCGATTGAGGTTGTTTTGGTTTTGAGGAGGAAAACCGGGTGGTGAAAGGAAGTTGTTTGAACGATAACTAAGCAAATTGCGGTCACCTTGATGACGAGCTTGATAGCCTCCCGTAGAAAAGTTACTGTTGGCGGCATACACATTTTCCGGATTGTCATGAGTAGAAGGATAATCGGTGTATGAATGAGAAGCAACACATATTTCACATGACTAACTCAAAGCATTAACTTGCGCATTGTTCTTAACATGTAAATCAAGGTCGGTCATGATTGTAGTAAGCTTGTCAATTTTCTTGTCGGTTTCACTAGCACTAGCATTAGCCATAGTAGCCCTAACACTCTTGGTTTGGACTTTGGCTTTGTTCTCAACAATTGCCCAAGCTTCATTCATAGTTTTCATAAGAATAGTTTTCATTTAGTGAATCTTGGTCATTAAAAGTTAATCCATTATAAAAAGTATTAATTTGATGTACCTTTGTAAAACCGTGTTGTGGACACTTTCATAAAAGTTCGTTAAAACGATCCCAAGATTCACTAAATGTCTCACGGTACTTTTGTTCAAAGTTGATAATGTCATTCCGCAAAGCGGTAGTACGTGAGGGTGGAAAGAAATAGTTTATGAACTTTGTCTCAAGGTCCATCCATGTTGTAATACTCTGGGGTGGTTCCTTATCAAGCCAAGCCCGGGCTTGTTCCTCGAGGGAGAAAGGAAAGAGGAGCAAACGAATTGCCTCTTGTGAAACCCCATTTATTTTACAGTATTTGATAAGTGTACGAACCTCTTGATATGATCATGAGGATCGTCATGAGTAGGGCCCAGAAAAGGTGTTGCGGAAACCATTTGGATAAACCCGGATTTGAGCTCGAAGTTGTTGGCGTCAATAGCCGGCACCACAGTTGCATCATCGTTGCCTTCGATGTGTGAGTGTAAGAGCTCGATCATTGGTTGGTTCTCCATTGTATTGACAACGGGAGACTCGACAACAGGAGGTTCAATAGTAGCGACTTGAAGGATTTCCTCCTTCTTGAACGGGTACACATATACCTACAAAAGAACAATATAACAAAATAGGAGAAAACTAATGGTTAATGTGAAAAAGAAAATATTTTTGGTGCAAAATCTTTTAAAAAGAATTGCTTTTTATGATTTTTAAATGTTTTTGGATTTTTTGAAATTTTTAGTTTTTATGAATTTTTGAAAATTTTTGACACAAAAAATAACGTTCAAAAGTGAACGGATCCCAAAATCCAACGCGTCTCTCACTAAAAACCGTTAATCTTTACGAAAAGAGCCGGCAGAGACGCCATTTAATACAAGAGATTTTCTCGTATAAAAATTTGTTCGTCTCGATTCAATTCGAACTGATTACTAGTTGAAAGTGCGACTCAATCGTTCTTGGTGGAAAATAAAGTGGTGTGATTATCTATTGTAAACTAAAACCAAAAATGAAAATGAAAATATCGTTGAGTAAAAATAAAAGCTTTAAAAGTTAAACTAAAAATTTAGACTTAAAATAAATGACGAGAAATTAAAACTTTAAAAAGTAAATTTGAAAATAAATCTAAGATAAAAACAATTTAAAATAAAGTTTAATAAAAGTGGCGGGAAAAATAAATATTTGAAAATAACTTGGAAATCCAAAAACTGAATGCAAGTCGGGAAACCAACTTTAAACTTAATCCGGAATGTACAAATCCAAGACCAAGTTCGGAATCACTATCACCTACGTAATTCGGAATATGATCCAGTATATAGTTTGGAATCCGTCTTTCTGATATAATTCAGAATAGGACTCTATACTTAGTTCGGAATACTGAAGGTTGCATGTAGTTCGGAATACACGTGTTGAAACTAATTCGGAATGTCCTAGTTTCTGACTTAATTCGGAATTCACAATAATGGATCTAATTCGGAATCCGCATTCCCACACTCAATTCGGGATACACATTCTTATACTTAATTCAGGATATCAAAAATGACCTAGTTCGGAATGTATTTAATTCGGAATACACTTGCAAGTAATTCGGGAAGTTGTGTTTTGCACACAATTCAGGAAACAGAATTCAAACCTAGTTCGGGAAATGAAGTTTTAGGACACAAGTCGGAATGATGAAATGTAAGACTCAGTTCGGGAAAAGAGGGTTTTAACATAACCCGAATTAGCTACAAATTTAAGCAAAACTAAAATAAGCTAAAAATCAAATAAGCACTTACTAAAACTTTTACCAAATTGATTTTTAGAAAAAGCTAATAAGACACAATTTAAAAACTTTTAAAAACACTTAATAAGCAAAAATTTAAAATCAGTTTTTTCTAAAAATATTAAGCTACCAAAATCAACTTATTTTAAAAACTAATAAACATAAAAATTAAGCAAATAAGAACCTTAATCTAAAAACTCTAAACACACCAACTCAATAAGCACAATCAAATAAGCACAACAATCACATCATCAATAAAACTAAACCAACTACATGATTAATTAAGGAAAATAATAGATTATTAAGAAAGTTAGAATGAGAGATATGAAATAAACTTGATTAAATTAAAGATTAAGATCAAAGATTACAAGATTGATGTTTGATAAGCTTGAAAAAATAGAGAGAAGAAAAATAAAACACACTTACAAATAAAACTAAAAATTAAACACTAAAATTAACTAATTAACTAACACCCTTGATAGGTGAGAAACCACCCATCCTTTTAACACTTAAATATAATAAAAACAAGACCATAACGTGTATTTTATGTCGTAAATGTCGAAATTATGCGTGGTTTGTGTTTTTGTTGTGATTTAGGATCAAAATGTGAAAAGGGAAGAAAACACGGGCTTTCACGGGCTTTTATCGAAGAAAACGACAAAAGACGAAGTCAAAAGATCAAGGATGCAAAAAGAATGGAAGTCTAAGGCCTATTCTGAAGATTTATCAAAGAAAAAGTCTAAAGACAGAAGTTTAATAAAGCCGAAGAACTCAAGTCTAATTTATGAAGAAATTACGAGACGAGTTTAAACAAATCCCGAGACAAAGTCGAAAAAAGTCGAAGAACTTAGAAGACGAAAAGACGAGAAAGAAAGAAAGAAATGAGGAAGCCACCAACCACTCCCCTCTCCTATAAATACCACCCTCATTTGTCATTTGAGGGTTGGTTAGTTTTAGGCATAGTTAGGTTAGATTAGGAGTAGTATAGTTTACTTTCTCTCTCTAAGTTTATGCTTTCTCTCTATAGATTAATTTGTAAGATCTTTAATCTTTAAGTTTTTTACTGTGGAATCTTTACTTTTAATCAAGATTTTAATTCATCTCCTTCTTCCTTTCTTGTTTAATCTTTGCTTTTGATTTTGGTTGTGTTCTTGAGTTTTCATAGATTTAATCAAGTGGGTTTTGATTGTTTTGGTTATTATTGTTAGTTTAATTGATTTGGTTCGATTGGATATTGTTAGTTAATCATTAGTGGCTATTTTGGTTTAATTTTTAGATTGATTATTGTTGTTTTTAGTTAAATTTGTGCCTTGTTTTTACCCAGTTTTCGTCACTGTCCAGATTTTCCCGAACCAGTTCATCTTTACCGAACCAGTTTATTTATTCCGAATGAGCATTTATTTTACCGAACGAAGTAGATTTTACCGAACCAATTTGTTTTCCCGAATAAGATAGATTTCCCGAACGAGTGATTTTCCCGAGTGAAGGAGAATTTTACCGAACGAGCTAAACATTCCGAGCGAGTGAATTTTTTCCGAACAAAGGAAGATTTCCCGAACCAAGGGATTTTCCCGAACGAAGGAAGATATCCTGAACCAAGGGTTTTTACCGAACGAAGGGGTTTTTCCCGAACGAAGGATATTTTCCCGAACGAGGATTTTTACCGAACGAGTAGTTTTTCTAGTTTTTATTTTTAGAGAGAAAGTGACAGTTTTTCTCATTTTGCTTTTAGCCTATTTTAATTACGTTTTGCATTTTTATTTAACTGTCAAATTAACTTTTCGTCATGTTTTAATTTTACGTTATTTAATTCCTCGTCATTTACTTTTAAAAGTCTTTATTTCTAGCTTAATCTTTTCTCGCTTTGTTTTTATTTTAATTACTTAACGTCGCCTTTTATTTTAATTAGTTTTAGATAACCAAACCATTTTATTTTCCACCAAGAACGACTGAGTCGCACATTTAATCGGTAATCAATTCGAAAAGACTTGGAACGAATTTATTTGATACTTGGCCAAAACATGTATTAAATGGCGCCGCTGTAGGCTCTTTTCGTGAAGATTAACGATTTTTAGTGAGAGACGCCTTGGATTCTGGGATCCGTTCATTCGTGAACGTTATATTTCTTGTATTTTTCAAAAATCCTAAAAATAAAAAATTTCAAAAATCCAAAAACATTTAAAAAATCATAAAAAGCATTTCTTTTTCGAAAGTTTTGCACCAAAAATATTCTTCTTGCTTATCTATTTTTCTTAATGAATTCGTATGTTGCTTGTGTTGTAGGGTGTGGAAGACCATTGTATGGCTTTCAAACATGTCAATGGTGTACATATGAGCGGTGTGGAAATGATATCGACAATACACAATTTGGATTTTGTCCAACATGCAATTCGACTAATTCATTCTTTTCTAATCCACCTACTCCCCCTTGCATATATTGTGGAAGCGATTCTCATTGGCATATTTCGTGTCCAATTCGATACCCGCCTCATGGCGAGCAAGAACTGGGTTACAATTATGACAATGGTAATAGCTATCTACAAGAAGCACCGGGTTTTTCTCCATACCCATGTTGCCAAAAATGTGGGGGTCCTCACGATACTTCTTATTGTTAGCCAATGAATTATTATGAGCCAAATCCGTGTCCTCATTTTTCTTCACCGATGGATTATTATGAACCAAATCCGTGTTCTAATTCTTCTCAACCGATGACTTACTATGAGCCACATCCGTGTTATAATTCTGGTTTTCATAATTTTGAGCCCCCACAATACACCCTCGATCATCAACCTTCTGATGGAATGAGTGAAGAAGAACGAGCCATTTTTTTGAATACACTTCAATACGTTCAACAAGAATTAGCTAGCATACGCGAAGCAATGGAGGAGGAAAAGCGACAACAACAAGAACAAGTATCTAATCTTAATGATTATACTCCTCCTCTTGTGCTTCCCTTTTATTATGATGATGACGAGGAGAGTACTATTTCTTTCCGAGATCTTATTGCTCAATATCCTTCGTCTAGTGCAATCGTACTTCCTTCTTTTGTCTTGCCGGCTATGGAGCCCAAGAATTCACTCATCATAGGAACTCAGTATATCATCATAACTCCTGCAAAGGAATCAGACGAAGTCATAAACTCTTGTACCGATAACCTTGTCCCAATCCCAAGTGAATCTGAGGTGACATCCGACAGTGACGATGAGTACGATGTGCTTTCTTCTGATGATGTTCCCTCCACCAACACTTTGGGAGATGATTCTTTGGCTTTCTCTAATCCTCTTTTCGATAAAGATGATGATTATACTTCTAGTGATGACGAGTCACTATCCGATGAAGACGTTCCGAAAGAAACTTTCAAGATTTATTCGAACCCTTTATTTGATTTTGATGACGCCTACATATCTAGTGAGGTGAATCCTCTCTTTGACGAAGGGATTGAGGACATTGATAGCCCTGATTCTTTTGCTATTAATGAGCATTCTTTGTTAGCCATGCTTCCTTCTATCGTAGAGGTGGAGAGACTTGACTCTACTGGAAAGGGGACGCGGGTGGAAGGTAATTGTTCTCATACTTCTCATATCATATTGCCACCTAATCCTACCGCGTGCACACCCAATCGGGTGATGTATCGGTTTTACTCTCCCCATTTCACTCCAGGAAGTGAGGTTGAGTGCTTTGACCCGGGAGGTGACATTGATTATTATATGATTGATAACCTTACGGCTTTGCCGTTGTCTGAGCATCAATTGTCTTTGGGGGATGACAATTTGCTTATTTTACCCACCCCACCTCCCGTGAATCATGATCTCATATACTTTTCGTATGTTGAGAGGACTTTTCTACCTTTTAAGACTTATCCTCCAGCCTCCCCTGTTGTATTTTCCTCTGGGAACGAGGACAAGGTCTTTGATACCGGTATTACATTTGAGGCTTCCCCATGGACCATTCAATTCGGGGACGAGTCAGGCTTACGACTCGGTTAACAAAAAGAAGCGCTTCTCGGGAGGCAACCCGATTATCTATCCTTTTATTCTGTTTTTCTAATAAGTGTAGGGGGAGACCCTAGTATGTGTTTGTTGTCTTCTCTCTTATCATATGCACGGATTCAAGCTTTCGAAGACACATTCTTGATGACTTTTGATGACCCATGATTCCGTGTTCCATCTTCCCGGATCGATCCTAAACTCTTTTGATTCACTATTTTATATTTTCCAATATTAAAATAGGAATCACTTTAGTTGTCTCTTCTTTAGCAAGATTTAAACAACGTGCACAATGTCCTAAGTTTAGGGGAGTTCACTCCCAAATGCTTAAACATTGAGGAAAATGTTTATATCAAGTGTAGGGGGGACTTCTATCGAAGTTAAGTGGGCTTTTCCTTGTATTTGTCCTCATTTTAACCGGAAAATTTGATGACATTTTTCAAAATTTTTGATCTATTTTGGCCTATTAGTATTTACTTTTGTTATAGTTATTTTCTTTTGTTGCTACAATAAAGTTTAATAAAGTCGTTTTAATTTTTCAAAGTCGTGAATCTTTTGACTCAACCTGAGTTTACTCTAGCTAGTATCCTTAACGTGTTTAAGTCAAGTTTTGCTAGGCTTTTATATATGGAACTTTAAAACGCGAAAGTCTTAACTCTCACGAGTTAAGAACAAGAACTTTTCGCAAGTTCCTATAATTGATCCTATAGATGACTCGAAAACCCAAAACTTTGATTTAATTGGCTAAGCATCCACGAGTCTCATTCCTCGAGATTTTAAATTGTGGAGAATGAGAGATGATATAGTCAATTATAAGTTTGGTATTCTTTCATGAATTTATGTGAGTTGATTATGAGCTTTTTCTCCCATCGCTTGCTAATAAATTTAATTGCAATAAATAAGGTTGTACTATTTGAAAAGTTACTTAGCTTCTAGCACAAGATCGTTTAAAAGTTGCTCGGTATTAATTAGAGTTCATAGCCAAGGCATAACTTATTGAAGCGGGATGCGAAGATTGGCGAGTCCGAAAAGTCCCTAACAAGGCATGAGGGCTACATTTTGTTGCTAAAGATCCCAAGTGATGTGAAGAATCATTTATCAAAAATCAATATGAAGGATCGAGACACACGACGAAAAGCAAATACTCCCCTAAAGATCATGGAGAAGTCTATCCAAAAAGGCCCTAACAAGGTATGAGGATAAATAGATCCAAGTCCTAAAAGGAGGCGGATCGTTGTATATCAAAGTCCAAAATAAATATTGGAGAAAAATGAAGAAGACGTGGTCCAAATTTGAAGAATCTCTGAAAACTTCAAGTGAAGAAATTCCTATTATGAAGAGAAGACCATAATTTCAAGAACGTCTCTCAAGATTTGAAGTATGAAGTCGCTGCCAAATATCGGTCCGAGAAAGGTCTCAAATCGTGAAGCGAGTTATGCCAAGATATGAACTTTAAGAGGTCCCGAGAAGAAATTTTAAAATATTTTGTCCTTTAGCTAACTATTGATTAAATCGTCCCACTTTATTTTTAGCCTAAATAAACTATCGAAATAAGTCAACAATCCATTCTCGTGATCATTCAAGACAATAATAAAATATAAGAGATACACCTAACAAGAAGGGAGTCTAAGTGAATAATTGGGCCACATGAGTTTGTGATAGTTTGCTAACTTATAATAACAATGATCTCGTTTTTAAGCTTGGTATGGGGAACGTGAAACTTGAGAATGATAATCATTCATGACATGCCAAAACCCCAATGTAAGTTTTTGATTTATTTACTTGTTTTGTATATTTTCTATCTTTTAAATTTTCCTTAGTATCTATTGTTTAATAAAGGCCAAGGTAGGTTGATTATGACGGAGAATGTAAATCTTGCTTTGTCACTAAGCATTGCATGATGATGTTGAAGTTTTGCAACCCTTTAGGAAAAGAGAGCAATAAATAGGGCAAGTGTGCACGACGATTTAGGAAAACCGTGTGTGAATGACCCTAGGTGAGTTCGTTCTCGAGGAGGCAAGTGCGTTGTGTTAAGAGTTGATATATGATGTTTGTGATTATGATCAAGAAGAAAAGAAATGAGAAAGGAAAGAAAAGACGGTTACAAAATCTATTTAAACTACGACGAAAAAGGCGTAAACGTAAAACCGTAAAAAAATGACAAAAATAAAATTTTCAACCTAAAAATTAATTATAAGCTAAAACAAGTCTAAAATAATATAAATAAGGAATAAAATCCAATAAAAATATTTTAAAACCTTTTATTAATTAAATATTCAATTTTAAATGCTAATTAAAGCCCTAAAATTAAATATAATTAATCAGAATGTCCAAAATATGATTTTATTGAACAAATAACTTACTTATATTATCTAAAGACTAAAAAGTATTTTTTATAATTTTTAAATACTATTTCTCTATTTTTAAATTACTAAAAACTATTTTAAAATTAAAATAATTATAAAAAATAATTAAATGATGCTAAAAATAATCTACCAATTTTAAAAATCCTATTTTACTCTAATGAACAGTAGAAAAATGAAAAATCTGGAAAAATATTAAATTTCTCACTAAATGACAAAACTAGATTAATTAAAACCCTAATTAACTTAGATTAATTCTAAAAATTAATAAAAAGATGAACAGTAAAATATTTTTAAACCAAAAACCTTAAAACATTATTCTAAGTCTAATAAAATTGATTAAACCTAAAAATATTACTTTTTGGCACTAAAAGACAAAAACAGAAACTTTAAAGTTAATTAA
The DNA here is from genome assembly GCA_025667525.1 of Glebionis coronaria. NCBI lineage: Eukaryota > Viridiplantae > Streptophyta > Magnoliopsida > Asterales > Asteraceae > Glebionis > Glebionis coronaria. Next base: position 335,621,278 of record CM046876.1, on the reverse strand, counting down.
AAATAGCTAATTAACCTAAAAATTACAAAATGAACAGTAAATAAAAATTTAATGATACTGAAAAATCAGAAAATAAATAAGAAAAATATTGCAAAAAGAATGAAACCCTAATTCTAAAAAAAGGTCACAAAAGACAAAATTCTAAGATCTGTGAAAGTGACACTTCTTGTGTTCTGTCTTTTTGTGTAGTAGTGGCTACAACAAAGCTATCAGTGGGAAAGGAGTTCCCACTGACAGTTTAAAAAACGGGTATGTGGACTTAATTGATTGGATCTTGCTTGTTTCTTGGTTTCTCTTGGATACAAGGGCACCCCCACACTCATGGAAGTGTGGGGAGTCAATATGAACAGAAAAACAAGCAGGCACAATGCAAGAATCACACAAAAAAGAGGCAAATCAGTTGCTGTAATGGTGCTATGGGTCTGATGGACTGTTTGAGCTTATGACTAGCACACAAATGAATTTCCAAGGCCTAATTCTTGCATACACACTCACAAACCAGCATAAAAACAAACTGCTAACCTATAACAACTTAATCTTAACAGATTAATGAAATCCAAGAGCAACTTATGATCAAAATAGGCAGAAAAATGGCTTGGTAGCTTTTTTACCTATGATTTCAATATTTAGACTCTTAACTTGCTTCTAATCTATGCCAAACTGAAACATAACTTAGCTAACAACCATTGACTATCCTAAATAGCACATCTAAACAACTTTTACCAAACCAATCTCTCACAAACTTTCAATAAAACTTAAAACCAAACACCCCTTTAAATCCTTTTGAAAACGTTTTTCAAATCAAATCCTTTTAAAACACAAACAAACTGATTTATATCTACTCTAGCATGCTTAATAACACCAAAGAACTCAAATTAAATCATCAAAACACACTTAAGCATGCAGTTGCACAAATCTCATTCAAACTAAAAGTAAAAAGGGAAAAATGGTTTCTCACCAAAGAACCTTACATCCAAGGTCCTTTGTGGTTGCAATACCACCTCCCTACCAACTGGGGTTGGTGCTAAACTTATGATCAACAATCTTCAAACCTGAAAAATCAAACACAGAACAAATACAAGCACAAATATGATATATTTTTGTTTCTTTTTAAATTTTCTTAAAAATCTTACATAAACCTCCCAAACCTTACAAACACGTTTCAATGATATCTTTCAAAGCATTAACATAATAAATTAAAACTGAAATACCAAATCTTGACACAAGTTCTTACCAAGAACTTGCTCAAAAATTCAGAAACTTAAAAACCTTTTTTGAAAACTTTTTTTTTTTAAACACAAACTTTGAAGAAAGATGAACAAACTTTAAAATTTAAAATGCTGGAAAGTAAATGGATCACAGTTTCATGTAGGTAAAAAACTTTTTCATTAATTTAAAGAAAATAAAAATTACATCAAAACTGGAACAAGAACTATGAGCTAACCCTAACGCCTTATATAGGCTTACAATGAAAATTCTAGAAAGTAAAACCCTAATGGTTAACTCCCAAATTTGCCCTTGGATATCCTCAGCATATTCCCTTCTTGATTTTGAATTTTCTAGTCAACTTGAGCCATGTGAATGAGTAAGATGGGATCATGTGAATGCCAGTGAGGTACATTTGATCTTGAACGTTTATTTTCACCTTTGGGGACACGAAATTGACTGGGGGCGTTGATTTGCTGTCAAGCCTTGTCTTGGAGTAGCAGGGGAGCCACGTGGAGGTCCCACAAGGTGAGAGTGATAGGTGTTGGGAGGTGGGTTTGGTTTCTGGTGGGGTTAATTGGTATCCTGGAGCGAATCGGGTCGAACCCCTTTGATTTGATGAAGAACTCAATTAGGGTTTATAGCTTGGATTAGGGGAGGATTAGGGGGAAAGAGATAAACAGTAGGTGTTAAGCGCCCTTTTTAGAGTAAATAAACATTTTTCAAAAAGTTATTTATTAACAATAAAAAACGGGTGGTGGGATTCCAACGTGGATGGGTGAGGTGGAATGGAGGGTGACGTGTCTTGATGGGAGTGGAGGAGAGAAGTTTGGTGTCTGGTCACATTAGGCCCCCCATTTCTTTTGTTTCATTCACTTTGTAACAAACCAGCTTAAACTCTTTTTCCTTTGTATTTAACTTTCAGCATTTGTCATTTTTGGCACAATGTTTTTGTAATCTTGAAACAAGGACCATTTATGCAATTTCTTCATTTTCCAAGGACTGAATTTGCCATATTTTCAAACTTCAAGGCTTTGACTTGTTGGTTGACTTCTTGGAGGACCATATTTGACAATTTAGATTTGATGAGGGACTAAATTTGCCAATTCTTCAAAGTTAAGGGTCCTTTTTGTAATTTTGACAAACTTTAGGGACCAAACTTGTAATTATGAAGATACAAGGGTATAAAGTGTCAATTCTTCAAACTTGGAGGACCATTCTTCAATATTCTTCAAATCTTCAAGGGTTTTCTTTGGAAAATTCCTCACTAGGGCTTGGTTCATCGTGCGGCTTCGTTTCCCGTGTTCGTTTTTGCGTGATTCTTGTGATCTTTTGTCATTTTCTCAATATCCGTACCTAAAATACACAAGCAACAAACAAAAGCATATATTTGGGTATTTTGATGATATTTAATGCATTTTAAGTCCAAAAAGAACGATGAGACCATGTATAAAAGCCGTCTCATCACTCCCCCATACTAAACCATTGCCGTGCCCTCACGCAATGCTAGAATAAAGTATCGTAGCATCTCCAAAATTTATTTTATTCACTTATTTGAAATGATAAACTAGCTATACTACTACTATTAATACTACTTGTGTTATAGACATAATGTATGATTTTCATCGCAAAATGGGACGTTTAGGTTCATAGAATAAGAACACGTGAATGCTTCGTTAGAAATAATTTTATCGTCCTCGATTTTCACTTCAATTCCATGCTAAGCGTGCAACGAGATCATTGTCATTTATAAGTTAGTAATGCTAACACTACTCATATGCCCTAATCACGTACTTATTCTCCCATTATTCCTAAGTTGTATCTCTTATATTTTATGATGTCTTGAATGTTTCACGAGGATACATTGTTTGACTTATGCGATAATAGAGATTTAGGTCTAAAAATAGAGTCCTAACGGTGTAACTAAGACCATCAAATCAATAACCCCTCCTAATAGACAACGATGTTAAAAAATTAAGTTGACAAGAAGAATCGATAAACACGGTTTTATAACGGTTTTGAACATGAGACTTATTACCAAGACTTTTATACGCCCCCTAACGGAAGGACCTTATTATCTTTGGTTTACCTCCATCTTTTATTCAACTTCGCCATGAAGCTTTTATTATGACTTCGGTCTTGCCTTGCCTTTTATTATCCGCCTCATCGGTTGTTTTATCAGCCAAAGACGTATATCCTCACGCTAAAGCGAATTTTGGATCTTTAAAGCTTCGAAGATTAAGGCTTGATTCACTTTCAATTTTGCATAGATTTTAGGCCTTGTGGGGCTTCAAATTGTTTGCTTGATCTAGGTGAGCACTTGAAATCTTATTATTGGGTGAAGCTTTCGATTATTAGGGTTGCCAATACTTCAAAACCGTGACGCTGGCGATACCTTAATGTCTTCCCAATTTAATTACACGGAAGCTACTAGAAAAGACTAGAAACCCAACAATCCTAACTAAACCGCTAAGTCAATATTTATTAAGCAAAAAATATTTACATGCGAAGGGAGAATAAGCAAACAACGAGAACACATGAGTTTTTGAAAGAATACGAGTACTCTACGTTTAGCATAGTAACTTATAATTAACTCTATCATTTCTCGTCCTCATTTAAGAGACTTAGCCTAATGTGTAGTTAAGGAATCAAAGCTAAGTGCTCAACACGCACGGTCGAGTCAAAAATTACTCTTATTCTCGCCATCGGAAAATCTACATTCGTGTCTTCAAACACTTATAAAACATGAGAAAAAATTTAAAATTTGGCCATTTTTAGCCTTATTTTGCAAGAAAAATGATAAACAAAACGATAAACTTTGGAAAGCGTGAAGGTTTGGCAAGGCAAGTATCTATTCACCCCCCCATACTAAAGTTAAACATTGTCCTCAATGTTTCGAGTCTAGGGGTGCAAACACCCCCATACTAGAGACGTAGTCGAATGCCTAATCTAGCATGGAAAGGGTGTAACCATTAAATTTAAAGCCGTTTATGAAGTGTGCTAAAAACCTAAGGTTAGAACATCAAAAGGATATATCATGGATATTGAGAAATGCCTCCAAAGCAAACGATCGAGTGCTCCCATAAAACGAACACGAGAGGCTCCAATCGTGAAAATCATGATCTAAAAACCACAATGCACAAACAACCACGGAACAAAGGTTGGAAGGGCACGAATCCCCACACATAAGCTACATTAGACTAAGAAAGCGATAATATGTACATAGGATAAGCATGGGACTCCCCCACGAGGCACCTCGTTTTTGATTACCGAGTCATGAGCTCGACTCGATCCCCTCAATACTAATTATCATTGGGGAAGGTGACTTGGTCGAGGTAGTTCAAGGATGGAACTTCCCCACCAAAGTAGTGCTTCAACCTATGTCCATTCACCTTGAAGTTAGGACCATCATCTTGAGCTAGCTCGATGGTCCCATACGGAAATACTTGAGTCACGGTGAATGGACCGGACCAACGGGATTTCAATTTACCGGAAAATATTTTCAATCTTGAATTAAAAAGTAAAACTTGATCCCCAATGTTAAAAACCCGGTTTTTAATTTTTGAATCATGCAACTTTTTAGTTTTCTCTTTATAAATCAATGAATTTTCATAAGCAATGTCCCTCAATTCATCCAATTCATTTAATTGCATTTTCCGGTGTTTTCCCGCGGTCTCCATATCATCATTACAATGCTTTAGGGCCCAATAAGCCTTGTGTTCTAACTCGATAGGCAAATGACAATTCTTTCCATACACAAGCTTATAGGGAGTGCACCCAATGGGTGTCTTATGAGCGGTCCTAAAGGCCCATAAAGCATCGTCTAACTTATCCGACCAAGATTGTCGGTTTTCCCCCACGGATCTTTCCAAAATCCTCTTCAATGCTCGGTTTGAAACCTCGACTTGCCCACTCGTTTGTGGGTGATAAGCCGTAGAAAGACGATGTGTAACCCCATATTTCCTTAGAACCCTTTCAAATTGGTCATTACAAAAATGGGTTCCACGATCGCTTATAATCGCACGAGGGGTTCCAAACCTAGCAAACAAACTTTTCAAGAACTTAACTACCACACGAGCATCATTAGTGGGCAAGGCCTTCGCCTCCACCCACTTAGAAAGGTAGTCAACCGCAACGAGAATATACTTATTACCACGAGATGATGGGAACGGCCCCATAAAGTCTATGCCCCAAATGTCAAAGATCTCACATACTTGAATGATATTTTGTGGCATTTCATCTTTTTGTGAGGCTTTTCCTTGTCGTTGGCATGAATCACAAGACTTCACAAGATCTTGTGCATCTCGGTAAATAGTAGGCCAAAAGAAGCCGGCATCAAACACCTTTTTAGCCGTGAGATTAGCACCGTGGTGACCACCCGTGGGTCCCTCATGGCAAGCTCTAAGGATATTAGAAGCTTCGGTGCCAAATACACAACGGCGGATGATTTGATCCGCACACGTTCGAAACAAGTAAGGGTCGTTCCAAAAATAGAACTTGACATCACGAAAGAATTTTCGTTTTTCTTGAGTTGTCATACCCTTAATGATGAAGTTACCCGCATGGTAATTTGCAAAATCCGCAAACCATGGGGTAGAAGAATCAAGTTTGGAATTCACTACACCAAGTGTCTCGAGCGGAAATGTTTCGGTGATTTCCTTAGGCTCGTAAACACTTTGGTGAGGATCTTCCAAACGAGAGAGATGATCGGCCGCTAGATTCTCGGCTCCTTTTTTGTCAACGATTTTGTGATCAAATTCTTGAAGGAGGAGAATCCAACGAAGTAATCTTGGCTTTGCATCTTGTTTAGCCATGAGATACTTGATAGCCGAATGGTCCGTATACACTATGCATTTTGTCAAGACGAGGTAAGGTCGGAATTTCTCAAATGCATACACCACGGCAAGGAACTCCTTTTCCGTTGTAGTGTATTTAAGTTGAGCCTCGGTCATCGTCTTGCTAGCATAGTGAATAGGCAAGAAGTGCTTATCATGACGTTGCCCCAAAACGGCCCCTATAGCGTAATCACTAGCATCACACATAAGCTCAAAGGGGAGGTTCCAATTGGGAGCAACAAGAATGGGAGCTTCGGTAAGTTTCCTTTTAAGGATCTCAAAGGCTCGTACACAATCTTCGTCAAAGACAAAACGTGCCTCTTTTTCAAGAAGATGTGTAATGGGTCGAGAAATCTTCGAGAAATCCTTGATGAATCGTCGATAAAAGCCCGCGTGGCCTAGGAAACTCCTAACTCCCTTGACGGTTTTGGGATGAGGTAATTTGGCGATGACGTCTACCTTAGCTTGATCTACCTCAATCCCCGCTTTCGAGACCTTGTGCCCTAAGACGATTCCACTTCTAACCATAAAATGACACTTTTCCCAATTGAGCACAAGGTTGGTTTCCTCACAACGTTTTAACATTCTCTCAAGGTTCGACAAACACGAAGTAAAGGAATCACCAATCACGGAAAAGTCATCCATGAAGACTTCCATCGTCTTCTCGATCATATCATGAAAAATAGCCATCATGCATCGTTGAAAAGTTCCCGGTGCATTACAAAGTCCGAATGGCATTCTACGATAGGCAAACGTTCCATATGGACACGTAAACGTAGTTTTTTCTTGATCACGAGGATCGATGGGAATTGGGAAGTAACCGGAAAAACCATCTAGAAAGCAATAGAAATCGTTTCCCGCAAGACGCTCCAACATTTGGTCCATGAAGGGCAAGGGAAAATGGTCTTTTCGAGTGGCTTCATTCAACTTTCGATAGTCAATGCACACTCTCCATCTGGTCACGAGTCTCATGGGAATCAACTCGTTGGCATCGTTTGGCACAACGGTCATCCCTCCCTTTTTAGGGACACAATGAATAGGACTCACCCAAGGGCTATCGGAAATAGGGTAAATCATTCCCGCGTCAAGGAGTTTAAGGACCTCCTTTTTGATGACGTCGTGAATTTTGGGGTTCACCCTCCTTTGACTTTGGATTGTTGGCTTGAAATCCTCCTCCATTAATATTTTGTGTGTACAAAATTTGGGATCGATTCCCTTAATGTCGGATAACTTCCACGCAATCGCCCCTTTGTGATCCTTAAGAACATCGACAAGTGCGGTTTTTTCATCATTCGAAAGTTCCTTCGCAATAATAACCGGCAACTTGTCGTCCTCCTCCAAATAGACATACTCGAGGTGAGGAGGTAAATCTTTCAACTCGAGAATAGGTGGTTCCTCAAGTGAAGATTTGGGCTCGATACTCATAACCTCCTCGGGTGGAGGAAATGGGAAATCGTTGAGAAAATCCTTGATAATCGAGAAGTCCTCATAGTTGTCGAGGTCTTCGTCACAAGTACGTGGAACATCGAATTCTTCCAACGTAAAACCACCACCTTCGAAAGGAGTGAAGGTTGGTGTCGAATTATCAAGAATTGGATCTAACATAGTGGGATTGCCACTAGTTTCTTTATCACCAAACCCTAAAACTTCTTGTGAAAATTCCTCGCAAACCACGTCGATCATATCAACGAGGTTTATGGTAGCAACGGAATAAACATGAGAAAGTTGAGAATTTTGAGTTGCGTTTATAACAAGTTCCTCATCGTTGAAACGTAAGGTGATCTTTCTAGCATGCACATCAATCAAAGCCATAGACGTATCTAAAAACGAACGACCTAAAATAAGAGGAACTTGAGGATCCGTGGGGATGTCAACAACAATAAAGTCTACGGGATAGTAGAACTTCCCCACTTTCACAAAAACGTCTTCCGCCAAACCACATGCAAGAATCGTGGAATGGTCGGCCAACTCAATAGACATTCGTGAAGGAGTAAGATTAGGAAGATTGAGCGACTTGTAGATTGCAAGTGGCATCAAGTTAATGCTAGCACCAAGATCGGCCAAGGCATAGCATTCTTCCATATCTTGAATTGCACAAGGGATCAAAAATTTACCAGGATCACCGACTTTTTGAGGTATGCGATTAAGATAAACCGACGAACAACTAGACATTTGGTGTAATTTTTCTTTGTTGTTCAACATACTCTTAAAGTTAGCGGCGAATCAAGGCATCATGACCAAAGCATCGGCAAAACTCACATTAAAGTGCAAATCACGAAACATTTTCATAAAAAGCTCAAATTGATAGTTGTCGCGCTCTTGTCGTTTCTCCTTCCTAAGTCTCGATGGGTAAGGCAAGGGTGGTGTGGGTTGGGGCGTAGGCATAGCCTTTGGAATCTCGGGTTCCAATATGGGTGATGGGTCAACCGTAGGTGTGGCATGAGCGGTACTTTGTGGGCTTGAAATATGCTCCTTTTCGACCACCACCTCGGGTTCTTCCTCAATTTCCTCCACCGTTGGAGTAATTGGTTGAGGAGTCGGTTCTTTAAGTGTCTTACCACTACGTGTGGTAATCACTTTCATCTCTCCCTTCGGGTTTGAAACGGTGTTACTAGGCACACTACCCGAAGTAGAGGCTTTGTTTCCCATTACGGCTTCTAAAATTGCATTAAGCTTAACATCAAAATTATTAAACTTCACATCTTGAATAGCGGCTTTTTGGTCAATTCTTTGTTCAAGCCTAGCATGACTTTGCTCTATCTTGTTGTTTTGACCTCGAATTTGGTTAGCAAAATCATTTTTCAATTCATTCCTCATGGCAAGATTTTCCTTAATGAAAGTAGCTAACTCCTTTGCATTCTTAGCCGTCTCCTTAGCTTGATTAGCCATTTGCTCTTGAATGTTTTCCATAATCTTATCATTTGAAGTAGTGTAATTCAAAAAGTCCAATGGAAGTTCTTTGTTATTTTGAAGACCTTGACTTGCATTTTGAAAATTACGGTTTTGATTTTGATTTTGCAATTGGCTACTACTACTACTCCCTTGATTCCCATAGTTGTTATTACCCTTATAATTGTTCTTTTGATTGTTTTGGTAACCAACTTGATTGTTTCGATAATTGTTAGCATTTTGATTTGGTGAAAAACCCGGTGGAGTCAATTGATTAGTGCGAGGAACTTGACCGTTTTGGTTATAAGTTCCCGCGGCCGCGAAGGCACTCGAAGTGTTACCACCGTTGGTAATGCACTCGGAATAATCGTGAGCTCCACCACAATACATACAAGAAACCTCAACCGCTTTAATCGTAGCGGGAGCGGGTTGTTCACCAACTTTAAACTCAACTAACAAGCCTTTCACTATATCAAAAATTTTGTTCTCCAAATTAGCCTCGACTTGGCAAGCATCAACGGTGTGTGACAAACTAGGTGAAGATGAAGACGAAGCCTTACGAACACTCGACGTGTTACGAGGACTATACACCTTAGACCTATTCTCAATAATTACCAATGCTTCCTCGACCGTTTTACACAAGAAATTACCACCCGCGGCGGCATTAAGATAATCACGCTCATGATCGTTCAAGCCATTGTAAAACGTGTCTATTTGATGCAAGTCGGAAAAACCATGATGAGGACATTCGTGCAACATTTCCTTAAACCTATTCCAAGCCGTTGAAAAACTCTCATTAAACTCTTGCGAAAACTTTGAAATCTCGTTTTTCAAGTGCGTAGTCTTAGAGGGCGGAAAAAATTGGTTCATGAATTTTGAAACGAGATCCTTCCACGTCAATATAGAATTGGGTGGCTCTTTCTCTAACCAAATTTTTGCGGGCGCCGCTAAGGAATACGGAAAAAGCATCATCTTAATCGAGTCGTTTGAAACATCCTTAAACTTGCACGTGGCGGTGAGACGATTAAATTGGCGAATGTGGTTATGCGGGTTGTCCTTTTCGTCCCCTCGAAACTTGTTGTTTTGAATCATGGACAACAAACCCGTCTTAACCTCAAAATTCTCCGCAAGGATAGCGGGAATCACAATCGCTTCTCCATAACCCTCGGTGGGTGCTTGAAGCAACTCCATCATAGTTCGATTAGCCATGGGTGCTTCTTTCACTACAATGGGTTCGTCAACAGGAGAGTCCTCACTAGTAGGAGTGAGTGATTTGTTTCTTCGTTTACGAGCACGTCTAGCTTTAGAGCGAGTTTGCATAAACGTCACGTACAACGAGAAGGCGAGCAAAGAAGATTCTTTTTGGTATTTTTACTTTTTCAATTTTTTTGTGGTTTTTGATTGTTTTTAACTTTTTTGGATTTTTTGGAATGTATTAAGTAGACCAAAATCTACAAATCTCCTCCTTAATCAAATCTCTCGATTAAAGAAGCCTCAAGGAATGAAAACGAACACGTGAAGTGAACGCCTTCGATGACTTTAGAACGATGGTGGAACACCAAATCGTTCAAGAGGGTTTAATCAAATGAAACCAAGAAAATATATATGATACTTAGTAATACTTTGGGCGGCAAAACCCTCGATTCACTCTCAAAATCAAATACGCACAAGCAAGCGGAGGAAACGAGGCGGCGCGAAGCACTTAAGAGCCTTTTCCCTTTAGGTCGTGAAATACAACCGCCTTATACCCACCTTATAGTTTGTATTATCAAAATCAAGCTTCACGAAAGTATTTATCTATTTTTGCCTTTTTTCTTTGGTTTGAGATTCGAATACAATGATCGAGTGATGAAATCCCGAATCAAGGTTGTGATTGCTCACGTATTTGGAGTACTTGTAAATTTATTGTTCTACGTATACAATATAGTAATAATATTCACAAAAATCGAAAAACGATAATACGTATTAATAGAGTGCTATTAATACAAATACTTTTATGGCTAATATAGAAAACAACAATGGTTAAACCAAAACACAACACGCCTCCCCGGCAGCGGCGCCAAAATGATGTTGATGTTTTGCAACCCTTTAGGAAAAGAGAGCAATAAATAGGGCAAGTGTGCACGACGATTTAGGAAAACCGTGTGTGAATGACCCTAGGTGAGTTCGTTCTCGAGGAGGCAAGTGCGTTGTGTTAAGAGTTGATATATGATGTTTGTGATTATGATCAAGAAGAAAAGAAATGAGAAAGGAAAGAAAAGACGGTTACAAAATCTATTTAAACTACGACGAAAAAGGCGTAAACGTAAAACCGTAAAAAAACGACAAAAATAAAATTTTCAACCTAAAAATTAATTATAAGCTAAAACAAGTCTAAAATAATATAAATAAGGAATAAAATCCAATAAAAATATTTTAAAACCTTTTATTAATTAAATATTCAATTTTAAATGCTAATTAAAGCCCTAAAATTAAATATAATTAATCAAAATGTCCAAAATATGATTTTATTGAACAAATAACTTACTTATATTATCTAAAGACTAAAAGGATTTTTTATAATTTTTAAATACTATTTCTCTATTTTTAAATTACTAAAAACTATTTTAAAATTAAAATAATTATAAAAAATAATTAAATGATGCTAAAAATAATCTACCAATTTTAAAAATCCTATTTTACTCTAATGAACAGTAGAAAAATGAAAAATCTGGAAAAATATTAAATTTCTCACTAAATGACAAAACTAGATTAATTAAAACCCTAATTAACTTAGATTAATTCTAAAAATTAATAAAAAGATGAACAGTAAAATATTTTTAAACCAAAAACCTTAAAACATTATTCTAAGTCTAATAAAATTGATTAAACCTAAAAATATTACTTTTTGGCACTAAAAGACAAAAACAGAAACTTTAAAGTTAATTAAAAATAGCTAATTAACCTAAAAATTACTAAATGAACAGTAAATAAAAATTTAATGATACTGAAAAATCAGAAAATAAATAAGAAAAATATTGCAAAAAGAATGAAACCCTAATTCTAAAAAAAGGTCACAAAAGACAAAATTCTAAGATCTGTGAAAGTGACACTTCTTGTGTTCTGTCTTTTTGTGTAGCAGTGGCTACAACAAAGCTATCAGTGGGAAAGGAGTTCCCACTGACAGTTTAAAAAACGGGTCTGTGGACTTAATTGATTGGATCTTCCTTGTTTCTTGGTTTCTCTTGGATACAAGGGCACCCCCACACTCATGGAAGTGTGGGGAGTCAATATGAACAGAAAAACAAGCAGGCACAATGCAAGAATCACACAAAAAAGAGGCAAATCAGTTGCTATAATGGTGCTATGGGTCTGATGGACTGTTTGAGCTTATGACTAGCACACAAATGAATTTCCAAGGCCTAATTCTTGCATACACACTCACAAACCAGCATAAAAACAAACTGCTAACCTATAACAACTTAATCTTAACAGATTAATGAAATCCAAGAGCAACTTATGATCAAAATAGGCAGAAAAATGGCTTGGTAGCTTTTTTACCTATGATTTCAATATTTAGACTCTTAACTTGCTTCTAATCTATGCCAAACTGAAACATAACTTAGCTAACAACCATTGACTATCCTAAATAGCACATCTAAACAACTTTTACCAAACCAATCTCTCACAAACTTTCAATAAAACTTAAAACCAAACACCCCTTTAAATCCTTTTGAAAACGTTTTTCAAATCAAATCCTTTTAAAACACAAACAAACTGATTTATATCTACTCTAGCATGCTTAATAACACCAAAGAACTCAAATTAAATCATCAAAACACACTTAAGCATGCAGTTGCACAAATCTCATTCAAACTAAAAGTAAAAAGGGAAAAATGGTTTCTCACCAAAGAACCTTACATCCAAGGTCCTTTGTGGTTGCAATACCACCTCCCTACCAACTGGGGTTGGTGCTGAACTTATGATCAACAATCTTCAAACCTGAAAAATCAAACACAGAACAAATACAAGCACAAATATGATATATTTTTGTTTCTTTTTAAATTTTCTTAAAAATCTTACATAAACCTCCCAAACCTTACAAACACGTTTCAATGATATCTTTCAAAGCATTAACATAATAAATTAAAACTGAAATACCAAATCTTGACACAAGTTCTTACCAAGAACTTGCTCAAAAATTCAGAAACTTAAAAACCTTTTTTGAAAACTTTTTTTTTTAAACACAAACTTTGAAGAAAGATGAACAAACTTTAAAATTTAAAATGCTGGAAAGTAAATGGATCACAGTTTCATGTAGGTAAAAAACTTTTTCATTAATTTAAAGAAAATAAAAATTACATCAAAACTGGAACAAGAACTATGAGCTAACCCTAATGCCTTATATAGGCTTACAATGAAAATTCTAGAAAGTAAAACCCTAATGGTTAACTCCCAAATTTGCCCTTGGATATCCTCAGCATATTCCCTTCTTGATTTTGAATTTTCTAGTCAACTTGAGCCATGTGAATGAGTAAGATGGGATCATGTGAATGCCAGTGAGGTACATTTGATCTTGAACATTTATTTTCACCTTTGGGGACACGAAATTGACTGGGGGCGTTGATTTGCTGTCAAGCCTTGTCTTGGAGTAGCAGGGGAGCCACGTGGAGGTCCCACAAGGTGAGAGTGATAGGTGTTGGGAGGTGGGTTTGGTTTCTGGTGGGGTTAATTGGTATCCTGGAGCGAATCGGGTCGAACCCCTTTGATTTGATGAAGAACTCAATTAGGGTTTATAGCTTGGATTAGGGGAGGATTAGGGGGAAAGAGATAAACAGTAGGTGTTAAGCGCCCTTTTTAGAGTAAATAAACATTTTTCAAAAAGTTATTTATTAACAATAAAAACGGGTGGTGGGATTCCAACGTGGATGGGTGAGGTGGAATGGAGGGTGACGTGTCTTGATGGGAGTGGAGGAGAGAAGTTTGGTGTCTGGTCACATTAGGCCCCCCATTTCTTTTGTTTCATTCACTTTGTAACAAACCAGCTTAAACTCTTTTTCCTTTGTATTTAACTTTCAGCATTTGTCATTTTTGGCACAATGTTTTTGTAATCTTGAATCAAGGACCATTTATGCAATTTCTTCATTTTCCAAGGACTGAATTTGCCATATTTTCAAACTTCAAGGCTTTGACTTGTTGGTTGACTTCTTGGAGGACCATATTTGACAATTTAGATTTGATGAGGGACTAAATTTGCCAATTCTTCAAAGTTAAGGGTCCTTTTTGTAATTTTGACAAACTTTAGGGACCAAACTTGTAATTATGAAGATACAAGGGTATAAAGTGTCAATTCTTCAAACTTGGAGGACCATTCTTCAATATTCTTCAAATCTTCAAGGGTTTTCTTTGGAAAATTCCTCACTAGGGCTTGGTTCATCGTGCGGCTTCGTTTCCCGTGTTCGTTTTTGCGTGATTCTTGTGATCTTTTGTCATTTTCTCAATATCCGTACCTAAAATACACAAGCAACAAACACAAGCATATATTTGGGTATTTTGATGATATTTAATGCATTTTAAGTCCAAAAAGAACGATGAGACCATGTATAAAAGTCGTCTCATCACATGAGGTCATCGCAATGATCAAGTGTAGGGGATTTGATAGGTGTGAAAACACCCATCCTTTTACCACTTAATTATAATAAAAACAAGACCATAACATGTATTTTATGTCGTAAATGTCGGAATTATACGTGGTTTGTGTTTTTATTGTGATTTAGGATCAAAACGTGAAAAGGGAAGAAAACACGGGCTTCCACGGGCTTTTACCGAAGAAAAACACAAAAGACGAAGTCAAAAGATCAAGGATGCAAAAAGAACGGAATTCCAAGGCCTATTCTGAAGATTTATCGAAGAAAAAGTCTAAAGACGGAAGTTTAATAAAGTCGAAGAACTCAAGTCTAATTTATGAAGAAATTACAAGCCGAGTTTAAACTAACCCCGAGACAAAGTCAAAAAAAGTCGAAGAACTTAGAAGACGAAAAGACGAGAAAGAAAGAAAGAAAGGAGGAAGCCACCAACCACTCCCCTCTCCTATAGATACCACCCTCATTTTTCATTTGAGGGTTGGTTAGTTTTAGGCTTAGTTAGGTTAGATTAGGAGTAGTATAGTTTACTTTCTTTTTCTAAGTTTATACTTTCTCTCTCTAGATTAATTTGTAAGATCTTTAATCTTAAAGTTTTTTATTATGGAATCTTTACTTTTAATCAAGCTTTTAATTCATCTCCTTCTTCCTTTCTTGTTTAATCTTTGCTTTTGATTTTGGTTGTGTTCTTGAGTTTTCATAGATTTAATCAAGTGGGTTTTGATTGTTTTGGTTATTATTGTTAGCTTAATTTGGTTCGATTGGTTATTGTTAGTTAATCATTAGTGGCTATTTTGGTTTAATTTTTAGATTGATTATGGTTGTTTTTAGTTAAATTCGTGCCTTGTTTTTACCCAGTTTTCGTCACTGTCCAGATTTTCTCGAACCAGTTCATCTTTACCGAACCAGTTTATTTATTCCGAATGAGCATTTATTTTACCGAACGAAGTAGATTTAACCGAACCAATTTGTTTTCCCGAATGAGATAGATTTTCCCGAACGAGTGATTTTCCCGAGTGAAGGAGAATTTTCCTGAACGAGCTAAACATTCCGAGCGAGTGAATTTTTCCCGAACAAAGGAAGATTTCCCGAACCAAGGGGATTTTCCCGCACGAAGGAAGATTTCCCGAACCAAGGGTTTTTACCGAACGAAGGGGATTTTCCCGAATGAAGGATATTTTCCCGAACGAGGATTTTTACCGAAAGAGTAGTTTTTCTAGTTTTTATTTTTAGAGAGAAAGTGACAGTTTTTCTCATTTTGCTTTTAGCCTATTTTAATTACGTTTTTCATTTTTATTTAATTGTCAAATTAACTTTTCGTCAAGTTTTAATTTTACGTTATTTAATTCCTCGTCATTTACTTTTAAAAGTCTTTATTTTTAGCTTAATCGTTTCTCGCTCTGTTTTTATTTTAATTACTTAATGTCGCCTTTTCTTTTAATTAGTTTTAGATAACCAAACCATTTTATTTTCCACCAAGAACGACTGAGTCGCACTTTTAATCGGTAGTCAATTCGAAAAGACTTGGAACGAATTTATTTGATACTTGGACAAAAAGGATTAGGAGGGTATATATAGGAGAAGGGGAGGGTCTTGTTTCTTCTCTCTTTCTTCTTGTTTTCTCGACTTTTAATCAACTCGTCTTTCTCGACTTTGTCTCGGGATTAGTCGAAATATAACTTGAACTTGTCTTATAATTTTCTTCTTTTAGTAGACTTGGTTCTTCGACTTTGTTAAACTTCCGTCTTTAGACTTTTTCTTCGATAAATTTTCAGAATAGGCCTTTAACTTTCGTTCTTCTTGCACTTTTGATCTTTTGACTTCGTCTTTTGTCTTTTTCTTAGATAAAAGCCCGTGAAAGCCCATGTTTTCTTCCCTTTTCACAATTTGGTCCTAAAACACAATAAAAACACAAAACACACATAATTCCGACATTTACGACATTAAATACACGTTTTGGCTTGGTTATTATTATAATTAAGTGGTTAAAGGATAAGTATTTTCACACTTATTACACTCCTAAGGCTAAGGTGTATGTTCCAAAAAGTACGCACGTAGGGTCCACAGAAAGTCTTGCTAAGCCTAGTAGCCCTAGATTCACCTCTAAATGGTTGCCTACTGGTAGAAATTTTGACTGTTGTGGCAAAATTATCGACACTAGTAGATCTCCTATTGACAGTGAAACGTCGGTATGTGATAAGGCTTAATTATCATCTAACCCTACAGGAACCTATTTCATCGGTTGCCAAAATATTTTCTTCTCTTATCATTGGCAGGCTGTTGAAATTTGTCTCTGGTGCATGGACTCGGGCTGTTCCAAACATATGACTGGGAATCGAAGCCTTTTCAAGAACTTTGTTTGGCGTTTCATGGGAACTTTTCGATTTGGAAATGATCATGTTGCGGAAATTCTAGGCTATAGTGATCTTCATTGGGGAAATTTAATCATCACCAGAGTCTCTTTTGTTGATGGCTTGGGATATAATTTGTTCTCGGTTGGGCAATTTTGTGAATCAGACTTGGAGGTTGCTTTCAGAAGTCATACATGTTTTGTAAGAGATCTTGAAGGAATTGATTAGTTGAAAGGAAATCGTACCACCAACCTTTACACCATTGATCTTTTTCAAATGTCTGCTTCTTCTCCAATTTGTCTCATGGCCCAGGCAACTTTAACAAAGTTATGGTTATGGCATCAAAGGTTATCTCATTCGATGCCATCACCTAACTTGCGAAAGATGATCTCGTTACCGGTCTTCCAAAGTTTAAATATACAAAAGACCATCTTTGTCCTTCCTGTGAGCAAGGTAAAAGTAAGAAGAAGCCTCACAAACTCAAACATGTTCCCAACACAACGAATAGGTTACATCTCCTACATATGGAATTGTGTGGCCCAATGACAATCAAAAGCATTAATGGAAAGCTGTATTTCCTAGTAATTATGGATAATTATTCTCGTTACACATGGGTTCATTTTCTTGCATCAAAAGATGAAGCCCTTGATGTAATTATTAACTTCTTGAAGAAAACATCAGTACTACTCCAATCCCATGTCGTTATTGTCAGAACGGATAACGGCACATAATTCACCAATCAGAAATTGAAAGCTTATTTTGACGAAGTTGGGATTTCTCATCAAACTTCGGCTGTAAGAACTCCAGAGCAGAACGGAGTTGTGGAACGGAGGAATCGTACGTTAGTTGAACCTCCTCGGACAATGCTTCTCTCCTCCAGTGCACCGTTATTACTTTGGGCCGACTCTATAGAAACTACATGTTATACTCAAAACCGCTCCATTATTTACACCCGTTTCAACAAAACACCTTATGAGATCATTAATGGAAGAAAACCGGATATTTCATTTTTACATGTCTTCGGTGCATTATGTTATCCGAAGAATGATAGTGAAGATATCGGTAAACTTGAACCTAAAGGTGATATTGGTTTTTTCATTTGTTATTCTTCAACTGCTTGTGCTTACAGGGTTTATGATCGAAGGACAAGAAAGGTAATGGAGACTATGAATGTTACCTTTGATGAACTCTTGGGTATGGCCTCTCAACATTGAAGTTCACATCCCGAGCTTCAAGGTCAGACTTCTGGACACGTAAGTTCAAGACTCTCGCTTCAATTTACACCGTCAGCAATCTCATCGTTACAACCCTCGGAACGTGACTTGGAAGTTTTATTTGGGCCAATCTGTGATGAATATATGGAGGGTCCTTCGTCATTTGGTGTTCCTCAAAATCCCCCGGCTGCACCTGCAACGGTAGTTCCAGAACCACCAATTACATCTACACCAACGACATCCGTTTTTGCACCTATTACGTCAATCTCAACCATATTGACTCCAAACATTCCAAAAACTTCTCCGACTATTGACGCAACTCAACAACATTCTCAGCAAATTCCTACTCATGTTCATCTTTAGAATGAAATAGTTGCTGAAAATGCAAACAATGCGATGCTCAACGAACACGAGTTTGTTAATCCATTTACGGCTTCCACAAGTTCTACTCAGCCTCCAACACCATATGTGGATCCGTCTAGCTCGCATCAAGTTTCTCATAGACTTCCACATGAACACAAATGGACTAAGAATCATCCTTTGGTTCAAGTGATTGGCAATCTCTCACGACCAGTCTCAACACGAAATCACCTGCGTACCAACGGTGATATGTGTATCTATGCACTATCAGTCAGCTCAATGGAACCAGTAAGTGTGAAAGAAGCAATGACCGATGCATCATGGATTGAGTCTATGCAAGAAGAACTCAATCAGTTCATCCGGCTTGATGTATGTGAGTTAGTAGCTCGACCGGACAATATTGATCCCCATACTCTGAAATGGTTATTCAAAAACAAAATGGATGAGGAGCAAACGGTCATTAGGAACAAGACTCGGTTAGTCGTGAGAGGTTATAAACAACAGGAGGGAATTGATTTCGCAGAATCCTTCGCCCCGGTTGCTCGAATGGAAGCTATTAGGAATTTCTTGGCATACGCAGCACACAAATCATTCACTGTGTATCAAATGGACGTGAAGACGGCTTTCTTGCATGGGCCGTTAAAAGAAGATGTGTATGTATGTCAACCTAAAGGTTTCATCAATACCGAACATCCAAGCCATATCTACAAGTTGAAAAAGGCAATTTATGGTTTGAAACAAGCACCGAGGGCATGGTACGATGAATTATCATAATTTCTTCTACAAAATCACATCAGCAAAGGAACCATTGATCCAACGTTGTTTATCAAGCACTACGGCAACGACATCTTGGTGTATCAGGTCTATGTAGATGATATTATATTTGGTTCTACTAACCCAAAATATTCCATATTATTTGCCGACCTTATGATAAGTCGATTCGAAATGTCCATGATGGGGGAAATGACGTTTTTCTTGGTCTCCAAGTTCACCAATCCCCCCGAGGTATTTTCATAAATCAGTCCAAGTATGTGCTCCAGATTCTAACGAAATTTGGCATGGAAAATTTTGATCCTATTGGTACTCCAATGGACACTAAACACAAGCTTGATTTAGATAAGAAAGGGACATTTGTAGATGCTACAAAATACCGAAGCATGATCGGGTCCCTTATGTACTTAACCTCAAGCAGACCGGACATTGTGCATGCTACTTGTTTATGTGCTCGGTACCAGGCGAAGCCAACCGAGAAGCAACTCAAGTAGGTTAAAAGGATCTTTCGTTATCTTCGGGGAACCATTAACATGGGTCACTGGTATACGAAGGATTCTGGGTTTAATCTCACTAGTTTTTCAGATGTCGACCATGCAGAGTGTCATGATACATTCAAGAGCACTTCCAGTGAAGCACATTTCTTAGGCGAGAAGCTAGTGAGCTGGTCATCAAGAAAACAAGACTGTACGGCATTGTCCACTGAAGAAGCATAATATGTGTCTCTATCCGTGTGTAATGCTCAAGTCCTTTGGATGAGAACACAACTCACGGATTATGGCTTTCACTTTAACAAAGTTCCTATTTATTGTGATTCACAATCAGCCATAGCCATATCCTACAACCCGGTCCAACACTCCAAGACCAAGCACATAGCTGTCCAATTCCATTTCATAAAGGAGCATGTGGAAAGAGGAACGATCGAACTGTACTTTGTCAAGACGGACTACCAGCTAGCCGACATCTTCACCAAAGCTCTTTCTCAAGAAAGATTTGAATTCTTGGTTTGTCGACTTGGTATGCGTAGTTTCACTCCAGATGAACTTAACGTCTTGCACATTCGAAGTAACCTTGTATATATCTATCAGAAAATCAAAATACAAAAATATAAAACCTATAAAAACAAAATAAAAAATGAGAAAATCTTTCAAAAATACCAAAAATATTCTTCTTCGACATATCTCTCAGCATCGATAATATGGACTTACTTAGAAATGTTGTTCAATAACGACACGGGTACGTACATAAATTTCGAATGAGAGTTCAAATGTTTTCAAAACATGTCTTTTCTATTTTCTTCACGAGATGGCTTATAGTCACATGTCAGACTATAACCTGGTCCCCAAAGAAAGGAAAGTCTTTGACTTATCCTCAACAATGAGAAATTAATTTTTTCTCGGTCATGGGCTTATATCAAAACATTCAAATTTTTAAGCTCATGAACACAAGGAAAATGTTCATTTATGTACATTATTCCTTAACAACGGGAAAGTAAGTTTTCTCGGGTTTTTGAGCACAATTTTTCAAAGTATTTCAAAACTTTGTGCTCATATACTCCCCTAATTTTAATTATAATTTCTTTTCGAGGGGGAGTACAAACTTTCATGCAACATTATTCTCTCCATGTTTCATCACTAGTTTCACAAAAATTTCAATGTCATGCAATTTTTGAGGGGGAGAATAGTGATTAAAATGTGTTATCTTGGATAAGATCTTTGATATAAGTGCTTTCTCTTCCTAATATGTGCAAAACCATTTCCTTTTATGATGCACATATGTTGGGGGAGCGTTTTGGTGATACAAAGAAACCTTCAAGGTGTAAACACTGATTTCATCAACACCTTGATTGCTTTTTCAACAGGTTTTTCTGGTTACGATATCTATACCCTTCAACATATTAATTCACGACGGTATTGGTGTCAAAAGGCGTTTGGGTATTCATCTTATGATCCAACCAGAACCGAAGGGATCTTCCCACGGACAATCCATTAGAATTTAGATGTCCTTAGGAAAGATGGAGTAGTTGAGTGTACGGGAAAAATGCTGACTAATGACTTAAGCTAGCACTGGAACAATCACAACAAGGTGCTAGTTATGACGTCTTAGTAAGCATTGAAGGGGTTGAAGAATAAAGAAGAAATGTAAGGATAAAGGGTGTAAAGAAAGAAGCCCTCCATACAACTTAGGCAGAAACCGGGTCAATACATCTATTATCAGAAACACTTTGATGATTTATGATACTGAAGACAAAGCATCATGGACCCAGTGATTCAATGCACATCCCTTCCCAGCCTACTCAAGCTTCTCTCAAAAGAAGTTTGTTTTATTGTCACGGAGTTCAACTCATTTCTATCAACTTTCTCACTCCAAGATAGTAGATATTGAAAAGGTGGTAGTGTGATCAAGCCTCCGATCACTAAATAAACGTGCACTTATAGAGTCTAGAGCCAACGAGATTCATCATAAATCTCATTAGGACACTTATTCCATATATCAATTGTTGTTCATCACTAGAACACATGCGATAATTTACTAAGTCCTACGCTCTATCCTTGTGATATTGCCAGAACATTTAGAGTGATACTCAATAGAATTCACATGAATGGAAATCCTTCCAGTGTTAACATCAAACAGCACTGCGGTAGGTCATATGTAAGATTCACTTGAATTGAACTTATGTTAACTAGAAAGCAACAGTGGTTTATTCTTCTGTGATTCAAACTCGTTCTAGGTCTCGACGCAATATCTTTATGATCTTGCCAGAACATTCACAGTAATACTCCTGAGTATTTACAGTGACGAATGGAAATCCTTCCAGTGTCATCATCAAACAGCACTGCGGTAGGTAACTTGTGAGATTCTATTTGAATCAAACTTGTGTCAACTGGAAAACAACAATGGTCTGATTCTTAATTAAATCAAACTTGTTCCAGGAAATTGAACAGACGACTTAATCAGCAGAATGGAACAACTTGATTCACTCTTTACTATGAACTATCTTTCAAGATATTCAAGTATTGAGAACGGCTACCACAACCAGAAACCCTGTCAAGGAAGTTCTTTGAACATACCTAATCACAGGTACAATATTCTAATTGTAAAACGGGAAACCGGAGGAATGGAAACGGTGGCGTAACTTCAAGAGTCTTAATTCAAGACCACATGCTCATATCAATGAAGATAGCTCAATAACATCAAGAAACAAAGACTTCCGCTACTCTGATGATCAAGGGAGATTGTTAACAAGATTTCATATCAAATCAAAGTTTGAGTATGTGGGGAAAGACACAAGAACACAAGATGGCAACGTTTTAAGATTAAGTCAAGGCAAAGATCAAAGATCCAAGATCACAAGTCATGAAAGGAACTATGAAGGAACTCTCAAGACAGAGAGCTTCAAAGTCAACAACATCAGAGAAGTGAAGTCACATATTACATGACCACCCCTTAGGGTGAGATTGTTCGAAGTATTTAAACTGATGGTCATATAATATACCGTTGCGAAGTTCGTGGAAAATGCTACATAATGGTGTTGAGAGTTCTAGTATAATGTTATGTAAGTAACGGGAATCAGTCCCGAACACTCAAATGAGGAAGGCCTTCTATACTTTACACTTGTAGTATAAAAGGCCCCTAGCACCTCATTTGAGTGTGTGTGTCTTCCATTTCATTGTTGGTAGAAAGAGAGTAACTTATGTCTTTCTCTCACTAGGAATTCACAACCTTTGTTTTTTCTCTTTTTCATCATCTAATCTAATCTTTCTTTTTTGGTTTAATCTTGTTCTTCATCATCTCTATTTCTTGTTCTATACGTCTTGTGTTACGTCCACATCCCAACTTTCGGAAAAACACAAAGACGATCTAACTGACGTTCTCAAGAAGCATAAACAAGCTTTTGCTTGGAAAACTTCTGACATTCCTGGCATATGTCCATCGTTCTGCAAACACAAAATCCAACTTTTGGATAACAAGAAACCAATTGTTGAAAAACAACGAAGATTAAATCCTAACATGAAAGATGTTTTTAAAAAATAAATCCTTAAACTCTTAGACTCTGGAATAATCTACCCACTCGTGGATAGCCCATGGGTTAGTCCTATTCATTGTGTACCTAAAAAGGGAGGTGTCACTGTAGTAACTAACGAAAATAACGAATTAGTACCAACACGAACCATCACCGGATGGAGAGTTTGTATTGATTATCAAAAACTAAATGATGCAACCGCGAAAGATCATTTTCCTTTACCCTTTATGGATCAAATGTTAGAAAGACTCGCAGGAAATGAATACTTTTGTTTCCTCGATGGTTTTTCTGGATACTTTCAAATTCCAATCGACCCTATGGATCAAGAGAAAACCATGTTTACTTGTCCATTTGGAACTTATGCTTATAGGCGCATGCCTTTTGGTCTATGCAATGGACCTGCTACTTTTCAGAGGTGTATGATTGCAATCTTTCACAATATGATTGAAGAATCAGTCGAAGTCTTCATGGACGATTTCTTCGTCTTTAGAAATTCTTTCGACACATGTCTAAACAATCTCGATAAAATGTTAGCACGATGCAAAGAATCAAATCTTGTGCTAAACTGGGAAAATGTCACTTTATGGTTAAAGAAGGAATTGTGCTAGGACACAAAGTGTCTGGAGCAGGCCTTGAAGTTGATAGAGCAAAAATAGACGTGATCTCAAAACTACCACCACCTACTAATGTTAAAGGCATTAGAAGTTTCTTAGGTCATGCCGGTTTTTACCGACGATTTATCATCGACTTTTCAAAAATCGCAAGAACTTTAACTCAACTTTTAGAGAAAGAAAGAACGTTCGATTTTAACGACGAATGTCTTTCTTCATTCGAAACACTTAAAGAGAAGTTTACATGCATACCCATTATTACAAGCCAAGATTGGAACCTTCTGTTTGTGCTTATGTGCGACATAAGTGAACATGCCCTTGGAGCAGTCCTTGGACAAAAAGATGGTAAACAATTTTATCCCATCTATTTTGCAAGTAGAACTCGTAACACAGCCCAACAAAGTTATACAATTACGGAAAAATAACTCATGGTTGTAGTTTACGCGTTTGACAAATTTCGATCATAACTCGTATTGTCAAAAAAGATAGTTTACACCGATCACTCAACTTTAAAATACTTGTTCAAAAAGAAAGACGCCAAACCTCGTCAAATACGATGGATATTGCTTTTACGAGAATTTGATTTGGAAATTAAAGATAAAAAGGAGCTGAAAATGTTGCTGCCGATCATTTATCTCGCATAGTGAATGATGATTCTAGCGATGATGAAATCTATGATTTTCCCGATGGGCATATAATGCATGTAAGTACTAACAATACACCATGATTCGCAGACTTTGCAAACTATTTGGCTTTAGGTATTTTACGAAAGGGAATGACGCACCAACAAAAGAAAAGATTTTTCTCTGAAGTAAAAAAATACTTTTGGGACGATCCTTACTTATTTAGAATATGTTCCGATGGAATAATCCAACGTTGTGTTTCCGGATTCGAATCTTAAAAAATTCTCGATGAATGTCACTACGGACCGACCGGAGGACATTATGTCCTGGACAACACCCTAAAAAAGTGTTTGACTCTAGCTTTTATTGTCCAACAATTATTTGTGAAGCTCATACCTTAGTACGACTATGTGAAGCATGTCAAAGGACTGAAAATATTTCTAAAAGAGACGAAATGCCTCTAAACAACATCCAAGTCTGCGAAATCTTTGACGTGTGAGGTATCGACTTCATGGGACCATTTCCTAAACCATACAAATGTGAATACATTTTAGTCGCCGTCGACTATGTATCAAAATGGGCAAAAGCTCAAGCTTTACAAACAAACGATGCAAGAGTTGTTATCGCATTCTTAAAGAAATTATTCTGTCGTTTTGGAATTCCAAAAGCATTAATAAGCGACAGAGGAACCCATTTCTGTAACAAACTCATGGAAAATATTATGAAAAGATATGGAGTGAACCATCGATTTTCCACATCTTACCACCCTCAAACGAGTGGTCAAGTTGAAAACACTAATAGAGGTCTCAAACGTATACATGAAAAGACCGTTCAAAACAACCCTACTTGTTGGTCTAAAAAATTAGAAGATTCTCCATGGGCCTTTCGTACCGCATTCAAAACACCAATTGGAACCACACCGTACAAACTGTTGTATGGAAAAGCATGCCATCTGCCAATAGAAATTGAACACCATGCATATTGGGCACTTAAGAATTGCATCCCAGATCTTATTGCAGTCGGAGAAAAACGTAACTTCCAACTTCACGAGTTAGATGAGTTTCGACATCAAGTTTATGAAAGTTCACGATTATATAAAGAACGAACCAAAGTTTGACATGATCACAAATTACGAGAAAGAAAAGAATTCAAAAAAGGAGAAAAAGTACTTCTCTTTATCTCGAAATATAAATTCAAGCAACCTATGCTTATTTCGAGATGGACATGACCCTATTTAGTAAAACACCAATATACATCAGGGTATGTTGAATTATATGGTAGAGACAATAGCACCATTATAGTTAATGGACATAGACTTAAGATCTACCATGAAGAAGAACACTGTAATGAAATCGAAGGAGAAGAAATTCCTTTCTTCTTGAAATAGATCTGAGTAGCCGAGTCTGGCTGAAGACTCTAAACTTAGCGGTATTAGGAAGGCAATCCATATTTTATCCTCACATTTTAACTTAAGTGTGGAGAACGACTTGTAAATAAATAAAACCGTCCTTGTATATATTGCATGTGTTTTGTTTTGTTTTATAGCATGCAAGAAAATAGCAAATTGGAGATATAAGCTGGATTCATCTCTCGAAGCCCTGCAATTTTCTACTAAGCCCCGGGAAGTTCTCGTTTCCCTTTGCATTTTTCTATTTTTAATGTTTTATCAGTTATCACCTCTAGGACGATGTTCAACTTAAATGTGGAGGAGGTGACAAATAGAAAAAAAATAAAAAAAATTAAATTTCTCCACATGAAAATCTTTTTGAAAAATAATAAAAATATATGTGTTTTGTAAATAAAGAAGTTTTTAGCAAAGCAAAAATCTCATTGATTGACATTATAATTACGCACAAAAACCATCACCCATATATTTGAGAAAAACTTAGCGTTATGTTTCTCTATTTTGTGTGAAAGCCGATAATCTAGTATGCTTCAGAATTTGTGCTTGATCATCATTTAGTAAACCGCAGTGAGGTTAATTTATAGATATTTTCGAAAGGAAGCAAAATAAAATCACCCTTATATCATTTTAGTTAAGATACACTGGCTTACTAAAATATGTGGCACTCGTACGCATGTATTATATTATTCATTGTGCCAATATCCTTATATGTTATTCCTAACCACTTGTTAAGTCATAAAGTTATGATGTTCTCTTAAAACAAATGATGTATGAAAAAGAAAAAAAAAATAGTCAACTATTCAAGTATAGTTTGTTCTATGAATTTGACAAAGGCAGACTTTTTGATCCTACACCCATATCATTTATCACATTTTGCTTCTTTGAAAATTTATCTGGTACTCACGCCGCAACGGTTATGTTTATGTGTCATGTACAAACCTATGGTAGCTACCTATTTTATGTCCGAGCTAATTGAGTGTTATCTTACATTTACCCTTTGTGAGAGACATTTGTGTCAACATAAAATCCAAACACTATCCATGTGAGGTGCTGAAATTATTTTTTCATTTGCTTTTTCTATTCATAAAAATTAAATCATTTATATTATACTTCACAACACTTAAAAGCATTTTTAAAATTGAATTTGTTTTCTCCCTTTGATTGCTTGAGCACAAGCAATAGCTAAGTGTGGAGGAATTTTATAACGACCTAATTATACATATTCAATCTATCATTATAACGCCACTTTGTAGTATAATTAAAAGCTTCCGATACTTAATATGTTGTGTTTTATATGCAGATATAAAGTTTGAAGAAGCAAAGTGAAGATATACAAAGAAGGGGCCTCAATATGCAATTAAGCCAAAGTTGTTGAAAGAAGATTCTGGATCGCCCAGAAGTGCGGCCATTTCCATTCATTTTACACACACCTCTCTCTCTCAATACTCCATAGCTCGAGTATTTTATCTTTCTTAGTAAAATTTCAGTATTATCCACTTTTGGGAGATACTTGTAACGAGAGTATTCCACTCTTTGATTCTTGGAGGAACGATACAATGTGACACTTGTGTACTCGTTTATTCAATCCAATCTAAGTATAATGTTCTCTTACTCTTTTCCAATTGTTACTTTGATTACTATGTTAGGCAAAGCTATTTATGACTATATGGGTATGTGACTATAATTAGTGATGATGCTATGATATGATCCTTTATAAATGATTTCAAGAAAATGTTGTAAAACCATTTTACCACCTAGTTCTATAAACCATATTTTATCTAAGTTGATTTGTTACGATAGTTTGCGTTGAGAAACGCAAATTGTTATAATAAGTTTTCAAGAACTTGTCTATGGTCATGAATCTTTGGTTGGAGAGATCCGCTTAGAAACTTGATAAAATATTGAACTTATTGGCAACTTGTTTTGAGCTTAGTCGCTTAATTAAACGTAAGTATTGAATCAAACCCAAGTAAATTGTGTAAACGCCGTTTTGACGAAAAAGGTTTATCACTCTTTACCTACATAAACATATCTCGATCATTATTATCAACATCACGAAATTATACGAGCTATCCCATATTAGTCATACTTGTTACTATTGATATTATTTCAACTATTTATTTCTTCAATTATTATCTTGATTACCAAAACGAAACTAAGTCTCAGCGAACGATCCTGGCTTACCACTACAAAGCTATATTACGAACGAAAGGGTATACTTGCCCGTGTTTATCTTCTAGTCCCTTGTTTTGTCTAAACCTTGTAATATAAATTTAAGACTTGCAAATGAACATCAGATCTTAAGAAGTAGGAGTAAACCAGCTCAAAAATATTTCAGCTTCCCTAAAAGCCTTGTAAATATTTTAACTTTTCATTTTTACTTTTATTTAAAAAAGAAGACTCCTTATCCATCAGCAAAGTGGATTGTTAATAAATAAAAGATTTTTTCCTTTATTTGCATATTAAATTCTAGAAAAGAGAAATACTTGAAAAGTATAAGTCTTTAAAAGAATTACAACAAAAGAAAGATATTCTATTAAACTAAAAAGGACATCTCAAGTCTGTTTGGTTAAAGAAAGTATTAATCTAAATAAAGGATAGATAATAGAGAAGCCTGAGACTAGTTAGTAGTTATGTAGTCTATTTTACGTGATAGATGTGCCTTTAAATTTTTAGAAGGAAAAATATGCTCGTAAAGCATTGTATGTATACACATATGACAAATGATTAATAGACAAGTATATCTAAACTTAAAAAATTTTGTCTTCTAATTTTAGAATGACACATTTAAGGACATCAGTACCTTCTACTCTAACTCCCAAAAGACTTCAACGAATAGTTAACGATGGCGTTGCTACAGCTTTGAAAATACCAACCTTCAAAATAG
Source organism: Glebionis coronaria (assembly GCA_025667525.1). Lineage (NCBI taxonomy): Eukaryota > Viridiplantae > Streptophyta > Magnoliopsida > Asterales > Asteraceae > Glebionis > Glebionis coronaria. The sequence goes on along the minus strand of CM046876.1, from coordinate 335,592,481 downwards.
TAAGGAATACTAGTCCAACGGAAGACTATATAACTAGCCAGTTATATAAATTCCAAGGAAGTGAAGATGCTAGTGGTAGTACTCATTGGATTGAGAGAACTTATACGATTTTATCCCAAAATGGTTGTACCGAAGATCGTAAAGTGAAGCTTGCTGTCAATACCTTAACTATTGAAGCATTGTCGTGGTGGAATTACTATACTCAACTTGTTGGTTTAGAAGAAGCCTGTAAGATGAAGTGGTTGGATTTTTAGTGCCACTTAATAACACGATATTATCCATCAATAGAAATCGAGATAAAATGAAAAAGGAATTTTGCTATCAAGTAGCACAAGGAATTAATCTCAAAGCCTATTTAGGAAAATTTCAAGAGTTAGAATTATGTCCTATCAGTAATTCGCAAAGGATTATGAAAGCTTTTATCAAAGGATTTTCCCAAGGATTCAGGAGAAAGATTACTATTTCTAAACCCCACAGTTTAGAACAAACATATTAAAATTTCCCAGAAACTAATGGAACATGTAATCAGTCACAATCCTATGCCAGAATCAAATACCGTTAAACGTAAATTTAGCAAAGAAGAGGAATCTAGTAAAACCAAACCTATTCCTTTAAATTTTTCCTATGATCCCTATTTCCCATACATATATTACCCAAATCACAACTTTGTTAACCATCCTGACATGATAAGATACAATAATTATGCTAGACATCTTCCCCAATGTGCGAAGTGTCTACTGTATCATACTGGAATCTGCACAACAAGGTGTCAGAATTTCTTCAAGATACGTCATCAAATTTTTAGATTTTTCTTGGAGCAAGGTGAATTTTTAGATTTTTAGTTTTTTCTTAGGATTTTTGTATTTCTTAAATAAATAAGTGTGATAAACATAAGTGAGTATTATCAATAAAATCTATGAGTTTTGATTTTATCTCTTAAGTGTTATTATTTCACTATCTGGTGGAATAACTTATTTGTATGTACTTAGGATTATATGTATTTGACCATTTTGACTAAATATTCAACTTAGATACTAACGGAATTTTAAAATTTGAATTACAAAATGCTAAAACTAAATTTTCTTTATGAAAAATAGGTAAGAACAAGTAATGAGAAACTTATTTCAGAATTTCTTAAGATTACCATCTGGATCGTTGTCAATTGTATTTCATAAAATATATGGAAACTGTAACAAGGTTATATCCAAAATAATCTATTAACATAAAGTGCCAATATCTATTGAATACAGTAAGAAGAATATTCCCTTTTATACCAATAGGTTTAAGTGAGAGAATTATTTAGATATTAGAATTTCATACTCCATGTATGTATTATATTATCTAGAACTAGACTTATCCTATAAAGGAATTTTAAAGATAGAGCTCGTAGCACAATAAGTAATGACTATTAGCTATCTAGTGGATTAAAATGGTGATTGAAAAAATCTTACCAAGAATGATCACAATTATTTTCTCAAGAGGAATGAGAAACCGCACCATATTAAACAGAATTGACTCTAGTAAGATCTTTTCCCTATAATCCAAATTGATTTTGAAAGATGAGATAATCGATTCAAGATTTTGAATTGAGTTGTGACATATTGACTTGAGTTTTACCCAAGAAACTCATAAGTAGTCACATTTCTCTTCGTATTTTTAGAATTTAAGGCGGATTTATCATATTAAATGGTAAAATTTATATTTATTTTTGTAATCTTTATAGATCACATTACAATCTTAATGGTTAGTATATAAATTAACGCTTCATAAATGTTCATTTTAATGATAACTTTAGTGGAAGAAATTGATTAAAGAGGAAATAACAACAGTAAAAGTTGTATTCATTGATATATGAATAGGATGATAGAAGGAACTTTAGAATGCAAGAACTATACTTACCCTTGATACACTATGTTATGGTTATTACCTCGGGAAGAGATTTCTTTAAGGGGAAGAGGCTATGACAACCTATAAAATTCAAAAGCATGATATATACTATTATTAAATGAAAGTGGAAAATCCATTAGAAATTTTTGCTTTTAGTGTATTACTTGGTAGAATGAATTATTTCTCACACTTGAACTATCATATGAACATATTCCTATATGTTATTAGAGACAATATGTACATCAAGTATAAGTTCTAAAACTATTTAACAAGTGTACTATGAATAAGAACATCTCAAGTATAACTATGATGCCCTAAATTCCATTAGAAACCCTAGGATCCCTATAAAGGAATTGTAAACTCAAGGATTATGATAATATGAATACACAACACATATAACACGTAATCAAGGATTACAATAGAGTAATATACTTATCATATGAAGGTATGAAGTTATCCAAAGAATAGGTAAGTGTAAACCATACAAAGCTAAAGTACAAATAAGTGTACATAGTCTAGATCATCACCTAGAAACCTTGATAAACAATATTTCAAGCAATATAATTATACAACAACTATGTATCTATAATCAAAAAATATACTAATTCTAATAGACTATATAAAGAAAAGATAAGCAATCACAAAGTACTAATATTCACTAATATCAAGCTAGTTACAAGAAAATGACCTAAAAACAAGATTAGCATATAAAATCCATTCTAATTTGATTTAAAGTCTAATCTTTTGCAACTAATTATAAAACTCAACTAAGTATCATATTAAGGTAATACATTTATCTCAAGTTAAGTTACAAGTTAATAAAGCACAAAGTACAAGTTATCAAAGCACATGATCTTAAGCTTCCATAATTAACGCTAGATTATGATTACCCTATATAAACCTTTAAACTAAGAATGTAGAAACCATAGAAGTCATAAACATATCATATAAGCTATAAAATAAGTGTACATAAAGATATAAACCCTAATTACCCAAAATAGAAAATCATTAGGATTAGTAACATAGAACCCTTATATTAAGAAATCTACATGGAATCATCACCTAGTCTTTTAGGACAAGTCTACAATCACTTATAGGACTTTATTAAGGTTAGAAGATTATGTTAAGACAATGTGTAAGTTTATTAAATCATAAGGTACAAGATTTCGGTGCATGACTTGTAAATTAGGTCAAAATAGGTAGTTTCACTCTTTAGGCATGTAACACTCTCATTTTTCGTATTGGTACAACGGAAGGGTCTTTCAGAGTGTTACGGGATAGCACAATAACTCCAATAATAGACAACACATAAAAATGGTTGTACAAGGTTTAACAAACATGCATTCGATAAAAAGTTTCAAAAGCGTACAACAGGTCCCAAATTATACAGGTCATTAAGTTTACAAAACACAGATCGAATGAACATTTTTAATATTAAGTGTGGGCCATCAGAGTCGATCTCCATCCGGATTACCTTCAAGCACCTGAGATAAAAACATGCAAAAATCATATCAGCGAATGCCGAGTGAATTCATATAGTTTAATAAAACCGTTATATAAAACAATCATTTACATTCATTTAAAATCAGAACACAAGTATAATATCGGAAGTAAGTCCACATATTGCTAGTCAGGCAATATAGAAATCAAGCATACATCTGAAACCGTCCATGAGACCGTAGTCTCTATATTACCATGATAGATAATATATTCATCGTAATAGCGTCGTTATCGTTTATTATTTATGTCTTATATTGTATTAGGTTGTAGGATTATTATTAGCCGCATGACATTGTTACCTTACTGTGAAAACAGCGGGCCGCAAACCCGACAAACAATTTGCCCATCTAAGTTAGCGTGTCGTCACAAAAATCACGCTATGGAATCTTCTCATACATAAATTCGCTTACCAATCAATGTGGTACGACGGGGATCAACCGTCAAGGTGCGAACTGGGGTGATCGTCCCCAAATAGTACTATCAAATGCATAAGCGTCTACCAAATCCCGGTAGTTCACAATTCATGCTAATGGGACTTTAAGTGACATAACCTAACTACTAATAATCCTTTTAGTCTCGAATATAGGGTCATAGCATCATTCGGGTCCATATCATTAAGCATACAATCGGGACTACTTGTGTTCTATTTTTATAAAAATCTAGCATGTTATCTCCCTCGCGGGTTTACAAATCATTTTATAAAACATTTAAAAGAGTGCGAGGCTATGAACTCACGTTGTTAATGAAAGGCGGATTATCGGCTACGGGCGTGCTTCGTTCACGGAAACCTATATAAATAATAATCGGTCTTAGACTTGGTCCAATGACTTTTATCAAAATAACAATATAAATATGATGATTTTGTACATATGATGATGATCAAGTGGGTTTATACATCCTTGTTTACTCATTTTAGTGTTTACGTTTTGGTAACGTCTTACTAGTTCACTAGTTTTATCGATTTTACCTTTTTTAAGTCCATTAATTCTTTTATAAGTTCTTTAACTTGTTTTTATCCATTTTATACCTATATGATCAGTATATATACTTTTCATGTTGGTCCCAAATAGGTTAAGCCCAATAAGCTCTTTTTACAAGTATTTATCTTATTAAGTCTAATTATTAGTCCAATAGGTTTAGTTAGCTCGTAAATGTCCGTAATTCTTATAGTTCGGGCTTTATCGGTTTTTACTTGTCTTAGTTATCTATACATCAGTATATGACTTTTATAAACTTTACATTAGACGGGTTTGGTCGTCTAAGTTTTATTTGGCGAAAAACGTTAATTTTACGGCGATAGCCGAAAAAGTCGTAAAAATCAAGTTTATAGTTTTTATTACTTATAAATATTATTTTTACCACCATTTATATAATTTACCCATTTAATTAACCTTTTATACATTTATATAAATAAGTTTTATAAGTTAGTGGGTTTATATTTTTACATTTTATACATTATAATGTGAGTGCTTATATAATAATAATAAACATTATTTCCAAAATCTGATTTTTAACTTCATGTTAACCATTTTTACCATATCTAGAGTTATATAATGACTTAGAAGCGCATTTTTGGATGACATGTTCTTCATAATTTGTGCTACATATAACTTAGTTATAGCTACTGCCCATTTTGAGTTTAAGTTGCCTTAACAGTCCCTACAAAACTACTTATTAAGATTATACCACCTAACTTGTTTTTATCATATCTCCCTCATTATTTTGATTTCATTGCATGGCCAACTCTCACATGTGTATAACATCATCTACTTACTGTAAATGGATCAAACCATGCAATTTTATCAGTTCATCTTTTAGTTATCTACTGTTTTTATACAGCCAACTAAATAGTCAAGATTTTAGCTTCCTTTCTTATGGTTATCATCATTTTTAAGCATATTTATCAACACTTGATCCCCACACAACATTTTTATCATCATATATACATCATATACATATACAAAATGAAAGAAAATACATTTTTTCTTTACAAAATAATAAGAGAAAAATGTAGAGGATGATCTTCTTTACCAATCCAAGTGGATTTCTTGTTTTAGAAAGACAAGAACTTGATGAACACAACAAGTATCTCCAAGACCATCAAATATCAAGAACATAGGTTGGAAAACCAGCCCTAGGACACAAGCAAATCACCTCCAAAGTTGTTAATATGGCCACCAAATGATCAAGGCTTCAAGAGAACACCTTAATAGGACTAGTAAACATGTGGTTTATGGCTAGAAGAGATCAAAGATGGTGTTTGTTGGTTAATAGTGGACGGAACAAGGGAGGGTTGAGAGAGTTTTTGGAGTGGATTGCATGTGAGAAATGATAGAAATGAAACTAGTAGCTTGTTTTGATGTGTTAAGTGGTATTGTAAAGCTTAAAGTGTAAGATAGCTTACACTTGGTGTAAGTTAGCTAAACTTGATGCCACCTAAGGGTTGTGGTGTCAAGTTTGGCCGTCCCATATTGCTAGTGGGGTGGGACAAAGTGTTTTGTCCCATCTCACTAGTTTACGGGTATTTCTCGATTCTAGTTTTCTCGATTTGCATGCCCTCGGGTCGTTTTACGAAAAACGTTTTTATAAATTATGAATCACCGTCACAAAACGAATCCAATAAAAATTGTCTCATCAAAAACGGAGTTCAAGAACGTAAATACGTAATCCTAAGGTTTCCGGTTTAGTCGTAAAAGACGCCAAATTATGCACGTAAGCCCAAATTTAAATCCGTAAATTGTGAGTTCGTCAACCAACACAAAAATAAGTTTCAAAATATTATACGAGAAAATATTTTACTACCTGAAAATGTTAGATTGTCACAGCTTTTCCTCCTAAAAGGGATCAACGTCCTCGTGATCCATTTCATTTGGACGTCCGTTTCTTATTGAAATCGAAGAGGTACGGATATTTCTTCCACATTTCATCCTCTCGTTCCCAAGTGTACTCCGGTCCATGCTTTGAATTCCATCGGATCCTGACAATAGGTATCCGACTTTGTTTCAGTTGCTTTACCTCACAGTCCATAACTTCTACAGACTCTTCGATAAAATGCAACTTCCCATCTATTCGAACCTTACCTAACGGAATTTTCTCATCACTCACTGCTAGACATTTCTTCAGATTAGATACATGGAATGTGTTGTGAACACCATGAAGTTCTGGGGGTAACTCTAGTTTGTAAGCCACCGGACCTACTCTAGATAAAATCTTAAAGGGTCCAATATAACGGGGATTCAATTTTCCTCGTTTTCCAAATCTTATAACGCCTTTCCATGGCGATACTTTCAACATTACTCGGTCACCCACTTCAAACTCCATTGGCTTCCGCCGCACATCCGCGTAACTTTTCTGTCTACTACGGGCAGTCAACAACCTCTTCTTAATCTGAACTATCATCTCCGTAGTCTCCCGGATCAATTCCGGTCCCGTGAGCTGGGTATCCCCAACTTCACTCCAACATACAGGAGATCTACACTTCCTACCATACAAAGCTTCAAACGGTGCAGCCTTAATACTAGAATGGTAACTATTGTTATACGAAAACTCTGCTAACGAAAAATGTTTATCCCAATTCTTACCAAAGTCTAACACACAAGCTCTCAACATATCTTCCAGTGTTTGTATCGTCCTTTCACTCTGCCCATCAGTCTGGGGGTGATAAGCAGTGCTCATGTCGAGATTCGTTCCCAAAGATCTTTGGAGAGATTTCCAAAAATTCGATGCGAATCTAGGATCTCGATCTGAAATGATCGATACAGGCACTCCATGCTTGCATACAACATTATCGAGGTATATTCGAGTCAGCTTCTCCAGTGAGAACTGCTCCTTAACCGGAATGAAGTGTGCTGATTTGGTCAGTCTATCGACAATAACCCAAATCGAATTGTTTCCAGATGATGTTCTAGGAAGCTTGGTGATAAAGTCCATTGTAATTCGCTCCCACTTCCATTCAGGAATCTTTGGCTGTTGAAGTAGTCCTGATGGCTTTTGATGTTCGGCTTTAACTCTAGCACAAGTCAAGCATTGAAGAACATACATAGCTATGTCAGCTTTCATATTCGGCCACCAGTACAACTTCTTCAAATCATGGTACATCTTATCAGATCCTGGATGAATGGAATACTTAGATTTATGGGATTCTAACATAATCAAATCTCTTAAGCCTCCAAACTTAGGTATCCACATACGACCTTTTAAGCATTTCACTCCATCAGCTCTAACCTCTAAAGGATCTCCTTCTCCTCGGAACCCTTCATTAACAAAATTCTCCTTCTTACAAGCTTCTATTTGCGCATTTCTAATTTACTCAGACAAATTATTGTGCACGGTCAAGACTAGAGAACGCACCCTGATAGGCTCTCTATCTTTCCTACTCAACGCATCAGCAACAACATTGGCTTTTCCTGGGTGATATTTTATATCACAATCATAATCACTTAACAACTCTATCCATCTTCGTTGCCTCATGTTCAATTCCTTCTGATCGAGAATATACTGTAGGCTTTTGTGATCGGTGAATACCGTACACTTGGTGCCATACAGATTATGTCTCCACAACCTAAGAGCAAAGACTACAGCTCCTAACTCAAGATCATGAGTAGTATAATTCTCCTCATTCTTCCTTAATTTCCTAGAAGCATAAGCTATCACTTTCTCCCTCTGCATCAAAAGAGCTCCATAACCTCTAAGAGATGCATCAAAATACACTACAAAATCTTCACTCCCGTCGGGTAATGATAAGATTGGCGCACTACATAATTTTTGCTTCAATGTCTGAAATACTCCATCTTCATCACTTCCCCAAACGAAAGGTTTATTCTTCTGAGTAAGCTTTGTCAAGGGTTTAGCTATCAAAGAAAATTCTTTAATGAATCGCCTATAATAGCCAGCTAATCCTAAGAATTGTCGCACTTCCGTTGGCGTTGTCGGTGCAGACCAATTCTTAATAGCTTCAACCTTTGCAGGATCAACATGAATTCCATCTCTGTTAATCACATGACCAAGAAATTGCACAAAATCTAACCAGAAATCACACTTCGAAAACTTAGCATACAACCTTTCATCCTTCAACAACTTCAAAACAATCCTCAAATGTTCTCTATGCTCATCTTCATTCTTAGAATAGATTAGAATATCGTCAATAAACACAATCATAAATTTATCCAAGTAGGGCTTGCACACTCGATTCATTAAATCCATGAAAACCGCAGGTGCGTTAGTTAACCCAAATGGCATTACTTGAAATTCATAGTGTCCATAACGAGTTCTAAATGCAGTTATAGGAATATCTTCTTCACGGACGCGAAGTTGGTGATATCCTGACCGCAAATCTATCTTAGAATACACACTAGATCCTTGCAGTTGATCAAACAAATCATCAATCCTAGGTAAAGGATATCGATTTTTAATTGTCAACTTATTCAGTTCCCTATAATCAATGCACATACGAAAAGATCCATCCTTCTTCTTAACGAACAAGACTGGAGCTCCCCAAGGCGACGAGCTCGGTCGAATAAAACCTTTATCAGACAACTCCTTAAGTTGCTCAGATAACTCCTTTAATTCAGAAGGGGCTAATCGGTAAGGCGCACGTGCCACCGGTGCAGCACCAGGAATTAAATCGATTCGAAACTCTACTTGCCTTATCGGTGGAAGTCCGGGTAAATCTTTAGGAAATACCTCAGGAAATTCACAAATAATAGGTACATCTTCCAATCGTTTCTCCTTTGACTCATTCCCGGTCACTTGAGCTAAGAATAACTCACAACCGTTCCTGATGTACTTTTGGACTTTAATACATGAAACGATTTTCAAACGGGATTCACCTCGACTACCATCAATTACTAACGTCCTATTCCTAAGAGGAATCTTAACTTTCTTCTCTCCATATAAAATAGTAGCATTATTCAACGACAACCAATCCATACCAATAATAATATCGAAACTACCTAATTCTATCAACATCAAATCAATCGGAAAGGAATGGTTCAAGAGATTTAGAGAGCATCCTTCTAATAGCTTATTAGTTTTCACTAATTTACCATCAGCTAATTCCACCTCGTAACTGGTACTTATCTCAACAGGTTCAATATCAATAAGGGCACTAAATTTAGTGGATACAAAGCTCCTATCGGTACCCGAATCGAATAAAGCAACAACATAATGATTGTTGAGTAAAAACGTACCGGTAACGACATTCGGATCCTCTTTCTTCACCTCAGTTGTTCCAAGTTGGTAGATACCACCCTGGGGGTTTCTTCCAGGTACAATCGCTTTCAACTTGGGGCATTCCGATTTCCTATGACCTTCTTCATCACAGTTGAAGCAAATGGTTCCCTTCTTACACCTTTCAACCTTGTGTCCAAGCTTTCCGCAATTTCGGCACTTCCAGCAGTCGCCAGCATGCCTCTTGTTGCCACACTTAGGACATCTATCATCGTTGCGCGGTGCATTGTTGGTAAGAGCATTTGCATTCCCCTTTCTCTTGTTCTGACGGCGATTGAAATTCTTCCTATTATCACCTCTATCTACACGCTCACCGTCTCCCTTTCTTTTCTCACCAACACGGGCTTCATCTTCCTTATCCTGAATTATCTGTCCAATGAGTTGGTAAGGCATTCGAACAGCATCATCAATGGTCAATGGTTTCGATGATGTTACGTCCCCCCGTATATTCCTGGTCAACCCTTTCACATATTGCTCAATTAGGATCTCTTCGGGTTCAACCAATCGAGGACATAGCAAGGCCAACTCATGGAATCGATTCGTGTAACTATCAATGTCCACACCTTTCATTCTAAGATGAATCAACTCTTGTTCTAACCTAATGATCACACTACGAGGACAAAACTCCAAAGTCATCCACTTCTTAATTTCAGCCCAAGGAGTAGCATTAGCAGCATCAAGACCCATGAAAGCAATTCTCCCGTTCCACCAAGTCAACGCACGACCTTTAGGAGTAGCCATAGCAAAAGTCACCTTATCTTCCTCTTTACACTTACTAATCCTAAACACCGATTCAATCTTCTCAATCCACTGGCTTAGTCCTACAGCACCTTCAGTTCCATTAAAAGGTAGAGGTTCACACTTCATGAACGTCACATAAGTACAGCCACCAACTTCAGGTGCATTAGTTCCAAGTCCTCCTACATTTCCTCCAGCATTAGCATTCACATTATTAGCATTCACATTCACATTAGTACCGCCAATTCCACTACCGTCAGCTCCACTACCGCCAGCTCCACTACCGCCAGCTTCATTTCTAGCATTTGCCATAAATTCAGTCATAGATGCGGTAACTTGCTCCGTAATAATCCTACGTACATCATCCTCAGTCACAGCCTTCTTGGGCGGCATAGTTCTATAATTCCACAATTTCAAAGTATTAAGCATTCATCCAACAAAGGATTCATATAATATGGATCGAATTCATAATCAAGATACAAATAAGGCACAATATGGAATTCAAGACAAGATACATATTTCATTCGATCTGAAACAAAAGTATTGTCTTAGTTACATCCCATATCAAAGTTCTAACACTATATACACTCAAAATTCGTGCCAAATCTGTTACTAACAAGTCGGTTCAGTCAAAGCTACAAGCACAAAAGATACAAAGGTCACTACTAAATACAGACTGGTCTACTGAGAACCGCCAGATGGTCCATCATCCATCGTCTTCTGGATCTTCGCCGGACGATCACTAGACACATCCTCAGCTGGGCGCTTACGGATTACTCCTCTTTCAACCATATCCGCATAAAATCTACTGTTCCATCCCACGGATATATTAAACTCCTTTTCGGCTTTCTCACGCATCGCACGAGCCACACTCAACTAAATCTCCATAGAATTCACCTTTCTCTTCATAGCAGCATACTCACCACTTTCCAACACCGATAACCTCCTAAAAGCCTCATTCAAACCACGTTCTACATCACTCAAATCCAAACTAAGCAATTCTCGCTCTTTCTCGCCAACCTTTGTCTTCGACTCCAAATAAGCAACCTGAGTCTGAACAACACCTAATCCAACCTCTATCACACAACTCTTAACACGGGAAGCATCTAGATCACGTCTCAAGGCCCATGGTGCAAGACCATCAATATGAGTAGCCTCTCGAGTACTAGACGACTCTCCTATCTTACGTCTACGAGTAGCAATACCATCAGTACCGTCAGGTGCATCGTCATCCTCATCCTCCTCTGATTCAGAATCATATTCAGACGATTCAGACATTTCATCCCTAGGTAACTCATCCTCAGAATCAGACAAACAAACTGGTGGGGGCAAAGGCTCTCTCTCTGGAACATCATACGGATAAATAAGCTCAGCTTCCTCATCATCATCGTCATCAACCTCAACATCTATACCTACATTCTCGTCGTCAATCTCATCATCTAAATTATCTAATCCAATCTCATCATCGTTCTCAATATCAGCATTCTCAATCTCCATATTCTCAATCTCCACATTCTCATTATCCACATTCTCAATCTCATTCTCTACTAAGTCAACCTGAGGGGCAATCTGATCTCCTAGTCCTAACTCGGGCTCGGGATCCTCAAATGGTTCCTCCTCATCATCGATATCAAAATCTACCAAGTCTAAATAAGGATCATCTTCTATATTAGGTTCGGGAATAGCATGGTTTTCTACAGGAATATTAGGGTCAGCCATGACAATCTGCCTTTATATATATATATATCTCGTATTAGGATAACATACTAGTTAAACAATTACATAATGAAATCACGATATATACATATATGTAAATTATATTATATATATCAAAATATATATCTTCTCAATAGGGCTTGTTGGTAACGTCGAAGATCTCTGGCACCGTTATAGTCAAAAGATTTTTCAAATATTTTCTCAAATGTTCATTGTCAAAAGCTTTTGAAAAGTTTTGTTCAAAACCTTGGTTTTTTTAAAATCTTTTGTTCTCTACAACGAGAGATCTGGTACCAAACTGTAACACTCTCATTTTTCGTATTGGTACAGCGGAAGGGTCTTTCAGAGTGTTACGGGATAGCACAATAACTCCAATCATAGACAACACATAAAAATGGTTGTACAAGGTTTAACAAACATTCATTCGATAAAAAGTTTCAAAAGCGTACAACATGTCCCAAATTATACAGGTCATTAAGTTTACAAAACACAGATCGAATGAACATTTTTAATATTAAGTGTGGGCCATCAGAGTCGATCTCCATCCGGATTACCTTCAAGAACCTGAGATAAAAACATGCAAAAATCATATCAGCGAATGCCGAGTGAATTCATAGAGTTTAATGAAAACCGTTATATAAAACAATCATTTACATTCATTTAAAATCAGAACACAAGTATAATATCGGAAGTAAGTCCACATATTGCTAGTCAGTCAATATAGAAATCAAGCATACATCTGAAACCGTCCATGAGACCGTAGTCTCTATATTACCATGATAGGTAATATATTCATCGTAATAGCGTCGTTATCGTTTATTATTTATGTCTTATATTGTATTAGGTTGTAGGATTATTATTAGCCGCATGACATTGTTACCTTACTGTGAAAACAGCGGGCCGCGAACCCGACAAACAATTTGCCCATCTAAGTTAGCGTGTCGTCACAAAAATCACGCTATGGAATCTTCTCATACATAAATTCGCTTACCAATCAATGTGGTACGACGGGGATCAACCGTCAAGGCGCGAACTGGGGTGATCGTCCCCAAATAGTACTATCAAATGCATAAGCGTCTACCAAATCCTGGTAGTTCACAATTCATGCTAATGGGACTTTAAGTGACATAACCTAACTACTAATAATCCTTTTAGTCTCGAATATAGGGTCATAGCATCATTCGGGTCCATATCATTAAGCATACAATCGGGACTACTTGTGTTCTATTTTTATAAAAATCTAGCATGTTATCTCCCTCGCGGGTTTACAAATCATTTTATAAAACATTTAAAAGAGTGCGAGGCTATGAACTTACGTTGTTAATGAAAGGCGGATTATCGGCTACGGGCGTGCTTCATTCACGGAAACCTATATAAATAATAATCGGTCTTAGACTCGGTCCAATGACTTTTATCAAAATAACAATATACATATGATGATTTTGTACATATGATGATGATCAAGTGGGTTTATACATCCTTGTTTACTCATTTTAGTGTTTACGTTTTGGTAACGTCTTACTAGTTCACTAGTTTTATCGATTTTACCTATTTTAAGTCCATTAATTCTTTTATAAGTTCTTTAACTTGTTTTTATCCATTTTATACCTATATGATCAGTATATATACTTTTCATGTTGGGCCCAAATGGGTTAAACCCAATAAGCTCTTTTTACAAGTATTTATCTTATTAAGTCTAATTATTAGTCCAATAGGTTTAGTTAGCTCGTAAATGTCCGTAATTCTTATAGTTCGGGTTTTATCGGTTTTTGCTTGTCTTAGTTATCTATACATCAGTATATGACTTTTATAAACTTTACATTAGACGGGTTTGGTCGTCTAAGTTTTATTTGGCGAAAAACGTTAATTTTACGGCGATAGCCGAAAAAATCGTAAAAATCAAGTTTATAGTTTTTATTACTTATAAATATTATTTTTACCACCATTTATATAATTTACCCATTTAATTAACCTTTTATACATTTATATAAATAAGTTTTATAAGTTAGTGGGTTTATATTTTTACATTTTATACATTATAATGTGAGTGCTTATATAATAATAATAAACATTATTTCCAAAATCTGATTTTTAACTTCATGTTCACCATTTTTACCATATCTAGAGTTTTATAATGACTTAGAAGCTCATTTTTGGATGACATGTTCTTCATAATATGTGCTACATATAACTTAGTATAGCTACTGCCCATTTTGAGTTTAAGTTGCCTTAACAGTCCCTATAAAACTGCTTATTCAGATTATACCACCTAACTTGTTTTGATCATATCTCACTCATTATTTTGATTCCATTGCATGGCCAACTCTCACATGTGTATAACATCATCTACTTACTGTAAATGGATCAAACCATGCAATTTTATCAGTTCATCTTTTAGTTATCTACTGTTTTTATACAGCCAACTAAATAGTCAAGATTTTAGCTTCCTTTCTTATGGTTATCATCATTTTTAAGCATATTTATCAACACTTGATCCCCACAAAACATTTTTATCATCATATATACATCATATACATATACAAAATGAAAGAAAATACATTTGTTCTTTACAAAATAGTAAGATAAAAATATAGAGGATGATCTTCTTTACCAATCCAAGTGGATTTCTTGTTTTAGGAAGACAAGAACTTGATGAACACAACAAGTATCTCCAAGACCATCAAATATCAAGAACATAGGTTTGAAAATCAGCCCTAGGACACAAGCAAATCACCTCCAAAGTTGTTAATATGGCCACCAAATGATCAAGGCTTCAAGAGAACACCTTAATAGGACTAGTAAACATGTAGTTTATGGCTAGAAGAGATCAAAGATGGTGTTTGTTGGTTAATAGTGGACTGTACAAGGGAGGGTTGAGAGAGTTTTTGGAGTGGATTGCATGTGAGAAATGATAGAAATGAAACTAGTAGCTTGTTTTGATGTGTTAAGTGGTATTGTAAAGCTTAAAGTGTAAGCTAGCTTACACTTGGTGTAAGTTAGCTAAACTTGATGCCACCTAAGGGTTGTGGTGTCAAGTTTGGCCGTCCCATATTGCTAGTGGGGTGGGACAAAGTGTTTTGTCCCATCTCACTAGTTTACGGGTATTTCTCGATTCTAGTTTTCTCGATTTGCATGCCCTCGGGTCGTTTTACGAAAAACGTTTTTATAAATTATAAATCACCGTCACAAAACGAATCCAATAAAAATTGTCTCATCAAAAACGGAGTTCAAAAACGTAAATACGTAATCCTAAGGTTTCCGGTTTAGTCGTAAAAGACGCCAAATTATGCACGTAAGCCCAAATTTAAATCCGTAAATTGTGAGTTCGTCAACCAACACAAAAATAAGTTTCAAAATATTATACGAGAAAATATTTTACTACCTGAAAATGTTAGATTGTCACAAGGCATGTTTACCTAAACTAAGCCATCAAACCAAGTGAAAGAAGTCTTTGGACACTTAAAACACAATGTTTAAGACCTAAATTAAGTTTTCATTAGTAGCTAATTGAAGGATAAAGCCTTTTACTAAAATTTAAACCTAGATCATTAGAAAACCCTAATCTAGATAATTGGACCTCATACAATAACTGTCGTAGCTCTGCCGTATATTTTGTTTCATTTCTTCTACAATAATCACAAACACTTCTTGGATTATCGATCTACTACCAGAAATTCATACTTCCTATTTTCACATCAAACCTTTGTTTAACTTCAAACCAAGGAACCACTCTGTTAAATAAAATTTCTAAACCCTAATTAAGCCCTAATCATTCACTAATCACTTTACTAAGTTCCTAATCACCAAAATCACAAAGTATAAGTTACAAGCCCTAATTTCAAAACCCAGTTTTGTATTTTCCCTCCAAAAATCATTTTAAACACTTTCCCTCAAATAACAAGTTCAAAAACCAGATATTTACATGTTATAGGATATTTTAGAAGTGGTGAAAAGTAGGTGCATCACCTACTAGGGTGCTACACATCACCATTCTTATCACAATGTTGTCGTGACCTTATGTGAGCCACAAGTGAAGATTGGAGTGAAGCTATGTCCTATAAAATTGTGTAGAGCTTCACTAGATATCTCTAGTCATTCTTCTATCTATGTTACACGTAAAGAACCAAGCCTTGGATCCTAAGTGTTGGAAAACTATAAATAGAGCCGTATGAACCTCATTTGAAACTCGCACCACGTTTTCTCTTAACCTCCTACTGATTCTTCATATTTACTTCTATATACGTCTTAGGAAATCCCACAAGACCAGAAACCAGGTCTAGAAGGATGCCATTGAAGATTTTGAAGCTTTTTTAGCAAGTAGTGTTCATAAGTAGCCATAAGGATCCATTTTGGAGCTACCTAGGTAATCTCTATGTTAGCTAAGCTTTGATCTTGTTATACAGATTTATTAGACTTGTTATAATGTTTAGTTAGTTTTAGAAAGATAATATAAAAATACTTAAGTCATGTGATCAATTTAAATGAAAGTTATAAGCTAAAGATATCTTAAAACCCTAGTTTTGTATTTCACATGAAATAATGAGCAAAATTCCATTTCAAGAGCTAAAATTCAGGTAAAATGTTGTTATTATGATTAGAAATGTGTTTTGAAACTTTGTTAAAAAATTCTAGATCATTTGGTACATTTTTAAAGAAGTTAGTGATGGTTACAAGATTAAGGACTAAAACTGTCATTTTTGAAACTATTTAACATTTTGGGCCAAAAGTGTCATTTTATGAAAGTAAAAGCTATAATAATAATGTTGGAAAGTTTGAGACCCGAAGGTTAAATATTGAGGGATTAAAATATAAATAATGAAACAATATACTTTTAGGGTGAAAAGTGTAAAGATGCTAAACGTATGAAATTAGTGTTAAAAAAGTAATTATTCTAAAATTATAAACTTAAAGGATCATTTTGGTCATGTATGAAACTATATTTGGTGAAAACTAAATGATGAAACATATTTTTCTAAATTATTATAAAGTATAAGGACTAGTTTTGCCAATTATGAAACAAAAGGATGAAAGATGTATATATAAAAGACCATACCAACTTTTGAAAAAAATTCTATAAATTTTGATATGAGCAAAATCTCATATCAATAAGTCAACAAATCACCCTAAAACATATAGAAAATAACTAACTTTTGTGCTATAAAGCAGTATTATATGGTATGTTTTGTGTTTGTGCTTAAATATGTAACAAGGATACAAATTTCAAGCAAACAAGTGAAATCAAGCTCATTTATGATGAAAAGACAAGAGAAGGATCAAAGATGACTAGCCATTTCAAGATAAAGGACCTATCTTGACAATGTTCAAAAGTTTAGGGACTTACGTGTAAATTTTGGAAAAAGTCAAGATCAAAGTCAAACCTGGTCAACCTTCAAGTCAACTAAGTCAAAGGACTCAAATATTCAAGAATGCAAGTCAAAGGACTTAAATTGCGAAAGAAATGAAGAAAGGAGCTTATAGGAAGATTCTTTTAAAGAAGAGGGGCTAAAATTGCAAAATTTACATTAACTTTGGTATTAATCCATATATACAACATTTCAACCAATGGGAAGAAAGGAAAAGTGGTATCCGGATCACCATGTCATCTGCCACATAAGCCACTAGCCGCTTTTCATTTAATAACCAATCAAGAACAGTACTCCCACTATCTTCTTTTCCAACCAATAATAAAGCGACATGCAATAATCCTTTTATCCAAATTGGATAATGATCTGAGTGACAAGCTGAGGACGAACAAGAAGACGCCATGTGTCACCTTCAAAGTTAAACGTGCCCAGATCATGGATTTACCTACGATGCATTTCAAATCAAGTGTTCTATATGAAAAAGGCTCGCAATCCAACAAGGAATCCAGTCCTCATAACCAATTAGACTGAAACAAACAAGATCAAATTTCCCTAATTTGTGTTCTTGAGCAAAATTTGCAATTAAGAGGAGGAAGACACTTGGCACTCTCCCATTGGTCAAGACACGTCATCAACCCCAAATCATCATGATCTCATCTATATAACAGGGATAGATTAGCTCATTTGGAATGTGTAGCTTAAAGTGTGAAAAACACACACTTTCATTTTTTTCTCTCAATTCTAGTTCTTCCCTTTCAGTTAGCACAACTCTTAGGTGTTTGACACACACCTAAGAGGTTGTTAGTTAGTTAGATATCAGTTGTAACAAACTTTCCCTCCAAATTAATAAAATCAAAATTCAGTTCACTTACTCTCATTCTCACTTAACTCCTTACTGCATTCCTGTTGATACATTGTGTTTTTGTTGATCTCCATTGATCAATAGAGTTTTTGTTTGTGATTTTAAAGCTTATCAAGTGTTCTAGACAGTTTAGTGCATTTCCAGTACTTGAGTAGCAGTTTGAAGCAGATTTTGTAGATTGATCAGGTTTTGGTTTGAAGTTGATGATTTGGTTATGGATTTGAGTTGATTTGGGTTGAAGGAAGTTTGATTTAGAGAGCTCATCGCTCCTCTACTCCATCAAAGGAGGCCTTTTGCTAAAACGTGTTGAAAATCCTGTTTTTTGTTCCTCTCAACTGAATTGCCTGCTAAATTCTTAGTTTAGCTTTTATTTTTTGATCTGATAATGTGTTTAGCTTGATTGTAGCATAACTGAATCAGTTTGATAGATTACTAGTAGATTTGTGGCCTTTAATCTTGTTTCACGTAATTTCAGTCTTGATTTTCATCAGTCAAAAGTCATTAGTCTCATTTTGTGGTTAAGAGTGGTAACTTGCTTGTTTTCAGATCAAACATACCTCATTTTGTCATATAAACATAGCATGATAAGCGTACAAACCTATTTTAGACGTGTGCTTAAAAACACTTTGAAAAAGTTGGATAACTGATTTTAAAGAAGTGTTTGGTTTAAATTAGAGTTGGTTATTCAAGGTTGTTTAACTTGTTAATTCTTGCTCATTTACATCAAGTAAACTAGTGTAAACACTTTTGGTTCAGTTTGTGGTCAAAATAGTCTTTAAAAAGGCAATTGGTTGTTAATAAGTTTTGGTTAAAAATCTGTTCACTTGTTCATCAGAAAACTAGCCAAATTCAATTCATTAGCATTTCTTTGTTACTTAATCATATTTCCTCAAACCTGTTTCTATTTGTAGTTCAACATCCAAAGAGTTAGCGTGTAAAATGAAATTATACAATTTACAAGTTTGAGTGCGAAAATAGCTTTTCAGTTAGCTTATGAGCTTATGCATGTTTTTGTGACAAAGTCATTACTGATTTCCTATATCTCCATTTCTTCTTCACAAATTTGTCAATTTTCTCACAAATCTTGTTGCCAACATGTCCTGAGTGGAATTTGTTAAAATCAGCTTTTTAGAATTTTTGGTCAACGTTGGTCAAATAAGCTCATTTGTGCTTAATTTCATATTCTTGCTTATCTAGTGAACATTTTTTTATTTTAAAAGACATTCCAATCCTCTTGTTAGCTGATTAATCAGAATGTTCAATAAAATTAAGTTGTGGAAGTCAGGATTTCTAGTTAGCTTATTCTTAGCTTATTAGAATAAGCTACATTGTGATTTTTGAGCTTTTTAAGCTGATTCCTTTTACAAGTCTAGCTCATATTGGATTTAAGGCAGTTTAAAACAAACCAGACTCAATTTGGTTGAGAAAAAAGCTCTCACTAGCTTATTAAACTTGCTTAACTCGTTTTTCATTAATATTCCCTTTTAATTGCCTTTTGGTCCTTATTGTTTGTAGTTGTTTGAATTCAGTGCTAAATTTACAAGTTTTTAGGTTTTGCTAATAATCAGTCCTTAAACTTTCAATTTGTTACAAAATTAGTTAGCAAGTTTGTTAATTTGCTTAAGTTTGTTACTAGTTGTTATAATATTCACATTTGTCCTTGTAGTTTCTGAAATTTACAATTTCGTCCTTATACTTTCATTTAGCTTACATTTCAAGCAATTTTACTTTTATGCATTTCAAATTTGTACTTTGTGAATAGTAATTGGTATTTGCACGGTGTTTTACGGATACGTAGCTTATTTTTTTCCACTTTTTACGTGTTGATTAAATTAGACATAGTATTCCAAATGTCCTTAACAACCAAGAACAATTAAAAGCTTGATATTTTTAGGCCTTTCAATTTGTCAAGAATCGAGAATAAACGAACTTCAAAATACTCAATTTCAAATGGCGACGTTGTCGGTTCATGACATTACGAGAGACTATTGATTGACGGTTTCGATTGGATTTTATGATCCGTTCACCTCGTGAACGTTATTTTTACGTATCATAAATAAAAAAAATCAAAAAATCAAAAATATAAAAATATAAAAATATAAAAACTAAAAAATAACAAAATCAATTCTTTTCCTAAAGAATTGACCAAAAAAATAAAAAATCCAAAAAACAATCTTTTTCCTAAGAGATTGCACCCAAAAATATATATTATTGAATTTCATCTGTTTCTACGTACATAATAGTATTTTCTTTAAAAACCCAATAAATACAAAAATATTTTCTCTATATTATTATATGTAGATACGTATACATTTACGAAAACTCAATACACATACTTCCATAAGTATTGCTTTTGCAATACACCGTGTTCGGGAGCGTTCCGGTCCTTGACACGTGTATCGATCAAATTTACTTACGCAAGAATAGATAAATACTTCCAATGGGCAAGAATTCGAAGAATACAAACTACAAAGTGAATAGAAAGGGGACGTGCTATAAAATGTCGTCTAAGTGTTAATAGGTACTTAAGTGCTTCGTTCCACCTAACCCCCCGTTCACTTGTGCGTATTCTAAGAAGGAAAGCTTGATTGGGGGTCTTGCACCCAAGTATTAATTACGTATACTATACTTTCTTGTAGATATTACTTATTGAACCTCGGAAAGGATAATCCCTTCTTTTCCAAAGTCGAACGAGAGCTTCTCTCACTCCTTTATTTGAGTTGCATGCTCACCTGCGGGCGTGCACAAATACCATTTTGTGTACAACCCCTTCCTCCGAAAAGGAAGAAAAAAAGAAATAGTAAAAACAACACCGTCCATCAAGCCGATCCCGAGAATCGTGCTTTGATCATTACTCAAGAAGCCATGGCCGCCGTTGACAATCGACCTTTGATGGAGCACTTACCATCCAATGTTCAAGGATATGTCGATGTTATTGTTATACCTGAGATTCCCGCAAATACCTTTGAGCTTAAGAAATCTATGATTAGCTTGGTTTCAAACACACCATTTTTGGGGAGACCTAGTGATAATCCACACGATCATATCAAGAAGTTTCTATCTCTTTGTAACACCATTAAGTACAATGGTGTTTCCCCTGATGCCATTAAGTTAATCTTGATCCAATTCTCCTTTGAGGGCAATGCCAAGTATTGGCTAGATACACAACCACCTAAGAGCATTACTACTTGGGATGACTTTACTAAAAAGTTTTTGAACAAGTTCTTTCCCTCATCTAAGACCACGGCTTTGAGAAACCTAATTATTGAATTGCAACAAAAACCTAGCCAAACCTTTAGTGATGCTTGGGAAGAGTTCAATGAGTTATTGAGAAAATGCCCCAATAATGGATTCAATGAGGTTCACCAAATCAACACTTTCTACAATAGATTAAGACCACATCATCAAGATTCCCTAAACTCCTCCGCGGGTAGGAATATTCTTTCTAAATCCATTCAAGAGGCATGGGACATTATTGAGATTAAATCCATGGTGCAAACTAACACACAATTTGATGAGAGAGTCCATGTGATGCAAGAAAGTGTTCCTCCACAATTAAAAAAGATTATATCTCAAAAGCTTGATAATATGACCAATACACTTATGAAATTTTGTGAAATCTCCTTGAACAAGAATTCCACCAATGATGTGAATGCTATTGCTATTTCATGTGAGACTTGTGGAGGTCCCCATTCTTACCAACAATGTGATAAGGTTCAAGGTTACCAAGTTGAGTGTTATGCTTATCAAGATGAACATAGAGAGCATTTCAAACCTAACATCAATCAAAACAATATCTCTTACAAATCAAATAACTACCTTGCTCCACCCGACTTTCCACCCCAACCACCCACCCAAACTCAAAACAATCCTCCTCAATTGCTTCAAAGAAATCAAGGGCCTAGATTAAGTTACCAAGGATAAAACAACTTTAGAGCACCCAATACCTTTCACATTCAAGGAAGTAACTTTCAAGGCAACAACCAAGGGTTTTACAATCAACCTCCACCTTTCTGACCACAAGGTTTTCAAGGGAATGTGCCACATGATTTTAACACCATTAAGCTTCTTCACAAATGAATCAAGAGAATGAAAGGAGGTTCCAAGCTAATGAGAAAAGAATGAGGGAAATGCATGAGGAAACAAACAAAAAGTTTATGATGCTTCTTATCAAAGGCCACAAGGGGCTCTAGCTCCTAACACACAAACAAACCCAAGGGCTAATGTTAATGCTATCACAACAAGAAGTGGAAAGAAAACTCATGATCCTTCACCACCCAAACCTACTTTGGTAAAGCCTACTATGGTTCCACCTTGTGATAAGCCATCAACATCAACACTTTTATGTTTTACAACCTCAACACCTATACCTCCTACTCCTTTAACTTCTCCACCCATCAATGAAGAACCCAACAAAGAAAATCCTTCATCAACCACTCAACCACAACCAAAACCAAGTCTGCCATACCCATCAAGACTGAGAAAGGAAAAGCTTAAGAACAAGGATGATATACAAGTAACTAATTTTTTGAGGATGTTCAAGCAACTTAACATAAACATCTCCTTTGCGGAATCCTTAGCCAATATGCCTAAATTTGCTAAGATGATCAAAGACCTACTTTCTAACGAGGAAAAATTGGTCGATTTGCCTAATGCTTCCTTAAATGAAAATTGCTCCGCAGTTTTGCTTAAGAAGTTGCCTACTAAGCTTGGAGATCCAGGGAGATTTTTTATTCGTTGCAATTTCCCGGGGGTGGAAAATTGCATGGCATTAGCGGATTTAGGGGCAAGTATAAATCTCATGTCATTATAGGTTTGGAAAATACTTTCACTTCCCGAGCTCACTCCTACTAGGATGACTCTTAAGTTAGCAAACCGTACTATAGCTTATCCGGTGGGAATTGCGGAGGATGTTTTTGTTGGGGTGGATAGGTTTACCTTTCCCGCGGATTTTGTTGTGGTTGATTATGATATGGATCCGAGAGTTCCTTTAATTGTTGGTAGACCATTTTTGAGAAAGGGCCAGACTCTTATAGATGTGGCGGAAGGTGAACTTACAAATGAGGGTATGAGATGAAAGAGTTGTGTTTAACATGGGAAAGTTTTCAAAGAAATCTAATGAGCCCGAAACGGTGAAGCATATTGATGTTGTTAATGAGGAAGAAACTCGAGGTGGTATCCTTGATGAAGTTTGTGATGAATATTTTTATGAAGCTTGCTCAAGTGGAGATTATGACCTTCCTTATGTTGAGACCATAACCTCCATTACCTCATCCTTGGATTTTCATGAACCTCAAGAGCTTAACTTTGGTGATTTTATGATTCATTCCAATCCTCTCTTTGAAACATCATTTGATAACCCACTTTTACACCATGATAAAGAAACCAATGAGGATTTTAGTGATGATGAACATCTTCTTTGTGATACACCAAGATATGATGATAGTGATAATGAGCTCTCCACTTGTGACTCTTCATTCTTTGATGATCACACTTCCTTGAGTTTTGAGGAATCACCAATTTTTGATATACCAATCTATGATGTTTATGGTGATGAGGAGGATTCTATCATGGATGAGAGTGATGAGTTTTTAGAGGTTGATATACCTTTTGAGTACACTCTTGGTTATATTGATGAGGAGGGGGACATACTCTTTCTAGATTCTCTATTGCATGAAGATGCTTTACCTTCTTCCTTGTCCACCTCAACCTTTCAAATTGAAAAAGGAAAACAAGTCATGATGGTTACTTCAAAGAGCTTGTTGTTACCTATTACCCCACAACCTTTCTCTCAACATGTGACCTACAAAGGAGAATCTTCTAAGGCAACCACCACTAGTTGTTTTCCCATCAAGGAACGGATTTTTGATCCTGGTATAGAGCTTGTTAAACCATCTCAGTATCCGCTTGATGCAATAAAAGGAAAACTTGTGAGAGATTTAAGAGTATCACCTTATCACTTTTGGAAGAACATATGGGAAACCATTTTGGAGAACAACACCTCACTCTTTTCACCATTGCTTGGGAATTTAGTTGTTGGATTGTGTTATAAGTGGGATGGTAATTATATATTTGATCCGGGGGGATATTTATGGAGTTTTGATAATTGAAAACTTGTTTTACCTCATCATGGAGATTTTTCTTAAAAAGGGCAAAATTTTAACTCTCCATGATAGGTTTTAGACACTCTTAAGTATGGAATGAGTTGATCTAGAGACTCCTTAAATCAAGCTTGAATAACTAGGTTTAGAATTTTTAGACTTAGAGGGTGGTAGGTTAGAAATAAGGATATAGAGTTGAGGATAAGTGTAGGGGGAGATGTTCCTTTGTCTTCATGTTGTTTGTAGGATTTCTCTCTCATCACGTGCATTGGAGCTTATGGAGGAGGCCCTTGTATCCGGTTCACTTTGTTACTATTGTGATCTTTCATTGACACATTGTGCTTAAAAAATGAATTCACTATAGTTGATCTTTCCTTAACTTATGTTAAGCAAACTCTATTCATTGTCATAAGTGTTGGGGAGTTTATACTCCCATGCTCTTAAACATTGAGGACAATGTTTAGCTTAAGTGTAGGGGGGATCTTCTGTCGAAGTGACCTTACCTAGAATTTGTCATTGACCTTCATGATAACTTTGAAATTAATTTTTCAAATATTTTACAAATTTTTGATCTACTTTAGCCACCAAAAATATGCATTCATATTTTTTGCATCAATCATCTTTCATTTGCATAACACATTTGCATTGTATATATTTCTTCTTTTGTTCTTTATGAAAAATATATAAAAAGGAAAAAATATAATAAAGGATATGGTTTAACGAGTTTAGACTTCTTTGACATATTAGGCCCGCCATGAATACTTTGACTCAACCCGGGTTTGCTTATCCAAGCATTCTCTAGCTAGTATCCTTAACCATGTAGTCTTTCATTGGTCTATTAGTCTAAGCATCCACGACTCTCATTATTTGAGATTTTAAATTTGTGGAGAATGGGAGATGATAGAGTTGAAGCAAGTATAAAAGGGCTAGATAATCTTCATGATAATTACTTGTGGCTAAACCCTTCTCTTTCTTTGCCTCTATTTTATTCGCATGTATATATGTGAATAAATAATCAAGAACAGTTTTAATTTGTTTGTAGTCTCTTATGCATTTTTGACTAATCATTCGTGGTTGGTATAAATACGTCTTAAGATTCTAAGTTAGAACGTTTTATGTGTACTAGACTTATGTCATGCTTAATACTTAGCGGGTGTTTTCCTTTTTATTCTTTTCAAATTTCTTTGTGAGGAATAAAAAAAAATAAGAGCGGCCTACAAAAAAATGAGTGGCTAGAAAAAAAAAGAAAAAAAATTATATATATATATATATATACAAGACTCCCAAGAGGGGCAATGAAGTGTTAGTTATAGTGACTATTGAATTCCAATATTACCTTGACGTGTTGCGGGGATTTGATAGTTGCTCCAATCCAATATTACCTTGACGGGTTGCGGGGTTGAAGATCCAAGGTCTCAAAAAGGCGGCGGATGTAAATTATTGCGTGGGTTTTATTTTCTTTTCCTTAGCGAGTGTGTAGCTATTTATTAATGCATGACATAAGGATCTTACACATAAGGCGAATGACTTATTACTCTTGATTCGGACTTATATTAATTGTGAGCGGTTTTTCGAGTAATGGATGAGAGGATTACTTAGGATTAAAACTGTGCTTCCTTATTTTTGTATTTTGCTTTTGTTATACTTCACGCTTCAAATAATGACAAATTTGATCTTAAGAAATTTGCTTAAATAATAACTGGTTCCACATTTAATTGTCATGAATAAGTTGATGCACTTTATACTTGTAAATGCAATGATCCCATTTTTAAGCTTATGGGGAAAGTGAAACTTGAGGGTTATAAGTGTTCATGGTACCAAAATCCCTAATCCGAGTCATTGATTTCTTTATGAGTTTTTCCATCAAAACCATTTATGAAAAAATCCAAATATATATAAATAGAATTGTTCTTCTTCGCATTGCATTGTATACAATCAAAACCATGCATCATATAGTGTAGAGTAGTATTAAAGCATTTCATATTGGCCAAGGTGGGTTAATTATGAGAAAAATGTAAATTTGTGCTTTAAAATATAGCATTGCATGAGGTCATGGCAATGATCAAGTGTAGGGGATTTGATATGAGCAAAATCTCATATCAATAAGTCAACAAATCACCCTAAAACACATAGAAAGTACCTAACTTTTGTGCTATAAAGAAGTATTATGTGGTATGTTTTGTGTTTGTGCTTAAATAGGTAACAAGGATACAAATTTCAAGCAAACAAGTGAAATCAAGTTTATTTATGAATAAAAGACAAGAAAAGGATCAAAGATGACAAGCCATTTGAAGATAAAGGACCTATCTTGACAATGTTAAAAAGTTGAGGGACTTACGTACAAATTTCGGAAAAAGTCAATATCAAAGTCAAACCTGGTCAACCTTCAAGTCAACTAAGTCAAAGGACTCAAATATTCAAGAATGCAAGTCAAAGGACTTAAATTGCGAAAGAAATGAAGAAAGGATCTTAAAGGAAGATTCTTTTAAAGAAGAGGGGCTGAAATTGCAAAATTTACATTAACATTGGTATTAATCCATGTATACAACATTTTAACCAATGGGAAGAAAGGAAAAGTGGTATCCGGATCACCATGTCATCTGCCACATAAGCCACTAGCCGCTTTTCATTTAATAACCAATCAAGCACAGTACTCCCACTATCTTCTTTTCCAACCAATAATAAAGCGACATTCAATAATCCTTTTATCCAAATTGGATAATGATCTGAGTGACAAGATGAGGACGAATAAGAAGACGCCACGTGTCACCTTCAAAGTTAAACGCGCCCAGATCATGGATTTAGCTAAGATGCATTTCAAATCAAGTGTTCTATATGAAAAAGGCTCGCAATCCAACAAGGAAGCCAATCCTCATAACCAATTAGACTGAAACAAACAAGATCAAATTTCCCTAATTTGTGTTCTTGAGCAAAATTTGCAATTAAGAGGAGGAAGACACTTGGCACTCTCCCATTGGTCAAGACACGTCATCAACCCCAAATCATCATGATCTCAGCTCTATAAACAGGGATAGATTAGCTTATTTGTAATGTGTAGCTTAAAGTGTGAAAAACACACACTTTCATTTTTTCTCTCAATTCTAGTTCTTCCCTTTCAGTTAGCACAACTCTTAGGTGTTTGACACACACCTAAGAGGTTGTTAGTTAGTTAGATATCAGTTGTAACAAACTTTTCCTCCAAATTATAAAATCAAAATTTAGTTCACTTACTAATAACTGTCTTTTGGTTAGTTAATAAAAAAGTTTGCTTGCAAGATCTTTCTTTGCGTTGCTCGTTCCCAATTGATATATTTCGTTGTTTCGTTCTCGGTATCTTCTCGAATCGATCACGGTTAAAAGTGGAATCCTTGTAATTGGTGAATAAAAAGGGGGAGCTTTGATATAAATCTACTAAAATGATAAGTGCTAGAAGTAATAAAATTGAACTAAAAGCAATTACTAAGAATAAAAATAGAATTTAAATCAAACAGAAAGTACCTAAACTTGGAGAAAACAACTTATTCGGAATGAAGGCTTGATCCGGAACATCAGGGAAAGTTAACTTATTCGGAATATTTCTTCTCTTGCAGAATAAAACTGGAAAACTCTATTCGGAATAATAGTCTATCCGGAACATTTGCTCTACTCGGAATAATAGTCTATCCGGAATAACAGTCCATCCGGAATAATTGCTCTACTCGGAAAAACTGCTCTATCCGGAATAAATGTGCTTATGCGGAATGTTAATCCATCCGGAATAAATACTCTACTCGGAATAATTTGCTTATGCGGAATAATAGACTATCCGGAATAATATGGCTATGCGGAATAATATGGCTATGCGGAATATTAGCCCTACTCGGAATAATTTGATATTCCGAGTAAACAACAAAATCACAACCTTGATCCGGAATATTTAATATTCCGAACCAACAGTACAATCACAGATCCCCCTATCCGGAATCTGGGCAAATATAGTAACAAAATAGCGAAGAACAGGGGGTTCTTTTACACACGAATTTGACTCAAAATTCACCAAGTTTTTAGTCAAAACTTAAACCAATTTCACCACTAATCATTTACCTAAGGTAAACATCAATCCAAAACAACAAAAACACAAAACCCACTAACTTTTTATGATCAAACCAATAAAATGAAACTTAAAGAACTTTGAATCAAAAAGAGATGAAGAACAAGATGATAGAAAGATTAAATGTAAATTTGTATTGATGATTAAGATTCAACAAACAAAATGGAAAGATTAAACTTACAAGATTCAAGAAGAAATCAAAGAAAATGAAAACCACTCCTTAAGGGAGATGGTTCTTCCTACGAACTAGGAGAAAATGTAACAGAATAAGACTAGTGGAAAATTGTGAATGGGAGGAGTATTTATAGGCTTCCTCCTTGGTTGGTGAGTGGGCTTTCTCCCTTTCTTTTTGTCTTCTCGTCTTTTCAGAAAAGTTGACGTTTTCGATTTCGACTCGGGATTTATCGACGAATAAATTCAACTCGTCTTTTAATTTCTTCATTTAATAGACTTGAGTTTCTTCGACATGTGTAATTCTTCCATCTTTGGTCCTTTTCTTCGATAAATCTTCAAATAGGCCCATTGACTTCAAATCTTTTGCATCTGTTGGACTATAGACTTCGTCTTTTCGTCTTTTTCCTCGATAAAACCCGTGCAATCCCATGTTTTCTCTAATATTTATCCGGTTGGCTCTGAAAACACAACAAACACACAAACCACGCATAATTCCAAACAAATGACATTAAATACGCGTTTTGGTCTTCTTTTAGTAAGAAATAAGTGGTAAAAGGATGGGTGTTTTTCACACCTATCAAATCCCCTACACTTAACCATTGCCATGCCCTCATGCAATGCTTAGTGATAAAACAATTTTACACTTTTCTCATAATCAATTAACCTTAGCCTTATTAAAATTCTACTAAACAAAAATTTAAATACTAAGAGAAATTAAAACTTTAAAGGAGACAAAAGGATAGAAACCATTTTCACTTGAATATAGCTATATGGAAATAACTTGCAAAGAGATCAAGGACTTACATTAGGGCTTTGGTGCTGCGAAGATTTATCACCCTCAAGTTTCATGTTCCCTAAACTAAGCTTAAAAACGAGATCATTGTTATTATAAGTTAGCAAATCAAATACTTACACACATGGCTTAATTACATGCTTAAACTCCCTTATTCCTAGGTGTATCTCTTATATTTTATTTTTGTCTTAGAATGATCATGAAGATGCATTTTTGGACTTATTTCGATAGTTTATTTAGGCTGAAAGCAAAGTAGGACGATTTGATTAATAGTTAGCTAAAGGACAAAATCTCTTAAAACTGCTTCTCGGGACATCAAAAAGTTCATATCTTGGCATAACTCTGTTCACGATTTGAGACCTTTCTCGGGCCGATATTTGGCATGTACTTCATACTTCATATCTTGAGAGACGTTCTTGAGATAATGGTCTTCTCTTCGTTAATAGAGTTTCTTTACTTGGAGACTTTTGAGGGGTACTCCAACATTGTTGACCACGACTTCATGATTATTTCTTCAATCTCTAATTGGGATTTTGAGATACAACGATCCGCCTCCTTTTCGGACTTGGATCTATTTATCCTCATACCTTGTTAGGGTCTTTTCGGATAGACTTCTCCATGATCTTTATGGGAGTTGATTGCTTTTCGTCGTGATTCTTGATCCTTCATATTGATTTTGGGAATAATGCTTTTCACATCACCTTGGATCTTTAGCAATAAAATGGAATCCTCATGCCTTGTTAGGGCCTTTTTGGACTCGCCAATCTTCGCGCCCCGCTTCATAAGTTATGCCTTGGCTATGAACTCTTATCATTACCGAGCAACTTTTAAACGATCTTGGTCTAGAATCTAAGTAACCTTTCAAATCATACGACCTTACTTATTGCAGATAAATTATTAGCAAGTGATGGAAGAATAGGCAAATAATTACACCAAGCGAGCTTGTGCAAGAATACTGACTTATAATTGACTTTATCATTTCTCGTTCTCCACAATTTAAAATCTCAAGTAATGAGATTCGTGGATGCTTAGCCTAATAAACCAATTAAGGTCTACATGGTTAAGGATACTAGCTAGAATAAACTTGGATAAGTCTATTCGGGTTGAGTCAAAATAATCACAACATGCCTAATATGTCAAAGATTTCAAAACTAGCTACACAACTTTATTAATATTTTTGACTTTATTACGGGATATATACATATGAAAGCAACAATAAAATTTAAAAATTACGACTAAATGGCCAAAGTTAATTAAGAATTTGAAAAATGCTGAAAAAGATGATTTTCCGGTTAAATGAAGGTATTTTCATGGAAAAGTCCACTTAAAACTTCGATAGAAGCCCCCCTACACTTAAGATAAGCATTGTCCTCAATGTTGAAGCATGTGGAAAAAATCTCCCCTACAATTATGAAATTGTGCACGTTGGTTAAATCAAGCTAAGGAGGAGACGACTAAAGTGATCAATTTCAAATGTGAAGATAATTGAATCACGATAGTTGAGAGATAGAACCGGTATTGCGGATAACATGGGAGCACGGTTCTTCAAAGATTCCAAGAGTGCACTTATCCCTGTAATCACATCACCATCCAAATACAAGCAACCTATATAGCTCCCCCTACACTTAGGATGAAAAACGGGAAAGGGGATAGATACTCGGGTTGCCTCCCGAGGAGCGCTTGTTTTTGTTCACCGAGTCACGAGCCTGACTCGGTCCCGAACTAATTCAAGGGAAACGTGGTGAGGGATGGAATCATCTCATGAGAGATGTCCTCACCAAAGTACAATTTCAAACGCTGGCCATTCACCTTAAAGTTAGGCCCATTTGGCTGAGAAAGCTCAATGGTGCCATAGGGAAAAACATTGGCGTTGGTGAATGGACCAGACCAGCGGCTCATCAACTTGCCCGAGAATATCTTCAACCGAGAGTTAAAAAGTAAGATTTGATCACCAACGTGGAACTCTCGGTTCTTGATTTTAGCATCGTGGATAATCTTGGTCTTCTCTTTGTAGATCAATGAGTTCTCGTAAGCTTCATTCCTCAATTCATGTACCTCGTTGAGTTGAATCTTGCGAAGATCACTGGCTTTGTTGATGTCGAAGTTAACCCACTTCAAGGCCCAGTATGCCTTATGTTCTAGCTCGATGGGGAGGTGGCATGCTTTCCCATACACAAGACGATAAGGTGTACAACCAATCAGTGTCTTATAGGCGGTACGGAAAGCCCACAGAGCATCATCAAGTTTATCAGCCCACGAGGCACGATGCTCTCCCACAGTACGTTCCAAAATTCTCTTTAATCCACGGTTGGATATCTCGACTTGACCGTTGGTTTGAGGATGGTAAGCGGTGGAAAGACGGTGATTGACACCATACTTAGCCATGACTCTTGCAAATTGATCATTGCAAAAATGAGTCCCGCGGTCACTGATTATAGCACAAGGAACACCGAATCGAGCAAACAGTTGTTTCAAGAAATTACAAACCACCCTCGCGTCGTTAGTGGATAAAGCTTTGGCTTCAACCCATTTGGAAACGTAGTCGACGACGACAAGGATGTATTTGTTGCCTTTAGAAGAAGGGAATGGCCCCATAAAGTCGATGCCCCATACATCAAAGATTTCACATTCTTGTATGAAATTTCGAGGGATCTCATCTTTATGTGTGATCTTGCCTTGTTTTTGGCAAGCATCACAATGTTTAACCACCAAAAAGTCGTCCGGTGCTGGCCTAATTAGTAAGTTCTACCCGCTTTCTCTTTAAGGGCAAGGCTTTTCACTCCGATTCTCCTTATCTTATGTTATTATGAAAGAATCCCCTTTGTCCTTCTGGCAAGAGAAAAGGACCGGGAAAGGCGGACTAGTAAAGGGAAAACGGAAGTGCGCTACTGCGCATCTCGTGAGCATCACGATAAATGGTGGGCCAATAGAATCCCGAGTCAAACACTTTTTTGGCGGTGTAGTTGGGACCAAAGTGACCACCGGTGGGTCCTTTGTGGCAAGCCTAGAGAATGTCAAAAGCTGCTGGTCCGTCAACACATCGGCGAATAATCTAGTCAGCGCATTGTTTGAATAGAAAAGGGTCATCCCAAAAGTAAGTCTTAACATCGTTCAAGAACTTCTTCTTTTGTTGGGATGTTAACCCTTTGATGAGAACACCACCCGCTAAGTAGTTTGCAGTGTCGGCAAACCACGGGGTGTCATCCAGATTGAGATTAACAGACATTAAGGTCTCAAGGGGAAAAGAGTCATTGATCTCTTTGTTCGGATGATCCCCTTGATATGGATCCTCAAGTCTACTAAGATGATCCGCGGCTAGGTTTTCAGCACCCTTCTTGTCACGAATTTCAATGTTGAATTCTTGAAGGAGTAAAAACCAGCGGAGAAGTCTTGGCTTAGAGTCGTGTTTAGTCATCAAGTACTTCAACGTGGAATGGTCCGTGTATACGATGGTGGTGGATAAAACAAGATAGGGGCGGAATTTTTCAAAAGCATAGACAACAACTAAAAGCTCTTTTTCGGTTGTCGTATAATGAAATTGAGCCCCCGTCATTGTTTTGCTAGCATAGTGGATTGGTTCGAAGTGTTTGTTGATCCTTTGTCCCAAAACCGCACCAATAGCAAAGTCGCTAGCATCGCACATCAACTCAAAGGGTAGCTCTCAATTAGGGGTAACCAAGACCGGTGCCTTAGTTAGCTTATCCTTAAGAAGGTTGAAGGCTTCGATACACTCTTTAGAATAGATAAAAGGAGTATCTTTTTCCAAGAGGTGGGTCATCGGGCGAGCGATTTTGGAGAAATCCTGAATGAATCGACGATAGAAGCCCGCATGACCCAGAAAACTTCTCACACCCTTCACTGTTGAAGGTGGAGGTAATTTGGCTATGACATCTACTTTAGCACGGTCGACTTCAAGACCGGCTTTAGAGATTTTTTGTCCTAGCACATTGTGACAACCCTAGGTTTTGGGTTTGTCACTTGGTCTTACTTTTAGGTTATTTTATGTGTGCTTACTTGAATTGTGTGTTTACGTGTTTATTTTGTGTGAACAAGGTTGGTGTGGTTATCGTTTATGAGTATAGAGTACTCATAAGTAAATCGAGGAACGGTTATTTCATGTTCATGAGCTCACAAGTGGTGACTATGAAATGAAAATGGTGATATTGTGGTGTTTACGTATACGTATAAGTATTATAGTAATAGTATTTTTTTTTGGATTTACGGTTTAGCGTTTAGAGGTCTCGGGTGAGATAATTATCCAAAAGAATATTTTCGGGATGGTTTTAAGTCATTTAGGACTTAGTTATAAAGTTTATTTAAGAATTTGAGATTTTTTTTAAAAGTGTATATTTTACGACTTTTACGGTAAAACGCGTAAAAACTGACTAGTTTTACGGTTTTGGGGTTTTGGAGGCTTTAAGAGCTGAAATAAATTAAGGAAAATTAAGGTAATATTATTAATACATATATTAATAATAAAAAGAGAAAAAAAACGAAAATTAAGGGGTTGCTAGTCGGTTTGGAAAAAAAGAAAAGAAGGAAAAAAAAAGAAAAAAAGAGGAAAAAGGAAAGTTTGGTTTGGGTTGGACAAGGATTCACCCACACCCTATATATTATATTATTTACTACCAAAAGAACATAATTAAATCCCTGGAGATAAATGGTCGACGGTTTTTGGGAGAGTTTTTAGGGTTTCATAGTTTTTTTCTTCTTCCATTAATTTAAAGGTAAAACCTTCAAATCCCTTTTTAATTAAATTGTTTTTATGTTTATTTAATCATCTATTGATGGATTAGGGTTAGGGTTTAATATAAAAACAGTAAATTAATGTTGTATTAATCATAATATGATGATCACATAAATTAGGGCTTGTAATTAGAGGGATTAGGGTTAATTAATGATGTTGATTTTGTTAAACCCGTTTTTAAAAACTGGGCAGAATTTTGGGTCATTGTTTTGATCATATAGGGAGTTCTACAAACTCTTATTTTACGATCCAAGTACTCCTGAAAAGGTATTTGAAGTGGCTTTTCAATGCAAGAAACGAGAACTAAATTGGAGGTCGGGAAGTGGGTCAAAAATAGGTTACAACAGTCGGAGGTCAAAACAGTTTTAAATTCAGCCTGTTTTCTTTTTAAGTTTTGGGTTGTTTGGGGTACTTAGGGTTGCATTGGGATCTTCTCACGAACATGAGATATGGTTTATATATTGTAATAAGGATCTGCACTTGGGCTAAGATTGTGGTTTAGGGTAAGACCCTCGAATGGTAATGAACTTTTCATACGTTTAAAATCAGGAAATCTGGAATGACAAAAGTAGATATATGTATATCGGGGCCTTAACAGTAGTTTTAAGGTTAGGGCAAGTGGGAGGTGTTAGCCAACATATGTAAGGGTATGAATATTCCTTTTACAGAAACCATGGGTATGTTTAAGTGGACATTTGACTTAAAGTTTTGAGACCTAAAACTGGGACTGTTTTGTGTAAAATTGTGAACGGGATAGCTATTAAACTTAACCAAGTTAAGGACTTGTTAGAGAAGGGTAATGGGGTGTTTAGAGTTATAAATGGGGTATTTATATGAGAGGGGGTTAGATGTCCATCATAGGTTGATGAACCATTTTAGAGGTTGGTTCATGTATTGATTTATGTGTTTTTGGATTATTAGCTTGGGGCTAGAGCAAGGACTTTGGAGAAGCAATCAGGTGAGTTCATAGTCCCATTTTACTACGTTTTTAAATGTTTTTTTCCAGTATGGGATGGAGATGACACTTGAAATGTTCTTTAACATGATTTAGTACTATGTTATAAAATGTGTGGACATAAATGTGTTATTGTGTGACTTGCGTGCTTATGTGTTCTCATATGTTCTTTGGTACGTGTTCTGCTATGTGAATCTTGTTTGGATTGTGATTGGCTTTGGTACATAGATGTATGGGCGTCTATGGGACCAGTTGTGATGTGTGTGGAGCGTGGGGCACGATCCGTCCTGAGTACTTGTGCATCGTCTCTTCGGAGGCAAGATATCTCGACGGGGATATAGTTCATCTTCCACAGGTGGTGTGGGAAAGATCCGGATAGTGTGGTGTGTTCTTGTGCGTGTGACGGGATACTTCTTGATTGTTATAATGTGCTTTGTGAATTGTAGATGTGATTGGTACTTGGCTTGAGTTTTGTTGTGGATGCATGTAGCATGATTATCACATTATGGTCCATTACTATAAATTGTTTTTCTTCAACTTATTTACAGCGGATGTCAAGGTTTCTTATGATGTTCTAGATAACTTAAACCTATGTTCTCACCAACTTTATGTTGACAGATTTTAGTGTCATTTTCAGGTGAGGTAGTTGTGCAAGATGATGTTAGAAGTGGCTAGAGTATAGAGGCTGCTAGGATTGCATTCGGAGGAATCCCTTTCCTCTTAGATTTTATTTTGTGTTTTGATTAAGTGAACTTTGTGGTACCTATATGTTTGATGTTTGTTTATTTGTATGTCTTTGGTAAGAGGTAGGCCTGTTACCTACTTACCTAGACGCCTGCATTGTTGAGATATTGTCACGACATTTGTGTCGCCATCTATGATATTTCAATTTCATTTAGTTCTCTCTATAGACACGTTGTTGTTGTGATGATATCCATACGTCGCGCCCCATATTCCGCCACGGTGGGGTGTGACAGAATGGTATCAGAGCCAATGGTTATAGAGAATTAGGTTTCCTAGTCGTGTAGCCTAGTCTATAGCTTAAGGGTCCCTGCATATAGGCGTCATAGGAGTATGTGTGCATTTTATAGTAGTTGATGTGTTTGAATATTATTTTCGCATAATTTGTTTGGTTATGAACTACTATGGTTCATACTTAACTACATGTTATTTTCTTTACGAGTTTTGATTAGTGCGGGTGGAACCATGGTCGTATACGCTAGTCATTGTTGGATTTCGCTTAATTATGTTTTCATGTTCTTTATACATTTTGAATTTTGTCTATGCTGGTTCAGCTGGACTACGAGTTTATGTGTTTCGTGCATTGGCTATGTTATTTTAATACATGGGGTTTTGGATCTTATCTTGTGTGGTTATGTGCTTGTGAGTTGTTGGATTATGTGTTATGTGTAGTATTAATTTCTTATAAGTGTCAACATAGGAGGGAGTACATTAGTGAAAGGGAACATGTATAATTATGGAGGCCTACATAATTATATATGTGCCACAACACCACTGGACTTTCAAGTATGATTGCATGAAAGAGAGTTAATACATGTTTGTATAGTATATGTTGGATGGATTTAAGTGTATGTACGCTTATGCCTATGTATGTAAAATTATTTTCTACTTACCGGTTGTATTCTTGGGATGGTTGCTAGCCTCGTTTCTTTTTGAGATGTTCAACTTCTGTAGTAGCGCATTACTCGGGTCCTCATTTCACGTGTTTGTTTGTACGGTACTTTTGGCGTGAAGGATTTTGAGATGGTGGAGATTTCTTTTTGGGGTAACGATGCCTTTTGTTTCGAGTTATACATGGTAAAAAAATAGAACTTGCAAATTGAAAAAAAAAGTTGTTGGTAGTCGATGAAATAAGGAAGTGTCGGAAACATGTTTCAAATAAGGTGGAATATAAATTCTTTAACATATAAGCATGACTCGGTTATTTTAAAATATTTTGGTTTGGATCACCTAGAGTTATTGTTCTTAAGTTAAAAATTTTGTTCTTATTTAGTGAAATATGTTAAAATCATGTAATTAATTTAATTTTCTGGAATTAAAATAAATTAGGTTCTAGTTTTGGTAATTAATGGGGGCTTTTAGGGTTTAAAAATCGTTTTTTTAGGTATAAATCGGAGTAGGCAGATTTTGAGAAAAATCGTTTTGGTCATAACTTATTCGTTTTGAAAGGTTTTTGGGTGATTCAAAAGCCTAAAATTATGTACTCGGAACATACTTTTCAAATTATGTACTCGGAACATACTTTTCAAATATTCAGAAAGTTTCGTAATTGGAATTCAGTAGCTTGGTCGAATTAATTGTACAAGTGCTGAGTTCAAGGTTAATTTTCGGACAACATGGTTTAAACTCGTGTTTTGAGTATATTTCGGTAATGAACACTTGGAGGGTTAACATAGAAATGAGTTGGGAAGGAATCTGAGAGTTCTTTAGACCTTATTATACGTGGTTATATTTTGATGAGTTCTGATTTATGATTTTGATAAGTTTCCTCGCGGACGGTTAAGGCTCATGTGTTGTTGGTTGAGATTATTTTCGTGTAAACTGAGTTCACGTTTGAACGTGAAGGTTTTATCAAGGATATGTATCCTCGTTTGTTTGCTGAGAATAAGTTTGAGTTTGGGAGTAAATCTCGGGACGAGATTTCTATTAGGAGGGAGTGATGTGACAACCCTAGGTTTTGGGTTTGTCACTTGGTCTTACTTTTAGGTTATTTTATGTGTGCTTACTTGAATTGTGTGTTTACGTGTTTATTTTGTGTGAACGAGGTTGGTGTGATTATCGTTTATGAGTATAGAGTACTCATAAGTAAATCGAGGAACGGTTATTTCATGTTCATGAGCTCACAAGTGGTGACTATGAAATGAAAATGGTGATATTGTGGTGTTTACGTATACGTATAAGTATTATAGTAATAGTATTTTTTTTTGGATTTACGGTTTAGCGTTTAGAGGTCTCGGGTGAGGTAATTATCCAAAAGAATATTTTTCGGGATGGTTTTAACTCATTTAGGACTTAGTTATAAAGTTTATTTTAGAATTTGAGATTTTTTTTAAAAGTGTATATTTTACGACTTTTACGGTAAAACGCGTAAAAACTGAATAGTTTTACGGTTTTGGGGTTTTGGAGGCTTTAAGAGCTGAAATAAATTAAGGAAAATTAAGGTAATATTATTAATACATATATTAATAATAAAAAGAGAAAAAAAACGAAAATTAAGGGGGTGTTAGTCGGTTTGGAAAAAAAGAAAAGAAGGAAAAAAAAAGAAAAAAAGAGGAAAAAGGAAAGTTGGGTTTGGGTTGGACAAGGATTCACCCACACCCTATATATTATATTATTTACTACCAAAAGAACATAATTAAATCCCTGGAGATAAATGGTCGATGGTTTTTGGGAGAGTTTTAAGGGTTTCATAGTTTTTTTCTTCTTCCATTAATTTAAAGGTAAAACCTTCAAATCCCTTTTTAATTAAATTGTTTTTATGTTTATTTAATCATCTATTGATGGATCAGGGTTAGGGTTTAATATAAAAACAGTAAATTAATGTTGTATTAATCATAATATGATGATCACATAAATTAGGGCTTGTAATTAGAGGGATTAGGGTTAATTAATGAGGTTGATTTTGTTAAACCCGTTTTTAAAAACTGGGCAGAATTTTGGGTCATTGTTTTGATCATATAGGGAGTTCTACAAACTCTTATTTTACGATCCAAGTACCCCTGAAAAGGTATTTGAAGTGGCTTTTCAATGCAAGAAACGAGAACTAAATTAGAGGTCGGGAAGTGGGTCAAAAATAGGTTACAACAGTCGGAGGTCAAAACAGTTTTAAATTCAGCCTGTTTTCTTTTTAAGTTTTGGGTTGTTTGGGGTACTTAGGGTTGCATTGGGATCTTCTCACGAACATGAGATATGGTTTATATATTGTAATAAGGATCTGCACTTGGGCTAAGATTGTGGTTTAGGGTAAGACCCTCGAATGGTAATGAACTTTTCATACGTTTAAAATCAGGAAATCTGGAATGACAAAAGTAGATATATGTATATCGGGGCCTTAACAGTAGTTTTAAGGTTAGGGCAAGTGGGAGGTGTTAGCCAAC
Source organism: Glebionis coronaria (assembly GCA_025667525.1). NCBI lineage: Eukaryota > Viridiplantae > Streptophyta > Magnoliopsida > Asterales > Asteraceae > Glebionis > Glebionis coronaria. The sequence goes on along the minus strand of CM046876.1, from coordinate 335,553,209 downwards.
ATATGTAAGGGTATGAATATTCCTTTTACAGAAACCATGGGTATGTTTAAGTGGACATTTGACTTAAAGTTTTGAGACCTAAAACTGGGACTGTTTTGTGTAAAATTGTGAACGGGATAGCTATTAAACTTAACCAAGTTAAGGACTTGTTAGAGAAGGGTAATGGGGTGTTTAGAGTTATAAATGGGGTATTTATATGAGAGGGGGTTAGATGTCCATCATAGGTTGATGAACCATTTTAGAGGTTGGTTCATGTATTGATTTATGTGTTTTTGGATTATTAGCTTGGGGCTAGAGCAAGGACTTTGGAGAAGCAATCAGGTGAGTTCATAGTCCCATTTTACTACGCTTTTAAATGTTTTTTTCCAGTATGGGATGGAGATGACACTTGAAATGTTCTTTAACATGATTTAGTACTATGTTATAAAATGTGTGGACATAAATTTGTTATTGTGTGACTTGCGTGCTTATGTGTTCTCATATGTGCTTTGGTACGTGTTCTGCTATGTGAATCTTGTTTGGATTGTGATTGGCTTTGGTACATAGATGTATGGGCGTCTATGGGACCAGTTGTGATGTGTGTGGAGCGTGGGGAACGATCCGTCCTGAGTACTTGTGCATCGTCTCTTCGGAGGCAAGATATCTCGACGGGGATATAGTTCATCTTCCACAGGTGGTGTGGGAAAGATCCGGATAGTGTGGTGTGTTCTTGTGCGTGTGACGGGATACTTCTTTATTGTTATAATGTGCTTTGTGAATTGTAGATGTGATTGGTACTTGGCTTGAGTTTTGTTGTGGATGCATGTAGCATGATTATCACATTATGTTCCATTACTATAAATTGTTTTTCTTCAACTTATTTACAGCGGATGTCAAGGTTTCTTATGATGTTCTAGATAACTTAAACCTATGTTCTCACCAACTTTATGTTGACAGATTTTAGTGTCATTTTCAGGTGAGGTAGTTGTGCAAGATGATGTTAGAAGTGGCTAGAGTATAGAGGCTGCTAGGATTGCATTCGGAGGAATCCCTTTCCTCTTAGATTTTATTTTGTGTTTTGATTAAGTGAACTTTGTGGTACCTATATGTTTGATGTTTGTTTATTTGTATGTCTTTGGTAAGAGGTAGGCATGTTACCTACTTACCTAGACGCCTGCATTGTTGAGATATTGTCACGACATTTGTGTCGCCATCTATGATATTTCAATTTCATTTAGTTCTCTCTATAGACACGCTGTTGTTGTGATGATATCCATACGTCGCGCCCCATATTCCGCCACGGTGGGGTGTGATACACAATGCCTTCTTTTACCATAAAATGGCATTTTTCCCAATTCAGAACAAGGTGAGTGTCTTCGCACCGCTTAAGCATACGTTCCAAATTGGCAAGGCAAGAAGAGAAGGAATCCCTAAAGACCGAGAAATCATCCATGAAGACTTCCATGGTTTTCTCAACCATGTCATGGAAGATAGCCAACATGCACCTTTGGAAAGTCCCGGGGGTATTGCATAAGCCAAAAGGCATTCTTTTGTAAGCAAATGTGCCATAGGGACAAGTGAATGTTGTCTTCTCTTGATCCTGGGGATCGATGGGTATTTGGAAATAACCCGAGAAACCATCAAGAAAGCAGTAATATTCATTACCCGCTAAACGTTCAAGCATTTGGTCCATAAAAGGAAGAGGGAAATGATCCTTTCTCGTGGCATCATTGAGTTTGCGGTAGTCTATACAAACTCTCCACCCAGTAACGAGACGAGTAGGAATCAACTCGTTGTTTTGATTGGGCACAACGGTGATTCCGCCTTTCTTAGGCACACAATGGACTGGACTAACCCATGGTGAATCCGAAATAGGGTAAATCATACCCGCATCAAGAAGTTTGATAACCTCTTTTTTGATGACTTCATGTATTTTAGGATTCACCCTTCGTTGGCTTTGAATTCTGGGCTTAAAGTCGTCCTCCATGAGAATTTTATGTGTGCAAAAGTGAGGATCAATTCCGCGAATGTCGGATATTTTCCAAGCGATAGCTTTTTTATGTTTCTTCAACACGGCGATAAGTCGGTCTTTTTCTTCTTCTTTCAGGTCCTTCGCGATGATGACCGGTAACTTCTCGTTGTCTTCAAGGAAAACATACTCTAGATGAGGAGGTAGGTCTTTAAGCTTAAGAGTAGGAGGATCCTCAATAGATGGTGTAACTAACGATGGATCATCATTAGTCACCTCTTTAGGAGAAGGAGGAGAGAACGGGTCTTCATTGAGAAGTCTCTCAATAGTATGAATGTCTTCATCCCAATCGGTGGAAGAATCATCATACTTAAGATCGAGAGGACCCAAGCTAGCTTTGAAATCATCCAAGTCCCTTTCTCCAAAAGGATTCAATGCCGGAGCAATTGAGGCAACGGTCTCAACATTGGGTAGAGAAGAGAGAGTACTTTTGCAAGCATCATGAAAATGTTCTTCACAAGCCTCATCGAGAACATCAATAGCATTAACACTCTCATATGAATAAGGTTGCTTAGAAATCTTACCCATGTTGAAGACTTTTTATCGTCACCAACTCTCATGATTATTTCGCCCGTGGCTACATCAATGAGAGTGCGACCGGTGCTCAAGAAGGGACGTCCAACAATTAATGGAACACGAGGATCCATCTCGTAGTCAACGAAAACAAAATCCGCCGGGAAGGTGAATTTGTCAACGCCAACAAAGACATCTTCGGCTATCCCCACTGGATAAGCAACCGTACGGTTAGCTAATTCCAAAGTCATTTTGGTGGGGACTAGCTCGGGGAGAGATAATTGCTTCCAAACACTTAAAGGCATTAAGTTTATACTGGCACCTAGATCGGCTAGGGCCATGCAATTCTCTACTCCAGGGAAGTTGCAAGGAATCAAGAAGCGACCCGGATCACCAAGTTTGGTGGGCAATTTCCTTAAGAGAACGGCGGAGCAATTCTCATTAAGTTGGGTCTGAGCAATGTCAAGAAGATTCTCCTTGTCACTAAGAAGATCTTTAAACATCTTCGCGTATTTAGGCATGTGAGCGAGAGCCTCAGCAAAGGAGATGTTAAAATTCAATTGTTTAAAATTTTAAGAAAGTTTGAAACTTGAATATCATCCTTGCTCTTTTGCTTCTCTTTCCTCAACCTTGAAGGATAAGGTATATTGGATGAAGAAGAAGGCTTTAGGAGAGTAGGATCACTCACAACCATGGGTGGTGGGGAAATGGGGATAGAAGGTGAAGGAGGTGAGGAAAGTTGCTCTTTTTCCTTGTTCACAATCACGGGTGGAGGTGTAGGAAGCTCGGGTTCCGTATAACCTTTTCCACTACGAGTGGTGATTGCTTTCATCTCCCCTCTTGGATTCGCAACGGTGTTACTCGGGAGAGTACCCGAAGAAGAGGGTTGATTACCTTGGAAGAGCGAACCGATCATATCACGAATGTTAACCGCTTGAGTGCTTAAAGAGTCTCTCATGTCTGCACGAATATCATTGCTTTGTTTTGCCATGTCATTCCTTAGCTCGGCTCGAATATCGTTCCCTTGTTTCGCCATTTCTCCCTTCAAGTTGACGAATTGACTCTGAAGATTCGTCACCAACTCTCGATTAGTCTTCATGAACGTCTCGACGTCTTGATTCAATACCATCGGTTGATTGAGAGGTGGAGCTTGGTAAGCTTGAGAATTTCCTTGAGGTGGGTATGGGTTTCTTTGGGATTAATATTGATTGCTAGCACGAGGTTGGGATTGGTTGTTTCGATTATAGCTTTGTTGTTGGTTTTGGTTTGGAGGAGGGAAACCGGGTGGAGCAAGATAGTTGTTTGAACGATAACTTAGCAAGCTACGGTCTCCTTGAGGACGAGCTTGATAGCCTCCCGTGGGTTAAGTATCGTATGTTGCGTTAACGTTTTCAGAAAAATTACCTTGAGTAGAAGGACAATCATTGTAAAATTGAGGACCACCACATGTGTCACAAGAAATAGAAACGGCTTTAGCTTGTTGAAAGTGGTTTGTGGCCATGGACATGAAATCCTTTTGCATATTCGTGATTTGTCGGGTAAGTTCGGTTATCTTGGGATTGGAAGTAGTAGAAGAAACATTGACTCTCGAGTTAGATCTTGAGGATGCGGATGAATCCCAATTCTTGTGGTGAGTAGTCATGTTTTCAATCAACTCTCTACACTCCTCCGGTCTCCTTTTCATAAAAGTACCACCGGCAGCGGCGTTGATCGTGTCACGATCACGAAAAGTGATACCATTGTAGAAAGTATCAATGAGAGTGACGGGGAGCATGTTGTGATTTGGACAGCGGTCGATCAAATCATTGTATCGTTCCCAAGCATCAAAGAGCGATTCATCATTGTCTTGCATGAATCCACTAATTTGGTTACGAAGGCTCGTGACCATGGATGGTGGGAAGTAGCGCGACAAAAAGCGTTGAGTCATGTCGTCCTAAGTATGAATAGAGTTCTTTGGGAGACATTCAAACCATTTTTCGGCATGGTGAGAAAGCGAGTGGGGAAAGAGTTGGAGGCGAAGGTCATCCATAGAAACACCGGGGGACTTCATGCTTTGGGTGATGGTAATGAATTTGTCGAGGTGTTTGTTGGCATCATCATCCAGAATTCCGCGAAATGGGTTAGTTTGCACTTGTTGGATCATGTGATGCTTCAACGAAAACTCCTGAGCCGTGACATGCATCGGCGCAATCGGTCCTCCACGTCCATTCATGGTGGGTTGAAATAGCTCCTCCATGGTTCGTAGGTCGGGTAAGGGTGGATTATTCAAGTTTGGGTGGGGTGGATTATTATTATTGTTGTTGCGTACACCGGTCATGTCTAAATGTTCGAGAGTCTCGGGCTCTAAATAAGACGTTGATCGAGTACGCATACACTAAAAAGAAAATGCAAGAGACATATTTTTGGTTTTTATAGGTTTTTTAATGTTTTTGTATTTTTGAAAATTTTATATTTTTTTATGGATTTTTTAAAAATTTTTGTGCTTGAAAATAACGTTCCCGAAAGAACGGATCCCAAAATCCAATTTTTCTCACAAGAAACCGTTGATCCTTACGAAAAGAGCCGGCAGCGGCGCCATTTTAATAACTGTCTTTTGGTTAGTTAATAAAAAAGTTTGCTTGCAAGATCTTTCTTTGCGTTGCTCGTACCCAATTGATATATGTCGTTGTTTCGTTCTCGGTATCTTCTCGAATCGATCACGGTTAAAAGTGGAATCGTTGTAATTGGTGAATAAAAAGGGGGAGCTTTGGTCTAAATCTACTAAAATGATAAGTGCTAGATGTAATAAAATTGAACTAAAAGCAATTACTAAGAATAAAACTAGAATTTAAATCAAACAGAAAGTACCTAAACTTGGAGAAAACAACTTATTCGGAATGAATGCTTGATCTGGAACATCAGGGAAATTTAGCTTATTCGGAATATTTCTTCTCATGCGGAATAAAACTGGAAAACTCTATTCGGAATAATAGTCTATCCGGAACATTTGCTCTACTCGGAATAACAGTCTATCCGGAATAACAGTTCATCCGGAATAATTGCTCTACTCGGAAAAACTGCTCTATCCGGAATAAATGTGCTTATGCGGAATGTTAATCTATCCGGAATAAATACTCTACTCGGAATAATTTGCTTATGCGGAATAATAGACTATCCGGAATAATATGGCTATGCGGAATAATATGGCTATGCGGAATATTAGCCCTACTCGGAATAATTTGATATTCCGAGTAAACAACAAAATCACAACCTTGATCCGGAATATTTGATATTCCGAACCAACAGTACACTCACAGATCCCCCTATCCGGAATCTGGGCAAATACAGTAACAAAATAGCGAAGAACAGGGGGTTCTTTTACACACGAATTTGACTAAAAATTCACCAAGTTTTGAATCAAAACTTAAACCAATTTCACCACTAATCATTTACCTAAGGTAAAAATCAATCCAGAACAACAAAAACACAAAACCCACTTACTTTTTATGATCAAACCAATAAAATGAAACTTAAAGAACTTTGAATCATAAAGAGATGAAGAACAAGATGATAGAAAGATTAAATGTAAATTTGTATTGATGATTAAGATTCAACAAACAAAATGGAAAGATTAAACTTACATGATTCAAGAAGAAATCAAAGAAAATGAAAACCACTCCTTAAGGGATATGGTTCTTCCTACGAACTAGGAGAAAATGTAACAGAATAAGACTAGTGGAAAATTGTGAATGAGTGGAGTATTTATAGGCTTCCTCCTTGGTTGGTGAGTGGGATTTCTCCCTTTCTTTTTGTCTTCTCGTCTTTTCAGAAAAGTTGACGTTTTCGATTTCGATTAGGAATTTGTCGACGAATAAATTCAACTCGTCTTTTAATTTCTTCATTTAATAGACTTGAGTTTCTTCGACATGTGTAATTGGTCCTTTTCTTCGATAAATCTTCAAATAGGCCCATTGACTTCAAATCTTTTGCATCTCTTGGACTATAGACTTCGTCTTTTCGTCTTTTTCCTCGATAAAACCCGTGCAATCCCATGATTTCTCCAATATTTATCCGGTTGGCTCTGAAAACACAACAAACATACAAACCACGCATAATTCCAAACAAATGACATTAAATACGCGTTTTGGTCTTGTTTTAGTAAGAAATAAGTGGTAAAAGGATGGGTGTTTTCACACATATCACTTACTCTCAATCTCACTTAACTCCTTACTATATTCCTGTTGATACATTGTGTTTTTGTTGATCTCCATTGATCAATAGAGTTTGTGTTTGTGATTGGGAAGCTTATCAAGTGTTCCTAGCCAGTTAAGTGCATTTACAGTACTTGAGTAGCAGTTTAAGCAGATTTTGTAGATTGATCAGATTTTGGTTTGAAGTTGATGATTTGGTTATGGATTTGTGTTGATTTGGGTTGAAGGAAGTTTGATTTAGAGAGCTCAGCGCTCCTCTACTCCATCAGAGGATGCCTTTTGCTAAAAGGTGTTGAAAATCCTGTTTTTTGTTCCTATCAAGTGAATTGCATGTTAAATTCTTAGTTTATCTCTTATTTGTTGATTTGATAATGTGTTTAGCTTGATTGTAGCATAACTGAATCAGTTTGATAGATTACTAGTAGATTTGTGGCCTTTAATCTTGTTTCACTTAATTTTAGTCTTGGTTTTCATCAGTCAAAAGTCATTAGTCTCATTTTGTGGTTAATAGTGGTTACTTGCTTGTTTTCATATCAAACATACCTCATTTTGTCATATAAACATAGTCTGATAAGAGTAAAAACCTGTTTTAGACTAAAGTTGTGTTAGCCTCAAAATATTGAGTCAAACAAGAATGCTCGGTCATATGTTTATTGTGTATCGTATATTAGAACGTTGTAATTGGTAGTAGATTAGTCGTGTATTACGGCTTAACTTTAAGCTAAGGTTCATTCATAAGTAACCAAAGCCCAAAAGGAAAGCCCAGCCCATTATCATATAGCCCATCATGTCACATGTAGGCAAGGGTATATAAACCTCTCCTTGTATGTAAGGAGAGGTTGGTTGTTCTATTTCTCTTAATCTAATATTTCACAAGTTCTCACACACTTCTCTCTCTTTTCTCTCTCTAGTTTCTCTCTCTAGAATTCATCTATTTTCTACCTTTCTTTCTTGTTTAATCATCACGTATTCTATGGGACAACAATTGGTATCAATCGCCATGGGGCAGTTTTTGTGATTCGTTGTTGATATTATATTGGGTTCGTGTGATTTACATCTAACATCATCCCGAATTCAAGTATTTTCTTGTTTTTCATTGTGTTTCGTGTTCTAAATCATACTTTAGATTATCTACGTACTTATGGTAAGATTTTGGTTACTTTGGTTTGGATTGAAACACGAATTCCAAGGTAAAAATCTCTTTTTTCTTGTTGCTTACAAGTCTCGAACTATTTTCTTGTTACGATCTGATTGTTGCGATTGCATAAACCCTGGGGGTTTCTACTTGCGATCCAAGATCACGATCACATCTTACGATCTACTTGCGATCTAGTGAGTGCGATCACAGTATACGATCACCAAGTGCGATCATAGACTACGATCAAGTGAGTGCGATCAAGGATACGATCATAGAGTGCGATCATAGACTACGATCACCAGTGATTAGGATTATAGGCGACGATCATAGAGTACGATCAAGGACTACGATCAAAGAGTACGATCAGGGTTGCGATCTAAGAGTACGATCTATGAGTACGATCAAGGACTACGATCTAAGAGTGCGATCAATGAGTGCGATGGGTGACATTGCTATGGACATCTAAATTTTGTTAGAGTATTTTTTAGACTTAACCACTATCTAGACTAGTCCCGGAACGTAGTTTACATGAAGATTAAAATAAAAAAATGTCCCGTCAAGTAGATTCAAAAATTTTCCATACTAGTTTTAGGCTATTTCTAGATCGATTTCAAAATTTGGTGATTACAATTTTTTAGGTCTACCGTTTTGTCGGACTGAGGAATTTATTGTCTGACTGAGAAAAAAAATAAAAAATCGCAATTTTCGGAATTTTAACAACAACACAATCACAACACAACTACTTAAAATCCACATTCAATTCATCACTTAAGAGAATATTGAGATGAATTCTACTGCAGAATATCGTGTGACGAACAACAACATAATGGTGGCGGGTAACAAAGAGAGACCACCAATGCTTGTGGCCGGTCGATATGCTCAATGGAAATCACGTTTTCTTCGCTATCTTGATACAAGACCTAATGGTGATGCATTGAGGAAATGTATTAACAATGGACCATATGTTTTCTCCGATATCACTGATCCTCATACACCAGCCACAGACACTATTCCAGAAATACCCACAACCACAAGAAAAGAAACGTTATTTGATCTTACACCAGAGAAGCTTGCTTGGTGAGATGCAGAAAAAGAAGCGATCTATATGATTCTAAGTGGAATTGGAAATGATATTTATTCCACGGTTGATGCATGTCCTACGGCACAAGAAATGTGGACGGCTATTGAACGCTTGCAACAAGGAGAATCACTCAACAAGCAAGATGTTAAAATAAACTTGTTTTGGAATTTTGGTAAGTTTACTGCATTGGATGGATAATCAATTGAGTCTTATTATTAACGATTCTACAAGATGATGAACGATATGACAAGAAACAACTTGGAGGTCTCCACCATGTAAGTCAATGTGCAATTTCTTCAGCAACTTCAACCAGAGTAGACACGTTTTGTTACTTTGGTGAAACAACAAAAGGAGTTAGACAAGGTAAACTATCACACTCTCTTTGATATCTTGAAACAATTTTAGCATGAGGCAAATGAAATTCGAGCTGAACGAGTTGCAAAGACGACTAATCCACTTCTCTAGTGTCTACCACTCAAGATCATTGATCTCGTACTCCAAAGTCATACTCCATTCAATCATCCTCACCACGATATTCCACATCATCCAAGTCTTCATCCTTCACAAGATCACGCGGCAAAGAACCAAGAGCACCATCACCACCATCTGAGTCATCATCTGAAGAGGATAGTGATGAAGATCAAGCTTAGAAGAATCGGGAAATGAAACAACAAATTGCTTTCATTATGAAGACCTACTAGAAAATCTTCAAACCCACCAACAACAATCTTCGAACATCATCCACCACAAAGAACCAATATGTTGACAATTCTCCAAGGGATGAAACACGTCGACGTGCTGAAAGACCTTCTAGGTATGATCGACGTAATCCAACACATGTTGAGGGTTCTGCAAGGTATGATCGACAAACTACGAAGTATGATACTCAGAGGATTGCCGCTGCTACTGGGAATAGGGAAACTGTTGGAACGCAAGTGGTTCAACAAATTGGAATTTAGTGTTATAATTGCCAAGGTTATGGGCATATGGCAAAGGAATGCAGAAAGCCGAAAAGGGTTAGGGACTCTAGCTATCATAAAGAGAAGATGTTGTTATTCAAGAATATGGAAGCAGGGGTTAAATTGTCGGCTGAGGAAGGAGAAATGCTTGACGATACTGATGATGAAGCCTCCGACCAAGAATTAGAAGCACATTACTCGTACATGGCAAAGGTTGACAAAGTTATCAACGTCACTGAAGATGACAATGGCCCTATCTTTGACACTGAGCCACTCGATAAGGTACACACCACTGATGAATATAATGTGTTTGGTGATATTCATGAGCATAGTGAGCTACCCAATGCCACTAATGACACATATATGATGGAAAAGGTTGATAGCAATACCACACCCGATTTATCAGACATGTGCAATAATGAGTTTGAGGATGATCAACATGCAAATGAGTATGATGATGAGGAGCGTGTCGCGCTTGCTAATTTAATTTCTAGTTTACAAAAAGATGTCAATGAAACTAGAAGAAGTCAAAAGCAATTAAAGAAGGCAAACACAACGCTCACTCAAAATTTTGAAGAATGCAAAGCAGCACTAATTACATCTAGTGAGACCATTGAATGCTATAAATATCAGTTCTTCAGAAAACCGAAGAGCTTGAGGGGTACAAGGGTAGTGCTTTAAAAAGTCAAAAGGACGATCTTTAAAAGAAATAGAACGAAACTCTTGAGTTATTAATCAAAGAGAAACGTCAATTTAATGTTTTATTAATGGATGAACGTCAAAAAAGTACCTTTATACCACCAAACTTAACGAACTTGAACAACGGATTTCGATGGATAACACCGAGTCTACTAAAATTCTTGATGTTAAGAAACAAGCGACTGAAACGTTAAAACAAGATTTGAAAGTCGACATGAAAAAGATACTGAAAAAGTAACGGAACTAGAAAAAAAGTCGAATTTTTGAAGAAAGTTGTTTATAAAACGCATGACTCTATTCAAACCGTAAGAATGATAGCACCTCCATCTATGTTTAAGGGTCAAGCAAGCTTTAAAAGTCCTGATTATCTTACCCAAGCTCAAGTCGCGAACCCGCGCCTTTATATGTATGAGTCCGAATAGACCGATCTTCAATATCCTCTTGGTTATGATGAGACATCCCTTTGGGAAGAGGAGAGTAGATCACCGGTCAAAAAATAGTTTGTGAAACCATACAATTATGCTTATGAGAATAGTCTATATGGTCTTTTCACTACACATAAACAAAAGTCTCGTGAGGAATTGTTTTTAGAATGCAAACAAAGAAGAAATCAATGGAAGAAAGCTTTTGCTACTAAGAAAACAAACGTTTCTAAGTTCATTAACTACTTGCCTCTTGATGCTTCTAAAAGCAAGAGTAGGAAGACATTTGGGTTTCTACAACATTACATTGATAATATTAAATCCATTGTTGACAATGAATGGAAACAATGAGAAAATGACGAGTGGAAAAAACCAATTCCTCAAGATATAATTGTGCTTATCAAACAAATCTTAATACCGAACACGACCACATTAAAAGAAAATATGCTTGAATTTGAAAGATTAATTCGGTCTGAAATGTTTGATGATTTAAAATATGTTGAGTCTATTGAGAAAGAAATGGACGATCTTCAAATGGACAAGTCTGTTTTTTCTGATGAATATGATTTACTCTTAGAAGAATGTCTCTCCAAAGATATTTTGTGTGTTACTCCTCAATCTTGTGCTGATATCGATGAATATTCTGATGTTGCATGCAAATATCTTGATAAAATCAAAGAATATGAGCGTCTTGAACTTGAGCTTTCGAAACATAAAGAAAATGTTGATAAAAAGGCTTTTGAGTTACTTCAACACAAAACTGATTTCCTTCAAAAACATTGTCATTCTCTTGAACTTGCTTTGCAAAAAGATGTTGGTAATTTTCCACATGATATTAATGTAAAACCCGCATGATTTTACCATGAATAGTACACTTATAATCGTACGTACATGATTAGAACTTTCCTTATTTAGCACGTGTACATTTCACGAATCGGAATTACAAGTATTACGTATGTGTGATTACACGATAAGTATTTATTACGTATTAAGACACGATAATTATTATCAATAATAATTATAATCACGAACATGAAAATCATGAACGTAATAATCACGAACCTATTATTATGTATTTACATATATTTATTACGATTACGTATTAATATATTTAACGACACGAACGATTAATAATTAAATCAAGTAAACACGACACGAGAACACGTAAATAAATAGAACACGGAAAAACAACGGGTTTTCCCTTTGGGGGCCCACATACCCACGGCTAGGAAAGAGAAAAGAAAAAGTCTTTTAAGCCCAACCCATTTAGCAAAACTAATTAAACCAAGGAACAAGTCTTACACATTCATTTTTCAAGAAACTAACAAACAAATAAAAACCCTGAAATGGGTATATGGCCGCCGGCCTTAAGGAGGAAGAAAAAGGGAAAAGTTCTGATCCTTGTTTTATTTACAAGCATGATTCGTACTATTAAGCCTAAATCATTATACATAAGGTATTCCATGAACCCTTTTATTCTTTTCTTATTTAATTATGTGTTTATGAAACTGTTAAATCAATAAGAACACGGGATGGATTGGTATACATAAACATGAATTAACCAAGCACAAGATGAGTTTTGGTTCGGATAAACATGGGAACCGAGACCATTTAAGGCCTCGGTGGGAATTACCAATAGCCGAGGGGTTGTTTGGTTGGTCGGCCGCAATCAGAAACCCCAACAGGGGTGCGTTTTGGTGAGGCAGTAGCAAACCGAGAGTCCCATGACTCTCGGTGGGTTTTGAGTTGGAACAGGGGGAACCGGCTGTCGGCAGGGTGAACCGGTCTAAGCCGGTGGGAACGAACACCACGGCAGGGGGAACCATGCCTTGACAGTGGCAGCCGACGGCTGGCCACAACCCTAGCCGCCGGTTAGGGGGGTGTTTTTGTTCGAATTATATTAAATACGGGTTTGGACATGGGAATCTTTTCTACAAGTCACGTTTTATTCAAGTTATTACAAGCTAATTTATTTTTTTCAAGTTTAATAGTTTTACAAGTATATTTATTTACATGTTAATTAAATTAATTTAACATGACATATAATTAATTTAATTAAAACATGGACTTAGGTTTATTATTATTATTTAATAATGCATGATTTTAATCTAAGTATTTATTTATGTAATTTAGACTATAGTAATTAATTAATTATTAAAACTTGACTTATAATTAATTAATATTCATGACTTAGGTTATATTAATAATAAAGATTAATACATGTTTTAACCTAAGAATTATTACCTTTTATTTAGTTAAATCATGTTATATTTAATTAAATCTTATAACCTATAGTTTATTTAATTTACATGTAATAATTAATAAACTATACTATATATCACATGACTTAGAATATTAATCAGTAAAACTTAAGCGCTTAATAATCCAGCTTATTTCTGATTATGGAAACTTTCTTTTTTTAGAAACTTATTTAATTAGGACAGCTAATCTATTTATGGAAACTTTCTATTTTTACAAACAGATTTAATTAAGGCAGCTAACCTATTTTTGGAAACAAGCTATTTTTGGGTACATTCTATTTTAGGAAACCAACTATTTTTTTAGAAAGTTACTGACTATTACACAACAAGTATAATAATGCAAGAAATACAAGTAATACCTAATCAGAATAGACAAAATACATGATAAACACGGCATAACGATAAAATCAGTAAAACATGACATGAACATATAAAACCAGCTAAGACATGATATAAAACCAATTACGAACTCAGTAATCATAATACTTATACACGTATATTATTTATGTAGAATTAGTGATACCGAAGTAGGACTCTCTTCCGTTCGTCTTCTTCGTTCACTAGACACAAGGTACGGATTCTCCGTCCTTTCAGTATGGACATTCTTCCTTATTAGGATTTCCTGTATTCAGCCAACTGTTTTCCCTAGTATATGTTTTATATGTTTTTGAATAGATTATGTTTAATTAGATACCTAATGAAATATACATTCATGACCAGTTTCACCTAGTTATGGAGGTACCATAACCATAACACTGGAGGCACAAGTGTTATGACTCCACCACGACGGTGTGATAGCTCGTGGCGTCCCTTCAGCTTTTGGCCATATTATTATTATCAGGTGGGGCGTATGGGTGCATCCTAGTTTACATGTTTTCAGCAGATTATTTAGGTGAATGTGGTGTGTGCCTTGCATCCTTCAGAAGGAGCTGATCCTTCCTACACAAACATTTATATTAATAAGAGGCAGCCCCTCTAATTGCATGACGAGGTCACCCCTCCAAGTATTCATGCACGTTGATATTTCATGACCTATATTGGCTAATGGTTAACATGTTAAACAGTTTTTATAAGATAAACATAAGGCTTTTCAAACTATAAAATCAGTTTTACTAAGTTATACCAGGTTTTCCAAGATTTATACATTACCGCTGTTATTAGTCTTAATTATGTTTCAGCCATTCATACTATGTTGTATATCCGTGCACTGAGCGTTATGCTCAGTCGTTACTTTCCTTTCCATGTCCTAAAACGGCAGGTATCCAAGGACGGACTCGAGGATTTGGAGGACATGCATAGGATGGAAGCTGCCATAAACTTCTTCTCCTTTTGCCTTTATATACTTATGCTTGTTTAGTCTTTCATTCATTTCATTTACTTTATTATGTTTTGGGCTTATGTTTTGGAAACGATGTTTGATTTCGGTTTTCCCTATGGTCATGTATGTTTTACTACATATTACCTTGCATGCTTTGATGACACGCCATAATTACACGTAACGGTTCGCTTATCATAGTGGGGTGTTACAATTATGGTATCAGAGCCAAGGCTTCAACCTGTAGGCTCTAAGACATGACCTGTGACTAGTGGGTAGTCACCAGGAGCTTCCTAAGCCAACACTTGTTATTCCACGTATTGATGTGTTCATCGCATTGTTGTTTTAACCATGATGTTTTCAGCTCCTTGATGTTTTAACCTTGATGTTTTCATCGATATTGTTTTACCAATATGGATGGACAACCGTCATTCATATTTAGTTATGTGTCATTGTTTCATGTATGATGTTCCTCTTGAACTGTGGCTATGTGGACTGAACCCCAGTAATTCATAATTAGTCACATAAAATTTTTTTCTGATAAGTTTTGACAGAAGATTTTTACCTATTTATGTTTCATGTACCATTGTTGTAGGAATTTTGACTAAGTAATGGTTGGTACAGGACTGGCCCTAATTAGTCGGATGTGCTTTTACCGAAACTTTTAACTTTTGGACCGACCCATAGGCGTCCCCTCGCCATGTCTTTTGTTTTGGGACCGACCCATAGGCGTCCCCTCGCGTATATAAAAGTTTTTATAAACTGCATCATGCATTCATGCACTGTTTTTCATGCATAAAATGTTTCTCATGATTTATTGGCATAAATTTTTTTTCATGTCCCTTTATAAGTTACTATGTTTTTATGTCAAGTATGTTTTCATATTGTCATGGTTAACTTCAGTTTCATGCTGATTATGTTATACACTCCTTCATTTTAGGTTGTTTCATGTTTCTTCTTGATGATTTCGTATTCATGTGATTACGTCTTACGTCTCTTTTATCATGTATGCTTTCATACAAGACACTGTTGGAATTCATTTAAATCCTGTTTTCAAGATAGTCATGGTTGGTTTTCATTAATCATGCTTTCTGGAAAATCGTCGTTGAAATTCGTTTAACCACACGTTAGCATTTCTCTATACAACCAGAATTAGGTATATACTGGCATTGCCAGGTTATCATGATGTTATTTCTGACCGTTTAACCAGTTATTTTCCTTTAAATCATGTCAGACGATCGACCCCATACCTATCATTTCATGTGCATTCCATGTGTACTCCATGTACCGTATTCCATGTGTGCATTCCACTTGCTGATACTCTACAAATTGTTGATGCCGCTCATAGCTTGGAGATGTTACTAAGGGTTGATGATGTGGATTTTAGACACGCTATGAGATGCTGATGCTGTTCACAACTTGGAGATCTTACAAGACGAAGACAAAGGCGTTAGATCAAAGCGATCGGGCGAGAAGATGCTTCACCACCAGACGATTTCCATCAATAATTGTCCCTAATTCTTAGTTACATGTCACATGTCATTTAGTCGTCGTTTCAGTCATATAAGTGAGAACCGGTACCAGCCGACCAATCAACTGAATAGTTACATGAATCACAGTCATGAGAATGACCGTCATGAACTGACAGACAAGACGATAGTAACCACTACTCTGACAGCAACTATCCTAGCAATCGCAACCGAAGCTCCGGCCTCGGACGTGATCAGAAATACAAAGGATCAGTTGTCCAACAGATCCGCCAATTTTGGCATAATAACCTAATATTTGTAGTTATATTTCTTTCACATCTCGAGACACATGTCAAGACATCAGTAAAGACACATGTCTCACGTATACTTTCTAAAGACACATGTCAAGACACTAGTCAAGACACATGTCATGCTTACACTTCCCAAGACACGAGTCAAGACACATGACTCACGTCCAATTATGGAACATCTCTAAGAAATTCAGGGTACCCTCCAAGGGTATATCCATTTTGCGGGCCATGTATTAATCAGGCCACAAAATTTTCTGTACCATCACCGGTATATCAGTGAGATCTGTCACGTTGCTCGATGACACTTTCGTTTCTTGCACCCATATTTCATATATATTCACGACCATAAAGGACGCCATTCGTATTCCCCATGTATACGAAGGTTTTCCTTCAGCCTAATGATGAGATCCAAGCTGCTAACACATTACCTCCGACAGACACGAGTTGAATTTAATCCTAATTATAGACTACAGACATCACACCCTGCTACGATTCATGATTTTGTAAAGTAATGTTCAGGCTCCTGAATACATTCAACATGGTCTTCAATCAAAAAAATCTATACAAATTATCTACGCTTTCCAAGCATGTGTTTTGTTAGCCATGACTGCTAAAATTTTCTAGCTGTCACTTAAGACACGACCACTGAAGTTCTTTTATGCATAACCCGTCGATTGTTCCAAAATCTTCCCATACATTCCAGAAGAACCTTCAAGGAGAAGGGCGATACCATGAGATTATGTGTCGACTACCGTCGATTTAAACAAATCACCATTCATAACTGTTATTCTCCTCCACGTGTTGACAAGACCGGATTTATTTAGAGTGTTTAGCACTTTCCAAGATCGGATTCATAATCATGCTACCAACAGTGACGAGTGAAAGAGGAGGAAATTTCCATGACTGCTATTCGTGCACGACTCGGTCATACTAGATTCATGATTTTGTATTTAATCTCATAAATGCCCCAACAGCGTTATGGACTTAATAAATTGAGTTTACATGAACTCGTAGACAAATTCATTAGTGTTTTCATTTATGACAACCTAACCTTCTCTAAAGTCTAGAGAAGAGCAGGAAGACCATATTTGCACTATGTTGCAAATTCTACGACAAGAGAAATTTCACCCTGAAATTTTTCAATACAAATTCTGGTTGATTACAGTGACATGCTGAATCACATGAACTCGCAAGGTTAATCTTACCATGACTCAGCTTATGCATAAAGGTGAGAGCCCTACACTATGTTTGGAGTTCCAAGAAAATCCTACGCTAAGAGAAGTCTAATTTCGGAGACTTATAGTTCCGCAAATTTCTATGTATCAAGTTTCTATGAAGCAAGATACATTTACGTTCATATCTAAGTACCTGACATAGCAACAGGCTAAGATAGAACACCAACTGACTAGGTTGTTCTTCCATCATCTAAAACTGTGAATAGATATGGGACAAGATCTCCATGGATTTTGGTTACCAGATTAACATAAACCCAGAAGAAGCATGGTGCTATATGGGTTATTGTCAACCGTTTGACCAAGTCTGTAGAATCCTTACATCCACAAGGATTTCAGAACCAGCAGATTGATCGGATGTGTTCCAGCCAGGGCTCATCCGATCACTTGGTAATCCCTCACCTATCGGGTCAGACAAAGGTTCACATTTGCGCTCCTTGTTTACGTTCACGTCCTTGTTCTAATTCCACGACTTGCTTTCACGCTCACGTTCATGACACTATTCACGTTAATAATCGTATCCTGGCTTACGATTGTACGTACATTTTCGTTCTGGAGGTTTTGCAAGAACTTGAGAGACCAGACTCAAGTTTATTATAACTCCCTATCCTCAAACAGACGTTTCACGTCACATTCCACGTTTCACCTTATAGCGATTGGCGTTACCGCGGTTGTATTCCATGTTCATGATATGTTTCACATGTCATGTTCATTCCACGTTCCTCATATCACGTTCATGATATGTTACACGTATCATGGATCACGATATGTTTGCTCATACTACACTCACCATATCTCCACGTATCACGTTCAAAAATGTTCACGTATCACGTTCAAAATTTTTGACGTACTACGTTTAAATATTTCTCGCGCATCGTTGATAATTATCAGTTAGGTTAGATTATTTTGTATCGTAATATTTCAGTCCCCCTTGCATGTTATTCTGTCTATCTTACGTAGATGACAATGAACTCTTCGTGTTTTCAAGTCAAGGTCAGGAGGACCAAGATTTATCATGATGTCAAGACCTTGAGAAGGAACCGTTCCAAGAGTTAAGCCACTTAGAATAGGACAAGTTCATCCGGACTTCTTATCCGTTTTTTATTATCGATTAGATATGTCTTTTTAGTCACGTCACGTTCCATGTCCTTTTTAGCCATGTCATGTTTCATGTCCTTTCTAGCCATGTCACGTTCCATGTCCTTTTTAGCCATGTCACGTTCCACATTCCCTTCTACCACGTCACCTTCTTTCCCTTTAGCTAACATACCCTTCCAGTTTGAGTCGGGTATGTTACGCTTCCAGTTACGTTATCTATAATTTGTGGATGAATTATTCTTTTTAGGGGGAAAGAGTTGTAAAACCCGCATGCTTTTAACATGAACAGTACACTTATAATCGTACGTACATGATTAGAACTTTCCTTATTTAGCACATGTACGTTTTACGAATAGGAATTACAAGTATTACGTACGTGTGATTACACGATAAGTATTTATTATTTATTAAGACACGATAATTATTATCAATAATAATTATAATCACGAACATGAAAATCATGAACGTAAATAATCACAAACCTATTATTATGTATTTACATATATTTAATACGATTACGTATTAATATAATTAACAACACGAACGATTAATAATTAAATCACGTAAACACAACACGAGAACACGTAAACAAATAGAACACGGAAAACCAACGGGTTTTCCCTTTGGTGGCCCACATACCCAAGGCTAGGAAAGGAAAAGGAAGGGGCCAAGCCCACTTTTGATTTAACTAAAACAAAAAAAGGGAAATGAAAAGGTCTTTTAAGCCCAACCCATTTAGCAAAACTAATTAAACCAAGGAACAAGTCTTACACATTCATTTTTCAAGAAACTAACAAAAAAATAAAAACCCTAAAATGGGTATATGGCCGCCGGCCTTAAGGAGGAAGAAAAAGGGAAAAGTTTTGATCCTTGTTTTATTTACAAGCATGATTCGTACTCTTAAGCCTAAATCATTATACATAAGGTATTCCATGAACCCGTTTATTCTTTTCTTATTTAATTATGTGTTTATGAAACTGTTAATTCAATAAGAACACGGGATGGATTGGTAAACATAAACATGAATTAAACAAGCACAAGATGAGTTTTGGTTCGGGTAAACATGGGAACCGAGACCATTTAAGGTCTCGGTGGGAATTACCAATAGCCGAGGGGCTGTTTGGTTAGTCGGCCGCAATCAGAAACCCCAACAGGGGTGTGTTTTAGTGAGGCAGTAACAAACCGAGAGTCCCATGACTCTCGATGGGTTTTGATTAGGAACAGGGGGAACTGGCTGCCAGCATGGTGAACTGGTCTAAGCCGGTGGGAACAAACACCACGGCAAGGGGAACCCTGCCTTGACAGTGGCAACTGACGGCTGGCCACAACCCTAGCCACCGGTTAGGGGGGTGTTTTGGTTCGACTTATATTAAACACGGGTTTGGACATGGGAATCTTTTCTACAAGTAACGTTTTATTCAAGTTATTACAAGCTAATTTATTTTTTTCAAGTTTAATAGTTTTACAAGTATATTTATTTACAAGTTAATTAAATTAATTTAACATGGCATATACTTAATTTAATTAAAACATGGACTTAGGTTTATTATTATTATTTAATAATGCATGATTTTAACCTAAGTATTTATTTACGTAATTTAGAGTATAGTAATTAATTAATTATTAAAACATGACTTATAATTAATTAATTTTAATGACTTAGGTTATATTAATAATAAAGATTAATACATGTTTTAACCTAAGTATTATTACCTTTTTAATTAAATCATGTTATATTTAATTAAATCTTATAACCTATAGTTTATTTAATTTACATGTAATAATTAATAAACTATACTATATATCACATGACTTAGAATATTAATCAGAAAAACATAAGCTTATATATTATTAGCATAATAATCCAGCTTATTTCTTATTATAGAAACTTTATATTTTTAGAAACTTATTTAATTAGGGCAGCTAATCTATTTATGGAAACTTTCTATTTTTAGAAACAGATTTAATTAAGGCAGCTAAGCTATTTTTGGAAACAAGCTATTTTTGGAAACTTTCTATTTTAGGAAACCTGCTATTTTTTTAGAAAGTTACTGACTATTACACAACAAGTATAATAATGCAAGAAATACAAGTAATACCTAATCAGAATAAACATAATACATGATAAACACGGCATAACGATAAAATCAGTAAAACATGACATGAACATATAAAACAAGCTAAGACATGATATTAAACCAATTACGAACTTAGTAATCAGAATAGTTATACACGTATATTATTTATGTAGCATTAGTGATACCGAAGTAGGATTCTTTTCCGTTCGTCTTATTCGTTCACTGGACACAAGGTACGGATTCTCCGTCCTTTCAGTATGTACATTCTTCCTTATTAGGATTTCTCGTATGCAGCCAACTGTTTTCCTTAGTATATGTTTTATATGTTTTTGAATTGCTTATGATTAATTAGATACCTAAAGTCATATACATGCATGAACAGTTTCACCTAGTTATGGAGGTACCATAACCATAACACTAGAGGCACCAGTGTTATGACTCTACCTCGACGGAGTGATAGCTCGTGGCGTCCCTTCAGCTTTTGGCCATATTATTATTATCAGGTGGGTCATATTGGTGCATCCTAGTTTACATGTTTTCAGCAGATTATTCAGGTGAATGTGGTGTGTGCCTTGCATCCTTCACAAGGAGCTGATCCCTCCTACCCAAACAGTTATATTAATTAGAGGCAGCCCCTCTAATTGCATGGCGAGGTCACCCCTCCAAGTATTCATGCACGTTGATATTTATGACCTATATTGGCTAATGGTTAACATGTTAAACAATTTTTATAAGATAAACATAAGACTTTTCAAACTATAAAACCAGTTTTACTTAGTTATACCAGGTTTTCCAGGACTTATACATTTCTGCTTTTATTAGTCTTAATTATGTTTTAGCCATTCATACTATGTTGTATATCCGTACACTGAGCGTTATGCTCAGCCGTTACTTTCCTTTCCATGTCCCAAAACGGCAGGTATCCAAGGACGGACTCGAACATTTGGAGGACATGCATAGGATGGAAGCTGCCATAGACTTCTTCTCCTTTTGCCTTCATATACTTATGCTTGTTTAGTCTTTCATTCATTTCATTTACTTTATTATGTTTTTGGCTTATGTTTGGGAACCGATGTTTGATTCCGGTTTTCCCTATGGTCATGTATGTTTTACTACATATTACCTTGCATGCTTTGATGACACGCCATAATTACGCATAACGGTCCACTTATCAAAGTGGGGTGTTACAAATAACTTGCAAGAAAAATTTTCCAAAATGTTTCAAGAAATGAATGAACAGAGTTTGGAAATTAAAGGGTTGAAAGATCAGTTATGATGTTGAGTTTTTGTATACCCTTTAGGAAAAGAGCAACAAATAGGGCAAGTAAGCACGACGATGTTTGATTCCGGTTTTCCCTATGGTCATGTATGTTTTACTACATATTACCTTGCATGCTTTGATGACACGCCATAATTACGCATAACGGTCCACTTATCAAAGTGAGGTGTTACAAATAACTTGCAAGAAAAATTTTCCAAAATGTTTCAAGAAATGAATGAACAGAGTTTGGAAATTAAAGGGTTGAAAGATCAGTTATGATGTTGAGTTTTTGTATACCCTTTAGGAAAAGAGCAACAAATAGGGCAAGTAAGCACGACGATTTAGGAAAACCGTGTGTAAATGACCCTACAATGAGTTCGTTCTCAAGGAGGCTAGTGTGTTATGTGTGTAATGATATGGATTAATTTGTGATTATATTTGAGAAAGAAAAATAGAAAAGGGATTAGAAGAGAATAACGGTTATGAAGACGGATTAAACTAAGTCTAAAAAGGCGTACACGTAAAGTCGTAAAAAGTACCAAAATTAAAATTTTAACCTTAAAATTCCTAAAAATTACCAAAAATCCCTAATAATATTCTAAGAGTTTACAAAAAAATCAAAACTTGCAAAAACCTTTTAATTAATTAGATAATGACTTTTTAATGCTAATTAAAGCCCTAAAAATCAAAATTAATTATTAAAAATCCCTAAACAAGATCTTAAAGTTTGTAAACCTCAAAAATACTCTAATTAAGCTAAAAACTATTTTTCAAAATTTTAAAACCAATTAAAACTATTTTTAAACAATTAAAAACTCCTAAAATCAATTAAAATTTAAATTAATTATAGAAAGTAATTATAAGACCTAAAAAATATTTGGAAAGTTGTAAATATCCTAATTAAGTGTTTAGAACCTAGGAAAAATATAAAAACCCAGAAAATCAGACTTTTAATTTTTAATAATAAAATAATATTAAAATAATATTAAAAATCCAAAATTTATAAAAAATTCTAAAAACTTGCAAACTAGCTTAATTTAACCTAAATAACTCAGAAATGAAAGTGAAATTACCTAAATACCCCTATTGGGCCTAGAAAATGGGCTAAACCCAAAACAGACCCTTATTGGGCTAACTTAAGGCCCAAAAATCTAAAGTCCACCAAATAAGCCTAAAACTTCCAGTTTAGCTTAAAATATGATTCTGAACAAAAATTTTCAATGGCCCAAAAGCTGAAATGTAGCTTATCACAGCTTAATAAGCACAAAGCTTATTCTTAATGGGCTTTCTGGCCCATTAAGCCATAAGCTTGTGCCATAAGCTAAAATTTGACACACATCATTCTTTTGAGGTAAGAAAACGTTTTGAAAAAATAAATTTCAAATAAGTCCACTTAGTAAGCCAGAAACAGTTCACAAACTTATTCACCAAACGACAAAATAGTCGTGTTTGTGATCTAGACCACCTCAGAAGCTGATTCAAGTTGCAAAATGTTTCTTATGACAAAACTAAGCAAAATCAACAAAGAGTTTTCAGATAAGCACACTCAATAAGCTGGAAAGTCAAATAAGCACTTATGTTAAAAGTCAAAGTAGGTTGTTTTCTAGTAAAAAGTCAAAGTCAAAGTCCAATAAGCTCCAGTCTACTTAAATGGGTCAAATAATAAAGACCTATTACAAAAAATAACTTGTTGCAAGTCAGAATAAGCTAGAATAGCTTATTGATAAGCTGATGACAAATTTGCACTAGCAGGGGCTAGTTTTGGATGTTGAGCAGTGGAAACTTTTTCCACTGCTTGACTATTTTGACTTTTTGTCTTTAGTGACTTTTTCTTGGATTCAGATTACACAAAGGCACCCAAATGATATTTGGATCAAAAGGAGTCAGTCACAATCAAAATAACACAATCACTAACACCCAATTGATACAGTTTAATCAATTAATCATCAGACATGATACATACATGAACAATAAGCAGTTGAGCACAAATAAGTAGTTTTAGCAATAATCAGCCAGCCAAATTCAACCAAATGCACACTCAAGCTATTATAAACTCCAATAAGCATGTCTAAACAGGTTTCATGCACTGGTTCAAAGAATTAAGCAAGATTCAAGCAATGAAAGTTACTGATGAACACTAACACATGCCATTTTCACTTTTGTTGATGTATTTGACACACAAGCCAATTTCAACACTTCAAATCTATCAAATAGGTTATATTGATGATGTTTTAACAGCTTTTATCCCTAAACATGCATAAACTCTAGGTTTTCCCAAAATTTTAGGTCAAAAAACAGTCAACTCAACAAGATATAGCAATTTGTTTGATTCAAGGTTTCAAACTCAGAAACTTGCAGCGAAACACTCCCAAACAAAGGTAGAACAGATATCAAGCATAAACAACACAAACTAACAACACAATAACAAGTTACAAGTACAAACCAGTAGACCCAAACACCCCTTTATCTTTTCCAAATCAAAATTTTCGAAGGCAAAGTGAGATTTCAGTCCAACCAAGCATCAATTAACACTAAAACAAGTAAGATAAACAGATTCAAGCAGATTTAAGCCACAAAATTCACAAGAACACAAGTTTCATACAAATATCACAAAAAATCACAATTTAAGCAGATTTTGAGATTGAGTATGCAAACCTCATGGATGTACATCCACACCCACGAATTTTGAGCTTATGTGCTAGCAAGAACAAGCACAAGCTTCCACAATAAGCCTGCTAAGATTGAACAAGGTTAAAGCACAATAACATAAAAATCAGAAACTTTGAAAATCTTGATTGATGCAAACTTGTTACCCACACTTGATTATCCCCAAGTTATAAGCCTCACCACACCTTAACCAACTCAGTTAG
Organism: Glebionis coronaria; assembly: GCA_025667525.1. Lineage (NCBI taxonomy): Eukaryota > Viridiplantae > Streptophyta > Magnoliopsida > Asterales > Asteraceae > Glebionis > Glebionis coronaria. The sequence continues at coordinate 335,528,304 of CM046876.1, read as the reverse complement.
GATGCTATGATCAGCCCTATAGCCCAAGAATTCCAGGATTGGAACAAGACTTAGCAAAATATCAAGAAAATGAGAAAATGTGCAAACTTTTGCACACTCCTCTTTTGAAAACAGGTTTTAAACTTCAAGAACTAACAAGCATATAAAAATAGAAAGCAGTAACAAAGATTGGCCAATGACTTTTCTTCAATTTTTCAAACTCAATTTCATTAAACTTTGAAATGGGATTTACAGAAACTTGAACAAGGAAAAATCAAAAGCAGGAATGAAATGAGGTCCTATGGCTTTATATATAGCCTTACAATCTATCTAAAAAGCTGATGAATAAGTAAAACCCTAGTGTTGAACTTCCAAAATTGCCCTTATGAAGTTTCAACTCATTAGCTTCATGTGACTGATTCTTGGACGTATGTGGTGATAGCTGGCATGAAGATGTGATCAAATGGCTCATAAGATGCTTAGAAAGTAAGCATGATTGTGGGACGTTGGATTATGGCCCTACTGTTTGTCTTCTTCCTTTCTTTGTAGCAGGGGAGGAATGTGTGGGACAAGTGAGTGATGTGGCAAGTAATATTAAGGTTGGGATGTGATTAGGGGAAGCTTAATCAACATTCTGGAGGGTTTTAACACTTAATTGTTGATGATGAAGAAAAACCCAAATTGTGTGAAGAACACTAAGAACAGGTTTTTAATCTGTTTTGGGGGTGGATTAAGTTTAAAAACTTGTTTAGGCGCCAAGATTAATTTAATCTTAAACCTGGTGAGTGGGATTGTGAGGTGGAGGAAGGGGAGCTTGTGATTGGTGGAGAGGGTGAGTGGGGTGAGGTGGCACAAGCTGGTTGGTTAAGGTAAGTTTCATGTCTGGCCCCTTTTGGTCCCTTGTTTCCTCTTTTGTTGTCTTTTCAGTTTTAAAAGCTATCAACGCCACAACTAGTCTTAACAACTTTTGAACTTTTGCATTTTTGGCCCAAAAACTTTTATAAAATGAATTCAGGGGTATTTCTTGCCATATTTGAATTCTTCAAGGGCTGATTTGGCATTTTGATGATGGATAATGGTCTTGACTTGTATCATTGATGTTTTGGAGGACTGAAATTGCCAAGTCATATTTGATGAGGGACCATTTTTGCCAAATGTTGAAAGTTGAGTGTCCTTCTTGTAATTTTGGAATTTTCAAAGGACCAAACTTGTCATTTCTTGTACTTTGAAGGACTTCATGATGTGTTTGACTTTGTGGATGATATTGGTTGACAATTTAGCTTTGTTGAGGGGCTAAACATGCAAAATATTCAAAGTGGAGGGCCCTTTTTGTAATTTTGACAAACTTTAGGGACCAAACTTGAAATTATGAGGATACAAGGGTATAAAGTGTCAATTCTTCTATATTGGAGGACCCTTCTTCATAATTCTTCAAATCTTCAAGGGTTGATCTTGGGAAAGTCTTCATTAGGGCTTGGTTCATTGTGCGGCTTTGTTTCTCGTGTTCGCTTTTGCATGATTCTTGTGATCTTTTGTCATTTTCTCAATATCCGTACCTAAAATACACAAGTGGCAAACACAAGCATATATATGGGTATTTTGATGATATTTAATGCATTTTAAGCCCTATTTGGAAGATGAGACTATGTATAAAAGCAGTCTCATCACTCCCCCATACTAAACCATTGTCGTGCCCTCACGCAATGCTAGAATAAAGTATCATAGTACCTCCAAAATTCATTTTTATTAATTTTATTGAATGATAAACTAGCTCACTACTACTATTGCTACTATTACTTGTGTTTTAGACATAATGTATGATTTTCATCGTAAAATGGGACGTTTAGGTTCATAGAATAAGAACACGTGAATGCTTCGTTAGAAATAATTTCATCGTCCTCGATTTTCACTCCAATTCCATGCTAAGCGTGTAACGAGATCATTGTCATTATAAGTTAGTAATGCTAACACTACTCATATGCCCTAATCACGTTCTTATCCTCCCATTATTCCTAAGTTGTATCTCTTATATTTTATTTTGTCTTGAATGCTTCACGAGGATACATTGTTTGACTTATGCGATAATAGAGATTTAGGTATAAAAAATAGAGTCCTAACGGTGTAACTAAGACCATCAAATCAATAGCCCCTCCCAATAGACAACGATGTCAAAAAATTAAGTTGACAAGAAGAATCGATAAACACGGTTTTATAACGGTTTTGAACATGAGACTTATTACCAAGACTTTTATACGCCCCCTAACGGAAGGGCCTTATTATCTTTGGTTTACCTTCATCTTTTATTCAACTTCTCCATGAAGCTTTTATTATGACTTCGGTCTTGCCTTGCCTTTTATTATCCGCCTCATCGGTGGTTTTATTAGCCAAAGACGTATATCCTCACGCTAAAGCGAATTTTGGATCTCTAAAGCTTCGAAGATTAAGGCTTGATTCACTTCCAATTTTGCATAGATTTTTCGTCCTTGTGGGGCTTCAAATTGTTTGCTTGATTTAGGAGAGCACTTGAAATCTTATTATTGGGTAAAGCTTTCGATTATTTGGGTGCCAATACTTCAAAACCGTGACGCTGGCGATACCTTAATGTCTTCCCAATTTAATTACACGGAAGCTACTAGAAAAGACTAGAAACCCAACAATCCTAACTAAACCGCTAAGTCAATATTTATTAAGCAAAAAATATTTACATGCGAAGGGAGAATAAGCAAACAACGAGAACACATGAGTTTTTGAAAGAATACGAGTACTCTACGTTTAGCATAGTAACTTATAATTAACCCTATCATTTCTCATCCTCATTTAAGAGACTTAGCCTAATGTGTAGTTAAGGAATCAAAGCTAAGTGCTCAACACGCACGGTCGAGTAAAAAATTACTCTTATTCTCGCCATCGGAAAACCTACATTCGTGTCTTCAAACACTTATAAAACATGAGAAGATTTTTAAAATTTGGCCATTTTAGCCTTATTTTGCAACAAAACGATAAAAAAAAGATAAACTTTGGAAAGCGTGAAGGTTTGGCAAGGCAAGTATCTATTCACCCCCCCCCCATACTAAAGTTAAACATTGTCCTCAATGTTTCGAGTCTAGGGGTGCAAACACCCCCATACTAGAGACGTAGTCGAATGTCTAATCTAGCATGGAAAGGGTGTAACCAATAAATTAATAGCCGTTTATGAAGTGTGCTAATAACCTCAGGTTAGAACAATCAAGGATATATCATGAATATTGAGAAAGTCTTCCAAGCAAACGATCGAGTGCTCCCATAAAACGAACATGAGAGGCTCCAATCGTGAAGATCATGATCATCTAAAGTTCACAATTCACAAACAACCACGGAACAAAGGTTGGAAGGGCACAAATCCCCACACGTTAACTACATTAGAAAGTGATAATATGTACATAGGATAAGCATGGGAATCCCCCACGAGGCTCCTCATTTTTTATTACCGAGTCATGAGCTCGACTCGATCCCCTCAATACTAATTATCAATGGGGAAGGTGATTTAGTCGAGGTAGTTCAAGGATGGAACTTCCCCGCCAAAGTAGTGCTTCAATCTATGTCCATTCACCTTGAAGTTAGGACCATCATCTTGAGCTAGCTCGATGGTCCCATACGGAAACACTTGAGTCACGGTGAATGGACCGGACCAACGGGATTTCAACTTACCAGAAAAGATTTTTAATCTTGAATTAAAAAGCAAAACTTGATCCCCAATGTTAAAAACCCGGTTTTTAATTTTAGAATCATGCAACTTTTTAGTTTTTTCTTTATAAATCAATGAATTTTCATAAGCAATATCCCTCAATTCATCCAATTCATTTAATTTCATTTTCTGGTGTTTTCTCGCGGTCTCCATATCATCATTACAATGCTTTAGGGCCCAATAAGCCTTGTGTTCTAATTCGATAGGCAAATGACAATTCTTTCCATACACAAGCTTATAGGGAGTGCACCCAATGGGTGTCTTATGAGCGGTTCTAAAGGCCCATAAAGCATCGTCCAACTTATCCGACCACAATTGTCGGTTTTCTCCAACGGATCTCTCCAAAATCCTCTTCAACACTCGGTTTGAAACCTCGACTTGCCCACTCGTTTGTGGGTGATAAGCCGTAGAAAGCCGATGTGTAACCCCATATTTCCTTAGGACCCTTTCAAATTAGTCATTACAAAAATGGGTTCCACGATCGCTTATGATAGCACGAGGGGTTCCAAACCGAGAAAACAATTGCTTCAAAAACTTGACTACCACACGAGCATCATTGGTGGGCAAGGCCTTGGCCTCCACCCACTTAGATAGGTAGTCAACCGCAACAAGGATGTACTTATTACCACGAGATGATGGGAAATTGCCCCATAAAGTCTATACCCCAAACGTCAAAGATCTCACACACTTGGATGATGTTTTGTGGCATTTCATCTTTTTGTGAGGCTTTTCCTTGTCGTTGGCATGAATCACAAGACTTCACAAGATCTTGTGCATCTCGGTAAATATTAGGCCAAAAGAAGCCGGCATCAAACACCTTCTTAGCCGTGAGATTAGCACCGTGGTGACCACCCGTGGGTCCCTCATGGCAAGCTCTAAGGATGTTAGAAGCTTCGGTGCCAAATACACAACGTCGGATGATTTGATCCGCACATGTTCGAAACATGTAAGGGTAGTTCCAAAAGTAGAACTTGACGTCACGAAAGAATTTTCGTTTTTCTTGAGTCGTCATACCCTTAACGATGAAGTTTCCCGCATGGTAATTTGCAAAGTCCGCAAACCATGGGGTGGAAGGATCAAGCTTAGAATTCACTACACCAAGTGTTTCAAGCAGAAATGTTTCGGTGATTTCCTTGGGCTCGTAAACACTTTGGTGAGGATCTTCCAAACGAGAAAGATGATCGGCCGCTAGATTCTCGGCTCCTTTTTTGTCAACGATGGTGTGATCAAATTCTTGAGAGAGGAGAATCCAACGAAGTAATCTAGGCTTAGCATCTTGCTTTGCCATGAGATACTTAATAGCCGAATGGTCCGTATACACTACGCATTTAGCTAAGATGAGATAAGGTCGGAACTTCTCAAATGCATACACCACGGCAAGGAACTCCTTTTCCGTTGTAGTGTATTTAAGTTGAGCCTCGGTCATCGTCTTGCTAGAATAGTGAATAGGAAAGAATTGCTTATCATGACGTTGCCCCAAAACGGCCCCAATAGCGTAATCACTAGAATCACACATTAGTTCAAAGGGGAGGTTCCAATTGGGAGCAACAAGAATGGGAGCTTCGGTAAGTTTCCTCTTAAGGATTTCAAAGGCTCGTACACAATCTTCGTCAAAGACAAAACGTGCCTCTTTTTCAAGAGGATGTGTAATGGGTCGAGAAATCTATGAAAAATCCTTGATGAATCGACGATAAAAGCCCGCGAGGCCTAGGAAACTCCTAACCCCCTTAACGGTTTTGGGATGAGGTAATTTGGCGATGACGTCTACCTTAGCTTGATCTACCTCAATCCCCGCTTTCGAGACCTTGTGCCCTAAGACGAATCCACTCTTAACCATAAAATGACATTTTTCCCAATTGAGCACAAGGTTGGTTTCCTCACAACGTTTTAACATTCTCTCAAGGTTTGACAAACACGAAGTGAAAGAATCACCAAACACGGAAAAGTCATCCATGAAGACTTCCATCGTGTTCTTGATCATGTCATGAAAAATAGCCATCATGCACCTTTGAAAGGTTCCCGAAGTCCGAATGGCATTCTACGATAGGCAAACATTCCATAAGGACACGTAAACGTAGTTTTTTCTTGATCACGAGGGTCGATGGGAATTTGGAAGTAACCGGAAAAACCATCTAAAAAGCAATAGAAATCGTTTCCCGCAAGACGCTCCAACATTTGGCCCATGAAGGGTAAGGGAAAATGGTCTTTTCGAGTGGCTTCATTCAACTTTCGATAGTCAATGCACACTCTCCATCTGGTCTGGGAATCAACTCGTTGGCATCGTTTGGCACAACGGTCATTCCTCCCTTTTTAGGGACACAATGAATAGGAATCACCCAAGGGCTATCAGAAATAGGGTAAATCATTCCCGCGTCAAGGAGTTTTAGGACCTCCTTTTTGATGACGTCGTGAATTTTGGGGTTCACCCTCCTTTGGCTTTGGATTGTGGGCTTGAAATCCTCCTCCATTAAGATTTTGTGGGTACAAAATTTGGGATCGATCCCCTTAATGTCGGATAACTTCCACGCAATCGCCCTTTTGTGGTCTTTTAGAACATCGACAAGTGCGGTTTTCTCATCATTCGAAAGATCCTTCGCAATAATAACCGGAAACTTGTCGTCCTCCTCCAAATAGACATATTCGAGATGAGGAGGTAAATCTTTCAACTCAAGGATAGGTGGTTCCTCAAGTGCAGATTTGGGCTCGATACTCATAACCTCCTCGGGTGGAGGAAATGGGAAATCGTTAAGAAAATCCTTGATAATCGAGAAGTCCTCATCGTTGTCGAGGTCTTCGTCACAAGTACGTGGAACATTGTATTCTTCCAACGTAAAACCACCACCTTCAAAAGGAGTGAAGGTTGGTGTCGAATTATCAAGAATTGGATCAAACATAGTGGGATTGCCACTAGTTTCTTCATCACCAAAACCTAGAACTTCTTGTGAAAATTCCTCGCAAACCACGTCGATCATATCAACGAGGTTTATGGTTGCAACGGAATAAACATGAGAAATTTTAGAGTTTTGAGTTGCGTTTATAACAAGTTCCTCGTCGTTGAAACGTAAGGTGATCTTTCTAGCATGCACATCAATCAAAGCCATAGACGTATCTAAAAACGAACGACCTAAAATGAGAGGAACTTGAGGATCCGTGGGGATATCTACAACGATAAAGTCTACGGGATAGTAGAACTTCCCCACTTTCACAAAAACGTCTTCCGCCAAACCACATGCGGGAATCGTGGAATGGTCGGCCAACTCGATAGACATTAGTGAAGGAGTAAGATTAGGAAAATTGAGCGACTTCAAGATTGCAAGTGGCATCAAGTTAATGCTAGCACCAAGATCGGCCAAGGCGAAGCATTCTTCCATATCTTGGATTGCACAAAGGATCAATAGTTTACCGGGATCACCGACTTTTTCAGGTATGCGATTAAGATAAACCGACGAACAACTAGACAATTGGTGCAATTTCTCCTTGTTGTTCAACATACTCTTAAAGTTAGCGGCAAATCGAGGCATCATGACCAAAGCATCGGCAAAACTCACATTAAAGTGAAAATCACGAAACATTTTCATAAAAAGCTCAAATTGATAATTGTCGCGCTCTTGACGTTTCTCCTTCCTAAGTCTCAATGGATAGGGCAAGGGTGGTGTGGGTTGAGGCATAGTAGGCATAGCCTTTGGAATCTCGGGTTCCAATGATGGTAATGGGTCAACCGTAGGTGTGGCATGAGCGGTACTTCGTGGGATTGGGACATGCTCCTTTTGGACCACCACCTCGGGTTCTTCCTCAATTGCTTCCTCCGTAGGAGCAATTGGTTGAGGAGTCGGTTCCTTAAGTGTCTTACCACTACGTGTGGTAATCACTTTCATCTCACCCTTAGGGTTGGATATGGTGTTGCTAGGAAGACCACTTGACGACGGTTTACACATTATTGCCTCAAACATAGACGAGATTTTATCTTCAAAATTAGATTGCCTCAATACGGCTTCGGTTTGCCTTTTCTCGGCCTTAATCATTTCTTGTTTAATCTCATGTTGCCCTTGTTCCATCTTTTGTTGGTTTTGTTGCAACCTAGTGACATTTCCTTCCATCTTGTTGGTGTGGATTTTAAGTTCATTAGCTAACTCATTTTTCAACTCTTTCTTCAAGTCGTTCTTAAACTCGGATCTTAGGCTAATGATTTCTCTTTGAATATTGTCAAACCTAGCATCATTCCCACTAGCATATTCAACAAACTCACTTGGAAGATCTTTCAATGTTTGCAAACTTTTGTTGTTAGTTTGAAAATCATTTTTGTTTGAAACTTGATTATTAGCCCCTTGATTCCCATAGTTTCCCTTGTTGTAATTGTTTTTGAAACCAACTTGATTGTTGCGATAGTTGTTGTTAGCATTTTGATTTGAACCAAAACCCGGTGGAGTCATTTGATTAGAGCGGGAAACTTGACCGTTTTGGTTGTAATTTCCCGTGTCCGCGAAGGCACTCGAAGTGTTACCACCGTTGGTAATTCACTCGGAGAAATCATGACCTCCACCACAATACATGCAAGAAACCTCAACCGCTTTAGCCGTAGCGGGAGCACTTTGTTCACCAACTTTAAACTCAATCAAAAGTCCTTTCAACTTATCAAAAATCTTGTTTTCCAAGTTTGCCTCAATTTGGCAAGCATCGATGGTAGTAGACAAAAAAGGTGAAGCCGAAGACGAAGCCTTACAAACACTAGACGTGCTACGAGGACTATACACCTTAGATCTATTTTCAATTATCACCAAAGCTTCCTCAACCGTTTTACACAAAAAATTACCACCCACGGCGGCATTTAAATAATCCCTTTCATGATCATTAAGTCCATTGTAAAACGTGTCAATTTGATGTAAATCGGAAAAACCGTGATGAGGACATTCATGTAACATTTCATTAAACCTATTCCAAGCCGTTGAAAAACTTTCATTAAATTCTTGTGAAAACTTTGAAATCTCGTTTTTCAAATGTGTAGTCTTAGAGGGCGGAAAAAATGGTTCACAAATTTCGAAACGAGATCCTTCCACGTCAATATAGAATTGGGTGGCTCTTTCTCTAACCAAATTTTAGCGGGCCCCGCTAAGGAATACAGAAAAAGCATCATCTTAATCGAGTCATTCGAGACATCCTTAAACTTGCAAGTAGCGGTAAGACGATTGAATTGGCGGATATGGTTGTGTGGATTTTCCTTCTCATCACCACGGAATTTGTTGTTGTGGATCATCGACAACAAAACCGTTTTCACCTCAAAATTCTCCGCAAGGATAGCGGGAATCACAATAGCCTCTCCATAACCCTCGGTGGGTGCTTGAAGTAACTCCATCATAGTTCGATTCGCCATGGTAGGTGCTTCTCTTACAATGGGTTCGTCAATAGGAGACTTGATGAGACTGCTTTTATACATAGTCTCATCGTCCAAATTAGGCTTAAAATGCATTAAATATCATCAAAATACCCAAATATATGCTTGTGTTTGTTGCTTGTGTATTTTAGGTACGAATATTGAGAAAATGACAAAAGATCACAAGAATCAGTCAAAAACGAACACGGGAAACGAAGCCGCACGATGAACCAAGCCCTAATGAAGAATTTTCCAAAGAAAACCCTTGAAGATTTGAAGAATATTGAAGATTGGTCCTCCAAGTTTGAAGAATTGACACTTTATACCCTTGTATCTTCATAATTACAAGTTTGGTCCCTAAAGTTTGTCGAAATTACAAAAAGGACCCTTAACTTTGAAGAATTGGCAAATTTAGTCCCTCAACAAAACTAAATTGTCATTATTGGTCCTCCAAGAAGTCAACACCTTGAAGAATGAAGACATGTCATGATAAGCCCTTGAAGATTGAAGAAATTGCAAGTTTAGTCATTTTTATAAACTTTGAAAAACCCTTGTGCCAATTTCAGCAAGTTGCCCAAACTTGTATAAAAGAGAAAGAAGGTTTTGAGCTGTTTTGATCAAAATAGCAAGTGAATGGGACATGGGGGGGCCATTTGTGCCAAGACATCACAACTTTCCCCACCAACCAAAAGCCTACACGTGACCCCACTCATAAATATTAACCAATCAAATACACCCCATCACCCACGTCAGCTTTCCACTCGGTTTATATTAAACTAATTATGAAAAATGGAGGCAAACAAAGATTTTAAAATTAATTAACTCCTAATTCTAATCTATCACAACTATTTACCCACCTTCAACCCTTAAACCCTAAAAATAACCCAGAATTAATCACCCACGAATCTTACCTTAATCCTAATTAACCTTAGGGGTTTTCATCCCAGCCCCACTCCCAACACACCAGTACACCCAGAAAACGACCTCTCCACACTATTGTCCCCCCACCAACTATCACATGTCACGGATTCCACTTTTTCAAATTGTAAGGAGACTAAATCAACGGCCCATGAGATTTTCTTGCTCCCAAAGCTTCAAGGAACGTCTCAGATCACTTCATCACAGCCTGGCATCACATGTTGATCCTTAACCAAGTTCAAACAAAGGGGCAATTTTAGAATTCAACTTATTAGGGTTAGGACTTAGTATTATTTTATTCAGAGCTCTAGGACCTTCTATTGAGTCCTATAAAAAGTGACTTCGACTTATGAAGCACTTTGGTTCCAGTTTTATGTATTTTTTTCTATGAATTAATGAAAAGTTCTTAAAACTGCATATGACTGAGTTCCATTTTTATTTTTCGTTATTCTAGTTTTAAGTTTGGTTTTCCCTGAATTCATTTTAAACCTTCAAGTTTTTTTTAAGAATTTCACTTGTTTATAAAATATTTCAGAAACTTGTTCTTTCTGAAAGGTTTGGATCTAAGTTCAAGTTTGAATTGAATCTGTCTTGACAAGACAGGTTTGATTCCTGGAGTTGAACTTGTTCAGTTTCTTTGTTTGGTTCAAGAGGTTTACAAGTTTTCCAATCTTGGTTCTCCAAGATTTTTACAAAATCTTATTCATCTTTTTTTCAGCTTATTGCTATAAGCCATTCAATAAGCTTATTAAACCAAGCTTATTGAATTCCTTATAAGCTTGTTGTTTCTTTCTTTGTTGTTTGTGGTGTGCAGGAAACAAGGAACAGTTAAGGACTATTTTCACCCAATTATTGTCATTTGAGCACAAGCTTATCCAACTCCCACAAGGCTCAGCACAAGCCCGAGCTTGTAGGAGGTGGCAAATAGCCACTGAGGGACCTGGATGTAGGTCCCTCTTGGTAAAATCCTTTTTCCATTATTAAGTTTTTAGTATTAAGTTTCATTGTGAATGGGTATGATTTTTGGTGCAATCTGCTTTCTGGTTTGTTTGAGTGCTGGATTTTGCTTAGTTGAGGTGTTGTATGCATGTTTCAAGTAGTTTAAATTAGTTTGGTTGGATTTGTTAAAGTTTTGCTTTGAAAAAGATTGAAATTCAGTTATTAAGGGGTGTTTGGATTAGGGGTTAAGAAGGGTTTAAGGTTTTAAATCTTGCTTGTAGACCTGTTCAATACACTAACTAGGTTTCTATAGGTTGTATGATAGCTTGTCTTTTAGTTTGGTGAGTTTAAAATCAATTTGCATGGTAAAACATTTGCTTAAGTGGTCAAATTTAGGAAATGCTTAGTGGTGACTGATTTTGTTGAATTAGTGCCTCATCTTTTGATCTTTGTTAGATATAAGCTTGTTCTAGGATTATAAATCAGTTACATGCCATTTGGTGGATTAATGTGCTAGTTATTGGCCTTAGAAATTCGTTTTTATGCATATAAACTAGCCCTACTGTTCATCAAAAACATTGTTGTTTAATCAGAAACTTGGTGTGCTTCTTGTGTGAAATTTTGCTAAGTGACTTGTTGTTTTTCTTGTTGATTTGACTTCCCACAACCCAACTGGTTGTGGGAGTGCCCTTATTGCCCAAGAAAAGCTTTCAAATAAGCTTCCCTAAGCTTATTGGTCAACTGACCATTAATTTGCACTAGCAATGGGAAGAAAGTTTCCCCTACTAACACACTTGTTACCCCTGCTTCACTAGTAGACAAACTCCAAGCACTTGTCACTATCAGAAAGTTTATAATTTTGTCTTTATTGCCCAAATTTGTGAATTAAGACTTGAAACCAGTTCCATTATTTTTCTTATTTTATTTAGGATTTTTCTGTTTAATTATTTTTCATTTTACTGTTCATTTAGTATTTATTAGATTAAATAGCATTTTAAATATATTTTTAATGTTTCTGTTTTTGGCATTTAGTGCCAAAAGTACTTGTTTCTCAGTTTAAACATTTTTCCTAGACTTAGCATAATATTTTAAGAGTTTTGGTATAAAAAGTTTTTACTGTTCATCTTTTTATAATTTTTTAGAATTAATTTAAGTTAATTAGGGTTTTTAATTAAGCTGTTTTTGTCTTTTAGTGGTAAAATTAATATTTTTCCAACTTTTTCATTTTTCTTCTGTTCATTAGAGTAAAATAGGATTTTTTAAATTGGTAGACTATTTTTAGCATTATTTTATTATTTTTTATAATTATTTTAGTTTTAAAATAGGTTTTAGTAATTTAAAAATAGAAAAATAGTTTTTAAAAATTAGGAAAAATACTTTTTAGTCTTTAAATAATATAAGTAACTTATTTGTTCAATAAAATCATATTTTTTACATTTTGATTAATTATATTTAATTTTAGGGCTTTAATTAACATTTAAAATTGAATATTTAATTAATAAAAGGTTTTAAAATATTTTTATTAGATTTTTATTCTTATTTATATTATTTTAGACTTATTTTAGCTTTTAATTAATTATTAGGTTTAAAATTTTTTATTTTGTAGTTTTTTTACGGTTTTACGTGATCACCTTTTTCGTCGTAGTTTAATTCGTCTTTGTAACCGTCTTTCTCTTCTAATCCCATTTTTTTGTCAATTAATATAATCACAAATCAATATCAACTCATAACACAACGCACTTGCCTCTCGAGAACGAACTCACCTAGGGTCATTCACACACGGTTTTCCTAAATCGTCGTGCACGCTTGCCCTACTTTGTGCATCCTTTTCCTAAAGGTATACAAAACTCCAACATCATTTTGGCGCCGCTGCCGGGGAGGCGTGTTGTGTTTTGGTTGAACCATTGTTGTTTTTATATATAGCCATAAATAGCTAATTGTATTAGTAGCACTCTACTAATACGTATTATCGGTTTTTCATTTTTTGTGAATACTATTACTATATTGTATACGTAGAACAATAAATTTACAAGTACTCCAAATACGTGAGAAATCACAACCTTGACTTGGGAGGTCATTACCCAATCATTGTATTAGAATCTCAAACCAAAGAAAAAGGCAAAAATAGATAAATACTTTCGTGAAGCTCGATTTTGAGAAATACAAACTATAAGGTGGGTATAAGGCGGTTGTATTTCACGACCTAAAGGAAAAAGGCTCTTAAGTGCTTCGCGCCGCCTCGTTTCCTCCGCTTGCTTGTGCGTATTTTGAGATTGAAAGCTAATCGAGGGTTTTGCCGCCCAAAGTATTACTTAAGTATCATATATATTTTCTTGGTTTCTATTGATTAAACCCTCTTGAACGATTTGGCGTTCCACCATCGTTCTAAAGTCATCGAAGACGTTCACTTCATGTGTTCGTTTTCATTCCTTGAGGCTTCTTTAATCGAGAGATTTGATTAAGGAGGAGATTTGTAGATTTGTGTCTACCTAATACATTCCAAAAATCCAAAAAAAGTAAAAACAATCAAAAACCACAAAAAAATTGAAAAAGTAAAAACACCTAAAAGAATCTTCTTTGCTCGCCTTCTCGTTGTACGTGACGTTTATGCAAACTCGCTCTAAAGCAAGACGTGCTCGTAAACGAAGAAACAAATCCATCACTCCTACTAGTGAGGAGTCTCCTATTGACGAACCCATTATAGTGAAAGAAGCACCCATGGCTAATCGAACTATGATGGAGTTGCTTCAAGCACCCACCGAGGGTTATGGAGAAGCGATTGTGATTCCCGCTATCCTTGCGGAGAATTTTGAGGTTAAGACGGGTTTATTTTCCATGATTCAAAACAAAAAGTTTCGAGGTGACGAAAAGGACAACCCTCATAACCACATTCGCTAATTTAATCGTCTCACCGCCACTTTCAAGTTTAAGGACGTCTCAAACGACTCGATTAAGATGATGCTTTTTCCGTATTCCTTAGCGGGGCCCGCAAAAATTTGGTTAGAGAAAGAGCCACCCAATTCTATATTGACGTGGAAGGATCTCGTTTCAAAATTCGTGAACCAATTTTTTCCGCCCTCTAAGACTACGCACTTGAAAAACGAGATTTCAAAGTTTTCACAAGAATATAATGAGAGTTTTTCAACGGCTTGGAATAGGTTTAAGGAAATGTTGCACGAATGTCCTCATCATGGTTTTTCCGACTTGCATCAAATAGACACGTTTTACAATGGCTTGAACGATCATGAGCGTGATTATCTTAATGCCGCCGCGGGTGGTAATTTTTTGTGTAAGACGGTCGAGGAAGCATTGTTAATCATTGAGAATAGGTCTAAGGTGTATAGTCCTCGTAGCACGTCGAGTGTTCGTAAGACTTCGTCTTCGTCTTCGCCTTCATTGTCACACACCGTTGATGCTTGCCAAATCGAGGCTAATTTGGAGAACAGAATTTTTGATATAGTGAAAGGATTGTTAGTTGAGTTTAAAGTTGGTGAACAACCCGCTCCCGCTACGATTAAAGCGGTTAAGGTTTCTAGTATGTATTGTGGTGGAGCTCACGATTATTCCGAGTGCATTACCAACAGTGGTAACACTTCGAGTGCCTTCGCGGCCGCGGGAAGTTATAACCAAAACGGTCAAGTTCCTCGCACTAATCAATTGACTCCACTGGGTTTTCCACCAAATCAAAATGCTAACAATTATCGAAACAATCAAGTTGGTTACCAAAGCAATCAAAGGAAAAATTACAAGGGTAATAACAACTATGGGAATCAAGGGAGTAGTAGTAGCCAATTGCAAAACCAAAACCAAAACCGTAATTTTCAAAACACGAGTCAAGGTCTTCAAAATGTTTACACTAAAGAACTTCCAATGGACTTTGTGAATTACGCCACGGCAAATGATAAGATTTTGGAAAACATTCAAGAGCAATTGGCTAATCAAGCTAGGGACACGGCTAAGAACACCAAGGAGTTAGCTAATTTTGTTAAAGAAAATCTTAGCATGAGGAATGAATTGAAAAATGATTTTGCTAACCAAATTCGAGGTCAAAACAACAAGATAGAGCAAAGTCATGCTAGGCTTGAACAAAGAATTGACCAAAAAGCCGCTAGTCAAGATTTGAAGTTTAATAGTTTTGATGCTAAGCTTAATGCCATTTTAGAAGCCGTCATGGGGAACAAAGCCTCTACTTCGAGTATTTTGCCTAGTAACACCATTTCAAACCCGAAGGGAGAGATGAAAGTGATTACCACACGTAGTGGTAAGGCACTTAAGGAACCGAATCCTCAACCAATTACTCCAACGGTGGAGGAAATTGAGGAAGAACCCGAGGTGGTGGTCGAAAAGGAGCATATTTCAATCCCACAAAGTACCGCTCATGCCACACCTACGGTTGACCCATCACCCATATTGGAACCCCAGATTCCCAAGGCTATGCCTATGCCCAACCCACACCACCCTTGCCTTACCCATCGAGACTTAGGAAGGAGAAACGACAAGAGCGCGATAACTACCAATTTGAGCTTTTTATGAAAATGTTTCGTGATTTGCATTTTAATGTGAGTTACGCCGATGCTTTGGTCATGATGCCTCGATTTGCCGCTAACTTTAAGAGTATGTTGAACAACAAGGAGAAATTGCACCAAATGTCTAGTTGTTCGTCAGTTTATCTTAATCGCATACCTCAAAAAGTCGGTGATCCCGGTAAATTTTTGATCCCTTGTGCAATTCAAGATATGGAAGAATGCTATGCCTTGGCCGATCTTGGTGCTAGCATTAACTTGATGCCACTTGCAATCTTCAAGTCGCTCAATCTTCCTAATCTTACTCCTTCACGAATGTCTATTGAGTTGGCCGACCATTCCACGATTCTTGCATGTGGTTTGGCGGAAGACGTTTTTGTGAAAGTGGGGAAGTTCTACTATCCCGTAGACTTTATCGTTGTTGATATCCCCACGGATCCTCAAGTTCCTCTTATTTTAGGTCGTTCGTTTTTAGATACGTCTATGGCTTTGATTGATGTGCATGCTAGAAAGATCACCTTACGTTTCAACGACGAGGAACTTGTTATAAACGCAACTCAAAATTCTCAACTTTCTCATGTTTATTCCGTTTCTACCATAAACCTCGTTGATATGATCGACGTGGTTTGCGAGGAATTTTCACAAGAAGTTTTAGGGTTTGGTGATGAAGAAACTAGTGGCAATCCCACTATGTTAGATCCAATTCTTGATAATTCGACACCAACCTTCACTCCTTTTGAAGGTGGTGGTTTTACGTTGGAAGAATTCGATGCTCCACGTACTTGTGACGAAGACCTCGACAACGATGAGGACTTCTCGATTATCAAGGATTTTCTCAACGATTTCCCATTTCCTCCACCCGAGGAGGTTATGAGTATCGAGCCCAAATCTTCACTTGAGGAACCACCTATCCTCGAGTTGAAAGATTTACCTCCTCACCTCGAGTATGTCTATTTGGAGGAGGACGACAAGTTGCCGGTTATTATTGCGAAGGATCTTTCGAATGATAAAAAAACCGCACTTGTCGATGTTCTTAAGGATCACAAAGGGGCGATTGCGTGGAAGTTATCCGACATTAAGGGAATCGATCCCAAGTTTTGTACCCACAAAATTTTAATGGAGGAGGATTTCAAGCCCACAATCCAAAGTCAAAGGAGGGTGAACCCCAAAATTCACGACGTCATCAAAAAGGAGGTCCTTAAACTCCTTGACGCGGGAATGATTTACCCTATTTCCGATAGCCCTTGGGTGAGTCCTATTCATTGTGTCCCTAAAAAGGAAGGGATGACCGTTGTGCCAAACGATGCCAACGAGTTGATTCCCACTAGACTCGTGACCGGATGGAGAGTGTGCATTGACTATCGTAAGTTGAATGAAGCCACTCGAAAAGACCATTTTCCCTTGCCCTTCATGGACCAAATGTTGGAGCGTCTTGCGGGAAACGATTTCTATTGCTTTTTAGATGGTTTTTCCGGTTACTTCCAAATTCCCATCGACCCTCGTGATCAAGAAAAAACTACGTTTACGTGTCCATATGGAACGTTTGCCTATCGTAGAATGCCATTCGGACTTTGCAATGCACCGGGAACTTTTCAACGATGCATGATGGCTATTTTTCATCATATGATCGAGAAGACGATGGAAGTCTTCATGGATGACTTTTCCGTGTTTGGTGATTCTTTCACTTCGTGTTTGTCGAACCTAGAGAGAATGTTAAAACGTTGTGAGGAAACCAACCTTGTGCTCAATTGGGAAAAGTGTCATTTTATGGTTAAGAGTGGAATCGTCTTAGGGCACAAGGTCTCGAAAGCGGGGATTGAGGTAGATCAAGCTAAGATAGACGTCATCGCCAAATTACCTCATCCCAAAACCGTTAAGGGAGTTAGGAGTTTCCTAGGCCACGCGGGCTTTTATCGTCGATTCATCAAGGATTTTTCAAAGATTTCTCGTCCTATTACACATCTTCTTGAAAAAGAGGCACGTTTTGTCTTTGACGAAGATTGTGTACGAGCCTTTGAAATCCTTAAAAGGAAACTTACCGAAGCTCCCATTCTTGTTGCTCCCAATTGGAACCTCCCCTTTGAGCTTATGTGTGATGCTAGTGATTACGCTATAGGGGCCGTTTTGGGGCAACGTCATGATAAGCACTTCTTGCCTATTCACTATGCTAGCAAGACGATGACCGAGGCTCAACTTAAATACACTACAACGGAAAAGGAGTTCCTTTCCGTGGTGTATGCATTTGAGAAATTCCGACCTTACCTCGTCTTGACGAAATGCATAGTGTATACGGACCATTCGGCTATAAAGTATCTCATGGCAAAGCAAGATGCTAAGTCGAGATTACTTCGTTGGATTCTCCTCCTTCAAGAATTTGATCACACCATTGTTGACAAAAAAGGAGCCGAGAATCTAGCGGCCGATCATCTCTCTCGTTTGGAAGATCCTCACCAAAGTGTTTACGAGCCCAAGGAAATCACCGAAACATTTCCGCTCGAGACACTTGGTGTAGTGAATTCTAAGCTTGATTCTTCTACCCCATGGTTTGCGGATTTTGCAAATTACCATGCGGGTAACTTCATCATTAAGAGTATGACAACTCAAGAAAAACGAAAATTCTTTCGTGATGTCAAGTTATACTTTTGGAACGACCCTTACTTATTTCGAACGTGTGCGGATCAAATCATCCGACGTTGTGTATTTGGCACCGAAGCTTCTAACATCCTTAGAGCTTGCCATGAGGGACCCACGGGAGGTCACCACGGTGCTAATCTCACGGCTAAAAAGGTGTTTGATGCCGGCTTCTTTTGGCCTACTATTTACCGAGATGCACAAGATCTTGTGAAGTCGTGTGATGCATGCCAACGACAAGGAAAAGCCTCACAAAAAGATGAAATGCCACAAAATATCATTCAAGTATGTGAGATCTTTGACCTTTGGGGCATAGACTTTATGGGGCCGTTCCCATCGTCTCGTGGTAATAAGTACATTCTCGTTGCGGTTGACTACCTTTCTAAGTGGGTGGAGGCAAAGGCCTTGCCCACCAATGATGCTCGTGTGGTAGTCAAGTTTTTGAAGCAATTTTTTTCTCGGTTTGGAACCCCTCGTGCTATCATAAGCGATCGTGGAACCCATTTTTGTAATGACCAATTTGAAAGGGTTCTAAGGAAATATGGGGTTACACATCGTCTTTCTACAGCTTACCACCCACAAACGAGTGGGCAAGTCGAGGTTTCAAACCGAGCTTTGAAGAGGATCTTGGAGAGATCCGTTGGGGAAAACCGACAATCTTGGTCAGATAAGTTAGACGATGCTTTATGGTCCTTTAGGACCGCTCATAAGACACCCATTAGGTGCACTCCCTATAAGCTTGTGTATGGAAAGAATTGTCATTTACCTATTGAATTAGAACACAAGGCTTATTGGGCCCTAAAGCATTGTAATGATGATATGGAGACCGCGGGAAAACACCGGAAAATGCAATTAAATGAATTAGATGAATTGAGGGATATTGCTTATGAAAATTCATTGATTTATAAAGAGAAAACTAAAAAGTTGCATGATTCTAAAATTAAAAACCGGGTTTTTAACATTGGGGATCAAGTTTTGCTTTTTAATTCAAGATTGAAAATCTTTTCCGGTAAGTTGAAATCCCGTTGGTCCGGTCCATTCACCGTGACTCAAGTATTTCCGTATGGGACCATCGAGCTACCTCAAGATGATGGTCCTAACTTCAAGGTGAATGGACATAGGTTGAAGCACTACTTTGGTGGGGAAGTTCCATCCTTGAACTACCTCGACCAAGTCACCTTCCCCAATGATAATTAGTATTGAGGGGATCGAGTCGAGCTCATGACTCGGTAATCAAAAACGAGGTGCCTCGTGGGGGAGTCCCATGCTTATCCTATGTACATATTATCGCTTTCTAATGTAGCTTATGTGTGGGGATTTGTTCCCTTCCAACCTTTGTTCCGTGGTTGTTTGTGATATGTGGTTTTTAGATCATGATCTTCACGATGAAGCATCTCGTGTTCGTTTTACTCGAGCTTCGATCGTTGCTTTGAAGAATTTATCGATATCCATATGATATATCCTTTGATGTTCTAACCTTAGGTTTATAGCACACTTCATAAACAGCTTTAAATTTAACGGTTACACCCTTTCCATGCTAGATTAGGCATTCGACTACGTCTCTAGTATGGGGGTGTTTGCACCCCTAGACTCGAAACATTGAGGACAATGTTTAACTTTAGTATGGGGGGGTGAATAGATACTTGCCTTGCCAAACCTTCACGCTTTCCAAAGTTTATCTTTTTGTTTATCGTTTTGTTGCAAAATAAGGCTAAAAATGGCTAAATTTTAAAATTTTTCTCATGTTTCATAAGTGTTTGAAGACACGAATGTAGGTTTTCCGATGGCGAGAATAAGAGTAATTTTTGACTCGACCGTGCGTGTTGAGCACTTAGCTTTGATTCCTTAACTACACATTAGGCTAAGTCTCTTAAATGAGGACGAGAAAAATGATAGGGTTAATTATAAGTTACTATGCTAAACGTAGAGTACTCGTATTCTTTCAAAAACTCATGTGTTCTCGTTATTTGCTTATTCTCCCTTCGCTTGTAAATATTTTTTGCTTAATAAATACTGACTTGGCGGTTTAGTTAAGATTGTTGGGTTTCTAATCTTTTCTAGTAGCTTCCATGTAATTAAATTGGGAAGACATTAAGGTATCGCCAGCGTCACGGTTTTGAAGTATTGGCACCCGAATAATCGAAAGCTTCACCCAATAATAAGATTTCAAGTGCTCACCTAAATCAAGCAAACAATTTGCAGCCCCACAAGGCCTAAAATCTATGCAAAATTGAAAGTGAATCAAGCCTTAATCTTCGAAGCTTTAAAGATCCAAAATTCACTTTAGCGTGAGGATATACGTCTTTAGCTAATAAAACCACCGATGAGGCGGATAATAAAAGGCAAGGCAAGACCGAAGTCATAATAAAAGCTTCATGGCGAAGTTGAATAAAAGATGGAGGTAAACCAAAGATAATAAGGCCCTTCCGTTAGGGGGCGTATAAAAGTCTTGGTAATAAGTCTCATGTTCAAAACCGTTATAAAACCGTGTCTATCGATTCTTCTTGTCAACTTAATTTTTTAACATCGTTGTCTATTAGGAGGGGTTATTGATTTGATGGTCTTAGTTACACCGTTAGGACTCTATTATTAGACCTAAATCTCTATTATCGCATAAGTCAACAATGTATCCTCGAGAAACATTCAAGACATAATAAAATATAAGAGATACAACTTAGGAATAATGGGAGGATAAGTACGTGATTAGGGCATATGAGTAGTGTTAGCATTACTAACTTATAATGACAATGATCTCGTTGCACGCTTAGCATGGAATTGGAGTGAAAATCGAGGACGACGAAATTATTTCTAACGAAGCATTCACGTGTTCTTATTCTATGAACCTAAACGTCCCATTTTGCGATGAAAATCATACATTATGTCTATAACACAAGTAGTAGTAATAGTAGTAGTATAGCTAGTTTATCATTCAATAAAGTGAATAAAAATAAATTTTGGAGATGCTTTGATACTTAATTCTAGCATTGCGTGAGGGCACGACAATGGTTTAGTATGGGGGAGTGATGAGACTGCTTTTATACATAGTCTCATCGTCCAAATTGGGCTTAAAATGCATTAAATATCATCAAAATACCCAAATATATGCTTGTGTTTGTTGCTTGTGTATTTTAGGTACGGATATTGAGAAAATGACAAAAGATCACAAGAATCAGTCAAAAACGAACACGGGAAACGAAGCCGCACGATGAACCAAGCCCTAATGAAGAATTTCCAAAGAAAACCCTTGAAGATTTGAAGAATATTGAAAATTGGTCCTCCAAGTTTGAAGAATTGACACTTTATACCCTTGTATCTTCATAATTACAAGTTTGGTCCCTAAAGTTTGTCAAAATTACAAAAAGGACCCTTAACTTTGAAGAATTGGCAAATTTAGTCCCTCAACAAAACTAAATTGTCATTATTGTTCCTCCAAGAAGTCAACACCTTGAAGAATGAAGACATGTCATGATAAGCCCTTGAAGATTGAAGAAATTGCAAGTTTAGTCCTTTTTATAAACTTTGAAAAACCCTTGTGCCAATTTCAGCAAGTTGCCCAAACTTGTATAAAAGAGAAAGAAGGTTTTGAGCTGTTTTGATCAAAATAGCAAGTGAATGGGACATGGGGGGCCATTTGTTCCAAGACATCACAACTTTCCCCACCAGCCAAAAGCCTACACGTCACCCCACTCACAAATATTAACCAATCAAATACACCCCATCACCCACGTCAGCTTTCCACTCGGTTTATATTAAACTGATTATGAAAAATGGAGGCAAACAAAGATTTTAAAATTAATTAACTCCTAATTCTAATCTATCACAACTATTTACCCACCTTCAACCCTTAAACCCTAAAAATAACCCAGAATTAATCACCCACGAATCTTACCTTAATCTTAATTAACCTTAGGGGTTTTCATCCCAGCCCCACTCCCAACACACCAGTACACCCAGAAAATGACCTCTCCACACAATTGTCCCCCCACCAGCTATCACATGTCACGGATTCCACTTTCTCAAACTGTAAGGAGACTAAATCAACGGCCCATGAGATTTTCTTGCTCCCAAAGCTTCAAGGAACGTCTCAGATCACTTCATCACAGCCTGGCATCACATGTTGATCCTTGACCAAGTTCAAACAAAGGGGCAATTTTGGAATTCAACTTATTAGGGGTAGGACTTAGTATTATTTTATTCAGAGCTCTAGGACCTTCTATTGAGTCCTATAAAAAGTGACTTCGACTTGTGAAGCACTTTGGTTCCAGTTTTATGTATTTTTTTCTATGAATTAATGAAAAGTTCTTAAAAATGCATATGACTGAGTTCAATTTTTATTTTCCATTATTCTAGTTTTAAGTTTGGTTTTCCCTGAATTCATTTTAAACCTTCAATTTTTTTTAAGAATTTCACTTGTTTACAAAATATTTCAGAAACTTGTTCTTTCTGAAAGGTTTGGATCCAAGTTCAAGTTTGAATTGAATCTGTCTTGACAAGACAAGTTTGATTCCTGGAGTTGAACTTGTTCAGTTTCTTTTTTTGGTTGAAGAGGTTTATAAGTTTTCCAATCTTGGTTCTCCAAGATTTTTACAAAATCTTATTCATCTTTTTTTCAGCTTATTGCTATAAGCCATTCAATAAGCTTATTAAACCAAGCTTATTGAATTCCTTATAAGCTTGTTGTTTCTTTCTTTGTTGTTTGTGGTGTGCAGGAAACAAGGAACAGTCAAGGACTATTTTCACCTAATTATTGTCATTTGAGCACAAGCTTATCCAACTCCCACAAGGCTCAGCACAAGCCCGAGCTTGTAGGAGGTGGCAAACAGCCACTAAGGGACCTGGATGTAGGTCCCTCTTGGTAAAATCCTTTTTCCATTATTAAGTTTTTAGTATTAAGTTTCATTGTGAATGGGTATGATTTTTGGTGCAATCTGCTTTCTGGTTTGTTTGAGTGCTGGATTTTGCTTAGTTGAGGTGTTGTATGCATGTTTCAAGTAGTTTAAATTAGTTTGGTTGGATTTGTTAAAGTTTTGCTTTGAAAAAGATTGAAATTCAGTTATTAAGGGGTGTTTGGATTAGGGGTTAAGAAGGGTTTAAGGTTTTAAATCTTGCTTGTAGACCTGTTCAATACACTAACTAGGTTGCTATAGGTTGTATGATAGCTTGTCTTTTAGTTTGGTGAGTTTAAAATCAATTTGCATGGTAAAACATTTGCTTAAGTGGTCAAATTCAGGAAATGCTTTGTGGTGACTGATTTTGTTGAATTAGTGCCTCATCTTTTGATCTTTGTTAGATATAAGCTTGTTCTAGGATTATAAATCAGTTACATGCCATTTGGTGGATTAGTGTGGTAGTTATTGGCCTTAGAAATTCGTTTTTATGCATATAAACTAGCCCTACTGTTCATCAGAAACATTGTTGTTTAATCAGAAACTTGGTGTGCTTCTTGTCTGAAATTTTGCTAAGTGACTTGTTGTTTTTCTTGTTGATTTGACTTCCCACAACCCAACTGGTTGTGGGAGTGCCCTTATTTCCCAAGAAAAGCTTTCAAATAAGCTTCCCTAAGCTTATTGGTCAACTGACCATTAATTTGCACTAGCAGTGGGAAGAAAGTTTCCCCTGCTAACACACTTGTTACCCCTGCTTCACTAGCAGACAAACTCCAAGCACTTGTCACTATCTGAAAGTTTATAATTTTGTCTTTAGTGCCCAAATTTGTGAATTAAGACTTGAAACCAGTTCCATTATTTTTCTTATTTTATTTAGGATTTTTTTGTTTAATTATTTTTCATTTTACTGTTCATTTAGTATTTATTAGATTAAATAGCATTTTAAATATATTTTTAATGTTTCTGTTTTTGGCATTTAGTGCCAAAAATACTTGTTTCTCAGTTTAAACATTTTTCCTAGACTTAGCATAATATTTTAAGAGTTTTGGTATAAAAAGTTTTTACTGTTAATCTTTTTATAATTTTTTAGAATTAATTTAAGTTAATTAGGGTTTTTAATTAAGCTGTTTTTGTCTTTTAGTGGTAAAATTAATATTTTTCCAACTTTTTCATTTTTCTTCTGTTCATTAGAGTAAAATAGGATTTTTAAAATTGGTAGACTATTTTTAGCATTATTTTATTATTTTTTATAATTATTTTAGTTTTAAAATAGTTTTTAGTAATTTAAAAATAGAAAAATAGTTTTTAAATATTAGGAAAAATACTGTTTAGTCTTTAAATAATATAAGTAACTTATTTGTTCAATAAAATCATATTTTGTACATTTTGATTAATTATATTTAATTTTAGGGCTTTAATTAGCATTTAAAATTGAATATTTAATTAATAAAAGGTTTTAAAATATTTTTATTGAATTTTTATTCTTATTTATATTATGTTAGACTTATTTTAGCTTTTAATTAATTATTAGGTTTAAAATTTTTAATTTTGTAGTTTTTTTACGGTTTTACGTGATCACCTTTTTCGTCGTAGTTTAATTCGTCTTTGTAACCGTCTTTCTCTTCTAATCCCATTTTTTTCTCAATCAATATAATCACAGATCAATATCAACTCATAACACAACGCACTTGCCTCCTCGAGAACGAACTCACTTAGGGTCATTCACACACGTTTTTCCTAAATCGTCGTGCACGCTTGCCCTACTTTGTGCATCCTTTTCCTAAAGGTTTACAAAACTCCAACATCAAGACTCCTCACTAGAATTGTTGGGAGTGGGAGTTTTGTTCTTTCGTTTACGTGCACGTCTTTCTTGATTTCGAGTTAGCATAAACGTCACGTACAACGAGGGGACGAGGAAAGAAGATTCTTTTTGGTGTTTTGTATTTTTCAATTTTTTTGTGGTTTTTGATTGTATTAACCTTTTTTGAAATTGGTGAATGTATTAAGTAGACAAAAAATCTACAAATCTCCTCCTTAATCAAATCTCTTGATTAAAGAAGCCTCAAGGAATGAAAACGATCACGTGAAGTGAACGCCTTCGATGACTTTAGAACGATGGTGGAACACCAAAACGTTCAAGAGGGTTTAATCAATGAAAACCAAGAAAATATATATGATACTTAATAATACTTTGGGCGGCAAAACCCTCGATTAGCTCTCAAAATCAAATACTCACAAGCAAGCGGGGAAACGAGGCGGCGCGAAGCACTTAAGAGCCTTTTTCCTTAGGATATATTTTATAATATCCGCCTTATACCCACCTTATAGTTTGTATTTTCAAGATTAAGCTTCACGAAAGTATTTATCTATTTTTTCCTTTTTCTTTGGTTTGAGATTCGAATACATTGATTGGGTGATGACCTCCCAAGTCAAGGTTGTGATTTCTCACGTATTTGGAGTACTTGTGAATTTATTGTTCTACGTATACAATATATTAATAATATTCACACAAAAACCGAAAACCGATAATACGTATTAGTAGAGTGCTACTAATACAAATACTTAATTATGGTTAGTATAAAAACAACAATGCCAAATCAAAACACAACACGCCTCCATGGCAGCGGCGCCAAAATGATGTTGAGTTTTTGTATACCCTTTAGGAAAAGAGCAACAAATAGGGCAAGTAAGCACGACGATTTAGGAAAACCGTGTGTAAATGACCCTACAATGAGTTCGTTCTCAAGGAGGCTAGTGTGTTATGTGTGTAATGATATGGATTAATTTGTGATTATATTTGAGAAAGAAAAATAGAAAAGGGATTAGAAGAGAATGACGGTTATGAAGACGGATTAAACTAAGTCTAAAAAGGCCTACACGTAAAGTCGTAAAAAGTACCAAAATTAAAATTTTAACCTTAAAATTCCTAAAAAATCCCTAATAATATTCTAAGAGTTACAAAAAAATCAAAACTTGCAAAAACCTTTTAATTAATTAGATAATGACTTTTTAATGCTAGTTAAAGTCCTAAAAATCAAAATTAATTATTAAAAAGCCATAAACAAGATTTTAAAGTTTGTAAACCTCAAAAATACTCTAATTAAGCTAAAAACTATTTTTCAAAATTTTAAAACCAATTAAAACTATTTTTAAACAATTAAAAACTCCTAAAATCAATTAAAACTTAAATTAATTATAGAAAGTAATTAAAAGACCTAAAAAATATTTAGAAAGTTGTAAATATCCTAATTAAGTGTTTAGAACCTAGGAAAAATATAAAAACCAAGAAAATCAGACTTTTAATTTTTAATAATAAAATAATATTAAAATAATATTAAAAATCCAAAATTTATAAAAATTCTAAAAACTTGGAAACTAGCTTAATTTAACCTAAATAACTCAGAAATGAAAGTGAAATTACCTAAATACCCCTATTGGGCCTAGAAAATGGGCTAAACCCAAAACAGACCCTTATTAGGCTAACTTAAGGCCCAAAAATCTAAAGTCCACCAAATAAGCCCAAAACTTCCAGTTTAGCTTAAGATTTGATTCTGAACAAAAAATTTCAAAGGCCCAAAAGCTGAAATGTAGCTTATCACAGCTTAATAAGCACAAAGCTTATTCTTAATGGGCTTTCTGGCCCATTAAGCCATAAGCTTGTGCCATAAGCTGAAATTTGACACACATCATTCTTTTGAGGTAAGAAAACGTTTTGCAAAAAGAAATTTCAAATAAGTCCACTTAATAAGCCAGAAACAGTTCACAAACTTATTCACAAAACGACAAAATAGTCGTGTTTGTGATCTAGACCACCTCAGAAGCTGATTCAAGTTGCAAAATGTTTCTTATGACAAAACTAAGCAAAATCAACAAAGAGTTTTCAGATAAGCACACTCAATAAGCTGGAAAGTCAAATAAGCACTTATGTTAAAAGTCAAAGTAGTTGGTTTTCTAGTAAAAAGTCAAAGTCAAAGTCCAATAAGCTCCAGTCTACTTAAATGGGTGAAATAATGAAGACCTATTACAAAAAATAAGTTGTTGCAAGTCAGAATAAGCTAGAATAGCTTATTGATAAGCTGATGACAAATTTGCACTAGCAGGGGCTAGTTTTGGATGTTGAGCAGTGGAAACTTTTTCCACTGCTTGACTATTTTGTCTTTTTGTCTTTAGTGACTTTTTCTTGGATTCAGATTACACAAAGGCACCCAAATGATCTTTGGATCAAAAGGAGTCAGTCACAATCAAAATAACACAATCACTAACACCCAATTGATACAGTTTAATCAATTAATCATCAGACATGATACAAACATGAACAACAAGCAGTTGTGCACAAATAAGTAGTTTTAGCAATAATCAGCCAGCCAAATTCAACCAAATGCACACTCAAGCTATTATAAACACCAATAAGCAAGTCTAAACAGGTTTCATGCACTGGTTCAAAGAATTAAGAAAGGTTCAAGCAATGAAAGTTACTGATGAACACTAACACATGCAGTTTTCACTTTTGCTGATGTATTTGACACACAAGCCAATTTCAACACTTCAAATCTATCAAATAGGTTATATTGATGATGTTTTAACAGCTTTTATCCCTAAACATGCATAAACTCTAGGTTTTCCCAAAATTTTAGGTCAAAAAACAGTCAACTCAACAAGATATAGCAATTTGTTTGATTCAATGTTTCAAACTCAGAAACTTGCAGCAAAACACTCTCAAACAAAGGTAGAACAGATATCAAGCATAAAAAACACAAACTAACAACACAATAACAAGTTGCAAGTACAAACCAGTAGACCCAAACACCCCTTTATCTTTTCCAAATAAAAAATTTCAAAGGCAAAGTGAGATTTCAATCCAACCAAGCATCAATTAACACTAAAACAAGTAAGATAAACAGATTCAAGCAAATTTAAGCCACAAAATTCACAAGAACACAAGTTTCATACAAATATCACCAAAAATCACAATTTAAGCAGATTTTGAGTTTGAGTATGCAAACCTCATGGATGTACATCCACACCCACGAATTTTGAGCTTATGTGCTAGCAAGAACAAGCACAAGCTTCCACAATAAGCCTGCTAAGATTGAACAAGGTTAAAGCACAATAACATAAAAATCAGAAACTTTGAAAATCTTGATTGATGCAAACTTGTTACCCCACACTTGATTATCCCCAATTTATAAGCCTCACCACACCTTAACCAACTCAGTTAGGATGCTATGATCAGCCCTATAGCCCAAGAATTCCAAGATTGGAACAAGACTTAGCAAAATATCAAGAAAATGAGAAAATGTGCAAACTTTTGCACACTCCTCTTTTGAAAACAGGTTTTAAACTTCAAGAACTAACAAGCATATAACAATAGAAAGCAGTAACAAAGATTGGCCAATGACTTTTCTTCAATGTTTCAAACTCAATTTCATTAAACTTTGAAATGGGATTTACAGAAACTTGAACAAGGAAAAATCAAAAGCAGGAATGAAATGAGGTCCTATGGCTTTATATATAGCCTTACAATCTATCTAGAAAGCTGATGAATAAGTAAAACCGTAATGTTGAACTTCCAAAATTGCCCTTATGAAATTTCAACTCATTAGCTTCATGTGACTGATTCTTGGACGTATGTGGTGATAGCTGGCATGAAGATGTGATCAAATGGCTCATAAGATGCTTAGAAAGTAAGCATGATTGTGGGACGTTGGATTGTGGCCCTACTGTTTGTCTTCTTCCTTTCTTTGTAGCAGGGGAGGCATGTGTGGGATAAGTGAGTGATGTGGCATGTAATATTAAAGTTGGGATGTGATTAGGGGAAGCTTAATCAACATTCTGGAGGGTTTTAACACTTAATTGTTGATGATGAAGAAAAACCCAAATTGTGTGAAGAACACTAAGAACAGTATTTTAATCTGTTTTGGGGGTGGATTAAGTTTAAAAACTTGTTTAGGCGCCAAGATTAATTTAATCTTAAACTTGGTGAGTGGGATTGTGAGGTGGAGGAAGGGGAGCTTGTGATTGGTGGAGAGGGTGAGTGGGGTGAGGTGGCACAAGCTGGTTGGTTAAGGTAAGTTTCATGTCTGGCCCCTTTTGGTCCCTTGTTTCCTCTTTTGTTGTCTTTTCAGTTTTAAAAGCTATCAACGCCACAACTAGTCTTAACAACTTTTGAACTTTTGCATTTTTGGCCCAAAAACTTTTATAAAATGAATTCAGGGGTATTTCTTGCCATATTTGAATTCTTCAAGGGCTGATTTGGCATTTTGATGATGGATAATGGTCTTGACTTGTATAATTGATGTTTTGGAGGACTGAAATTGCCAAGTCATATTTGATGAGGGACCATTTTTGCCAAATGTTGAAAGTTGAGGGTCCTTTTGTAATTTTGGAATTTTCAAAGGACCAAACTTATCATTTCTTGTACTTTGAAGGACTTCATGATGTGTTTGACTTTGTGGATGATATTGGTTGACAATTTAGCTTTGTTGAGGGGCTAAACTTGCCAAATCTTCAAAGTGGAGGGCCCTTTTTGTAATTTTGACAAACTTTAGGGACCAAACTTGTAATTATGAGGATACAAGGGTATAAAGTGTCAATTCTTCTATATTGGAGGACCCTTCTTCATAATTCTTCAAATCTTCATGGGATGATCTTGGGAAAGTCTTCATTAGGGCTTGGTTCATTGTGCGGCTTTGTTTCCCGTGTTCGCTTTTGCATGATTCTTGTGATCTTTGGTCATTTTCTCAATATCCGTACCTAAAATACACAAGTGGCAAACACAAGCATATATATGGGTATTTTGATGATATTTAATGCATTTTAAGCCCTATTTGGAAGATGAGACTATGTATAAAAGCAGTCTCATCAAGTTACAAGACAGGGAAATAGCGATAGTAGAGTTGAAGAAACTCGTTGCTAAGATGGGTGGGAAAATTGTGGAACCTAGTGTTAAGAAACCTGTTGTAAGACAACCCAATGCGCAAAAAGTGACTAGACTCTCTGTCTTGGGAAAACCATTTATTTTCTCTAACTCTGCATTTGCAAAACCTACGTTTGCCCCCAAGACGGATGGGAAGGATAGGTTACCACAAAACACTCCCAAAACACATATTCGATCACAAATCATTAAGAACACAAATGTGGTTAAGCCAGGGATGTATAGATTGGCCACTAAACCCACACACAACAAAGAAAGTCAATCACCTCAGACTTATAGAAACACTAATAGACGTGTGTCTTTTACTACAGGAGTAATCCCCAATTATAGTGTTAGCCGGCCTCAGCTTAAGAGCACTCGCATGAATAAAAAGGTTTGGCAAAAGAAAAGTGAAGGGAAGATGAAGACAGTAGAAGACCACCCTAGGATTTTTAATGTTTCTAAGAATAAAACGTTTGTAATCGCGTGTAATGACGATTTGAATGATTCGACTTTGAATGCTTTGAATATTTAGTTTTTTTTTGTGAAATGTGGAAAGTGTGCTAATGCTAATCATGCTATGTGTGTTTCGAATAATGTCAAAGGCGTAGATACTAGAACTTAGAAGCAAATTGTGATGCATATTAGTGCTAGGAAACCCAAATGCAAAGTAAACCATTCTGGTGTAACCCCCCTGAAAAAGTATCTAAGACCACTAGAAGCAAAATTAGGGAATTATATGAGTCTTCTAGCAAGTCGTGGAAATGGTGGTTTGCTAATCAATGTCCTCCAGGATATAAATGGATGTCTAAAGTTAGGACAAAAAATGTGACAACGAGTGTTAGTATGACTTTAAATGCTGCTAAGGACACTAATGATTCTGAAATCACAACTAATGTGGTATCCAATTTAGCAAATGCTCCATCGTGTTCTAACTCTTCTGCAGGTGATACAAATAATTCTCTTCATACTGGACTCCGGATGCACAAAGCACATGACGGGGAATCTCAAGCTTCTAATTAACATCGTGGAGAAGTTCCTGGGTACGGTCCGATTCGGAAATGATCAATTTGCACCGATCCTAGGATATGGAGATTTGGTTCAAGGGAATATCACGATAAAAAGGGTATACTACGTCGAAGGGCTCAATCACAATCTTTTCTTGGTTGGTCAATTCTGTGATGCAGATTTGGAAGTTGCTTTCAGAAAGAAGACATGTTTTGTTCGTGATTATGATGGGAATGATTTACTCACCGGTTCATGGAGTACTGATCTTTACACAATTTAACTACAAGACACTACTTCATCAACTCCAATTTGCTTCATGGCTAAAGCTTCAACGACTCAGGCATGGTTATGGCAACAACGTTTATCTCATCTCAATTTTGATACCATCAACTTTCTATCCAAGAAAGATATTGTGAGAGGCCTTCCAAGTTTGAAATTCATCAAGGATCATCTTTGTTCTTCTTGTGAGATTTGCAAAGCTAAACGGAGTAGTTTCAATACAAAGACTACACCAAGCTCAAAAGGACGGTTAGATCTTCTTCATATCGATTTGTGTGGACCCATGCGTGTTCAAAGCATCAATGGGAAGAAATACGTTATGGTGATTGTTGGTGACTACTCAAGGTACACATGGACTCACTTCTTGAGGTCCAAGGATGAAACACCTGAGGTTCTCATAAACTTCCTTAAGTTGATACAACGTGGTCTTCAAGCTCAAGTAAAAGTGGTACGTACTCACAGAGGCACATAATTCTTGAATTCAACTTTAAAGAAGTATTTTGATGTCGAAGGGATTGAACATGAAACATCTATTGCTCGAACACCCGAACAAAACGGTGTTGTTGTAAGACGAAACCGTACTTTAGTTGAGGCTACTAGCAGTCTATTATCCTCTTCAAAACTACCATTGCACTTTTGGGCCGAAGCCGTGTCAACTGCATGTTATACATAAAACCGATCCTTAATTATCCCAAGATACGAAAAGACACCATAACACATAATTCATGATCAAAAACCTTCACTCAAACACCTTCACGTTTTTGGATGTACGTCCTACATTATTCGAGATGGTGAAAATGTAGACAAGATGAAAGAGAAAGGTGATGCATGCATTATAGTGGGATATGCAACTCAGTCTAAGGGATATAGAGTGTACAACAAGAGAACAAAATTGATAGTTGAGACTATTCATATCAGATTTGATGAATTACAAGAAATGACACTTGAACAAAACAGTTTAAGTCCCGATCCACAACGACAAAAGACTTCTATGCACAACCGCACAGAACTCGGAACTCAAGACCACAACAATGAACCGTCAAGTTCAAAGTTGGTTCCTAAACATGTTCCTAGAGCAGATATGACAGTGGACACGACACTAGAAGAGTTGGAAATGTTATATGGACCAATGTATGATGAATATTTCACGGGGGAGAAACATGTTGTATCGAAGTCTTCCGCTGTTACTCATGATAAGAATTATTATATCGATCATCGTCAACAAAAGGATACAACTTTATCTACTTCAACATGGGTTGCTGCAGATTTACCTCCTCAGAATATCACATCAACAACCGCTCCTACAACATCAACAACTATTGTCATTTCTCCAGAGAACACAAATCAAGCAGACAATGCATTATCTGACGAAGACGAATTTATCAACCCATTTGGTACACCGGTACACGAAACTGGAGAGTCTTCTACTCCCCATGTTGATCCGTCAAATATGCAAATGTTCTACCAACGACATCCTTCAACACATCATTGGACCCGAGATCATCCTTTGGTTCATGTAATTGGAAACCCTTCACAGCCCATTCGTACAAGACGACAACTTGAAACCGATGGCGATGTTTGTATGTTCGCACTCGCCGTGAGTACAGCTGAACCAACAAATATCAAAGAAGCCATGGCTGATCATGCTTAGATTGAATCGATGACGGATGAACTTAAACAATTTGAAAGACTTAAAGTCTGGGAACTTGTTGACAGACCATATGATGTAATTCCATTAAATCATCGATGGATCTGGAAAAACAAGTTGGATGAAGAGAACACGATCATCAAGAATAAATATAGGCTAGTAGCTAAAGGGTATGGTCAGAAAGAGGGTATTGATTTTGAAGAATCATTTGCACCAGTAGCTCGAATGGAAGTGGTCAGGATTTTTCTTGCTTATGTTGCACATAAGGGATTCATCGTGTATCAAATGGACGTAAAGACGGTGTTTCTTAACGGTCCTTTGAAGGAAGAAGTCTATGTCATTCAACCGGAAGGATTCGTCAATCCTCATTATCCTGACAATATGTATCGTCTCCACAAAGCACTTTATGGACTCAAGCAAGCTCCAAGGGCGTGTTACGACGAGCTCTCAAAATTTCTGGTATCCAAAGGTTTCTCAAAAGGTTCCATTGATCTAACTTTGTTCACTTACAAATATGGGGATGACATTTTGCTTGTGAAGATTTATGTTGATGACATTATTTTCGGGTCTACAAACCCAAAACTTTTAAAATGGTTTGAAAAAGTCATGCACAACAAATTTGAAATGTCAATGATGGGTGAACTAAAATTATTTCTAGGAATTCAAGTTCACCAATCCCCAAGTAGTATCTTTATTAACCAAGATATGTATTGTCAAGAGATAATCAAAAAGCATGGTATGACCTCATGTGACCCCGTTGGGACACCATTATCCACCACATCCCTAGATGTTGATTTGGAGGGAGATGCCATAGATCAAACGAGAAATCGTTCCATGATCGGCTCCCTCATGTACTTAACAACAAGCAGACCATATATATCACATGCTTCGTGTTACTGTGCACGATATCAAGCACGACCCACTGAAAAGTACCTCAGGAGGTTAAACGGATCTTTCGGTACCTCAATAATACCATTCATTTGGGACTCTGGTATCCGAGGGAAACCGGTTTCTTTCTAACGGCCTATTCAGATTCTGATCATGCAGGGTGTCTTGATACACGTAAAAGTACTTCTGGTGGTGCACAATTTCTAGGTCAAGATAAGCTTGTGGAATGGTCTTCCAAAAAGCAGGATTGCACATCATTGTCATCAGCCGAAGTGGGGTATGTGTCTCTATCTGCGTGTTGTGCTCAAGTTCTATGGATGAGAACACAACTCATGGATTGAGGCTTCCACTTTGATAAAGTACCTATGTACTATGACTCGAAGTCCGCCATAGCCATCTCCTGCAATCCGGTACAACATTCCCGCACGAAGCACATTGATGTCAGATATCACTTCATTAAGGAACAAGTTGAAAGGGGTATCGTTGAACTATACTTTGTTGGAACTGATTACCAATTAGCTGAATTGTTTACAAAAGCTCTTTCGAAAGAGAGGTTTACGTATCTAGTTAGGCAAATTGGTATGAGATGTTTGACTCCGGCAGAACTGGAGATTCTGGCAAAGAAGCCTGCTTGATTCATCTATCAAACATCTATCGATAAATATCTTTGAAAATGCAAAATAAAAAAAATATAATACATATAAAAACAAAACACAAAATTAATAATATTTTAAAATCCAAAAAAAGATCCTACTCGACATGTCTTTCAGTATCGATAATATAGAGGTACCTAGAAATGTCGCTCAATAACGACACGGGTGTGTACATAAAGCTCGAATGAAAGTTGTAAATATTTTTCAAAACATGTCATTTCTTTTAATAAAGGAAATTGTCTATTTTGGACAACATTTCCAAACAACGGGTAGAACAATCTATCACGGGTTGAGCTTGTCACAAAACATTCCACGTTTTAAGCTCAACACAATGGCTTGTAATCACTTTCAGATTGCAACCCAGATCAATATTCACGGGGGAGTGTACGATTTAGTGCGCTTACCCTCAGCAAAAGAAGAGAAATCTTCTTACACTTAAGTGGATTCATCAATACATTCAAAGTCTATGAACTCAAGTTTATGATTTAGAAAAACCTCTTCGACAATAAGAAATAGGATTTTTCAAAAGGCGTTGAACACAATTTTTTCAAGAATTTTTCAATGATTATTCAAAATCTTTCAAAAATTGTGTGTTCAACAACTCCCATCATCGAAAAGCGAAATGTGGATCAAATCCTCACAATGACAATTTAATTGGATCAATTTTTGAGGGGGAGCATTTCAACTTCATGCAAAAGATTAACACATCTTTCTCCCAGAGATTTTCAAGACTATTTTTTAAAAATATGTTTTAATAAAATTTGGTATCTCTAATATCAAAAGATTGTATATATTAGAGATACGGGAGAAAATGTGATTAAAATGTGATCTTATATAAGACTCAAGCACTTTAACTCTTACCTACATGTGCAAAACACTTTCGATTATCACTGCACATGTGAAGGGGGAGCATTTCTGAAATGACAAAAACTATCAAGGTGTTAAATGTTTTTCAAACACCTTGTTAGATATTTGAAGCGGTTTTTATGGTTACGATCCAACAACATCTTTAATTCACGACGTTATTGGTGTCAAAAGGGTGGTTAGGTTTAAGTCCTATGATCCAACCAGAACCAGAGGGATCTTCCCAGGGACAATCCAATAGATTATTAGAAGTCTTTAGGAAAGATGAAGTAGAATGTGAACGTAGCCGAATGCCGACTAAGTACTGATGGTAGCACTGGAACAATCACAAAAAGGTGCTAGTAATGATGTCTTGGTAAGCATTGAATGGGTTGAAGAATGAAAAAGAAATGTAAGGATAAAGGGTGTAAACAAAGAAGCCCTTCATACAACTTAGGCAGAAACCGGGTCAATACATCATGAAGACAACTCATTATGGACCCAGTGGTGTATGCACAACCCTTTCCTAGCTACTCAGGCTTCTCTCAAAAGAAGTTTGTTTTATTTTCACGGAGAACAACATGACTTCTATAAGCTTACTCATTTCGAGATAGTTGATATTGAATCGGTGGCATCTGATCCAGCCTCCGACCACTAAAAGTGCACAAATCGAGTCTAGAGCCAAGAGATCAATCAAATCTCGTTAGGACACACGGATGACGAACAAGAGAGTCCTACGCTATATCCTTGTGATATTGCTAGAACACTCAGAGGGATACTACTTAGTATTCACAATGATGAGTGGAAATCCTTCCAGTGTTGACGACGTATAGTCCCCAGCCGGGTCATGAACCCGACCCACGGGTACTACCCGCATCCGGCCCATTACTGATGGGTTGGATTAATGTCATTTAAGCTTATGGTCTTAGATGAACAGTGACCGCATACATGTGTGCGGCCCATGGCCCGGCACGGCCGGTACAGGGTTAGACAGAATCATACTCTTATTATGATTAGGATTTACCCTAAAGAAGAGGATATACACTCACCATAATTATAAGATAACAATCAAGCTAATTATGGTACTTATCCTTTGCTTGGGGCCGAAGCATCGGTGACAGCCCATTAGGGTTTCACCGCCTATATAAGGAACCCCCAAGGGTTCCACAAAGGTATTACATTCTACACACTCTCAACTCTCATACGATTCTTAAACCCTAACCGATTACTTACTCTCACGCCGGAGTCTAATCGTGGGATATATTCCTACGGTAAGCCTAACGTGTGTTGTTTTAGTGTGCAGGATCTCAACCAAATATTTCACTTGGTGCAGGAGCCGGAGTCCAGCCAACCCGAATTAAGAGTAATTCGGGTCTAGCAAGGATCATGTAACTTTTGTATCAACAAGTTGGCGCCATCCGTGGGACCTATAGGCTAAGCTAGAACAAGTTTCTTCTCGATCTCTTTCAATGACGAAAGGACATCCGTAAGGAAATCCCAGGAACACGAATCATGCGAACCGGAAGTCCACAGGGGACGGGATACTCATTCCCACTCAGTCCCCTAGCAACCAAACAGGCGGACCAAATAACCGAAGTGTTTTTCAATCCATGGGTGTGATAGGCACGTCCGCTATCACCCCACCACCTACCTTGACCTTGGACAACCCTGATCCAGGGAGTGCGCCTAAGCCCCCTAACAAGGTGTCGCGCAGGCCATCAACCGAGGAAGAAGTGGAAGTCGAACCACTTAGTGAGGAAGACCTCGCTCGAGTTCTCACGCAGAACATCGAGAGGATCGTCCCAGGAATCGCGTCCAGGTGAAACCTAGGTAGGAACCTCCAATCCAGGCTCAACTTTGGCAGGGCCGCATCTTGCACCTCTCCTCAGACTCAAAGGAAGAAAAGGGCACGACCCAAGGAACGAAACCTCTTTGAGGAAACCCCTCAACCTCGTAATGTGTTCAAACGCATAGGGGATCGTGTTATGCTGGAACTACTACAATCTCGTGAAGAAGGAGATAGATCCGATGACTCAGCCGAACGGCCGGACCTGGAATTAACCAGGAACAATCGCCGCACAAGTGTGTGGGATAGGATGAATACCGAGAAAAATGCTCCTAGCTCTTCTTATAGAGAGGATCCTTTACCAAAAGGTGGGGCACCGCCCCTTCCCCCTGTCCATCAGGGGAAGACTCGGACGACCATCCACCCAAGCGTCGCCGACCTAAGCATACCCCTCCACCACCGTCGGACGATGAGGGGTACTACGGTGGTTCTTACTACCATGAGGTGGAAGGAGGTGATCCCTCTCGCCCATGGCGTGACCCTAATCTCACCCGACCGTAGTGTGATCCTAGGGATGACCCTTTTACTCTCCGCATACGGAATTACTCTGAGGATAAGAAGTGTCGCATGCCGGCGTGCGTCAAGACTTATGATGGGTCTGGTGATCCAGACGATCACCTAAAGATATTTGACACACAAGCGAAAATCGAACGATGGCCCATGCCTATATGGTGCCAAATGTTCAATTCAACCTTGATTGGCAATGCCCGTGATTAGTTTGAAGGACTTCCTCCCTGAAGCATTTATAGCTTCACTGAGCTGCGCACAGCGTTCAAAAACAATTATACTCAGCGAAAGAAGTATAATAGGGATCCGGTCTCATTAGCAACTCTCAAGCAACGGCATGGAGAATCTACGGAGGATTTCACGGCACGCTTTAATGACGAGTGCACGCGCACCGAAACGATGCCGGAGCTCCTAAAAATTTCCGATTACATGCATGCCATAATAGACAGAGAATTAATTAGGTGCCTAGGATCACAAGCGACCAGAGAGGTATGACGACCTCATGGAAAGGGTCAGGAACTTTATAGAAGGAGAAACCACGGTAGCCGCGACATATCGTACAAAGGGAAACAACTATCGATCAAACGACCAGTCTAGGAGACAGTCGGGTGGTCAAAACAAACAAGGCAGTGGAAGGAGCTCGGACTACAAGAGCCAAAACAAAGGAGGACGGTCGGAGGACAAGTTCACCCCTTAAAGATGTCCTACCGGGAGATCCTGCTGACCGAAGGGGCCAACTTCCCAAGACCTCCCCCAATGACGACTCCGGTGGACCGTCGTCAAGGAAATCCCTTCTGCGAATTCCACAACGACAAGGGCCATGACACGAAAGACTGTATCCAGCTCAAGAAGCACATTGAGTCACTGAACAAATCAGGCAAACTCAAACATTTGGTCAAGGATTGGAAAGACGGAAAGGATAACAAGAAGCAAGATAAGAATGATCCCCAAAAGGACAAACCTTCGACCATATACATGATCCAATCCTGGCAACGCCACACAAAGCAGAAAATTAGTCAAAAATTTTCACGAGGCACGGATATCTCATTCCTTCCCATTACGGCAAGCGACATGACGGATGCACCTCTCACGATTGAGGTAAGCATTGGAACACACAATGTTAGCCGTATGTATGTGGACGGAGGGTCATCGGCGGAAGTACTATACGAACACTGTTTTATACAGCTACGACCAGAAATAAGAAGCCAATTAGTACCGGCCACGTCGCCGCTCATCGGATTTAGTGGAGACACCATCTGGCCAATAGGACAGTTGCGTCTGCTAGTAACCATTGGGAATGAAGAACATTCCACCACAGCGTAGATGAACTTTATGGTGATACACTCACACTCTCCATACAAGGGGATAATAGGAAGACCAGGTATCCTAACCATACGAGCAGTACCCTCCACAGCTCACGAAATTATTAAATTTCTTGTGGAAGGAGGAATTGTCACCATCTATAACTCAATCATTCCAGCATCTGAATGTCATGCCGTGGCAACACTAGTCCTACCAGTCCCCGCCAAAGAAGGATCACCCCCCCCAACTGGAAGGCTACAGAAGTGGAGCATTCTGCTAGGAGAGCATAACATCTCCTATAGACCAAGGACCGCGATCAAAGGCAAAATCTTGGCAGACTTCTTGGTTAAGAAGCCAGATGAGGACGGACCAGTAATACAATGAGAGGAAGCTCCAGCAGAACCATGTGTATTATTCATTGACGAATCCTCGTGCATGGACGGATCAGGAGCTGGTCTCAACCTTACGAATCCGGAAAGAATGGAGTTTACATACGCCCTGCGCTTTGAGTTCACAGCCACCAATAGTGAGGCAGAATATGAAGCGTTGATTGCGGGTTTAAAAATCACCGCTAGAATGGGAGTCCGCAACCTTGAGGCCTACGTGGACTCACGGCTTGTCGCGAACCACATTCTAGGGGGTTACGTAGCCAAGGAGGACAACATGGTTCGATACTTGGAGAAAGTCAAGTCGCTCATCGCTACCTTCATCAAGTTTTCTATCAAACAGATACCACGAGGTGAAAACAAGAAG
This sequence comes from Glebionis coronaria, assembly GCA_025667525.1. NCBI lineage: Eukaryota > Viridiplantae > Streptophyta > Magnoliopsida > Asterales > Asteraceae > Glebionis > Glebionis coronaria. Next base: position 335,488,696 of record CM046876.1, on the reverse strand, counting down.
GCGGACGCTCTTAGCAAGATTGCGTCTACAAGTTTCGCCCACTTATCCAAGCAAGTATTGGTAGAAATACTAAAGGAAAAGTCTATAACGGAAGGGGAAGTCGCAGCTATAGTTGAGGAAGATGGACCTACATGGATGACCCTGATCATCAGCTATTTAACTGACGAAACCCTTCCGGATGAGGAAAAGGCGGCACGGCGTATCAGAAGGAAGTCGCAACACTTTAAGCTTCGAGAAGCTATTCTTTACAAGCGCTCTTTCTTACAGCCGTGGTTGCGGTGTGTTGGGCCATGCCAGGCTACTTATGTGATCAGTGAGATACATGAAGGGTTATGCGGTATGCACGCAGGTCCCCGATCTATAGTGGCACGAGCTCTAGGAACAGGATATTATTGGCCTACTATGCATAGGGATGCACGCGACATGATTTGTAAATGCAGTGATTGCCAAGTGCACAGAATAGTACCGCGACATCCGCAGCAGGAACTAACACCAATCACATCCCCATGGCCATTCTATAAGTAGGGGATTGACATTGCAAGACCTTTCCCCGTGGTTGCAGGGGGAGTTAAGTTCTTGATCGTCGCAATGGACTACTTCACACGATGGATAGAAGCTAAAGCGGTTAAATCCATTACGGGCAAGCAGTTTAAAAAGTTTGTTTGGGAAAACATCGTTTGTCGTTTTGGCTTTCCAGGAGAAATCATCTCGGACAACGGAAAGCAGTTCGCGGATAATCCATTCAAGAACTGGTGCGCAGCATTGAATATCACGCGGTGCTTCGCATCTGTTAAGCACCCGTAGACAAATGGTCTTGTGGAACGAGCGAATATAAGCTTAGGTGAAGGCATCAAGGCACGCCTGGATGAACGAAGTGCTAAATGGGTAGATGAGCTGCCACATGTTCTATAGGCACATAGGACTATGATTAAAACAGCCAATGGGGACAATCCATTTGCGCTGGCCTACGACACTAAAGTTGTTATACCAGCAGAAATTGGAATGCCGACCATCCGCAAAGCGAAGGTTAATGTTGTCACGAACGACGAGCAACTCCGGATTAATCTTGACTTGTTGGAGGAAAAAAGAGAAATAGCGGTTATCAATGAGGCCAAGTCAAAGGCACGGATGAAGGATTATTATGACGCCAAGGTTAAAGGTGTTTCCTTTCGACCGGGAGATTTTGTTTATCGTGCCAACGAGGCAAGTCAAGCGGAGAATACAGGAAAGCTGGGCCCCAAGTGGGAAGGACCGTATGAGGTTACGGAAGCCTTAGGACGGGGCGCGTATAAGTTGCGTGACATGGATGGCCCCGACCTGGAACGCACGTGGAATATCTATAATCTTAAAAGATGCTACCTTTGAAAGGCTACGGCTTCCGCATGGACACTTCGCCATAGTTGGCTTCAATGAAGATCCATGTATTCTCTTTTGTTTTGTTTTTCATGATTTCTATGTTCCCTTTGTTTTTAGGATTTCCCATTCTTGTCAAAACAAAAATCATAAACGTTCTAATAAAATGTTGTGGTGCCTAGCTAGCTCCACGCCTCGTTCTTGGGCAAATTATTGTCTTGTCTTTTAGATTCTATGTGCAAATTATTATCGTATATATTTAGTTGTTATTGCTATAATGTGCTATCTCTTATTCATATGCATTCATTGAAAACCGTACATGTACTATTCGCCTCCAGGCGGGGTAAGAGGATTAAGTGAACCTAATAAATCAACTTTTCATATAAGAGGGATGCAACCCCAGTGACGTGTATCATGTACCCTTACTAGACACCTTCTTTACAAGACGTTGTAATAAGTTTCCATATGCCGCACCCACGTAGTGCTTTGCATGTTAAAGACGCACGCCGCACGTCTAGTAAAATATAGACTTGGTTTTATTCTGGGTAAGACGTGACATGTCATGCAATATAGGTACATGATATCTAAAGAAACTAAACAAATTTCAAATTCAAAACACAAAGTAGCCGTGGTCATCACGGACTTACATAAAACGAGTTATCACAATAATGTCAGTTCTAGCCGTGTACATACACAGACGAATAAAGGCACAAATGTTTACAATGTAAAATTACAGAGGGGGTAAGAACTCTCCTATCTCTCTCTTCCCTTCTGCAATCAAGGCACGAAGAACCTCACCACGAGCATCTTTGCCACCCTGTGCCCTGGTCATATTATCATCCAACGCCTCGCCAAAAAGATTCTCACCTTTCATCACCTTCGAAACAGGGTCGTAGGTGCGCAGGGTCAGTTGGATAGGATCGGCTGTAAGCTTGGACATTATCACCTCATTATGAGCATCCTTCAGTGACTCCAGGTCGTCTAGGAATGGGTGCTGGATTTCCCCAAGGGCGGCCATCGAGGCGGTCATCTTATCTTCAGCTAGAGGGTTATGGTAGGCATGTTGGGTAATGTCTTCCTTCTTGCTTATTAGCTCCACATCTTTAATCAAACCCTCGTGCCTACCACGGTCGATTCCGTCTGATACAATATCTGCAAAATCATGCAACAAGTAAGGAGCCTTAGTTACCTTACTCACGGCAAGCCGCATTCCCTGGCCAACCATCCATCTACGCCCAACTATGGCTGTGAGCAAGGGAGGGCACAACACTTCGGCGCAGTCCGTTGCCATCCTGCTTAGTTCTCCATTAGCTACCGCAGCTCGCTCTTCCAAAGTAGTCTGCTCATGGGTAAGTTCATCCTTAAGTGTGTCACGTTCCTGAACAATCGTGAAGCCTTGTACTGTTACAGCTTTAGTGGCGGCTTCGGCTGCGGATACCTATAAATAATACTTGGAATTACTACAAGATAATGTAGGTTTTTTGTGAACAAATGAGTATCAATAGAAGCATATACCTTCTCATTGGATGCAGCTAGGAGGGCCTCCAGCTCAGCAATGCGTTCCTCGCGTACATTGGCGTGGTGGGCTTGTTCCTTGACTATTGACTCCGCTACAACTAAAGCTGCATGCAAGGATGTGATAGTCTTCTCATGCTTTTCCACCAATTCCTCTCGGCGAGCAATCTTTCTCTCAGCACGGCTCACATTGACCAAAGCTCTTTCCAGGCGGCGCCGTAGGGCCGCACCAACTATAACCTGGTGCGTGGAGGATACATCAAACTGCTCCAACAGCATCTCGTGCTCGAGTTCATCCAAGTCTTGTGCCAACGCTGGAGGAGTGATGTGATCCATAAACTCTCTGCACTCGGACTCCGCCTCTAACCTTGTCAAGCTAGATAAGTTCCAGGTGGGGCGGAGGTTGGTGTCAGGTCCCTCAGGACATGGCTCGTCTTCATGAGTTACGGGAGGGGATGGAGGTCTCAGTGATATCACGGGTGAGGGTTCCCTTTCCACCTCCTTCTCCTGTTCTACTGTCGACGGGTCCGCCCTGTTATTAGAACACACTTGTTAGTTTTTGTTTGTGGATTATATCTTGAAGAGTATTGATTGGTACTTACGTAGTTCCAGTCACGGGTTCCGTGGTAGTAGGAGCCACGACATTCACAGGGGTTGCTTTCCAGACTTGATCATCAACATGCGGCGAAGGGTTGACTTGGGCCTTAGATATACTGCTTCCCTCTTGGAACTGCGGATGGTCCTTCCTTAGTTTCTTTGGGGGAAAGTTGTGTGCCCATGCCTCAACCTCTAGGTTCTTCGCCACCTTCCTGGTGGTCTTGCGCTTTCTAGATTTGGGCTTTGATGGCTGATGTAAAATCCATGATTTTTCCATGATTTCATGTAATAAGATTCACCCATAAATCCTAGAATAATCACTCATGTGTTGTACATCTATAAGTTGTGTGTCAACTTTATCACTATGCACTTATACTTCTACAACTACTTTGGTATGGTAATTTGATGCATATCTAAACTTGGTACATAAGACTAGGATTTCAAGTATTGAAAGTTACAACAACTCTATATGCCCAACACTTGAACAAATTATGGGAAAATGTTGTATGAGGTAGTACTACATATATTTAAATGTATGTGTACATTATAAACCTATATACACACTTTAGACTAGCCCAAAGTCCTCTACCTATGTGTGCTAGCCCAACACAAGCCCATAACTTGAGCCCATTTCCCCTTTTTGCTAAGAATGACACACATCCCTTAGGTGGAAGGTGAAGAGATGCCTTGGTAACACAAGTGTCATGCCTTGGGAACAAAAGTGTCAACACTTGGCACTATTGTTCTTACCAAGGTGTTCACACCCTTACTTGCATTCTCTCTCCCCTTTTAGTCGAAAACACACACACATACTCTTCACATTCCCTCTCAACTAGATCTCACTCTCCCTTCCCTTTTTTTTCTCAAACAATTCGGCTATAAGCCACCAAAAACCCAAGTTTCTTCACGAGATCTACTAGATCTTTGCCTCATAGTAATCACAAATCAATTGGTAGCATAATCATCATCTTTGAAAGTATTATACAAAGCCCTAGCCGAACCTAAAAGGTCACGGCTTGGTTGATATTTGAAGTCTCCTTCATCATCTTGAATAGATCTCTAACCTCTTTGTTCACATAGATCTCCCTAATTAACATTTAGGTAAGAAAGGTATACTCCTTATGTTTCTTCATTTTCACTTGCATGCATCATCATCCATCTATAAACACATGTATATAACTTGTTAAAAATCAAGATTTGGTAATATCCATGACCTTAAAGGTTACGGCCTATTTTTGTGTACCATTAAACATAGTTAAAAATCTTTTAATAAGAAATTTATGATTAGTACTATATGTTTAAACTTGATTTAAAAATCATATGAAAACATTTAATAAACTTAATGTAGCAAGGGTTACAAATCTTACTTTATGGGACCCTGGTTAATAAATAATCATAGATCTCATGAAATAAACATGTGTAACTCAAGAACCATGAAAACCATGACCTAGAAGGTCACGACATATAAAATTAATGAATACATGATTTATGTGCTAAGTTTAAATGATGGAATACGTATCATTACATGTTAAATGGACTATTGAAAATCACAAAAATGCAATATGTGTACTTAGATGATCTTTTAGTATACATGCATGTATATGTAGAACCTAGATTTGTGGTTAAATGGTAAATATGAAATTAGCTAAACACCATATCTTGGAAATACCAAGATTAGATGAGTAACCGTAAGTTATATGTTATGTACATGGACCTTGACTTGTTTTCTTATTATATGAATAGCTAGATCTTAATATTGAAACACTTGCAAGTACATGCAATCTTAAAACAAGACTTGACACTCCTTAATAAACTATGGTAATCATAGTTGTGGGTCTTAAGCTCATGGTTAGAACTTATGACTTGTATAAAACCTTGTAACATACCAAGATCTAATTTAGTACATCACATAAAACAAACTATAAGTTTTATTCTTTTATTTTAGATTCAAAACTTAATATGAATAAACTAAAGACAAGCTTATGAGAATATCCTAAGTTAAAACTTACATAAAATGTAAAGTAGTGTTAATGGACTATTTAAGCCCATGAAATGTTAAATCAAAACTTAATGGACCCAATAATCTATTTAATAAATCCTAGTAACTTAATGGACTTAAGATTACACTTAGGCCCATTTAACTAATTAAAAAGGGACTTAAAAATGTATTAAGCCCAATAAATGATTTAAAGGCCCATTTAAAATAAATTAGTGGACTTGGAATATATTTAAGCCCACTAAAATAGTCCATTAGATGTTTAGCCCATTTAATGAGCCCATACAAAGTTTTAAATGTTAAAATAAAAGTTTTTATAATAGAATATAACTTATAAATACTTTTTGGATGAAAATGACAATTTAAAAAACTTAAGGACTAAAAACTTATGAAAACTTTTGAAACTTGTTTTGATGAACTAGTAAACACAAGGATTGAAAATGTAAATATCCAAAAGTCTAGGGTATAATAAATACTATCCGTGGCAATTAAACCATGGGGACCATTTTGGGAAGTTTCTAAAAGTTATTTTGCCACTTTAACACCCTAAGGACTATTTTTTTCATTTTCCGAAACTTAAAGAAGCCCTAGGGGCTGTTTTTGTAAATTTAGTAAAATTACAAAACCTAGATATAACTAGGGGGACCAAATCTGCCATAGGCCAAAATATTAACAAGCCCTAACCCTAAAATCTAGTTTTAATTATAATAAAACATAATTTAAAACCTAGACTATAAAGAATTAATGTATAAGCTCTAAAGTTAAATTATTTTATGAATGTTAAAATGATTTATGGAAACTTTAAAGTTAACATATTATATCTTATTTTCGAAAGAAAATATTTATAAATACTTTAAGAAATAATTGTATAACAAAATGGGTATATACTACTCAAACATAAACTCATATACTCTTAGAAAATAAAAACTATATGAACGATGAACAAATTGGAAAACTAATATTTTAAGTAGAACATTTTATGTCTACTTAACCAAGAAGCTTAATTGTAAGATTGCATGATTATTATAAATACTTGTATGCTAACTGATATTAATAGTTAAATATTTTATGTTTACCTAGAAATGAATATTGATGCTACTTGACCTATGGTTATTTAGATAAACACCGTAGCATAAATGAACTGACTAAAATCGGTATAAGCATACGTATATGTTCTTTGTACTATCTATTAAGACTGTAGTATCTGATTAGGCATAACTTTGGTGTGAGCTTTAATTGGATACATGTGTTAAACAAGAAATTGCCTACTCCCATGTGAGTTTATATCCCCATATAAACTTTGATAAAACTTTCCCTTTTTGGAAAAGAAAATCTGCAAACATATATTGGACATAACTGAATTGTATAAACTTGATTATGATTAATTATTATTGAAACTCTTAAATTGTTGTAAATCGCCCGAATGTTATAAATAGATCTATTATGGATTGACAATCTCCGTCTGGGTGAGTCATGCTCACTATGCTTGGCCGGGACAACAGACGTATACCATGTTGGAAATGGAATGGGTGTCTTTTTGTAAGACACTACGTCCTCATTTGTTGAGGACTATGGGGTTAAGCTTCAGTTTCTAATAATAAACAAATGTTATTTACATTTTAGTAAGAATGCTTTGTGCATTATTACTTCTATGATTATTGTATGTCCAAACTAATTAATTGTTAAAATCTGTAAATTCACCAACTTTATGTTGACCCCCGTTAGTATGTTTTGCACAGGAATATGAAGTTAGTACATGGTGTGTGCATGGTCTCCAACATCTTAGTAATCTGCATTGTAGGACTCGTCCGGGGTTCTATTTTGGAAACATAAACAATCAACTTCTGTCGTGTTTAAGAGAATTTTTAACTTATTTGTTATCAAACACGTAATCTGATTTAAATAATCTTTATCTTATGCTCTATAGACTATATATCGATCCACCATTGTGACGTATCCGGGGATATTTCCCGCATATTTTGACCCTACCCGGGGGTGTCACAGAGAATGGTATCAGAGCATTAGTTATAGAGAACCAGATAAATTTTTAAATAAAATAAAAATAAAATGATTTTTCTTTTATTTAAAATTGGACTATAACTTATAAGAATATTTTTTGGATTTTATTTTTGGACCGTATTAGTTAAGCATATAGATCTTAGGGTATTTTATGCTATGTTAACTAATTGTATATATATATATATATATATATATATATATATATATATATATATATATATATATATATATATATATATATATATATATATATATATATATATATGTTTACTAAACTTGATTATTAAGACTGTTTAGTAAGGTATTGCTATATGTTAGATGTGCTAAACTTGAAAATTTTACACTACATAAAATACTGAAATGATGAGTAATATTAAACTAAACTTCACACTTACTAATTGATAAATGAACTACTTACATGATACATATATATGTATAAGTATAAATATTTGTAACTTTAATACATTCTAATAATTGTTTAAAAGGGATATATTTCATAAAGCATGTAATCTAAATAATATTGTTCTTTGTTTGTAAGAATATAGTCACTTCAAACTTAAAATAATACTATTTCAGAGCATCATGACTCCGCCTACTACATCCACGACTCTTCAACCCGTACTAGCTCCTACCCCAGTTGTTTGTCCATCTCCATGATCTGCGCAGTACGGATGGTTGTCAGCCTCGTATTTAGAGGATGACCCAACTATCGAGGTTGTACTCCCAGTGGACCCATTTCCTACCTCCACATCAGCTATACTGGCCCCAACCTCTATGGAGGAGGACCAGGTTTTTCCTAGCCTAGCACCTTCCGTGCCTCCATTCTTATCATCGGGCTATTTCTCCGGGTCCGTACCCGTCTCCACCTATGACACCGGGGAAAGCTCCAGAGCGAGACGTGTTGATCCCGTTCAGGCTCAGATTGCCGCACTGGCTGCACGCTAGGAGAAAGAGATATCGGACCTCCGCAATCTAATGATAGCCGGCCGACAAGGCCACGCAGTCATCCATGATCGTATTGACACTTTCTCCCGCACCATGTGAAGAGAAACCCAGGCCACTAAGGGTGTCCAGGCCAAGACTGAAAAAGCATTGAAGTGGCTCATAAAGGAGAACCGTCGTCTCCACCAATGTATTCAAATCATGGAGGGTCCTCAGCATCAGACCCATACGGCCCTATCTGCTCAGGAGCATTCATTGTCTATCTTTTGTGATCTTGCCACCGTCCGACATGACGAGATTACTGTAGAGATGACTCATCTCCGAGGAGCCACCAATAGACCCGGACTCATTTGCTGACAGCATTCCATGTGCTCAAGGAGACTCGAGCGATGATTCGGGCATTACAGGGTTCCTGAAGAGCATTTATAGCTCCGCCAGCTTCATCGGCACCATCAGTACCAGCCATACCTAGTGGATCATCTAGGCAGGACTAGTATAGATGTACCGGATTTCTTATACATCGTGACAAGCTTACGGGTTGTATCCCGGCTACCATGATATGAGACCTTCGTACTGTTATTTCTTTTCAAGATTTTGTTGATGCATTCTTGTGTTGTACCTCTCTTTTCTAGCATGTATTTTGGGATTTGATGTACTTAAGACTATGTGTACCACTACCCAAGACAAGGGTAGCTAAGTCTCTGTCCCAGATTTGATATGCTCGATGAATGTTTAATTCCTTATGGAAATTTGCATGCAATCATTCTCTTATGTTATATCTTTGGTGCAAAGTATTATATTATGAAATCCTGACAGGTTATCCCAATTTGTTATGAATTTTACGCATGAAATCATCTCTTGCAAATAATATAAAAACTGAACTAATGTTTGAACTAATAGTCTCATTTTGTGTATGATTATAGACAAATGGTGATTACGCGATCAAACCCCAATAAAGCAATCGCTCCCAACACCGCTAACACCGAGGATCTTGAAGCTACACATAATGTTACCGCTGCTCAACTCAGAGAGATGATTGGTGAAGGCATTACGGTAGCTATGGCAGCCAGAGAATTTAATATTAGCAATGAACCGAACCACAACATGCACATAAACAACTTCAACAGGGGTTGTTCTTACCCCGACTTCTTGAAATGAAAACCCTCATACTACCGAGGAAAAGAAGGAGTTGTTGAATTGACGCAATGGTTTGAAAGACTAGAGACATTTTTTCGCATCAGCGATTATGCTGACGAGAACAGAGTTAAGTTTGCGACAGGCACGCTGCTTGAGAGCGCCCTTACTTGGTGGAACTCTGTGGTCGCCACCCTTGGACAAGACACTGCCTATACTCTCACTTGGGCCAACCTCAAGGAAAGAATGACTTAAAAGTATTGTCCTAGAGAAGAAATGAAGAAGATGGAAGTGGAGCTGTGGGATCTCAAGTGTGAGAACAATGATATCCTTTGGTACAACCAAAGATTTCAAGAGTTAAGCTTAATGTGCACCAGAATGTTTCCTCTAAGGAGTGACAAGATTGAGAAGTATGTCAGAGGACTCCCTGAGAACATTCATCACAGTGCGCTAGCTTCACAACCCACTACCGTGGAAGGTGCAATGGAATTCGCGAAAGAGCTGATCAACAAGCGAGCTCACAACTGGTCCGAAAGACAAATGGACAACAAGCGGAAGTCGAGTAGAACTACTCGTATCCAGCACCGGCAATCTTCCAAAAGACAAAACATTGAGCAAACTGAGGACACTACTCCCATAACCCGCAACAAGAAATACTTCGGATCCAAACCTAAATGTTTAAAATGCGACTACCATCATGATGCTGGAAAACAATGTAAGGGGAACCAAAACCCCGCAAGTGAAAGTCATCATGAGCCAAAGAAAGTTGTAGTATGTTACGAATGTGGGACCTCTGGACATTTAAGACTTGATTTTCCCAAGTTGGCCAACTGGAAGGAGGACAACAAAGGAACCCCATCACGAGTATACATGACTGGCGATCCCAAGCCAATCCAAATTCTAACATCGTCACCGGTACATTTCTACTAAACCAACGATATGAATTTGTCCTATTTGACACCGGGGCAGATCGAAGCTTTATCTCAACAGAATTTAGTAGAGTATTGGAAATTACTCCATCAGTCTTAGACTCCTACTATACAGTAGAACTAGCTGACGGAAAAATTGTGACGGTTGACACCATTATTCGAGGTTGTACTTTAAGCCTCTCCAACCACCCGTTCAACATCGATTTGATCCCAGTAAGTCTTGGTAGCTTTAATGTCATCATTGGAATGGATTGGCTGTCGAAGTACCATGCAGTCATCTTATGTGATAAAAAACTGGTCCGTATACCTTGGGGAGATGAAACCTTGATTATACGAGAGGATGGTAACCCTGCTATAATCAACACTAGACTTAGTGTCATTTCTTGCACCAAAGCACAAAGATACTTGACCAGAGGATGCCCTATCTTCCTAGCACACATCTCCAAAATTGAGGAAGGAGACAAACCTGAGGAGACCAGAATCGAGGACGTGCCAATTGTCCGAGATTTTCCCTAGGTATTTCCTGAGGAATTGCCGGGTATGCCCCCAGTGCGACAGATAGAATTCCAAATTGATTAGATTCCTGGGGTTGCACCTGTAGCTAAGGATCCCTACTGGCTAGCACCATCAGATTTGAAGGAACTAGCCAAACAACTCCAGGAACTATCAGAAAAAGGATTCATTAGACCTAGCTCTTGTCCATGGGGAGCTCCTGTTCTGTTTGTCAAGAAAAAAGACGGCTCTTTTTGTATGTGCATCGATTACCGAGAATTGAACAAACTAACGATAAAGAATCGCTATCCATTACCTCGTATCGACGACTTATTTGATCAACTCCAGGGATCAAGTATGTATTCTAAGCTTGATCTGAGGTCTGGATACCATCAACTAAGAGTCCGGGAGGAAGATATCCCTAAGACAGCTTTCAGAACTCGTTATGGTTATTTCGAATTTAGAGTTATGCCTTTTCGGTTGACAAACGCACCGGCAATACTCATGGATCTCATGAACCGAGTATGTAAACCCTATTTGGATAAATTCGTGATAGTCTTCATCGACGACATACTTGTTTATTCCAAGAACAAACAAGACCATGCTGAGCATCTGGCCCAAGTACCTAAAGTACTCAAAGAAGAACAGCTATATGCGAAATTTTCCAAATGTGAGTTCTGGATACCCAGAGTTCATTTCTTAGGACATGTCATTGACAGCGATGGTATTCACGTAGATCCTGCAAAGGTTGAATCCGTCAAGAGTTGGGCATCTCCCAAATCACCAACGGAGATTCGCCAATTCCTAGGCCTCGCCGGATACTATCAACGATTCATCGAAGACTTCTCCAAGATAGCCAAACCAATGACAAAACTCACTCAGAAAGGAGTAAATTTTAATTGGGGAGAAAAGGAAGAATCAGCCTTCCAACAGATAAAACAGAAGTTATGTAGTGCGCCTCTCTTATCCTTGCCCGAGGGCAATGATGACTTTGAGGTATATTGTGACGCATCACATATGGGATTGGGAGTAGTATTGATGCAAAGAAAGAAAGTGATTTCCTACGCTTCTAGGCAATTAAAGAAGCATGTGAAAAACCACACTACCCACGACTTAGAACTTGGAGCGGTTGTCTTTGCTTTAAAAATTTGGAGGCATTATCTTTACGGAACAAAATGTACAGTGTACACCGGCCACAAGAGTCTGCAACATATATTAGATCAAAAAGAGCTTAATATGAGGCAGCGCCGTTTGATCGAACTGTTAAGCGATTACGATTGTGAAATCAAATACCATCCAGGTAAAGCAAACGTAGTTGCTGATGCACTAAGCCGTAAAGATAAAGACCCAGCCAAGAGGGTTCGAGCCTTAACCATGGCCATCAATTTGGACTTGCCCAAGCAAATCCTTGAAGCACAAACCTAAGCACAGAAACCCAAAAACCTATGGAAAGAAGACATAGGGGGAATGTTTCGAACCGATCTCTCCAAATAGAAACTGGAACCAAGACCAGACAGAACATTATGCTTACACGGGAGGAGTTGGTTACCCCGTTATGGGAATTTGAGGGACATAATCATGCACGAGTCACACAAATCCAAATATTCAATACATCCTGGATCGAAAAAGATGTATCAAGATATGAGGAAATTTTATTGGTGGCCAAACATGAAGGCTGACATCGCCACTTATGTCCAGAAATATTTGACATGCGCACGTGTCAAAACAGAACATCAGAGGTCATCCGGTCTACTGGTACAACTTGAGATACCTGAATGGAAGTGGGAAAATATCACCATGGATTTCGTGACCAAACTCCCAAAGTCATCTCGTGGATATGATGCCATTTGGGTGATAGTCGACCGACTCACCAAGTCTGCTCATTTCATACCCATTAAGGAATCTGACTCCCTATCCAAGTTAGCAAGGACCTACCTTAAGGAAATTGTAACCAAACATAGGGTACCAGTCTCAATAATCTGCGACCGGGACAACAGATTCACCTCCAACTTCTAGAGGGCTCTTCAACGAGCCCTGGGTACCCAACTGGATATGAGCACCGCCTATCATCCACAAACGGATGGTCAGAGTGAGCGAACCATCCAAACTCAAGAAGACATTCTAAGAGCATTTGTGATTGATTTTGGAAATAATTGGGTCGAGCATATACCTTTGGTTGAGTTCTCCTACAACAATAGCTACCACGCCAGTATCAAGGCTGCCCCTTTCGAAGCCCTTTACGGAAGGAAGTGTCACTCTCCTGTATGTTGGGCAGAGCTAGGTGAGTTCCAACTCACTGGGCCTGAGTTGATTCAGGAGACTACAGATTGAATCATCCTTATAAAGCAGAGACTGCAAGCTGCACGTGATCGACAAAAGAGCTACGTGGATCAGAAACACAGACCCGTGCAATTCAAAGTAGGAGATCACGTCATGCTAAAAGTATCACCATGGAAGGGAGTTATACGATTTGGAAAGCGGGGAAAGTTGAATCCATGATATGTGGGCCCTTTCAAAGTGATGGCCAAGGTCGGGGAAGTGGCTTACCGTTTAGAACTGCCACCACAGTTAAGTTGAATACACCCCACCTTCCATGTGTTAAATCTGAAAAAGTGCTACGCAGAGGAACCTTTGGTCATGCCTTTATAGGGGGTCCATATCGATGACCAACTCCAATACACAGAGACACTAGTGGAAATCATGGAGAGAATAACCAAGAAGTTGAAACGTAGCCGCATCCCGTTAATAAAAGTACGATGGGACTCGAAGAAAGGCCCCAAGTACACCTAGGAACGAGAAGACACCTTCAAAGCCAAATACCCTCATCTTTTCACTTAAAAGATAACTATGTTTTTTGTAGCTTTGAGGACAAAGCTAAAATAACGGGGTGGTTTTGTAAAATCCATGATTTTTCTATGATTTCATGTAATAAGATTCACCCATAAATCCTAGAATAATCACTCATGTGTTGTACATCTATAAGTTGTGTGTGAACTTGATCACTATGTACTTATACTTCTACAACTACTTTGCTGTGGTAATATGATGCATAACTAAACTTGGTACATAAGACAAGGATTTCAAGTATTGAAAGTTACAACAACTATATATGCCCAACACTTGAACAAATTATGGTAAAATTTTGTATGAGGTAGTACTACATATATATAAATGTATGTGTACATTATAAACCTATATACACACTTTAGACTAGCCCAAAGTCCTCTACCTTTGTGTGCTAGCTCAACACAAGCCCACAACTTGAGCCCATTTCCCCTTTTTGGCTAAGAATGACACGCACCCCTTAGGTGGAAGGTGAAGAGATGCCTTGGGAACACAAGTGTCATGCCTTGGGAACACAAGTGTCAACACTTGGCACTATTGTTCTTACCAAGGTGTTCACACCCTTACTTGCATTCTCTCTCCCCTTTTAGCCGAAAACACACACACATACTCTTCACATTCCCTCTCAACTAGATCTCACTCTCCCTTCCCTTTTTTTCTCTTAAACAATTCGGCTATAAGACACCAAAAACCCAAGTTTGTTCACTAGATCTACTATATCTTTGTCTCATAGTAATCACAAATCAATTTGTAGCATAATCATCATCTTTGAAAGTATTATACCAAGCCCTAGCCGAACCTAAAAGGTCACGGCTTTGTTGATATTTGGAGTCTCCTTCATCATCTTGAATAGATCTTTAACCTCTTTGTTCACATAGATCTCCCTTAGTAACATTTAGGCAAGAAGGGTATACTCCTTATGTTTCTTCATTTTCACTTGCATGCATCATCATCCATCTATAAACACATGTTTATAACTTGTTAAAAATCAAGATTTGGTAATATCCATGACCTTAAAGGTCACGGCCTATTTTTGTGTACCATTAAACATAGTTAAAAATCTTTTAATAAGAAATCTATGATTAGTACTATATGTTTAAACTTGATTTAAAAATCATATGAAAACATTTGATAAACTTAATGTAGCAAGGGTTACAAATCTTACTTTATGGGACCTTGGTTAATAAATAATCATAGATCTCATGAAATAAACATGTGTAACTCAAGAACCATGAAAACCATGACCTAGAAGGTCACGGCATATATAATTAATGAATACATGATTTATGTGCTAAGTTTAAATGATGGAATACGTATCATTACATGTTAAATGGACTATTGAAAATAACAAAAATACAATATGTGTACTTAGATGATCTTTTAGTATACATGCATGTATTTGTGGAACCTAGATTTGTGTTTAAATGGTAAATATGAAATTAGCTAAACACCATATCTTGGAAATACCAAGATTAGATGACTAACCGTAAGTTATATGTGATGTACATGGACCTTGACTTTTTTTCTTATTATATGAATAACTAGATCTTAATATTGAAACACTTGCAAGTACATGCAATCTTAAAACAAGACTTGACACTCCTTAATAAACTATGGTAATCATAGCCGTGGGTCTTAAGCTCATGGTTAGAATTTATGACTTGTATAAAACCTTGTAACATACCTAGATCTAATTTAGTACATCACATAAAACAAACTATAAGTTTTATTCTTCTATTTTAGATTCAAAACTAAATATGAATAAATAAAGACAAGCTTATGAGAATATCCTAAGTTAAAACTTACATAAAATATGAAGTAGTGTTAATGGACTATTTAAGCCCATGAAATGTGAATTCAAAACTTAATAGACCCAATAAGCCATATAATAAATCCTAGTAACTTAATGGACTTAAGACTACACTTAGGCACATTTAACTAATTAAAGGGGACTTAAAAATGTATTAAGCCCAATAAATGATTTAAAGGCCCATTTAAAATAAATTAGTTGACTTGAAATATATTTAAGCCCACTAAAATAGCCCATTAGATGTTTAGCCCATTTAATGAGCCCATACAAAGTTTGAATGTTAAAATAAAAGTTTTTATAATAAAATATAACTTATAAAAACCTTTTGGATGAAAATGACAATTTATAAAACTTAAGGACTAAAAACTTATGAAAACTTATGAAACTTGTTTTGATGAACTAGTAAACACAAGGACTGAAAATGTAAATATGCAAAAGTCTAGGGTTTAATAAATACTATCCGTGGCAATTAAACCCTAGGGACCATTTTTGGAAGTTTCTAAAAGTTATTTTGCCACTTTAGCACCCTAAGGACTATTTTTGTCATTTGCCGAAACTTAAAGAAGCCCTAGGGGCTGTTTTTGTAAATTTAGTAAAATTACAAAACCTAGATATAACTAGGGGGACCAAATCTGCCATAGGCCGAAACATTAACAAGCCCTAACCCTAAAATCTAGTTTTAATTATAATAAAACATAATTAAAAACCTAGACTATAAAGAATTAATGTATAAGCTCTTAATTTAAATTATTTTATGAATTATAAAATGATTTATAGAAACTTTAAAGTTAAAATATTATATTTTATTTTCGAAATAAAATATTTATAAATACTTTAAGAAATAATTGTATAACAAATATGGGTATATACTACTCATACATAAACTCATATACTCTTAGAAAATAAAAACTATATGAACGATGAACAAATTGGAAAACTAATATTTTAAGAAGAACATTTTATGTCTACTTAACCAAGAAGCTTAATTGTAAGATTGCATGATTATTATAAATACTTGTATGCTAACTGATATTAATAGTTAAACATTTTATGTTTACCTAGAAATGAATATTGATGCCACTTGAACTACGGTTATTTAAATAAACATCGTAGCATAAATGAACTGACTAAAATCGGTATAAGCATACATATATGTTCTTTGTACCATCTATTAAGACTGTACTATCTGATTAGGCATAACTTTGTTGTGAGCTTTAATTGGATACCTGTGTTAAACAAGCAATTGTCTACTCCCAGGTGAGTTTACAGCCCCATATAAACTTTGATAAAACTTTCCATTTTTGGGAAAGAAAATATGAAAACATATATTGGACATAACTGAATTGTATAAACTTGATTATGATTGATTATTATTGAAACTGTTAAATTGTTATAAATCGCCCGAATGTTATAAATAGATCTATTAGGGATTGACCATCCCCGTCTGGGTGAGTCATGCTCACTGTGCCTTGGCCGGGACAACAGACGTACACCATGTTGGAACTGGAATGGGTGTCTTTTTGTAAGACACTACGTCCTCATCTGTTGAGGACTATGAGGTTAAGCTTCAGTTTCTAATAATAAAGAAATGTTATTTACATTTTAGTAAGAATTCTTTGTGCATTATTACTTCTATGATTATTGTATGTCCAAACTAATTAATTGTTTAAATCTGTAAATTCACCAACTTTATGTTGACCCCCGTTAGTATGTTTTGCACAGGAATATGAAGTTAGTACGTGGTGTGTGCATGGTCTCCAGCATCTTAGTATTCTGCATTGTAGGACTCGTCCGGGGTTCTATTTGGGAAACATAAACAATCAACTTCTGTCGTGTTTATGACAATTTTTAACTTATTTATTATCAAACATGTAATCTGATTTAAATAATCTTTATATTATGCGCTATGGACTATATGCTATCGATCCACCCTTGTGACGTCTCCGGGGATATTTTATGCATAATTTGACCCTACCCGGGGTGTCACAGCTGAGGAGATCCAGACTCCTGTATTGTTTCATCTTCTTCACCGGTGCGATTGTTAGTTGGACTGGTGAGTTCTTCTTCTTCATCTTGGTGCGGTACGGTATCTTCCAACAGTAGCTCCTCACCATCTTCATTATGGAAGTCTAAGAGGGACTTTTGGATCACGGGCTCCTCCTCATCCGACCGCTGCTCGGTTGTTTCTTCCAGAGGGATGGTCATGTTGACGATGGCCTCTAGTAAGGGGGGTTCACCTTCTTTCAGTGGTTGTGATCCTTGAGGATCTTTGCTGGGATCGCCTTGGCGTAATAAGCCGAACAACTTCATCTCTGCGGATATTAGCATACATACGGGTTTGTAATTTCACAAGTAATGTAGGACATGTTCACATCTAAAGAATAGAAGACCTACCCTGCCTACACTCGGTCAGAAAGCACGGATATCTATCCTCCCTCCCATAGTAATAGCGGTTGATCCCTATTTAGCAGATGAAGTTCTCCGGTAGACCCCTATGGAATTCTGTACGGTGGGTGTCTAATATTTTCAAATCCTTCTACTATAGTCCTTTGATTTGGGAGGATAGTCTACGGGTGCTCTGGTTTTGAGAACAAAAGGGGTGGGGAATACTTTCTCATCTACGAAAAAATAGTGGTCGTACCAATTCATAAGGGAATCTAAGGGTTTGTTATAAGTCATAGGGGGCGGACCCGGATCGTTTCTTGAAAGATAGCCACCCATTCACCAGTTGGGGGGAATAAAAACCCTAAATAGATTTACGGTCGGGGTTACCTCATATGTATAGCAGGTAATCTCAAACTGGTTGATCTTACATGCCCCTATGTAGTGAAGTTGGGTTATGTGGAAGTCGTAGTACAGAACTAGATCTACTAAGAACCTAGATAGGGGGATGCGGTAGTTGGCCGAGTCAAATAGACGCGTATACACGCCTATCTTTCCCTTCGGAGCATCCGTAATAGTTTCACCGTCACCTGGATAAGTCGGATGTACGCTTTCAGGAATATAGTACTTAGACAAAAATTCTATGTATTTCTTCGCAAGATCACGTTGAGGAAATCCGTAATAAGAGGGTTATCCTTAACCATGTTTTATAAAAAGGATTAGAGAGGCGTGATGATCTAACCTGTGGTGGAGAAAATCCATGGGATAAAAAGATAAGGTATGAAGGAATGAGCTTGAAAATGACAATGGCGGAAAGAGGTATAAACTGTGTGTGTAACAGTAGCACACACCAACTCTTTTATAGGGTTGCCTTGATTTCCAAGGTAACGTGGATGTTCGACACGTGTGAGCCACTACGCCCATCTAACGGATGGGATTTCTGTCACTTCTGAAACGTCAGAAGGGACCCACGGGTCACTTCTTGACAGTTTTACGTGGCTCAAGGGTGGGCCTTTCTGGTGCACTTTTGCAGGCGTGCGTCTGAATATTGACTACCATTAATGCATTCATTAAAGTTGTCCCGGTCGGATTATTTTGGAATGCGACCGTATTTTCAGCAACAATGTTTACAGGAAAAATGATTTGTATAGAGGTTACGCCTACGCCTGTAACAACTAGACTCGGGGGACATTATGACGTATAGTCCCCAGCTAGGTCATGAACCCGGCCCACGGGTACTACCCGCATCCGGACCATTACTAATGGGTTGGATTAATATCATTTAAGCTTATGGGCTTAGATGAACAGTGACCGCATACATGTGTGCGGCCCACGGCCCGGCACGGCTGGTACAGGGTTAGACAGAATCATACTCTTATTATGATTAGCATTTACCCCAAAGTAGAGGATATACACTCACCATAATTAGAAGATAAAAATCAAGCTAATTATGGTACTTATCCTTTGCTTGGGGTCGAAGCATCGGTGATAGCCCATTAGGGTTTCACCGCCTATATATGGAACCCCCAAGGGTTCCACAAAGGTATTACATTCTACACACTCTCAACTCTCATCCGATTCTTAAACCCTAACCGATTACTTACTCTCACGCCGGAGTCTAATCGTAGGATACATTCCCATGGTAAGCCTAACGCGTGTTGTTTTAGTGTGCAGGATCCCAACCAAATATTTTACTTGGTGTAGGAGCCGGAGTCCAGCCAACCCGAATTAAGCCTAATTCGGGTCTAGCAAGGATCATCCAACTTTTGTATCAACAAGTTTTAACATCAAATAGCACTGCGATAGGTCATATGCAAGATTCTTTATGAATTGAACATGTGTAAAACTGAAAAGCAACAGTGGTTTGATTCTGAATTGATCAAACTCGTTTTAGGTTTCTACGCAATATCTTTATGGTCTTTCCAGAACATTCAGAGTGATAGTCATTAATATTCACAGTAACGAATGGAAATCCTTCTAGCGTCAACATCAAACAGTGCTACGTTAGGTGACTTGTGAGATTCTTATGAATCAAGCTTGTGTCAACTGGAAAGCAACAATGGTAAGATTCTTTATGAATCACACTTGTTCCAGGAATTTGAATTGACGACTTTACTCAAGCGGATATTTATCCAATTGATTCACTCTTTATGTTCGTATGATTGCTTTGAGACGGTCGAGTAAAGAGAACGGCTAGTACAACCGCGAAACCCTGTCAAGGAGATTCTTAATTGAATCTACCTAATCACAGGTACGGTATTTAATATCGTATAACGGTCTTCACCGACCGGAGGTAAAACGCTATCGATTTAGGACGAATGTCAAAGCCATTCAGTCCGTGTCTATGTTTTGCCTCGAGAAGGTGGCGTTACGGTGTACTCAGCAAAGTCAAAGACTCAAAAACACATACTCATGCCTGAAGATATATTCAAAAATTAATAGTGTGAGCATGTGGATGAGGATACAAGATCACAAGATGGCAAAGACAAGTCAAGGATGATTTGAAGATCTCAAGATTAAAGACAAAGTCGAAAGACAACGACAAAGGCTCAAAGATCACAGCATGAAGAAACAAGACTACTATTACACGTTCAAGACTCATTTATGGCGAGATTAGTAATCTCTACAACTCTCCAAATGACAAAGGGTAATGACCTCTCATTAGGGGAGATTGTTAGCCTCAAAATATTGAGTCAAACAATAATGCTCGGTCATATGTTTATTGTGTATCGTATATTAGAACATTGTAATTGGTAGTAGATTAGTCGTGTATTATGGGCTTAACTTTAAGCTAAGGTTCATTCATAAGTAACCAAAGCCCAAAAGGAACCCCGGCTCATTATCATATATCCCATCATGCCACATGTAGGCAAGGCTATATAAACCTCTCCTTGCATGTAAGGAGAGGTTGGTTGTTCTATTTCTCTTAATCTAATATTTAACAAGTTCTCACACACTTCTCTCTCTTTTCTCTCTCTAGTTTCTCTCTCTAGAATTCACCTATTTTCTATCTTCCTTTCTTGTTTAATCATCACGTAATCTATGGGACAACAATTTGGATAACTGATTTTAAATAAGTGTTTGGTTTAAATCAGAGTTGGTGATTCAAGGTTGTTTAACTTGTTTCTTCTTGCTCATTTACATCAAGTAAACTAGTGTAAACACTTTTGGTTCAGTTTGTGGTCAAAATAGTCTTTAAAAAGGCAATTGGTTGTTAAAAAGTTTGGGTTAAAAATCTGTTCACTTGTTCATCAGAAAACTAGCCAAATTCAATCCATTAGAATTTCTTTATTACTTGATCATATTTCCACAAACCTGTTTCTATTTGTAGTTCAACATCCAAAGAATTAGTGTGTAAAAGGAAATTATACAGTTTATAAGTTTGAGTGAGAAAATAGCTTTTCAGTTAGCTTATGAGCTTATGCATGTTTCTGTAACAAAGTCATTACTGATTTCCTATATCTCCATTTCTACTTCACAAATTTGTCAATTTTCTTTC
Source organism: Glebionis coronaria (assembly GCA_025667525.1). NCBI lineage: Eukaryota > Viridiplantae > Streptophyta > Magnoliopsida > Asterales > Asteraceae > Glebionis > Glebionis coronaria. The sequence continues at coordinate 335,467,184 of CM046876.1, read as the reverse complement.
ACAAATCTTGTTGCCAACATGTCCTGAGTGGAATTTGTTCAAATCAGCTTTTTGTAATTTTTGGTCAACGTTGGTCAAATAAGCTCGTTTGTGCTTAATTCCATATTCTAGCTTATCTAGTGAACCATTTTTCGTTTTAAAAGACATTCCAATCCTCGTTAGATGATTAATCAGATTGTTCAATAAAATCAAGTTGTGGAAGTCTGGATTTCTAGTTAGCTTATTCTTGGCTTATTAGAATAAGCTACATTGTGATTTTTGAGCTTTTTAAGCTAATTCCTTTTACAAGTCTAGCTCATTTTGGATTTAAGGCAGTTTAAAGCAAACCAGACTCAATTTGGTTGAGAAACAAGCTCTCACCAGCTTATTAAACTTGCTTAACCCGTTTTTCATTAATATTCTCTTTTAATTACAGTTTGGTCCTTATTTGTTTGTGTAGAAATGTAAATCTTGTTTATGTTTTTAGAGAGAAAAAGAGATAGAGAGATGGTGGATTACACATACACTTAGAGAGAGAAAACCAATGTTTACTATGTATAAATAATGAAACCACACACCCTCTCCTTCAAAGGAGAGGGTTTATATACTCAAGCCCATGAGATGGGCTTGGGTTTACATTAGGCCGCCGGCCCATACATTTGATGGGCTCGGTTTATGGCTTTGTTTAATAAATGTAAATAACTAAACTACGAGCTATAACATGGACTATTGTTGGAGTGACTGATCCTTTCTAATACGTAAAACGTATTTCCAACAATCTCCCCCTAAGGGAGGTCACTCCAAACAAGGGCGTTACCCGAGTTACAATAATGAAATAAACCTAGCATTCTGTGCTTGTCTTGAGCTCGTAGTCTTCGTGTTTCTTTTTCTTTTTCTTTTCTGGTGAACATGCTGATGTGATCTTTGATATCAATCTTTGAGCATTAATCTCTTGCCTTGATCTCGTGCATCCATCACTTGTGATCTTCGCCTCTTCGTGACCTCACTTCCCACATACTTATACCTTAGTAATTCTTGAAAGTTTCAGAGTTTGATACAGCGGAAGACTTAACCTTTAGGCTTTCTTGAATTAAATGATATATTAAGTGCATAAAGTATAAGCATGCGGGGACGACTTCTTCTTGGATCCCGCAACGCCACCGTCTTCAAATGCCGCAACATAAGTAGACACGAACGAAATGGCTTTGAACATTTCATTCTAATTCGGTAGCATTTTACCTCCGTTCGGTGAAGACCGTTGGACGATACTAGATATCGTACCCGTGACGGATAGTTTCAATTAAGTAACTTCCTGACAGGATTTCGCGGGTAAACCCATTCTCTTTATTCGACCGTCCAAAGCTGACTGCGAACATAAAGAGTGAATCATTTGGATAATAATATCCGCATGATTTGAAGCCGTCAATTCATGTTCCTGGAACAAGTGAAATTCAATTAAGAACCGCACTATCGTTGCTTTCCAGTTGTCACGAGCTTGATTCGTATAGAATCTTGCAAGTTACCTACCAAGTGCTGTTTGAGGTTAACACTAGAAGGATTTCCACTCATCACTGTGAACACTAAGGTATCACTCTGAGTGTTCTGGCAAGATTACTGAGATATTGCGTAGAGGCCTGGAACGTGTTTAAATTCAATTAAGAATTAAACCACTGTTGCTTTCCAGTTATCACAAGTTTGATTCATAAAGAATCGCACAATTCACCTACCATGAGCTTTTTGATATTCGCTCAAGAAGGATTTCCATCTTCATTGTATATACTTTCGTATTACTCGGATGTTCAGGCAAGATCATGAAGATTTTACGTAGGACTCTTAAAATCATTCTTACTTTTCAAAGTGTGTGAAGAAGCAAGGAAATATGAAAATGTGTCCTAATGAGATATTTAATGATCTCAAATGGCTCTAGACTCGATCGTGCATTTTGGATTTTAGTGATCGGAGGCTGGAGAGGAGTGCCACCATTTCAATATCAATTTATTCGGAGTGAATAAATCGATAGATAACGTGTTGTCTCCGTGTGATTAAAACAAATACCTTTTAAGAGATATCTGAGTTAGCTGGGATGGGTTGTGCATTGCATCACTGGGTCCATGATGTCTATCTTCAATATCAAGAATCATAAAAATGATATCAATAGCATATGTGTTGACCCGGTTTCTGCCTAAAGTTGTAAGGAAGGCTTCTTTCTTTACACCCTTTATCTTTACAATTCTTTTTCATTCTTCAACCCCTTCAATGCTTACCAATACGTCATAACTAGCACCTTGTTGTGATTGTTCCAGTGCTAACTTAAGTACTTGGTCGAAATTCAGCTACGTTCACAATCTTTCTCCATCTTTCCTAAGGACTACTATTTCTAGCTATGGAATGTCCTTGGGAAGATTCCTCCGGTTCTGGAAGAATCATAGGACTTAACCTATCCTACCATCCTTATGTCACCACAATCTTCATCGTCGTGAAATAAATAGGTTTTGGGTAAGTATAAATCACCATGAAATCCATTTTTGATATGCAAATCCATTTTGCTCCCCCTTAACATATGCCACGATATTCGAAAACATTTCGTACATGTCGGGATGAGCCAGCACATTAAGTCAAACCATTTGTGATAATATCCCATATTAAATCACATTTTCTCCCCCATATTAAAAATATTAACCCAATCGATGTTTTTAATATCAATTGATTTAATGAAGTTTTAACAAAGGTTTTGGGAAGAAAAATGCAAGTCCGTTTTATCTTCATGATATCAAACTTATGAGATATGATACCGATTTGTAACATGATCACATATTCACCATATTAGAAAAGAATTTACAAGGTTGGACCTGATAGATGAGAACATCATATGATAAAATCAAATGGTTCTTGTCAGCTTATGTTGGTCGCCTCGTCATGTCTGAAGTCATCTCTTGACACCACGTGTACGATTGGTATTGTTGTCTTGACGCCAACTTGTGAACTTGGCACGTTCGGCATCAAAGATTCTGAATGCTTGACAATTGCTCCCCCTCAATTGTTGACCCGTGTTCTACTAAAAGAGATGTAGTCGTCGGTTGAGTAGTCGCATCGTCGAGGATGTAGATACCAATTGTAGATTGCTATGGTTGTAGAGATGATAACTTCATAAAAACAAGACTTCTCTTGTTTTAACAAATAAATGCACTGAAACGTACATATATTTGTGTTAGACCAAGTTATAAAGTAAACTTGATCCCTTACAAGGTTTTAAAGTAAACCTTTCCCGAGAAAATTAATTCTCGTTGTTAGCCAAAGCTTTCATAAGAAATACTTGACTTTAATATGAAAACCGGTTTGCAGTCAGAAATAACTACAAGCCATTTTGGCATGTTTTATGAAATATTTACAACTTTTGTACGAACTCTATTTATGGCGCCGTGTCAATATTAATCAACATTTCTAAGGCCGTAAATATTATCGTACCAAAAGACATGCCTTTGAAAAAGAAAGTAAAAATATTTTTGGATTTTTATGAATTTTTCAATTTTTATGGTTTTTATATGGTTTTATATTTTTGTATTTTGCTTTTGTGGATAAAAATATAAACAATATATACAAACGATCACCAAGGATACGGAGAATAGTTTTACCACCACTATTCTTTTGCTTCATCTGCTAGTTCCTTTAGAGTCTCAGTCGAGAAAGTTCTCATTCCTAGCTTGTCGGCCAAAAATTCAATTCGAGCGCGATCTAAAGCCTTCGTGAAAATATCCGCCAATTGATACTCAGATCGGACAAAGTAAAGCTCGATTACTTCATTTTCCACTTGCTCCTTGATGAAGTGGTAGCGAATGTCAATATGCTTCGACCGGGAGAATTGAACGTTGTTGCAGTATAAGGAAATTGCACTCTTGTTGTCACAGTACATCGGAATTTTGTTGAAACCTAGACCATAGTCGGTTAATTGCGATCGCATCCATAGAATTTGAGCACAGCAACCGGACATAGCTGTTGGGAATAAATCTATGCTTATTTGTTTCCCCTGCTAGTTGATATTCATACCCCTGCTAGAGTAAGTTCCCCCTGCTGAATAACAAAGGCAGGGGGATCCGTTCCCCTGCTGAAGTCAAAGGCCCTGCTGTCAAGATAAACATGGAATAGATATTTACGCGTTTCAGTTATTATTCCTTAATACTTTCCATAGTTTGTTAGTAGTGATCTTGTACGTGGGTCCTTGCATCTATAAAAGGACTCACTAGGTTAGCATGCAAAGTGTGTCTTTCTCATTTCGTTTTTCATTATTATTACTTTAAGGTTTTGTAAACCCTAATACCATTTTGGGTATTCGTATATCTTTTGATATATTAAAGTGCAACGTTTGAATCTCATTTGTTCTTGTGCTAAACATTACATTCCGCATCTTGTTTAGTTACTTTGCTTTGCAAAGTTTCTCTAGTGTTAGATTGAATTCTTTCTCTCTATCACAACCCTTAAACAAGCTATTAAGGTTTAAGATCTGACTTTGGGATCAACAAGTGGTATCAGAGCTTGTTGAGAAACTTTGTCTAAATCAAGAACAAAATCCTTATAGCAAACATGTCTTCAGATTCATCCACAAATAGCAACAACCACAATAACCTCAAGTTACACATGTTGGATCCTGAAAACTTTGAATTATGGGAATTCAGAATCCAACAATACCTGAAAATGGAACACTATGTTCTCTGGGAGATCATAGAATTTGGTGATCAATTCAACAAAATGGTGGCTGTTGAAGAAGGCAAGGATGAAGGTGAAAGTTCCAAAGGTAAGGACAAGAAGAAATCTGCTGCTCTATGTGATAAGGAAATACTGGCTAGGAGGCATGATGTCAGGGCTCACAGCTCATTACTGTTGGCCCTACCTGATAGACATCAACTCAGATTCAGGAAATACAAAACAGCTAAGGAACTATGGGAAGCCATAGGCACAACCTTTGGAGGAAATGAAGCCACAAAGAAGAAGAAGAAGAATCAAATGCTGGACGATTTTGCTTCTTTCAAAGCAATTGGTGATGAATCAATTGGAGCTATTTACAATAGGCTTCAAGACATGGTGGCCCATTTGGAATTCTTTGATATTGAAGTGACAAAAGAGCAGGTGAACACCAGGTTTCTGAACAGCCTCCAGAAAGAATGGTTTGTCTATAAGGCAATCTGGCAAAATAAGGATGACTTGGACAACAAGAATATTGATGATATATACAATAACCTAAAAGTTTTTGAACCTATTGTCAATGAAATGAAGTCAAAAGGGACAATTCCCACCAACTCAAGTGGAATTGCTGATTCCCCTGCTAACATGGCATTCATATCACAAAGCAGTGGAATCTCCAAGAACAGTGGAATAGAAGTAGCCCCTGCTACTTATTCCCCTGCTACCAGGTCTGGACCTTCCTATGATGAAGAAAGACCAGCTACATTCAGCCTTGATACTGCATGTGCCTTCATAGCATCTCAAGGTCCACAAGGATCTACAGTGTTACATGAAGATCTGAATCAAATCAGTAAGCAAGCACTAGAAGAATTGGATATCAAGTGGAATATGGCTTTGCTAAGCATGAGAGCCAACAGGTTCCAAAAGAAGTATGGGAAGAAGATCACAATTAATCCATCTGATGTGGCTGGGTTTGATAAAGCAAAAGTTGAATGCTACAATTGTGGCAAGAAGGGTCATTTTGCCAGGGAGTGCAGAGGACCTAAGTCTGGAAATAGCCATAGAAAGGATGAGGATTCCGGTGCTAAAGCTATGGTAGCAATGCAGGGGATAGATGGAGCAAATGGATGGGACTGGAGTGCTATGACAGAAAGTGTGGAAAGAAACCAAGCTTTGGTGGCTGAGGAAAAGGAAGAAGACTTTGCACTTATGGCCATGTCAAGCTCCAGCTCTGACAATGAGGTATATGATGACTCATACTATACTAAAGCTTGTAGGAAAAATACTGAATCTTTGAATGATCAAATCAGAAAGGTAAAAGCTGACTATATAAATTGTGATAATGATCTTGATAACTACAAACGTGCTTTAGAACAACTAGAGTCCACCATAAGAGAGTATAGGTAAAGAGAAAGTGAATATAGGGATCACATTGTGATTCTAGAAAGAGATGCCAAGGAGAATAACCAATCTATAAATGTTTTAACTGCTGAACTTGAAATTTTTAAAGCTAACCAAAAGATAGATGAGGAAACTGTTGAAAAATTTGGAAAAGCTTCAAAAGATTTAACCAAGGCATTTGATATTGGTCAATCTCCTAAGGACAAAACAGGGTTTGGAATTAAGAACATGAATGCTACTATACCCCCACCCCCTGCTAACATCCATTCTCTCTATCCTAGAAAAGACTTGTCCTGGACAGGTCTCCCTTGTTTTGAAAAACAGGATGACATTGAGTTTGACTTGAGTGCTTATATACCTAATAATGCTAATACAGAAGAGCCTCTAGTTAAAACTAGTGCCATTAAGGATACTAAACAGGAACAGGTTGGCTTAAAGAAAATTGATAACCCTGTTAAATTTTCAAAAGAAGGAAGTTCTAGCAGCAATCCAAACTCTAAGAGCAGGGCAAGACCACAGTCTCCTAAACCTATCATTAAATATGCTGGTATGTACAGGAATGTCAGAGGTAATCAAAGGAATTGGAATGACCAAAAGTCCCATCAGTTAGGAAAAGACTTTGTGATCAATACCAAGCCCTGCTTCACATGTGGCAGTTTTGAACACACTTATCAAGAGTGTAAGGCACCAATGGAGATGGTGGCGGCAAATCCCTTAAAGGATATGCAACCTAGAGCCATTCTTCTAAATGCAGGGGCAAAATCCTTTTCCCCTGCCAAGTATGTTGCCCCTGCCTTAAGAAATAGAGTTGCTGAGAAATATGTTGCTCCAGCCCTTAGAAAGGAAAATGATGTTCACCCAAAGCCCAACACGTCTGTGACTATCCCAACACCTTATACGGCAAATAAAACTGGCCCAAGACCTTACCAACACATGAATAGAGGCCAAAACAAAAGATGGGTTCCCTCTGCCAAGCATAAGGATTCCCCTGCTAAAACTGGGGTATCCCCTGCTAGAAGAGGTGTGCATTCTAGGAACATGGGAAGATGGGGAAAAGCTGTGAAAGCCTCAGCTCGTTGGGTTTGGGCACCCAAAAGGGGTACTCAATCTAATGGTGTATCTCTAGTCTTTGATAAGCTATCTTACATTGATACACGAGGTAGATCCAAGTCTATAATGGCTTGGGTCCCCAAGAAAAACTAATTTGTTTTTCCTTTTGCAGGTGACAAAGAAGACAAGGGATGATAGAGCATACTGGGATAGTGGATGCTTGATAGGTGTGTAAACACCCATCCTTTTACCACTTAATTCTGGCTAAAACAAGACCAAAACACGTAATTAATATCATTTGTTTGGAATTATGCGTGGTTTTTGTGTTTATTGTGTTTTCAGAGCTAACCGGATGAATATTAAAGAAAACATGGGATTGCACGGGTTTTATCAAGGAAAAAGACTCAAGATAAAGTCTATTGTCCAAGACGTGCAAAGGATTTGAAGTCACTAGGCCTATTCGAAGATTTATTGAAGAAAAGGACTAAAGACGGAAGATTTTCATAAGTCGAAGAAACTCGAGTCTATTTGACGAAGAAATTAAAAGACGAGTTGGATTTAATCAACAACAAATCCCGAATCAGAATCGAAAACGTCAACTTTTCTGAAAAGACGAGAAGACAAGAAGAAAGGGAGAAAGCCCACTCACCAACCAACCACTAAGAGTATAAATAGAAACTCCCTTCACACATTAGGGAGTTAGTTTTTTCATTTTCCTTTTTCCAGGCTTTGTTGTTCGTCCCATCACCAACTCCATTAGGGAGCTTGGTGATTTTCATCTTTTTCTTTTCATCTTGTAATCTTTAATCATTAACCTTGTTACTTTTTCATTAATCAATCCATTCCATCTTTCTATTCATCTTGTTCTTCATCATTTTTATTGCAAGTTTCTTAAGTTTCTTATTTGATTCAAGTTTGATTTCAAAAAGTTGTTGAATTAATGTTTTTATTGGTGGGATTTGTTCCTTATGGTATGTTAATGATTATTGTTTAATTTGGTAAAACCTTTTTGAGTATTTAGTTTGATTTTGGATTTTATTCATTTTCCTTGTTTCGTGTTTACTGCTACTGTTCTTCATGCCCCAGACTTTCCGAATAGACATTTCAAGTTTGCTTACTCGGAATATTTCAATTATTCCGAGTAGAGGTTTTATTTCCTCTTTATTCGGAATATCCCAGATATTCCGAATAGCTCTATTTTCCGCATAGAAGTTCATTATTCCGCATAGCAAATTTTCGTTTCCTTATTCGGAACATTTTCCGAATAGGCATTATATTCCGCATAGCAATTTTAATTTTTCCTTATTCGGAATATTTTCCGAATAGCCTTGTTTTTCCGAATAGCATAATATTCCGAGTAGGGGTTACTTTCCGCATAGACTAGTTTTTCCGAGTATAGCATTTTATTCCGAATGATGTCATTTTTCCGAATGAAGCAAATGTTCCGCATAAGCCATCTTTCCGAATGGTCTCTACTTTCCGCATAAAGGAGTATTTTCCGCATAGACAATTTATTCCGAATGGCCTGTTATTCCGCATAGGACTTTTTCCGAATAGGGTATTTTTCTACTTTCTCGTTTAACTGTTGTTACTTACTATTCTTGGCTTTAATCTTTATTCATTTACTTCACTTATTTAGAGTAGAAAACTAAATCCACTTTTTGTCACCAAGAACAATCATTCCACTTTTAACTGAGATCAATTCGAGAGGATTCCGAGAAATCTGAACCCATTGAAAAACAAGTGTATCAAATGACGCCGCTGCCGGCTCCTCTCGTTAAGATCAAAAGTTTTTTGTAGAACTTGGATTTTGGGATCCGTTCCCCGTGAACGTTACTTTTTCATAAAAATTTCAAAAACACTAAAAAATATAAAATTTTCAAAAATCCTAAAAAGTAAAAAACAAATAAAAACCAAAAATATTTTTGCTTTGTTTTTCTTTGTTCGTTCTTTTGCAGGTGTATGCGCACTCGATCCACGTCTTATCAAGAGCCCGAGCCTCTCGATAACTTAGACATGGCTGGTGTACAAAACAACAATAACATACCACCTCCGAACAACAATAATAATAACAACAACCCGCCTTTCAACAACATGAATAACAACAACAATGAGCCCCTTCCGGATAATCGCCCAATGATTGAATTGCTGCAAGCTCATGTTGATGGCAACACGGATCCAATTGTCATCCCTCCAATTGCCGCCAACAATTTCGAGCTCAAGTCAGGCTTTATCCAGATGGTCTCCGCTCAGCCGTTCTTGGGACGCACCATTGATGACCCACACGACCATATCAAGAGATTTCTACAACTCACCAACACGGTCAAGTTCAATGGAGTTCCACAGGAGGTTATAAGGTTACAACTTTTTCCCTTTTCTTTAGAGGGACAAGCCCGGCATTGGCTTGCTAAGGAACCGCCACAGAGTATTCTCTCGTGGACGGATTTGGAAACTAAGTTTATCAATTACTTTTTTCCACCCTCTCGTACTACCGCTTTGCGGAATGAGATTATAAACTTTGAACAAAAGTACGATGAGTCATTCAGTGAATCTTGGGATCGTTTCAAAGATCTTTTAAGAAAATGCCCACAACATGGTTTTACCAAAGTACATCAAATAAATACTTTTTACAATGGTTTAAGCATGAATGATCAAGATTCACTGAATAGTGCATCAGGGGGTAATTTATTGGCTAAGACTTCCAATGCTGCTTGGGATATCATTGAGAACAAGTCTCGTGTGCAAACCAAGAGCGTTAGGACCAATGTTGCTAGTGCTAGCACTAATGACAGCGACAAGCGATTGGACAAAATCACCACGCTTCTTGAATCGCTTGTCACACATACCGTCAGCAACAACAACAGCAACAACGCCAAAAATGCACAAGTGAACGCTGTCAGCCAACCTTGTGAGATATGCGGTGGTCCCCACTCTTACACAACTTGTACCGCCACCCAAGATTACCCTGCTGAGAATGTGCATGCGGCATATGGCACCTACCAACAACCCGCTTATCAAGCAAAACCCCAAGGTGACCGTAACTTGCTTAGCTACCGCAGCAACAACTATCTTTCCCCACCTGGTTTTCCTCCTACCAACCAAACCAACAACAAAACCTTAATCGCCCTCCTCAACAACAACAACAACCTCGACAACCCTACATCCCACCTCACAAGCAGCAACAACCACCTCAAAGAAACAATCAAGTCTACCAACAACCTGCTTATCAACCACCTGCATACAATGCTCCTCCCAACCAACCCACCGCTCTTCACCAAGAAGTGGAAACTTATATGAGGACTAACGATGCGATAGTGGGAAATCTTCAGAGAGAAGTGCTCAACCTAAAAGCCGATTTGGTAAAGCAAGGAAATGATTTGAGAGCCGATATGCGAAACACATTGGATAGTCAGACGAATGACTTGAGGAACATGATGGCTAGTTTCTTCCAAAGTAGTCAACCCTCTTCTTCGGGTACTCTTCCGAGTAACACCGTTGCGAACCCAAGAGGGGAGATGAAAGCAATCACCACTCGAAGTGGTAAAGGTACCAAGGAACCCGAGCTTCCTATACCCCCACCCGTGGTTGTGACTAAGGAGAACGAGTCGCTTGCTCCTATTCCTCCTCCTTCTCCTTCCCCAATTTCTCCACCTCTTCTTTCTACCCCTCCTCCACCCGTGGTTGTGAGTGACCCTATTCCCTTAAAGCCTTCCTCTTCTTCCAATATACCTTATCCTTCAAGGTTGAGGAAAGAGAAGCAAAAGAGCAAGGATGATATTCAGGTTTCTAACTTTCTTAAAATGTTTAAACAACTGAATTTCAATATCTCCTTCGCCGAGGCTCTCGCTCACATGCCCAAGTATGCTAAAATGTTTAAAGATCTTTTGAGCGACAAGGAAAAACTCCTCGACATTGCCAACACCCAACTTAATGAGAACTGCTCTGCAGTGCTCTTAAGGAAATTGCCAACCAAGCTTGGTGATCCGGGTCGTTTTCTTATCCCTTGCAATTTCCCGGGAGTAGAGAATTGCATGGCCCTAGCCGATCTAGGTGCCAGTATTAATCTCATGCCTCTAAGAGTTTGGAAGCAATTATCTCTCCCAGAGCTAGTCCCCACTAAAATGACTTTGGAATTGGCCAACCGTACGGTTGCTTATCCAGTGGGGATAGCCGAAGACGTTATTGTAGGAGTCGACAAATTCACCTTTCCTGCTGATTTTGTTGTCGTCGACTACGAGATGGACCCTCGTGTACCACTTATTGTTGGTCGTCCATTCCTTAGGACCGGTCGCACTCTCATTGATGTTGAAGCCGGTGAGCTTATCATGAGAGTGGGTGACGATAAAGTAGTCTTTAACATGGGAAAGTTGTCCAAACAACCTTATTCATATGAGAGTGTTAATTGTATTGACGTTCTCGATGAGGCTTGTGAAGAACACTTTAATGATGCTTGCAAAAGTATTCCTACCTCTCTTCCCAATGTTGAGACCGTGTCCTCTATTGATTCATCGTTGTCTCTATTTGGAGATAGTGATTTATTCTGGAACAATCTTGAAGCTACCATGGGAGATGCGAATTTAGCTACTAATGATTCTCCCACCGAGGGGGATGACGACATGAGTTTCTTTAACAATCTTCTCACTGAAGACAATCCTTCGCCTCCATCTCCCACGGTCATTGCTATCAATACCACGACTTTGAAAACGCCTCCCGTCGAAAATCCTCCGGATTTGGAACTTAAGGAGTTGCCGCCTCATCTCGAGTACGTGTTCCTTGACGACAACAAGAAATCGCCCGTCATTATTGCGAAGGATTTGAACGATGAAGAGAAGACTCGCCTCGTTGCTGTGTTGAGAGATCATAAGAAGGCTATTGCTTGGAAAATCTCGGATATTCGTGGAATTGATCCTCACTTCTGCACGCACAAAATTCTCATGGAGGACGACTTCAAGCCCACTATTCAAAGCCAACGAAGGGTGAATCCAAAAATCTATGAAGTCATCAAAACAGAGGTTATCAAACTTCTTGATGCGGGTATGATTTACCCTATTTCGGATTCCCCGTGGGTTAGTCCAATCCATTGTGTGCCCAAGAAGGGCGGAATAACCGTTGTTCCCAATGAACACAACGAGTTGATTCCCACTCGTCTCGTTACTGGGTGGAGAGTTTGTATAGACTACCGCAAACTCAATGATGCCACGAGAAAGGATCATTTCCCTCTACCTTTCATGGACCAAATGCTTGAACGATTAGCCGGTAATGAATATTACTGCTTTCTTGATGGTTTCTCGGGTTATTTTCAAATACCCATCGATCCCCAAGATCAAGAGAAGACTACATTCACCTGTCCCTATGGCACTTTCGCTTACAAACGAATGCCTTTTGGCTTATGTAATGCGCCAGGGACTTTCCAAAGGTGTATGTTAGCTATCTTCCATGACATGGTTGAACAAACCATGGAAGTCTTCATGGATGATTTTTCGGTCTTCGGGGATTCCTTCTCTGCTTGCCTTGCCAATTTAGAACGTATGCTAAAGCGGTGTGAAGACACTCGCCTTGTTCTAAATTGGGAAAAATGCCATTTTATGGTAAAAGAAGGCGTCGTGCTTGGACATAAGATTTCGAAAGCCGGTCTTGAAGTAGATCGTGCTAAAGTTGACGTTATAGCAAAGTTGCCTCCACCTTCCACTGTGAAGGGTGTGAGAAGTTTCTTGGGTCATGCGGGCTTCTACCGTCGATTTATCAAAGACTTTTCTCAAATCGCTCGCCCGATGACCCACCTCTTGGAAAAAGATACTCCTTTTATCTTTTCCAAAGAGTGCCTTGAAGCCTTCAACTCGCTTAAGGATAAGCTAACTAAGGCACCCGTCTTGGTTACCCCTAATTGGGAGCTGCCCTTTGAGTTGATGTGCGATGCTAGCGATTTTGCTATTGGAGCGGTTCTTGGACAAAGAGTGAACAAACACTTCCAACCGATCCATTACGCTAGCAAGACAATGACTGGGGCACAATTGCATTATACGACAACTGAAAAAGAGCTTTTAGCCGTTGTCTATGCTTTTGAAAAATTTCGCCTCTATCTTGTCCTTTCTACCACCATTGTGTATACCGATCATTCCGCGTTGAAGTACTTGTTGACAAAGCAAGATTCCAAACCAAGACTTCTTCGCTGGGTTTTGCTGCTCCAGGAATTTAAAATCGACATCCGCGATAAAAAAGGAGCAGAAAACCTAGCCGCGGACCATCTTAGTAGACTTGAGATCCATACCAAGGGGATCATCCGACCAAAGAAATCAATGATTCTTTTCCCTTGGAGACCTTAATGTCTATAAACTCGAAGCCGAATGAAACCCCGTGGTTTGTGGACTTTGCAAACTACTTGGCGGGTGGAATTCTCAAGGAAGGGTTGACGTCCCAGCAAAAGAAGAAGTTCTTTACCGACATCAAGACTTACTTTTGGGACGACCCTTACCTATTCAAACAATGCGCTGACTTGATTATCCGCCGATGTGTTGATGGACCGGCAGCGTCGGACATCCTTGATGCGTGCCACAAAGGACCCACCGGTGGTCACTTTGGTCCCAACTACACCGCAAAGAAAGTGTTTGATTCGGGATTTTATTGGCCCTCCATATATCGTGATGCTCACAATATGGTTAAGCGATGTGATGTTTGCCAAAAGCAAGGCAAAATCACACATAAAGACGAGATGCCTCAGCATTTCATTCAAGAGTGTGAAATTTTTGATGTTTGGGGTATCGACTTTATGGGGCCATTCCCTTCATCTAAAGGACACAAATACATCCTTGTAGACGTTGACTACGTTTCAAAGTGGGTTGAAGCCAAAGATTTGCCTACTAATGACGCAAGGGTGGTTTGTAACTTTTTGAAAGCTCTATTCGCTCGCTTCGGTGTGCCTCGTGCCATTATTAGTGATCGTGGGACTCATTTCTGCAATGACCAATTTGCTAGAGTCATGGCTAAGTACGATGTCAACCATCGTCTTTCCACAGCCTACCACCCACAAACTAATGGCCAGGCTGAAATATCCAACCGAGGTCTTAAGCGAATTCTTGAAAGAATCGTGGGAGAGCATCGTGCCGCATGGGCTGATAAACTCGATGATGCTTTGTGGGCTTTCCGTACTGCTTACAAGACTCCGATCGGCTGTACGCCTTATCGTCTTGTGTACGGGAAAGCGTGCCACCTCCCCATTGAGTTGGAGCACAAGGCTTATTGGGCCTTGAAGTGGGCCAATTTTGATATTAACAAAGCCGGTGACCTACGCAAGATCCAACTCAATGAGCTAAATGAACTTCGGAATGAGGCTTATGAAAATTCTTTGATCTATAAGGAAAGAACTAAGCTCATTCACGACTCCAAGATCAAAAACCGAGAGTTCCATGTTGGAGACAAAGTCTTACTTTTTAACTCTCGGTTGAAAATCTTTTCGGGCAAGCTCAAATCTCGTTGGTCCGGCCCATTCACCATCGCCCAAATTTTTCCATATGGTACTCTCGAGCTCGCTCAACCTAATGGACCAAATTTTAAGGTGAATGGCCAACGAGTGAAGTTGTACTTTGGTGAGGACACCTCTCAGGAGGTGATTCCATCCCTCACCACGTTCCCCATGAACTGAATTTGGGTCGAGTCAGGCTCGTGACTCGGTTATCAAAAACAAGCGCTCCTCGGGAGGCAGCCCGAGTATCTATCCCTTTAACCCCCTAAGTGTAGGGGAGGACCTATTTTGGTCATTTGTGTTTGTGTGGTGATGTGATTACAGGGATTACTGCAATCTTGGAAACTTTGAAGAACCATGCTCCCGTGTTATCCGAAATCCGGTTCTATCTCTCAACTATCGTGATTCAATTTTCTTCATACTCACATTTGAAATTGATCACTTTAGTCGTCTCTTCCTTAACTTGAGTTAACCAAAGTGCACAATGTCATAAGTGTAGGGGAGACTTTTCCCACATGCTTAAACATTGAGGACAATGTTTATCTTAAGTGTAGGGGAGACTTCTATCGAAGTTTTAAGTGGACTTTTCCATGAAAATGCCTTCAATTAACCAGAAAATCCTATTTTTCAGCATTTTTCAAATTTTTTATTGACTTTGGCCATTTAGTTGTAATTTTTAAATTTTTATCGTTGCTTTCATATGTAAATATCCCGCAATAAAGTCAAAAATATTAATAAAGTGGTTTAGCTAGTTTAGAAGTCTTTGACATATTAGGCCCGTTGCGTTTATTTTGACTCAACCCGAATAGACTTATCCAAGTTTATTCTAGCCAGTATCCTTAACCATGTAGACCTTAATTGGTTTATTAGGCTAAGTGTCCACGAGTCTCATTACTTGAGATTTTAAATTGTGGAGGACGAGAAATGATAGAGTCAATTATAAGTCGGTATTCTTGCGCAAGCTCACTTGGTGTAATTAATTGCCTATTCTCCCATCACTTGCTAATATTTATCTGCAATAAGTAAGGTCTTATGATTTGAAAAGTTACTTAGCTTCTAGCCCAAGATCGTTTAAAAGTTGCTCGGTAATGATAAGAGTTCATAGCCAAGGCATAACTTATGAAGCGGGGCGCGAAGATTGGCGAGTCCGAAAAGGCCCTAACAAGGCATGAGGATTCAATTTTATTGCTGAAGATCCAAAGTGATGTGAAAAGCATTATTCCTAAAGTCAATATGAAGGATCAAGACTCACGACGAAAAGCAATCAACTCCCATAAAGATCATGGAGAAGTCTATCCGAAAAGACCCTAACAAGGTATGAGGATAAATAGATCCAAGTCCGAAAAGGAGGCGGATCGTTGTATCTCAAAATCCCAATTAGAGATTGAAGAAATAATCATGAAGTCGTGGTCAACAAAGTTGGAGTACCCCTCAAAAGTCTCCAAGTGAAGATAATCTATTATGATGAGAAGACCATTATCTCAAGAACGTCTCTCGAAGATATGAAGTATGAAGTACATGCCAAATATCGGCCCGAGAAAGGTCTCAAATCGTGAACCAAGTTATGCCAAGATATGAACTTTTTGATATCCCGAGAAGCAGTTTTAAGAGATTTTGTCCTTTAGCTAACTATTGATCAAATCGTCCTACTTTGCTTTCAGCCTTAATAAACTATCGAAATAAGTCCAAAAATACATCTTCATGATCATTCTAAGACAAAAATGAAATATAAGAGATACAATTAGGAATAAGGGAGTTTAAGCATTTAATTAAGCCATGTGTGTAAGTGTTTGATTTACTAACTTATAATAACAATGATCTCGTTTTTAAGCTTAGTTTGGGGAACGTGAAACTTGAGGGTGATAAATCTTCGCAACACCAAAGCCCTAATGTAAGTCCTTGATTTCTTTACAAGTTATTTCCATCCTTTTGTTTACTCTAAAGTTTTTAGTTCTCTTAGTATTTTAATTGTTGTTTAGTAGAGTTTAAATAAGGCCAAGGTTGATTGATTATGAGAAAAATGTAAAATTGCTTTATCACTAAGCATTACATGAGGGCATGGCAATGGTTAAGTGTAGGGGATTTGATAGGTGTGTAAACACCCATCCTTTTACCACTTAATTCTGGCTAAAACAAGACCAAAACACGTAATTAATATCATTTGTTTGGAATTATGCGTGGTTTTTGTGTTTATTGTGTTTTCAGAGCTAACCGGATGAATATTAAAGAAAACATGGGATTGCACGGGTTTTATCAAGGAAAAAGACTCAAGATAAAGTCTATTGTCCAAGACGTGCAAAGGATTTGAAGTCACTAGGCCTATTCGAAGATTTATTGAAGAAAAGGACTAAAGACGGAAGATTTTCATAAGTCGAAGAAACTCGAGTCTATTTGACGAAGAAATTAAAAGACGAGTTGGATTTAATCAACAACAAATCCCGAATCAGAATCGAAAACGTCAACTTTTCTGAAAAGACGAGAAGACAAGAAGAAAGGGAGAAAGCCCACTCACCAACCAACCACTAAGAGTATAAATAGAAACTCCCTTCACACATTAGGGAGTTAGTTTTTTCATTTTCCTTTTTCCAGGCTTTGTAGTTCGTCCCATCACCAACTCCATTAGGGAGCTTGGTGATTTTCATCTTTTTCTTTTCATCTTGTAATCTTTAATCATTAACCTTGTTACTTTTTCATTAATCAATCCATTCCATCTTTCTATTCATCTTGTTCTTCATCATTTTTATTGCAAGTTTCTTAAGTTTCTTATTTGATTCAAGTTTGATTTCAAAAAGTTGTTGAATTAATGTTTTTATTGGTGGGATTTGTTCCTTATGGTATGTTAATGATTATTGTTTAATTTGGTAAAACCTTTTTGAGTATTTAGTTTGATTTTGGATTTTATTCATTTTCCTTGTTTCGTGTTTACTGCTGCTGTTCTTCATGCCCCAGACTTTCCGAATAGACATTTCAAGTTTGCTTTACTCGGAATATTTCAATTATTCCGAGTAGAGGTTTTATTTCCTCTTTATTCGGAATATCCCAGATATTCCGAATAGCTCTATTTTCCGCATAGAAGTTCATTATTCCGCATAGCAAATTTTCGTTTCCTTATTCGGAACATTTTCCGAATAGGCATTATATTCCGAATAGCAATTTTAATTTTTCCTTATTCGGAATATTTTCCGAATAGCCTTGTTTTTCCGAATAGCATAATATTCCGAGTAGGGGTTACTTTCCGCATAGACTAGTTTTTCCGAGTATAGCATTTTATTCCGAATGATGTCATTTTTCCGAATGAAGCAAATGTTCCGCATAAGCCATCTTTCCGAATGGTCTCTACTTTCCGCATAAAGGAGTATTTTCCGCATAGACAATTTATTCCGAATGGCCTGTTATTCCGCATAGGACTTTTTCCGAATAGGGTATTTTTCTACTTTCTCGTTTAACTGTTGTTACTTACTATTCTTGGCTTTAATCTTTATTCATTTACTTCACTTATTTAGAGTAGAAAACTAAATCCACTTTTTGTCACCAAGAACAATCATTCCACTTTTAACTGAGATCAATTCGAGAGGATTCCGAGAAATCTGAACCCATTGAAAAACAAGTGTATCAATGCTCAAGGAGTATGACTGGACACAAAGCTTACCTGTCTAACTTTATACCCCTGCATGACAATGATGGTGTTTCTTTTGGAGATGGGCATGGGACTATAACAGGAAAAGGAACTATTGTTACCAATGGGATGACTTTTGACAATGTGTATTTGGTGAAGGAGCTCAAGTATAATCTCTTCAGTGTGTCACAGATGACGGATAACAAGAATTTTGTCTTGTTTACTGACACTGAATGCTTGGTATTAGGAAAAGAGTTTGTCTTGCCACAAGACACTCCAATTGTTCTCAGAACACCAAGACAGAAGAACATGTACACAATTGATCTCAAGGACATCTCTCTCCAAGACAATGAAACATGTTTCATTGCCAAAGCCTCAGCAGATGAATGTAAGAAATGGCATAGAAGACTTGGTCATCTCAATTTCAAGAACATGAACAAACTGGTAAAGCATAATCTGGTTCATGGTCTTCCTTCCAAGTCTTTTGTCACTGAACATACTTGTGCAGCATGTCTGAAAGGAAAGCAACACAGAGCATCTTGCAAGTCAAAAACAAGTATGTCCACCACCAAGCCATTGGAACTATTGCATATGGATCTTTTTGGTCCTACTTCTGTGGCAATTATAATGAAGAAATGGTACTGCTTAGTGATTACTGATGACTTTTCAAGATTTACATGGACATTCTTTCTATTTGAAAAGAGTGACACTGCTGATGTACTCATTGGGTTCATCAATCAAATTGAACTGTCAAAAAGCATGAAGGTAGTTACCATAAGATCAGACAATGGTGGTGAGTTCAGAAATCACAAGCTGGATTCTTTCTGCATAAACAAAGGCATCAAGAGGCAATTTAGCATTGCTAGAACACCTCAACAAAATGGAGTGGCAGAAAGAAGGAATAGGACACTCATTGAAGCTGCAAGAACTATGCTGTCTGATTCCAAGCTACCAGTTATCTTTTGGGCTGAAGCTGTATCCACTGCTTGCTATGTGCAAAACAGGGCCTTGGTGGTCAAGGCACACAACAAGACCCCTTATCAGCTGTTTAATGGAAGACCTCCCTTAATTGACTTTTTCAGACCTTTTGGGTGTCATGTTATCATCTTGAACACCATTGACAATCTTGGTAAGTTTAGTGAAAAAGGTTATGATGGATATTTTGTGGGTTATTCTTTAAACAGCAAGGGATATAGGGTCTTCAACAAGAAGACAAGCAAAATCATAGAAAATCTTCATGTGAACTTTCTTGAAGACAAACCTGAAGATATTCAAACAGGTCCTGATTGGTTCTTTGATATAGATGTGCTTTCTAAGTCCATGAATTATGTACCTGTTGTCTTGCAGAACACTAACATTTCAGGTACTCAAGAAACAATTGCTGCTGAAAAGTCACCTCTGAGGTACATGAATGTACCCTCATTGTTCCCTAGTGAAGCTGATGAACAAGAAGATGACTCTGCTTCAAGAAAAGAACAGCCAATCTCATCTCCTGCTATGTTTGAAGGCAGTGGAATGGCTGAAAGCAGTGGAATCCTGGATTCCCCTGCTAAAGGAATTGATTCCTCTCTCACAAAGGATCATGATGCTAGTGAGACTTCTGATGCAGAAAAAGAATCCCCACTTATCTCATCAACTACACCCATAACTGATGGTCCTATCATATCCAGCAGTGGAAGCAGAATCATCAGGAGTGGAGGTCCTAGTTATTCAGAGCTTCATTCTGCTCACAAGCACCCATCTTTAGGTCATGCTGTCACATTTGGAAGTTCCTTTGAGGACTTCTTTCCTAATCAAAACAGCCCCATCAATTCTGATTTGGAAGAAGATGAAACAGAAGTCATCATGCAGCCTACCTATAGAATCAATAAGGATCATCCTATCTCCCAGATCATTGGTGATCCTAAAGCTCCCAGAAATACAAGGTATACAGCAAAGGAGCACAGCTTCATTGCCAACATCACCATGAAGTTCAATCATAACAACATGCAATGTTGTCTGTTTACTGCATTTTTGTCACAAGAAGAGCCAAAGAAAATTTTTCAAGCTTTAAATGACCCAAGCTGGGTTGAAGCTATGCAAGAGGAGCTCTTACAATTTGACATACAAGAAGTTTGGATTCTGGTTGATTGTCCCAAATGGGCAAGGCCTATTGGGACCAAATGGGTGCTCAGGAACAAAAAGGATGAAAGGGGAATTGTTGTCAGAAACAAAGCAAGGTTAGTAGCACAAGGGTATACTCAGGAAGAAGGGATTGATTATGAAGAGGTGTTTGCTCCAGTAGCAAGGATTGAAGCTATTAGATTATTCCTTGCTTATGCCTCATTCATGGACTTCACTGTTTTTCAGATGGATGTAAAAAGTGCATTCTTATATGGAACCATTGATGAAGAAGTCTATGTCATGCAACCACCAGGGTTTGAAGATCCAGAACATCCTGACAAAGTATACAAAGTGAAAAAGGCCATGTATGGCCTTCACCAAGCTCCCAGAGCCTGGTATGGTACTTTTTCCAAATATCTTCTAGACAATGGATTCAGCAGGGGGAAGATTGATCAGACCCTGTTCACAAAGAAACAAAAGGGTGACCTTTTGCTAGTACAAGTCTATGTGGATGACATTATTTTTGGATCAACTAACTCCATGCTTAGCAAAGAGTTTGCCAAATTGATGCAGGATAAGTTTCAAATGAGTGCTATGGGAGAACTAAACTTCTTTTTGGGGTTACAAGTTCAGCAGCGGAAAGATGGGATATTTATCTCACAAGACAAATATGTAGCTGAGATTGTAAAGAAGTTTGGCATGTCTGATGGGAAGAAGGTGTCCACTCCCATGGACAAGGATCATCCATGGGGCAAGGATGGTCCTGGCAAGCCCATTGATGTCAGGAACTACAGGTCTATGATTGGGTCTCTTATGTATCTCACTGCTTCCAGGCCTGACATCATGTTTGCAGTCTGCTTATGTGCAAGATACCAGGTGTCACCAACAGAGTGTCACTTATTTGCTGTGAAAAGGATCTTTAGGTATCTTAAATGTCATCCCACCCTAGGACTCTGGTATCCAAAGGAGTCACCATTTGAGCTGATAGCTTATTCAGATAGTGATTATGCTGGTGACAACAATGATAGGAAGTCTACAACAGGGGGATGCCAATTTTTGGGGAGCAGGCTTATATCTTGGCAATGTAAGAAGCAGACCATCATGGCAACATCCACAACTGAAGCTGAGTATGTAGCAGCTGCTGCATGCTGTGGTCAAGTTCTTTGGGTGCAAAATCAATTACTTGATTATGGGTACAACTTTCTTAAAACCAAGATATTCATTGACAACAACAGCACTATCTGCATTATAAAGAACCCTGTTTTTCATAGCAAAACCAAACATATTGAAATTAGACATCACTTTATCAGAGATTGTTTTGAAAAAGGACTGATTGTCCCTGAGAAAATTGATACAGAACTTAATGTTTCTGATCTTTTAACAAAAGCTTTTGAGGTAGGGAGGTTTCAGTATCTGGTTGCAGGTATTGGAATGGTCACTCCTTAAAATCTGATGTCTATTTTTGTTTTAGGTAATCAGGGTTACTTCATTGCTGTTGTTGTATAATTGTTAGTCACTTTTACCATATCTTTCATTCCACTGCTTTTTAACACTGATTCCCCTGCTTGGGGTTTATTCCCCTGCTAAGAGAATTTTTCCCTTAAGCAGGGTGTGTTCTGTTTTCAAAAGTGGTTTTATGTGGTTTTAGACTAACAATGCAGAGGTTCATATGGTGCATATTACTCTCCTTGGTGGATCAGGTATATATTCTATGTTTCAGGGGAGGTTAGGTCAAACCTTTAGGATTCAGGGTATTCTTAGAATGCTCATATATGATCTTAGATCATATCCATTGGTGAGTGGGGGTTCAGGGTAATGATGACCTGCTGCACAGCTTGTCTAAACTTTGAAACCTTGAGGCACTGTGGTGTGTGTTAGCATTTCTTTATTCAATCAGCTTGCTGTTTAAAATATAGATGTGTGGCACACATTGCCAAGACTAACTGACCATAGGTAAGGGACAAGGTTGGGATGGTGACTGGGGTATGCATGATTTCTTGGGGTTACCTGGTGTAGGGGGGCTTATGTATTAACTTTTTGTATTGGGACCATTGCTGAATAGAGGACTCTTGAGATTCTACGTATCTATCTTGTGTACACAAGTGTGTGCATTAGAGCACAGCTAGTTAGCATTAGTCCCTTCATGACTAGTTTAATACCCCTAGGAAAGTTTCCCCTGCTTTTATTTTTCATTCCCCTGCCTTCACAACATTCCCCTGTTTGACCATTGACCGACAATACCGTTACCCTGTTCATAGCCGTTGGGCCTGCTTGCTTAAATTTTGGTTAGGGAATATTTTATTCTTTTTAAAAGATATTTAAGGCGCTTTCTTCGCTGATTGGTAATCTTTTCCTTTTATTTCAAATATCTTAATTTTTTTATCAAGATTTATTCCTGATCTTTTTGCAATTTGAAAATTTTGGTCCAATCACAGCTCTTCAATTCGCCTATATAAACTTAATTCCCTTTACCAGCAGGTTCACAAATCACTTTCGACCTAATCCCACTTACCTCCCATCTCTATAAACCTTTAAACTATTTTTCAAATTCATCATGACTCTTAAAATTGCTCCTAATCATAACCAAATTGCTTTGCTTCATGATGAACCAGCCGAGTTTGCTGAGGCTGTGGCCTTTTTAAAGTCCTCGTACTTCAAAGTGGCCCTTCTCATCAATCCTCGCATTTATACCTCACACATTCAACAGTTCTGGTCTAAAGCCATGACCAAAACAGTGAATGGAGAGGTCATAATCCAAAGCACAGTTGATGGTCATTCCAAGGTAATCTCACTTGCCTCCATTAGGGAGAACCTTCTCCTTGATGATGAGGATGGAATAACCAACTTTACTGAGGCTGAAATTTTTGAAGGTCTTGAAAAATTGGGGTATAAACTTTCTGAAAAACAAAAATTAAAATTTGCTAAAGGCCAGTTTGCCCCTCATTGGAAACTTTTGATTCATACTATTATGCAATGTTTGTCCCCCAAAACCACTGCTTTTAATGAAGTTGGTAGTGAGATAGCTTCTGCCCTGATCTGCTTTGCAACAGGAAGGAAGTATTGTTTTTCTCAAATGATTTTTAAAGGCATGGTGAAAAATGTTTCAAGCACCTCAAAGTTTTGTATGTATCCAAGGTTTATAGAAGTTTTGCTGAATATGAGTGATCATGGCCCCATTACACACAGAAACTATTTTTCAGCAACCCAACACACAACCAAACTCTTCACCACATTACTTGCACCATCACCTTTGTTCTCTGGTAGAAATATTCCATTCACTTCAATCATGCTAGACCAAATCAGACGGGAAGAAGCCAAACACCAAACAGCCATACATCCACCTGCTGAATCCCCTGCCAAGAACCTACCACCTGCTGATCCACATCAAGAAAGGCGTTCTAAATCCAGGTTTGCCAGGTCTCCCTTGCCTGGTGAATCTTCACAAGCAGCAGAGAGGAGAGTCTCCAAGAGTTTGGAGCAACCTGGGGGTTTGGCTGCCACTACTGTCTCATCCTCAAGGGGTGAGCAGGATAGTGACACCATCAATAAGTCCTCTCCCCCACTCCATGATATCCAACCAGGGGAGAAATTCCCCTCTAGGATTGAGAGCAGTATGAAACCTTTGACAAACTTGGAATTGACGAAAATGTGCATGAGCCTGAAAAGGCAGAATGCACAACTTGTACAAGATGTCAAAAAGCAAGGTCTGGTTATCTCTCATTTGGAAACCAGACTTGCTACTCTTGAGGGGAGGAGAAAGCCCAGACTGATTCTTTCCACAGATGAGGATGCTTCCAAAGGGGAGGAAATTCCAACCAAAGAAGGATCTACTGAGTATTATTCATATCCTGGTATGGAGCATGGAAAGATGAAGAGTGCTAAGGAAGGAATGGAGAAAGAAAGTGCTGATAAAGGAAGTGACAAGGGGAGTGCAACCAAAGACATTGCTCAAACATTGCTCACTATGGGCAATCAAGAAGTTTCCCCTGCCATTGCTGATCTCACTGCTGTAAGTTTATCCCCTGCTAAAAACATAACTCAAACATTTGTTAGGAAGAACAGAAAGCAACCAGCTCAGAAGGGGATAACAATCAAAGAACCTGCAACTAAAGCAAAACCAGCACCAGCAGTGGATCCAAAAGATAAAGGAAAAGGAATCATGATACAACAGCCCAAGAGAAAATTCAAGTATCTGACTCCTGAACAGCAAAAGATCCAAGAAGCTCATGATGCACAAGTAGCTCTCAAGCTACAACAAGAGGAAATGGATATGCAGGATCAAAGGATGGAGAAGATGAGGCCCAAAGATATGCTTAAGCAGGTTGAGATTATGCATAGGGAACTAGATGAGAGGGTACCTCATGTTGAAGAATTTCTTGATCAATGGGAGAAGGAGTTGAAAAATGCTCCTTTAGAAGAAAGGTATGAGTTGACTTGCCTTGTTTACAAATACCAAACTGAATATCTGTATAGAAGGGCAATGCAAATTCAGAGTGAGAAGTATAGAACTTCAGAGAAAGGACAGCTTGATCATTACAAACTTCTGCTTAAAAGACACAGAAAGTGGAAGGATGGTGACTTCACAGATATGAGCTTTGAAGCCATAAAGAGAGCAGTCAGACCAGTTCTAAAGTTGTATGATGTGGAGGATTGGATGACTATCAACACTCCTGAGGAAGCTGAGTATCTTAGGAGACAAAGTGAAATGCTACAGAAAGCTAGAGCAACAAAGAAAAGAAAAGCTGGAGAGACTACACAAGCAGGTGCATCATCCCCAGCAGGGGAATCACACCAAGTAGGTGAAAGTCTTCCAGAAGTACTTGAGAAGTCAGTACTCAATGCACAAAGGGCAGCAAAGAGACTCAAGAGAATGGAGCAAGTGGGCATAATCACTAAAGAGTCTCAAGGGCCATCAAATGAGGAAATTGACAAACAGCTGATCTTACAGGAAAATGATGAAATCTCACCTAGTGAACTTGGAAAGAAGTTTGCTATCATAGAGTATGCTGTTTATGAACACAGAGGGAGAACTTGGTGGAAGCTTACAAGGGCTGACAATACAGCACAGACTTTTCTAAGCCTAGATGTCATGTTTCAAATTTTTGATAGTGAAGACTTAGAAGATCTGTGGAAAATATTGAAGAAGACGTTTGCTGCAAAACCTCCTACCATGGATGGTGTTGAGAAGGATTGGGTAATCTGGGAGTGCATGCATAGAATGTATGAGCATGAATTATTTGATCCTCTATTTGATGCAGTGAATAAAGGAGATTTGGTGTATTGGAAGCTGTTTACCAATTCTGGGGTTTATGAGGTAGTAATGGAAGGTGTAAGTGTTTACTTACTCAATCACAGGTATTATCCTTTCTCTCAGGAAACCTTGAAGAAGTTAGCACAGGCTAAGTTAATTGTTGATGCCAAAAAGCCTGTTGCTTATGATCTGGTAAGAATGGTTCATAGTCAGATTTGGCCAGAGAGTTTGTAAGCATCCTCATCAACTAGCATTTATTCAGAAACTTGTCTTTAGGGGAAAGCACAAGTTTAGGGGAGGATTGTTGGGAATAAATCTATGCTTATTTGTTTCCCCTGCTAGTTGATATTCATACCCCTGCTAGAGTAAGTTCCCCCTGCTGAATAACAAAGGCAGGGGGATCCGTTCCCCTGCTGAAGTCAAAGGCCCTGCTGTCAAGATAAACATGGAATAGATATTTACGCGTTTCAGTTATTATTCCTTAATACTTTCCATAGTTTGTTAGTAGTGATCTTGTACGTGGGTCCTTGCATCTATAAAAGGACTCACTAGGTTAGCATGCAAAGTGTGTCTTTCTCATTTCGTTTTTCATTATTATTACTTTAAGGTTTTGTAAACCCTAATACCATTTTGGGTATTCGTATATCTTTTGATATATTAAAGTGCAACGTTTGAATCTCATTTGTTCTTGTGCTAAACATTACATTCCGCATCTTGTTTAGTTACTTTGCTTTGCAAAGTTTCTCTAGTGTTAGATTGAATTCTTTCTCTCTATCACAACCCTTAAACAAGCTATTAAGGTTTAAGATCTGACTTTGGGATCAACAATAGCTATGTATTCTGCTTCCGTACTTGAAAATGCAGCGCTTTTCTGCCTTTTCGATGCCCAACTGATTAGTCGATCTCCTAGTAGTTGCAAAGTTCCACTCGTGCTACGCCTTGTATCTTGACAACCCGCGTGATCCGCATCTGCATATGCCATTAGTGCAATAGAAGAGTCCTTCGAATACCAAAGTACCCGATTAATGGTTCCTTTAAGATATCGAAGATCCTTTTAACAGTAGCTAAGTGTAACTCAGTAGGCCTAGTTTGATAACTGGCACACATACATATAGCAAACTGAAGATCAGGTCGACTAGCTATGATATACAGAAGAGTACCGATCATTCCACGATAAAGTGTCAGATCAACAGCAACTCCATGAGGATCTGCATCAAGCTTAGTTCGTTCCACCATTGGAGTATCCACGGGGTCGCAAGATTCCATCTTATATTTCTTAAGCGATTCAGGGGCATACTTGGATTGATTGATAAAGATGCCCCTGGGACTCTGAGATATCTGAAGACCTAAGAAGAATGATACCTTGCCCATCATTGACATCTTAAACTTGGAAGACATGAGTGTCCCAAACGCATACGATAAGGTTTGGGTCGAGGCTGCAAATATAATATCATCAACATATATTTGTACCATTATCATATATTTACCTCGTTTCTGAATGAACAGCGTGGGATCCACCCTGCCTTTAGCAAAGCCTTGCGTAATGAGGAATTGTGACAATAGATCATACCATGCGCGAGGAGCTTGCTTCAACCCATAGAGAGCCTTCTTAAGCTTGCACACATGATTAGGATAATTAGGATTCACAAAACCATCCGGTTGTTGAACATAGACCTCTTCCTTGAGTTCACCATTAAGAAATGCCGTCTTCACATCCATCTGATAGACGATCATATTCATATGGGCTGCATAAGCGAGGAATAGTCGTATAGCTTCCAAACGGGCAACAGGTGCAAAGGATTCCATAAAGTCGATGCCCAATAATTGCTTGTATCCACGAGCTACTAGTCGAGCTTTGTTCTTCAATATTCCGCCTAACTCATCGAGTTTCACCTTGTAAACCCATTTCAAAGTGAGTAACTGCACTTGATCCGGGCATGGGACAAGTTCCCATACTTCAAGACGTATAAATTCATTAAGTTCTTCTTGCATAGCTTCTATCTAACAGGATTTAGTAAAAGCTTCTTGCCATGTCTTAGGTTCAACTTCAGTGAGAAAAGCATCAAAGTGACAAAACATTGCATTTTCTTGTAACTGACTTCGTGTGGATACCAGACGATTAGGGTCACCAATAATAGAATCTATAGGATGATCCTTTGTCCACTTGCTGTCATGTTCACGAATCCATGGATTGGAGTAAACCATAGAAGGAGCTTCCTCTAAGGTGGACGACCCGGCTTGATTAGGGTCGGGAATAGGTACACCAAAGAATGGAAGTTCACGCATTTGAGCGAATTCCAAATCGTGATCATCATCATCCTCTTCATCATCAATAGGCATGACGTGGGTAGTTGTTACATGTGTTGGTTGAGAATTACTTGTTGATGGTATATCTTGACCAATTGTAGGTGCAGATGTATCTGATTGTGCTTCGGTTGCTGGAGCGACAACTTCTGTTACCGGAGCTATTACCTTAGGTTCTGGAGCAACAATAGTTGGAGGAGTAAAGAATTCATCAAAGAACGGTTGAAACAATGTATCCCATTCAGTCCTAGTAGGTGGTATAAATGATGAAGTAGGGTTGTTTGGGACAAGACCAGAACTAATATTACTGGGTCCCATTTCATGAAGTGCGGGTTCAGAGCTGCTTTGCTCAGAAGCCATTGCTGTCAGCTCATCAAAATCAACATTCATAGTTTCGAGGATCTTGCGAGAGTTACGGTTGTAGATTAGGTATGCCTTCTTTGCGGGTGCGTAACCAATGAAAATACCAATATCAACCTTTGGTTGAAGTTTTCCCAAATTGTTACCATCATTATTTGGATAGCATAGAGCACCAAATACATGAAGATATGATAAATCTAGTACTTTTCCATGGAGAAGCTCATAAGGTGTTTTACCATGGCGTTTACGAATTAGTGACCGGTTTTGGGTGTACACTACTGTAGATACTGCTTCTGCCCATAAAAACAATGGAGCCTTTGCGTAAATTAACATCGTTCGAGCAGCTTCCATAAGTGTGTGATTTCGCCTTTCAACGACACTGTTTTGTTGTGGAGTGCGTGCAACGGATGTTTCATGAGATATGCCAACTTCTTCATAATAATCACGCAAGATTTGATTCACAAATTCGGTTCCATTATCTGTACGAATGCGTCGGACAGTAGTGTTGAGACGCACTTGAATCATCTTGAGAAATCCGATGATGAATTTAGGTGCCTCATTTTTTGCTTTAAGAAATTTCACCCATGTAAACCGAGAGTAATCATCGACAATGACGAGGATGTACTTTTTGCCACTAAGACTTTCAACACGCATTGGTCCACAAAGATCCATATGCAACAGATAAAGTTTCTATTGGTTGGTGTCTTCCATCTTGGGTTTGTATGATTTGTTAGTGCTTTTCCCCATTGTACACGCGGAGCACAAATGATCCTTATGAAATGATAGTTTAGGAAGACCACGACCAAGTTCGTTTTTCGCCAAGTGATTAATAGCGTCAAAGTTAAGATGAGATAACCGTCGATGCCATAACCATGACTTAGTCTTCGATGCTTTAGAGAGAAGACATACTAGAGAAGCGGCCATCATGTCTTGCAGAGACAAATTATACAAATTATTCCCTCGAGTACCTTTCAATAAATCAACCCCTTCCAAATTACGAATGAAGCAGGTATGCTCTGGAAAAGCAACTTCTAGGTTTGCATCACAAAATTGTCCCACAGAAAATAAGTTGTGACAGAGACCTTCCACATAATACACTCTTGAAATTATAACATTCCCAATATGATATTCACCGTAACCCATTATCTTAGCAATATTTTCATTTCTAAATCGAACCGTACCAAGAAACTTGCTGACGAAATTTCTGAGCTGAGAGCGATCTCCGGTCATATGCTTGGAGCAACCAGAGTCCCAATACCAGAGAACAATTTGGACCACCTGTTTTCAACAACAACAGTAGACAATGCATTGGAAACTATTGGTTCCGGAGTGTTAGCAGATACAGATATAGAATTATCAGAATTGCTAACATTTTTGAGACCCTTAGATTTCCTGCGTTTTCTAATGATAGTTTTAGCACTAATAGGTTTTACTGTTCCATCTTTCTTAGGTTTTGGATTATTCGCGGGCACTACAGTGGGAGTAGACCTATTTAAAGGGCACTTAGTTCCTACAGTAGTGTCAGTGTTCCTAGTTAAAGGACACGCTTGTGTTTTGGTAGCCTTGGTACTCCTAGTTAAAGGGCACGCTTTCTTCGTTTTAGTGGGAGTGATCCTAGTTAAAGGGCACGTATTTCCTACTATAGTGAAAGTTCTACCAGTGGGGCGCCACATCCAGCCAACTTGGGTTAACACTTTCCCAGTCGGTTTCTATTCTAATCCATTTTTTCGGGCATACATCTCATTCACATGGTCAATAAGGCAAGAATCATGACGACTAGAAAACATACATTCATTGCAATTCCAACATTTCAAATTAGAATTCACAGTAGGCTTAGAACGCTGCACAACCACAGAGCCTTTAGGTTTAGCAACATGATTCTTTTTATTCAAAACAGAAATAACATTCCTAGGATGGGCTTCTACTTTCTTCTTCACTTGACTACTAGATGGCGGCAAGATCCTATCATTCTTCTTGTTTCGCTTAAGCTTATATCTTTGAGCCTTGGTAGTGGTGCTTACTCCTGTAGAAGGCAACACGGGAATATTAGAAGCTGGTTTTGATTCCGCCTTATCTTTAGTGACCAAAGTTTGAGATGGTTTAGTCCTAGGGCCCTTATTAAGTGGTGTGACGGCTATAAGGGTTCTTTTGATTGCACTAGAGGACGATGCTGACATAGTGGCTGCGTTATCCACAACATTCTTACCTTTTAGAGTACGAAGTGTTTCCTTTAACTCAGCCAAGACCAGATTTTTATCACAAATTTGTTCCCTCAAATTAGATATTTCCACCGACTTTCGATTCAATTGTTCAATCAATGATTGATTCTGTGCAGTGGTATTAGCACATGCGGGCTTTACTGAATCGAAGAGTCGTGTATTTTTCTGTTTTAAGTTATCAACTTTGGACAAAATCTTGGAAACTCGATTATCTAGATCAAGTTTAAGATTCTCAGCGGCCTCAAGTACGTTCACACAGTTAAGCTCCTTAGATTTCTCTATTTCTATCGGCAAAGAGTTAGCAACTTTGTCACTTGGCTGACGCTGTTTTGATTGTAAATTCAATCGAAAATTCTTTTCAAAGTTTGCATCATCAATATTAACACCTTCGAAATATGTTTCAAAGATTTCTTGAATAAATTGTTGCTTGCATTCAAGCGAAATACAATGTGTTTGAATCTCATCTAAACGTTTTGAAAGCGAAGAATATGAATCTTGAAGCTTTAAAAATTCAGCGTCAGATTCGTGACAAGTACTATCTACCACATTATCCACAGATTCAACATTATGCACAATAGAATCATTATCAACACTTGTATTCACACAGACAGAAACTATATCATGAGACATCACTTGATTCAGAAGCAGATCATTATGGCGTGAAACCCGTTCTATTTCAAGTAAACTGTTTTCATAAGCATCATTCATTTCATTGAAAACACGTCTAACTTCTTCTATTTCCAAAAGCAAATCTTGATCAAGATTACTAAGACAAGCCTTAACATTGTCTACAAACGGAACAATTTCATTTCGGAATGCAACTCTAGTGTGCTCAAAGTTCATTCACCTTCCGTTATGGCCGAAGCCGTCGTACGTTACAAAATGACCTTGTCAAAATCAGCTAAGTGTTGGTGAACCGCATTTAAGTTAACAGACGCCTTTCTTACCGGTGGAATTAACTTTTTTAAATCCGTTTTGACAAGTGTAGGAGATGTACTAGGAAGGTTTTCATTTGAAAGACTTTGGGGCACAAGAACTGTCAATTATGCTAATTCCTTTTGTAAACGAATGCGTGTCTTTTTTGAAAATTGATCTTTGTTATGTTGATCATAATCAATTGTATGGAATTTTAAAAGCATTTTAGAATGAGTTTCATCCCCAAGTGATTGTGTCTCCTCAGTACTACGAACAAAAGGTGCTTCTTTCGATTTTGCAATTATGGTCATATCATAAAGACCGGGAATATATTCCTGAGCTTGTTTTGCATAACCGGGATTAGGTGGTAAATCTTGAAGACGTTTAAGTTCGAGTTCTTTAAATGATTTAGTTAAAAGATGAACCTTTTCTGTGGAAGCGTATTGTTTTAAAAGCTGTTGTTCTTTGAATTTAAGAAGTTTGGTAGCATTAATTTCCGATTCAACCTTTTTAGACTCAAGAGTTTTGAAATCCATTTTAAGTTTCTGAAAATCATTGACAACCGACTCTTTTTCTTTTAATTCATTGGAAAGATTAGCTTTTAATGATTCTATTTCTTTCAAGTGTTCAATCTTTTCAAAACGAAATTGGTCAAATTCAGAACATGTTATTTTCTCTGCTTGAGGGACCATTTCAAAAGTTTTGACCTTTTCTTTATGCAACGCAAGCTCAGCAGTTAGGGTGGAATTGGTATCTACGGATTGTCTAAGGGCCATATGCATTTGATCAATTATATGTTTAGGAACCATGACCAAATCATGTTGAGCATAAGATTCCATACCCGTCATAGCATTTGGTTGAGGTTCACTCAAATGTGTAGGGTTGGGTACCACATCATTTGAGTTACTAGTTCCCGAATGCTGTTCGAGGTTGTTAATTTCATGCCCAACTTGATGTTGGTTAGCATCAATATTATTAGATGTGGTTGGTACCTCACTGACGACATCAGAACCGTAGTGAGAGAGATTAGCAACAAGAGCAGCTTGGGCAGAGTGAATGTCATCACAATCCGAATAGTATGCATCAAGATCGTCCGCTTGATAAGCTGCATTAGAAGTGGAATCAACTGCAATGCCTTCAGTATCTGCTGCCCCTGGGTTTGCAAGAAATGCTAACTCCTCTGAATCCAAAATCTTCCCCTTAGACTGAGCATCAACCAAATACATCTTCTCACGAAACCATGCATCATCCCTTCTCCTCTTCGGTTGATTGCATTCCCTAGCCATATGACCTTGTCCTCGGCAATTGTAGCAAGTCACAACCTTTTTAGGACCAATAGGAATTCCATTTCCACTAGCTTGAGAATTCACAGCTTGATTGTTCCAAGTCCTTGTAGGAGGTCCATATGAAATTTGCCTTCCCTGAATAGGTTGCACCGTCACTTGACCATCTTGAATAGTGGCTTGTTGTCGAGGATTTGAAGAGGTGCGGAGCTGATTGTTTGTTGGTGGAAATCCTCTAGTTGCAACAAGTTTTGACAAGTAAGAAGTGAGATGGTTTAGAACATCAGCTAGCGTATCATTTGGAGTAAAGACCGGTGCTTGGATTGGTGGAAGTTCATTAGAGTAGAAAGCTTGTGCTGGTTGTGCTTCAATAGGAAAGTATCCTTGTTGAGGGGTATAGCCCATTGGAGAAGTGTTGGCTTGTGATGGTGATGTCTGATATGGTGGTTGCGGTGAAAAAGATTGTTGATGAACACTTTGTTGAAATGCTTGTTGTGGCATCATTAGTGGTGGATAAGATGGTTGATGTGGTTGCTGATAGGTGTGTGGGGGTGGCTGCTGCAAGTATGATGGTTGTTGATAAGTATAAGCCATGTTTTGTTGAGAAGCATACATTGCAAGTGGATCATGAACTGGAGGTGTAGACAACCGAGCCTCGATCACATGGCATTCGTGTTGTTGAAGAAAAGCTTGAAGTTGATCCACATTGGTGTTATGCAAGTCCTTAGCCAATTTAACATCCGTCACGTATTTTTTCCATTCTGGGGGAAGATTGTTCAAATACTTGGTGTTCAATTGAAAGGTAGGAATTGCCATGCCATAGATATTAAGCTCATTCAACAATAGGGTAAATCTCAAATAGTAATAATTGAGAGTCTCCCCTGGCACATAGGCAAACTTATCAAAAGTATCATAAAGCTTACACTCTCGTTCTTGTTTAGTTAACGAGGTGCCTTGCATTAGAACACGAATTCTATCCCATAACTCTTTGGCAACTTTATGTTTGCTGACGAGTTTGTAGACATCTGGAGGAAGGGCTTGGAGAATGATATTTGTAGATTGTTTATCACACTTGTCTTGTATCTTAGCGTCTCCAGTTAGTTCACCCGTTGTGCGAGGACGAGTAACAGCACCTTTCGTCACATTACCATATACCAATGGTCCATTGAGCACCGATGCCCAAATAAGATGTCCATTCTCCTTGTTCAACATATAAAGTTCCATTCGGGAAGCCCATTCCTCATACATAGTCTTCACCAACATTGGTGGACGATTATCCGTACCCGAGAGGATTGACTTATCCATCAGAGATGTGTACTCCATTTCAATAAGTTAAGATTTACAAAGTTGATCGATCAATGAAAGAAAGTAAATGTGTTTGTTGTAGTGTGTTAAAACCGAGAAATAATGTTAAAATCCCCTAAATTATGTCCTCGATAAACCAAAAAATCCATGTCAAAATTACACACGATCGCAGTCGTGATCGTACTCAGATGGTAGTTGTGATCGCACTCCCTATGATCGTACTCAGATCGTAGTTGAGATCGCACTCCCTATGATCGTACTCAGATCGTGGTTGAGATCGCACTTCGTATGATCGCACTCAGATCGGACTCCTAGATCGTACCCAACGATTGTACCCTGATCGCACTCCCTTATCGCAGGCAATGATTGTAGTCTGATTGAAACCTTGATCGTACTCTACAATCGTGGTGATGGATCGTAGCGAGCTATCGTACTGAAAAAACTTACCTTGATCGTAGTGAGCTATCGTACTGATGGATCGTAGCGAGCTATCGTACTGAACAAACTTACCTTGATCGTAGTGAGCTATCGTACTGAGCAATCGGACTGATGGATCGTACTAGGGATCTTAGTTAGATCGTAACAACAGATCGTGACTATGGATCGCAAGTAGAAACCCCCAGGGTTTATGTAAACACAAAGTCAGATCGAACTGAATACCCACTTACCTTATTTCTCGGACAGTACAATAACACAATCAAATCAAGATTCAAAGCTAAAATATGAATCAAACAACCAAAAATTTTGTGTTTTTAACCCAAATAACAATATCAAATCACTATAACAAGTAACAAGATGAAGTATATCAAGATTAACCCATAAAAATACAAAAAAATATTTTGGTTCGTGTGAAAATTGATCAAAAATGGCGATAATCAAGAACTCAAACACAAGAACTAAACAATCATCCCATGGCTCTTGATACCCTTTGTAGAAATGTAAATCTTGCTTATGTTTTTAGAGAGAAAAAGAGATAGAGAGATGGTGGATTACACACACACTTAGAGAGAGAAAACCAATGTTTACTATGTGTAAATAATGAAACCACACACCCTCTCCTTCAAAGGAGAGGGTTTATATACCCAAGCCCATGAGATGGGCTTGGGTTTACATTAGGCCGCCGGCCCATACATTTCATGGGCTCGGTTTTGGGCTTTGTTTAATAAATGTAAATAAATAAACTACGAGCTATAACATGGACTATTGTTGGAGTGACCGATCCTTTCTAATACGTAAAACGTATTTCCAACAGTTTGTAGTTGTTTGAATTCAGTGCTAAATTTAAAAGTTTTTAGGTTTTGCTAATAATCAGTCCTTAAATTTTCAATTTGTTACAAAATTAGTTAGCGAGTTTGTTAATTTGGGTAAGTTTGTTACTAGTCGTTATAATTTTCACAGTTGGTCCTTGTAGTTTCTAAAATTTACAATTTAGTCCTTATACTTTCATTTAGCTTACATTTCAAGCAGTTTTACTTTTATGCATTTCAAATTTGTACTTTGTGAATAATAATTGGTATTTGCACGGTGTTTTAAGGATATGTAGCTTATTATTTTCCACTTTTTATGTGTTGATTAAATTAGACATAGTATTCCAAATATCGTTAGCAACCAAGAACAATTAAAAGCTCGATATTTTTAGTCCTTTCAATTTGTCAAGAATAAAAAATAAACGAACTTCAAAATACTCAAATTCAAATGGCGCCGCTGCCGGTTCATGACATTACAAGAGACTAATGATTGACGGTTTTAATTGGATTTTGGGATCCGTTCACCTAGTGAACATTATTTTTACATATCATAAATCATAAACATAAAAAATCAAAAATATAAAAATATAAAAAACTAAAAATAACAAAATCAATTCTTTTCCTAAAGAATTGACCAAAAAAAAATAAAATTCAAAAAGCAATCTTTTTCCTAAGAGATTGCACCCAAAAATATATATTATTGGATTTCATCGGTTTCTACGTACATATAGTATTTTATTTAAAAACCCAATAAATACAAAAATATTTTCTTTATATTATTATATGTAGATACGTATACATATACGAACACTCAATACACATACTTCCATAAGTATTTCTTTTGCAATACACCGTGTTCGGGAGCGTTCCGGTCCTTGACACGTGTATCGATCAAATTTAATTAAGCAAGAATAGATAAATACTTCCAATAGGCAAGAATTCGAAGAATACAAACTACAAAGTGAATAGAAAGGTGACGTGCTATAAAATTCCGTCTAAGGGTTAATAGTTATTTAAGTGCTTTGCGCCACCTAACCCCCCGTTCATTAGTGCGTATTCTAAGAAGGAAAGCTTGATTGGGGGTCTTGCACCCAAGTATTAATTACGTATACTATACTTTCTTGTGGATATTACTTATTGAACCTTGGAAAGGATAATCCCTTCTTTTCCAAAGTCGAACGAGAGCTTCTCTCTCACTCCTTGATTTGAGTTGCATGCTCACCCGCGGGCGTGCGCAAATACCATTCAGTGCACAACCCCTTACTCCGAAAAAGAAGAAAAAGAGAAAGAGTAAAAACAACACCGTCCATCAAGCCGATCCCGAGAATCGTAATTTGATCATTACTCAAGAAGCCATGGCCACCGTTAACAATCGACCTTTGATGGAGCACTTACAAACCAATGTGCAAGGATATGCCGATGCTACTGTTATTCCCGAGATTCCTGCAAATACCTTTGAGCTTAAGACATCTATGATTATATTGGTTTCAAACACACCATTTTTGGGGAGACCTAGTGATAATCCACACGATCATATCAAGAAGTTTTTATCTCTTTGCAACACCATTAAGTACAATGGCGTTACCCCTGATGCCACAAAGTTAATCTTGATCCAATTCTCCTTAGAGGGCAATGCCAAGTATTGGCTAGATACACAGCCACCTAAGAGAATTACTACTTGGGATGACTTTACTAAGAAGTTTTTGAACAAGTTCTTTCCCCCATCAAAGACCACGGCTTTGAGAAACCTAATTATTGGATTTCAACAAAAACCTAGCCAAACCTTTAGTGATGCTTGGGAAGAGTTCAAGGAGTTATTGAGAAAATGCCCCAAACATGGATTCAATGAGGTTCACCAAATCAACACTTTCTATAATGGATTAAGACCACATCATCAAGATTCCCTAAACTCCTCCGCGGGTGGAAATATTCTTTCTAAATCCATTTAAGAGGCATGAGACATTATTGAGACTAAATCCATGGTGGAAACTAACACACAATTTGATGAGAGAGTCCATGTGGTGCAAGAAAGTGTTCCTCCACAATTAGAAAAGATTATCTCTCAAAATCTTGATACTATGACCAATACAGTCATGAAATTTTGTGAAATCTCCTTGAACAAGAATTCCACCACTGATGTGAGTGTTATTTCTATTTCATGTTAGACTTGTGGAGGTCCTCATTCTTACCAACAATGTGATAAGGTTCAACGTTACCATTTTGAGTTTTATTCTTATCAAGATGAACATAGAGAGCATTTCAAACCCAACATCAATCAAAACAATCTCTCTTACAAATCAAATAACTACCTTGCTCCATCTGGCTTTCCACCCCAACCACCCACCTAAACTACAATCATCCTCAATTGTTTCAAATAAATACAGGGCGTAGACCAAGTTACCAAGGACAAAACAACTTTAGAGCACCCAATACCTTTCACAATCAAGGAAATAACTTTCAAGGCAACAACCAAGGGTTTTACAATCAACCTCCACCTTTCCAACCCCAAGGTTTTCAAAGGAATGTGCCACATGATTTTAAAACCATTGAGCTTCTTCACGAAATGAATCAAGAGAATGAAAGGAGGTTCCAAGATAATGAGAAAAGAATGAGGGAAATGCATGAGGAAACAAACAAAAAGTTTATGATGCTTCTTAATCAAAGGCCACAAGGGGTTCTAGCTTCTAACACACAAACAAACCCAAGGGCTAATGTTAATGCTATCACAACAAGAAGTGGAAAGAAAACTCATGATCCTTCACCACCCAAACC
Source organism: Glebionis coronaria (assembly GCA_025667525.1). Lineage (NCBI taxonomy): Eukaryota > Viridiplantae > Streptophyta > Magnoliopsida > Asterales > Asteraceae > Glebionis > Glebionis coronaria. Next base: position 335,429,243 of record CM046876.1, on the reverse strand, counting down.
TACTTTGGTAAAGCCTTCTATGGTTCCACCTTGTGATAAGCCATCAACATCAACACCTTCATGTTCTACAACCTCAACACCTACACCTCCTACTCCTTTAACTTCCACACCCATCAATGAAGAACCCAACAAAGAAAATCCTTCATCAACCACTTAACCACAACCAAAACCAAGTCTGACATACCCATAAAGATTGAGAAAGGAAAAGATTAAGAACAAGGATGATATACAAGTCTATAATTTTTGAGGATGTTCAAGCAACTTAACATAAATATCTCCTTTGCGGAAGCCTTGGCCAATATGCCTAAATTTGCTAAGATGATCAAGGATCTACTATCTAAAAAGGAGAAATTGGTAGATTTACTGAATGCTTCCTTAAATGAAAATTGCTCCGCGGTTTTGCTTAAGAAGTTGCCTAGTAAGCTTGGAGATCCGGGGAGATTTTTGATTCCTTGCAATTTCCCGGGGGTGGAAAATTGTATGGCATTATCGGATTTAGGGGCAAGTATAAATCTCATGCCATTGTCGGTTTGGAAAAGACTTTCACTTCCCGCGCTCACTCCTACTAGGATGACTATTGAGTTAGCCAACTGTACTATAGCTTAACCGGTGGGAATTGCGGAGGATGTTTTTGTTGGGGTGGATAGGTTTACCTTTTCCGCGAATTTTGTGGTGGTTGATTATGATATGGATCTGAGAGTTCCTTTAATTGTTGGTAGACCATTTTTGAGACCGAATCGGACTCTTATAGATGTGGCAGAAAGTGAACTTACAATGAGGGTAGGAGATGAAAGAGTTGTGTTTAACATGGGAAAGTTGTCAAAGAAATCTAATGACCCCGAAACGGTGAAGCATATTGATGTTGTTAATGAGGAAGAAACTCAAGATGGTATCCTTGATGAAGTTTGTGATGAATATTTTTATGAAACTTGCTCAAGTGGAGATTATTACCTTCCTTATGTTGAGACCATTGCCTCCATTACCTCATCCTTAGATTTTCATGAACGTCAAGAGCTTAACTTTGGTGATTTTGTGATTCATTCTAATCCTCTCTTTGAAACAACATTTGATAACCCACTTTTCCTCCATGATGAAGAAACCAATGAGGATTTTAGTGATGATGAACCTCTTCTTTTTGATACACAAAGATATGATGATAGTGATAATGAGCTCTCCACTTGTGACTCTCCATTCTTTGATGATCATACTTCCTTGAGTTTTGTGGAATCACCAATATTTGATATACCAATCTATGATGTTTATGGTGATGAGGAGGATTCTATCATGGATGAGAGTGATGAGTTTTTAGAGGTTGATATACCTTTTAAGTACACTCTTTGTTATATTGATGAGGAGAGGACATACTCTTTCTAGATTCTCTATTGCATGAAGATCCTTTACCTTCTTCCTTGTCCACCGCAACCTTTCAAATTGAAAAAGGAAAACAAGTCATGATGGTTCCTTCAAAGAGCTTGTTGTTACCTATTACTCCACAACCTTTCTCTCAACATGTGACCTACAAGGGAGAATCTTCTAAGGCAACCACAACTTGTTGTTTTCCCATCAAGGAACAGATTTTTGATCCTGGTATTGAACTTGGTAAACCATCTCAGTATCCGCTTGATGCAATAAAAGGATAACTTGTGAGCGATTTAAGAGTATCACCTTATCACCTTTAGAAGAACATATGGGTAACCATTTTGGAGAACAACACCTCACTCTTTTTACCATTGCTTGGGAAGTTAGTTGTTGGATTGTGTTATAAGTGGGATGGTAATTATGTATTTGATCCGTGGGGATATTTATGGAGTTTTGATAATTGAAAACTTGTTTTCCTCATCATGGAGATTTTTCTTAAAAATGGTAAAATTTTAACTCTCCATGATAGGTTTTAGACATTCTTAAGTGTGGTATGAGTCGAGCTAGAGACTCCTCAAATCAAGCTTGAATAACTAGGTTTAAAGTTTTTAGACTTAGAGTGTGGCAGGTTAGAAATAAGGATATAGAGTTGAGGATAAGTGTAGGGGAGACCTTCCTTTTGTCTCTGTGTTGTTTGTAGGGTTTCTCTCTCATCACGTGCACTTGGAGCTTATGGAGGAGGCCCTTGTATCCGGTTCACATTGTTACTATTGTGATCTTTCATAGACCCATTATGCTTAAAAAATGAATTCACTATAGTTGATCTTTCCTTAACTTGGGTTAAGCAAAGTCTATTCACTGTCATAAGTGTAGGGGAGTTTATGCTCCCATGCTCTTAAACATTGAGGACAATGTTTAGCTTAAGTGTATGGGGGTCTTCTATCGAAGTAACCTTACCTAGACTTTGTCATTGACCTTCATGATAACTTGGAAATTAATTTTTCAAACATTTTTCAAATTTTTGATCTACTTTGGCCACCAAAAATATGCATTCATAATTTTTGCATCCATCATTTTTCATCTGCATAACACATTTGAATTGTATATATTTCTTCTTTTGTTCTTTATGAAAAATATATAAAAAGGAAAAAATATAATAAAGGATATGGTTTAAAGAGTTTAGACTTCTTTGACATATTATGCCCGCCATGAATACTTTGACTCAACCCGAGTTTGCTTATCCAAGCATTCTCTAGCTAGTATCCTTAACCATGTAGTCCCTCATTGGTCTATTAGGCTAAGCATCCACGACTCTCATTATTTGAGATTTTAAATTTGTGGAGAATGGGAGATGATAGAGTTGAAGCAAGTATAAAAGGGTTAGATAAGCATCATGATAATTACTTGTGGCTAAACCCTTCTCTTTCTTTGCCACTATTTTCTTCGCATGTATATATATTAATAAATAATCAAGAACAGTTTTAATTGGTTTGTAGTCTCTTATGCATTTTTGGCTAATCATTCATGGTTGGTATAAGTACGTCTTGAGATTCTAAGTTAGAACGTTTTATGTGTACTAGACTTACGTCATGCTTAATACTTAGCGGGTGTTTTTCCTTTTATTCTTTTCAAATTTCTTTGTAAGGAATAAAGAAAAATAAGAGCGGCCTACAAAAAAATGAGTGGCTTGAAAAAAAGAAAAAGAAAAAAAATATATATATACAAGACACCCAAGAGGGGCAGTGAAGTGTTAATTATAGTGACTATTGAATTTCAATATTACCTTGACGGGTTGCGGGGATTTGATAGTTTCTCCAATCCAATATTACCTTGAGGGGTTGCGGGTTTGAAGATCCAATGTCTCAAAAAGGCGGCGGATGTAAATTATTGCGTGAGTTTTATTTTCTTTTCCTTAGCGAGTGTGTAGCTACTTATTAATGCATGACATAAGGATCTTACACATAAGGCGAATGACTTATTACTCTTGAGTCGGACTTATATTAATTGTGAGCGGTTTTTCGAGTAATAGTTGAGAGGATTACTTAGGATTAAAACCGTGCTTCCTTATTTTTGGATTTTGCATTTCTTATACTTCACGCTTCAAATAATGACAAATTTGCTCTCAAGCAATTTGCTCAAATAATAACCGGTTCCACATCTAATTGTCATGAATAATTTGATGCATTTTTTACTTGTGAATACAATGATCCCATTTTAAGCTTGGTATGGGGAAAGTGAAACTTGAGGGTAATAAGTGTTCATGGTACCAAAAGACCTAATCTAAGTCATTGATTTCTTTATGAGTTTTTCCATCAAAACCATTTATGAAAAAATCCAAAAATATATAAATAGAATTGTTCTTCTTTGCATTACATTGTATAAAATAAAAACCATGCGTCATATAGTGTAGAGTAGTATTAAAGCATTTAATATTGACCAAGGTGGGTTAATTATGAGAAAAATGTAAATTTGTGCTTTAAAATATAGCATTGCATGAGGTCATGGCAGTGATCAAGTGTAGGGGATTTGATATGAGCAATATCTCATATCAATAAGTCAACAAATCACCCTAAAACACATAGAAAATACCTAACTTTTGTGCTATAAAGCAGTATTATGTGGTATGTTTTGTGTTTGTGCTTAAATAGGTAACGAGGATACAAATTTCAAGCAAAAAAGTGAAATCAAGCTCATTTATGATGAAAAGACAAGAGAAGGATCAAAGATGACAAGCCATTTAAATATAAAGGACCTATCTTGACAATGTTCAAAAGTTGAGCGACTTAAGTGCAAATTTTGGAAAAAGGCAACATCAAAGTCAAACCTGGTCAACCTTTAAGTCAACCAAGTCAAAGGACTCAAATATTCAAGAATGCAAGTCAAAGGACTTAATTTGCCAAAGAAATGAAGAAAGGACCTTAAAGGAAGATTATGTTAAAGAAGAGGGGCTGAAATTGCATAATTTACATTAACTTTGGTATTAATCCATGTATACAACATTTCAACCAATGGGAAGAAAGGAAAAGTGGTATCCGGATCACCATGTCATCTGCCACATAAGCCACTAGTCGCTTTTCATTTAATAACCAATCAAGCACAGTACTCCCACTATCTTCTTTTCCAACCAATAATAAAGCGACATGCAATAATCCTTTTATCCAAATTTTATAATGATATGAGTGAGAAGCTGAGGACGAATAAGAAGACGCCACGTGTCAACTTTTAAGTTAAACGCGCCCAGATCATGGATTTAGCTACGATTCATTTCAAATCAAGTGTTCCATATGAAAAAGTCTCGCAATCCAACAAGGAATCCAGTCCTCATAACCAATTAGACTGGAACTAACAAGATCAAATTTCCCCAATTTGTGTTATTAAGCAAAATTTGCAATTAAGAGGAGGAAGACACCTGGCACTCTCCCGTTGGTGAAGACACGTCATCAACCCCAAATCATCATGATCTCAGCTCTATAAACAGGGATAGATTAGCTCATTTGTAATGTGTAGCTTAAAGTGTGAAAAACACACACTTTCATGTTTTCTCTCAATTCCAGTTCTTCCCTTTCAGTTAGCCCAACTCTTAGGTGTTTGACACACACCTAAGAGGTTGTTAGTTAGTTAGATATCAGTTGTAACAAACATTCCCTCCAAATTAATAAAATCAAAATTCAGTTCACTTGCTCTCAATCTTACTTAACTCCTTACTGCATTCTTGTTGATACATTGTGTTTCTGTTGATCTCCATTGATCAATAGAGTTTGTGTTTGTGATTTAGAAGCTTATCAAGTGTTCCTAGCCAGTTTAGTGCATTTCCAGTACTTGTGTAGCAGTTTGAAGCTGATTTTGTAGATTGATCATATTTTGGTTTGAAGTTGATGATTTGGTTATGGATTTGAGTTGATTTGGGTTGAAGGAAGTTTTATTTAGAGAGATCAGCGCTCCTCTACTCCATCAGATGAGGCCTTTTGCTAAAAGGTGTTCAAAATCGTGTTTTATATTCCTCTCAAGTGAATTGCATGATAAATTCATAGTTTAGCTCTTATTTGTTGAACAGATAATGTGTTTAGCTTGATTGTAGCATAACTAAATCAGTTTGATAGATTACTAGTAGATTTGTGGCCTTTAATCTTGTTTCACTTAATTTCAGTCTTGATTTTCATCTGTCAAAAGTCATTAGTCTCATTTTGTGGTTAAGAGTGGTTACTTACTTGTTTTTCAGATCAAACATACCTCATTTTGTCATATAAACATAGTCTGATAAGAGTCAAAACCTGTTTTAGACTTGTGCTTAAATTCACTTTGAAAAAGTTGGATAACTGATTTTAAAGAAGTGTTTGGTTTAAATCAGAGTTGGTGATTCAAGGTTGTTTAACTTGTTAATTCTTTCTCATTTACATCAAGTAAACTAGCGTAAACACATTTGGTTTAGTTTGTGGTCAAAATAATCTTTAAAAAGGCAATTGGTTGTTAAAACGTTTGGGTTAAAAATCTGTTCACTTGTTCATAAGAAAACTAGCCAAATTCAATCCATTAGCATTTCTTTGTTACTTGACCATATTTCCTCAAACCTGTTTCTATTTGTAGTTAAACATCGAAAGAATTAGTGTGTAAAAGAAAATTATACAGTTTACAAGTTTGAGTGAGAAAACAGCTTTTCAGTTAGCTTATGAGCTTATGCATGTTTCTGTGGCAAAGTCATTACTGATTTCCTATATCTCTATTTCTACTTCACAAATTTGTTAATTTTCTTTCACAAATCTTGTTGCCAACATGTCCTAGGTGGAATTTGTTAAAATTAGCTTTTTGGAATTTTTGGTCAACGTTGGTCAAATAAAACCAAGTTGTGGACCATTTTTTGTTTTAAAAGATATTCCAATCCTCTTGTTAGCTGATTAATCAGATTGTTCAATAAAACCAAGTTGTGGAAGTCTGGATTTCTAGTTAGCTTATTCTTGGCTTATTAGAATAAGCTACATTGTGATTTTTGAGCTTTTTAAGCTGATTCCTTTTACAATTTAGCTAATTTTGGATTTAAGGCAGTTTAAAACAAACCAGACTCAATTTGGTTGAGAAACAAGCTCTCACCAGCTTATTAAACTTGCTTAACCCGTTTTTCATTAATATTCCCTTTTAATTGCAGTTTGGTCCTTATTGTTTGTAGTTGTTTGAATTCAGTGCTAAATTTACAAGTTTTTAGGTTTTGCTAATAATCAGTCCTTAAACTTTCAATTTACTACAAAATTAGTTAGCAAGTTTGTTAATTTGGTTAGGTTTGTTACTAGTTGTTATAATTTTCACATTTGGTCCTTGTAGTTTCTGAAATTTACAGTTTAGTACATCTTACTTTCATTTAGCTTACATTTCAAGCAATTTTACTTTTATGCATTTCAAATTTGTACTTTGTGAATAGTAATTGGTATTTGCACAGTGTTTTACGGATACGTAGCCTATTATTTTCAACCTTTTACGTGTTGATTGAATTAGACATAGTATTCCAAATATCCTTAACAACCAAGAACAATTAAAAGCTCAATATTTTTAGGCCTTTCAATTTGTCAAGAATCGAGAATAAACGAACTTCAAAATACTCAATTTCAAATAAACATTTCTATGTATCATGTTAGTAGGGAACTTTATACAAAGATGTTCCATCTCGATATTACGTTCTGACTGAGTGGTTGGGTTTACGATTTAAAGTGCCCTCCCTCCTCAAACGTTTATAGAATGGATTCTAAGTATGATGGCCGAACAATGATACAATATTATCACAACAAATAAATTAAAGAATACATAAATGATACATAATAATGTTGAACTCATAATCAAAGACTTAATACTATACCAAATGTGTTAAACTAGGTTGGTGTGAGACCGAGTTCTTGTTTGTTAGCTCAAGTTATTCTGTGTGGTATAAACCTGACAAGATTATTGGACATAAGGTGAGTCCATAGCCTCACTAAAGTATACTACTTTCAAATGATTTGAAAACCCGTGAGGAAGATATATGTTAAACTGGAATATAAGTGTTTTGGTATGCTTCATGACGTAAATATTGACACTACGTTTACTACTGCCTTTAAAAGTCCCTTTTTAATCATAATTGTTAATCATCCTAGAGGTGAATGCTAATATTGTAAATAGTACTATTGGAGACTGACATCTCCTATCTGGGCAAGTCGCACTTGCTAGCAGATAATGGTTCTTACCAAGGCTAAATAGATATACTTTATTTTGCTAACATTGGAGTTTAGCAGACTGCCTGCATAAGGGCAATTTGTTGGTTTATGCATGTCAACCAGCGGTGTACGAGCTAGTGCAATGATAATTGATTATTTTAACTTACGAGCGAATAATAACGTAGCTCAAAAAAAGGATCTTGTATTCAAAATGATTTTAAACCTATGGAATCACTCAACCTTTATGTTGAATTTAGGAATATATTTCAGGTATTGAAAGTGATAACATGGAGCAACATAATCATGAGGTGGAGAGATATTGACTTGGGTATTTTTATCATTCAAACCTATTTTCTAGATCTCGGGAACCTGTGATGTATAGAGTATGTACAAGTTGTTTTTATTGAAAATATTAGATTTTGAATGATAATTTATAAAGAACAAATGAAGTTTATTTGAACACTCTTTTGAGTTGGTTTTCTATTACTGTGCTTTCATATCATGAAGTAATACCCAAAAATATGATTCTACTGCGTCAAGGTAAAACAGGGGGGGTGCTACTGAGTGGCATCAAAGCTATAGTTATAGAGAAAAAGAGATTAAAACCATAACTATAACTGATTTTCTTAAATAAATTCCAAGTGAAAATATCTGCATCAAAACCGTGCTGCTACAAAAATTGTTAGTGATGATTTCAAGTTATGATTTTAAATGGTAATATTATGTGATAATTTGATTGTATGTGTAAGTAATATACTAGATACTAATATAAATAATTTATTTTATCGACGTCTTCAGACATATGTTATTTTCATCCCATCGTCCTATCTGATTCGGATCCAGAAAATATTTACCTTATGGATTTACCTAAGCCCTTAGTACTAGCCCTTTATGCTAATAATAATAATTACCCTAACCCTTTAACTCCAGAAAATAATCCTCAACCAAATAATATACCTATTATGCAGTGTCAAACTTCTTCATCCCAAGCATCGAATAACATCCCAAATAGCCAAAATATATTTGTAGAGCAAATGGAGAATATGTTCAACTATTTTAGCGAAGTGCCTCCCAAGCGTATTGAAGATCTGGAATATGAAATTGAGGGATATAAGTATGGAAAAACGATAATGCAAGAAAAAATGGAAAATATTGAAAAGGATATAATAAAAGTAAGTAATGAGAACTACGAGTTATGAGTTAAGCATAGGTTGCATGACGAGGAAATTACCTTAGCACGAGTAAGAATGGCAACAATGGAAAAGTTTATTGAATATATTCAAGTACGACACCAAGACAATATCAAAGGACTCTTAGCCATAATTAAAGATCTTTAGAAGTAGGAGTAAACCAGCTCAAAAATATTTCAGCTTCCCTAAAAGCCTTGTAAATATTTTAGCTTTTCTCTTTTACTTTTATGAAACAAAGAATATTGCTTATCCATAAGCAAAGTGGATTGTTAATAAATAAATTTTTTTTCCTTTATTTGCATATTAAATTCTAGAAAAGAGAAATACTTGAAAAGTATAAGTCTTTAAAAGAAATACAACAAAAAAAAGATATTCTCTTAAACTAAAAAGGACATCTTATGTCTATTTGTTTAAAGAAAGTATTAATCTAAATAAAGGATAGATAACAGAGGATCCTGAGACCAGTTAGTAGTTATGTAGTCTATTTTACGTGACATATGTGCCTTTAAATATTTAGAAGGAAAAATATGCTCGTAAAGCGTTGTATGTTGATATGAGTAAAATACTCATATTGTGTATATCACAAATCGAATTTTAAATGCATATTTTATATGAATATTGTATTGTATATGCATGTTTTGTTGTTTCATGTGTGTAGGTACACGAATATCAAAAGGATCACAAGAACCGGTAAAAAATTGACACGAGTTTGAAGATTTTATCAAGAGCCAAAAGACGGGATCGTTATCAAGAGTTTTGAAGTTTAGTGGGACCCAATTGAACCTAATGGCCCTGAAAGCCCATTAATAAGTTATGATATCACTTTGGAATGATTCACTTGAAGGCCCAAATTCAGTTAAAGCCCAAAATCATAAAGGGACGGTTAAAGTTTATATAGTTGGTCATTGATGGGTCAAAGCCCATAATAAATAAAAGGATGGACGGATGAAGTTTTATTTATCTCTTTGGTCAACACCTTACGGTTAAAGAAACAATAAAAAGGAACAAAAAAAATAATAAACAAGAGAAAGAGAAAAAGGGAAGAACATATCACAAGCCAAGAACCCTAATAATTAGGGGATCAAAATTAACCAGCGAGTGATGGTCACGCGAGTTAATCAGAGAAAGCAGGAAGGTTGGGTGCGTCTTATACACAAAGATGCTGAGTGCCAAGCTCCAGCTTGGCACTCTAGCACGTCATTTCTCTGTTGGTTTATATAGTTCATAACAATTATTTAAAACCCTAATATGGATCAAAGCACATACAGCGGAAGCAAATTAACAAGATCATTAGTTTAACACAATTATAATTAATCAAGACTAGGGTTACATACCTTTATCCTAGCAAGATCTACAAAACGACGGAACGGTCACCGGTAGATTTAGATCACGAACACCACCAAGATATAGTCTAAAGCAAGACTATATCAGGATCTTGTACACACGTAATGCGGCGAGTTAACCGTGAGTCTAGCACGAACAAAACCGAGCTTCCAAGTCTATGGAGGATCTACCCAACAACCCTAGAGAGGGGCTAGGACTAGATCTACAATAGCTTAATTGAAGAACAAAGAAGAACCCTAATTGGGGTGTTTTGGCTGGCGGTTTTAAGAGAAAGAGAGAGAGGAAGAGTGTAAAAATCATGAAAGCCTTGGTTTGTTTATATACACCTCGGAAAAACTTTTCCTCCAAGGTTAAACAAATTAAGGCAACAAAATATTTTCCCCTTCCCTTTGGTCTCCTATAGCCGGCGGTTAACAAGGCCCAAGCGGGGCTTCCAGAACTTTTCCGACACCTTCTTTTAGCTTCTATTTGATTTCCATAATGGTCGTTTAATACTTAACTTTTAATTATTTAAGGATCGTTATTTAAGTTTCGGTTTGATTTAATAAATATAATAAATATATTTAATAAATAAATTATCCCTTTACGTAATGTGCGCAATCCCGTGATCTCGAGTTCGATCCTATCACACGACTATCGATTTTAAGTCCATAAACTTTCAGCTCCCACTTGGACAAAATTCGAATATCGTGATCACATTGATTAGCGTCTAGTTACACTAACAATGTCACTAGTACAACCCGAGTAAGGTTTCCTGAACAAAACCTTTTAATGATATATAATCATTATTATTATCCTTTCATTTCAAATACAACGTGAATAAGGATATGGATCTCAGTCATTCCTTTTATTAACCATTATGTTTCTCGTTTATGGATATAGCAAGATCACCAAAACAAATTTGGGTGCGGCCGCACAAATATCTTACTACTCCTCCGAGGGGCCCAGCTGTATTATACTTCAAAATAATTTTGAAGGAAACAAATCCCATATTGACTACAAGCAAAACTTATGAATTTTGTAACACTTCTGAAAATAACGCATATAGCTACCAGTTACGTTTACCGTTAGATTATTTTACAGAAATGCACTAGATCCACGACAGTTTCCTGGTATCTCAGGTCCAAGGATAACTATTTATGATTTACTTGATGACAAGGATCCATAAAGTAAAACCACATAGTTGGGATAAGTCCAATATTTGATTTATCAAATATCATCCAAAATTGACCAATATACTTTCAAGTATACTCTGTTACTATTTTGAATTGTTTTAGTTTAATAATATTCCCATATTATTAATCGACAACGGACGTTTAGAAATATCATAATATTCATGGATTAAAACATGTAAAATAGGATACAAAACTAAATAACAAGAATAAACGAAACCCAATCTTTATTCCGTTAAATAATAATTTCTTAACATCCTTTATTCAAATACTAAAAATAGATCAATACATAAAATTGGTACATGCATCATGCCTCTAGTAATGACATTCATACTTGTTTAGCAAAGCATAAAATAACCAACCTTGACCTATTGGAATTTTTGAGAATACTTTCTTCAAGAATTCAATAAATTTAAATTCTTGTACATGTGCATTCAAATAGTTTGATATTGCCACATAGTATCAAAATTGTGAAACATCCTTGATCACCAATTTCCTAAACTTCCAAAACATATTTGAAGTTCAAAGTATTCTAATTCTTTAATGTATAATGCAACTTTAATCAACATGTCATCTCCAAAGATCCCATGACTAATATTGAGTGTTACCTTAATTATATCTTTTCAAGTTTGACAACTTGTCATAAAAGATATAAATACGTTACCTTTAATATCTATTATGTAATGTTTGATTCCAACCAAACCACCAAGTTTGGTGGCTATGATAATTTGCACAACGATTGACAAATTATTCATCTATAGAATATGGAAGCCGATCCAAGATTTAGGATGTTATTCTATTTCCAAACATATTCCTTTAGAATATTCATTACACAAGTTATTTAATAACTTTTAAATAGATTAATATATTCAAATCATCATGCATTTTAAGCATGATATAAATACAACTTCATACACATGAAAATTTCTCAAACCAGATTTAGATTCCTTCATGTCCTAAATATCCATGTAAACTTACTACATGGCATATTACGTTGTATTTCCACCGCATAATCAAATAAATAGTATTTGTTCCAAGGTTATGTACATCTTATTTTCTGAATATTCAAAGTAAAGATTCATCTTAAATCTAAACCAAATCAACATTTAATTTGAATGAAATCTTACTTTCTTACATGTCTATTTCACACATAAAATTTAAGAAAATAACCATAATACTCCCACTAGCTTTTAGGAATACTCAGAAATCATCTTATTCAAATTTAATTCCAATCTTGGATTTCAAATTAAACATAAGAATAATCTCCTAGATGGATGCTTTTATCCATTCATGGATAATTGCATTTTGTACTTTTACAAAGATTTATTTTAAAGTAATAAACTAATTTCGATTACTTAAGTCTTTTCTCAAGTAGTCATTCAAGAAATAGTTCATACATATCGAAATTTTCCAATTAAAAATGACCATCAAAATCTTTATATATTTAATGCGTTCTAGGAAAGAATACTCAATCACAATTAATTACTTAAGTGTGACTAATAATCTGTTCATAATACATACATTAAATATGTTTACAATTTTGTCCATATAATTTCGACACAAAGTTTAAACCACCACAATTGGCGTTTTTCTTCCTTTGATGAAACTCATCTCCAATTTCTAGTGAAACTATTTAAGATAAACCAAAACCGAAATTTGATTATCTTATTGGACAACATCTATAACAATCATAGTATGAGTAGTATACCCAAAACAATATTTGGTAATAAATCACAACAATTATTTGTAACTCATAATTCTCAGCATATAAATCGCATATCCGAGATATCCTTACGGACCTATGACGTAAATTCCTTTATCTTGAGAGTTAGCTTTTACAAGCCTTCCTCATGATAATTACTAGTGTATTTAAGAAGATTATGTATCTTGTAATTTTATCTTTCAAGATCAAAACTCCCACTTGCTTTTAGTAACTTCAAATTACTCTTTAAATACATAGCAAATAGATCAACACTCCAACGTTATCTATATGGGACATTACAAAACACAATGATAGTTCCATACTCTTTATTTTCTAAACAATCCACTTCATAAGTAGTTTAGCAAAATCCGAACATTATTTAAGATATAACGTGATTCATCACATTCCATATATAATAGTATCTTATTAATCTTCTTAGCTCAAGTCATACTCAACTTTCTAACCTTGATATCTTTTGGAATAAAGGAAGATATAGTTATCTTGAATCAAACATCACCATCATATTGAGAATTTTGATTCTCCTAATGAACATACCATAACAATGATGTATTTCATTTAGGAAAATATTGTAAGTCAATCTTAACAATATCTAAGATAAATATATATATCTTTAGGCTTACCTATATACCAACTAAATCATCTTAATGGTATAATAAATTTCCTAACCATTTAGCATGCTTTATAACTCAAGTACTTTTAATACAAAGTCAATTCATAAAAGTTATAAGTCCATTACACGTTACATGTATATGTCTTTAGTGAAATAGAGACAATACATTAACGTCTTAATTTATATTATACGTCTTCCAAGACTTTATGTTTGTGACTTTATACAATAAATCATAAACATGTATAACTAAAGTAAATCATGAACACCACTAGGTTTCATTCATCTTTTCAAGTTAATTCGCTACTATACTATTATATGAACACCACTAGGTTTCATTAGTAGTAAAAGATTACTCTATGTATCTTATGTCATTCAAGGAATTTGTCCATTTTAAGAAACTTCAAAACATTCCACGCCGGATCTTACGACATGTGGATATTTTACCCTTGAGTTTACAATTTAGTACAAGCTTTCACATGACTAAATAAAAAAAACAAGTGTTTCTTAATGTGAATGATATATATACTTTTAAGTAGTGTTCTAATCATATTGGCACATGATCTAACTTTCATCTAATATTAATTAGATTTTTAGTATCTTATCTTGAAGTCAAGAGAATCATTTCTTTATGAGTTGCTTCATGCACACAATGTTCATTTCTCCCAATTGTGCATGGAACAACCACATATATAAGATAAACATCATGTCTAACGTTCGTCTATATAAAATATGATTGTGCCACATATGTTAGCTTTTACAAGTAGATGTAGAAACACTTAATCAACAAGAATCAATACATGAATATCTTTTGAACATAATAGTGTCAACAATTTGAAAGTAATTATCTTAGGACATACTAAAGATAACATGGGTTTTTACCAAGACAACAAGGCTTGTAACTCCCACTGAATTAGAGAATGTTTTAATAGACTCAAAATCAGTAATACAACACAATTCTCCTACTAAACTTGACAACATTGAAAATGTTTCATAATCGGTGAAAATAATTATTGTTGTGTTTACTTTCTTACACTTTTGAAAAACACATTTGTAACTATTACTTATAGTGTTTAAGAGTGTACTCTACTTCGTAAATGATAACTTATCCATCAAATGCTTTTTAACTTGAAAGACTTGACATGCAATTTCTTCCTTAATAGGTCTACCAACCCCACAATGGTATGTAGTGCCTATAAATGGTCGAAGCACAACTACTATACAAATATGCTAGTTTGCCTTATAACCAATTAGCGGTAACTTTTAATAACTCAAAATATGCAATTTTCTTAACTATTAAAGTTTGCTATGAGTTATGGATTTGAATTTGACATTTCAAAAATCCTTATTACTTCTTCTTCACTCGTGGAAAAGAGTTTAGGTTTATCTTTTAAATTGACTCTATCCTCAACCATACGGTTTTAGATGTATAAATGAATAAACCACGTTTACGGTGTAACGTTGCATTAATACATTTGTAAAAGAATTTACAAAATTCAATTTTAGTATTTTCGATAATACCATTCAAGAAAATAAAATTACCCCGGTAATAATAACCATAGTATTTTTCTTGAAAACTAGAATCCAAAATGACATAATTTCATTACATCAGTTGATCTGCTAGCAATGAAAGTATTCAAGATGGTAACTTGTCGAACAATGATTGACAAACAAATTTGCAATTTCTAGATATTTAAGGGATTTACATTGCCAAAAGTCATTTTACATTGTAAACATGTTTCATCCCTTCTTTATGCCTTAAGTTTCCAGATCTTACTGAGTAACTCAATTAAGTCGACTAATCTAAAGAACGTAAAACCTTCATGTGAAATCTTATTCAGTCATGAAGTTTTCTCTCCATTACAACATCGTCCAGAATCTCATATGACGAAAATTGTAACTTCAAGTGTTCATCAATTAGATGGAATATGACTTAAATTTTAAGGGTATTGACTTTGGTGTCAAAATCATGTATGGAGAAGCATGCATACATCTCCATAGCATAAGTTTAATAAAACTTTTAGTAAACTTTTTGGTGAGACTAAAATTTCATCATATATTTGCAAGTTGAGGTATTGGTTAAACCAATTAAAGATTTTACACACAACTAAATTCACACCATACTTTTTCTAGAACTCAGCTATAGCACAAAGCAATAACCTTATTCATTGTGTTTCGGATGTGAATTAATGCAGTTAAATCAACCTTAAAGAATTATACAAATAACAACCGTAGGTAATTCCAATTTTGACGCACAGGCGAGCCGGGAATTCGGTCAGCGCTGAAGCATAACACCTCCTTCCTTAACCGGGTACATGACCAGCGGTGCGTTATACCCACTTTATAGTTTTTCAAAACTGAGTAGGCCGTTAAGTTGCTATTGCAATTATAATCAACACAAATCACATGTAATTTAGATCTCAAAACAATTCATTAATTTTGATAAGATTTAGTCAATATTATTTTTCTTAAAAAAACTACCCTTGTTTACAACATACAATTAAAAAAACGCATGAAAACAAGTAGTACAAAAAAACTAAATCCACATGCATAATAATTTATTCAAAGAACATCAAATCTAGGGTTTTTATAAACATAAAAAGTCTTCCCTAATTTTAAAACTTTGAATCAAATAAAACAAATAGCAATAAAAATTATATGTTCCGGAAAAAACATGCATGTTTATTACGGATCTCCCACATTCTCTTAACAATTAAAAAACTACGGATCGTAACCACACATGACATAACAATTAATTCATGCAAAACATCTAATGTTAATTACCATGTAGTTTTAGGGTTAAAAAAAATTATAAAAAAATTCGGCAATAGCCGATTTTTACAAACAATAAAAAACAAAACCCTAATTTTTATAAAACCTAAAAAACAACATGTAATTTTTAACACAAATCAATATTAGTTAAAAAAAACTTTAGATCTTGATAATTATAATCATGTTAAAACGGATCTCGATGCCACTGTTGGTTTATATAGTTCATAACAATTATTTAAAACCCTAATATGGATCAAAGCACATACAACGAAAGCAAATTAACAAGATCATTAATTTAACACAATTATAATTAATCAAGATTAGGGTTACATACATTTATCCTAGCAAGATCTAGAAAATGACGAAACGGTCACCGGTAGATTTAGACCACGAACACCACCAAGATATAATCTAAAGCAAGACTATATCACGATCTTGCACACACGTAATGCGGCGAGTTAACCGTGAGTCTAGCACGAAAAAAACCGAGCTTCCCAGTCTATGGAGGATCTACCCAACAACCCTAGAGAGGGGCTAGGACTAGATCTACAATAGATTAATTGAAGAACAAAGAAGAACCCTAATTAGGGTGTTTTGGCCGGTGGTTTTAAGAGCAAGAGAGAAAGGAAGAGTGTAAATACTATGAAAGCCTTGGTTTGTTTATATACACCTTGGAAAAACTTTTCCTCTAAGGTTAAACAAATTAAGGCAACAAAATCTTTTTCCCCTTCTCTTTGGTCTCCTATAGCCGGCGGTTAACAAGGCCCAAGAGGGGCTTCCGGAACTTTTCCGACACCTTCTTTAATCTTCTATTTGATTTCCATAACGGTCGTTTAATACTTAACTTTTAATTATTCAACGATCGTTAGTTTAAGCTTCGATTTGATTTAATAAATATAGTAAATATATTTAATAAATAAATTAACCCTTTACGTAATGTGTGCAATCCCGTGATCTCGAGTTTGATCCTATCACACGACTATCGATTTTAAGTCCATAAACTTTCATTCTCAAACCTGATTGGTCCAAGGCCTGCCACGTTTTTCAATGACCAATCACCTCTTGACACATCATCATCAAACTAGCACACATTTGGCCACGCTGGCAATCTGTGTGCGAGTAATCGATCCTACACCGTGAGATCAAAACAAACAGGAGAGAAAGGAATGAAAAGATGATCTAAGGGCTGAAGATCGTTCATCACCAACAATCTCCTCACCCCCAACACCTCGTGTTCGAGTATAAATACCCCCTCCCTATCCTGTATTTTTTATCCCTTTTTTCTTCTTAATGTTATAATGGTAGTTTTTAGTTAGAAGTTGTAATTTCTTTTTTATAAATATTGTAATGGTCATTTGATTTTATAAAATCAGTATTTCAGTTTAAATCTCTTTTATTCTCATGTTTTATTTTTCCCTAAAATTGCTTGCAAATCTTATCTATAAACACTGTTATAATTGTATATCACTCAAATAAGCTTAAATAATACCTTATGTTAGTGATTGAGAAGGATTAGGGAAACATGTTTATCCCCACTAGATAAACATTAAAATATAGATGTTGGTTCATAAAGGTAGATGGTACAAGGACGGTTTTAATGGTGGTCTGATTGTTTTGGCGTCGTGTTAAATAAGGTAGCTCAGCGCTTCACCTTCGTCATCAACGGTCTTTATTTTGGAAGTAAAGGTTAAGCACGACTTAATTTCTTTAAATATGTTCATGTTAATATGCTTAGTTTGTTGTTATTATGTTTTTGTTTGGGAAATACTGTAACACTCTCATTTTTCGTATGGGTACAGCGGAAGGGTCTTTCAGAGTGTTACGGGATAGCACAATAACTCCAATCATAGACAACACATAAAAATGGTTGTACAAGGTTTAACAAACATTCATTCGATAAAAAGGTTTAAAAGTGTACAACAGGTCCCAAATTATACAGGTCATTAAGTTTACAAAACACAGATCGAATGAACATTTTTAATATTAAGTGTGGGCCATCAGAGTCGATCTCCATCCGGATTACCTTCAAGCACCTGAGATAAAAACATGCAAAAATCATATCAGCGAATGCCGAGTGAATTCATAGATTTTAATAAAAACCGTTATATAAAACAATCATTTAAAATCAGAACACAAGTATAATATCGGAAGTAAGTCCTCATATTGCTAGTCAGGCAATATATATCAAGCATACATCTGAAACCGTCCATGAGACCGTAGTCTCTATATTACCATGATAGGTAATATATTCATCGTAATAGCGTCGTTATCGTTTATTATTTATGTCTTATATTGTATTAGGATACATGGTATCTGAATTAGGTACGTTTTAGGATTATTATTAGCCGCATGACATTGTTACCTTACTGTGAAAACAGCAGGCCGCGAACCCGACAAACAATTTGCCCATCTAAGTTAGCGTGTCGTCACAAAAATCACGCTATGGAATCTTCTCATACATAAATTCACTTACCAATCAATGTGGTACGACGGGGATCAACAGTCTAGGCGCGAACTGGGGTGATCGTCCCCAAATAGTACTATCAAATGCATAAGCGTCTACCAAATCCCGGTAGTTCACAATTCATGCTAATGGGACTTTAAGTGACATAACCTAACTACTAATAATCCTTTTAGTCTCGAATATAGGGTCATAGCATCATTCGGGTCCATATCATTAAGCATACAATCGGGACTACTTGTGTTCTATTTTTATAAAAATCTAGCATGTTATCTCCCTCGCGGGTTTACAAATCATTTTATAAAACATTTAAAAGAGTGCGAGGCTATGAACTCACGTTGTTAATGAAAGGCGGATTATCGGCTACGGGCGTGCTTCGGTCACGGAAACCTATATAAATAACAATCGGTCTTAGACTCGGTCCAATGACTTTTATCAAAATAACAATATACATATGATGATTTTGTACATATGATGATGATCAAGTAGGTTTATACATCCTTGTTTACTCATTTTAGCGTTTATGTTTTGGTAACGTCTTACTAGTTCGCTAGTTTTATCGATTTTACCTATTTTAAGTCCATTAATTCTTTTATAAGTTCTTTAACTTGTTTTTATACATTTTATACCTATATGATCAGTATATATACTTTTCTTGTTGGGCCCAAATGGGATAAGCCCAATAAGCTCTTTTTACAAGTATTTATCTTATTAAGTCTAATTATTAGTTCAATAGGTTTAGTTAGCTCGTAAATGTCCGTAATTCTTATAGTTCGGGTTTTATCGGTTTTTACTTGTCTTAGTTATCTATACATCAGTATATGACTTTTATAAACTTTACATTAGACGGGTTTGGTCGTCTAAGTTTTATTTGGCGAAAAACGTTAATTTTACGGCGATAGCCGAAAAAGTCGTAAAAATCAAGTTTATAGTTTTTATTACTTATAAATATTATTTTTACCACCATTTATATAATTTACCCATTTAATTAACCTTTTATACATTTATATAAATAAGTTTTATAAGTTAGTGGGTTTATATTTTTACATTTTATACATTATAATGTGAGTGCTTATATAATAATAATAAACATTATTTCCAAAATCTGATTTTTAACTTCATGTTCACCATTTTTACCATATCTAGAGTTATATAATGACTTACAAGCTCATTTTTGGATGACATGTTCTTCATAATATGTGCTACATATAACTTAGTTATAGCTACTGCCCATTTTGAGTTTAAGTTGCCTTAACAGTCCCTACAAAACTGCTTATTCAGATTACACCACCTAACTTGTTTTGATCATATCTCACTCATTAGTTTGATTCCATTGCATGGCCAACTCTCACATGTGTATAACATCATCTACTTACTGTAAATAGATCAAACCATGCAATTTTATCAGTTCATCTTTTAGTTATCTACTGTTTTTATACAGCCAACTAAATAGTCATGATTTTAGCTTCATTTCTTATGGTTATCATCATTTTTAAGCATATTTATCAAAACTTGATCCCCACACAACATTTTTATCATCATATATACATCATATACATATACAAAATGAAAGAAAATACATTTGTTCTTTACAAAATAATAAGAGAAAAATGTAGAGGATGATCTTCTTTACCAATCCAAGTGGATTTCTTGTTTTAGGAAGACAAGAACTTGATGAACACAACAAGTATCTCCAAGACCATCAAATATCAAGAACATAGGTTGGAAAATCAGCCCTAGGACACAAGCAAATCACCTCCAAAGATGTTAATATGGCCACCAAATGATATAGGCTTCAAGAGAACACCTTAATAGGACTAGTAAACATGTGGTTTATGGCTAGAAAAGATCAAAGATGGTGTTTGTTGGCTTATAGTGGACGGCACAAGGAGAGAGTTGAGAGGATTATAGAGTGGATTGCATGTAGGAAATGATGGGAATGAAAACAATTTGCTAGTTTTGTGTTAGTGGAGAAAGGTTAAGCTTAAAGTGTAAGCTAGCTTACACTTGGTGTAAGTTAGCTAAACTTGATGCCACATATGTGTTGTGGTGTCAAGTTAGCCGTCCCATATAAGCTAGTGGGGTGGGACAAAGTGTTTTGTCCCATCTCACTAGTTTACGGGTATTTCTCGATTCTAGTTTTCTCGATTTGCGTGCCCTCGGGTCGTTTTACGAAAAACGTTTTTATAAATTATGAATCACCGTCACAAAACGAATCCAATAAAAATTGTCTCATCAAAAACGGAGTTCAAAAACGTAAATACGTAATCCTAAGGTTTCCGGTTTAGTCGTAAAAGACGCCAAATTATGCACGTAAGCCCAAATTTAAATCCGTAAATTGTGAGTTCGTCAACCAACACAAAAATAAGTTTCAAAATATTATACGAGAAAATATTTCACTACCTGAAAATGTTAGATTTGTCACAGCTTTTCCTCCTAAAAGGAATCAACGTCCTCGTGATCCATTTCATTTGGATGTCCGTTTCTTATTGAAATCGAAGAGGTGCGGATATTTCTTCCACATTTCATCCTCTCGTTCCCAAGTATACTCCGGTCCATGCTTTGAATTCCATCGGATCTTGACAATAGGTATCCGACTTTGTTTCAGTTGCTTTACCTCACGGTCCATAACTTCTACGGGCTCTTCGATAAAATGCAACTTCCCATCTATTCGAACCTTACCTAACGGAATTTTCTCATCACTCACTGCTAGACATTTCTTCAGATTAGATACATGGAATGTGTTGTGAACACCATGAAGTTCTGGGGGTAACTCTAGTTTGTAAGCCACCGGACCTACTCTAGATAAAATCTTAAAGGGTCCAATATAACGGGGATACAATTTCCCTCGTTTTCCAAATCTTATAACGCCTTTCCATGGCGATACTTTCAACATTACTCGGTCACCCACTTCAAACACCATTGGCTTCCGCCGCACATCCGCGTAACTTTTCTGTCTACTACGGGCAGTCAACAACCTCTTCTTAATCTGAACTATCATCTCCGTAGTCTCCCGGATCAATTCCGGTCCCGTGAGCTGGGTATCCCCAACTTCACTCCAACATACAGGAGATCTACACTTCCTACCATACAAAGCTTCAAACGGTGCAGCCTTAATACTAGAATGGTAACTATTGTTATACGAAAACTCTGCTAACGACAAATGTTTATCCCAATTCTTACCAAAGTCTAACACACAAGCTCTCAACATATCTTCCAGTGTTTGTATCGTCCTTTCACTATGCCCATCAGTCTGGGGGTGATAAGCAGTGCTCATATCGAGATTTGTTCCCAAAGATCTTTGGAGAGATTTCCAAAAATTCGATGCGAATCTAGGAACTCGATCTGAAATGATCAATACAGGAACTCCATGCTTGCATACAACATTATCAAGGTATATTCGAGTCAGCTTCTCCAGTGAGAACTGCTCCTTAACCGGAATGAAGTGTGCTGATTTGGTCAGTCTATCGACAATAACCCAAATCGAATTGTTTCCAGATGATGTTCTAGGAAGCTTGGTGATAAAGTCCATTGTAATTCGCTCCCACTTCCATTCAGGAATCTTTGGTTGTTGAAGTAGTCCTGATGGCTTTTGATGTTCGGCTTTAACTCTAGCACAAGTCAAGCATTAAAGAACATACATAGGTATGTCAGCTTTCATATTCGGCCACCAGTACAACTTCTTCAAATCATGGTACATCTTATCAGATCCCGGATGAATGGAATACTTAGATTTATGGGATTCTAACATAATCAAATCTCTTAAGCCTCCAAACTTAGGTATCCACATACGACCTCTTAAACATTTCACTCCATCAGCTCTAACCTCTAAAGGATCTCCTTCTCCTCGGAACCCTTCATTAACAAAATTCTCCTTCTTACAAGCTTCTATTTGCGCATTTCTAATTTGCTCAGGCAAATTATTGTGCACGGTCAAGACTAGAGAACGCACCCTGATAGGCTCTCTATCTTTCCTACTCAACGCATCAGCAACAACATTGGCTTTTCCTGGGTGATATTTTATATCACAGTCATAATCACTTAACAACTCTATCCATCTTCGTTGCCTCATGTTTAATTCCTTCTGGTCGAGAATATACTGTAGGCTTTTGTGATCAGTGAATACCGTACACTTGGTGCCATACAGATAATGTCTCCACAACCTAAGAGCAAAGACCACAGCTCCTAACTCAAGATCATGAGTAGTATAATTCTCCTCATTCTTCCTTAATTGCCTAGAAGCATAAGCTATCACTTTCTCTCTCTGCATCAAAACAGCTCCATAACCTCTAAGAGATGCATCACAATACACTACAAAATCTTCACTCCCGTTGGGTAATGATAAGATTGGCGCACTACATAATTTTTGCTTCAATGTCTGAAATGCTCCATCTTCGTCACTTCCCCAAACGAAAGGTTTATTCTTCTGAGTAAGCTTAGTCAAGGGTTTAGCTATCAAAGAAAATTCTTTAATGAATCGCCTATAATAGCCAGCCAATCCTAAGAATTGTCGCACTTCCGTTGGCGTTGTCGGTGCAGACCAATTCTTAATAGCTTCAACCTTTGCAGGATCAACATGAATTCCATCTCTGTTAATCACATGACCAAGAAATTGCACAGAATCTGACCAGAAATCACACTTCGAAAACTTAGCATACAACCTTTCATCCTTCAACAAGTTCAAAACAATCCTCAAATGTTCTCTATGCTCATCTTCATTCTTAGAATAGATTAGAATATCGTCAATAAACACAATCACAAATTTATCCAAGTAGGGCTTGCACACTCGATTCATTAAATCCATGAAAACCGCAGGTGCGTTAGTTAACCCAAATGGCATTACTTGAAATTCATAGTGTCCATAACGAGTTCTAAATGCAGTTATAGGAATATCTTCTTCACGGACGCGAAGTTGGTGATATCCTGACCGCAAATCTATCTTAGAATACACACTAGATCCTTGCAGTTGATCAAACAAATCATCAATCCTAGGTAAAGGATATCGATTTTTAATTGTCAACTTATTCAGTTCCCTATAATCAATGCACATACGAAAAGATCCATCCTTCTTCTTAACGAACAAGACTGGAGCTCCCCAAGGCGACGAGCTCGGTCGAATAAAACTTTTATCAGACAACTCCTTAAGTTGCTCAGATAACTCCTTTAATTCAGAAGGGGCTAATCGGTAAGGCGCACGTGCCACCGGTGCAGCACCAGGAATTAAATCGATTCGAAACTCTACTTGCCTTATCGGTGGAAGTCCGGGTAAATCTTTAGGAAATACCTCAGGAAATTCACAAATAATAGGTACATCTTCCAATCGTTTCTCCTTTGACTCATTCCCGGTCACTTGAGCTAAGAATAACTCACAACCGTTCCTGATGTACTTTTGGACTTTAATACATGAAACGATTTTCAAACGGGATTCACCTCGACTACCATCAATTACTAACGTCATATTCCTAAGAGGAATCTTAACTTTCTTCTCTCCACATAAAATAGTAGCATTGTTCAACGACAACCAATCCATACCAATAATAATATCAAAACTACCTAATTCTATCAACATCAAATCAATCGGAAAGGAATGGTTCAAGAGATTTAGAGAGCATCCTTCTAATAGCTTATTAGTTTTCACTAATTTACCATCAGCCAATTCTACCTCGTAACTGGTACTTATCTCAATAGGTTCAATATCAATAAGGGCACTAAATTTAGTGGATACAAAGCTCCTATCGGCACCCGAATCGAATAAAGCAACAGCATAATGATTGTTGAGTAAAAACGTACCGGTAACGACATTCGGATCCTCTTTCTTCACCTCAATTGTTCCAAGTTGGTAGATACCACCCTGGGGGTTTCTTCCAGGTACAATCGCTTTCAACTTGGGGCATTCCGATTTCCTATGACCTTCTTCATCACAGTTGAAGCAAATGGTTCCCTTCTTACACCTTTCAACCTTGTGTCCAAGCTTTACGCAATTTCGGCACTTCCAGCAGTCGCCAGCATGCCTCTTGTTGCCACACTTAGGACATCTATCATCGTTGCGCGGTGCATTGTTGGTAAGAGCATTTGCATTCCCCTTTCTCTTGTTCTGACGGCGATTGAAATTCTTCCTATTATCACCTATATCTACACGCTCACCGTCTCCCTTTCTTTTCTCACCAACACGGGCTTCATCTTCCTTATCCTGAATTATCTGTCCAATGAGTTGGTAAGCCATTCGAACAGCATCATCAATGGTCAATGGTATCGATGATGTTACGTCCCCCCAGATATTCCTGGTTAACCCTTTCACATATTGCTCAATTCGGATCTCTTCGGGTTCAACCAATCGAGGACATAGCAAGGACAACTCATGGAATCGATTCGTGTAACTATCAATGTCCACACCTTTCATTCTCAGATGAATCAACTCTTTTTCTAACCTAATGATCACACTACGAGGACAAAACTCCAAAGTCATCCACTTCTTAATTTCAGCCCAAGGAGTAGCATTAGCAGCATCAAGACCCATGAAAGCAATTCTCCCGTTCCACCAAGTCAACGCACGACCTTTAAGAGTAGCCATAGCAAAAGTCACCTTATCTTCCTCCTTACACTTACTAATCCTAAACACCGATTCAATCTTCTCAATCCACTGGCTTAGTCCTACAGCACCTTCAGTTCCATTAAAAGGTAGAGGTTCACACTTCATGAACGTCACATAAGTACAGCCACCAACTTCAGGTGCATTAGTTCCAAGTCCTCCTACATTTCCTCCAGCATTAGCATTCACATTATTAGCATTCACATTCACATTAGTACCGCCAATTCCACTACCGCCAGCTCCACTACCGCCAGCTCCACTACCGCCAGCTCCACTACCGCCAGCTCCACTATCGCCAGCTTCACTACCGCCAGCTCCACTACCGCCAGCTCCACTACCGCCAGCTTCATTTCTAGCATTTGCCATAAATTCAGTCATAGATGCGGTAACTTGCTCCGTAATAATCCTACGTACATCATCCTCAGTCACAGCCTTCTTGGGCGGCATAGTTCTATAATTTCACAATTTCAAAGAATTAAGCATTCACCCAACAAAGGATTTATATAATATGGATCGAATTCAGAATCAAGATACAAATAAGGCACAATATGGAATTCAAGACAAGATACATATTTCATTCAATCTGAAACAAAAGTATTGTCTTAGTTACATCCCATATCAAAGTTCTATCACTATATGCACTCAAAATTCGTGCCAAGTCTACTACTAACAAGTCGGTTCAGTCAAAGCTACAAGCACAAAAGATATAAAGGTCACTACTAAACACAGACTGGTCTACTGAGAACCGCCAGATGGTCCATCATCCATCGTCTTCTATATCTTCGTCGGACGATCAGTAGACACATCTTCAGCTGGGCGCTTACGGATTACTCCTCTTTCAACCATATCCGCATAAAATCTACTGTTCCATCCCACGGATATATTCAACTCCTTTTCGGCTTTCTCACGCATCGCACGAGCCACACTCAACTGAATCTCCATAGAATTCACCTTTCTCTTCATAGCAGCATACTCACCACTTTCCAACACCGATAACCTCCTAAAAGCCTCATTCAAACCACGTTCTACATCACTCAAATCCAAACTAAGCAATTCTCGCTCTTTCTCTCCAACCTTTGTCTTCGACTCCAAATAAGCAACCTGAGTCTGAACAACACCTAATCCAACCTCTGTCACACAACTCTTAACACGGGAAGCATCTAGATCACGTCTCAAGGCCCATGGTGCAAGACCATCAATATGAGTAGCCTCTCGATTACTAGACGACTCTCCTATCTCACGTCTACGAGTAGCAATACCATCAGTACCGTCAGGTGCATCGTCATCCTCATCCTCCTCTGATTCAGAATCAGATTCAGACGATTCAGACATTTTGTCCCTAGGTAACTCATCCTCAGAATCAGACAAACAAACTGGTGGGGGCAAAGGATCGCCCTCTGGAATATCATACGGATATATAAGCTCAGCTTCCTCATCGTCATCAACCTCAACATCTATACCTACATCCTCCTCGACATCCTCGTCGTCAATCTCATCATCTAAATTATCTAATCCAATCTCATCATCGTTCTCAATATCAGCATTCTCAATCTCCACATTCTCAATCTCCACATTCTCATTATCCACATTCTCAATCTCATTCTCTACTAAGTCAACCTGAGGGGCAATCTGATCTCCTAGTCCTAACTCGGGCTCGGGATCCTCAAATGGTTCCTCCTCATCATCGATATCAAAATCTACTATGTCTAAATAAGGATCATCTTCTATATTAGGTTCGGGAATAGCATGGTTTTCTACAGGAATATTAGGCTCAGCCATGACAATCTGCATTTATATATATATATCTCGTATTAGGATAACATACTAGTTAAACAATTACATAATGAAATCACGATATATACATATATATAAATTAAATTATATATATCAAAATATATATCTTCTCAATAGGGCTTGTTGGTAACGTCGAAGATCTCTGGCACCGTTATAGTCAAAAGATTTTTCAAATATTTTCTCAAATGTTCATTGTCAAAAGATTTTGAAAAGTTTTGTTCAAAACCTTGGTTTTTAAAATCTTTTGTTATCTATAACGAGAGCTCTGGTACCAAACTGTAACACTCTCATTTTTCGTATCGGTACAGCGGAAGGGTCTTTCAGAGTGTTACGGGATAGCACAATAACTCCAATCATAGACAACACATAAAAATGGTTGTACAAGGTTTAACAAACATTTATTCGATAAAAAGGTTTAAAAGTGTACAACAAGTCCCAAATTATACAGGTCATTAAGTTTACAAAACACAGATCGAATGAACATTTTTAATATTAAGTGTGGGCCATCAGAGTCGATCTCCATCCGGATTACCTTCAAGCACCTGAGATAAAAACATGCAAAAATCATATCAGCGAAAGCCGAGTGAATTCATAGAGTTTAATAAAAACCATTATATAAAATAATCATTTAAAATCAGAACACAAGTATAATATCGGAAGTAAGTCCTCATATTGCTAGTCAGGCAATATATATCAAGCATACATCTGAAACCGTCCATGAGACCGTAGTCTCTATATTACCATGATAGGTAATATATTCATCGTAATAGCGTCGTTATCGTTTATTATTTATGTCTTATATTGTATTAGGATACATGGTATCTGAATTAGGTACGTTTTAGGATTATTATTAGCCGCATGACATTGTTACCTTACTGTGAAAACAGCGGGCCGCGAACCCGACAAACAATTTGCCCATCTAAGTTAGCGTGTCGTCACAAAAATCATGCTATGGAATCTTCTCATACATAAATTCGCTTACCAATCAATGTGGTACGACGGGGATCAACCGTCAAGGCGCGAACTGGGGTGATCGTCCCCAAATAGTACTATCAAATGCATAAGCGTCTACCAAATCCCGGTAGTTCACAATTCATGCTAATGGGACTTTAAGTGACATAACCTAACTACTAATAATCCTTTTAGTCTCGAATATAGGGTCATAGCATCATTCGGGTCCATATCATTAAGCATACAATCGGGACTACTTGTGTTCTATTTTTATAAAAATCTAGCATGTTATCTCCCTCGTGGGTTTACAAATCATTTTATAAAACATTTAAAAGAGTGCGAGGCTATGAACTCACGTTGTTAATGAAAGGCGGATTATCGGCTACGGGCGTGCTTCGGTCACGGAAACCTATATAAATAATAATCGGTCTTAGACTCGGTCCATGACTTTTATCAAAATAACAATATACATATGATGATTTTGTACATATGATGATGATCAAGTGGGTTTATACATCCTTGTTTACTCATTTTAGCGTTTATGTTTTGGTAACGTCTTACTAGTTCGCTAGTTTTATCGATTTTACCTATTTTAAGTCCATTAATTCTTTTATAAGTTCTATAACTTGTTTTTATCCATTTTATACCTATATGATCAGTATATATACTTTTCATGTTGGGCCCAAATGGGTTAAGCCCAATAAGCTCTTTTTACAAGTATTTATCTTATTAAGTCTAATTATTAGTTCAATAGGTTTAGTTAGCTCGTAAATGTCCGTAATTCTTATAGTTAGGGTTTTATCGGTTTTTACTTGTCTTAGTTATCTATACATCATTATATGACTTTTATAAACTTTACATTAGACGGGTTTGGTCGTCTAAGTTTTATTTGGCGAAAAACGTTAATTTTACGGCGATAGCCGAAAAAGTCGTAAAAATCAAGTTTATAGTTTTTATTACTTATAAATATTATTTTTACCACCATTTATATAATTTAACCATTTAATTAACCTTTTATACATTTATATAAATAAGTTTTATAAGTTAGTGGGTTTATATTTTTACATTTTATACATTATAATGTGAGTGCTTATATAATAATAATAAACATTATTTCCAAAATCTGATTTTTAACTTCATGTTCACCATTTTTACCATATCTAGAGTTCTATAATGACTTAGAAGCTCATTTTTGGATGACATGTTCTTCATAATATGTTCTGCATATAACTTAGCTATAGCTACTGCCCATTTTGAGTTTAAGTTGCCTTAACAGTCCCTACAAAACTGCTTATTCAGATTACACCACCTAACTTGTTTTGATCACATCTCACTCATTATTTTGATTCCATTGCATGGCCAACTCTCACATGTGTATAACATCATCTACTTACTGTAAATAAATAGATCAAATCATGCAATTTTATCAGTTCATCTTTTAGTTATCTACTGTTTTTATACAGCCAACTAAATAGTCAAAATTTTAGCTTCATTTCTTATGGTTATCATCATTTTTAAGCATATTTATCAACACTTGATCCCCACACAACATTTTTATCATCATATATACATCATATACATATACAAAATGAAAGAAAATATATTTGTTCTTTACAAAATAATAAGAAAAAAATGTAGAGGATGATCTTCTTTACCAATCCAAGTGGATTTCTTGTTTTAGGAAGACAAGAACTTGATGAACACAACAAGTATCTCCAAGACCATAAAATATCAAGAACATAGGTTGGAAAATCAGCCCTAGGACACAAGCAAATCACCTCCAAAGATGTTAATATGGCCACCAAATGATCAAGGCTTCAAGAGAACACCTTAATAGGACTAGTAAACATGTGGTTTATGGCTAGAAAAGATCAAAGATGGTGTTTGTTGGCTTATAGTGGACGGCACAAGGAGAGAGTTGAGAGGATTTTAGAGTGGATTGCATGTAGGAAATGATGGGAATGAAAACAATTTGCTAGTTTTGTGTTAGTGGAGAAAGGTTAAGCTTAAAGTGTAAGCTAGGTTACACTTGGTGTAAGTTAGCTAAACTTGATGCCACATATGTGTTGTGGTGTCAAGTTAGCCGTCCCATATATGCTAGTGGGGTGGGACAAAGTGTTTTGTCCCATCTCACTAGTTTACGGGTATTTCTCGATCCTAGTTTTCTCGATTTGCGTGCCCTCGGGTCGTTTTACGAAAAACGTTTTTATAAATTATGAATCACCGTCACAAAACGAATCCAATAAAAATTGTCTCATCAAAAACGGATTTCAAAAACGTAAATACGTAATCCTAAGGTTTCCGGTTTAGTCGTAAAAGAAGCCAAATTATGCACGTAAGCCCAAATTTAAATCCGTAAATTGTGAGTTCGTCAACCAACACAAAAATAAGTTTCAAAATATTATACGAGAAAATATTTCACTACCTGAAAATGTTAGATTTGTCACAAATACTGAGTTGAATATAATGTAATGTATGCGTAAGTTTGATGTTAGATCTGTTTGAATATGAGATTGTGGATTGGATTTAAGTTGTTTTAATATCTATAATCTGGATGTCTGCGATTTTAGATTATTGTGTTCAAGTTCTTTAAAAGGTGTTTTTAACAAGTCTGTGGTTGCGTTGTTCTTGTAGAATCAAGTTAAGGTTAAAGTTTTAGCACTCTATCAAATTTCAGGATTCAATGATTGAGGTTTTTAAAACAGTGTGAATTTGATTTAACTAATTTTCAAAGTTTACTGAGTGTAATTTAGTGGGTTTGTGTTACTGTGCTGATCTTGTTCTTTAGGTTTGATTGATATAAGATGAAAGAATCATGATGGTCACTGCTCCTTCCTAGAGTTACGATTTAGCTAAGTGGAGTGTAAAATTTGTGAGGTTTTACGTCGACGTAGCAAGTTAATTTACAGTACTGCAATGGCATTAATTGGGAATTAATTTGGTCATAGTTAATGTTTTGATTTAGACTATACTGGGCAAAAGTTCTATCCGAATAAGTTCTAAAAATCATAATTGAATCCTGCGTAATTGGGCGGTTTAGGTTCGTTGGTATGATGTTAAGCTGTTAGTTTGATGTGTTTTATTCAGACTCACTATGGTGATCATTAGCTGCAGTAGTAGTTTTTAAATATGGTGGCTGAAGAAGGTTTTCTATTCTGCTCATTGTCAGTCTCGTTGAATGATTACTTTTAGCTGCTAGATATTTGTCGCGGTGTTGATTTTATTGTCGCCTTGTTTTTGACTAATCACTTATTGCTGCGAGTTTTTTCTCATCATTGTTGTTTAGTTGAGCAAAGTTAATTACCTGCTGTTTTTTGTATCACCTTGGTGTTTAGTGTAAACTTGTTGCTTAGAATCTTTTCTGTTATTATCCCTTGCTAGATTCATTATCGAGTTGTATTGTTTTAATTGCTTACTGTTGTGCATTAGAGTAAAATGATTCTAGTATTGTTGTAGCTTTATCGTAAAAATATATATATATATACATCATCAGCCTGGTCTCGAACTTGAGACCTCTCGTTTTACAACACTACGTCCCAACCATCTGCTCTATCAAGTTGTTTTGTTAATAATTTGCATTTAGAATTCAATATAGGTTAATTAGCTTTACATCTATCATTTTACTTATCCGTTTAATATTTTCTAAATTGCACTTTAATTAACATTTGTTCTATTTAATTTAGATTTAATCAATTTAGATTTAATCAATTTCGATTAAATTTAAAGTTAAAAAAATATAAAGTAAGAAAAAATATCTAAAAATAATTAGATAGATCGTTTTATATTAAATTTGGGTAACGGTTCATGCACTTTTAATGTAAAAAACGTAGGATTTTTAGATAAAAACTGAACCAATTCAAATCGATTGTCCAAATTAAAACGAAAGTCTCAAATTACAATTTCTTCGTGTACAACGAACCGGGATCACTCTCGTGTTAATTAATCCGTCTTTAGCTAATTTTAGATTATTACTTTTTCCTAAAGGTAATTTTCTACTATTTGTTCTATAACGTATTACATTAAATTCACCGACACGTTTCCCACACATCAAAAAGTTTGGCGTCGCTGCCGGGGAAATTGTCTACGATTCTTTCGTGACGTTTGTCGATCGTTGATTTGAAGACCCTTTCCATTCTTGGAAAGTTTTGTTATTTTTCTATATATATAAAATAAATATCTATTTTCGTGTTTTTTTGTTGCTAATATATTATGTTACGTAAAACAATAAATTTACCTACCTCCGAAAGCGTGAAAACGCAAACCTTAGTTGGGATTTCATCACTCAATTATTATATTCGAATCCAAAACAAAGAAAAAAGGCAAAATAGATAAATACTAATAAAAAGTTTGAACTCGATTTATATAAACTATAAGGTGGGTATAAGGCGACGAGCTATAAAATGCCGTCTAAGGAAAAAGGTTTTTAAGTGCTTTGTGCCACCTCGTTTCCCCGCTTGCTGGTGCGTATATTGAGAGGGACAACCGATTATTGGGTTGCCACCTCAAGTAGTAATAAACCATATTTTTGTCGTTGTTTACATATTGACCCCGAGACGTTTAGGTTATCACCTATGTTTCAAAGTCGAACGAGGGTAGTTTACTTCCATAGTAGATATTCTCACTCCTTTCTTTTATCAATCTTTGATTGATATGAAAAAATAACAAAAATAATATTCTTCTGATCTATATTCTTTTCTTCAATCCTCTAAATCTCGTCATTTTGGTGTATGCAACTTCGTTCTAATCGACTTTTGATTAAGCACGATAGACTTGAAAACATTCCTCGTAGGAATAGAAATCGTCAGAAACGAGTAGTGGAACCCGAGCTTCCAACTATTGTTATAAATATGGCCGATAACCGATCAATGGAGGAATTGCTTCGTGCACCCACCGAAGGGTCGGTGAAGCAATCGTTGTGCAGGCTATTTTGGCGGATCATTATGAGATTAAGACTGTTCTTTTATCACTCATTCGTGCCGACCAATTTCGAGGCAATGAGACGGATAACACGCATTCTTAGATTCAGAATTTTCTTCGTATCACCTCGACTATAAAGTTTAGAGATGTGACGAATGGCGCGATTAAGCTCATGCTTTTTCCGTACTCGCTCGAGGGAAACGCTAAGCGTTGGTATGAAAAGGAACCACCGGGTTCGATTTTGACATGGGACGATCTAGTGTCTAAGTTCATGAATTACTTCTTTCCACCATCTAAAACAACTCACTTTAAGAATGAAATAACTAGGTTTGAACAAAAAGTGCATGAATCGTTTGGAGATGCTTAGGAAATGTTTAAGGATTTTTTGAGAAATTGTTCACACCACGGTTTCATGGAGTTACACCAAATAAATACTTTTTATAATGAACTTAATATGGTTGAACAAGATTCTTTAAATGCCGCCGCGGGTGGTAATCTTTTAAGAAAAACCCCGAGAGACGCGTGGGGTATCATTGAGAATAAATCAAGAGTCCAATATTCATGAAACACACCGGTTGTTTCTCATGTGAATTCATCTAATCCCGAGATTGCTAGATTGGACTCTAAGATTGACACAAATTTGAATGAGTTTAGGAAGAATCCTCATGGATCGATTAATGCGGTTGAGAATTTTTGTCTATTATGTGGTGGAGCACATCCGAATTATGCTTGCTCAACCACAGGGTTTGATCAAGCTAGTGCTTTTTCGGCTACAAGAACTTATGTCCCTAACGGTCATGCTCCTTGTCAAAACCATGTTGCTCCAACGAGTTTTCCACCGGTTCAAAATAGGTACAACAATGGTAATAATGGGAATAATTTTAACCGTGGTAACTAAGGGAATTTTAATAAAGGAAATGGATTTCATGGCAATCAAAACAATCAAGGTTTTCAAAACAATAATCAAAATGATTTGTCAAGCTATATGAAAACAAATTAGGCAAATTTGAAGGCTTTTCAAAATAATCTTCAAGGACAAATGAACACTTTGAAACTCGATTTTCAAAATACAATCAAGGGGAAAAATAACAAGATTGAGCTTAATCAAACTCGATTAGAGCAAAACCAAAACCGTATTGAAGGAAATCAAGCTAAATTTGAGAACAAATTTTTTTTGATGTTTGAAGCAATAATGAACAAACCTTCCTCTTCTTTGGGTGGCTTACCTAGTAACACCATTCCAAACCCGAAGGGTGAGATGAAAGCTATTACCACACATAGTGGGAAGGCTTTAGACGGACCTTTGCTTCCACAAGTTAGTACCTCTCTGGTGAGGGAAGTGGAGCAAGAACCCGAGGTGGTTAAAGAAAAGGAAATTCCTAATCCACCAAAGGTAGACCATGTGCCAATTCTTGAACCCGAGCTTCCGAAGACTAAATCCACACTACCCTACCCTTCGAGACTTAACCAAGAGAAGCTCCGCGAAAGATCCAATGCTCAAATGTCTACATTTCTTAAGATGTTTAAGCAACTTCACATTAATGTTAGTTTCGTGGATGCTTGGCTTTATATACCTAAATTTGCTTCGACTTTCAAGAAATTTATTAGTGATAAAGGGAAGCTTGAAGAGCTTAATCATTCTCTTGATGCTAATTGTTCGGTGGTTCTCACCAAAAGGCTACCCGAAAAGCTTGGAGACCCCGGAGATTTCTTATCCCTTGTGAATTTCCGCAAATGAAAGAATGCTTAGCATTAGCCGATCTTGGAACTAGCTTTAATTTTATTCCTATTTAAGTATGGAAAAGGTTATCATTTCCAGAGCTCACACCTACTAGGATGACTCTCGATCTTGCGGATCGATCGGCCGCCCTTCCGGTAGGTATAGCCGAGGATGTCTTTGTTAAGGTAGGGAAGCTTCAGATTCTGGCGGATTTTGTAGTTGTGGATTACCCCGAAGATTCACGTGTGCCGTTGATTTTAGGAAGACCATTTTTGAGTATGGCTAGTGCCTTAATTAACATTAAAAGTGGAAAAATGACTTTAAGTTTTGATGATGAGACCGTTACCTTTGATATCGGGCACGTTTCTAAGTATTCTTATGAGCATTTCGGGGAGTCAATCAATCGAGTCGATATGATTGTTGTTGCTTGTAAAGAATATTCTCAAGATGTGCTTGGATTCTCGGCTAATTTCGAAAGTGGCAATCCTTCTTTATCGGATCCTATTATTTCCCTTTCTTCTCCACCCCTTACTCCATTTGGGGCTAGTGATTTTATCTTGGAGTAGGTTGATTCTTTTCTTAGCACATCGGATTTTTCATCAACGTATGATGAGGATTATCATGATGCGGATGGAGAAATCGAATTGCTTAAAACATTTTGCAATGAAGATCCTTTTCAATCACCACCTATGGAAATTAAAGTTGTGAACGAAAATGAAAGTAAAGTGAAAACCTCTCTTGAAGAAGCACCCGAACTAGAGCTTAAGGATCTTCCCACTCATTTGGAGTATGCTTTTCTTGAGGGAACGGATAAATTACAGGTGGTTATTGCTAAGGGATTGAAAGATAATGAAAATGAGGAACTAATCAAGGTTTTAAAGAAAGATAAACGAGTCATTGCATGGAAAATCTCCGATATCAAGGGTATTGACCCAATATTTTGTACTCATAAAATTTTGATGGAGGAATATTATAAACCCGCTATCTGACGAGACTGCTTTTATACATGGTCTCATCGTCCAAAGCGGGCTTAAAATGCATTAATTATCATGAAACTACCCAAATATATGCTTGTGTTTGTTGCTTGTGTACTTTAGGTATGGATATTGAGAAAATGACAAAAGATCACAAGAGTCATGCAAAAACAAACACGGGAAACGAAGCCGTGCATTGAACCAAAGCCCTAATATAGAATTTCCAAAATTATCCTTGAAGTTTTGAAGATTGGCAACATTGGTCCCTCATTTTTGAAGATTTGGCAAGAAAGGCCCTTGAAGAATTCATTTGTGCAAGTTTAATCCTTCAAGATTGAAGACATGTCATAAGTACCCCTTGAAGTATGCAAAATATGCATTTATGGCCCTTAATAAAAGTTTGAACTAAGCTTGTGCCATTTTTGACAAATGGTTCAAACTTACAATACAAAGGAAATGGGAAAAATGCTATTTATTACCAAGTGAAGAAGATTTGGGAGTCCAGGGACTATTCTGGCCAGACAACCATTCTTAACTCCACCACTCCCTGGCCGCCACATCACCCCACTCAACTCCACCCATCAATCATACTCGCCTACACCTCCACGTCAAATCCCACTCTTTCCTTATTTAACTGATTATTAAATCAGTTTAAAAAACGGGGTAAACACATCTTTAAATTTTATTAACCCTTAAACAGATTATACTTCACTGTTTAATCACCCCCAATCTCTCAAACCCAAAAATCCTAATTCCTTCTAAACAAAGGGTTATCCCCTAATCCCTTCCAGATCCCTAATCCATCCCACACTAAACCCAACCCCACTTCAAACTTTCCCTCCAACTCACCCATGTGACACCCCTGGCCCTCCCCTACACAAGCAAACAAAAGAGTGGACATCAAATCAACGAACCTTGAGCATTTCGTGTTCCCAAAGGTTTAGTGGACGCCCTAGATCATTTCTACACCACTGGCAACCACAACAAGCCAAAAGATCATCACATGGAGCCTCTTGACCAAATTCAAAAACAAGAATCTTCAAAGGGATATCCGTATATCTCAAGGGCAAAAGTGGAAGTTCATACCATTAGGGTTAGGGGTTCTTTTCTGTTCTAGAACCTTTGTAGCTCGTCTATATAAGAGCATAGGATTTTCAGTTTTTGGTTGTTCTTTTTTCTTCTCTTTGGTCATTGCCTTGTAAATCCATTGTTGTTTAAGTGAAATGAAATGGTTTTGAGTTGTGGACGAGAAACAAAAGATCCAGTTTACTTTCCAATTGCACATTTTAATTTTGAAGTTTTGATTCCATAATCTGTTCTTGTTTATTTTGGAGACTAAAATTACACAAGTTCTTAAATTAATTGTCCAAGCATTTTAAATTGATCATATGAGCCTGATATTCTTGTTGAATATCAAGCTCAAGTGAAGTTTAAGGTGGTTGTTGATTTAGTTATTGTTAAAGATTTTAGAGAAGAAAAAAATCAGTTTTTCATGACAAATAAGCCATAAGTATCTTAATTAATAAGCTGTCTTTATAGCTTATTTGTCTTTGTAACAGGTCACCTTTTTGTTTGGTTCCTTTCTTGGCAGGTTCACAAAAGCTTAGCTCACTTTGAAGACATATTGGGTGCGTGTGTCTCTTGAGACCACCACTAGCAACTCTCTACTAGCAACCTTGTTCCATAAGCCATATGCCCAGCTATAAGCTGATGGGAGATGGCATTGCAGCCATAGTGGGGCCTAGATGTGGGTCCCACAAGGTATAAACCTAAGCTTGAACTCTCTTATTAAGCTTAAAACTATGATTTGTATGGATTTGGTGTGAAATTGTTTGTAAGTTGGATTTATCTATTTATTTAAGCTCCATTTAGATTTATATGCATGTTTAGGTCTTTGTCAATCAGTTTAGTTGGTTTGTGAATGCATTTGGTGTGTTAAAATTTACTTTCTGAAAATTAGGGAGTGTTTGGGATTAGGGGATTATTGGTTAAAGTGCATCTAAATCCAGTTAAAATCCACTCAAACTTACCTATTTTGATGTCATAGGGTATTTGTAGCTTTGTTTCATGTTTTGGTAGGAAGAAATAGGATTGTATGCTTAAAATTTGGTAAACATAGTCTAAATTAAGTAAGTCATAATTTGCTTAAGTTTTAGTGTAAATTTTCATTGAAATTTTTGCTAGTTGGTAGATATTAGGTCAGTCTAGGGTTTTAGATTAATTGTGTGAGATTGGGTAAACTTGTATGCAAGATTTGATCACTTGAAATTCGTTTTTGTGCATGTAAACAAGTCCACTGTTCACCAGACCCTAATATAGCATAACAGTGACTTATTTGTGGACTTTTTGTGTGATTTTTGTTCTTGACTTGTGTGTTTTATAATTTTCCTAGACTCCCTACACTCCACTGAGTGTAGGGGTGCCCCATTGTCAAAAGAAAAGCAACACAAGAGCTTTCCTAAGCTCAAAAGACCACCAGACCTGTTTTTTGCATTAACAGTGGGAACTAACTTTCCCCTGCTAGCACAAGTGTTGGCACTGCTATAGAAGCAGACAAACCAAGTCACATGTCATTGTCAGTAACTTTGTTTTTTTGTCTTTAGTGGACAAAAATAGGTTTTAGGACCTGAAATCAGTTTCTAAATTTTCTTATTTAATTTTTTATTTTTCAGTTAATTAATTTTTATTTTACTGTTCATTTAATATTTTTTAGATTAAATAGCTATTTTAGTTACTTTTTAATCAACTGATTTTCTCTTTTAGTGGTAAAATCTTATATTTTTCAGTTTTAAAATTTTTCTTACATTTAGAACAATAGTTTAAGATTTTTAGTTTAAAAAGTTCTTACTGTTTATCTTTTTAATTAATTTTTAGAATTAAATTTAGTTTAATTAAG
Organism: Glebionis coronaria; assembly: GCA_025667525.1. Classification (NCBI taxonomy): domain Eukaryota; kingdom Viridiplantae; phylum Streptophyta; class Magnoliopsida; order Asterales; family Asteraceae; genus Glebionis; species Glebionis coronaria. Next base: position 335,390,598 of record CM046876.1, on the reverse strand, counting down.
GTTTTATTAATATCAGTTTTGTCTTTTAGTGGAAAATTTTACATTTTTCAAACTTTTTCAATTTTCTACTGTTCATTAGTATAATTTAGGATTTTTAAGATTGTCAAATTATTTTTAGCATTATTTTAGCATTATTTTTTATTATTATTTTAGCTTAAAAATAGTTTTTAGAGATTTAAAAATAGAAAAATAGTTTTTAAAATTTAGAAAAAATACTTTTTAGTCTTTAAATAATATAAATAACTTATTAGTTCAATAAAATAATATTTTGGACATTTTGTTAATTATATTTAATTTTAGGGCTTTAATTATCATTAAAAATTGAATATTTAATTAATAAAAGGTTTAATAATATTTTTGTTGAATTTTTATTCTTATTTATAATATTTTAGACTTAGTTTAATCTTCTAATCAATGTTTAAGTTTAATTTTTAATTTTGAAACGTTTTTCGTATTTACGTTCGCGTTTTACGTCAAATCGTCGTAGTTTAATTCGTCTTCATAACCGTCATTCTCTTCTTATCTCATTTCTATTTTCTTTCTCATAATCATATAATCACAAATCATTTATCATCTCTTAACACAACACACCAAGCCTCCTTGAGAACGATCCCACACAAAGGGTCATAAGTGCTTTCGTTTTCCTAAATGAACACTTAATACTTACCGCTTTTGCCTCGTTTTCCTAAACGAGTGTGAATACACAACCATCATTTTGGCACCGCTGCCGGGGAGGCGTGTTGTGTTTTGATTTGGAAATTGTTGTTTTTATATATAGCCATAATAGTATTTTTATTAGTAGCACTCTACTAATACGTATTATCGGTTTTTCGTTTTTTGTGTGAATACTATTACTATATTGTATACGTAGAACAAAAAATTCATAAGTACTCTAAATACGTGAGAAATCACAACCTTGACTTGGGATGTCATTACCCAATCATTGTATTCGAATCTCAAACCAAAGAAAAAGGCAAAAATAGATAAATACTTTCGTGAAGCTCGATTTTGAAAAATACAAACTATAAGGTGGGTATAAGGCGGATAATATAAAATATATCCTAAGGAAAAAGGCTCTTAAGTGCTTCACGCCGCCTAGTTTCCCCGCTTGCTTGTGAGTATTTGATTTTGAGAGCTAATCGAGGGTTTTGCCGCCCAAAGTATTACTAAGTATCATATATATTTTCTTGGTTTCAATTGATTAAACCCTCTTGAACGTTTTGGTGTTCCACCAACGTTCTAAATTCATCGAAAGCGTTCACTTCACGTGATCGTTTTCATTCCTTGGGGCTTCTTTAATCAAGAGATTTGATTAAGGAGGAGATTTGTAGATTTTGGTCTACCTAATACAATCAAAAAAATCAAAAAAAAAGTAAAAACAATCAAAAACCACAAAAAATTGAAAAAGTAAAAAACACCAAAAAGAATCTTCTTTGCTCATCCTCTCGTTGTACGTGACGTTTATGCAAACTCGCTCCAAAGCGAGACGTGCACGTAAACGTCGTCAAAAGGAAGGAAACCAAACATCTTCTAGTGAAGAATCTCCCATTGTCGAACCCGTCATAGAACAAGAAGCACCCATGGCTAATCGTACTATGATGGAGTTGCTTCAAGCACGCACCGAGGGTTATGGAGAAGCGATTGTGATTCTCGCTATCCTTGCGGAGAATTTTAGGTTAAGACGGGTTTGTTGTCCATGATTCAAAACAACAAGTTTCGTGGTGACGAAAAGGACAACCCTCATAACCACATTCGCCAATTTAATCGTCTTACCGCCACTTGCAAGTTTAAGGACGTCTCTAACGACTCGATTAAGATGATGCTTTTTCCGTATTCCTTAGGGGGGCCGACAAAAATTTGGTTAGAGAAAGAGCCACCCAATTCTATATTGACGTGGAAGGATCTCGTTTCAAAATTCGTGAACCAATTTTTTCCGCCCTCTAAGACTACGCATTTGAAAAACGAGATTTCAAAGTTTTCACAAGAGTATAATGAGAGTTTTTCGACGGCTTAGAATAGGTTTAAGGAATGTTGCACGAATGTCCTCATCATGGTTTTTCCGACTTACATCAAATTGACACGTTTTACAATGGCTTGAACGATCATGAGCGTGATTATCTTAATGCCGCCGCGGGTGGTAATTTTTTGTGTAAACGGTCGAGGAATCATTGTTAATCATTGAGAATAGGTCTAAGGTTTATAGTCCTCGTAGCACGTCGATTGTTCGTAAGACTTCGTTTTTACCTTCGCCTTCATTGTCACATACCATTGATGCTTGCCAAATAAGGCTAATTTGGAGAACAAGATTTTTGATAAGCTTAAAGGATTGTTAATTGAGTTTAAATTTGGTGAACAACCCACTCCCGCTACGGATAAAGCGGTTGAGGTTTCTTGTATGTATTGTGGTGGAGCTCACGATTACACCGAGTGCATCACCAACGGTGGTCAAACTTCGAGTGCCTACGCGGCCGCGGGAACTTATAACCAAAACGGTCATGTTACCCGCACTAATCAATTGACTCCACCGGGGTTTTCCACCAAATCAAAATGCTAACAATTATCGAAACAATCAAGTTGGTTACCAAAACAATCAAAGAAACAATTACAAGGGTAATAACAACTATAGGAATCAAGGGAGTAGTAGCCAATTGGAAAATCAAAACCAAAACCGTAATTTTCAAAACACAAGTCAAGGTCTTCAAAATGTTTACACTAAAGAACTTCCAATGGACTTTTTGAATTACGCTACGGCAAATGATAAGATTTTGGAAAACATTCAAGAGCAATTGGCTAGTCAAGCTAGGGAAACGGCTAAAAACACAAAGGAGTTAGCTAATTTTGTTAAGGAAAATGTTAACATGAGAAATGAGTTGAACAATGATTTTGCTAATCAAATTAGAGGTCAAAACAATAAAATTGAGCAAAGTCATTCTAGGCTTGAACAAAGGATAGACCAAAAAGCCGCTAGTCAAGATGTTAAGCTTAATGCTATTTTGGAAGCAGTCATGGGGAACAAAGCCTCTACTTCGGGTAGTTTACATAGTAACACCATATCAAACCCGAAGGGAGGGATGAAAGTGATTACCACACGAAGTGGTAAGACACTTAAGGAACCGACTCCTCAACCAATTGCTCCAACGGTGGAGGAAATTGAGGAAGAACCCGAGGTGGTGGTCGAAAAGGAGCATATCTCAAGCCCACAAAGTACCGCTCATGCCACACCTATGTTTGACCCATTACCAACATTGGAACCCGAGATTCCAAAGGCTATGCCTATGCCCCAACCCACACCACCCTTACCTTACCCATCGAGACTTAGGAAGTAGAAACGACAAGAGCGCGACAATTATCAATTTGAGCTTTTTATGAAACTGTTTCGTGATTTGCACTTTAATGTGAGGTTCGCCGATGCTTTGGTCATGATGCCTCGATTTGCCGCTAACTTTAAGAGTATGTTGAACAACAAGGAGAAATTGCATCAATTGTCTAGTTGTTCATCGGTTTATCTTAATCGCATACCTCAAAAAGTCGGTGATCCCGATAAATTTTCGATCCCTTGTGCAATCCAAGATATGGAAGAATGCTATGCCTTGGCCGATCTTGGTACTAGCATTAACTTGATGCCACTTGCAATCTTCAAGTCGCTCAATCTTCCTAATCTTACTCCTTCACTAATGTCTATCGAGTTAGCCGACCATTCCACAATTCGCGCATGTGGATTGGCGGAAGACGTTTTTGTGAAAGTGGGGAAGTTCTACTATCCCGTAGACTTTATCGTTGTTGATATCCCCACGGATCCTCAAGTTCCTCTCATTTTAGGTCGTTCGTTTTTAGATACGTCTATGGCTTTAATTGATACGCATGCTAGAAAGATCACCTTACATTTCAACGACGAGGAACTTGTTATAAACGCAACTTAAAATTCTCAACTTTCTCATGTTTATTCTGTTGCTACCATAAACCTCGTTGATCTGATCGACGTGGTTTGCGCGGAATTTTCACAAGAAGTTCTAGGTTTTGGTGATGTTGAAAATAGTGGCAATCCCACTATCTTAGATCCAATTCTTGATAATTCGACACCAACCTTCACTCCATTTGAAGGCGGTGGTTTTACGTTGGAAGAATTCGATGTTCCCCGTACATGTAACGAAGATCTCGACAACGATGAGGACTTCTCGATTATCAAGGATTTTCTTAACGATTTCCCATTTCCTCCACCCCAGGAGGTTATGAGTATCGAGCCCAAATCTTCACTTGAGGAACCACCTATCCTCGAGTTGAAAGATTTACCTCCTCATCTTGAATATGTCTATTTAGAGGAGGGCGACAAGGGCCACACTTGTCGATGTTCTAAAGGATCACAAAGGGGCAATTGCGTGGAAGTTATCCGACATTAAGGGTATCGATCCCAAGTTTTGTACCCACAAAATCTTAATGGAGGAGGATTACAAGCCCGCAATCCAACGTCAAAGGAGGGTGAACCCCAAAATTCACGACGTCATCAAAAAGGAGGTCCTTAAACTCCTTGACGCGGGAATGATTTACCCTATTTCCGATAGCCCTTGGGTGAGTTCTATTCATTGTGTCCCCAAAAAGGGAGGAATGACCGTTGTGCCAAACGATGCCAACGAGTTAATTCCTACTAGACTCATGACCGAATGGAGAGTGTGCATTGACTATTGTAAGTTGAATGAAGCCACTCGAAAAGACCATTTCCCCTTGCCCTTCATGGACCAAATGTTGGAGCGTCTTGCGGGAAACGGTTTCTATTGCTTTTTAGATGGTTTTTCCGGTTACTTCCAAATCCCCATCGATCCTCGTGATCAAGAAAAAACTACGTTTACGTGTCCATATGGAACGTTTGCCTATCGTAGAATACCATTCGGACTTTGCAATGCACCGGGAACCTTTCAAAGGTGCATGATGGCTATTTTTCATGATATGATCGAGAAGATGATGGAAGTCTTCATGGATGAATTTTCCGTGTTTGGTAATTCGTTCACCTCGTGTTTGTCGAATCTCGAGAGAATGTTCAAACGTTGCGAGGAAACCAAACTTGTGCTCAATTGGGAAAAGTGTCATTTTATGGTTAAGAGTGGAATCGTCTTAGGGCACAAGGTCTCGAAAGCGGGGATTGAGGTAGATTAAGCTAAGCTAGACGTCATCGCCAAATTACCTCATCCCAAAACCGTTAAGGGAGTTAGGAGTTTCCTAGGCCACATGGGCTTTTATCGTCGATTCATCAAGGATTTTTCAAAGATTTCTCGACCCATTACACATCTTCTTGAAAAAGAGGCACGTTTTGTCTTTGACGAAGATTGTGTATGAGCCTTTGAAATCCTTAAGAGGAAACTTACCGAAGCTCCCATTCTTGTTACTCCCAATTGGAACCTCCCCTTTGAGCTCATGTGTGATGCTAGTGATTACGCTATTGGGGCCGTATTGGGGCAACGTCATGATAAGCACTTCTTGCCTATTCACTATGCTAGCAAGAAGATGACCGAGGATCAACTTAAATACACTACAACGGAGAAGGAGTTCCTTGCCGTGGTGTATGCATTTGAGAAATTTCGACCTTATCTCGTCTTGACGAAATGCATAGTTTATACGGATCATTCGGCTATCAAGTATCTCATGGCCAAACAAGATGCAAAGCCGAGATTAATTCGTTGGATTCTCCTCCTTCAAGAATTTGATCACAAAATCGTTGACAAAAAAGGAGCCGAGAATCTAGCGGCCGATCATCTTTCTCGTTTGGAAGATCCTCACCAAAGTGTTTACGAGCCCAAGGAAATCACCGAAACATTTCTGCTCGAGACACTTGGTGTAGTGAATTCTAAGCTTGATTCTTCAACGCCATGGTTTGCGGATTTTGCAAATTACCATGCGGGTAAATTCATCATCAAGGGTATGACGACTCAAGAAAAACGAAAATTCTTTCGTGACGTCAAGTTCAACTTTTGGAACGACCCTTACTTGTTTCGAACTTGTGCGGATCAAATCATCCGACGTTGTGTATTTGGCACCGAATCTTCTAACATCCTTAGAGCTTGCCATGAGGGACCCACGGGTGGTCACCACGGTGCTAATCTCACGGCTAAAAAGGTGTTTGATGCCGGCTTCTTTTAGCCTACTATTTACCGAGATGCACAAGATCTTGTGAAGTCATGTGATTCATGCCAACGACAAGGAAAAGCCTCACAAAAATATGAAATGCCACAAAATATCATCCAAGGGTGTGAGATCTTTGACGTTTGGGGTATAGACTTTATGGGGTCGTTCCCATCATCTCGTGGTAATAAGTATATCCTCGTTGCGATTGACTACCTATCTAAGTGGGTGGAAGCTAAGGCTTTGCCCACCAATGATGCTCGTGTGGTAGTCAAGTTCTTGAAAAGCTTGTTTTCTCGGTTTGGAACCCCTCGTGCGATCATAAGCGATCGTGGAACCAATTTTTGTAACGACCAATTCGAAAGGGTCCTAAGGAAATATGAGGTTACACACCGGCTTTCTACGGCTTATCACCCACAAACGAGTGGCAAGTCGAGGTTTCAAACCGAGCGTTGAAGAGGATCTTGGAGAGATCCGTTGGGGAAAACCGACAATCATGGTCGGATAGGTTGGACGATGATTTATGGGCCTTTAGGACCGCTCATAAGACGCCCATTGGGTGCACTCCCTATAAGCTTGTGTATGGGAAGAATTGCCACTTTCCTATCGAATTGGAACACAAGGCTTATTGGGCCCTAAAGCATTGTAATGATGATATGGAGACCGTGGGAAAACACCGGAAAATGCAATTAAATGAATTGGATGAATTGAGGGACATTGCTTATGAAAATTCATTGATTTATAAAGAAAAGACTAAAAAGTTGCATGATTCTAAAATTAAAAACCGGGTTTTTAACATTGGGGGTCAAGTTTTGCTTTTTAACTCTCGATTGAAAATCTTTTCCAGTAAGTTGAAATCCCGTTGGTCCGGTCCATTCACCGTGACTCAAGTATTTCAATATGGGACCATCGAGCTAGCTCAAGATGATGGTCCTAACTTCAAGGTGAATGGACATAGGTTGAAGCACTACTTTGGCAGAGAAGTTCCATCCTTGAACTACCTCGACCAAGTCACTTTTCCCAATGATAATTAGTGTAGGGGATCGAGTCGAGCTCATGACTCGGTAATCAAAAATGAGGTGCCTCGTGGGAGAGTCCCATGCTTATCCTATGTACATATTATCGCTTTCTAATGTAGTAACGTGTGGGGATTTGTGCCCTTCCAAACCTTTGTTACGTGGTTGTTTGTGAATTGTGGAGTTTAGATGATCACGATCTTCACGATTGGAGCCTCTCGTGTTCGTTTTATGGGAGCACTCGATCTTTTGCTTTGAACACTTTCTCAATATCCATGATATATCCTTTGATGTTCTAACCTTAGGTTTATAGCACACTTCATAAACGGATTTAAATTTAACGGTTACACCCTTTCCATGCTAGATTAGGCATTCGACTACGTCTCTAGTATGGGGGTGTTTGCACCCCTAGACTCGAAACATTGAGGACAATGTTTAACTTTAGTATGGGAGGGTGAATAGATACTTGCCTTGCCAAACCTTCACGCTTTCCAAAGTGTATCTTTTTGTTTATCGTTTTGTTGCAAAATAAGGCTAAAAATGGCCAAATTTTAAAAAATTTCTCATGTTTTATAAGTGTTTGAAGACACGAATGTAGATTTTCTGATGGCGAGAATAAGAGTAATTTTTTACTCGACCGTGCGTGTTGAGCACTTAGCTTTGATTCCTTAACTTCACATTCGGCTAAGTCTCTTAAATGAGGACGAGAAATGATAGGGTTAATTATAAGTTACTATGCTAAACGTAGAGTACTCGTATTCTTTCAAAAACTCATGTGTTCTCGTTGTTTGATTATTCTCCCTTCGCATGTAAATATGTTTTGCTTAATAAATATTGACTTAGCGGTTTAGTCTTGATTGTTGGGTTTCTAGTCTTTTCTAGTAGCTTCCGTGTAATTAAATTGGGAAAACATTAAGGTATCTCCAGCGTCACGGTTTTGAAGTATTGGCACCCGAATAATCAAAAGCTTCACCCAATAATAAGATTTCAAGTGCTCACCTAAATCAAGCAAACAATTTGAAGCCCCACAAGGCCGAAAAATCTATGCAAAACTGAAAGTGAATCAAGCCTTAATCTTTGAAGCTTTAAAGATCCAAAATTCGCCTTAGCGTGAGGATATACGTCTTTGGCTAATAAAACTACCGATGAGGTGGATAATAAAAGGCAAGGAAAGACCAAAGTCATAATAAAAGCTTCATGGTGAAGTTGAATAAAAGATGGAGGTAAACCAAAGATAATAAGGCCCTTCCGTTAGGGGGCGTATAAAAGTATTGGTAATAAGTCCCATGTTCAAAATCGTTATAAAACCGTGTTTATCGATCCTTCTTGTTGACTTAATTTTTTGACATCGTTGTCTATTAGGAGGGGTTATTGATTTGATGGTCTTGGTTACACCGTTAGGACTCTATTTTTAGACCTAAATCTCTATTATCGCATAAGTCAAACAATGTATCCTCGTGAAACATTCAAGACATAATAAAATATAAGTGATACAACTTAGTAAATTGGGAGGATAAGTACTTGATTAGGGCATATGAGTAGTGTTAGCATTACTAACTTATAATGACAATGATATCGTTGCACGCTTAGCATGGAATTGGGGTGAAAATCGAGGACGATGAAATTATTTCTAACGAAGCATTCACGTGTTCTTATTCTATGAACCTAAACGTCCCATTTTGCGATGAAAATCATACATTATGTCTAAAACGCAAGTAGTAGTAGCAATAGTAGTAGTGAAGCTAGTTTATCATTCGATAAAGTGAATAAAAATGAATTTTGGAGGTGCTACGATACTTTATTCTAGCATTGCGTGAGGGTACGGCAATGGTTTAGTATGGGGGAGTGATGATACTGCTTTTATACATGGTCTCATCGTCCAAAGCGGGCTTAAAATGCATTAATTATCATGAAAATACCCAAATATATGCTTGTGTTTGTTGCTTGTGTATTTTAGGTACGGATATTGAGAAAATGACAAAAGATCACAAGAATCATGCAAAAACGAACACGGGAAACGAAGCCGTGCATTTAACCAAGCCCTAATATGGAATTTCCAAAATTATCCTTAAAGTTTTGAAAATTGGCAACATTGGTCCCTCATTTTTGAAGATCTGGCAAGAAAGGCCCTTGAAGAATTCATTTGTGCAAGTTTAATCCTTGAAGATTGAAGACATGTCATAAGTACCCCTTGAAGTATGCAAAATATGGATTTATGGCCCTTGATAAAAGTTTGGACTAAGCTTGTGCCGTTTTTGACAAATGGTTCAAACTTAAAATACAAAGGAAACGGGAAAAGAGCTATTTATTACCAAGTGAAGAAGATTTGGGAGTCCAGGGACTATTCTGGCCAGACAACCATTCTTGACTCCACCACTCCCTAGCCGCCACATCACCCCACTCAACTCCACCCACCAATCATACTCGCCTACACCTCCACGTCAAATCACACTCTTTCCTTATTTAACTGATTATTAAATCAGTTTAAAAAACGGGGGTAAACACATCTTTAAATTTTATTAACCCTTAAACAGATTAAACTTCACTGTTTAATCACCCCCAATCTCTCAAACCCTAAAATCCTAATTCCTTCTAAACAAAGGGTTATCCCCTAATCCCTTCCAGATCCCTAATCCATCCCACACTAAACCCAACCCCACTTCAAACTTTCCCTCCAACGCACCCATGTGACACCCCTGGCCCTCCCCTGCACAAGCAAACAAAAGAGTGGACAGCAAATCAACGACCCTTGAGCATTTCGTGTTCCCAAAGGTTTAGTGGACGCCCTAGATCATTTCTACACCACTGGCAACCACAACAAGCCAAAAGATCATCACATGGAGCCTCTTGACCAAATTCAAAAACAAGAATCTTCAAAAGGATATCCGTATATCTCAAGGGCAAAAGTGGAAGTTCATACCATTAGGGTTAGGGGTTCTTTTCAGTTCTAGAAACTTTGTAGCTCGTCTATATAAGAGCATAGGATTTTCAGTTTTTGGTTGTTCTTTTTTCTTCTCCTTGGTCACTGCCTTGTAAATCAATTGTTGTTTAAGTGAAATGAAATGGTTTTGAGTTGTTGACGAGAAACAAAAGAGCCAGTTTACATTTCCATTGCACATTTTAATTTTGAAGTTTCGATTCCATAATCTGTTCTTGTTTATTTTGGAGACTAAAATTACACAAGTTCTTAAATTAATTGTCCAAGCATTTTAAATTCATCATATGAGCCTGATATTCTTGTTGAATATCAAGCTCAAGTGAAGTTTAAGGTGGTTGTTGATTTAGTTATTGTTAAAGATTTTAGAGAAGAAAAAAAATCAGTTTTTCATGACAAATAAGCCATAAGTAGCTTAATTAATAAGCTGTCTTTATAGCTTATTTGTCTTTGTAACAGGTCACCTTTTTGTTTGGTTCCTTTCTTGGCAGGTTCACAAAAGCTTAGCTCACTTTGAAGACATATTGGGTGTGTGTGTCTCTTGAGACCACCACTAGCAACTCTCTACTAGCAACCTTGTTCCATAAACCATAAGCCCAACTATAAGCTGATGGGAGATGGCATTGCAGCCATAGTGGGGCTTGGATGTGGGTCCCACAAGGTATAAACCTAAGCTTGAACTCTCTTATTAAGCTTAAAACTGTGATTTGTATGGATTTGGTGTGAAATTGTTTGTAAGTTGGATTTATCTGTTTATTTAAGCTCCATTTAGATTTATATGCATGTTTGGGTCTTTGTCAATTAGTTTAGTTGGTTTGTGAATGGATTTGGTGTGTTAAAATTTACTTTTTGAAAATTAGGGAGTGTTTGGGATTAGGGGATTATTGGTTAAAGTGCATCTAAATCCAGTTAAAATCCACTCAAACTTACCTATTTTGATGTCATAGGGTATTTGTAGCTTTGTTTCATGTTTTGGTAGAAAGAAATAGGATTGTATGCTTAAAATTTGGTAGACATAGTCTAAATTCAGTAAGTCATAATTTGCTTAAGTTTTAGTGTAAATTTTTATTGAAATTTTTTCTAGCTGTTAGATATTAGGGCAGTCTAGGGTTTTAGATCAATTGTGTGAGATTGGGTAAACTTGTATGCAAGATTTGACCACTTGAAATTCGTTTTTGTGCATGTAAACAAGTCCACTGTTCACCAGACCCCAATATAGCATAACAGTGACTTATTTGGGGACTTTTTGTGTGATTTTTGTTCTTGACTTGTGTGTTTTATAATTTTCCTAGACTCCCTACACTCCACTGAGTGTAGGGGTGCCCCATTGTCCAAAGAAAAGCAACACAAGAGATTTCCTAAGCTCAAAAGACCACCAGACCTGTTTTTTGCATTAACAGTGGGAACTAACTTTCCCCTGCTAGCACAAGTGTTCGCACTGCTATAGAAGCAGACAAACCAAGTTACATGTCATTGTCAGTAACTTTGTTTTTTTGTGTTCAGTGGACAAAAATAGGTTTTAGGACCTGAAATCAGTTTCTATATTTTTCTTATTTAATTTTTGATTTTTCAATTTTATTAATTTTTATTTTACTGTACATTTAATATTTTTTTAGATTAAATAGCTATTTTAATTACTTTTTAATCAACTGATTTTGTCTTTTAGTGGTAAAATCTTATATTTTTCAGTTTTAAAAATTTTCTTACATTTAGAAAAATAGTTTATGATTTTTAGTTTAAAAAGTTCTTACTGTTTACCTTTTTAATTAATTTTTAGAATTAAATTTAGTTTAATTAAGGTTTTATTAATATCAGTTTTGTCTTTTAGTGGAAAATTTTACATTTTTCAAACTTTTTCAATTTTCTACTGTTCATTAGTATAATTTAGGATTTTTAAAATTGTCAAATTTATTTTAGCGTTATTTTATTATTTTTATGATTATTTTAGCATAAAAATAGTTTTTAGTGATTTAAAAATAGAAAAATAGTTTTTAAAATTTAGGAAAAATACTTTTTAGTCATTAAATAATATAACTAACTTATTAGTTCAATAAAATAATATTTTGGACATTTTGTTAATTATATTTAATTTTATGGCTTTAATTAGCATTAAAAATTGAATTTTTAATTAATAAAAGGTTTTAAAATATTTTTTTTGAATTTGTATTCTTATTTATATTTTTTTAGACTTAGTTTAATCTTTTAATCAATGTTTAAGTTTAATTTTTAATTTTGTCGCGTTTTTCGTATTGACGTTCGCGTTTTACGTCAAATCGTCGTAGTTTAATCCGTCTTCATAACCGTCATTCTCTTCTTATCTCATTTCTATTTTCTTTCCCATAATCATATAATCACAAATCATTTATCATCTCTTAACACAACGCACCAAGCCTCCTTGAGAACGATCCCACACAAAGGGTCATAAGTGCTTTCGTTTTCCTAAACGAACACTTAATACTTACCGCTTTTACCTCGTTTTCCTAAGCGAGTGTGAATACACAACCATCACTATCCAAAATCAAAGAAGGGTTAATCCAAAGATTCATGAGGTGATCAAAAAGGAATTTATGAGACCTCTAGATGCCGGAATGATCTACCCTATCTCCTATAGCCCATGGGTTAGCCCCGTGCATTATGTTCCAAAGAAAGGAGGAATGACGGTAGTGACTAATGAGGATAATGAATTGATTCCTACTAGACTCATGACCGGATGGCGGGTTTGTATTGACTATAGAAAGCTTAATGATGCCACTAGGAAGGATCATTTTCCATTACCTTTTATGGATCAAATGTTACAGAGACTAGCGAGAAATTAATTCTATTGCTTCTTAGATGGATTTTCTGGCTATTTCCAAATTCCTATAGACCCTCGTGATCAAGAAAAAACCACATTCACTTGTCCTTATGGAACATTTTCTTATCGTAGAATGTCTTTTGGGTTATGTAATGCTGCGAGGATGTTCCAAAGGTGTATGATGGCCATTTTTCATGGTATGATTGAGAAAACCATGGATGTCTTCATGGATGATTTCTCGGTTTTGGGGGAGTCTTTCACTTCATGTCTCTCTAACTTGGAACGAATGTTACAACATTGAGAGGAAACAAATCTCGTGCTTAACTATGAAAAATGCCATTTCATGTGAAAAGAAGGCATTGTTTTAGGACATAAGATCTCTAAGGCCGGTATTGAGGTAGATAGGGCCAAAATTAACGTGATTGAGAAATTATCTCCACCCACCACCGTTAAAGGAGTTAGGAGTTTTCTCGGCCATGCCGGCTTCTATAGACGTTTTATCCAAGACTTCTCTAAGATAGCTCGGCCTATGACCCATCTTTTAGAAAAAGAGACTCCATTCTTCATTTCGGATGAGTGCATCAAGGCCTTTGAGATGCTTAATAAGAAATTAACCGAATCACCAATTCTAGTTGCCCCGGATTGGGATCTACCTTTTGAAATAATGTGTTATGCTAGTGATTACGTGTTAGGTGTGGTTTTGGGGCAACGTAAGACAAAACATTTCTTGCCTATACACTATGCAAGTAAGACTATGACGGATGCTCAAACTAAGTTTACTAGAACGGAAAAGGAGTTACTTGCCGTTGTATATGCTTTCGAAAAGTTTAGACTATACCTCTTCTTGTCTAAAACCATAGTGTATACGGACCACTCGTCTATCAAATATCTTCTTAATAAACAAGATGCAAAGCCGAGGTTGCTCCGGTGGATTCTCCTCCTTCAAGAATTTAGTGTCAAAATTCTTAACAAAAAAGGAGCCGAGAATCTCGCGACCGATCATCTATCTAGACTTGAGAATCCTCACCAAAGTGATCGAGAGAACAAGGAAATTAATGAAACATTTCCTCTCGAGACGCTTGGTATGAGTGCTTTTCGTGGTGATGATAGTACCCCATGAATTACGGACATCGCAAATTACCATGCGGGGAAATTCGTGATTAAGGGTATGTCGTCCCAACAAAAACGGATATTTTTCAAGGACATATCTTACTATTTTTGGGACGACCCCTAATTGTTTCGACTGTGCGCGGATCAAGGGATTCGTAGGTGTGTGTTTGGCAAAGAAGCTAAAGATATTCATAAAGCTTGTCATGAAGGACCCACCGGGGGACATCATGGTGGCAACTCCACCGTTAAAAAAAGTCTTTGATACCGGTTTATTTTGGCCTTCCATATATCGAGATTCCCATAACTTGATCAAGATTTGTGATGCTTGTCAACGTCAAGAAAAGAATTCACAAAGGGATGAAATGCCCCAAAATATAATACAAGTTTATGAAATCTTTGACGTATGGGGAATCGATTTTATGGGGCCATTTCCATCATCAAAAGGAAATAAGTATATTCTCGTAGCTGTGGACTATTTGTCAACATGGGATAAATCTAAGGCTTTGCCTACTAATGATGCTCGAGTTGTGGTGAAATTTTTGAAACAACTCTTTGCTAGGTTTGAAACTCCGCGGGCTATAATAAGTGATCTAGGGACCCATTTTTGTAATGAACAATTTGAAAAAGTTCTAAAGAAATATGGTGTCACTCTCAAACGATTGGTCAATTGGAGGTTTTAAACCGAGCTCTTAAGAGAATTTTGGAGCGCTCTATTGGAGAAAATCGCACTTCATGGTTGGATAAATTGTATGATGCATTGTGGGCCTTCCATACGGCCTATAAGACTCCCATTGTTTATACACCATTTAGGTTGGTCTACGGAAAGGCATGTCATTTACCAATTGAACTCGAACATAAGGCGTATTGGGTTCTTAAACATTGTAACTTCAATTTGAGGACCGTGGGTGATCATCGCAAGGTTAATTGAATGAACTAAGTGAATTAAGGGATCAAACATATGAGAACTCTTTGATCTATAAAGAGAAGACTAAGAGGATTCATGACTCTAAGATCAAAAAGCACATTTCCAATGTTGGTGATCAAGTCTTCTTATTCAACTCTAGAATTAAGGTTTTCTCGGGCAAGCTTAAATCCCGTTGGTCCGGACCATTCATCGTTTCACAAGTATTCCCTTATGGTACCGTTGAGCTAGCTCAAAAAGACGGTCCAAACTTTAAGGTGAATGATCATCGAGTTAAGCACTATTTTGGAGGGGACATACCTACGAAGGTTGTTCCGGATCTCCAAACATTCCCTAAGGACCAATGAATGCGGGGACTGAGTCGAGCTCATGACTCGGTTAACAAAAACGAGCTGCCTTGTGGGGGAGTCCCATACATTCTATCTTCTCTCTATTTTCTAACACTAATAATGGCTTGATCTTTTCAAGCTCGTGCTCGTGTTTTGTTGTAATGTGAATCTTAGGTATGACCCTAATCATTGAAGACTCTCGTGTTTGGTTTTTGCCTGGTCCACTCGAGCTTCCATACTTCAATTGTCAAATGGGGAATTTGTTTTCCTTTGATTTTTATCAACTAACGTTTTATCTTAAAGCATAATTAATAAACGGCTTATAGATTTGCGTACTCTTACCACTTTTGCATTGGACTCTTCGTGTTCTAGCAACAGGGTGTTACTCTTGAGTTAGGAAACATTGAGGACAATGTTTGGTTTTAGCATTGGGGAGTCAATCGTTATAATTGTTTTCACTTGCTTTTGTCGTGTTCTTACGTAATCGTTTTTCTTATTTTTCGTAAAAAATTTAAATTTTTTTTAAATTTTTAGTGCAATTTTGTGTTTAATAATAAAGAAAATAAGTGTTTTTGACACAAATGTAGGCTTTCCGTTGATGAGAATAAGAATAGTTTTTGACTTGACCGGTTTTTACCTTAGCTCATTCCTTAACTTTCTTAAATCAAGTTTTGCTAGACTTTTATATAGGGAACTTTAAAATGCGAAAGTCTTAACTCGAAAGGGTTTAAGAACAAGAACTTTTCGCAAGTTCCTATAATTGATCCTAGAAAGTCATTTATCAATGGAACTTTAAAACGCATATACTAAACATGAAAAAAAGTCTTAGAAGATGCAAGATCCTATAGATGACTTGAAAACCCAAAACTTCGATTTAATATAGTCTTAATTTAGACTTGCAAGGCTATGTATCCATTAGTCTCATATCTTTGAGATTTTACAATATGGAGAACAAGAGATGATAGAGTTGATCATAAGTTTTGAGGTTAAGTCTTCCTTATATAAGTTTTTTTGTGGCTCTTTCTCCTCGTATTTATTTTTCACGCTTGAACATTTTGTTGTTTAATTAATGAAGTTTTTAGCGGTTTAGGCTCAATTTCTTAGCTCTTAACTTCTTTTTTTTCTTCCCTTGTAATTAAAGTAAGAACACGTTGAGGGTGTCAGCGTTATGGACTTTTTGATCATGGGATTGCGGAATTTGGCTTACTATATGTATCATAAATAAAGAAGAATAAATAAAAACATGTTCTCTATGAGCCTTCAGGTGGGAGTCATGTAGCACTAGCCTTGTCATTAGAGCCTTAGGGTGTATGGCATGGTGAAGTGTTTAATAAAAATTGCTTCATCATTATTTTAGTTAGCCTTAGGGTGTGAAGTGATGGTGAATGTCAATTCCCTTGTTTATGATCCAAGGAGCCTTAGGGTGTGGATTATAGATAAGGAGCACTTTTACATCTTAAAGATTCTCAAGGTATATGATGTAAATGTTGCTAACTCCATTAATAAATTCAAATCAACTTTGGAGGAATAGTAGTCCTATTAGCCAAATTTCGGATCCGGGAATTCATTCCTAAAATCGTGTTAAGTTATCCTTGATGTGGTCTTTCTTTAGTGACAACGGTTTTTGAGGATGAGGTTAGGTTCTAAATGTTGGGTTTACACCGTTTTTTCCTTCATTTTTGGACTAATAATTATTAAATAAGTCAAATGATCCTATGGGTGAATGACAATCCTTAAAATCTAGAGATACAACTAGGAATAAAGGAGATTGAGTTTAACACGAATTACTTGTATGAGTGGTCTTAACATTGGAACTTATGATTGACAATGATCTTGTTTTTTAAACTTGGCATGGAAAGAGTGAATAGTCGAGGACGATAAATCTATTCTAGTTTGATGATCCTAAAAGTTATTTTTCCATAATGAAAGCAATACATTATGTCTTTGTAAAATAAAGTGTCAAAAGTTGAATAAAAAAGTGTAGTTAGTTGTTTTATCATTGCGTGAGGACACGGCAATTGCTTAGCAAGGGGGAGTTTGACATGAGTAAAATACTCATATCGTTTATATCACAAATCGGAGTTTAGATGAATATTTTATATGAATATTTTATTGTATGTGCATGTTTTGTTGTTTCATGTGTGTAGGTACGCGAATATAAAAAAAAGATCACAAGAACCGGCAAAAAATCGACACGAGTTTGAAGATTTTATCAAGAGCCAAAAGAAAGGATCATTATAAAGAGTTTTAAAGTTTAGTGGGACCCACTTGAACCTAATGGGCCTGAAAGCCCATTAATACGTTATGTTATCACTTTAGAATGATTCACTTGAAGGCCCAAATTCAGTCAAAGCCCAAAATCATAAAGGGATGGTTAAAGTTTATATAGTTGGTCATTGATGGGTCAAAGCCCATAATAAATAAAAGGATGGACGGATGAAGTTATATTTATCTCTTGGGTCAACACTTACGGCCAAAGAAACAATAAAAAGGAAGAAAAAAATAATAAACGAGAGAAAGAGAAAAGGGAAAGAACATATCACCAGCCAATAACCCTAATAATTAGGGGATCAAAATTAACCAGCGAGTGATGGTCACGTGAGATAATCATAGAAAGCAGGAAGGTTGGGTGCGTGTTATACACAAAGATTCTTAGTGCCAAGCTCCAGCTTGGCACTCTAGCACGTCACTTCTCAAACCTGATTGGTCCAAGGCCTGCCACGTTTGTCAATGACCAATCACCTCTTGACACATCATCATCAAACTAACACACATTTGGCCATGTTGGCAATCTGTGTGAGAGTGATTGATCCTACACCATTTGATCAAAACAAAAAGGAGAGAGAGAGGAATGAAAAGATGATCTAAGGGTTGAAGATCATTCATCACCAACAAACTCCTCACCCCCAACACCTCGGGTTCGAGTATAAATACCCCCTCCATATTCTGTATTTTTTATCCCTTTTTTCTTCTTAATGTTATAATGGTAGTTATTAGTTAGAAGTCGAAATTTATTTTTTTTAATATTGTAATGGTTCTTTGATTTAATAAAATCAGTATTTCAGTTTAAATCTCTTTTATTCTCATGTTTTATTTTTCCCTTAAATTGCTTGCAAATCTTATCTATAAACATTGTTATAATTGTCTATCACTCGAATAAGCTTAAATAATAGCATATGTTAGTGACTGAGAAGGATTAGGGAAACATGTTTATCCCCACTGGATAAACATTAAAATATAGATGCTGGTTCGTAAAGGTAGATGGTACAAGGACGGTATTAATGGTGGTCTGATTGTTTTGGCGTCGTGTTATATAAGGTAGCTTAGTGCTTCACCTGTGTCATCAACGGTCTTTTTGTGGAAGTAAAGGTTAAGCACAATTTAATTTCTGCAAATATGTTCATGTTAATCTGCTTAGTTTGTTGTTCAGATTTATGTTTTTGTTTGTGAAATACTGAATTGAATCTGTTGTAATGTATGCGTAAGTTTGATGTTAGATCTGTTTGAATATGAGATTGTTGATTGGATTTAAGTTGCTGTTTTAATTGCTATAATCTGGATCTATGCGATTTTAGATTGTTGTGTTGAAGTTCTTTAAAAAGTGTTTTTAACAAGTCTGTGGTGGCGTTGTTCTTGTAGAATCAAGTTAAGGTTAATTATTTAGCACTCTATCAAATTCAGGATTCAGTGATTGAGGTTTTTAAAACAATGTGAATTTGATTTAACTAATTTTTAAAGTTTACTGAGTGTAATTTAGTGGGTTTGAGTTACTGTGCTGATCTTATTCCTTGGGTTTGATTGATATAAGATGAAAGAATTACGATGGTCACTGCTCCTTCCTGGAGTTACGATTTAGCTAAGTGGAGTGTAAAATTTGTGAGGTTTTACGTCGAAGTAGCAAGTTAATTTATAGTACTGCAATGGCATTAATTGGTAATTAATTTGGTCATAGTTAACGTTTTGATTTAGACAATACTGGGCAAAAGTTCTGTTCGAATAAGTTTTAAAAATCATAATTGAATCCTGCGTAATTGGGCGGTTTGGGTTCGTTGGTATGATGTTAAGCTGTTAGTTTGTTGCGTTTTATTCAATCTCACTATGGTGATCATTAGCTGCAGTAGTAGTTTTTAAATATGGTGGCTAAAGAAGGTTTTTCTATTCTGCTCATTGTCAGCCTCGTTGAACGATTACTTTTAGCTGCTAGATATTTGCCGTGGTGTTGATTTTATGTTTGTTGCCTTGTTTTTTACTGATCACTTATTGCTGCGAGTTTTTTCTCATCATTGTTGTTTAGTTGAGCAAAGGTAATTACCTGCTGTTTTTTTTGTATCACCTTGGTGTTTAGTGTAATTTTTTGCTTATAAGTTTTTATGTTATTATCAGTTGCAAGATTCATTGTCGAGTTGTATTGTTTTAATTTCTTACTATTGTGCATCAGAGTAAAATGATTATAGTATTTTTGTAGCTTTATCGTAAAAAAATATATATATCATCAGCCTGCTCTCGAACTTGAGATCTCTAGTTTTACAACACCATGTCCCAACCATCTGCTCTATCAAGTTGTTTTGTTAATAACTTGCATTTAGAATTAAATATAGGTTAATTAGCTTTACATCTATCATTTTACTTATCTGTTTAATATTCTCTAAATTGCACTTTAGTTAATATTTATTCTATTTAATATAGATTTATTCAATTTAGATTAAATTTAAAGTTAAGAAAAGAAAAATATAAAGTAAGAATAAATATATAAAAATAATTAGATAGATCGTTTTAGATTAAATTTGGGTAACGGTTCATGCACTTTTAATATAAAAAACGTAGGATTTTTAGATAAAAACCGAAACCAATTCAAATCGATTGTCCAAATTAAAACGAAAGTCTCAAATTCACAATTTCTTCGTGTACAAAGAATCGGGATCACTCTCGTGTTAATTAATCCGTCTTTAGCTAATTTTAGATTATTACTTTTTCCTAAAGGTAATTTTCTATTATTTGTTCTATAATGTATTACATTAAATTCACCGACACGTTTCCCACACATCAAAAAGTTTGGCATCTCTGACGGGGAAATTGTGTACGATTCTTTCGTGGCGTTTGTTGATCGTTGATTTGAAGACCCTTTCCATCCTTGGAAAGTTTTGTTATTTTTCTATATATATAAAATAAATATCGATTTTCGTGTTTTTTTGTTCCTAATATATTATATTACGTAGAAAAATAAATTTACCTACCTCCAAAAGCGTGAAAAAGCAAACCTTAGTTGGGATTTCATCACTCAACTATTGTATTCGAATACAAAACAAAGAAAAAAGGCAAAATAGATAAATACTAATAAAAAGTTTGAACTCGATTTATACAAACTATAAGGTGGGTATAAGGCGACGAGCTATAAAATGCCGTCTATGGAAAAAGGTTTTTAAGTGCTTTGTGCCACCTCGTTTCCCCACTTGCTGGTGCGTATATTGAGAGGGACGACCGATTATTGGTTTGCCACCTCAAGTAGTAATAAACCATATTTTTGTCGTTGTTTACATATTGAACCTCGAGACGTTTAGGTTTTCACCTATGTTTCAAAGTCGAAAGAGGGTAGTTTACTTCCATAGTAGATATTCTCACTCCTTGTTTTTATCAATCTTTGATTGATTTGAAAGGAATAACAAAAATAATCTTCTTCTAATCTATATTCTTTTCTTCAAGCCTCTAAATTCTCATCATTTTGGTGTATGCAACTTCATTCTAATCAACTGTTGATTAATCACGATAGACTTGAACACATTCCTCGTAGGAATAGAAATCATCAACAACGAGTAGTGTTGTAGTAAATATGGCCGATAACCGAACAATGGAGGAATTGCTTCATGCACCCACCGAAGGGTACGGTGAAGCAATCGTTTTGCCGGCTATTTTGGCGGATAATTATGAGATTAGGACAGGTCTTTTACACTCATTCGTGCCGACCAATTTCGAGTCAATGAGACGGATAACCCGCATTCTCACATTCGGAATTTTCTTCGTATCACCTTGACTCTCAAGTTTAGAGATGTGTTAAATGACGCGATTAAGCTCATGATTTTTTCCGTACTCACTCGAGGGAAACGCTAAGGGTTGGTATGAAAAGGAACCACCGGGTTCAATTTTGACATGGGACGATCTATTGTCTAAGTTTATGAATTACTTCTATCCACCATCTAAAACAATTCACTTTAAGAATGAAATAACTAGGTTTGAACAAAAAGT
The DNA here is from genome assembly GCA_025667525.1 of Glebionis coronaria. Taxonomy (NCBI): domain Eukaryota; kingdom Viridiplantae; phylum Streptophyta; class Magnoliopsida; order Asterales; family Asteraceae; genus Glebionis; species Glebionis coronaria. The sequence continues at coordinate 335,369,141 of CM046876.1, read as the reverse complement.
GCATGAATCGTTTGGAGATGATTGGGAAAGGTTTAAGAATTTGTTGAGACAATGTCCACACCACGGTTTCACGGAGTTACACCAAATAAATACTTTTTATAACGGACTTAATATGGTTGAACAAGATTCTGTAAATGTCGCCGCGGGTGGTAATCTTTTAAGAAAAACTCCGAGAGACGCGTGGGGTATCATTGAGAATAAATCTAGACTCCAATATTGATGAAACACACCGGTTGTTTATCGTGTGAATTCATCTAATCCCGAGGTTGCTAGATTGGACTCTAAGATTGACACAATTTTGAATGAGATTAGGAAGAATCCTCATGGATCGATTAATGCGGTTGAGAATTTTTGTGTACTATGTAGTGGAGCATATCCGAATTATGCTTGTTCAACCACAGGGTTTGATCAAGCTAGTGCTTTTGCGGCTACAGGAACTTATGGCCCTAACGGTCATGCTCCTTGTCAAAACCATGTTGCTTCACCGGGTTTTCCACAAGTTCAAAATAGATACAACAATGGTAATAATGGGAATAATTTTAACCGTGGTAACCAAGGGAATTTAATAAAGGAAATAGATTTCATGGCAATCAAAACAATCAAGGTTTTCAAAACAATAATCAAAATGATTTGTCAAGCTATATCAAAACAAATGAGGCAAATTTGAAGGCTTTTCAAAATAATCTTCAAGGATAAATGAACACTTTGAAACTCGATTTTCATAATATAATCAAGGAGAAAAATAAAAAGATTGAGCTTAATCAAACTCGATTAGAGCAAAACCAAAACCGTATTGAGGGAAATCAAGCTAAATTTGAGAACAAAATTCTTTTGATGTTTGAAGCAATAATGAAAAAACCTTCCTCTTCTTTGGGTGGCTTACCTAGTAACACCACTCCAAACCCGAAGGGTGAGATGAAAGCTATTACCACACATAGTAGGAAGGCTTTAGATGGACCTTTGCTTCCACAAGTTAGTACCTCTCCGGTGAGGGAAGTGGAGCAAGAACCCGAGGTGGTTAAAGAAAAGGAAATTCCTAATCCACCAAAGGTAGACCATGTGCCTATTCCAGAACCAGATCTTCCAAAGACTAAATCCACACTACCATAACCTTCGAGACTTAACCAATAGAAGCTCCACGAAAGATCCAATGCACAAATGTATACATTTCTTAAGATGTTTAAGCAATTTCACTTTAATGTTAGTTTCACGGATGCGTTGCTTTATATGCCTAAATTTGCTTCGACTTTCAAGAAATTGAATAGTGATAAAGGGAAGCTTGAAGAGATTAATCATTCTCTTGATGCTAATTGTTCGACGGTTCTCACCAAAAAGCTACCCGAAAAGCTTGGAGACCCCGAAAGATTTCTTATCCCTTGTGAATTTCAGGAAATGAAAGAATGCTTAGCATTAGCCGATCTTGGCACTAGCATTAATTTGATGCCTCTTTCCATATGGAAAAGGTTATCATTTCTCGAGCTCACACCTACTAGGATGACTCTCGAGCTTGCGGATCGATTGGCTGCCCTTCCAGTAGGTATAGTCGAGGATGTCTTTGTTAAGGTAGGGAAGCTTCATTTTCTGACGGAATTTGTAGTTGTGGATTACCGCGAAGATTCACGCGTGCCGTTGATTTTAGGAAGACCATTTTTGAGTACGTCAAGTGCCTTAATTAACATGAAAAATGGAAAAATGACTTTATGTTTTGAGGATGAGACCGTTACCTTTGATATCGGGCACATTTCTAAGTATTCTTATGAGCATTTCGGGGAGTCAATCAATCGAGTCGATATGATTGATGTTGCTTGTAAAGAATATTCTCAAGAAGTGCTTGGATTCTTGGCTAATTCCGAAAGTGGCAATCCTTCTTTATCGGATCCTATTATTGCCCTTTCTTCTCCACCCCTTACTCCATTTGGGGCTAGTGATTTTATCTTGGAGGAGGTTGATGCTTTTCTTAGCACATCGGATTTGCCATCAACGTAAGATGAGGATTATCATGATGTAGATGGAGATATTGAATTGCTTGAAATATTTTTTTTAATGAAGATCATTTTCAATCACCACCTACGGAAATTAAAGTTGTAAATGAAAATGAAACTAAAGTGAACACCTCTCTTAAAGAAGCATCCGAACTAGAGCTTAAGGATCTTCCGACTCATTTGGAGTATGCTTTTCTTGAGGGAACGGATAAATTACCGGTGATTATTGCTAAGGGATTGAAAGTAATGAAATGGAGGAATTAATCAAGGTTTCAAAGAAACATAAACGAGCTATTGCATGGAAAATCTCCGACATCAAGGGTATTGACCCAAAATTTTGTACTCATAAAATTTTGAAGGAGGAAGATTATAAACCCGCTATCCAAAATCAAAGAAGGGTTAATCCAAAAATTCATGAGGTGATCAAAAAGGAAGTTATGAAACTTCTAGATACCGGAATGATCTACCCTATCTCCGATAGCCCATGGGTTAGCCCCGTGCATTGTGTTCCAAAGAAAGGAGGAATGACGGTAGTGACTAATGAGTATAATGAATTGATTCCTACTAGACTCATGACCGGATGTCGTGTTTGTATTGACTATAGAAAGCTTAATGATGCCACTAGGAAGGATCATTTTCCATTACCTTTTATGGAACAAATGTTATTGAGACTAGCCGGAAATGAATTATATTCCTTCTTAGATGGATTTTCCGGCTATTTCCAAATTCCAATAGACCCTCGTGGATCAACAAAAAACCACATTCACATGTCCTTATGAAACATTTACTTATCGTAGAATGCCTTTTGGGTTATGTAATGCTCCGGGGATGTTCCAAAGGTGTATGATGGCCATTTTTCATGATATGATTGAGAAAACCATGGACGTCTTCATGGATTATTTCTCGTTTTTTGGGGAGTCTTTCACTTCATGTCTCTCAAACTTGGAACGAATGTTACAACGTTGTTTGGAAACAAATATCGTGCTTAACTATGAAAAATGCCATTTCATGTGCAAAGAAGGCATTTTTTAGGACATAAGATCTCTAAGGCCGGTATTGAGGTAGATAGGGCCAAAATCGACGTGATTGCCAAATTATCTCCACCCACGACCGTTAAGGGAGTTAGGAGTTTTCTCGGCCTTATCGACTTCTATAGACGTTTTATCCAAGACTTCTCTAAGATAGCTCGGCCTATGACCCATCTTTTGGAAAAAGAGACTCTATTCTTCTTTTCGGATGAGTGCATCAAAGCCTTTGAGATGCATAAGAAGAAATTAACCGAATCACCAATTCTAGTTGCCCCGGATTGGGATCTACCTTTTGAAATAATGTGTGATGCTAGTGATTACGCGTTAGGTGCGGTTTTAGGGAAACCGATGAGACTGCAATTATACATAGTCTCATCGTCCAAATCGGGATTAAAATGCTAAAAATATCATCAAAATACCCAAATATACGCTTGTGTTTGTTCATTGTGTATTTTAGGTACGAATATCGTGAAATCAACATATGATCACAATAATGAAGCAAAAATGAACACGGGAAACGAAGCCGCACAAAGAACCATGCCCGAAGAATGAATTTTGCAAAAATGCCCTTGAAGTTTGAAGATTGTACAAGAATGGTCCCTCTACTTTGAAGATTTGACACTTTATACCCCTTAATTATCTTAAAAATACTTTGGGGTCCCTAAAGTTGTATGACTTGTCAAGAGAAGCCCTTGAGTTTTGAAGAATATACACCATTAGTCCTTATTTTTACTAAAGGACTAATGGTGAAAGGCATTAAGGACTAGAGTTGCAAGGACATGGATGACGGCTGTTAAGTTGAGGACTGGTTATAAAATTACCCAATTATAGCCCATTATCCACACAAGCCCAATACCCATTACTCCCCAGCCCAAAAACCCCACTAAACACGTTTTAAACTAATTTTAAACAATTTTAATATAATTAAAATCGGGGGGAAACACCCACTGTTTACCCACCACTTCCATAATCTCCCCCCTTAATCACTTAGAACCCTAAAACCTAATTAGCCCCAAACCAAGGGGTTATTCCTCCATTTTGTCCAAAAATGTGATTTACCTTGGCCTAACCAAAACCCACTTCCCAAAACTCATCCCCCGTGACTTGTAGGACCCCCACGTGGCTCCCATGCTACAAAAATCCAAGAATGTACAAATAAATCAATGGCTGTGACATATTGCTTGGAGACTACGCACATTTGGACGCATAGGATCATTCCTCAACAGCTGTACATGGAAGAACATCACATGAAAGCTTTTTGACCACCATCAACAATTCAAACCATGGAATCTTTTCAGCATCTTCATAGAATCATCAAGGGTGTTTTAGGAACTTCATGTTTAGGGTTTTAGCATCTAGAAAACTCTATTTAGTAGTATAAATAGGGGTCGACATGTGACCTCTATTCTTGTTCCAGTTTTTGTACCTTTTAAATTAAGTAATGAAAATGAAAATTATTTTAATTATGCAATAACTGAGTTCCAATTTTCATTGTTCTTCTAGTGTAATAAGTTATTTTATTGCAAAGTAGTTTAAAGGATTCCAAGGTTTTTAGTTTTAAAAAACGTTTTCAGAAAATCAGTTTAAAGGTTATTTGGGAAATTGTTTTATAAGCTTGGATTAATTATTTTGAGGAAGTGAAAGTGGATTCAAAAGATTAATCCAAGGCTTAGGTTAAGTTTTTATCAAAGTTTTCAAGATTTGGTGGTTTCAAAGGTTCCAAAAAGATTTTAGAGAAAAAAAATCAGTTTTTCTTTTTTTTGTATTTTTATTATTTTTAAGCAATAAGCTATAAGTAGCTTAATTAATAAGCTAGCTTGATAGCTTATTTTCCTTGTTAATCAGGTCACTTTTCCTTTTCTTTCTTTCTTGGCAGGTCAAAGTTTGCAAAAGTTGAAGATATTGAGGGTGTTTGGGACTGCTGTAGTCCCCACCCATTTCTCTACATCAACAAGCTTTCCATAAGCTCACATAAGCCCTCAAATCAAGCCCAGTAGAAGGCATCAGCTGGTTAGTGGCTTTGAACCCTATTGGACTTTTTTTTAGTTTTATGTGAAACTATGTGATTTTGTGAGATTGTTGTTCATGTGTTTGTTTTATGGTTTGATAGCTTTTAGTTTGTAAAAATTTCATTTGCTGATATTAAGAGGGTGTTTGGTTGTGGGTTTTAGCTAGCAATTTGTGACAGATTTTGGTTTGGAATCCATCTAGACACATGCCTTTTGATAGCTACAGGTTGATTTCAGCATTGCTTTTAAGTTAGGATAGGATTTAAAGAAAGTGGTATGTTATATTTGGTAAAGTAGCTAAAAAAATCAGCAAGTCCATTTTGTGCTTGATTTATTGGAAATTTGCCAAGTAAGCTTGTAAGTTGTTAGAGAATAGGTCAATCTAGGTTTGTAGTCAGCTTTTATGTTATTTGGTTAAGTTGTGTGCAAGTTCTTTAGCTTTAAAATTCATCCTTCTACAAAGTAGATCAACAAACATACTCACAGTCCCCAATATCATCACAGTGACTTAATTGGCTTATTTGTGTGCTTAATCTATTAAGTGCTTGTGTGTTTTTTATTTTTCATAGACTCCCTACACTCACTGAGTGTAGGGGTGCCAATCTTTGTCCAAAACACCAAGTAATCAACAAGTTCTAACCAAAAAAGTCCACAAACCCCGTTTTTCTGTGTTAACAGTGGGAACTCATTCCCACTGCTAGTGCATTCAGTTCCCACTGCTAAGCATATGGACAAAGTCCAAAGTGTCACTTTCAGCTTTTCATTTTTTTGTCTTTAGTGGAGTAAAATAGGATTTAGACTTTGAAACCAATTTTGTTATTTTTCTTACTTTATTCTTGATTTTTCTATTAATTTTATTTTCTGGTTACTGTTCATCTTTTATTTTTTTACATTAAATAGCAATTTAAATTACTTTTTAATTTTCTGTTTTTTGTCTTTTAGTGGCAAAAAGTTATATTTTTCAGTTTTAAAAATTTTCATAGACTTAGAAAAATAGTTTAAGATTTTTAGTCTAAAAAGTTTTTACTGTTCACATTTTTTTATTAACTTTTAGAATTAATTTAGTTAAATTAAGGTTTTGATTATTATCAGTTTTGTCTTTTAGTGCAAAATTTTACTTTTTTCAAACTTTTTCATTTTTTACTGTTCATTAGTATAAATTAGGATTTATAAAATTGTCAAATTATTTTTAGCATTATTTTATTATTTTTTATGATTATTTTAGTTTAAAAATAGTTTTTAGTGATTTAAAAATAGAAAAATAGTTTTGAAAATTTAGGAAAAATACTTTTTAGTTTTTAAATAATATAAGTGAGTTATTTGTTCAATAAAATAATATTTTGGACATTTTGTTAATTATATTTAATTTTAGGGCTTTAATTAACATTTAAAATTGAATATTTAATTAATAAAAGGTTTTAAAAATTATTTGTTGGATTTTAAATCTTATTTATATTATTTTAGACTTATTTTTAATTTTTAAATAATTTTTAGCTTTAATTTTTAATTTCGTCACGTTTTACGTAATTACGTCATCGTTTTACGTCAACGTCGTAGAGTAATCGTAGTCGTAGCTCGTCTTTACTTTTTCTCTTCTCAACCAAAAACGTCACTAATCCAAACTTGGTTATTTTATATTGGCACATTAATCCACACACCTCCTTCGAGAACGAACTTGGAATTTATTCGGTTTCTCGTTTTTCCTAAAGCGTGCAACTTAATACTTGCCACTCATACGCGTTTTTCCTAAAACATGTACGAAAAACCTACATCAATTTTTGGCGCCGCTGCCGGGGACTCGAAACATTCGATTAAGCATTCGACTTCGTCTCTAGTATGGGGGTGTTTTCACCCCTAGACTCGAAACATTGAGGACAATGTTTAGTTTTAGTATGGGGGGGGGGGGGGGGGTGAGTAGATACTTCACCTTGCTTACGTCAACACGCAATCCAATATTCATCTTTTTGCTATCGTTTTGTTGCAAATAAGGCTAAAAATGGCCAAATTTTAAAATTTTTCTTGTTTTTTATAATTGTTTAAGACACGAATGTAGGTTTTCCGATGGTGAGAATAAGAGTAATTTTTTACTCGACCATGTGTGTTGAGCACTTGGCTTCGATTCCTTAACTTTTTAGGCTAAGTCTCTTATATGAGGACGAGAAATGATAGAGTTATTTATAAGTCTCGTAATCGTCACAATCTCATGTGTAGTAATTATTAGCTTATTCTCCCCACGCTTTTGTATAATAAATTGTTAATAAATATTGATTTAGCGGTTTAGTCACTATTGTTGGTTTCTAATTTGTTTTAGTAGCTTCCATGTAATTAAATTGGGAAAACATTAAGGTATCGCCAGCGTCACGGTTTTGAAGTATTGGCACCCGAATAATCGAAAGCTTCACCTAATAATAAGATTTCAAGTGCTCACCTAAATTAAGCAAAAATTTGAAGCTCACAAGGCCGAAAAATCTATGCCCAAATTGAAAGTGAATCAAGCCTTAATCTTTGAAGCTTTAAAGATCCAAAATTCGCTTTAGCGTGAGGATATACGTCTTTGGCTAATAAAACCACCGATGAGGTGGATAATAAAAGGCAAGGCAAGACCGAAGTCATAATAAAAGCTTCATGGCGAAGTTGAATAAAATATGGAGGTAAACCTATGATAATAAGGCCCTTCCGTTAGGGGGCGTATAAAAGTCTTGGTAATAAGTCTCATGTTCAAAAACGTTATAAAACCGTGTTTATCGATCCTTCATGTTGACTTAATTTTTTGACATCGTTGTCTATTGGGGTGAATTATTAATTTAATGATTTTGGTTACACCGTTAAGACTCTATTTTTAGACCTAATATCTATTCACGCATAAGTCAATGATATATCCTCGTGATCATTAAGACAAAATAAAATATAAGAGATACCAAGTAGGAATAAGGGAGTTTAGGTTCGTAATTAACACTCATGAGATGTGATCGTGTTGCTAACTTATAATAACAATGATCTCGTTACACGCTTAGCATGGAATTGGGTGAAAATCGAGGACGACGAAATTATTTCTAACGAAGCATTCACGTGTTCTTGTTCTATGATCCCAAAAGTCACTTAATCGTGATGAAAGCAATACATTATGTCTAAAACACGTGTAGTAGCTTATTTAAGTTTATGTTTTCAATAAATTTCATCATAAAATGAATTTTGGAAGTGCTATGATACTTAATTCTAGCATTGCGTGGGGACACGGCAATGGTTTAGTATGGGGGAGTGATGAGACTGTAATTATACATAGTCTCATCGTCTAAATCGGGCTTAAAACGCTTAAAATATCATCAAAATACCAAATATATGCCTGTGTTTGTTCATTGTGTATTTTAGGTACGGATATCATGAATTCACCAAAAGATCAAAGGAATCAAGCAAAAACGAACACGGGAAACGAAGTCTCACAAAGAACCGGGCCCGAAGAATGAATTTTGCAAAAGTTCCCTTGAAGTTTTGAAGATTGTCAAGATTGGTCCCTCATCTTTTGAAGACTTGTCATTTTAAACCCTTGTAAAACTCAAATATTACATGTGGGTCCCTAAAATGTCAAGAGTTTGCAAGAATAGCCCTTGAAGATTGATATTATTGCATGTATGGTCCTTGGTAAAACCTTGTACAAATGGTGTGCCATTTTTGACAAGTTGAGCATAGTTGTTAACAAAGGAAAAAGGGATAAATGCTGAAAATCTTTATATGCCACAATTTTATAAACCAAGGGACCCAAACTGCCAAGACAATAAACCTCCCTCACCCACTCAGCGAACGCCACGTCACCCCACTTCCATTTTTCACCCAATCACACTACACCTCTCCTCCACGTCACACTCCACCCAGGTTTAATTTATTAAACCTGTTTTAATCCTTTCCCCTCCTTAAACAACTTTTTAAAAAGTTAATTACCCCAAACCAGATTAAACCACCCCCAACTCACCCGTTAAACCCTAATCTCACCCAGGGTCAATTGACTTAAAATCAAAGGGTTATTGGCCAAATATTTCCAGATTGATAATTAACTTGGCATTGATCAAAACCCACAACAAACCCTACCCATCCCGTGAGCCATGTGGCCCCACCTTGCTCCCTTGTATGCTCAAAAATGGTAAAAAGAGAATCCAGCAGTCATCCAACGTCTCCTATTGATTTTCTTGCTCCCAAAGGACTAAATGAACAGCTATGATCATCCAAGACCTCCTGGCATTCAAGGACATCACAAGAATCCACTTTGACGAAATTCAAAGTTCTTTGACCAAGGGGCTTTTTAGGGATTTATTGTATTAGGGTTTAACCCTTCTAGTATCTTCTACCTTTAGCTATATAAGCATCTATCAGATTGTGATAAGAGCTTGTTCCAGTTTTTGTATGTTTTTTAAATAGTAATGATAATGAAAATTTCCTTTATATACATGACTGAGTTCCAATTTTATTGTGTTTATTAGTTTAAGTTTTTCTTCAATGCAAATTAGTTAGAAGGTTTCAAGAGGTTTCAGTTTTCAAAAAGTTTCAAAAAGGTTTTAGATATTCAGAAATTTCAAAAGTTCAATGAAGTGAAAGTGAATTTGAACCTTTGTTTTTTCTGAATTTGTGTTTTAGTTTGGTTTAAAAACGTTCTCAAAAGTTTGCTAAGTTGGTTTCTAGCTTGGTTTTCATAGAAGTCTGTTTTCAAAGATATCAAAAAAATATTTTTGTCATTTTTTCTTTTTTTCCCTTACCACTTACTGTATCAAAAGCTACAAGCTCTTAGCTTGTATCTCTTGATTCTTGAAGATTATTGGCTGTTGTTTGTGTTTGTGCAGGAAGCCAAGAAACAAGGCCCTTCATTCATCCATTTCATTTCATCATAATCCATTTTAAGATATTTGGCTTTGGGTCCTGCTTTGGATTCCCACAACAAGCCCCCTCTACTTACTCACAAGCTCACAAAAAGCTCAAACACCCTCTTTTGGAAGGCATCAGCCCAAGGTTAAGGCTTGAACCCCATTAGCCCGTTTTTTTAGTTTTCATGTGAAACTTTATGATTTATAGAGTTACTTGTTTTGTGTGTTAAATCCTGTTTGTTTATGTTTATTTGTGCCTCCCATGCATGTTTAGATCTATTGTAATCAGTTTTAGTTGATTTGCAAGCTTTTAGTTTGATAATTTTTAGTTTTCAGAATTTAAGGCAGTGGTTGGATTTGTGGTTTAACTAGCTTAGGTAAAACAAGATAGGGTGTTATTTATGTAAACACATAGTAGTTTGGTTATTGGTAATACACCTTAAGTTGGTTAGCATAAAAAGATGAATTTGCAAGTTTCATGGGTTCAAAATTAGTGTGAAAACAGTCAAATATTCAGTAAGTCTGTTTTAGAGGTAATTCTTTTGTTTTTTGAGCTGAAAATTTGTAACCTGTTAGAAATTAGGTTAACTGAGGATTATGGGTAGCTAACTTGTAGTTTGGTTATATATTAAGCAAGATTTGAGCATTAGAAATTCAGTTTTATGCAATTTGAACCAGCATAAACACTCTGAGCCCCATAGTCTACACAGTGACTGATTTTTGCTCTTTTGTGTGCTTAATTTTTTAAGAAGTTGTGTTTTTTATATTTTTTATAGACTCCCTACACTCCACTGAGTGTAGGGGTGCCAATCATTGTCCACAAAACCTAGCAAATCTCAAGTTACAAGTCCAAAGGTCACCAGACCTTGTTTTTTGTTCTACCAGTGGGAACCAAGTTCCCACTGCCTGTGTTAAAGTTCCCCCTGCTACACTAGAAAACAAAACAAACAAAGTGTCACTATCAATTTTAAGGCTTTTTTTTGTCTTTAGTGCCCTTAAATAGGAATTAGGATTTGATTCTTTTTTCATTATTTTTCTTATTTAATTTTTGATTTTTCTTTTACTCTTCATTTAATATTTTTTTAGATTAAATTGCTATTTTGATTACTTTTTAACTTTTTGTTTTTGTCTTTTAGTGACAAAAACTTATATTTTTTAGTTTTAAAATTTTTTGTTTAAAAATTTTTACTGTTCACCTTTTTAATTAATTTATATAATTAATTTAGTTTAATTAAGGTTTTAATTATAATCAGTTTTGTCTTTTAGTGCAAAATTTTAGTGTTTTCAAACTTTTTCATTTTTCTACTATTCATTAGTATAATTTAGGATTTATAAAATTGTCAAATTATTTTTAGCATTATTTTATTATATTTTAAGATTATTTTAGTTTAAAAATTGTTTTTAGCATTTAAAAAATAGAAAAATAGTTTTTAAAATTTAGGAAAAATACTTTTTTGTTTTTAAATAATATATGTGAGTTATTTGTTCAATAAAATAATATTTTTGACATTTTGTTAATTAAATTTAATTTTAGGGCTTTAATTAGCATTTATAATAGAATATTTAATTAATAAAAGGTTTTAAAAATTATTTGTTGGATTTTTATTCTTATTTATATTATTTTAGACTTAGTTTTAATTTTTAAATAATTTTTAGCTTTAATTTTTAATTTCGTCACGTTTTACGTAATTACGTCATCGTTTTACGTCAACGTCGTAGAGTAATCGTAGTCGTAGCTCGTCTTTACTTTTTCACTTCTCAACCAAAAACGTCACTAATCCAAACTTGATTATTTTATATTGGCACATTATACCACACACCTCCTTCGAGAACGAACTTGGAATTTATTCGGTTTCGCGTTTTTCCTAAAGCGTGCAACTTAATACTTGCCACTCATACGCGTTTTTCCTAAAACGTGTACGAAAAACCTACATCAGCAACGTAAGACCAAACATTTCTTGCTTATACACTATGCAAGTAAGAATATGACGGATGCTCAAACTAAGTATACTACAACGGAAAAGAAGTTACTTGCCGTTGTATATGCTTTTGAAAAGTTTAGACCATACCTCGTCTTGTCTAAAACCATAGTGTATACGGACCACTCGGCTATCAAATATCTTCTTAATAAACAAGATGCAAAGCCGAGGTTGCTCCGGTGGATTCTCCTCCTTCAAGAATTTAATGTCAAAATTCTTGACAAAAAAGGAGCCGAGAATCTCGTGGCCGGTCATCTATCTAGACTTGATAATCCTCACCAAAGCGATCGAGAGAACAAGAAAATTAATGAAAAATTTCCTCTCGAGGCGCTTGGTATGATTGCTTTTCGTATTGATGATAGTACCCCATGGTTTGTGGACATCGCAAATTAACATGCGGGGAAATTCGTGATTAAGGGTATGTCGTCCCAACAAAAACCGAAATTTTTCAAGGACACATCTTACTATTTTTGGGACGACCCCTATTTGTTTGGAGTGTGCGCGGATCAAGTGATTCGTAGGTGTGTGTTTGGAAAATAAGCTAAAGATATTATTAAAGCTTGTCACGAAGGACCCACCGGGGGACATCATGGTGCCAACTCCACAGCGAAAAAAGTCTTTGATGCCAGTTTATTTTGGACTTCCATATATCGAGATGCCCATGACTTGATCAAGACTAGTGATGCTTGATAACGTCAAGGAAAGAATACACAAAGGGATGAAAATGCCCCAAAATATAATACAAGTTTGTGAAATCTTTGACGTGTGGGGAATCGATTTTATGGCGCCATTTCCATCATCAAAAGGAAATAAGTATATTCTCGTAGCCGTGGACTATTTGTCAAAATGGGTTGAAGCTAAGGCTTTGCCTACTAATGATGCTCGAGTTATGGTGAAATTTTTGAAAGAACTCTTTGCTAGGTTTGGAACTCCGCGGGCTATAATAAGTGATCGAGGGACCCATTTTTGTAATGAACAATTTGAAAAAGTTCTAAAGAAATATGGTGTAACTCATCGACTTTCGACAGTTAATCATCCTCAAACGAGTGGTCAAGTGGAGGTTTCAAACTGAGCTCTTAAGAGAATTTTGGAGCGCTCAATTGGAGAAAATCGCACTTCATGGTTGGATAAATTGGACGATGCATTGTGGGAATTCCGTACGGCCTATAAGACTCCCATTACTTGTACACCATTTAGGTTGGTCTACGGAAAGGCATGCCACTTGCCAATTGAACTCTAACATAAGGCGTATTGGGCTCTTAAACATTGTAACTTCGATTTGAGTACCACGGGTGATCATCGTAAGGTTCAATTGAATGAACTAAGTAAATTAAGAGATCAAGCTTATGAGAACTATTTGATCTATAAAGAGAAGACTAAGAGGATTCATGACTCTAAGATCAAAAACCACATTTTCAATGGTGGTGATCAAGTCCTCTTATTCAACTCTAGAATTAAAATTTTCTCGGGCAAGCTTAAGTCCCGTTGGTCCGGACCATTCACCATTTCACAAGTATTCCCTTATGGCACCGTTGAGCTAGCTCAAAAAGACGTGCCAAACTTTAAGGTGAATGGTCATCGAGTTAAGCACTATTCAAACTCAATATGGTGATCATTAGCTGCAGTAGTAGTTTTTAAATATGGTGGCTGAAGAAGGTTTTTCTATTCTGCTCATTGTCAGCCTTATTGAAGGATTACTTTTAGCTGCTAGATATTTGTCGTGGCATTGATTTTATGTTTGCTCCCTTGTTTTTGACTGATCACTTATTGCTGCGAATTTTTTCTCATCATTTTTGTTTAGTTGAGCAAAGTTAATTACCTACTGTTTTTTTGTATCACCTTGGTGTTTAGTGTAAACTTGTTGCTTAGAAGCTTTTCTGTTATTATCACTTGCTAGATTCATTGTCGAGTTGTATTGTTTTAATTGCTTACTGTTGTGCATTAGAGTAAAATGATTCTAGTATTGTTGTAGCTTTATCGTAAAATATATATATATATATATATATATATATATATATATATATATATATATATATATATATATATATATATATATATATATATATATATATATATATATATATATATATATATATATATATATATATCATCAGCCTAGTCTGGAACTCGAGACCTCTCGTTTTATAACACCACGTCCCAACCATCTGCTCTATCAAGTTGTTTTGTTAATAACTTGCATTTAGAATTAAATATAGGTTAATTAGCTTTACATCTATCATTTTACTTATCCGTTTAATATTTCATAAATTGCACTTTAATTAACATTTATTCTATTTAATATAGATTTAATAAATTTAGATTAAATTTAAAGTTATGAAAAGAAAAAAATAAAGTAAGAAAAAATATATAAAAATAATTAGATAGATCGTTTTTAGATTAAATTTGGGTAACTGTTCATGCACTTTTAATATAAAAAACGTAGCGATTTTAGATAAAAAAACGAAACCAATTCAAATCGATTGTCCAAATTAAAACGAAAGTCTCAAATTCACAATTTCTTCGTGTACAACGAACTGGGATCACTCTCGTGTTAATTAATCCGTCTTTAGCTAATTTTAGATTATTACTTTTTCCTAAAGGTAATTTTCTACTATTTGTTCTATAACATATTACATTAAATTCACCGACATGTTTCCCACACATCATATGTATACACATATGATAAATTCTTAATAGACAAGTATATCTAAACTTCAAAATTTTTTTCTTCTAATTTCAGAATGACACATTTAAGGACATCAGTATCTTCTACCCTAACTTCCGAAAGACTTCAACGAATAGGTAACGATGTCTTTGCTACAACTTTGAAAATAACAACCTTCAAAATAGTAAGGAATACTAATCCAACGGAAGACTATATAACTAGATAGTTATATAAATTACAAGGAAGTGGAGATGCTAGTGGTAGTACTCATTGGATTGAGAGAACTGAGACGATTGTTTTACCAAAATGGTTGTACCGAAGATCGTAGAGTGAAGGTTGTTGTCAGTACCTTAACTACTGAAGCATTGTCGTGGTGGAATTACTATACTCGAGTTGTTGGTTAAGAAGAAACCTGTAAGATGAAGTGGTTGGATTTTTAGTGCCTCTTAATAACACGATATTATCCTTCAATAGAAATCGAAAAAGTGAAAAAGGAATTTTGCTATCTAGTAGCACAAGGAATTGATCTCAAAGCCTATTTGGGAAAATTTCAAGAGTTAGAAGAATTATGTCCTATCACTAATTCGCAAAGGATGATGAAAGCCTTTATCAAAGGATTTCTACAAGGATTCAGGAGAATGATTACTATTGCAAAACCCCACAGTTTAGAAGATGCCATTAAAATTTCCCAGAAACTGATGGAACATGTAATCAGTCACAATCATGTGCCAGAATCAAATACCCTTAAACGTAAATTTAGCAAAGAAGAGGAATTTGCTAAAACCAAACCTAATCCTTTAAATTTTTCCTATGTTCCCTATTTCCCATACATATATTACCCAAATCACAACTTAGTTAACCATCCTGACACGATAAGATACAATAATTATGCTAGACATCTTCCCCAATGTACGAAGTGTCTACTACATCACACTGGAATCTGCACAACAAGGTGTCAGAATTGCTTCAACATAGGTCATCAGACACGATACTGTTTGACCAAGGTGAATTTTTAGATTTTTAGATTTTTCTTAGGATTTTTGTATTTTGCAAATAAATAAGTGTGATAAATATAAGTGAGTATTATCAATAAAATCTATGAGTTTTGATTTCATCACTTAAGTGTTATTATTTCATTATCTGGTAGAATAACTTATTTGTATGTACTTAGGATTATATGTATTTGACCATTTTGACTAAATATTCAACTCAGATCTTAACGGAATTTCGAAATTTGAATTACAAAATGTTTAAACTAAATTTTCTTTATGCAAAATAGGTAAGAACAAGTAATAAGAAACTTATTTCAGAATTATTTAAGATTACCATCTTGATCGTTGTCAATTGTATTTCATAAAATATATGGAAACTTTAACAAGGTTATATTCAAAATATTCTATTAACATAAAGTGCCAATATCTATTGAATACGCTAAGAATAATATTACCCTTTATACCAATAGGTTAAAGTGAGAGAATTATTCAGAGATTAGAATTTCATACTACATGTATGCATTATGTTATCTGGAACTACACTTATCCTATAAAGGTGTTGTAAAAATAGAGCTTCGTAGCACAATAAGTAATGACTATTAGCTATCTAGTGGATTAAAATGGTGATTGAAAAAATCTTACATAGAATGATCACAATTATTTTCTCAAGAGAAATGAGAAACCGCTCCATATTAAACAGAATTGACTCTAGTAAGATCTTTTCCCTATAATCCAAATTGATTTTGAAAGATGAAATAATCGATTCAAGATTTTGAATTGAGCTGTGACATATTGACTTGAGTTATACCCAAGAAACTCATAAGTAATCACATTTCTCTTTGTATTTTTAGAATTAAAGGCGGATTTATCTGAGTAAATGGTACAATTTATATTTATTTTTGTAGTCTTTATAGATCACATTACAATCTTAATGGTTAGTATATAAATTAACGCTTCATAAATGTTCATTTTCATGATATCTCTAGTGGAAGAAATTGATTAAAGAGGAAATAACAACAGTAAAAGTTGTATTCATTGATATATGAATAGGATGATAGAAGGAATTTTAGAACACAAAAACTATACTTACGCTTGATACACTATGTTATGGTTATTGTAACACTCTCAAATTTCGTATAGGTACAGCGGAAGGGTCAATAGAGTGTTATGGGATAGCACAATAACTCAATTCATAGACAACGCATAAAAAGGGTTGTACAAAGTTAAACATACATTCATTCGAGTACAAGTTTAAAGTTTACATCAGGTCCCCAAGTTTCACAGTCATAAAGGTTATAAAACATAGTTCGAATGAATATTATTTTTATGTGGGCCATCAGAGTCGATCTCCATCCAAGTTACCTTCAAGCACCTGAGATAAAACATGTGTAAAATATATCAGCAAATGCCGAGTGAATTCATAGAGTTTAGCAAAAACCGTTATATAAAATACTTATATAAATCAGAAACACAAGCTAACATCAGTAATGAGACCCCATATTGCTAGTCAGGCAATATATTATAATTCCATTCGTATGGCATACATTATTTATTAGACCGCAGCCTCAATATTTACCATTATCGGTATTATTATCATTGTTGTTGTTATTGATGTTGGATTATTATAAGCCGCATGACATTGTTGCCTTTCTATAAAATATAACGGGTCGTGATCCCGACAAATATGTGCCCATCTAAATCAGCGGTGTCGTCACTAATATCAAGCTATATAATTCTCATACGTAAATTTGCTTACCAACAATGTGGCACGATGGGGATCAACCGTCAAAGCGCGAACTGGGGTGATCTTCCCCAAATAGTACTATTATATGCATAAGCGTCTACCAAATCCCGGTAGTTCACAATTCATGCTAATAGAACTTATAGTGACATAGCCTAACTTTTAGTAATCCATATCAGTCATCCAATTTGGCTCATACAATCAATCGCGTCCATATCTATAAGCATACAATCGGGACTACTTGTGTTCTATTTTTCATTAAAAACTCGCATGTTATCTCCCTCGCGGTTTTACAAAATATTTCATAAAACATTTAAAATAGTGCGAGGCTATGAACTCATGTTGGTCGGGAAAGGCGGGTTATCGGCAATTAGGATGTACGGTACGTGCCTCGATCACGGAAACCTAAACAAATAATACTCGGTCTTAGACTATCGTCAAATAATAACTTTATTAAAGTTGTTATGTATATGTAATGATGTCATAAGATGAAGATCAAGTGGGGTTTTACTTACTTATACAACATTACTAATTATTTTGTACTAGTTAACTTAGGTTTATCATACTAGTTTTAGCCCATTTACATATTAAGGCCCAATAAGCCCATTAAGAGTCCAATACCATTTTATTAGTCCATTTATCTTTTTATGACCAGGCCCATACTCATATGTTAGGCCCAATTGGGTTAAGCCCATGAGTAAGTCCAATAACATTAAGCCAAACTAGTTGGGCCTAGTGGTCCAACAAGGCTAGATTGGCCCATTATGGTCCATAAGTTACAAAGCTCGGTTTTGTCGATATTTACTTGTCAAATATGATTACATATCAGTATATGATTTATAAAAATGTTACAATATACGGGTCCGACCATCTAACTTTTATTTGGCGAAAACGTTAATCTTTCGGTTTTAGCCGGAAAGGCGTAAAACTTATATATAGTTTGTAGTTTTAGAAAACATTTGAGTTTTACTTTTATAAAATGTAATGTTTATTTATTATAGTTTAAAAACTTATTTTATAATAGTTATTATTATTTAGTGGCTTTAATATACTTATTTTATAATAGTATTTTACTTGAGTGCTCTTTTTATATTATATAGTTTATTAAGAAATCTGATTTCTAAAGTCAAGTCTACTATTTTTGTCATATCTTGAGTTCTACAAGGAGATAGAACCTCAAATTTTAATATAATAAACTACATGATGTGTGCTACAAATAACCCTTTAGCTACTGCTCAAACAGCCTCTAAGTATTCTTAATAATTCGTCCAAAATTGACTAGACAAATTGGTACTACAAAAGTGTTTTGGCCATATCTTGCTCATTTTTAACATTCCATTGAGTGGTAAATTGGCCACATATTTACAAATCAATTATCTATCTGTATATTTATTAATCTTAGCCATTTAACCAAGTGAAGATATTGAAACTTACTGTTTTATACAGCCTATGTGACTAGTCATGATTTTAACATTTTTACTTGTAGATTTTAACCTTTTTAGCCTAATCTAGTAACACAAAATCTCTACACAATTTATTGATAATCATTTTTCATCATGTACATATACATTTTTGAAGAAAATAAATGAGTATATTTACAAAACAACAAGGTGATGGAAAGAAATCATCTTTGTAAAACCCGCATACTTTTACCATGAATAGTACCCTTACGATCGTACGTACATGATTAGAAATTCCCTTTTATAGCACGTTTACGTTGCACGAACAAGAATTACAAGTATTACGTACGTGTTATAACACGATAAGTATTTATTACGTATTAAGACACGATAATTATTTCAATAATAATTATAATCACGAACATACGAACATGAAATCATGAACGTAAATAATCACGAGCTTAGTATTACGTATGTATGTATATTTATTAAAATCATGAATAAATATAATAAGACACGAACAATAACTATTAAATCACGTAAAACATTAACACGAGAACACACTTATTATTTAGACACGGAAAACATTCGGGTTACCCCTTGTGGGCCCCTTACCCACGGTTACAACAAGAAACAAGGGCCAAGCCCATTTTATTTTACTAAACAAGAATTAAGGAGAAAGTTATTTTCATAATAACAAAATATTGAAAACAAGAAACCCTAAAATATTTCTCTTTTCTCCTTGTTCTTGGCTGCTGAGTATAACACACATACAAGGTGTGTTTGGTTGATTTTTGGTGTTCGATTATTGCAAGGATTTTTTGTGTTCATCCTCCTTTGGTTCACGTGATCGGTAAAACCCTAAACCTCTTTTATTTTTATGTTTTGATTTATTAATCACGTGAAATCATGAATGTTTTAAAAACAAGTAATACATGGTAATTAAACATGGGGATAAAATTAACCAAGGGTTTAAGGGGGTGTTTGTTTGGCCGACGCATGAACTGAGCCCCAAAGGGGTCTCGGTTTGATTTAATTCACACTAACCGAGACTTCAAGGTCTCGGTGTGGTGGTCTTGTGTTACGGCAGCAGGAACCAAGGGAAACCCCGACCTCGGTCGGGGTATGTTTGTGTCGGGTGGGTCTTGAATAGAACCAAAAACCACCACCGACTTAAGTCAGTGGCTAATTAAGGAAATCAAGGGGAACCGAAGGCCACGACAGCAGGGGGAACACCGACTAGCCGGTGGGAACCAATGCTAGCCAGCGGCAAGGTTTTGACCAAGGGTGCGTTTGTGCCGGTTCACGGGTTTAAACCGGTCCGGTTCACACATGTTTAGATTAAAACACGGTTCGATTCATGGGTTACTTTTTACAAGTTTAATTATATTTACAAGTTTTTTTTACAAGACTTAAATTAAATTAATTAAAACATGCACATGATTAATTTAATTTGCACATGACATAGGTTATTAATTTTATTATTAATACATGAAATTTAACCTAAGTAAATTCTATTTAATTAGACTATATAATTAATTAATTATTAAAATCATGACTAATGATTAATTAATTTATATGACTTAGGTTATATTATTAATAGAAAATAATACATGTTTTAACCTAAGTATTTTTACTTGTTTAATTAAATCATGTTATATTTAATTAAATACTTTAACCTATAGTTTATTTAGCAATAATCAATAAACTATACTATTTAACTACATGACTTAGAATATTAATCAGTAAACACTTAAGCTTATATAATTAGCTTAATAATCCAGCTTATTTCTATTTATGGAAACTTTCTATTTTTAGAAACTTATTTAATAAAGGCAGCTAATCTATTTATGGGAACTTTCTATTTTTAGAAACTTATCTATTTTAAGCAGTAAATCTATTTTTGGAAACTTTCTAATTTTGGAAACTTTCTATTTTTGGAAACTTTCTATTTTTGGAAACTTTCTATTTTTGGAAATTTTCTATTTTAGGAAACCTACTATTTTTAGAAAGTTACTTTTTATTAAACAACAAGTATAATAATACATGAAATACAAGTAATACGTAAACAGAATAGACAGAATACATGATAAACACATTATAAAGCTTAAATCAGTAAAACATGACATGAACATATAAAACAAGCTAAGACATGAGATAAAAACAGTTACGTACTCCATAATCAGATACTTATACACGTATGTATTTATGTAGCATTAGTGATACCGAAGTAGGACTCTCTTCCGTTCATCTTCTTCGTTTACTGGACACAAGGTACTGATTCTCCGTCCTTTCAGTATGGACATTCTTCCTTATTAGCATTTCCCCGTATGCAGCCAACTGTTTTCCATAGTATATGTTTTATATGTTTTTTAATTGGTTAGGTTTAATTAGAATACCTAAAGCCATATACATGCATGACCATTTTCACCTAGTTATGGAGGTACCATAACCGTAACACTAGAGGCACTAGTGTTATGACTTCACCACGACAGAGTGATAGCTCGTGGCGTCCCTTTCAGCTTTTGGCCATATTATTATTATCAGGTGGGGCGTATAGATGCATCCTAGTTTACATGTTTTCAGTAGATTATTCAGTGTGAATGTTGTGTGTGCCTTGCATCCTTCACAAGGAGCTGATCACCTCCTACCCAAACAAGTATATTAAATTAGTGGCAACCCCTCTAATTTGCATGAAGAAGTCACCCCTCCAAGTATTCATGCACGTAGATAATTCATGACCTATATTGGCTAATGGTAAACATGTTAAACAGTTTTTACAAGATAACATAAGGCTTTTCAAACTATAAAACTAGTTTTACTATGATATAACCAGGTTATCTAGGACTTAGTCTTTTCTGATGCTTCATGTATATATGCTTATGTTATTCATGCTATACGTGTATAACCGTGCACTGAGCATTATGCTCAGCCGTTTTCCTTTTCATGTTACCAAAACGGCAAGTACTCAGGGACGCTCGTAGACTTTAAGCGTACGCGCATATGGATTAGAAGCTTCTTAGCCTTCTTTACTTTATGCATTTCTTTATACTTTGATACTCATTTTGTAACAACCCATTTTGATAAATGGAATGTCACGCGTGATTATGGCGTGGCATCAAAGCGTACAAGGATAAATGTCTAAACATTACATGACCATAAAGGAAATACCGGAATCAAACATCGGTATCCCAAAAGTAGAACTCATCACACACAAACATAAGTACTGTAAATGAAAGGACTAAACAATGTCCAAGGAAATGAGTATAAAAGTATAAAGAAATGCATAAAGTAAAGAAGGCTAGGAAGCTTCCTATCCATATGCACGTATGCTTAAAGTCTACGAGCGTCCCTGAGTACCTGCCGTTTTTGGAACATGAAAAGGAAAACGGCTGAGCAATACGCTCAGTGCACGGATATAAAATTATAACATGAATAATATAAGCATATAAACATGAAGCAGCGGAAAAGACTAAGTCCTGGATAACTTGGTTATATCTTAATAAAATTGGTTTTATAGTTTGAAAAGCCTTATGTTTATCTTGTAAAAACATTTTAACATATTTACCATTAGCCAATATAGGTCATGAATTATCAACGTGCATGAATACTTGGAGGGGTGACCTCGTCATGGAAATTAGAGGGGTTGCCTCTAATTTAATATACTGGTTTTGGGTAGGAGGGATCAAATCCTTATGAAGGATGCAAGGCACACACCACATTCACACTGAGTAATCTGCTGAAAACATGTAAACTAGGATGCACCCATACGCCCCACCTGATGATAATAATAATATGGCCAAAAACTGAAAGGGACGCCACGAGCTATCACTCCGCCGTGGTGAAGTCATAACACTGGTGCCTCCAGTGTTATGGTTATGGTACCTCCATAACTAGGTGAAACTGGTCATGCATGTATATGGCTTTAGATATTCTAATTAAACATAAGAATTTAAAAAACATATAAAACATATACTGGGGAAAACAGTTGGCTGCATACGGGAAATCCTAATAAGGAAGAATATCCATACTGAAAAAAAGGACGGAGAATCCGTACCTTGTGTCCAGTGAACGAAGAAGACGAGCGGAAGAGAGTCCTACTTCGGTATCACTAATGCTAAATAAATACATACGTGTATAAGTATCTGATTACTAAGTACGTAACTGGTTTTATATAATGTCTTAGCTTGTTTTATATGTTCATGTCATGTTTTACTGATTTAAGCTTTATACTGTGTTTATCATATATTCTGTCTATTCTGATTAAGTATTACTTGTATTTCATGTATTATTATACTTGTTGTGTAATAATAAGTAACTTTCTAAAAACAACAGGTTTCCTAAAATAGAAAGTTTCCAAAAATAGAAAGTTACCAAAAATAGAAAGTTTCCGAAAATAGAAAGTTTCCAAAAATAGATTTACTGCTTAAAAAAGATAAGTTTCTAAAAATAGAAAGTTTCCATAATTAGATTAGCCGCCTTAATTAAATAAGTTTCTAAAAAAAGAAAGTTTCCGTAAATAGATTAGATGCCTTAATTAAATAAGTTTCTAAAAAATAGAAAGTTTCCATAATTAGATAAAACCTGGATAATTAAGCTAATTATATAAGCATAAGTGTTTACTAATTAATATTCTAAGTCATGTAATTACTAGTATAGTTTATTAATTATTTCATGTGAATTAAATAAACTATAGGTTAAAGTATTTAATTAAATATAACATAGTTTAATTAAATAAAGGTGAAAATAATTAGGTTAAAACATGTATTATTATCTATTAATAATAACCTAAGTCATGTAAATTAATTAATTATAGGTCATGATTCTAATAATTAATTAATTATATAGTCTAATTAAATGGAAAAACACTTAGGTTAAAATTCATGTATTAATAATAAAATTAATAACCTAAGTCATGTAAATTAAATTAATCATGTTCATGTTTTTAATTAATTTAATTTAAGTATTGTAAAAATATAACTTGTAAAAATATTAAACCTTGTAAAAATAACTCATGAACCGGACCGTGTTTTAAATCTAACATGTGTGAACCGGACCCGTGTTTTAACCCGTGAACCGGAACCAAATGCACCACCATGCCCCGACCTAGGTCGGGGTCTCCCTTCCTTGCTGCTGCCGTGACAAATCACCACCAAACCGAGACCTTAAGGTCTCGGTGTTGCGAAATAAACCCAAGTCGAGACCTCCTTGGGGCTCGGTTAGGCGTCGGCCAACAAACAAACACCCCCTTAACACTTAATTGATTATACCCCATGATTAAATAACAGGTTTATACTTGTTTTTAATTAGTTATTAAAAACATTCATGATTTTATGTGATTAGTAAATCAAAAACATAAAATAAAAGTAGTTTGAGGTTATAACGATCACGTGAATCAAAGGAGGATGAATACACAACGATCCTTGCAATAAATCGAACACTAAAAATCAACCGAAACACCCCTTTGGTGATGCTAAACCCGACGTCCAAAAGAACAAGGAGAAAGAAGATTTTAGGGTTTCTTGAATTTCTTAAATTTTGGTTATTATGAAAATAACCTTTTCCTAAAATCTTGTTTAGTAAGTTTTTTAATGGGCTAGGCCCTTTTGTCTTGTAGTGTCCGCGGGTATGGGGCCCACATAATGGTAACCCGAACATTTTCCCTGTCTAAATTATAAGTGTGTTCTCGTGTTCGTGTTTTTACGTGATTTAATTAGTTATCGATCGTGACTTAATATATTTATTCGTGATCGTAATAATTATACATACATACGTAATATTAAGCTCCTGATTAATTTACGTTCATGATTTCATATTCGTATGTTCATGATTATAATTATTATTGAAATAATTATCGTGAGTTAATACGTAATAAATACTTATCGTGTTATAACACGTACGTAATACTTGTAATTCTTCCTCGTGAAACGTAAACGTGATAAAAAGGAAAGTTCTAATCATGTATGTATTATCATAAGGGTACTATTCATGGTAAAAGCATGCGGGTTTTACAACTCTTCCCCCCTAAAAGAATAATTCCTCCCCGAATTATAGATAGAGTAAACTGGAAAAGAAGAACATACCCGAATTCAAAATATGAAATGAGGGTAAGAAGCCCGGATAGACTCCTCTGTTTCCCAAGTGGCTTCCCGCTCGGTATGATCCCTCCAAAGGATTTTGACGAATGGAATTGTCTTCCTTCTCATGACTCGTTCTTGTCTGTCAAGAACTCGTTCGGGTTCTTCTATGAAAGTGAGATCTTCACGAGTCTGTTCCGGTGGATACGGAACCATGTGAAGGGGATGATACTGGTACCCTCTGTGTAAGGACACATGGAAAACATTGTGAACATGAGAAAGCTGTGAAGGTAACGCTAAACAGTAAGATACTTCACCGACTTGTTCAATGATATCAAATGGTCTGATGAATCGAGGACTGAGCTTCCTTTTGATTCCAAAACGTCTAACACCACGTGCCAGAGAAACCTTACGGAAAACGTGATCTCCTACGTTAAAATGTATCCCTACGATGCTTGTCTGCATAACTCTTCTGATGTGACCGTGCTTCTTGCAGTTTCTGATTAGCTACTAAGACCTTCTCATTACTCAACTCTATGATTTCTGGTCCCTTAAGTGTTCGCTCACCAACCTGATACCAACAGATTGGGGCGCGACACTTTCTGCCATACACCATCTAGAAAGGAGCACACTTGATACTTGTGTGCCAACTGTTGTTGTATGCAAACTCCACCAAACAAATGTAATCGTCCCAATCACCCGTCCATTCAACGCACATGACCTCAACATGTCATCCAATGTCTGAATCGTTCGCTCTGACTGCCCGTCTGTTTGAGGATAGAAAGCCGTGTTAAGCTTAAGTTTTGTACCCCAAGCTTTCTGCAGACTTATCCAGAATTGTGAAGTGAATCTGGGATCTCGACGATGCTGGATGGAGCACCGTGAAGTCTCATGATCTCCCTTCTATAAGTATCATCGAGTTTACTGACAGAATCTTCCTTGTGGATCGGTAAGAAATGAGCTGATTTGGTAAGTCGATCAACGATAACCCAAATTGCATCGTGCTTCCTCTTTGTTGGCGGAAGACCAATAACCAAATCCATGGTGATTTTGTCCCACATCCACTCTAGAATATCTAACGGTTGAAGAAGACCGCCAGATCGCTGATTCTCGATCTTGACCTGCTGGCAGGTAAGACATTTGGAGACGTAAGTAACAACACCCTGTTTCATACCACTCCACCAAAAGTACTGCTTGATGTCATGATACATTTTGGTCGAACCAGGATGGATAGAAAATGGGGATCTATGAGCCTCAGCTAACAAGGCTTCTCGGAGTTCTTGATCATAAGGAACACAAAGTCTCGTGCCCTGCCATAAGATACCATCTGCAATCACTCGAAATTTTCTCTGCTTCTCCAAATTCTGAATTATCGCCCAGATTTCTCCATCATCTTTCTGAACTTCCTTGATCTTAGAGAGTAACTCGGGTTCTACTCTAAGATTAGCCCAGTAACCGTGTTGTTCACGTACCATGATCTCTATGTCTAGTCGCTCCAAGTCTCTTATGATTTCCTCCTCAATCTCGATGCCGTTGATCATTCCGGACTTTCTGCTAAGTGCATCTGCCACTACATTCGCCTTGCTGGGATGATACTGTAGATTAATGTCCTAATCCTTCAAAAGTTCTAACCATCTCCTCTGCCTCATGTGTAATTCACGCTGAGTGAAGATATACTTCAAGCTCTTGTGGTTCATGAAAATGTCACATGATTCTCCATACAAGTAGTGCCTCCATATCTTCAATGCAAACACAACTGCTGCAAGTTCCAAGTCATGCGTAGGGTAATTTTTCTCATAAGTCTTAAGCTGCCGTGAAGCGTACGCGATCACTTTCCCATGTTTCATGAGAACACAGCCAAGTCCCTTCCCCGATGCATCACTATAGATTTGAAATCCACCCGTACCAGATGGTAGAGTAAGAATAGGTGCAGATACTAACTTCTGCTTCAGTTCTTCAAAGCTCTTCTCTCATTCTTCAGTCCAGACGAATTTCTCCCCTTTCCGCATCAGTTTGGTCAATTGTAGTGCTAGGCGGGAAAAGTTCTCCATGAACCTATGGTAATAACCAGCTAATCCTAAGAAGCTGCGGACTTCAGTCGCTGATGTCGGCCTTGGCTATTTGGTAATAGCCTCAACCTTCGCTGGATCCATCGTGATTCCTTCTGTTGATACAATGTGACCTAAGAATGCAACCTTGTCTAACCAGAACTCACACTTGGAGAATTTAGCATACAACTGCTTCTGGCGAAGAATCTTTAGTACTGTACGAAGATTGTCTTCGTGTTCCTCCTTGGACTTAGAGAAAATCAGGATTTCATCGATGAAGACAATGACGAACTTTTCCAGAAATTCATGGAAGATTTTGTTCATCAAATCCATGAACACTGCTGGAGCATTTGTAAGGCCAAATGGCATGACTACAAATTCGTAGTGGCCATAGCGTGTACGGAAAGCAGTCTTGGCGATGTCCTGCTCCTTAACCTGTAGCTGATGATAGCCTGACCTTAGATCAATCTTGGAGAAATTTTTTCCCCTTGGAGTTGGTCAAACAAATCGTCTATACGTGGTAGTGGATACCTATTACTGATGGTAATCTTGTTGAGCTCGCGATATTTTATGCAAAGACGCATACTATCGTCCTTCTTCTTAACAAATAATATCGATGTGCCCCATGGAGATGCGCTCGGTCGAATAAAGGCTCGCTCCAGAAGTTCTTGTAATTGATCCTTCAGCTCCTTCAACTCTATGGGAGCCATGCGATAAGGAGCCTTGGAAATCGGCTCAGCTCCTGGGATGAGCTCGATATTAAATTCTACTTCACGTGCAGGTGGTATGCCCAGAATTTCTTCTGGGAATACATCTGGAAATTCTGACACGATCGGCTGATCCTGAATTGATGAGGATTCAACATCCATGTCATGAACAGTAGCTATATAACCCTCGCAACCATATGAAAGTAGTGCACGTGCTTGCAGGGTTGATATGATTTGTACAGACCTGCCGGGTACGAACCCGTTGTGAATGTACTCTGGCGCATTAACGTCACCGAAGATGACTCGATATGAATGGTAGTCTATGGTAGCATGATGCTTGGATAGCCAATCTATGCCCAAAATCATGTCAAAATCATTCATGTCCCGCGGAAGTGCGTTAACAGGATGAATCTTGTCGTCAAACTCTAGGGGAAGGCTCTTGTACACATGGGTTATACGTACAGAGTCTCTCAATAGCGTGTAAATACTCAGTATATTCTCTGGTGACATGGGGAGTATCCTAACATTCTTGGCATAAGAAGTAGAAATGACCGAGTGAGTAGCACCCGTATCAAACTATACACATGCAGCTTGACCATACATATACAAGATTCCAGTGATGGTACCTGTAGACTTGTTTTCCTGATCACGAGATGTCGTGTAAACGTGTCCACTAGTAGGAGGCGGCTTGGTATCAGCATGTCCTGATGTACCCTCCATTTTTCCCTTGCGGCAATCCTTCATGCGATGGCCAGGAAGACCACACTTGAAGCATGCGTCACTGTCGCGGCGACATGGCCCTGGGTGCCTACGGTGGCAAGTAGAGCAAAGAGGATGATTATATCATCCAGCAGGTGTCCTGACTGGCTGAGAACCTGATAAAGACACTATACATGAGACATGAAAATAAGGTACAAAGGACAATGCGGATAATCGTAAGATTTAATACCAGTGATAGCTGGACAGTTAGGCTGTGAACCTCTCTGGTTCTGGTCCCTACCGTTACCATGATTCCTGGTAGAAGATTTGCTAATGTGTCAGAATTAAGAGTTATAACATGTAATCATAATAAAATGCTTATGTATAAGGACCTGTTGCTGTTGGAGTGTCCAGCCTTGTTACGGTAATTCTCATTACCGCTATGCCTATCCGTAGCAGAGCGGTCGTTAGTCTGACAGTTTCCCTTGGGCTGATTAGGCTGTTGTTGAGTAGCCGGCTGAGACCGGTCCCCAGTCTTCTGCCTGGAAGATACAATTTAAAGAGATGAAATAAGGACATATACTGAAAGAATACGGTTTGGTCACCGCTTGAATACGAATGTTTACCTCTTATCGGGTCTCTCTGCTTCCCCGGACTCATTTGTTTCCTACAGCATCTCCAGCTTATGTGCTGCATCGGCCACTTGTGCTACCGTGTTTAATGGAGCACCTTCTAAGTTATTGGCAATCATTGGAGACAGGGCCTAACGGAAATGTTGTGCTTGCTCTTCAGTGGTGCCCGCAGCTGCTCTCAGGACACCAGCGAACCGAAGGAAACACTGCATGAAATCATTACTGTTTTCCTCAGGTCGCTGTCTAATAGTGTAGTATTCTCTCATGAGCCTATTCCTTCCTTCCGTGGGAAAGATGTGAGGTGGGGGAGGATAGTTGTCGTTTTGATGAAGGATGTCTTGCAAGTCTGCATTGGCAGCTGCAACCATCTCCCGGATATTGTGTGTGTTTTCCATCTAACAGTATAACATAAAATACATGATTAAACTGATCAAAACATAAACTATATACATGAAAAAAAATTATGCCAATAAATCATGAGAAAAATTTTATGCAGGAAAACTAGTACATGAATGCATGATGCAGTTTTATGAAAACTTTTGTATGCGTGAGAGTGAACGCCTATGGTCAGTTCACCCAAAACAAAAGACATGGCGAGGGGACGCCTATGGGCCGGTCCCAAATTTAAAAGTTTCGAAAAACACATGCGACTAAATAGGGCCAGTCCTGTACCAACCATTACTTAGCCATAAACTTGCGACAATGACATATATATGTATGCATGAAAATGATGAATGCATGAAAACCGACTATCAGTTCTAGGAAGACCAAAATGACTACCCACTAATCACAGGTCGTGTTTTGAGATCCTACATGTCGAAGCCTTGGCTCTGATACCATAATTGTAACACCCCATTTTGATAAATGGAATGTCACGCGTGATTATGGCGTGTCATCAAAGCATACAAGGATAAATGTCTAAACATTACATGACCATAAAGGAAATACCGGAATCAAACATCAGTATCCCAAAAGTAGAACTCATCACACACAAACATAAAAACTGTAAATGAAAGGACTAAACAATGTCCATGGAAATGAGTATCAAAGTATAAAGAAATGCATAAAGTAAAGAAGGATATGAAGCTTCCAATACATATGCACGTACGCTTAAAGTTTACGAGCGTCCCTAAGTACCTGCCGTTTTGGGAACATGAAAAGGAAAACGGCTGAGCAATACGATCAGTGCACGGATATCCAAGTATAGCATGAATAATATAAGCATATAAACATGAAGCAGCGGAAAAGACTAAGTCCTGGATAACCTGGTTATATCTTAGTAAAACAGGTTTTATAGTTTGAAAAGCCTTATGTTTATCTTGTAAAAACTGTTTAACATATTTACCATTAGCCAATATAGGTCATGAAATATCAACGTGCATGAATACTTGGAGGGGTGACCTCGTCATGTAAATTAGAGGGGCTGCCTCTAATTTAATATACTGGTTTTGGGTAGGAGGGATTAGCTCCTTTTGAAGGATGCAAGGCAAACACCACATTCACACTAAGTAATCCGCTGAAAACATGTAAACTAGGATGCACCCATACGCCCCACCGGATAATAATAATAATATGGCCAAAAACTTAAACGGACGCCACGACCTATCACTCCGCCGTGGTAAAGTCATAACACTGGTGTCTCCAGTGTTATGGTTATGGTACCTCCACAACTAGGTGAAACTAGTCATGCATGTATATGGCTTTAGGTATTCTAATTAAACAAAAGCAATTCAAAAACATATAAAACATATACTGGGGAAAACAGTTGGCTGCATACGGGAAATCCTAATAAGGAAGAATGTCCATACTGAAAAAAAGGACGGAGAATCCGTACCTTGTGTCTAGTGAACGAAGAAGACGAACGAAAGAGAGTCCTACTTCGGTATCACTAATGCTACATAAATACATATGTGTATAAGTATCTGATTACTGAGTACGTAACTGGTTTTATATCATGTCTGAGCTTGTTTTATATGTTCATGTCATGTTTTACTGATTTAAGCTTTATACTGTGTTTATCATATATTCTGTCTATTCTGATGAAGTATTACTTGTATTTCATGTATTATTGTACTTGTTGTGTAATAATAAATAACTTTCTAAAAACATCAGGTTTCCTAATATAGAAAGTTTCCAAAAATAGAAAGTTACCAAAAATAGAAAGTTTCCAAAAATAGAAAGTTTCCAAAAAATAGAAAGTTTCCAAAAATAGAAACTTTCCAAAAGTAGATTTACTGCTTAAAATAGGTAAGTTTCTAAAAATAGAAAGTTTCCATAAATAGATTAGCTTCCTTAATTAAATAAGTTTCTAAAAATAGAAAGTTTCCATAAATAGATTAGCTGCCTTATTTAAATAAGTTTCTAAAAAATAGAAAGTTTCCATAATTAGATATAAGCTGGATAATTAAGCTAATTATATAAGCTTAAGTATTTACTGATTAATATTCTAAGTCTTGTAATTACTAGTATAGTTTATTAATTATTTCATGTTAATTAAATAAATTATAGGTTAAAGTATTTAATTAAATATAGCATAGTTTAATTAAATAAAGGTGAAAATATGTAGGTTAAAACATGTATTATTATCTATTAATAATATAACCTAAGTCATGTAAATTAATTAATTATAGATCATGATTCTAATAATTAATTAATTATATAGTCTAATTAAATGTAAAAACACTTAGGTTAAAATTCATGTATTAATAATAAAATTAATAACCTAAGTCATGTAAATTAAATTAATCATGTTCATGTTTTTATTAATTTAATTTAATTCTTGTAAAAATATAACTTGTAAAAATATTAAACCATGTAAAAATAACTCATGAACCGGACCGTGTCTTAAATCTAACATGTGTGAACCGGACCCGTGTTTTAACCCGTGAACTGGACCCAAATGCACCACCATGCCCCGACCTAGGTCGGGGTCTCCTTTCCTTGCTGTTGCCGTGACAAATCACCACTAAACCGAGACCTTAAGGACTCGGAGGTGCGAAATAAACCCAAGCCGAGACCCCCTTGGGGCTCGGTTAGGCGTCGGACAAAAAACAAACACCCCCTTGACACTTAATTGATCATACCACATGATTAAATAACATGTTTATACTTGTTTTAATTAGTTATTAAAAACATTCATGATTTTATGTGATTAGGAAATAAAAACATAAAATAAAAGAGGTTTGAGGTTATACCGGTCACGTGAATCAAAGGAGGATGAACACACAATGATCCTTGTAATAAATCGAACACTAAAAATCAACCGAAACACCCCTTTGGTGATGCTAAACCCGGCGGCCAATAGAACAAGGAGAAAGAATATTTTAGGCTTTCTTGATTTTCTTAAATTTTGGTTATTATGAAAATAACCTTTTCCTAAAATCTTGTTTATTAAAATTTTTAATGGGTTAGGCCCTTTTGCCTTGTAGTGTCCGCGGGTATGGGGCCCACATAAGGGTAACCCGAACATTTTATGTGTCTAAATTATAAGTGTGTTCTCGTGTTCGTGTTTTTACGTGATTTAATTAGTTATCGATCGTGACTTAATATATTTATTCGTGATCGTAATAATTATACATACATACGTAATATTAAGCTCCTGATTAATTTACGTTCATGATTTCATGTTCGTATGTTCATGATCATAATTATTATTGAAATAATTATCGTGAGTTAATACGTAATAAATACTTATCGTGTTATAACTCGTACGTAATACTTGTAATTCTTGCTCTTGAAACGTAAACGTGCTAAAAAGGAAAGTTCTAATCATGTATGTATTATTGTAAGGGTACTATTCATGGTAAAAGCATGCGGGTTTTACAACTCTTCCCCCCTAAAAAGAATAATTCATACCCGAATTATAGATAAAGTAAACTGGAAAAGAAGAACATACCCGAATTCAAAATATGAAATGAGGGTAAGAAGCCCGGATAGACTCCTCTGTTTTCCAAGTGGTTTCCCGCTCGGTATGATCCCTCCAAAGGATTTTGACGAATGGAATCGTCTTCCTTCTCATTACTCGTTCTTGTCTGTCAAGAACTCGTTCGGGTTCTTCTATGAAAGTGAGATCTTCACGAATCTGTTCCAGTGGATACTGAACCATGTGAAGGGGATGATACTGGTACCCTCTAAGTAAGGACACATGGAAAACATTGTGAACATGAGAAAGTTGCGGAGGTAACGCTAAACGGTATGATACTTCACCGACTCGTTCAATGATATCAAATGGTCCGATGAATCGAGGACTGAGCTTCCCTTTGATTCCAAAACGTCTAACACTACGTGCCGGCGAAACCTTAAGGAAAACGTGATCTCCTACGTTAAAATGTAATTCCCTACGATGCTTGTCTGCATAACTCTTCTGACGTGACCGTGCTTCTTGCAGTTTCTGATTAGCTACTACGACCTTCTCATTAGTCAACTCTATGATTTCTGGTCCCTCAAGTGTTCTCTCACCAACCTGATCCTAGCAGATTGGGGCGCGACACTTTCTGCCATACAACATCTCGAAAGGACCACACTTGATACTTGTGTGCCAATTGCTGTTGTATGCAAACTCCACCAAACAAATGTAATCGTCCCAATCACCCGTCCATTCAAACGCACATTACCTCAACATGTCTTCCAATGTCTAAATCGTTCGCTCTGACTGCCCGTCTGTTTGAGGATGGAAAACCGTGTTAAGCTTAAGTTGTGTACCCCAAGATTTCTGCAGACTTATCCAGAATCGCGAAGTGAATCGGGGATATCTGTCTGAGACGATGTTGGATGGAGCACCGTGAAGTCTCATGATCTCCCTTCTATAAGTATCGGCGAGTTTACTGACCGAATCTTCCTTGTGGATCGGTAAGAAATGAGCTGATTTGGTAAGTCGATCAACGATAACCCAAATTGCATCGTTCTTCCTGTAACACTCTCATTTTTCGTATCGGTACAGCGGAAGGGTCTTTCAGAGTGTTACGGGATAGCACAATAACTCCAATCATAGACAACACATAAAAATGGTTTTTCAAGGTTTAACATACATTCATTCGATAAAAAGTTTTAAAAGCGTACAACAGGTCCCAAATTATACAGGTCATTAAGTTTACAAAACATAGATCGAATAAACATTTTTAATAATATGTGGGCCATCAGAGTCGATCTCCATCCGGATTGCCTTCAAGCACCTGAGATAAAAACATGCAAAAATCATATCAGCGAATGCCGAGTGAATTCATAGAGTTTAATGAAAACCGTTATATAAAACAATCATTTAAAATCAGAACACAAGTATAATATCGGAAGTAAGTCCTCATATTGCTAGTCAGGCAATATATAAATCAAGCATACATCTTAAACCGTCCATGAGACCGTAGTCTCTATATTACCATGATAGGTAATATATTCATCATTAATAGCGTCGTATCATATCGGATATTTAGATTATATAGATTGAATAGGATACATTGTATTTGAAGTAGGATTATTATTAGCCGCATGACATTGTTACCTTACTGTGAAACAGCGGGCCGCGAACCCGACAAACAATTTGCCCATCTAAGTTAGTGTGTCGTCACAAAAATCACGCTATGGAATCTTCTCATACATAAATTCGCTTACCAATCAATGTGGTACGACGGAGATCAACCTTCAAGGCGCGAACTGGGGTGATCGTCCCCAAATAGTACTATCAAATGCATAAGCGTCTACCAAATCCCGGTAGTTCACAATTCATGCTAATGGGACTTTAAGTGACATAACCTAATTACTAATAATCCTTTTAGTCTCGTTTATAGGGTCATAGCATCATTCGGGTCCATATCATTAAGCATACAATCGGGACTACTTGTGTTCTATTTTTATAAAAATCTAGCCTGTTATCTCCCTCGCGGGTTTACAAATCATTTTATAAAACATTTAAAAGAGTGCGAGGCTATGAACTCACGTTGTTAATGAAAGGCGGATTATCGGCTACGGGCGTGCTTCGGTCACGGAAACCTATATAAATAATAATCGGTCTTAGACTTTGTCCAGTGACTTTGATCAAAATAACAATATACATATGATGATTTTGTACATATGATGATGATCAAGTGGGTTTATACATCCTTGTTAACTCATT
The DNA here is from genome assembly GCA_025667525.1 of Glebionis coronaria. NCBI lineage: Eukaryota > Viridiplantae > Streptophyta > Magnoliopsida > Asterales > Asteraceae > Glebionis > Glebionis coronaria. The sequence goes on along the minus strand of CM046876.1, from coordinate 335,334,226 downwards.
TTAGCGTTTACGTTTTGGTAACGTCTTACTAGTTCGCTAGTTTTACCTATTTACCTATTTTAAGTCCATTAAGCCTTTTATAAGTTCTTTAACTTGTTTTAATCCCTTTTATACCTATATTATCAGTATATATACTTTCTATGTTGGGCCCAAATGGGTTAAGCCCAATAAGTTCTTTTTACAAGTTTTTATCTTATTAAGTCCAATTATTAGTCCAATATGTTTAGTTAGCTTGTAAATGTCCGTATTTCTTATAGTTCGGGTTTTATCGGTTTTTACTTGTTTTAGTTACCTATACATCAGTATATGACTTTTATAAACTTTACATTAGACGGGTTTGGTCGTCTAAGTTTTATTTGGCGAAAAACGTTAATTTTACGGCGATAGCCGAAAAAGTCGTAAAAATCAAGTTTATAGTTTTTATTACTTATAAATATTATTTCATCACCATTTATATAATTTACCCATTTAATTAACCTTTTATATATTTATATAAATAAGTTTTATAAGTTAGTGGGTTAATATTTTTATATTTTATACATTATAATGTGAGTGCTTATATAATATTAATAAACATTATTTCCAAAAATCTGATTTTTAACTTCATGTTCACCATTTTTAACATATCTAGAGTTCTATAATGAATTAGAAGCTCATTTTTGGGTGACATGTTCTTCATATTATGTGCTACATTTAACTTAGTTATAGCTACTTCCCATTTTGAGTTTAACTTGCCTTAACAGTCCTTACAAAACTGCTTATTCAGATTAGACCACCTAACTTGTTTTGATCATATCTCACTCATTATTTTGATTCCATTGCATGGCCAACTCTCACATGTGTATAACATCTTCTACTTACTTTAAATGGATCAAACCATGCAATTTTATCAGTTCTTGTTTTAGTTATCTACTGTTTTTATACAGCCAACTAAATAATCAAGATTTTAGCTTCATTTCTTATGGTTATCAACCTTTTTAAGCATATTTATCAACACTTGATCCCCACACAACATTTTTATCATCATATATACATCATATACATATACAAAATGAAAGAAAATACATTTGTTCTTTACAAAATAACAAGAGAAAAATGGAGAGGATGATCTTCTTTACCAACCAAGTGGATTTCTTGTTTTAGGAAGACAAGAACTTGATGAACACAACAAGTATCTCCAAGACCATCAAATATCAAGAACATAGGTTGGAAAATCAGCCCTAGGACACAAGCAAATCACCTCCAAAGATGTTAATATGGCCACCAAATGAGCAAGGCTTCAAGAGAACTCCTTAATAGAGCTAGTAAACATGTGTTTCATGGCTAGAAGAGATCAAATGGGGTGTTTGTTGGTTTATTTTGGACGGCAAGGGGAGGGGTGTTGAGAGGATTTTGATGTTGATTTGCATGTAAGAAAGATGGAATGAGAAAACAAGTAGCTAGTTTTGCTAGTTAGTGGAATGTGTTAGCTTACTATGTAAGCATGGCTTACACATGGTGTAAGTTAAGTTAACTTGATGCCACCTTAGTGTGTGGTGTCAAGTTGTGCCGTCCCATATAGCTAGTGGGGTGGGACAATGTGTTCTGTCCCATCTCACTAGTTTACGGGTATTTCTCGATTCTAGTTTTCTCGATTTGCGTGCCCTCGGGTCGTTTTACGAAAAATGTTTTTATAAATTATGAATCAACGTCACAAAACGAATCCAATAAAAATTGTCTCATCAAAAACGGAGTTCAAAAACGTAAATACGTAATCCTAAGGTTTCCGGTTTAGTCGTAAAAGACGCCAAATTATGCACGTAAGCCCAAATTTAAATCCGTAAATTGTGAGTTCGTCAACCAACACAAAAATAAGTTTCAAAATATTATACGAGAAAATATTTTACTACCTGAAAATGTTAGATTGTCACAGCTTTTCCTCCTAAAAGGGATCAACGTCCTCGTGATCCATTTCATTTGGATGTCCGTTTCTTATTGAAATCGAAGAGGTGCAGATATTTCTTCCACATTTCATCCTCTCACTCCCAAGTATACTCCGGTCCATGCTTTGAATTCCATCGGATCTTGACAATAGGTATCCGACTTTGTTTCAGTTGCTTTACCTCACGATCCATAACTTCTACGGGCTCTTCGATAAAATGCAACTTCCCATCTATTCGAACCTTACCTAACGGAATTTTCTCATCACTCACTGCTAGACATTTCTTCAAATTAGATACATGGAATGTGTTGTGAACACCATGAAGTTCTGGGGGTAACTCTAGTTTGTAAGCCACCGGACCTACTCTAGATAAAATCTTAAAGGGTCCAATATAACAGGGATTCAATTTCCCTCGTTTTCCAAATCTTATAACGCCTTTCCATGGTGATACCTTCAACATTACTCGGTCACCCACTTCAAACTCCATTGGCTTCCGACGCACATCCGCGTAACTTTTCTGTCTACTACGGGCTGTCAACAACCTCTTCTTAATCTGAACTATCATCTCCGTAGTCTCCCGGATCAATTCCGGTCCCGTGAGCTGGGTATCCCCAACTTCACTCCAACATACAGGAGATCTACACTTCCTACCATACAAAGCTTCAAACGGTGCAGCCTTAATACTAGAATGGTAACTATTGTTATACGAAAACTCTGCTAACGACAAATGTTTATCCCAATTCTTACCAAAGTCTAACACACAAGCTCTCAACATATCTTCCAGTGTTTGTATCGTCCTTTCACTCTGCCCATCAGTCTGGGGGTGATAAGCGGTGCTCATGTCGAGATTCGTTCCCAAAGATCTTTGGAGAGATTTCCAAAAATTCGATGCGAATCTAGGATCTCGATCTGAAATGATCGATACAGGCACTCCATGCTTGCATACAACATTATCAAGGTATATTCGAGTCAGCCTCTCTAGTGAGAACTGCTCCTTAACCGGAATGAAGTGTGCTGATTTGGTCAGTCTATCGACAATAACCCAAATCGAATTGTTTCCAGATGATGTTCTAGGAAGCTTGGTGATAAAGTCCATCGTAATTCGCTCCCACTTCCATTCAGGAATCTTTGGTTGTTGAAGTAGTCCTGATGGCTTTTGATGTTCGGCTTTAACTCTAGCACAAGTCAAGCATTGAAGAACATACATAGCTATGTCAGCTTTCATATTCGGCCACCAGTACAACTTCTTCAAATCATGGTACATCTTATCAGATCCCGGATGAATGGAATACTTAGATTTATGGGATTCTAACATAATCAAGTCTCTTAAGCCTCCAAACTTAGGTATCCACATACGACCTCTTAAGCATTTCACTCCATCAGCTCTAACCTCTAAAGGATCTCCTTCTCCTCGGAACCCTTCATTAACAAAATTCTCCTTCTTACAAGCTTCTATTTGCGCATTTCTAATTTGCTCAGGAAAATTATTGTGCATGGTCAAGACTAGAGAACGCACCCTGATAGGCTCTCTATCTTTCCTACTTAATGCATCGACAACAACATTGGCTTTTCCTGGGTGATATTTTATATCACAATCATAATCACTTAACAACTCTATCCATCTTCGTTGCCTCATGTTCAGTTCCTTCTGGTCGAGAATATACTGTAGGCTTTTGTGATCGGTGAATACCGTACACTTGGTGCCATACAAATAATGTCTGCACAACCTAAGAGCAAAGACTACAGCTCCTAACTCAAGATCATGAGTAGTATAATTCTCCTCATTCTTCCTTAATTGCCTAGAAGCCTAAGCTATCACTTTCTCTCCCTGCATCAAAACAGCTCCATAACCTCTAAGAGATGCATCACAATACACTACAAAATCTTCACTCCCTTCGGGTAATGATAAGATTGGCGCACTACATAATTTTTGCTTCAATGTCTGAAATGCTCCATCTTCATCACTTCCCCAAATGAAAGGTTTATTCTTCTGAGTAAGCTTAGTCAAGGGTTTAGCTATCAATGAAAATTCTTTAATGAATCGCCTATAATAGCCAGCCAATCCTAAGAACTGTCGCACTTCCGTTGGCGTTGTCGGTGCAGACCAATTCTTAATAGCTTTAACCTTTGCAGGATCAACATGAATTCCATCTCTGTTAATTACATGACCAAGAAATTGCACAGAATCTAACCAGAAATCACATTTCGAAAACTTAGCATACAACCTTTCATCCTTCAACAAATTCAAAACAATCCTCAAATGTTCTCTATGTTCATCTTCATACATAGAATAGATCAGAATATCGTCAATAAACACAATCACAAATTTATCCAAGTAGGGCTTGCACACTCGATTCATTAAATCCATGAAAACCGCAGGTGCGTTAGTTAACCCAAATGGCATTACTTGAAATTCATAGTGTCCATAACGAGTTCTAAATGCAGTTATAGGAATATCTTCTTCACGGACGCGAAGTTGGTGATATCCTGACCGCAAATCTATCTTAGAATACACACTAGATCCTTGCAGTTGATCAAACAAATCATCAATCCTAGGTAAAGGATATCGATTTTTAATTGTCAACTTATTCAGTTCCCTATAATCAATGCACATACGAAAAGATCCATCCTTCTTCTTAACGAACAAGACTGGAGCTCCCCAAGGCGACGAGCTCGGTCGAATAAAACCTTTATCAGACAACTCCTTAAGTTGCTCAGATAACTCCTTTAATTCAGAAGGGGCTAATCGGTAAGGCGCACGTGCCACCGGTGCAGCACCAGGAATTAAATCGATTCGAAACTCTACTTGCCTTATCAGTGGATGTCCGGGTAAATCTTTAGGAAATACCTCAGGAAATTCACAAATAATAGGTACATCTTCCAATCGTTTCTCCCTAGACTCATTCACGGTCACTTGAGCTAAGAATAACTCACAACCGTTCCTGATGTACTTTTGGACTTTAATACATGAAACGATTTTCAAACGGGATTCACCTCGACTACCATCAATTACTAACGTCCTATTCCTAAGAGGAATCTTAACTTTCTTCTCTCCACATAAAATAGTAGCATTATTCAACGACAACCAATCCATACCAATAATAATATCAAAACTACCTAATTCTATCAACATCAAATCAATCGGAAAGGAATGGTTCAAGAGATTTAGAGAGCATCCTTCTAATAGCTTATTAGTTTTCACTAATTTACCATCAGCCAATTCCACCTCGTAACTGGTACTTATCTCAACAGGTTCAATATCAATAAGGGCACTAAATTTAGTGGATACAAAGCTCCTATCGGCACCCGAATCGAATAAAGCAATAGCATAATGATTGTTGAGTAAAAACGTACCGGTAACGACATTCGGATCCTCTTTCTTCACCTCAATTGTTCCAAGTTGGTAGATACCACCATGGGGGTTTCTTCCAGGTACAATCGCTTTCAACTTGGGGCATTCCAATTTCCTATGACCTTCTTCATTACAGTTGAAGAAAATGGTTCCCTTCTTACACCTTTCAACCTTGTGTCCAAGCTTTCCGCAATTTCGGCACTTCCAGCAGTCGCCAGCATGCCTCTTGTTGCCACACTTAGGACATCTATCATCGTTGCGCGGTGTGTTGTTGGTAAGAGCATTTTCATTCCCCTTTCTCTTGTTCTGACGGCGATTGAAATTCTTCCTATTATCACCTCTATCTACACGATCACCGTCTCCCTTTCTTTTCTCACCTACACGGGCTTCATCTTCCTTATCCTGAATTATCTGTCCAATGAGTTGGTAAGCCATTCGAACAGCATCATCAATGGTCAGTGGTTTCGATGATGTCACGTCCCCCCGGATATTCCTGGTCAGCCCTTTAACATATTGCTCAATTCGGATCTCTTCGGGTTCAACCAATCGAGGACATAGCAAGGCCAACTCATGGAATCGGTTCGTGTAACTATCAATGTCCACACCTTTCATTCTCAGATGAATCAACTCTTGCTCTAACCTAATAATCACACTACGAGGACAAAACTCCAAAGTCATCCACTTCTTAATTTCAGCCCAAGGAGTAGCATTAGCAGCTTCAAGACCCATGAAAGCAATTCTCCCGTTCCACCAAGTCAACGCACGACCTTTAAGAGTAGCCATAGCAAAAGTCACCTTATCTTCCTCCTTACACTTACTAATCCGAAACACCGATTCAATCTTCTCAATCCACTGGCTTAGTCTTACAGCACCTTCAGTTCCATTAAAAGGTAGAGGTTCACACTTCATGACCGTCACATAAGTACAGCCACCAACTTCAGGTGCATTAGTTCCAAGTCCTCCTACATTTCCTCCAGCATTAGCATTCACATTATTAGCATTCACATTCACATTAGTACCGCCAATTCCACTACCGCCAGCTCCATTACCGCCAGCTCCACTACCGCCAGCTCCACTACCGCCAGCTTCATTTCTAGCATTTGCCATAAATTCAGTCATAGATGCGGTAACTTGCTCCGTAATAATCCTACGTACATCATCCTCAGTCACAGCCTTCTTGGGCGGCATAGTTCTATAATTTCACAATTTCAAAGTATTAAGCATTTATCCAACAAAGGATTCATATAATATGGATCGAATTCATAATCAAGATACAAATAAGGCACAATATGGAATTCAAGACAAGATACATATTTCATTCGATCTGAAACAAAAGTATTGTCTTAGTTACATCCCATATCAAAGTTCTAGCACTATATACACTCAAAATTCGTGCCAAGTCTACTACTAACAAGTCGGTTCAGTCAAAGCTACAAATGCACAAAAGATATAAAGGTCACTACTAAACACAGACTGGTCTACTGAGAACCGCCATATGGTCCATCATCCATCGTCTTCTGAATCTTCGTCAGACGATCACTAGACACATCTTCAGCTGGGCGCTTACGGATCACTCCTCTTTCCACCATGTCAGCATAAAATCTACTGTTCCAACCCACGGATATATTCAACTCCTTTTCGGCTTTCTCAGGCATCGCACGAGCCACACTCAACTGAATCTCCATAGAATTCACCTTTCTCTTCATAGCAGCATACTCACCACTTTCCAACACCGATAACCTCCTAAAAGCCTCATTCAATCCACGTTCTACTTCACTCAAATCCAAACTAAGCAATTCCCGCTCTTTCTCGCCAACCTTTGTCTTCGACTCCAAATAAGCAACATGAGTCTGAACAACACCTAATCCGACCTCTGTCATACAACTCTTAACACAGGAAGCATCTAGATCGCGTCTCAAGGCCCATGGTGCAAGACCATCCATATGAGTAGCCTCTCGAGCACTAGATGACTCTCCTATCTCACATCTACGAGTAGCAATACCATCTGTACCGTCAGGTGCATCGTCATCCTCATCCTCCTCTGATTCAGAATCAGATTCAGATGATTCAGACATTTCATCCCTAGGTATCTCATCATCAGAATCAGACAAATAAACTGGTGGGGGCAAAGGTTCGCCCTCTGGAACATCATACGGATAAATAAGCTTAGCTTCCTCATCGTCATCGACCTCAACATCTATACCTACATCCTCCTCGACATCCTCGTCGTCAATCTCTTCATCCAAATTATCTAATCCAATCTCATCATCATTCTCAATATCAACATTCTCAATCTCATTCTCTACCAAGTCAACCTGAGGGGCAATCTGATCTCCTAGTCCTTACTCGGGCTCGGGATCCTCAAATGGTTCATCCTCATCATCGATATCATAATCTACTAAGTCTAAATAAGGATCATCTTCTATATTAGTTCGGGAATAGCATGGTTTTCTACAGGAATACTAGGGTCAGCCATGACAATCTGCATTTATATATTTATCTCGTATTAGGATAACATACTAGTTAAACAATTACATAATGAAATCACGATATATAAATATATATAAATTAAATTATTTATATCAAAATATATATCTTCTCAATAGGGCTTGTTGGTAACGTCGGAGATCTCTGGCACCGTTATAGTCAAAAGATTTTTCAAATATTTTCTCAAATGTTCATTGTCAAAAGATTTTGAAAAGTTTTGTTCAAAACCTTGGTTTTTAAAATCCTTTGTTCTCCATAACGAGAGCTCTGATACCAAACTGTAACACTCTCATTTTTCGTATCGGTACAGTGGAAGGGTCTTTCAGAGTGTTACGGGATAGCACAATAACTCCAATCATAGACAACACATAAAAATGGTTGTTCAAGGTTTAACATACATTCATTCGATAAAAAGTTTTAAAAGCGTACAACAGGTCCCAAATTATACAGGTCATTAAGTTTATAACACATAGATCGAATGAACATTTTTAATAATATGTGGGCCATCAGAGTCGATCTCCATCCGGATTGCCTTCAAGCACCTGAGATAAAAACATGCAAAAATCATATCAGCGAATGCCGAGTGAATTCATAGAGTTTAATGAAAACCGTTATATAAAACAATCATTTAAAATCAGAACACAAGTATAATATCGGAAGTAAGTCCTCATATTGCTAGTCAGGCAATATATAAATCAAGCATACATCTTAAACTGTCCATGAGACCTTAGTCTCTATATTACCATGATAGGTAATATATTCATCATTAATAGCGTCGTATCATATCGGATATTTAGATTATATAGATTGAATAGGATACATTGTATTTGAAGTAGGATTATTATTAGCCGCATGACATTGTTACCTTACTGTGAAACAGCGGGCCGCGAACCCGACAAACAATTTGCCCATCTAAGTTAGCGTGTCGTCACAAAAATCACGCTATGGAATCTTCTCATACATAAATTCGCTTACCAATCAATGTGGTACGACGGGGATCAACCGTCAAGGCGCGAACTGGGGTGATCGTCCCCAAATAGTACTATCAAATGCATAAGCGTCTACCAAATCCCGGTAGTTCACAATTCATGCTAATGGGACTTTAAGTGACATAACCTAACTACTAATAATCCTTTTAGTCTCGTTTATAGGGTCATAGCATCATTCGGATCCATATCATTAAGCATACAATCGGGACTACTTGTGTTCTATTTTTATAAAAATCTAGCATGTTATATCCCTCGCGGGTTTACAAATCATTTTATAAAACATTTAAAAGAGTGCGAGGCTATGAACTCACGTTGTTAATGAAAGGCGGATTATCGGCTACGGGAGTGCTTCGGTCACGGAAACCTATATAAATAATAATCGGTCTTAGACTTTGTCCAATGACTTTGATCAAAATAACAATATACATATGATGATTTTGTACATATGATGATGATCAAGTGGGTTTATACATCCTTGTTTACTCATTTTAGCGTTTACGTTTTGGTAACGTCTTACTAGTTCGCTAGTTTTACCTATTTACCTATTTTAAGTCCATTAAGCCTTTTATAAGTTCTTTAACTTGTTTTAATCCCTTTTATACCTATATTATCAGTATATATACTTTCCATGTTGGGCCCAAATGGGTTAAGCCCAATAAGTTCTTTTTACAAGTTTTTATCTTATTAAGTCCAATTATTAGTCCAATATGTTTAGTTAGCTTGTAAATGTCCGTATTTCTTATAGTTCGGGTTTTATCGGTTTTTACTTGTCTTAGTTACCTATACATCAGTATATGACTTTTATAAACTTTACATTAGACGGGTTTGGTCGTCTAAGTTTTATTTGGCGAAAAACGTTAATTTTACGGCGATAGCCGAAAAAGTCGTAAAAATCAAGTTTATAGTTTTTATTACTTATAAATATTATTTCATCACCATTTATATAATTTACCCATTTAATTAACCTTTTATATATTTATATAAATAAGTTTTATAAGTTAGTGGGTTTATATTTTTACATTTTATACATTATAATGTGAGTTCTTATATAATATTAATAAACATTATTTCCAAAAATCTGATTTTTAACTTCATGTTCACCATTTTTAACATATCTAGAGTTCTATAATGAATTAGAAGCTCATTTTTGGGTGACATGTTCTTCATATTATGTGCTACATTTAACTTAGTTATAGCTACTGCCCATTTTGAGTTTAACTTGCCTTAACAGTCCTTACAAAACTGCTTATTCAGATTAGACCACCTAACTTGTTTTGATCATATCTCACTCATTATTTTGATTCCATTGCATGGCCAACTCTCACATGTGTATAACATCTTCTAACTACTGTAAATGGATCAAAACATGCAATTTTATCAGTTCTTGTTTTAGTTATCTACTGTTTTTATACAGCCAACTAAATAATCAAGATTTTAGCTTCATTTCTTATGGTTATCAACCTTTTTAAGCATATTTATCAACACTTGATCCCCACACAACATTTTTATCATCATATATACATCATATACATATACAAAATGAAAGAAAATACATTTGTTCTTTACAAAATAACAAGAGAAAAATGGAGAGGATGATCTTCTTTACCAACCAAGTGGATTTCTTGTTTTAGGAAGACAAGAACTTGATGAACACAACAAGTATCTCCAAGACCATCAAATATCAAGAACATAGGTTGGAAAATCAGCCCTAGGACACAAGCAAATCACCTCCAAAGATGTTAATATCGCCACCAAATGAGCAAGTCTTCAAGAGAACTCCTTAATAGAGCTAGTAAACATGTGTTTCATGGCTAGAAGAGATCAAATGGGGTGTTTGTTGGTTTATTTTGGACGGCAAGGGGAGGGGTGTTGGGAGGATTTTGATGTTGATTTGCATGTAAGAAAGATGGAATGAGAAAACAAGTAGCTAGTTTTGCGAGTTAGTGGAATGTGTTAGCTTAGTATGTAAGCATGGCTTACACATGGTGTAAGTTAACTTAACTTGATGCCACCTTAGTGTGTGGTGTCAAGTTGTGCCGTCCCATATAGCTAGTGGGGTGGGACAATGTGTTTTGTCCCATCTCACTAGTTTACGGGTATTTCTCGATTCTAGTTTTCTCGATTTGCGTGCCCTCGGGTCGTTTTACGAAAAACGTTTTTATAAATTATGAATCAATGTCCCAAAACGAATCCAATAAAAATTGTCTCATCAAAAACGGAGTTCAAAAAAGTAAATACGTAATCCTAAGGTTTCCGGTTTAGTCGTAAAAGACGCAAAATTATGCACGTAAGCCCAAATTTAAATCCGTAAATTGTGAGTTCGTCAACCAACACAAAAATAAGTTTCAAAATATTATACGAGAAAATATTTTACTACCTGAAAATGTTAGATTGTCACACTTCCTCTTTGTTGGCGGAAGACCAATAACCAAATCCATGGTGATTTTGTCCCACATCCACTCTAGAATATCTAACGGTTGAAGAAGACCGCCAGATCGCTGATTCTCGATCTTGACCTGCTTGCAGGTAAGACATTTGGAGACGTAAGTAACAACACCCTGTTTCATACCACTCCACCAAAAGTACTGCTTGATGTCATGATACATCTTGGTCGAACCAGGATGGATAGAAAATGGGAGCTATGAGCCTCAGCTAACAAGGCTTCCCGGAGTTCTTGATCATCAGTAACACAAAGTCTCGTGCCCTGCCATAAGATACCATCTGTATCTACTCGAAATTCTGTCTGCCTCTCCAAATTCCGAATTATCGCCCAGATTTCTCCATCATCTTTCTAAGCTTCCTTGATCTTAGAGAGTAACTCGGGTTCTACTCTAAGATTAGCCCAGTAACCGTGTTGTCCACGTACCATGATCTCTATGTCTATTCGCTCCAAGTCTCTTATGATTTCCTCCTCAATCTCGATGCCGTTGATCATTCCGGACTTTCTGCTAAGTGCATCTGCCACGACATTCGCCTTGCCGGGATGATACTGCAGATTAATGTCCTAATCCTTCAAAAGTTCTAACCATCTCCTCTGCCCATGTTCATTTCACGCTGAGTGAAGATATACTTCAAGCTCTTGTGGTCCATGAAAATGTCACATGATTCTGCATACAAGTAGTGCCTCCATATCTTCAATGCAAACACGACTGCTGCAAGTTCCAAGTCATGCGTAGGGTAATTTTCCTCATAAGTCTTAAGCTGCCGTGAAGCGTACGCGATCACTTTCCCATGTTTCATGAGAACACAGCCAAGTCCCTTCCCCGATGAATCCCTATAGATTTGAAATCTACGCGTACCAGATGGGAGAGTAAGAATAGGTGCAGACACTAACTTCTACTTCAGGTCTTCAAAGCTCTTCTCTCGTTCTTCAGTCCAGACAAATTTCTCCCCTTTCCGCATCAGTTTGGTCAATTGTAGTGCTAGGCGGGAAAAATTCTCCATGAACCTATGGTAATAACCAGCTAAGCCTAAGAAGCTGCGGACTTCAGTCACTGATGTCGGCCATGGCCATTTGGTAATAGCCTCAACCTTCGCTGGATCCATTGTGATTCCTTCTGCTGATACAATGTGACCTAAGAATGCCACCTTTTCTAACCAGAACTCACACTTGGAGAATTTAGCATCCAACTGCTTCTGGCGAAGAATATGTAGTACTGTACGAAGATGGTCTTCGTGTTCCTCCTTGGACTTAGAGAAAATCAGGATGTCATCGATGAAGACTGATGTGACTCTAATTACACATCATATTTCCTCGTAAATCATGCTCAAAATGGTCAAATAATCATCAATATTGCCACATATCTGCTTGTTTTGTCGTTTGTGCGTGTGCAGGTACGGGTATCAAGAAAATCACAAGAAATGAAGCCAAAGAGCCAAAACGGACACGAGAAATGAAGAAATGCACAAGACCGAAGCCGAAATTATATCTATCAAAATCGAATGGAATCAAGTCGACAAAGTTTGAAGATTTTCAAGAAGTCAAAGTCAAAACCCAAGCCGAATTATAAAAGGATGACAAAGATCGAGTTTTAATGGGCCAACCCATTAACATCTTAATGGACTTATATATCAAGCAACCAAAAATGTCCATTAGGAAAGCTGCTGGCCAAGCAGGCCCACGAATAAAGAAGCCCAACAGAAGAAAAGAAGGGACGCAACCCAGAAGTGAAAGAAAAATATAAGATAGATCAGATATGTAGCTTAGGAGGGACGCATCTTTTATTATATATTGTTTTTTCCTGTTTTTTTTTCAAGTAGCATAGATAAAGCTTAGAGAACACGCAGCTTTCAATATATTTTTACTTTCCCTGTCTTTCCTTTATATAGCCTAGGATTCGATCTTGATTTTCTATCTTTTTTTTAGCAAATGATTTTGGTAACATTAGTTTATAAAATCCATCACATCTTCCTTATTCTCTATTCTAATCTTCACTTTTTCTTATTCAAGTTTTGTATCAGGTTTTTATAAACTCTAAACATTCGCAGCATCTCAGTTTCTAGTTCTTTTTCTTGTTTCGATTGGTTTATGGATGTATGAGAAACAATTCAGATTATACAGAATTTCAGGTTATTCAGATTTGGTTTCGGCGATTTGTTTTATTTGCTAGTGAATCGGGTGATGATGATTCGGTTTTATAAACGTTGTGTGGATTCCGCTTATTTGTTTCATTCAGTTGAGCAGCTTTGAGCTTTTTGGGATACTGATTTGTTGTATATGCTGTTTAGATTTGTGAGTCAAAAAGAATAAAACAAATAAAATTTATATATTGTTTTCAAATGTAAAGCAACCATGAGATTGGATCTCATAACTTTCCGCTTATAGCACATTTCGATATCAGTCATAGCATAGTTTCGATATTAGTTTCGGTTCGGTTCAGTTCGATAGCATGTTTCGACATCAGCGGACAGACTTCGGATGCGGGGTACTTTTTGTTTATTTTTCTGCGTTTTCATGTATTGTAAATCTGTTCGATAAGCTTTTGCTCAATATTGGTTTAGGATCAATTTTATGTTAGCTTTATTAAATTTATTAGTTCTAAATTCTGCTTATATTCCTCGTATGGCTATCTTAGGTTTAGGAATTAGATAAGCTGCATTTGGTTAGTATATTTCTATATAAACTTCTTTTATATTCCTCTAGAAGGCTGCGATTAGTTTAGTTTAGTAGTGATGGGTTGCGTTACTATTGGTTGATTTTTTTTTGTATTGGGCCGTAAAGAGTAGTTTAACACTTTAACAATTCTAAAGTTTCCTAATTAGGTTGTTTTACTCTTATTTTGGTTGCATTTTACTTTTGCATAAAAATAGGTTTTTCATTTTTACATTTTGAATTATAGCTCTATAAAAATAGTTTTTAAAAAAAAGAGAAAAAAATACAAGTAAATAAATAGTATAAAAAAATAGTTTTTACATTTTTAGAATAAATGTGGCATTTTCATTTTTAGAATAAAGTTTACATTTACGTTTTTGATTTTTTACTATTTTGCATTTTAACTTGTCATTTTCGTTTAGCATCTTAATAAATCTTGTTTATATTTTAATTGCACATTTTATATTTTTACTTCGTTTTTTACTTGCGGTATTTGCTTTGTTTTTAGATTAGTACGTATTACGTAATAGATAATATTAATTTTATTTTTATCGTGCTTTGTGCTTAAATAGAAATAGATACCATTTATCCTTTTATTAACCAAAAACAAATTAATCTTACTTTAAAATTGGAAATCAATTCGAGTGAGTCGAGGAAAAACAAACATTCATTGCTTAAAAGGATTGTAAAAATTCTAGTATTAAAATGGCGCCGCTGCCTCTTCGCTCATTACGATTGACGATTTGTCGTGAGACGATTTGGATTTTGGGATCCGTTCGATTTTGAACGTTATTTTTCTTGTTAAAAAAATATAAAACATAAAAAAATCAAAAATATAAAAATACAAAAATTAAAAAAAAATCATCTAAAGCAAATTCTTTCCTAAGATTTGCACCAAAAAAATTTTAAAAATCTAAAAGTAATACTTTTCCTAAAGTATTACACCAAAAATATTCTTCTTTATCCTCTATTGTGTTTAATTCTTTTTCTCAACCCCTCTTATTTTTAATTCTTCATGGATTCATATTGTATAGGGTGTGGGTCGTCTGATAGTCAATCATGTTATTGATGTTCATGCGAGCGGTGCGGTATGGCTATACCTAATCACGAATTTGGACATTGTTCATTTTGCAATTCGACCAATTCATACTTCACCTCTAATGACACAATCTCACCATCTTCCCTATATGTCGATCCGTATCCGCCACATGCACCAGATTTTTCTCAATACCCGTGTTGCAATCATTGTGGGGGCCCTCACGATACTTCTTATTGTCAGCCGATGAATTATTATGTGCCAAATCCGTGTTCTAATTCTTTTCAAACGATGAATTATTATGAACCAAATCCGTGCTATAATTCCGGTTTTCCTAATTTTGAGCCCCCACAATACATCCTCGATCATCAACCTTCTTTGAATCCGAATGACAAAAGACAAGCCCTTCTTTTGAAACTTCATGACGGCTTAATTCAACTGACCGAGGCATTGAAGGAGCGACAACGACAACGAAAAGAGAAAGTATCTAATCTTAGTGATTATACTCCGCCTCTTGTGCGTTCTTTTTATTACGATGATGACGAGGATAATATTTACAATCTCAATCCATCATGTGAGACTACCACTCCTATTCTCGATTCTTCTACTACGGAGACCGATGCCTCTCTCATTATGGGGGATGAGGGTCTTATCACTATTCCTTGTGATGAGATTCTTATTCCAATCCAAAGTGAGCCTACGGTTGCTTCCGATAGTGACGATGGGTGTGAATCTCTTTCTAGTGATGATTCATTACCTCCCATCGACATCTTGGGAGACGATTCTTTGGCTTTCTCTAATCCTCTTTTTGATCCCGATGATGATTTAACTTCTAGTGATGACGAGTCACTATCCGATGAAGACTTTCAGAAGGAAAATTTCAAGATTTATTCGAACCCTTTATTTGATTTTGATGACGCCTACATCTCTAGTGAGGTGAATCCTCTCTTTGAAGAGGGGATTGAGGACATTGATAGCTCCGACTCTCTTGCTATTGATGAGCATTCTCTGTTAGCCATGCCACCTCCCATCGTAGAGGAGGTGGAGAGATTTGACCCTACCTTCCGTTCGATTCGGTTTGGAGAGGTGACGCGGGTGGTAGATATGTCTTTTGATATTTCTCATATTATGTTGCCACCCCATCCTACCACGTGCACACCCAAGCGGGTGATGTATCGCTTTTAATCTCCTCATTTCATACCAGGAAATGAGGATGAGTGCTTTGAACCAGGAGGTGACATTGACCGTTCTATGATGGACACCTTTACGCCTTTGCCGAATTGTGACCATCCATTATCTTTGGGGGATGACAATTTGTCTCCTTTACCCACCTCACCGCCCGTGGATCAAGACTTCAGTTACTTTTCTTATGTCGAGAGGACTTTTCTACCCTTCAAGACTTATCCTCCTGCCTCTCATTTATTATGTTCCTCCGGGACCGAGGATAAGATTTTTGATCCTGGTATTACATTAGAGGCTTCCCCATGGACAATTTAATTCGGGGATCGAGTCAAGCTCATGACTCGGTTACCAAAAACGAGGTTCCTCCTGGGGGAGATTCCCATGCTTATCATTCTATCTTCTCTCTTATTTCTAATGTCAAGGGTTTGTGCCTTTTCATTTGTTTCTCGTGTTTCGTTTGTGATGTGATTTTAGGTTTCTCATATATCAAAGACTCTCGTGTTCGTTTTCATCACGTATCACTCGAGTTTCGATCCTTCATTTGAGACATCCGATATCCGATGATTATATCCTTTACTAACGCTTATTTTTATTGGCATAGTTAATAAACGGCTTTTAATTATTTGCGTCATACCCTTTCCATGTTAGGATTTTGCATTCGACTCTTCGTCTCTAGTAGGGGGGTATTATACCCTTCGACTTGAAACATTGAGGACAATGTTTGGTTTTACTATGGGGGGTATCTATCGATATACTTTTCCTTTTGTTCGTTGTCTTCACGTACTACGTTTTTCAAAAATATGCTTAAAATTGCATAAATAATTCTTTTTTTCTTATTTTAATAAGTGTTTTTGACACGAATGTAAGCTTTCCGTTGGTGAAAATAAGAATAGTTTTTTACTCGACCGGTTTTTACCTTAGCTCATTCCTTAACCATGTAGGCCTTAATTGGTTTATTAGGCTAAGCATCCACGAGTCTCATTATTTGAGATTTTATATTGTAGAGAACGAGAGATGATAGAGTTGATAATAAGTTTAAAGGCTAATTCTTCCTTATATGAGTTTTTGTGGCTCTTTCTCCCCGCTTGTATATTAAATTGCTTAATAAATTAGGATTTTTGCGGTTTAGGTTCGATATTTTAACTCTTAACCGATTCTTTTATTTCCCTTGTAATTAAAGCGAGAACACATTGAGGGTGCCAGCGTCGTGGACTTCCGACTAAGGTGGCTCATAACCACTAAGTAGGAGGTATTCAGACCATGGGATTACGGAATTTGGCCTACTATATATATCATAAATAAAGAAGAATAAGATTAAAACATGATCTCACAGAGTCTTCGGGTGTGGGACATGTAGCACGAGCCTTGTCATTAGAGCCTTAGGGTGTATGGCATGGTAAGTGTTTAATAAAAATTGCTTCATCATTATTTCAAGGAGCCTTAGGGTGTGGAGTGATAATGAATGTCAATTCCCTTGTTTATGGTTCAAGGAGCCTTAGGTTGTGGATCATAGATAAGGAGCACTTTTACATCTTAAAGAGCCTAAGGGTATATGATGTAAATTTGCTAACTCCATTATAAAGTTAAAATGACTTCGGAGGAATAAATAATAAGTAGTACTATTGGCCAAATTTCGAATCTGGGAATTTATTCCCTAAATCGTGTTAAATTATCATTGATGTGGGCTTTCTTTAGTTACAATGGTTTTTGAGGTTGTGGTTAGGTTCTAAGTGTCGGGTTTACACCGTTTTGCCTTCATTTTTGGACTAATAATTATTAAATAAGTCAAATGAGCCTACTGGTGAATGACAATCCTTAAAATCTAGAGATACAACTTAGGAATAATGGAGAAGGAGTTTTACACAAATTACTTATATAAGTGGTCTTAACACGAGAACTTATTGTTAACAATGATCTTATTTTTGAGCTTGGCATGGAAAGAGTGAAAAGTCGAGGACGATGAACCTATTCAAATTTTGTGATCCTAAAAGTTATTTTCAAATAATGAAAGCGATACATTATGTCATTTACACATTAAATATTAATAAATTGAATAAATGCTTTTAATAAATGAAAAACGGAGTTGCTTTATACTTTATTCTAGCATTGCGTGAGGACACGACAATGGTTTAGTAGGGGGGCGTGATGTGACTCTAATTACACATCATATTTCCTCGTAAATCGTGCTCAAAATGCTCAAAATGGTCAAATAATCATCAATATTGCCACATATCTGCTTGTTTTGTCGTTTGTGCGTGTGCAGGTACGGGTATCAAGAAAATCACAAGAAATGAAGCCAAAGAGCCAAAACGGACACCAGAAATGAAGAAATGCACAAGACCGAAGCCGGAATTATATCTATCAAAATCGAATGGAATCAACTCGACAAAGTTTGAAGATTTTCAAGAAGTCAAAGTCAAAACCCGAGCCGAATTATAAAAGGACGACAAAGATCGAGTTTTAATGGGCCAACCCATTAACATCTTAATGGACTTATATATCAAGCAACCAAAAATTTCCATTAGGAAAGCTGCTGGCCCAGCAGGCCCACGAATGAAGAAGCCCAACAGAAGAAGAGAAGGGACGCAACCCAGAAGTGAAAGAAAAATATAAGATAGATCAGATATATAGCTTGGGAGGGACGCATCTTTCATTATATATTGTTTTTTCCTGTTTTTCATTCAGGTAGCATAGATAAAGCTTAGAGAACACGCAACCTTCAATATATTTTTACTTTCCCTGTCTTTCCTTTATATAGCCTAGGATTCGATCTTGATTTTCTGTCTTTTTTTTAGCAAATGATTTTGGTAACATTAGTTTATAAAATCCATCACAGCTTCCTTATTCTCTATTCTAATCTTCACTTTTTTTATTCAAGTTTTGTATCAGGTTTTTATAAACTCTAAAAATTCGCAACATCTCCGTTTCTAGTTCTTTTTCTTGTTTCGATTGGTTTATGGAAGTGTGAGAAACAATTCGGATTATACAGAATTTCAGGTTATTCAGATTTGGTTTCGGTGATTTGTTTTATTTGCTTGTGAATCGGGTGATGATGATTTGGTTTTGTAAACGTTGTGTGGATTCCGCTTATTTGTTTCATTCGGTTGAGCAGCTTTGAGCAATTTGGGATACTGATTTGTTGTATCTACTATTTAGATTTGTAAGTCAAAAAGAATAAAACAAAAAAAATTTATATATTGTTTTTAAATGTAACGCAACCATGAGATTGGATCTCATAACTTTCCGCCGAAAGCACATTTCGATATCAGTCATAGCATAGTTTCGATATTAGTTTCGGTTCGGTTCGGTTCGATAGCATGTTTCGACATCAGCGGAGAGACTTCGGATGCGGGGTACTTTTTTTTTATTTTTCTGCGTTTTCATGTATTGTAAATCTGTTCGATAAGCTTTGGCTCAATATTGGTTTAGGATCAATTTTCTGTTAGCTTTATTAAATTGATTAGTTCTAAATACTGCTTATAATCCTCGTATAGCTATCTTAGGTTTAGGAGTTTGATAAGCTGCATTTGGTTAGTATATTTCTATATAAACTACTTTTATATTCCTCTAGAAGGCTGCGATTAGTTTAATTTAGTAGTGATGGGCTGCGTTACTATTGGTTGATTTTTTTTGTATTGGGCCGTAAAGAGTAGTTTAACACTTTAACAATTCTAAAGTTTCCTAATTAGGTTGTTTCTCTTATTTAGGTTGCATTTTACTTTTGTATAAAAATAGGTTTTTCATTTTTACATTTTGAATTATTGTTCTATAAAAATAGTTTTTTAAAAAAAAAGAGAAAAAAAATACAAGTAAATAAATAGTATAAAAAATTGTTTTTACATTTTTAGAATAAATGTGGTATTTTCATTTTTAGAATAAAGTTTACATTTACGTTTTTGGTTTTTTAGTATTTTGCATTTTAACTTGTCATTTTCGTTTAGCATCTTAATAAATCTTGTTTATATTTTACTTGCGCATTTTATATTTTTACTTCGTTTTTTACTTGCGGTATTTGCTTTGTTTTTAGATTAGTACGTATTACGTAATAGATAATATTAATTTTACTTTTATCGTGCTTTGTGCTTAAATAGAAATAGATACCATTTATCCTTTTATTAACCAAAAACAAATTAATCTTACTATAAAATTGGAAATCAATTCGAGTGAGTCGATGAAAAACGAACATTCATTGCTTAAAAGGATTGTAAAAATTCTAGTATTAAAGACAATGACGAACTTGTCCAGATATTCATGGAAGATTCTGTTCATCAAATCCATGAACACTACTGGAGCATTTGTAAGGCCAAATGGTATGACTACGAATTCGTAGTGGCCATAGCGTGTACGGAAAGCAGTCCTGGCGATGTCCTGCTCCTTAACCCGTAGCTGATGATAGTCTGACCTTAGATCAATCTTGGAGAAATGTTTGTCCCCTTGGAGTTGGTCAAACAGATCGTCTATGTGACAACCGTGGTTTTGAGGTTCGTCACTTAGTTTTATTTTGTGCTAGTTGCGTGTCTTTACGTGTTTATGTGCTTATTGGTGTGTATAGATTGTGGTTTGGATATCTTTTCTGGTACGGGGTACCTTGTGAGTGAAACGATGTGAGATGATTTCATGTTCATGAGCTCACATGGTAGTGACTATGAAGTGAGATGGTGTTATTTAGTGGTTTTACGTATACGTATATGTATTATAGAAAATCGTATTTTTACGATTTATGGTTTAGCATTTAGAGGTCTCGGATGAGGTAATTAGTCATATGAATATTTTTAGGGATGGTTTTAAGTCAGTTTGGACTTAGTTATAAAGTTTATTTAAAAATTTGAGATTTTTTATAAAAGTGTATATTTTACGTCTTTTACGGTAAAACGCGTAAATTTGACTAGTTTTACGGTTTTGAGGTTTTGGAGGCTTTAGGAGCTGAAATAAATTAAGGAATATTAAGGTAATATTATTAATATATATATTAATAATAAAAAGAAAAATAAAATAAAAAAGGGTATGTAGGTCGGTTTTGGACGAATCAAGGAAGAAGGAGAAAAGGAAAGGGGAGTTTGGGCTTGGGTTGGACTAGGACTCCCTCATATTCTATTTAAAGACTCTTAGTTAATAAAATTCATTATTTTTCCCTTGGAGACTAATAAAATTCGTGGGTTTCACAAGGGAAATTAGGGTTCTTCAAAAGTTTGGGTTTTTTTACATCTTCCATTTAAATTAAAGGTAAACCTTCTTAAACCTTTTTGATTAAATTGTTTTTATGTTTAATTAATCATTCTTATGATGGATTAGGGTTAGGGTTTGTATAAAATCAGTAAATTAATGATGTGATAATCATAATATGATGATCATATAATCTAGGGCTTGTACTAGATGGGGTTATGGGTAATTAATTAGTTCAATTTGTTTAAACCCGTTTTTAAAAACTGGGCAGAATTTTGAGTCAATTGTTTTGATCATATCGGGAGTTCTAGGAACATTCAAGATGCGATCCAAGTATCCCTGAAAAGGTAATTGAAGTGGCTTTCCAATGCAAGAAGTTAGAACTAAATTGGAGGTAGGGAAGTGGGTTAAAAACAGGTTACAACAGTCGGAGGTCAAAACAGTTTTGAAGTCAGCCTGTTTTCTTTTTAAGTTTTGGGTTGTTTGGGGTACTTAGGGTTGCATTGGGATCTTCTCACGAACATGAGAGATGGTTTATATATTGTATAAGTATCTGAACTTGGGCTAAGATTGTGGTTTAGGGTAAGACCTTCTAATGGTAACAAACTTTTCATACGTTTAAAATCAGTGAATTCTGGATAGGTAGCAATATATACACATATATCGGGGCCTTAACAGTAGCTTTAAGGTTAGGGAAAGTGGGGGTTTTAGCTAAAATATGTAAAAGTATGAATATTCATTTTACAGAAACCATGGGTATGTTTAAGTGGACGTTTGACTTAGAGTTTTGAGACCTAAAAACGGGGACTGTTTTGTGTAAAATATGAACGAGATAGTTATTAAACTTAACCAAGTTAAGGACTTGTTAAGGAAGGGTAATGGGGTGATTAGAGCTTATCTATGAGGTATTTATATGGGAATAGGCTAGATGTCCATCATAGGTTGATGAGCCATCTTAGTGATTGGTTCGTGTATTGATTGCGTGTTTTTGGTTTTGTTAGCTTGTTGCTAGTGCGAGGACTTGTGAAGAAGCAATCAGGTGAGTTTCATAGTCCCATGTTTATTATTGATTTTGACTTCCAACTGGGATGGAAGAGACACTGTGTTGGGTTATTTTCTAAATTGATGTTGTGAATGTTTTTGTGATTTGAGATGGACTTGTGTGTACATTGTGTGATTAACTGCTATGTGATTCTTGATTGTGTATGATTTGGATCAGGGGCACGTGCCGTCTCAGTTATTGTGGTTTGACAAGGTAGGGGCCTTGGGATAGGTGCATAGCGTGATCGTCTATGGGACCAATGGAAAATGACAAGGTAGTGGCCTTGGGATAGGTACATAGGTATATGGGCGCCTATGGTACCATGGTTGTTGGTAAGGTGTGATGCCTTGGAAATTATGGTTGTTGGTAAGGCGTGATGCCTTTGTAATTATGGTTGTTGGTAAGGCGTGATACCTTGGAATTGTGATGATTGATTTATCTTGAATGCTAGTTGTTAATGCATACTTGTAACACATTGTCCATATGTTAATGTGTTGATGGTTGTTATTCACAGCTTGTAACTGATTTAGCGTTGGAGTCTAAACCTATGACTCTCACCAACTTTATGTTGACGTGTTTTAGTGTCTCTTTCAGGTCATTTTATGGTTAAGCTTGAGAATAGAAGTGGCTAGGATTTGGAGTTGCGTAGGAATGCATTTAGAAGGAGATCCCCGTTCCTTCTTAGTTTCTTTTGTTTGTTTAATAAGTGATATTGTTGGCACCTATATGTTTGTTTTGTTTGTGATATTTGATTGTCTTGGGTAAGAGGTAGGACTGTTACCTACTTACCTAGACTCCTGCATTTGTTGAGATATTATCATGACTTTTGTGTCACTATTTTATGACATTTCTTATTTCATATAGTTATCTCTATAGACACACCATGTTGTGATGATATCCATAAGTCGCGCCCCATATTCCGCCATGGTGGGGTGTGACAGAATGGTATCAGAGACAATGGTTATTGAGAATTAGGTTGCCTAGTCGCGTAGCCTAGTCTATAGTTTAAGGGTCCCTGCATATAGGCGTCATAGGAGTATGTGTGCATTTTATATAAATTGATGTGTTTGGATGTTATTTATTGTGATGTTTTGACTAGTATGAATTGAACCATAGTAAGTTCATTCTTAGCCACATGTTATTTTCTTTTCGGGTTATGACTAGTGCGGGTTGAACCATAATCGTCCACGCTAGTCAATGTCGTATTTTGCTTAAATTGTACATTATAGTACATAATTTGGTACATGGTAGTTTTTTTGTCTTTTGTTCAGTTATTTTATGTACCTGAGGTATAGTATTATTTTCTTTTGATGTTTAAGTCATGTTCCCTAGGAATCGTGTGGTGGTTCAAGTTACTAGGAGTACATGGGTAGGAAGGATTTTAGGCTGTTTTCACTCTTACGGGCGACATGACTTATAACTGATTATGTTTTCGTTTGGATTTAGTCTATGCTGTTTTAGCTAGACTATGGATTTCGGTATTCCTAGAGTTTTATTATGTTATTTTTATAGATGGAGTTTTTGACCTTATTGGTTATGTGGTTAGGAGCTTATGTGAGTAGATGGATTTATGTGTTATATGTTGTATTGATTCTTATTAGTGTCATCATAGGAGGGAGTGCATTGGGGAAAGGGTAATTGTATAAGTATGGTGGCCAACATAGTTATACAAGTACAACAACTTCAATGGGTTCTCAAGTATGGTTGCATTAAAGAGGGTTAGTACATGCTTGTATATGGTGAGATGTAGAATTTGGGTATACGTATAATATATGGGTTTATGTAATGGCTGCCTATGATATGGCTATTGTTCTTTTTATGTTTTATGTTTTGGGTTATAGTTGTGATGTGTGATTATGGGGTCACACGATATGGTTTGGTTTTGGAGGTGGGCATTATGCCTTGTTGTGGCACGGTGAGATGGTGATTACTCGTGTGGAATAACGAGTGTATGACGTGATTGGTTGATCCGACATGTATGGTAACGAGTATGTTTTGGGTGATTTAATAGGTATATATATGTGGATATATATACTACTATGTGTTAAGTTATGGTATATGGTCGTTCACTAGTTATTATAACTTGAACGTGCCTTGTGTTTGTTCGTGTTTTATGGTGCTAGAGTTTGATGGAGTTCCAACGACGTTTTGAATCTTTTGAAGTGT
The DNA here is from genome assembly GCA_025667525.1 of Glebionis coronaria. NCBI lineage: Eukaryota > Viridiplantae > Streptophyta > Magnoliopsida > Asterales > Asteraceae > Glebionis > Glebionis coronaria. Next base: position 335,309,796 of record CM046876.1, on the reverse strand, counting down.
GTCTTGTAGCGTATTCTTTGAGTTTCGTATTTCATGTGTACGTTTTAAAATGGTGTTTTTGGTTTCAAGTCTATTGAAATAACTTGGGATTTCTTTTGAGATAATGAAATCTTTTGTGTTGGGTCTTTCATTTCTTTTGGTCGGTATATATTGAGTTTGATGGTTGGTTGTATTCGGTAAAATAAGGGTAAGGTGTTGGAGTCGTGTTTGAAACAAGATGTAACATAAGATTTCTTTTTAATCAACACTTATATATTTCAAATTCTAAAAGACTTTCTTTGAAATAAAGCGAAGTAAAAATTTCTTTCTACCTACATAGTTTATATAATTGAGTTTGACCGATTTATGTCATTTTTAATTATTTATACAAGGTTAAATTGAGTTTATGAAGATTTCACATACAATTATATCTGTCATTTAAAAAAGATTACATTGATCACTAAGTTTATTCTTTAGTTTTTTTTTTAAAACAACTAGTATCAAACTGATTTGGTCATAACTTGTTCGTTTTTAGAGCTTTTTGAGTGATTCAAAAACCAAAAATTATGTACTCGGAACGTACTTTTCAAATATTCAGAATGTATAGTCATGGGAGGTCAGTATCTTGGCCGAAATTATTGTACATGTGTCGGGTTAGAGGTTGAGTTTGAATAGTAGTTTATTTTTATGATTTGGGATGCACGGGATACCTAGTTTTGAGTTGAGTTTTGAGTTCGTCAAGAGGGTTGTTTGTAGATTGTTTGAGTCACATAGATGTGGGAGGTATAATAAGTAATAATAAAAAAAAGATATATATTCTTTTGGAAAAGTCGATCTTTTGCACGGTTTAAAAAAAAATATGTCGCGGGGCGTAATATGTTTGGTTGCCATTGGGTGTTTCTTGGATTATTTTTCGTTGTCATGGGTCATTTTGAATTGATAGACGTTTTGGGTTTGAGTTTTCTTTTGAGACTCGTGGTTTTTGACTTGTTTTAATTGGTACACGTGAAATGTCGTTAGTTATCCGTGGGTTTGATTCGCTGATCGTATCTGATGGTTTCAGATGTAGTTTTGGTTTCGTATTGTTCGGGAGCGTTGAGGTAGTCATATGAAAGATTTGGTCGCGCCGACACGCTTAAGTAGGTGGCCATGAGAGAACGGTCGGAATACCCTTAGCGGGGAGGAAAGAAGTTCGTAGACGAACTAATGTGGTTATGAGGTCTCTTAGGAGTACCAAGGAGATGAATAGATTTGTGGGATACTAGCACAAGTAACGCGCCATAGAGAGTGTTGGAAGGGGATATAATACCTCAAAGGTATTTATGATTTTTCGTAGGGAATGTAAGTTTTCCGAAAATTTCTTGAAATTTAGTAGGTTTGCCTATTACTGTGAGGTAGAACCATAAATAGAGCAAGTAGGGGAGGTGAGAGGAGTTGCAGTTAGTGCCTTCCCAAGGAAATTGATGATGGGATGATTTCAAGAACAAGAGTTGATGGAAATTGCATTGGATGCAAGGTAAAAGTTGAGTTGCTTAGTAGTAGATTGGACGTGGAAAGAGGTTGAGTGGTCTGATGAGAGGAAGTATTGGTCTGTTAAAATGCGTGTAGAATTTCGCAAGTAGAACAAGGTAGGAAATTTATTCGTATTGCTTCTAGGAGAGGGTGCAAGGAGGACGTAGTTGAAACTGCTAAGGATGTTGTATGAAAGCTTTGGGTTTACGGTTATGCATTTGGCTTCGCCAAAGCACTAGCGGATTTCATGGAGTCAATGAAGCGAGTGTGCATGAACGTATGTAAATGGGTTGTCATCGGGAGTATCGACGACATCTTGATCTACTCAAAGTCTAAGAAGGAGAGTGAGGCGAAGTATGTGTTGGTTTTGGAGTGGAATTATACGTGAGATTTTCAAGTGTGAGTTTTAGTATTAAGTCTACCATGATGAGTAGTTAGAGATGATGGCGTATCATGGAACCAGCAAGGGACGAAGTGAAGAAGGACGAGGAAGCATTTTGGAGGCTGAAGAGGTGGATTGGATAATGAGCCGATCTTGGCATTATCGGAAGGACTGGATGAATTCGCGAAGCATGACGATACGTGGATCAAGGATTTGGATGTGTACGAGAACGACAAGAAAGGCGATTTCTTATACGTTGCAGGAACTGAAGATTTGGAAGAACTAGATAGACTTAGTTAGTGGAGTTGGACTGTTATATCTGCCTAGAATGCTAGAGGCATTTGGTGTACGAGACGTGGAGAATGATCTATACGGATCGTGAACGTCTCCAACACATATTCAATCATCTTGATTGAACATTTGGCAAAGGTGATGGGTGGAGTTAATTGATGAAAGAAAATTGTATGGCCAAGTACCATCTGGGAAAGGCAAGCATGGTTGATGAGACATGGAATAAGAAGAATGAAGTGAAGTTGAGACGAACTTGAACTATATGGATGACTTATTAGGGTGGTTTGGATGAAGGATGTAGGTTGCACGAGTTGAGTTGTCTAAAGCAGAAAACGCGTCAACATGTATGTTGCGTGGCTTGGACAATCATATGGAGAAGAGGGACATAGACTTTACTTCCTACATAGATAGGAGCAGCTTAGAAAGGGCAATGTAAGGACGAAGTTGGTGGAAGGGATACATAATGGGGTGGAGGATTAAGTACGATGGGAGTTGGGTGATAAACGATAGACTGACTGATTCATCACATATTTCAAGAGGAATGAGAAGTCACATAGTTGAGAAGTTGGAAGGATTGCGTACGGATGTGATGGAATAGAGGGTTTTGCGTAAAAGTTAGCCTAATATGTATGGAATGCCTTATGAAGGATTATGGCAAGGTAAGAAACGATGGGAAGCATCACATCGTGATGTATGGTAGGAGTTGAGGAAGAAAGAAGGAAGTGTGTATAGAAGCGAAGCATGAATGAAATAGGTCGAGATAGGAACCGAAGGTAAAACTTTGGTAGAGCCTAATGAGTAGAATAAAGCACAACGTAGGCTAATGCTTTCGTAGTGTGGAAAAGGAAATGGCACTGACCTATACTGATTGTTTGGGAGGCTTAGTATCGATAATCGAATGGATGAGGATTTATAGGTGTGATGTGCCATAGGGACGAAGGGCTTGGTCTAACCGAGATAACCGTCTTTTTGATGATGTGTGTAGATCATAAGTGGATTTGGATTGGAAGAACCAATGGCTATGTAGAAAAGGAGGAAACCACTAGAGTTAGTGACAGAGCTATGTATGAAGTTTCACCCATAGTAACGGGTGGTATGTTTTGGTAAAATGGAAGAGTTGATGTAGAGTTTTGTAGGTCCATTTATGATCTTTGGAAAGATCGGACCAGTAGCTTATGAGCATAGAATTAACTGGGGAAATTGAGTGGTATATATGATATATTGCATGTATTAAGATTGGTAAATGTTGTTTGAGAATGCATTTTGCATGTACGGTTATTTGGGACTTGTATTAATAAGAGTCTTTGTTTTATCAAATAGTCACCTGTGAGATTTATTGACTGCGAGGTCAAGAGTTTGACAATGAGTTTAATTATTTTTGGTTTGTATATGTGGTATTTTGAGACTTGATCTAAAGTTCACGTGGAAATGAGGGGAGTTCGTTTAGAACAAGTATCCTCATGTGATTTGTGGTTTGTGTGTTTGATCCTAAGGAGTAAATCTCGGGACGAGATTTCTATTAGGCGGGAGTGATGTGACAACCGTGGTTTTGAGGTTCGTCACTTAGTTTTATTTTGTGCTAGTTGCGTGTCTTTACGTGTTTATGTGCTTATTGGTGTGTATAGATTGTGGTTTGGATATCGTTTCCGGTACGGGGTACCTTGTGAGTGAAACGATGTGAGATGATTTCATGTTCATGTGCCCACATGGTAGTGACTATGAAGTGAGATGGTGTTATTTAGTGGTTTTACGTATACGTATATGTATTATAGAAAATCGTATTTTTACGATTTACGGTTTAGCATTTAGAGGTCTCGGATGAGGTAATTAGTCATATGAATATTTTTAGGGATGGTTTTAAGTAATTTAGGACTTAGTTATAAAGTTTATTTCAAAATTTGATATTTTTTATAAAAGTGTATATTTTACGTCTTTTACGGTAAAACGCGTAAATTTGACTAGTTTTACGGTTTTGAGGTTTTGGAGGCTTTAGGAGCTGAAATAAATTAAGAAAAATTAAGGTAATATTATTAATACATATATTAATAATAAAAAAGAAAAATAAAATAAAATAAAGGGTATGTAGGTCGGTTTGGGACGAATCAAGGAAGAAGGAGAAAAGGAAAGGGGAGTTTGGGCTTGGGTTGGACTAGGACTCCCCCATATTCTATTTAAAGACTCCTAGTTAATAAAAATTCATTATTTTTCCCCTGGAGACTAATAAAATTCGTGGGTTTCACAAGGGAAATTAGGGTTCTTCAAAATTTTGGGTTTTTTTACATCTTCCATTTAAATTAAAGGTAAACCTTCTTAAACCTTTTTGATTAAATTGTTTTTATGTTTAATTAATCATTCTTATGATAGATTAGGGTTAGGGTTTGTATAAAATCAGTAAATTAATGATGTGATAATCATAATATGATGATCATATAATCTAGGGCTTGTATTAGATGGGGTTATGGGTAATTAATTAGTTCAATTTGTTTAAACCCGTTTTTAAAAACTAGGCATAATTTTGAGTCAATTGTTTTGATCATATCGGGAGTTCTAGGAATATTCAAGATGCGATCCAAGTATCCCTCAAAAGGTAATTGAAGTGGCTTTCCAATGCAAGAAGTTAGAACTAAATTTGAGGTCGGGAAGTGGGTCAAAAACAGGTTACAACAGTCGGAAGTCAAAACAGTTTTGAAATCAGCCTGTTTTCTTTTTAAGTTTTGGGTTGTTTGGGGTACTTAGGGTTGCATTGGGATCTTCTCACGAAAATGAGAGATGGTTTATATATTGTAGTAAGTATCTGAACTTGGGCTAAGATTGTGGTTTAGGGTAAGACCCTCTAATTGTAACAAACTTTTCATACGTTTAAAATCAGTGAATTCTGGATAGGTAGCAATATATACACATATATCGGGGCCTTAACAGTAGCTTTAAGGTTAGGGAAAGTGGGGGGTTTTAGCTAACATATGTAAAAGTATGAATATTCCTTTTACAGAAACCATGGGTATGTTTAAGTGGACGTTTGACTTAATGTTTTGAGACCTAAAAACTGAGACTGTTTTGTGTAAAATATGAACGGGATAGTTATTAAACTTAACCAAGTTAAGGACTTGTTAAGGAAGGGTAATGGGGTGATTAGAGATGATCTATGAGGTATTTATATGGGAGGCTAGATGTCCATCATTGGTTGATGAGCCATCTTAGTGATTGGTTCGTGTATTGATTGCGTGTTTTTGGTTTGTTAGCTTGTTGCTAGTCCGAGGACATGTGAAGAAGCAATCAGGTGAGTTTCATAGTCCCATGTTTATTATTGATTTTGACTTCCAGATGGGATGGAAGAGACACTATGTTGAGTTATTTTCTAAATTGATGATGTGAATGTTTTTGTGATTTGAGATGGACTTGTGTGTACATTGTGTGATTAACTGCTATGTGACTCTTGATTGTGTATGATTTGGATCGGGGGACACGTGCCGTCTCAGTTATTGTGGTTTGAAAAGGTAGGGGCCTTGGGATAGGTGCATAGCGTGATCGTCTATGGGACCAATGGAAAATGACAAGGTAGTGGCCTTGGGATAGGTACATAGGTGTATGGGCGCCTATGGTACCATGGTTGTTGGTAAGGCGTGATGCCTTGGAAATTATGGTTGTTGGTAAGGCGTGATGCCTTGATAATTGTGGTTGTTGGTAAGGCGTGTGAAATTGTGTATAATGCAGTTCGTTTTTCTTAGTTCTTGTCTAATTGAAAGTCCTAACAATATCGGGTTTTAAACTGTTTTTGGTTGTATATATTTTTTTGGATATTCTATTTGCTAATTCAAACAATGCCTTGCAAAACTGAAAAATTTTGTCTACTTATATGTAAAACATCGTGCAAATACCAAGTTTTTATTCAATTAAAATTCAAAATGTAAATCTTACAACTAAAAGGACTGAAATTGTAAATTTTATGAAAAATAAATGCTCAAATTGTAAAACTAACAAGTACAAGGACTGAAAATGTCAAAACAGTCAACTATGAGGATCATAAATGTAAACTATGCAAACTACTAACCAATTTCCAAACAAACTCAAAACTAACTAACTGATTTTGAACAAATTTCAAACTTAAAGGATCTGATTAAAGAAAACCCTAAAAAGTTTCAAGTTTGGCCAAGTTTAGAACCAGTTTAATACATCAAGGACTAAAGTGCAATTTTTGGAAAATATTAATCAAAAACGGGTTCCAAATACAAATAAGCTCGTTTGAGCTTATTTCTCAACCAAAATCAACAAAAGCACTTGCAAAATGCTTAAAATCAAGAATAACCTAGACCTGTAAAAGGATTTAAGCTAATAATGGCTAAAACTCTGATAAGCACTTCCCAATAAGCACAAAATAAGCTCTAAAGAAATCTAGACATGCACAACTAGATTTTTGTAATGAAACTGTTTAATGAACTCAAATTATGAACGGGAAATCAAGTCTTGTTAAAAATCATTCAGTAATAAGCTTGGAATTTGAAATAAGCTGAAATTTGGCTTATGTTGACCAACGTTGACCAAGCTTTTTTTCAAAAAGCTCAAAATCTCAAAAATCAACCACAAGCATTAACTAAGTGAATTTGTAAAAGAAAATTGACTAGTTTATGAATAGGATTGAGAGATATGAAAAAGTAGTTTGAAAGTTACAGAAACATTCATTTGCTTATATGTTCAGATTTTTGCTTATTCCCTCTTGCTTACTGAATACTATACAAAATGCTTATGGAATCTGAAACATCATATTATGACCTAGATTTGAGAGCTGGTTTGATGAAATTTCATTAAGAAACAAGTAAATGCAAGGCAAATCAATATCACAACTTTTCTGAACAAATCTGACTGAAAATGACCCAAACTTTTTACAATGCCATTTGCCTCTTTGACTTAACCAATTGACTTGAAAATGACTTCAAACCTTTTGAAATGACTTATTAGCTGGAAATGAACATTAGTTTGGCAAAAATAAACACTTGAAAATTCTACACAAGCTAATGCCAAACACTTCTTTAACTGATCTTTTTGGAATTTTGTGAAGACTTTTTGAGTACAAGTTAAAACTGAATGAAAAACTTTATCAAACTAAGTTCAGTGACCAAAATGAGATGTATGAAAGCTAACTGCAAGTACTGAAAGCTACTAGAACTCAAATTGCAAAGCAAGCTTAATATGACTGAATTAAGCTAAACACTAAGACATTTATCATATCAATAAGCAGATTAAGCTACACTTAAGCTACAAAATGACTAGTATCAAATCAAGAACAGGCTAAACAAGTTTTATCATACAATCAAACAAACATTAACTAGAATTGAGCATGCATTTTGACAATTGAGTGGAACCAAAACAAGAGGCGTTTGCACCTATTGTAGTAACCTTTGAGCAGTAGATGAGTGATGAACTCTCTAGTCTAGTGCTAACCACCACCTTAGTACTAGATTCAACTATCTACAATCAATCAATCAGCTACACATCATCAACAAGGCTAAAATGCCTTGAAATCATCAAATCATCTATGAACTTGGACTGAAATCAACAAACAGCTACAATCTTCACTCAAAGTCAGTTATGATCAAGGTATGATCATAACAAACTCAAAGCAGCAACAAGAGTAACAATGGTAGTAGGAGATGAACAGTAAAGAAGGTAAGGAGATTTGGCGGGAAAGTAAGAATTTGAATTTTTTTAATGGAAAAGTGGTTACAAAGCTGTTAAGTGGTTAGAAACTACTAACTAACTCAAGAGTGTGTCAAACTCTTGAGTTGTTAAGCTAAAAACTAGAAATGGTGGAAGAAATCTAAAAGTGTGTGTGTTTTCACACTTTTTAACTACTACAAGAAATGAGGACTAATCATGCTATTTATAGACTTCAGAGGAAGAAGTGTTGGGGTTGGTGACGTGTTGGAGCCAATCCCAGACTTCCACGTGTCATAAATCTGCTTAATTGATTTTGCATGTATGAACTCAAATTGGGGATTCTTTGTTGAGTTGATTTTAGGATAATTGGTTATGACCAATGGATTCGTCTTGTGATTTTGAGCAAGTTTCATGTTAAGCACTTCTCTTGAAATCCACTCTAGCTCTAACCCGATCCTGGAAATTTTGTTCGTTTGAATGCCACGTGTCAAGTCTTCATTGGTTGAAAAGGCAGCACACGCATTGCACTATTGTGATTCACTCATTTATGAGTGGCGGCGCTAGTGGGTATTAATTGCCCTGATGTGGCAATCCAGGACCACTTTTTCTTGGCTTCTCATTGGTCCAAAGTTATTCACATGGATCACACTTGTTAAACTTTCCAAAATAGGCAGAATTGATCCCTTGACTTTGGCAGATTGTATATTTGAGCTATTCACTTCATTTCTTTGGCATATTTGGTCCTTCAAACTTCATTCTTGAACAAAATTGGTCCTTTGACTGAGTTGACTTGAGAGTTGACCAAATTTGACTATGATCTTGACTTTTATATATTTACACTTTGGTCCTTCAACTTTGGCAGATTGTCAAGATAGGTCCTTGTACTTTCAAAGTCTTGTCACTTTTGATCCTTCTTTGTCTTTTTCATCAAATTAAGCTTGATTATTCCTTGTTTGCTTGAAAATGGATCCTTTTACCTACACAAGTGTACACAAACACAAACATACCACATAATACTGTTTTTACAAGATAAATTGGTATTTTGCTTCATGTTTTAGGGTTATTTGTTGATAAATTGATATGAGTTTTAACTCATATCAAATCCCCTACACTTGAACATTGTCATTTCCTCATGCAATACTATATATTTTAAAGAACAAATTTACATTCTCCTCATAATTAATCCTCCTTGGCCATATGAAATGCATCTACACTACTCTAAACTACATGATGCATGATTTTGACTTTTAACAATGCAATAAACAAAATACAATTCTATATATATCTTTTTGGTTTTTCTTGAAATGGTTTTAATGGAAATAACTCATAAAGAATTCAATGACTTTGATTAGGGCTTGGGTACCATGGACATTTATCACCCTCAAGTTTCACTTTCCCCATACCAAGCTTAAAAATGGGATCATTGCATTCACAAGTAAAAAGTGCATCAACTTATTCATGACAATTAAATGTGAAACCGGTTATTATTTGAGCAAATTGCTTGTGGGTAAATTTGTCATTTATTCAAGTGTGAAGTATAAGAAGTGAAAAATCCAAAAATAAGGAAGCACGGTTTTAATCCTAAGTAATCCTCTCATCCATTACTTGAAAAACCGCTCACAATTAATACAAGTCCGTTTCAAGAGTAATAAGTCATTCGCCTTATGTGTAAAATCCTCATGTCATGCTTTCATAAGTAGCTACACACTCGCTAAGGAAAAAAAAATATAACTCACGCAATAATTTACATCCGCCATCTTTTTGAGACTTTGGATCTTCAACCCCGCAACCCGTCAAGGTAATATTGGATTGGAGCAATCTATTGAATCCCCGCAACCCGTCAAGGTAATATTGGAACTCAATAGTCACTATAATTAACACCACACTGCCCCTCTTGGGAGTCTTGTATATATATTTTTGTTCTCTTTTTTTTTCTTCTTTTTTTTTCTAGCCACTCATTTTTTTATAAGCCGCTCTTATTTTTCTTTATTCCTCACAAAGAAAGTAGAAAAGAATAAAAGGAAAAACACCCGCTAAATATTGAGCATTACATAAGTCTAGTACACATAACACGTTCTAACTTAGAATCTTAAGACGTACTCATACCAACCGTGAATGATTAGACAAAAATGCATAAGAGATTACAAACCTATTAAAACCGTTCTTGATTATTTATTAACAATTATATACATGAGAAGAAAATAGAGGTAAAGAAGATTAGGATTTAGCCACAATTAATTATCATGAAGTTTATCTAGCCCTTTTATACTTGCTTCAACTCTATCATTTCCCATTCTCCACAAATTTAAAATCTCAAATAATGAGATTGGTGGATGCTTAGCCTAATAGACCAATGAAGGACTACATGGTTAAGGATACTAGCTAGAGAGTGCTAAGATAAGCAAACTCGGGTTGAGTCAAAATATCCATGGCGGGCCTAATATGTCAAAGAGGTCTAAATTTGTTAAACCATGTTTTATTTTATTTTTTTTCTTTTTATATACTTTTGATGAAACATAAAGAAGAAATATATACAATGCAAATGTGATATGCAAATGAAAAATGTATGATGCAAGGATTATGAATGCATATTTTTGGTGGCCAAAGTAGATCAAAAATTTGAAAAATGTTTAAAAATCTAATTTTCCATGTTATCATGAAAGACAATGACAAGTTCTAGGTAAGGTCACTTCGATAGAAGACCCCCTACACTTAAGCTAAACATTGTCCTCAATGTTTAAGAGCATGGAAGTATAAAAACTTCCCCTACACTTATGACAATGAATAGACTTTGCTTAACTTAAGTTAAGGAAAGGACAACTATTAGTGAAATCATGTTTAAGCACAAGGTGTCAATGAAAAATCACAATAGTAACGAAGTGAACCGGATACAAGGGCCTCCTCCATAAGCTCCAAATCATGAAATGAGTGAGCAACCCTACAAACAATCATGAAGACAAAAGAAGGTCTCCCCTACACTTATCTCCAAGTCTATACCCTTATTTCTAACCTACAACACTCTAAACCTAGTTATACGATGCATGAGTTAATGAGTCTCTAGCTCGACTCGTCCCTCAATGAATCAATTCATGGGGAAAATAGGGATCTCTTGGACCATTTCAACGGAAATGTCCTCCCCAAAGTAATGCTTAACACGGTGACCATTCACTTTAAAATTCGGACCATCGGGTTGTGACAACTCAATAGTTCCATATGGAAACACTTGAGCAATAGTGAATGGACAGGACCATCTCGACTTAAGCTTGCCCGCAAAAAGTTTCAACCTTGAGTTAAAGAGGAGAACCGGCTCTCCAAATTTGAACTCACGATTCTTAATCTTAGCATCATGCAATTTCTTAGTATTTTCCTTGTAAAGCAAAGAATTTTCATAGGCGTTGGCTCTCAATTCATCCATCTCATTGAGTTGATCTTTCCCCGGCAGCGGCGCCATTTGAAATTGTGTATAATGCAGTTCGTTTTTCTCAGTTCTTATCTAATTGAAAGTCCTAACAATATCGTGTTTTAAACTGTTTTTGGTTGTATATATTTTTTTGGATATTCTATTTGCTAATTCAAACAATGCCTTGCAAAACTGAAATTTTTTGTCTACTTATATGTAAAACATCGTGCAAATACCAAGTTTTTATTCAATTAAAATTCAAAATGTAAATCTTACAACTAAAAGGACTGAAATTGTAAATTCTATGAAAAATAAATGCTCAAATTGTAAAACTAACAAGTACAAGGACTGAAAATGTCAAAACAGTCAACTATGAGGATCAAAAATGTAAACTATGCAAACTACTAACCAATTTCCAAACAAACTCAGAACTAACTAACTGATTTTGAACAAATTTCAAACTTAAAGGATCTGATTAAAGAAAACCCTAAAAAGTTTCAAGTTTAGAACCAGTTTAATACATCAAGGACTAAAGTGCAATTTTTGGAAAATATTAATAAAAAACGGGTTCCAATACAAATAAGCTCGTTTGAGCTTATTTCTTAACCAAAATCAACCAAACCACTTGCAAAATACTTAAAATCAAGAATAAGCTAGACCTGTAAAAGGATTTAAGCTAATAATGGCTAAAACTCTGATAAGCACTTCCCAATAAGCACAAAATAAGCTCTAAAGAAATCTAGACATGCACAACTAGAAATTTGTAATGAAACTATTTAATGAACTCAAATTATGAACGGGAAATCAAGTCTTGTTAAAAATCATTCAGTAATAAGCTTGTAATTTGAAATAAGTTGAAATTTGGCTTATGTTGACCAGCGTTGACCAAGCTTTTTTTCAAAAAGCTCAAAATCTCAAAAATCAACCACAAGCATTAACTAAGTGAATTTGTAAAAGAAAATTGACTAGTTTATGAATAGGATTGAGAGATATGAAAAAGCAGTTTGAATGTTACAGAAACATTCATTTGCTTATTTGTTCAGATTTTTGCTTATTCTCACTTGCTTACTGAATACTGTACAAAATGCTTATGGAATCTGAAACTTCATATTATGACCTAGATTTGAGAGCTGGTTTGATGAAATTTCATTAAGAAACAAGTAAATGCAAGGCAAATCAATATCACAATTTTTATAGAACAAATATGACTGAAAATGACCCAAACTTTTTACAATGCCATTTGCCTCTTTGACTTAACAATTGACTTGAAAATGACTTCAAACCTTTTGAAATGACTTATTAACTGGAAATGAACATTAGTTTGCCAAAAATCAATACTTGAAAATTCTACACAAGCTAATGCCAAACACTTCTTTAACTGATCTTTTTGGAATTTTGTGAAGACTTTTTGAGTACAAGTTTAAACTGAATGAAAAACTTTATCAAACTAAGTTCAGTGACCAAAATGAGATGTATGAAAGCTAACTGCAAGTACTGAAAGCTACTAGAACTCAAATTGTAAAGCAAGCTTAATATGACTGAATTAAGCTAAACACTAAGACAATTATGAAATCAATAAGCAGATTAAGCTACACTTAAGCTACAAAATGACTAGTATCAAATCAAGAACAGGCTAAACAAGTTTTATCATACAATCAAACAAACATTAACTAGAATTGAGCATGCATTTTGACAATTGAGTAGAACCAAAACAAGAGGCGTTTGCACCTATTGTAGTAACCTTTGAGCAGTAGAGGAGTGCTGAACTCTCTAGTCTAGTGCTAATCACCACCTTAGCACTAGATTCAACTATCTACAATCAATCAATCAACTACACATCATCAACAAGGCTAAAATGCCTTGAAATCATCAAATCTTCTATGAACTTGGACTGAAAACAACAAACAGCTACAATCTTCACTCAAAGTCAGTTATGATCAAGGTATGATCATAACAAACTCAAAGCAGCAACAAGAGTAACAATGGTAGTAGGAGATGAACAGTAAAGAAGGTAAGGAGATTTGGCGGGAAAGTAAGAATTTGAATTTTATTAATGGAAAAGTGGTTACAAAGCTGTTAAGTGGTTACAAACTACTAACTAACTCAAGAGTGTGTCAAACTCTTGAGTTGTTAAGCTAAAAACTAGAAATGGTGGAAGAAATCTAAAAGTGTGTGTGTTTTAACACTTTTTAACTACTACAAGAAATGAGGACTAATCATGCTATTTATAGACTTCAGAGGAAGAAGTGTTGGGGTTGGTGACGTGTTGGAGCCAATCCCAGACTTCCACGTGTCATAAATCTGCTTAATTGATTTTGCAGGTATGAACTCAAATTGGGGATTCTTTGTTGAGTTGATTTTAGGATAATTGGTTATGACCAATGGATTCGTCTTGTGATTTTGAGCAAGTTTCATGTTAAGCACTTCTCTTGAAATCCACTCTAGCTCTAACCCGATCCTGGAAATTTTGTTCGTTTGAAAATGCCACGTGTCAAGTCTTCATTGGTTGAAAAGGCAGCACACGGATTGCACTATTGTGATTCGCTCATTTATGAGTGGCGGCGCTAGTGGGTATTAATTGCCCTGATGTGGCAATCCAGGACCACTTTTTCTTGGCTTCTCATTGGTCCAAAGTTATTCACATGGATCACACTTGTTAAACTTTCCAAAATAGGCAGAATTGATCCCTTGACTTTGGCAGATTGTATATTTGAGCTATTCACTTCATTTCTTTGGCATATTTGGTTCTTCAAACTTCATTCTTGAACAAAATTGGTCCTTTGACTGAGTTGACTTGAGAGTTGACCAAATTTGACTATGATCTTGACTTTTACATATTTACAGTTTGGTCCTTCAACTTTGGCAGATTGTCAAGATAGGTCCTTGCACTTTCAAAGTCTTGTCACTTTTGATCCTTCTTTGTCTTTTCATCAAATTAAGCTTGATTATTCCTTGTTTGCTTGAAAAAGCATCCTTTTACCTACACAAGTGTACACAAACACAAACATACCACATAATACTGTTTTTACAAGATAAATTGGTATTTTGCTTCATGTTTTAGGGTTATTTGTTGATAAATTGATATGAGTTTTAGCTCATATCAGCGTGATGCCTTGGAATTGTGATGATTGATTTATCTTGAATGCTAGTTGTTAATGCATACTTGTAACACATTGTCCATATGTTAATGTGTTGATGGTTGTTATTCACAGCTTGTAACTGATTTACCGTTGGAGTCTAAACCTATGACTCTCACCAACTTTATGTTGACGTGTTTTAGTGTCTCTTTCAGGTGATTTTATGGTTAAGCTTGAGAATAGAAGTGGCTAGGATTTAGAGTTACGTAGGAATGCATTTAGAAGGAGATTCCCGTTCCTTCTTAGTTTCTTTTGTTTGTTTAATAAGTGATATTGTAATTGATCCTTCAGCTCCTTCAAATCTATGGGAGCCATGCGATAAGGAGCCTTGGAAATTGCCTCAGCTCCTAGGATGAGCTCGATATTGAATTCTACTTCACGTGCAGTTGGTATGCCCAGAATTTCTTCTAGTAATACATTTGGAAATTCTGACACTATCGGCTGATCCTGAATTGATGAGGATTCAACATCCAACTCATGAACATTAGCTATATAACCCTCGCAACCATATGAAAGTAGTGCACGTGCTTGCAGGGTTGATATGATTTGTACAGACCTGCCAGGTACGAACCCGTTGTGAATGTACTCTGGCGCATTAACATCACCGAAGATGACTCAATATGAATAGCAGTCTATGGTAGCATGATGCTTGGATAGCCAATCTATGCCCAAAATCATGTCAAAACCATTCATGTCATGCGGAAGTGCGTCAACAGGACGAACCTTGTCGTCAAACTCTAAGGGAAGGCTCTTGTACACATGGGTTATATGTAAAGATTCTCTCAATGGCGTGGAAATACTCAGTATATTCTCTAGTGGCATAGGGAGTATCCTAACATTCTTGGCATAAGCAGTAGAAATGACCGAGTAAGTAGCACCTGTATCAAACAGAACACATGCGGCAATCCTTGTTGGCCTGATCACGAGATGTCGTGAAAACGCGTCCACTAGTAGGAGGCGGCTTGGTATCAACAAGTCCCGATGTACCCTCCATCTCGCCCTTGCGGCAATCCTTCATACGATGGCCAGGAAGACCACACTTGAAGCATGCGTCACTGTCGCGACGACATGGCCCTGGGTGCCTACGGTGGCAAGTAGAGCAAAGAGAATGAGTATATCCTCCAGCAGGTGTCCTGACTGGCTGAGAACCTGATAAATACACTATACATGAGACATGAAAATAGGGTACAAAGGACAATGCGGATAATCGTAAGATTTAATACCAATGATAGCTGGACGGTTAGGCTGTGAACCTCTCTGGTTCTGGTCCCTACCGTTACCATGATTCGTGGTAGAAGATTTGCTAATGTGTCAGAATTAAGAGTTATAACATGTAATCATAAGAAAATACGTATGTATAAGGACCTGCTGCTATTGGAGTGTCCAGCGTTGTTACGGTAATTATCATTACCGCTACGCCTATCTGTAATAGAGCGGTCGTTAGTATGACTGTTTCCCTTGGGCTGATTAGGCTGTTGCTGAGTAGCCGGTTGAGACCGGTCCCCAGTCTTCTTCCTGGAAGATCCATTTTGAAGAGATGAAATATTGACATATACTGAAAGAATACGGTTTGGTCACCTCTTGAATACGAATGTTTACCTCTTATCGGGTCTCTCTGCTTCCCTGAACTTATCTCTTTCCTACAGCATCTCCAGCTTATGTGCTGCATCGGCCACTTGTGCTACCGTGTTTACCGGAGCACCTTCTAAGTTATTGGCAATCATTGGAGACAGGGCCCAACGGAAATGTTGTGCTTGCTCTTCAGTGGTGCCCGCAGCTGCTCTCAGGACACCAGCGAACCGACGGAAACGCTGCATGAAATCATTACTGTTTTCCTCAGGTCGCTGTCTAATAGTGTAGTATTCTCTCATGAGCCTATTCCTTCCTTCCATGGGAAAGATGTGAGGTGGGGGAGGATAGTTGTCGTTCTGATGAAGGATGTCTTGCAAGTCTGCAATGGCAGCTGCAACCATCTCCCGGATATTGTGTGTGTTTGCCATCTGACCATATAACAAAAAATACATGATTAAACTGATCAAAACATAAACTATATACATGAAAAAAATTATACAATAAATCATGAGAAAAATTTTATGTAGGAAAACTAGTACATGAATGCATGATGTAGTTTTATGAAAATTTTTATATGCGCGAGAGTGAGCGCCTATGGTCAGTTCACCCAAAACAAAAGACATGGCTAGGGGACGCCTATGGGTCGGTCCCAAATTTAAAAGTTTCGATAAAACACATGCGACTAAATAGGGCTAGTCCTGTACCAACCATTACTTAGCCATAAACCTGCGACAATGACATATATATGTATGCATGAAAATGATGAATGCATGAAAACCGACTGTCAGTTCTAGGAAGACCATAGTGACTACCCACTAATCACAGGTCGTTTTTTGAGAGCCTACAGGTCGAAGATTTGGCTCTGATACCATAACTGTAACACCCCATTTTGATAAATGGAATGTCACGCGTGATTATGGCTTGTCATCAAAGCATACAAGGATAAATGTCTAAACATTACATGACCATAAAGGAAATACCAGAATCAAACATCGGTATCCCAAAAGTAGAACTCATCACACACAAACATAAGTACTGTAAATGAAAGGACTAAACAATGTCCATGGAAATGAGTATCAAAGTATAAAGAAATGCATAAAGTAAAGAAGGCTAGGAAGCTTCCAATACATATGCACGTACGCTTAAAGTCTACGAGCGTCCTTGAGTACCTGCCGTTTTGGTAACATGAAAAGGAAAACGGCTGAGCAATACGCTCAGTGCACGGATATACAAGTATATCATGAATAATATTAGCATATAAACATGAAGCAGCAGAAAAGACTAAGTCCTGGATAACCTGGTTATATCTTAGTAAAACTGGTTTTGTAGTTTGAAAAGCCTTATGTTTATCTTGTAAAAACTGTTTAACATATTTATCATTAGCCAATATAGGTCATGAAATATCAACGTGCATGAATACTTGGAGGGGTGACCTCGTCATGCAAATTAGAGGGGCTGCCTCTAATTTAATATACTGGTTGTGGGTAGGAGGGATCAGCTCCTTGTGAAGGATGCAAGGCACACACCACATTCACACTTTGTAATCTGCTGAAAACATGTAAACTAGGATGCACCCATACACCCCACCGGATAATAATAATATGGCCAAAAACTGAAACTGACGCCACGAGCTATCACTCCGCCATGGTGAAGTCATAACACTGGTGCTTCTAGTGTTATGGTTATGGTACCTCCACAACTAGGTGAAACTGGTCATGCATGTATATGGCTTTAGGTATTCTAATTAAATAAAAGCAATTCAAAAACATATAAAACATATACTAGGGAAAACAGTTGGCTGCATACGAGAAATACTAATAAGGAAGAATGTCCATACTGAAAGGACGGAGAATCCGTACCTTCTGTCTAGTGAACGAAGAAGACAAATGGAAGAGAGTCCTACTTCGGTATCACTAACGCTACATAAATACATCCGTGTATAAGTATCATATTACTGAGTACGTAACTGGTTTTATATCATGTCTTAGTTTGTTTTATATGTTCATGTCATGTTTTACTGATTTAAGATTTATACTGTGTTTATCATATATTCTGTCTATTCTGATTAAGTATTACTTGTATTTCATTTATTATTGTACTTGTTGTGTAATAATAAATAACTTCCTAAAAATAGCAGGTTTCCTAATATAGAATGTTTCCAAAAATAGAAAGTTACCAAAAATAGAAAGTTTCCAAAAAATAGAAAGTTTCCAAAAATAGAAAGTTTCCAAAAAATAGAAAGTTTCCAAAAATAGAAACTTTCCAAAAATAGATTTACTGCTTAAAATAGATAAGTTTCTAAAAATAGAAAGTTTCCATAAATAGATTAGCTGCCTTATATAAATAAGTTTCTAAAAATAGAAAGTTTCCATAAATAGATTAGTTGCCTTAATTAAATAAGTTTCTAAAAAAATAGAAAGTTTCCATAATTAGATATAAGCTGGTTAATTAAGCTAATTATATAAGCTTAAGTGTTTACTGATTAATATTCTAAGTCATGTAATTACTAGTATAGTTTATTAATTATTTCATGTGAATTAAATAAAATATGGTTAAAATATTTAATTAAATATAACATAGTTTAATTAAATAAAGGTGAAAATATGTAGGTTAAAATATGTATTATTATCTATTAATAATATAACCTAAGTCATGTAAATTAATTAATTATAGGTCATGATTCTAATAATTAATTAATTATATAGTCTAATTAAATGGAAAAACACTTGGGTTAAAATTCATGTATTAATAATAAAATTAATAACCTAAGTCATGTAAATTAAATTAATCATGTTCATGTTTTCAATTAATTTAATTTAATTCTTGTAAAAATATAACTTGAAAAAATATTAAACCTTGTAAAAATAACTCATGAACCGGACCGTGTTTTAAATCGAACATGTGTGAACCGGACCCGTGTTTTAACCCGTGAACCGGACCCAAATGCACCACCATGCCCCGACATAGGTCGGGGTCTCCCTTCATTGTGTTGATCCCAAACTTAGATCGATTTAGCTTGTGTAAACGAGATTAGATCAAGTTATACACGTAGAGAAACTTTGTTGTGTATAAAACAATTCAAGTATTATGCGGAATTAATACTTAAACAAGAACACACAAACAGTTATAAAAGAAACTTTCACTTGGTTGATAATAACGAACTTGCTTACAATGAAAGTGTTTAACGTATGAAAACTTATATGAAACATAACCTAAAGGTCTTCTTTTATAGACATAAGAAGCCTTGTACAAGAGTCTACGTATCAGCTATTCTAGGTAAAGATAATTATAGAAAATACATTGTTGATCCTATCTTTACTAGAAACAAACTAGAAACAAAATACGCGTAGACCATATCTTTCTATCAGTGCTTGTCTTCAACCTATCAACACTTGAATTCTTCTTGTCAACGTTTGATCTGTCAGCGCTTGTTCTCTTCTTATCAACGCTTGGTTTCTTATTTTCAGCGTTTAAGTGGACTGGCTACATTTTATTCCCAACAATCCTCCCCTAAACTTGATATCTACTCTAGTAATCAAGTTTCTGAATAAAAATTAAGAACTAGGAGGAATCTTACAAATCCTATCATATTGGTAATAAACATGCCTAATCAAATCTTTGGCCACGTCACTTGAATAGTCAATCTCCAACTGTGTTGTCTTTATCTTGTCCAAAACTTCTTTGGACATGGGATACTGAGCATCTACAAGTAGATACTCAGCAAACTTTGTAGAGCTCAAGTAATACACACCAGCAGCTGAATACAAACGCCATTGAAGACCACTGATATCATCCACAAGATCCTTCCAAACAAGATCTTCTTCTTCTGGTGCACACATTCTCTTGAATGTTGACCAAAGTTTTATTCTATTGACTGAAGTAGGTGCTTTAGTCTCATACTTGGCCATCAACAACCTCCAAAGGTCTGCCAAGTCTTTTCTATCCATACTTGCAAAGAGAGACATAAGAGTAGTAAATGTGTGTACCTCTTTCCCATATCTGCCTATCTTCCAAAACCCACTTGCATCTTCTTCATAGCTAATGATAGGGTTTCTGGCATCAAGAGGTAACACTTGTACCATATCTGAAGCTTCCATGGGTGAGAGCTTAATGCTCCTTCTAAGAACAGCTTCACTGGGAACCACTTTATTTAGATCTTTAGGAAACTCAAGTGGAACTCCCTTCTTCAAAGGCCCTGGAACAATCATTGCCTTCTGAATCTCCATCTCTTCTGCAAGTTCTTCTTTCCTTTCATCTGAAAGAAATCTTAGAGTGTTCATTTCCTGCACTTTTGCCCAAATGGGATAAGCCTTGTACTCCAATTCTTGAAAAGATAATCCCTGCAATTTTTTGAAGGTCCATCCAGTTCCATGACATCTGAGTAAAATGTAATAAAGTTCTCTTCTATCCCTCTTCAGCAGTGAGAAAACATTGTTAGCATTATGTTTCAGAATAACCTTGCAGTCTCTTTGAACTCTTAGAAGAATCTCCAATCCCCAAATTTGGTCTGAAATAGTCAAATCTGGAGTCTCCATTATCCTATTCTCCCAAGCATGGTACATCTGAACTACTTCTGGCATATCAAAGTCTACTTGGAATTTCAACTCTCTAAGATTCTCTCTTGCCAAGTCATCACCATATTCAAGTCTTTCTGGTTGTTCAATTATCATCACACTTGAATCTGAACTTTCTTCATCACTTCCTTCTTGTTCTTCTGAAGTGACAACAAATGGTGATTCACCAACCTTTTTTATTTCTTGTTCCACAAGTTGTGCAACCAACCTTGAATCAAACTCTACTTGTGCTGCATCCTTTGGAACTTCTACTTCTACCATAATTCCTTTACCATTATCTAATGGATCAATGATGGGTAAGGATGATGGTAATACCTATGAAGACACTTCTTTGATGATAACTGATGACTGAAATACATCAGCCATATCTGCAGGTCTATTAACGCTCAAATTCCTTGTTTCAACGCCCAATATACTCATGTCAGTGCTTGGTGTGTCAGCGTTCAAATTTTGCTTGTCAACGCCCAACTTACATGTCTCAGCGCCTCTTGTGAACTGCTCCATCATAGCTGTAAAAGAGAAGTTCAAATTTGTAGGAGTAACCAGAGATGTGTCAAAACCTAGTTGCTTCTTCAATGCAGTGAGGGCTTCAGCAACACCGAAAGATTCTCCATCATGTGATCCTTTGTCACTCACATTGTTGGAAATACGTTTATATGTATTTAGGAAGATTCGGTCACTCTGACAATATACTAAGTAGTAGCTCGTAGTCTAGATATCGTTATTTAACAAAAAAGCCCAAGCCTAGCCTACAACATGTGTAGGCCGGCCCAAACATGTAAGCCCAAGCCCATTACAAGGCTTGGGTATATAAACCCTCTCCTTTAATGGAGAGGGTGTGCGGTTCTTCATTTTACACATAGATGAAAAGTGTTTTTCTTTCACTTTCTCTCTCTAAGTGTGTGTGTTCTCACCATCTCTCTATCTCTTTCTCTCTCTAAAACATAAGCATGATTTACATATCCTACAAATGGTATCAAGAGCCATGGGATGATTGTACTGTTTATGTGTTTGTGTTCTTGATTCATACGCCTATTTTTGATCCATTTCACACGAACCAATTTTTTTTTTGTGTTTTTTATGGTTTTTTCTTAATACAAATCTTCTACATAGTTGTGGTAGAGATTTGGTATAGTTACTTTGGCTAAAAACACAAAATTTTTGGGTGTTTTGATCATTTTTTGCTTAAAATCACGAATTGGTTGAGTTTTGTCCGAGAAAAGTGGGATTTATTCCGATCAGGTCATCGGGAAAGGGTTTATAGGTATTCTGATCAGTGTAATCGGAATAGGGTTTAGGTATTCTGATTTTGGTACATTCCGATTTGGTATTCCGATTTTGGTACATTCCGATTATGTATTCCGATTTTGGTACATTCCGATTTGGTATTCCGATTTTGGTACATTCCGATTAGGTATTCCGATTTTGGTACATTCCGATTTGGTATTCCGATTTTGGTACATTCCGATTAGGTATTCCGATTTTGGTACATTCCGATTTGGTATTCCGATTTGATATTCCGATTTGGTGCATTCCTATAAGGACATTCCGATTTGATATTCCAATCAGGGTATTCCGATAGGCTCATTCCGACAGCTTTCCGATCAGCATTCCGACAATCAAAAATTATTCCATAAAAAATTTCAAGAACATATTTTAGGGGATTTTAACACTGTTTCTCGACTTCAACTCACAACAACAAACACATTTACTTTCTCTCATTGATCGATCAACGTTTGTAAATCTTAATTTATCGAAATGGAGTACACATCTCTTACGGATAACTCCATCCTCTCGGGTACGGATAATCGTCCATCAATGTTGGAGAAGTCTATGTACGAGGATTGGACTTCCCGAATGGAACTTTATATGTTGAACAAGGAGAACGGACATCTCATTTAGGCATCGGTGCTCAATGGACCATTAGATTAAGGTACAGTGATGGAAGGTACAACTACTCGTCCTCACACAACGGGTGAATTGACTGGAGATATGAAGATTCAAGACAAATGTGATAAGTATGCTACAAACATCATTATCCAAGCCCTTCCTCCAGTTGTCTACAAACTCGTCAGCAAACATAAAGTAGCCAAAGAGCTATGGGATAGAATTCGTGTTCTCATGCAAGGCACCTCGTTAACTAAACACGAACGAGAGTGTAAGCTTTATGATACTATTGATAAGTTTGCCTATGTGCCAGGGGAGACTCTCAATGACTACTATCTGAGATTTACCCTATTGTTGAATGAGCTCAATATCTATGGCATGGCAATTCCTACGTTCCAATTGAACACCAAGTATTTGAAAACTGTTCCTTCAGAATGGAAAAAGTACGTGACGGATGTTAAATTGGCTAAGGACTTGCATAACACGAATGTGGATCAACTTTAAGCTTTTCTTCAACAACACGAATGCCATGTGATTGAGGCTCGGTTGTCTACACCTCAAGTTCATGATCCACTTGCCATGTATGCTTCTCAACAAAACATGGCTTATACTTATCAAAAACCATCATACTTGCAGCAACCACCACCACACACCTATCAGCAACCATCTTATCAACCACCAATGATGCCACAACAAGCATTTCAACAAAGTGTTCATCAACAATCTTTTCCACAACAACCACCATATCAGACATCACCATCACAAGACAACACTTCTCCAATGGGCTATACTCCTCAGCAAGGATATTTTCCAATAGAAGCACAACCAGCACATGCTTTCTACTCTAATGAACTTCCACCAATCCAAGCACCGGTCTTTACTCCAAATGATACGCCAGCTGATGTTCTAAACCATCTCACTGCCTACTTGTCAAAACTTGTTGCAACTAGAGGATTTCCACCAACAAACAATCAGCTCCGCACCTCATCAAATCCTCGACAACAAGCTACTGTTCAAGATGGACAAGTAACAGTGCAACCTATTCAGGGAAGGCAAAATTCATATGGACCTCCTACAAGGACGGTGAAAGCTCAAGCTGTGAATTCCCAAGATAATGGAAATGGAAGCCCCATTGGTCCTAAAAAGGTTGTAACTTGCTACAATTACCGAGGACAAGGTCATACGGCTAGGGAATGTACTCAGCCGAAAAGGAGGAGGGATGATGCATGGTTTCGTGAGAAGATATATTTGGTCGATGCTCAGTCAAAGGGAAAGATTTTGGATTCAGAGGAGTTAGCATTTCTTGCAGACCCAGGGGCAACAGATATTGAAGGATTGCAGTCGTTTCCACTTCTAATGCAGCTTATCAAGCAGATGATCTTGACGCATATGATTCGGATTGTGCTGACATTCACTCTGCCCAAGCTGCTCTCGTTGCTAATCTCTCTCACTACGGTTCTGATGTCGTCAGTGAGGTACCAACCACATCTTATAATATTGATGATAACCAACATCAAGTTGAGTATGAAAATGACAACCTCGAACAACATTCGGGAACTAGTAATTCAAATGATGTGGTACCAAATCCTACACATTTGAGTGAACCTCAACCAAATGCTACGACGGGTATGGAATCTTATGCTCAAAATGATTTGGTCATGGTGCCTAAACATATTATTGATCAAATGCATATGGCTCTTAGACAATCCGTAGATACGAATTCCACCCTAACTGCTGAGCTTGCGTTAAATAAAGAAAAGGTCAAAACTTTTGAAATGGTCCCTCAAGAAGAGAAAATAACATGTTCTTTGACCAATTTTGTTTTGAAAAGATTGAACACTTGAAAGAAATAGAATCATTAAAAGCTTATCTTTCCAATGAATTAAAATTAATAGAGTCGGTTGTCAATGATTTTTAGAAACTTAAAATGGATTTCGAAACTCTCGAGTCTAATAAGTTTGAATCAGAAATTAATGCTACCAAACTTCTTAAATTCAAGGAACAACAGCTTTTAAAACAATACGCTTCCACAGAAAAGGTTCATCTTTTAACTAAATCATTTAAAGAACTCGAACTTACGCGTCTTCAAGATTTACCACCTAATCTCGGTTATGCAAAACAAGCTCAGGAATATATTCCCGGTCTTTATGATATGACCATAATTGGAAAATCGAAAGAAGCACCTTTTGTTCGTAGTACTGAGGAGACACAGTCACTTGCGGAAGAAACTCATTCTACAATGCTTTCAAAATTCCATACGATTGATTATGATCAGTATAACAAAGATCAATTGTCTAAAAAGACCCGCATTCGCTTACAAAAGGAATTAGCTGAATTGACAGTTCTTGTGCCCCAAGTTTGTCAAATGAAAACCCTCCTAGTACGTCTCCTACACTTGTCAAAACGGATTTAACGAATTTAATTCCACCGGTAAGTAAGGCGTCCGTTAACTTAAATGCGGTACACCAACACTTAGCCGATTTTGACAAGGTCATTTTTGAACGTACGACGGCTTCGGCCATCACGGAAGGTGAATGGAACTTTGAGCATACTAGAGCTACGTTTCGAGATGAAATTGTTCTGTTTGTAATGAATGTTAAGGCTTGTCTTAGTAATCTTGATCAAGATTTGCTTTTGGAAATAGAAGAAGTTAGACGTGTTTTCAATGAAATGGATGATGCTTATGAAAACAGTTTACTTGAAATAGAACGGGTTTCATGCCAAAATGATCAGCTTTTGAAGCAAGCGATGTCTCTTGATATAGTTTCTGTCTGTGTGAATAAAAGTATTGATAATGATTCTATTATGCATAATGTTGAATCTGTGGATAATGTGGTAGATAGTACTTGTCACGAATCTGACGCTGAATTTTTAAAGCATCAAGATTCATATTCTTCGCTTTCAAAACATTTTGATAAGATTCAAACACATTGTATTTCGCTTGAATGCAAGCAACAATTTATTCAAGAAATCTTTGAAACGTCATTCGAAGGTTTTAATATAGATGATGCAAACTTTGAAAAGAATTTTCGATTGAATTTACAATCAAAACAGCGTCAGCCAAGTGACAAAGTTGCTAAATCTTTGCCGATGGAAATAGAGAAATCTAAGGAGCTTAACTGTGTGAACGTACTTAAGGCTGCTGAGAATTTTAAACTTGATCTAGATAATCGAGTTTCCAAGATTTTGTCCAAAGTTGATAACTTAAAACAGATAAATACACGACTCTTCGATTCAGTAAAGCCCGCATGTGTTGATACCACTGCACAGAATCAATCATTGATTGAACAATTGAATCGAAAGTCGGTGGAAATATCTTATTAGAGGGAACAAATTTGTGATAAAAATCTGGTCTTGGCTGAGTTAAAGGTTCACTTCGTACTCTAAAAGGTAAGAATGTTGTGGATAATGCAGCCACTGTCTCAGCATCGTCCTCTAGTGCAATCAAAAGGAACCTTATAGCCGTCACACCATTTAATAAGGGCCCTAGGACTAAACCATCTCAAACTTTGGTCACTAAAGATAAGGCGGAATCAAAACCAGCTTCTAATATTCTCGTGTTGCCTTCTACAGGAGTAAGCACCACTACTAAGGCTCAAAGATCTAAGCTTAAAAGAAACAAGAAGAATGATAGGATCTTTCCCCCATCTAGTAGTCAAGTGAAGAAGAAAGTAGAAGCCCATCCTAGGAATGTTATTTCTGTTTTGAATAAAAAGAATCATGTAGCTAAACCTAAAGGTTCTACGGTTGTGCAACATTCTAAGCCAACTGTGAATTCTAATTTGAAATGTTGGAATTGCAATGAATGTATGTTTTCTAGTCGTCATGATTCTTGCCTTATTGACCATGTGAATGAGATGCATGCCCGGAAAAATGGATTAGAATGGAAACCGACTGGGAAAGTGTTAACCCAAGTTGGTTGGATGTGGCGCCCCACTGGTAGAACTTTCACTATAGTAGGAAATGTGTGCCCTTTAACTAGGATCACTCCCACTAAAGTGAAGAAAGCGTGTCGTTTAACTAAGAGTACCAAGGCTACCAAAACACAAGCGTGTCCTTTAACTAGGAACACCGACACTACTGTAGGAACCAAGTGCCCTTTAAATAGGTCTACTCCCACTGTAGTGCCCGCGAATAATCCAAAACCTAAGAAAGTTGGAACAGTAAAACCTGTTAGTGCTAAAACTCACATTAGAAAACGCAGGAAATCTAAGGGTCACAAACCTGTTAGCAATTCTGATAATATTTTATCTGTATCTTCTAACACTCCGGAACCAATAGTTTCCAATGCATCGTCTACTATTGTTGTTGAAAACAGTTGGTCCAAATTGTTCTATGGTATTTAGACTCTGGTTTCTCCAAGCATTTGACCGGAGATCGCTCTCAGCTCAGAAATTTCGTCAGCAAGTTTCTTGGTACGGTTCGATTTGGAAATGATCATATTGCAAAGATAATGGGTTATGGTGAATATCATATTGGGAATGTTATTATTTCAAGAGTGTATTATGTGGAAGGTCTCGGTCACAACTTATTTTCTGTGGGACAATTTTGTGATGCAAACCTAGAAATTGCTTTTCGAGAGCATACCTGCTTCATTCGTCATTTGGAAGGGGTTGATTTATTGAAAGGTACTCGAGGGAATAATTTGTATACTTTTTCTCTACAAGACATGATGGCCGCTTCTCCCGTATGTCTTCTCTCCAAAGCATCAAAGACTAAGTCATGGTTATGGCATCGACGGTTATCTCATCTTAACTTTGACGCTATTAATCATTTGGCGAAAAACGAACTTGTTCGTGGTCTTCCTAAACTATCATTTCACAAGGATCATTTGTGTTCCGCGTGTACAATGGGGAAAAGCACTAAGAAATCATACAAACCCAAGACGGAAGACACCAACCAAGAGAAACTTTATTTGTTGCATATGGATCTTTGTGGTCCAATACGTGTTGAAAGTCTTAGTGGAAAAAAGTACATCCTCGTAATTGTTGATGATTACTCTCGGTTTACATGGGTGAAATTTCTTACAACAAAAAATGAGGCACCTAAATTCATCATCGGATTTCTAAAGATGATTCAAGTGCGTCTCAACACTACTGTCTGATGCATTCGTACAGATAATGGAACCGAATTTGTGAATCAAATCTTGTGTGATTATTATGAAGAAGTTGGCATATCTCATGAAACATCCGTTGCACGCACTCCACAAAAGAACGGTGTCGTTGAAAGGCGAAATCGCACACTTATGGAAGTTGCTCGAACGATGTTAAATTACGCAAAGGCTCCATTGTTTTATGGGCAGAAGCAGTATCTACAGCAGTGTACACCCAAAACCGGTCACTAATTCGTAAACGCCATGGTAAAACACCTTATGAGCTTCTCCATGGAAAAGTACCAGATTTATCATATCTTCATGTATTTGGTTCTCTTTGCTATCCAAATAATGATGGTAACAATTTGGGAAAACTTCAACCAAAGGCTGATATTGGTATTTTCATTGGTTACGCACCCGCAAAGAAGGCATATCGAATCTATAACCGTAAGTCTCGCAAGATCCTCGAAACTATGAATTTTGATTTTGATGAGCTGACAGCAATGGCTTCTGAGCAAAGCAGCTCTGAACCGCACTTCATGAAATGGGACCCAGTAACATTAGTTCTGGTCTTGTCCCAAACAACCCTACTTCATCATCATTTACACCACCTTCTAGGAATGAATGGGATACGTTGTTTCAACCGTTCTTTGATGAATTCTTTACTCCTCCAAGTATTGTTGCTCCAGAACCTGAGGTAATAGCTCCGGTACCCGAAGTTGTCGCTCCAACAATCGAAGCATAATCTGATACGTCTGCACCTACAATTAGTCAAGATATACCTTCAACAAGTAATTCTCAAGCAACACCCGAACTAACTACCTATGTCATGCCTATTGATGATGAAGAGGATGATGATGATCACTATTAATGCAATAATGACTAAAAACGTTACTTGCATTTTTCGGTCTCGCTTAGTTTTGATTACGACAATATGTAAAAACAAGCATTTACGAAAACAACGAAAAACGAATTCTTGAGTTCAAGTATTTTTCATTTTACCAATTTTCACTTAAGGTATGGATAAACAGGTACTAACCTTAATCAAGTGATCAAGTGATTTAATCATTTCTTAAAACTCACTTTTTATTAAATGTGACAAGTTTTTTATAAACTTTATTTTTAAGAAAATGTTTTATTAAATTAATTATTTGAAATTTTAAAATGGCATATTCTTATTCTGTTAAGAATATCCTTTCAGGATATTTTTTATACCCAGATAAGACCTCCACCACTAAAGGACAAAAAGGAGCGGAGTCTAGTCTGGCGGTACCTTAGCGCCTAGGCGGTACCTTATCGATAAGGTACCACGGGCTGTGATAAGGTACCGCGGGCAGATATAGTCGTTGGCTCCTTTATACTTTAAATAGTGGACCATTCTCAGCTTTTCACCTCACCTCTTTTGCACATTTATTTCCAGATTCAAACCCCTTCTTTAATCACTCAAATCTTTGATCATTTGTTTGATTACTACTTGTTTAAGAAGTGAATCTTGTTCTTCCATCTCTTCCTCTCCAAGTGCAAAGAGAAGAACACTATCCTAGTGAAGTGTTGAGTCCACCACCAAAGATCCATTGAAGATCAAATTTTATATACTTGTAGTTGTGTCATAGTTGTGAAGATCCAAGTAGTTGTGTCTATTTGGAAGTTGTGTATGTACTAAGTATAGTTGTGTAGATTGGTCCTAGCTACGATTAGGGCTCGACTTTTAGCTTAGAGTCGAAAATTGGTTAAGCGACGTGTACGGTTTTCTCCACCATAAGGAGCTTGTTGTGTAGTGAACTCTGGAGTAAGGAGTACTCGAGGAGTGGAGTAGGAACGAGGAGTGAGCTTCGTTGCCGAACCACTATAAATCCTTGGTGTTCGGTTTGATCTTTCTTTACCCTTAACTCTTTACATTCTTTATTCTTTTTGCATATACATGTGTTAGTATTAGATTATCTACACTATCATTCTTTATTCTTTGTGGATATATTTTGTTAGTATTAGTTTAGCTACACTATCATTGTTCATATTGTACATAAGAAGATTTCACATATTTCCTCAAGCCTAAGTTTTTTGAAAAAGGATTTTTTTGGAAACCATATTTTAACAAGTAAATATAAGAAACTATTCAAACCCTCCTTCTAGTTTCTACAATTGGTATCAGGGCGGGTTGCTCAAGATTTTTTTTAAATATATTGTATTTTAAAACTTGAATCGATCTATGGATTCCAACAAGTACCTAGAAGGGCAATTTATGCAAAGACCACCACTTTTTGAAACCGATAGTTTTATTTATTGGAAAAATAGATTTGAAACTTATGTGAAATCAAAAGATTTAGATCTTTGGCATGTTATTACCAATGGTGATTTCTTACCCTTTCAATTTAATGAAGTTTCTAAAACAAAAGAATTAGTCACTTTTGACAAAGCTAATGATGATACTAAAAAGAAACATTCAAAAAATAATGAGGCTAAAATGGTGATTTATAATGCTTTGCCTAAGAAAGAGTATGAAAGAATATTTATGTGTGAAACCGCTAAAGATATTTGGAACACTCTTATGGTAACCCACCAAGGTAATACCCAAGTCAAAGAAAGTAAAATCGATCTTCTTGTCCAACAATATGAAAAATTTGTCTTCTTAGAAGATGAAACTATTGATAGTGCATTTGCTAGGTTTAACACCATTATTACTAGTCTAAAAGCACTTGATGAAGGTTTTTCTAGCAAGAACAATGTTAGGAAGTTTCTAACGGCCTTACATCCAAAGTGGAGAGCAAAAGTCACGACTATTGAAGAGTCGAAAGATCTCTCAACTTTATCACTCGATGAACTCATAGGAAACTTGAATGTTCATGAGATGATAATTTTGAAGGACTCGGAATTAGTGAAAACCAAGAGTGAAAGGAAATCTCTTGCACTTAAAGCCAAGAAGGCACAAAGTGATCGTGATAGTTCCTCGGAAAGTGATGACGAGGAGTATGCATTGGCGGTGAGAGATTTCAAGAAGTTCTTCAAGAGACGAGGTCAACACGTTAGGCAACCAAAATATGACAAGAAACCATTGTCAAAGAATCGGTTTGTCAAGAACGAAAAAGGTGATAGGAATTGCTTTAGATGTGGTGATCCAAATCACTTCATTGGTGATTGTCCAAAGCCCGCTCATGATAAGAACCACACGGCATTCGTTAGTGGCGCTTGGAGCGATAGCGGTGAAGATGATGATGACAACCCCAAAGAGGAGAAATGTCTTATGGCTCACACTTCTAGAGAGGTACATTCTGAAACCGAATATTATAGCAATAATAGTTCCACTTTAGATGATATTGAATTTGAAGGCAAATATGATAGCTTACACAAACTTAGTCTTAAATTCATAGAAAAGAATAAAACCTTAAAGTCAACCAAAACTAAGCTTGAAAATGAGATCTATGAACTTAAGGAGAAATTGGCTAAACTTGAGAAAAACAAAGAGGTTGATTTAGGTTGCTTAAATTGTGAGAAACTTAGATTAGAGAATGATGATCTCAAGAGCACCTCCATTAAATTGGAAAAGTTCATGAAAGGTACTAGTGCTCTTGATGATATGTTAAACAAACAAGTTCATTCTAAGGAAAAACTTGGTCTAGGTTTTAACTCAAATGAAGCCTCAACTAGTGAACCAAAACAAGTCAAGTTTTCACAGAAAACACCCTCTGGACGCGGTTCCACATTGTATGGCGAGGTTCCTTATCACTATGGAACCGCGGCCATAGATAAGGTACCGCGGCCAGAAGTTGAGTTTTGTGAAAAATCTGAACTTTCTGAAAAATCTAAGTTAAATGAAAAACCGAAGCATCTTACTGTTAATAAGGTTCAGTTACTCATACTTGACGACAATGCTATTGGTGAGTTCTATAAGCCGTTAAGTAAACCTCTCATGGGAAATAGAAGTTTATCTAGACTATATTCTACTCCACCTAGAGTACGGAATGAGTCTAAGCCTAGAAGTAGAACGACAACGCCTACAATAGATAATCAAAACAACTCACGACCTAGACGTAAAACTCCAACACCTAGAAGGAATAATAATAACTCTAAACCTAGATCAAACACACCTAGGAGAAGTAATGAACAACAAAACGGTTACATGAATTACTACCCTCCTCCATTTTGTTCTCCATGGGGAATCCCCTCCTCATTCATGCATCCCAACCAAATGCAAGGGATGTTTGGAACTAACAATTTTTGACCCATGAGATATTGGGGACCAAATGTTTTATCTTGTGTGTTGTTACCTAGATATGCTTGGGAATTGATTTGGATCCCGATGAGTAGATTAAGGATAGTGGATGTTCTAAACACATGACGGGTAATCGAAGTTTGTTCTCGCATTACAAAGCATATGATGGAGGTAACGTCACATTCGCTAGTAGTCTACGTGGTAATATCATTGGTAAAGGTACGGTTTCTCTTGACTCCATGACCATTGAAAATGTTGAGCACGTAGATAACTTAGGTTTTAACCTTTTAAGTATAGGTCAAATTTGTGATAATATGTGTAAGGTCATCTTTTCGGAACATGACAGTGAAATCGTAAAAGATGGAAAAGTCATTGGAAAAGGTGTTAGAAAGCATGGGCTTTATGTCATGAAGGTTAATAAGAAGTCAAAAGACAACATATGTCTTGCGACTATAGATGATAGTTCTACTCTTTGGCATAGGAGATTAGGTCACGCTAATATGCGTTTACTTCAATCTTTAGTCTCTAAGGAGTTGGTAAGACACCTCCCCAAGATTAAGTTTGATAGTCACTTTTGTGATGCTTGCAAAGTTGGAAAGCAAGTTCACTCAAGTCACAAAGCCAAGAATTTGGTTTCAACCTCTCGGTGCTTAGAGCTCCTACATATGGATCTCTTTGGACCTTCCGCCATACGAAGTTATGGAGGTAACCTTTATACCCTAGTTATAGTTGATGACTATTCTAGATTCACTTGGACTAGATTTTTGGCATCTAAGAATGAAGCTTTCGATCACTTTGAAATCTTTAGTCGAAGAATTCAAAATCAACTAGGATGTTCAATTGTTTCTATTAGGACGGATCATGGTAGGGAATTTGATAATGAAGTGCAATTTGGTGCCTTTTGTGAAGCTCATGGTATTACCCATAACTTCTCGGCTCCTCGCACTCCACAATCAAATGGGGTAGTTGAAAGTAAGAATAGGACTCTCCAAGAGATGAGTAGGACGATGTTAAACGAGCAATCTTTGCCTCAAAAGTTTTGGTGCAATGCCGTGGATACATCGACTTATATTCTAAACCGAATTCTTATTCGACCTTTCCTAGGAAAGACCCCCTATGAGATTCTTAAAGGTAAGAAACCCTCATTAGAATACTTTAGGGTGTTTGGAAGCAAGTGCTTTATCCTCAACACCAAAGACTACCTTACCAAGTTTGACCCAAAATCTTACGAAGGTATCCTTTTAGGTTATTCCCAAACTAGTAAGGCCTACATAGTCCTAAATAGAACCTCAGGGGTTATTGAAGAATCACTCAACGTAACCTTTGATGAAACCCCTCCTTCACCCAAGACACCACCATTGGTTGATGATGACTTGGATGAACTAGAAGTAGTTAAAGCCAAAGAGGTTAGAAAAATAGGAGTTGAAGACCTTAGTGTTGAAAAGGAAGTAAACATTAAGGAGTCTAGGGATCATACTCTCAATAATGTCATTGGTGACTTAAATCAAAGGACCCTAAGATCTCAAGTCCAAAACCAAAGCAACTTCTTTTGTTTTGTCTCCTTGATTGAACCAAAGAATGTTAAAGAAGCTTTGACGGATGAGAGTTGGGTCATTGCAATGCAAGAAGAATTGAATCAATTCGTTGCCAATGATGTTTGGGAACTTGTTCCTCCACCTAGAAGTTATACCATTATAGGAACCAAATGGGTATTTAGGAATAAGCTAGATGAGAATGGTGTTGTGTCTCGTAACAAGGCTAGACTTGTAGATCAAGGCTATAATCAACAAGAAGGGATTTATTATGACGAGACATATGCACCGGTAGCTAGATTAGAATCAATTAGAATCCTTTTAGCCTACGCTTGTGCCTTAGATAGTAAGCTTCAACAAATGGATGTAAAGTGTGCATTTCTTAACGGTTTGATCAATGAGGAGGTATATGTGGCTCAACCTCCCGGCTTCATTGATTTAGAGAAACCGGACCATGTTTACAAGCTTAAGAAAGCACTTTATGGACTCAAACAAGCACCCAAAGCTTGGTATGATAGACTTAAAGCGTTTCTTGTTAAACATGAGTATACCATGGGAATGGTAGACAATACACTCTTTACAAAGAAGAAAGGTCCTCACCTCATAATCGTACAAATATATGTTGATGATATTATATTTGGCTCAACTTGTCAAGAATTGTGTGATGACTTTGTAAAAATCAGGCATGATGAGTTTGAAATGAGTATGATGGGAGAACTTAACTTCTTTTTAGGACTCTAAATTAAACAAATGGACGATGGTATTTTCTTTAGTCAATCTAAGTACGCTAAAGAAATGCTAAAGAAATTTGGATTAGAAGAATCTAGACCAATGAAGACCCCTATGGCCTCGAATACTAAACTCACCGTAGATGATGATTGTGAGTCGGTAGACAACACCAAATATAGAGGTATGATTGGTAGTTTGTTGTACCTAACGGCAAGTCGACCGGATATCATGTTTAGTGTTTGCCTTTGTGCTCGCTTCCAAGAGGCTCCCAAAACCTCTCACCTTGAAGCGGTTAAGCGTATCTTCCGATACATTAAAGGCACTATACATTTAGGATTATGGTATCCTAAAGGGACCGGCGTAGAAACCATTGTCTACGCGGACTCGGATCATGCGGGAGACTATGTGGACCGGAAAAGCACTAGTGGAGTTTTTACCTTCATGGGTTGTTGTTTAACTTCTTGGTTCTCCAAGAAACAAACCGCTCTTGCGATATCCACCACGGAAGCCGAGTATGTGAGTGCCGGAAAAGCATGCCAACAAGCTCTATGGATGAAGCAAGCGCTTGTTGATTACGGGATTTCTCTTGATGATGTTCCCATCATGTGCGATAATAAAGGCGCTATGGACCTAAGCAAGAATCCCGTGCAAGATTCACGAACCAAACACATAGAAATTAGACACCATTTCCTTAGGGATAATGTTTAAAAGGGGAACATTACTATTGAAAAGGTGCCCTCCGAGGACAACTTAGCCGATATCTTCACTAAGCCACTTAAGAGGGAACCTTTTAATTACTTGCGTCTAGGTATAGTATTAATGGAACATCTTCCTTAAATTCTTTTCTTCTTGTGTGTTTTCTATTACCACTTTGAGTCCTTGAGTCTTTTAAAATTCTTTTGAAAAATCTTCTCCTCTCCTTTTCAAAACTCTCAAAGTCTCTTTCAAAAATGGTTGAGAAATTCGTTTGACATTGTTAATTCAATCTAAAAACGATTTTTCATAGATTCTCGCTATTAATGTAGAGCTTACATAATTCATATGTATGATTCTCTCAAACATAGCAAGAACAAGATTGAATCATGGAGGATCATTGTGTCATGACTTAAGGTCTTATCTTACACACCTCCTACATTGATTTTTTAATCCATGTATTTTGGTCAAATCTCTATTTGGTAAGTTTGCATATGTTTTCTTTGTCTATCTTTGCTTTTAAGCACATCCCTATGATAAGTTAGCCTAGAAAAATAAGATTTGCTGAAAAATCTTTCTCCAAACACCAAACCCTGCTTCTGCAGGCGGTTCCATATGTGAACCGCGGTACCTTATTGATAAGGTACCGCCACCATAGATAAGGAACCGCCTACAGTAGCCTTCCTTTTTCGGGTTTTTGTCTGAAACTCCAGATTTGCTCTAACGTTTTTGAGAATCTTTGTTTAAAACCCTTTGACCACCCCAAAAATACCCTAAGCCTTCCCTATTTAAACCATAAGCATTTTGCATTACTTCACATCCAAAATGTCTTATTCTCCCAATGAAAGCCTTGAATCTCCTCCATTTTCTCTAATTGCTTTCAATCCAAACCCACCCAAGAACACTCTTAATCACTTCTCCTACCAAGAATGTTGATTGTGGATCTTCCTTTCTTCCACCACCACCCTTTAGTGTTCTTCCTCCTTCTCATGATAATGTCATGCACCATGGAACATATTATCATTGGTGTCAATATCAACATCTTGCTATGGCACACATCTATGAGGAGTTGAGCTACATCAAGAGTCTCTTAATCAAGCCTCCTCTTCACTTTGATTATGAGATCTCCAACAAGCCACCACCACCACTGATGTGTCATGGATAGTATATGTGATAATTAAGATACGTTATAGGGTATATTAAAAAATTACCTTTAGTAAAAAGTAATAGACTAATAATACCAATGACGAATTCAATTAAACACGTGAGTGAGTCGAGTTCGTTGTACACGAAGATCTTATGAATTTGAGACGTTTCGTTTTGATTTGGACAATTTACTTGAATTGGTTTTCGTTTTTTAAACTACAATTAAAATCTACCAATTTTAAGCTATTTAATATTATCCTAAAGTGCATGAATCGTAAACCCCGCTTATTTTAAATCTAAAACAATTAATTACTTAAAAATAAAAACTATTAAATGAAATTAAACTATTTTAATTATCAATGAGAAATTAAACTATTTTATTTAAAATAACTTTTGAACTATTTTAAAAATCTAATTAAACTTTTAAACTAATTATCTTTATTACAAATTACTTTAAAACAAATCTATTGTAAAAAAAAACTATTTAAATCTAATGTTATAAAAGCACTCCCCGGCAGCGGCGCTTTCTTTTGCTCGGGTTGCCATGTACATCGGATGGATATGTGGGGTGATCATGCTGTTCATTGCGCTAGTGATTTGGGGGTTAAGTTTCGGCACAATCTTGTTCGTGATGTGTTGTTTGATATTTGTTCTAAGGTTGGTGTGTCGGTGAGGAAAGAAGCTGATATGGGATTTGTTTCTGATGGTGGGCGTGATCTTCGGCCAGCAGATTTATTGGTACACAATTGGTCCCAGGGCAAAGATGCGTGTTTAGATGTTACAGGGGTTTCTCCGTTTGCAGGGGTGGGGTTGGATTCGTGGGTTCCTGGGAGTGCTTTGCAGTCGGCTGTTTAGAAGAAGAAGAGGAAGTATTCTTCTATTTGTGCTGAGCATGGTTACTCGTTTATTCCATTCGCCTTCTCGACTTTTGGGGAGTTTGAGGAGGCGGCGATGGGTACTCTCTCGCGTCTTAAGCGGTTAGCTGGTTGTCATTCTAATGACGCGAGGAGTGGTGGTTTTTTGATGTCTAGACTTAGTTTTTGTATTCAAAAAGGGGTGGGCGTTCAGCTGGTTTCGCGGATCCCTTCCAATTTTGTGTGATTAATAAAATTGGAATTTAATAAAAAAAAATATAAACTTAATAAAACTTTTTTTTTTAATTTATAAAATTGTATTTATTATTTATTTGAAACTAATTACTATTAAAAATTTACTTTAATTAAATAAATGTTAAATTAAATTTACTTTAAAATTAAAAAGAAATTTAAATACTAAAGTGAAATCTGCCTAAGAGTGACACACTATATTAATGAAACAACCTGAAATAAAATCAACAAGCCAACTAGCTCAGTTGGCTATCACGTTGGTCCTTCAAACACTAGGTCACGAGTTCAAATCCCACACGGGACACATTTTTTTGATTTAATTCTTTTTGACAGTTTGTGAAGAAACAGTCTCAGGAGAGACTTTGGGAAAACTTATTTTGATAAGCTGTTAGGCAAACAACTTTAATGGACTTATCAGATTAGTGAATCTGATAAGCTATAAGCTTTAATAAAAATGCAGTTCAACTTAAATTGAATTCCCAAAGTGCACATGACATTTAACTAAAAAAATGCAAGGAGTTCAAGTACAGACATTTAGAATAAGAAAAAAAAATAAGCTAACGAATACAAACCAGATAAGGCCTTCTATAGCAGCTAATAAATTAGAATTACTAAAAAAAACTCTAAAATCAAATAATCACCATTTCATTATTATGCCAGATTTGACTAAAGCAAATAACATTCATACTCAGGCAGTTAGAAAATGAATTTGAAAAACAAACAATCCTACACTAAACAACTCCAAATCAGATAAATCATGTTGGATATTCAGCAGCTAATCTTCAAGTTACCCAACGTCATACCATCCAGATTAAATAAGGCATATAATTAAAACCTCGAGATCAGCTAAACATGAAAATGCAAATAAACTACCAGCAGTTTAATATACGGAAACATTAACCAAAACACATTCGTATTCCATATCAAGCAATCCGATGCCTAGATCAAAACTAAAGCAGTTACTATCTAGCAATGAAAATGGTAGCAATTATGTTATCACAACAACGATTTAATGAGATCCTAACCACCAGCTTACTTTAATACCTCTAAACAACCTACAGTAGCTCACGAACACAGAAATTAGCAGCACCAAACTGATTATTACACTACCTCAAATTCAGATCTCACAGATAAAAATTAAACAGCAATCAATTACAGTAACTTTAAAATCACTTAAAGTACATTCTTACCTCATTAAACTAACATGTCATATTTATATAAAATCAAAGCAGACTAAAACCATTAAGCAGATTCTTAAAACAAAAATAAATTAATCCTAAAAATTCATAAAAATATGAAATAAGCTTGACCATTTGATGACGAATCCGTAGAGATGTAGAAGCGGTGCTGAGCCGTCTAACTCACTAGATCGAGACCACCATTAAACACCGAATCACCATTTCTTCTCGAACAGTAGCACTTATTTTATATGTTTATTAGTAAATAAACATAGTCCCCAATCTCTACTTTTATTATCCACTTAAGCTATAGATTAAACTTAATTGAATAACTTTTGTTTATAATGAACATTTCAGATTAGAAGATAAAAATAACATTAAAGAAATTCGAACGAGATATTTGAAATTGAATCTGAAATTTTATTAAATCAGACTGACATTACAGTAACTTTAAAAAATACAAATATATCTATCTAAAATTGAACATTATAACTGTAAAAAAAAATAAAGAAAGGGATCATAAAATACAAGTAAATTGGGGGTTTTTATAGCCACCCCCAAAGGCTTGCTGAGAGGATATTCGAATCTCTTAGGAATATTCTTCTTTTCTTTCAGCCTTTGGATCTTTCTCTTGCTTGTTGATCGGATGGTTGAGGTGATTCACACTAGCACACGGATTGCCAACGTGGCATCCGTGTGCTAGTTGTGTTTCTTTCTTGCTCTCTGATTGGTTGAATATGGGATTTGAGGTGTTGCTTCCAATGATGAGATGCCACGTAGCCATTTCATATCATTATTTCTCTTCCTTAAAAATGGGGGAATTAATTCCCCATCACGTGAATTAACCGTGCCATCAAAAGCCCTTTGTTAATTTTAACTTTTGGTAATTTAGGGTTTGAGGAACAGTAACTCAAAGTTACAGGTTTTGTTATTTTTGGGTGAAGGAGAGATGGGGAAGGAGACAATACATAGTTTGTAACGAATGTATTTATTTAATGTGTGAAACGAGTGGTGAGTGGGATAAATATGGGACGGTTTGTTTATTAAAGATGTGTGTGACACAAATGAGTGGATGAGAATAACAAGATAAAAATGGTGGACGTGTTTTATTTATTTGTGCAAAGTGAATACTCGTTTGACCATTCTTAGTAAACCCTAAAGCCCATTTACTTCCCTTCCTTCGTTTCTGATGAGATGGCATTTATACATGATCTCATCGTTCTTTTTGGGCTTTAAATGCATAAAAATGTCATAAAATACCATATATATGCTTGTGTTAGTTTACTTGTGTATTTTAGGTATGGATATCGTGAAAAAGACAAAAGATCACAAGTTACAAGGAAAAACGGACACGAGAAACGAAGCCGTACAAAGAACCGGACCCTAATCATGGAATTCTCAACATATACCTTGAATACTTGAAGACAAACAAGATTGATCCTCAATTATTGAAGAAATGACACTTAAAACCCTTGTATATTAATAATTACAAGTTTGGTCCCTTAAGTTTGTCAAAATTACACAAAAGGTCCCTCAACTTTGAAGAAATGGCAAGATAAGTCCCTCAACAATTTCAAATTGTCAATTATGGTCCCTCATCAAGCCAAAGATACATTGAAGACCTTTGAAGATCAATAATGTCCAAAATCAGTCCTTCAAAAATGCAAAAATGTCAAAAATAACCCTTGAAACACTTTTTAGAAAGTTTGTGCCAAAATTGCCAAGTCTTGGAAGTTGTTACAAGTATAAATGGGCGCTGATAGATTTTTTGACACAAAAGACAAGAGAAACAAAGAAAAAGGACCAAGGCTGCCAATTTTGGAAGTTTAAATCCCTAAACACGCGCCAAACACCTTTCTCCCTAAGAAAATGGATCAAACGTGTCACTATTCACACGTATGAACCCATGTTTTACTTTTTACTACCAAAGGGTTTTTCCCAATTACTTTAACCAAAAACTAATTCACCCTAGCACGATCACATCCCACACATGTAACCTCAAACCACTCCACCATGGACCCCACCCCCAATTCCCTTTAAACCAATCAGAATGCAACTTAACCTCCAAGTTATGTGACGTATCCAAATCAACAGCCAAGGATCATTGCTTCATATCAAAGCTGAAATGAACGTCCATGATGAATTTGAACAGCTCATTCCATCAAAACGTCTAGAAGGACTTAGGGCATTTAGGGAATTTCACATCTAGGGTTTGTGAATAGTGCTAGCCTTGGCATTTGCCTATATAAAGACTCCTCAACCTGTGAGAGAGCTTTGTTCTAGATTTTAGCTTTAAATCTTTGTAATTCCTTTTTATGAAATAAAGTTTCAATTTCTTAAAATTTTGAGTTCTAATCTGTTATTTATAAAAGTTTGGTGTTTGAGAAGCTAAAATCTGAGTTCCATTATCTTGTTTGAAGGTTTTTGAGGCAAGGTTTTAAGTGATAAAGCTTGTGCATCAAAAATCAGAAAGTTGGCATTATTTTGATCTCACTTTGTGGTTTGTTCATCTTAGCAGCTTGGAAGCTGGTACTTGTTCTGCTAGTACCTAAGCTCAAACAATCCAGGGCCTGGATGTAGGTCATAGAGGTTTGCATCCTTCTCCCTTTTCATTTTATCTTTTATTTTTCTTAATTTGGTGATTATTGCATGTTTATGCTTGAATTTGTGTTATTGTTGTTGATTATTGTTGATTTGCTTTGGTTTGATGTTATTGAGGTGCTATTGATCTGATTTGTGGGTTTAATCTTCATAAGCCTTTGAAAATTTGTGGAATCAAGTTTTAAAAGGGTTTTTGGGATTACTGCATAAGTTAGGATTGTGGTTTGCTAAGTGGTTGTCTGTTGTGTGCAAGTGTTGGTATCTGTTGTTTTGGTGTATTTGCTCATCTGTTTGCAGGTTTGAGGGTTTTGAACACATAGATTCTTGATTTGGCTATAAAATCTTAAATACTTGGTAAAATTGGCTAGGATTTTGAGGACACCTAGATCTAGGCTTAGGCTAGGGCTAACAAGTGCTAAATCATAGTTAATCACACCAGGGAAGTAGGATTTGAGGCTTGAAATTGGATCAAGTGTCAAGTATATCAGCAAACTTGTCTCTGCATATGTTCATTGTTCATCAGTAACTTCTAGTGCTTTGATCTTGTTATATACTTTGATTCAGTGTTTGATTCTTAGTGCTTTGTGTTTGTTCTTAGTTTATATAGTTTGTGTATGCATCCTGTTAAGTTTGGTTGGCTTATTGTGGCTAAATCTGCTTATTAAGTGCTTAACTGCTTATTTCAATATCTGGTGCATATCTGGTAACTGTTTGGCTTATTGTGGCTTATTGTGTGAACCAATTTGAGATTTTATTGTTGCTATTGACTCCTTGTGATTCACTGATCACAAGGGTGCCTTTGTTTCCAATTGAATCAAACCAGAACTCTCATATAAGCTTGGTCAAATAGTCAAAGCAGTGGGAACTCCTTTCCCCTGCTAGTTACCACTGATAGTGTTAAATTGGGTTCAACTTATCAATAAGCTATAATAGCTTATTCCTACCTGCAACAACTTTGTTTTTGTAATAGGTGCTCATATTTTGACCCATTTGTTCATACTGGAGCATTTGGGTGTTTGACTTTAAGGTTTGACTAGAAAACCAACTCCTTTGACTTTTACATAAGTTCATTTGTGCTTATTTTGGCTTATTGGTTGTGCTTATTGGATTTTTGTTGATTGATTTTGCTTATTGAGTCCATTTGAAAGCTTTTGCAAGTTGAATCAAGTTCTGAGGTGCATTATTTCTCAAACCCGACTATTTTGTCGTTTTGTGAAATAATACATTGCTTATTTCGGGCTTATTTAGTGAGCTTTTTCAAAAATTCTTTTTACCGATCTTATAAGCATCCCAAAAGAAGGTTGTGTGTCAAATTAGAGCTTATGGCATTAGCTTATGGCTTAATGGGCTGAAAAGCCCAATAAGAATAAGCTTTGTGTTCAATAAGCTGTGATAAGCTCATATTCAGCTTTTGGGCCTTTAGAGTTTTGTTCTTAGAATTGAATTTTAAGTCAGATAGGGCTTTTCTAAGTCAATTGGACCAAGTTTGACTTTTTGGGCCCAAAAGCCCATTTGTGTTGACTGAATTTGGATTTAGCCCATTTGAGGGCCTAATAGGGGTATTTTGGTAATATCACTTTGATTTCCTGATTATTTAGGTTAAAATAAACTAGTTTGCAAGTTTTTTAGAATTATTTATAATTTTTGGATTTTTAATATTATTTTATTATTATTTTTATTATTATTTTTAAAATTTCACATTTTCCAACTTTTTACATTTTTCTTAGGTTAATTACATTAAAATAGGAATTTAGCAACTTTTAGAATAATTTTATCTCTTCTAGATTAATTTTTATAATTATTTTAAGTTTTAATAGTTTTTAAATCATTTTAAATAGTTTTTATTAGTTTTAAAATTTCTAAAAATAGTTTTTAATCTTTTTAGGTCATTTTAGAGGTTTACCAATTGAAAAATCTTTATTTGGGCTTTTTGATAATTTATTTGATTTTTAGGGCTTTAATTAGCATTTAAAAATTGAATATTTAATTATTTAAAAGGTTTGAAAAAGTTTTGATCATTGGTAAACTCTTAGTTTATTATTTTTTGATTTTTGGTAAATTTTTGGTAATTTTTAGAATTTATTTTTATTTTTGTGGTTTTTAAGGTTCTACGTTTTAACTTTCTAGTAGTGATTTTTTGTTAATTTTTATTTTTACGTCTTCGTAATT
Source organism: Glebionis coronaria (assembly GCA_025667525.1). Taxonomy (NCBI): domain Eukaryota; kingdom Viridiplantae; phylum Streptophyta; class Magnoliopsida; order Asterales; family Asteraceae; genus Glebionis; species Glebionis coronaria. Next base: position 335,266,957 of record CM046876.1, on the reverse strand, counting down.
TTCTTTTCTCATCCCCTTCTAAACCAAATATTAATCACAAATCTTGAACATCTTAGTCACACACATATACCTCCTTGGGAAACGAACTTTCATTTCATTAAGGGTCATTAGTATTGATTTTCCTAAATCATCACTCGATACTTTCCCTATTTACCCTCTTTTCCTAAAGTGTGGTAAAACACTACAATCATTTTGGCGCCGCTGCCGGGGAGGTGTGTCGTGATTAATTTGCATTGTTGTTTTTAATATTAACCATATACAGTATTTGTATTAGTAGAACTCTACTAATACGTATTATCGGTTTTCTTGGTTTTTCTTGTACAAATATTATTACTATATTGTATTAAGTATCACAATAAATTTACAATATCTCCAAAAGTGTGAAAACACAACCTTAATTGGGATTTCGTCACTCAATTATTGTATTCGAATCTCAAACAAAAAGAAAAAGGCAAAAATAGATAAATACTTTCGTGAAGCTCGATTTTGAAAGATACAAACTATAAGGTGGGTATAAGGCAGGTATTATAAAATATACCCTAAGGAAAAAGGCTCTTAAGTGCTTGCGCCGCCTCGTTTCCCCGCTTGCTTGTGAGTATTTTGAGATTGAAGGCTAATCGAGGGTTTTGCCGCCCAAAGTATTATTACGTATAGTATATTTGCTTGGTTTCTTTGTGATTAAACTCTCTTGAACAATTTGGTTTTCACCAAAGTTCTAAAGTCATTCGAAGGCGTTCACTCCACGTGATCGTTTTCATTCCTTTGAGGCTTCTTTAATCAAGAGTTTGATTCGAGGAGAGATTTTGTAGATTGTTGTCTACGAAGATACACCAAAATCCAAAAAAAAATTAAATATCATCAAAAACACAAAAAAAACTGAAAATTCACAAAACACCCAAAAAGAATCTTCTTTGCTTACCTCCCATTCTTCGTGAAGTTTATGATCACTCGTAATCAAGCAAAACGAGCTCGTAAACGACTTCAAAAGCAAGCCAATCAAGAGACGTTGATTGTAGAAGAACCTCCAATAGTTGAACCTATTGTAGAACAAGAAGTCGTCATGGCTAATCGTACTATGATGGAGTTGCTACAAGCACCCACCGAGGGTTTTGGAGAGGCTATTGTGATTCCCGCCATCCTTGCGGAGAATTTCGAAATTAAGATGGGTTTAATGTCGATGTTGCAAGAAAATAAGTTTAGAGGTCATGAGAAAGTCAACCCGCATTACCACATTAGGAATTTTAACCGTCTCACCGCCACTAGCAAGTTTAAGGATGTTCCACATGACACCATTAAGATGATGTTGTTTCCGACTCGTTGGATGGACCCGCTAAAATTTGGCTTGAGAAAGAACCGCCAAATTCGATTTTGACATGGGCCGATCTCGTTTCTAAGTTTCTGAACAAGTTTTTTCCACCATCTAAAACAACACACTTGAAAAATGAAATTTCACGATTTGTGCAAAGAAATAATGGAAGTTTTTCAATGGCATGGGAACGCTTTAAAGAAATGTTACATGAATGTCCACACCATGATTTTACGGAATTGCATCAAGTGGATACTTTTTATAATGGGCTTAATGATCATGAACGAGATTATTTGAATGCCGCCGCGGGTGGTAATTTTTTGTGCAAGACGACAAATGAGGCTTTACAAATCATTGAAAATAGATCTAAGGTTTATAACCCTCGTAACACACCGAGTGTTGCCAATATGGGTTCGTCATCTTCGTCACAATCGTCTCGTAGCATTAACGCTTTACATGATGAAGCTAATGAGGAAAATCGGTTTTTTGATAGATTTGCTAATCTTATGTCCCATTGGAAGGCTCAAGAAGCTTCCAATTCCGCTTCGGTTAAAGCGGTTGCTAAGATTTGTTTATCTTGTGGAGGAGCTCATGATCTTTCCGAGTGCATTACCGCGGATGGTAACACTTTGAGTGCTTATGTAGCAACGGGAACTTACAACCAAAACGGCCAAGGTTCCCGCCCAAATCAAGCTCCACCAAATCAAAATGTTAACAATTATCGAAACAACAACCAAGGTAATTACCAAGGCAATTCACGCAACTACAACAAGGGGAATTATCAAAATGGGAATGGACAAATTTCTAATCAAAATCAAAACCGTGATTTTCAAAACACTACACAAGGTTTTCAAAATGCTCACACTAAAAATTTGCAAGGAGAATTTTTGGATTATGCAAAAGAAAATGATGCTAAATTTGATAACATGCAACGTGAGATGATTAGCTTAAGATTCGAGTTGAAAAACGAGTTAAAAAATGAACTTGCTAATGAACTTAAAACTCATGCAAACAAAACGGAAGGAAATGTCCAACGTCTTCAACAAAATCAACAAAAGATGGAAATAGGACAACATGAGATTAAGCAAGAGTTATTAAAAGCGGATGCTAGGCAATCAAAATTTGAGGACCGAATGGCTAAGATGTTTGAAGCAATCATGTGTAAACCCTCTTCCTCGGGTGGTCTTCCTAGTGATACCATTGCAAACCCGAAGGGAGAAATGAAGGTTATTACTACACGAAGTGGTAAAACATTCAAGGAACCAATCTCTCGTCCAAGTACCTCTACGGAGAAGGAAATCGAGAAAGAACCCGAGGTGATGGTCGAAAAGGAGCACATTACAATCCCACGAAGTACCGCTCATACCACACCTACCGTTGAACCAATACCAATTGTGGAACCCGAGTTTCCAAGGCCGTTGCCTAATGTCCAACCCACACCACCTTTACCCTACCCTTCGAGACGAAACAAAGAGAAGTTGCAAGAACGTAACAAACAACAAATCGAGATTTTTATAAAAATGTTTCAACAAGTGCATTTTGATGTGAGTTTAGCCGACGCGTTGTTATATATGCCTCGTTTCGCTTCCACTTTTAAAAGTATGATGAGCGATAAGGAAAAGCTTTCAAAGCTTGCTAATTGTTCTTCGGTTTATCTTAACCGCATACCGGAAAAAGTTGGTGATCCCGAAAAGTTTCTCATTCCTTGTGACATACAAGATATGAAAGAATGCCTCGCCTTGGCCGATCTTGGTGCGAGAATTAATTTGATGCCATTTTCCATTTGTAAATCGCTTTCGCTTCCGGCTCTCATTCCTTCGAACATGTCCATCGAGATGGCCAATCATTCTACGATTATGGCATGTGGAGTAGCCGAAGATGTTTTCGTGAAATTGGGGAAGTTCTACTATCCCGTTGATTTTATAGTAGTTGACATCCCCGCGGATCCTCAAGTTCCTCGAATTTTAGCTCGTTCATTTTTAGACACCTCGAGATCGCTTATCGATGTTCATGCGAGAACTATCACTTTGAGATTCAAAGAAGAGGAACTTGTTATAAACGCTACTCAAAAGTCAAAACCTTCTCATGTTTATGCAATCGCTACCATCAATCACATTGACATCGTTGATGTGGTTTGCGATGAATTTTCACAAGAAGTGTTAGGTTTTTCCGATAGCTCGTCAAGTGGCAATCCCATTATTTTGGATCCGATTCTTACTAATTCCACACCAAATCTCACTCCATTCCAAGGAGGCGATCTCACTTCAAATGAAATCGACAATGAAGATGAGGTGTTGATTAGTGATGAAATTTCTATTCCACCATTTCTTTCGCCGATGGAAGTTATGAGTGTTGAACCAAAATCTTCAATCGAGGAACCACCTATCCTTGAATTGAAAGATCTTCCTTCTCACCTTGAATACGCATTCTTGGAAGGTGATGACAAGTTGCCGGTTATTATTGCAAAAGGTCTTGCTAATAATGAAAAAACCGAGCTCTTGAAAGTTCTTAACGCTCATAAAGGGGCAATTGCGTGGAAAATATCCGACATTAAGGGTATTGACCCAAAATTTTGTACTCACAAGATTTTAATGGAGGAGGACTACAAACCCGCAATTCAAAGTCAAAGAAGGGTGAATCCCAAAATTCACGATGTCATTAAAAATGAGGTCCTTAAACTCCTTGACACGGGAATGATTTATCCTATATCCGATAGCCCATGGGTGAGCCCAATCCATTGTGTCCCTAAAAAGGGAGGAATGACCGTTGTGCCTAATGAAAACAACGAGTTAATCCTCACTCGTGTTGTGACCGGTTGGAGGGTGTGTATTGACTACCGAAAGTTAAATGACGCCACTCGTAAAGACTACTTCCCTTTGCCCTTCATGGATCAAATGTTGGAGCGACTTGCGGGAAATGAATTCTATTGCTTTTTAGATGGTTTTTCCGGTTACTTTCAAATCCCTATCGACCCTCGTGATCAAGAGAAGACTACGTTTACGTGTCCTTATGGAACGTTCGCTTATCGTAGGATGCCTTTCGGACTTTGTAATGCACCCGGTACGTTTCAACGGTGTATGATGGCAATTTTTCACGATATGATCGAGAAGTCGATGGAAGTGTTTATGGATGACTTCTCGGTGTTTGGTAATTCGTTCACGTCATGTTTATCTAATCTCGAGCAAATATTAAAACGTTGTGAAGAAACCAATCTTGTGCTTAATTGGGAAAAATGTCATTTTATGTGTAAACAAGGAATCGTCTTAGGACATAAGGTGTCGAAGGCGGGGATTGAGGTCGATAAAGCTAAGGTAGACGTCATCGCCAAGTTACCTCATCCCAAAACCGTTAAGGGAGTTAGGAGTTTCCTAGGCCACGCGGGCTTTTATCGTCGTTTCATCAAGGAATTTTCGAAAATCTCTCGTCCTGTGACACACCTTCTCGAGAAGGATGCTCCTTTTAACTTCAATGAGGATTGTGTTAAAGCTTTCGAAACTCTCAAAAGGAAACTTACCGAAGCTCCCATTCTTGTTGCTCCTAATTGGGAACTACCCTTTGAAATCATGTGCGATGCAAGTGATTATGCTATAGGGGCCGTCTTAGGGCAATGTTATGACAAACATTTTCGTCCTATCCACTATGCTAGTAAGACGATGACCGAGGCTCAATTAAAATACACCACAACGGAAAAAGAATTCCTTACCTTGGTCTATGCTTTTGAGAAATTCCGACCTTATCTCGTCTTAACAAAAAGCATCGTGTATACCGACCATTCGGCTATCAAGTATCTCTTAGCTAAGCAAGATGCTAAGCCGAGATTGCTTCGTTGGATGCTCCTCCTCCAAGAATTTGATGTCACCGTGCTTGACAAAAAAGGAGCCGAGAATCTAGCGGCCGATCATCTCTCTCGTCTAGAAGATCCTCACAAAGATGTTTTCGAGAACAAGGAAATCACCGAAACATTTCCTCTTGATACTCTCGGTGTAGTGAATTCTAAAGACACCACCCCATGGTTTGCCGACATTGGAAATTACCATGCGGGCAATTTCATAATCAAGGGTATGACGACACAACAAAAACGAAAATTCTTTCGTGACGTCAAGTTCTATTTTTGGGACGACCCTTATCTCTTTCGAGTTTGTGCGGATCAACTCGTTCGACGTTGTGTGTTTGGTGCCGAAGCTTCTAATATCCTTAGAGCTTGTCACGAGGGACCCACGGGTGGTCACCACGGTGCTAATCTCACGGCTAAGAAAGTGTTCGATGCTGGTTTCTTTTGGCCTTCTATCTATCGTGATGCACACGCACTTGTGAAGTCGTGTGATTCGTGCCAACGTCAAGGAAAATCGTCTCAACGTGATGAAATGCCGCAAAACATAATTCAAGTATGTTATATTTTCGACATTTGGGGAATAGACTTTATGGGGCCGTTCCTATCGTCTCATGGCAACAAATATATCCTCGTCGCGATGGACTACCTTTCTAAGTGGGTGGAAGCTAAGGCTTTGCCTACTAATGATGCTCGTGTGGTAGTGAAGTTTTTGAAGCAACTATTCATTCGGTTCAGAACCCCTCGTGCTATTATAAGCGATCGTGGAACCCATTTTTGTAATGACCAATTCGAAAAGGTTCTAAAGAAATATGGAGTTACTCATCGTCTTTCTACGGCTTATCACCCGCAAACGAGTGGGCAAGTCGAGGTTTCGAACCGAGCTTTGAAGAGGATTTTAGAGAGGTCAATTGGAGAAAACTGTGCTTCATGGTCTGACAAACTTGATGATGCTTTATGGGCCTTTAGGACCGCTTATAAGACACCTATCGGTTGCACTCCTTATAAGTTAGTCTATGGGAAGAATTGTCATTTGCCCATTGAGTTGGAGCATAAGGCATATTGGGCCCTTAAGCATGCAAATTTTGACTTGAAGACCGCGGGAGATCACCGGAAAATACAATTGAATGAATTGGATGAATTAAGAGATAATGCTTATGAAAATTCATTAATTTTTAAAGAAAAGACTAAAACGTTTCATGATTCAAATATTAAAAACCGGGTTTTTAACGTTGGTGATCAAGTGTTGCTTTTTAACTCTCGTCTTAAGATATTTTCCGGGAAATTGAAATCTCGTTGGTCGGGTCCGTTCACCATTACACAAGTGTTTCCTTATGGGACCATTGAGCTAGCTCAAGATGATGGTCCTAATTTCAAGGTGAATGGACATAGGCTTAAGCACTACTTTGGTGGGGAAATTCCTTCAATGGTTGCCGACCAAGTCACCTTCCCCAATGATAATTAGCATTGAGGGGATCGAGTCGAGCTCATGACTCGGTAATAAAAAACAAGGTGCCTCGTGGGGGAGATCCCATGCTTATCCTTTATGCTCACTATTTACTAATAAGGGGACTTGTACCCTTTCAACTCGTTGTCTCGTGGTTGTTTGTGATTGTGTTATCTAGATCATCATCATCATCATCTACGTATGAAGACTCTCGTGTTCGTTTACGTGAGCCTCCATCGTTCGTTTGAAGAAGTTTTTCACGAATCCATGACATATCCTTTATTGTTCTAACATTTATCTTTTAGCATACTTAATAAACGGCTTTAGATATATTGTTGATCACCCTTTCCATGCTAGATCCTAAGCATTCGACTCTTCGTCTCTAGTATGGGGGTGCTCCACCTTTAGACTCGAAACATTGAGGACAATGTTTACTTTTAGTATGGGGGGTGAATAGGTACTTGCTTTGCTACGCCCTCACGCTTTCCAATGTTCAATGTTTTGTTTTGCTAATAAGGCTAAAAATGGCCAATTTTTAATTTTTTTTTTTAATTTTCATAAGTGTTTTTAAGACACGAATGTATATTTTCCGATGGGTAGAATAAGAGTTAATTTTTGACTTGATGGGCATTTCGAGCCATTTACATTCCTTAACCCGCTCAATTCAAGTTTTGCTAGACTTTTATATAGGGAGCTTTAAAACGCGAAAGTCTTAATTCATATGGGTTAAGAACAAGAACTTTTCGCAAGTTCCTATAATTAATCCTAGAAAGTCACTTATCAAGGGAACTATAAAACGCATTCTCTAAACTTGAAAAAGTCCAAGAAAGTGCAAGATCCTATAGGTGGCTTGAAAACCCAAAACTTTGATTTGATATAGTCTTAATGAAAGCTAATCCAAATTTGGCTTAATTTTGACTTGCATGGCTAAGTATTCACGAGTCTCTTTAATTAGAGGTCTTTATATAGTGAAGAAAGAGAAATGATAGAGTTTGACAAGTGATCATGCTAAACGTAGAACATGAAAGTGTTCTTTCAAAAACTCATATGTTTTTAATTGTGGCTTTTTCTTCCCATAAGATCAATGCATTAGGAATAAATCATAATTGCAATAAGTAAGGTCGTACGATTTGAAAGGTTACTTAGCCTCTAGCGCAAGATCGTTTAAAAGTTGCTCGGGGTTGAATAGAGTTCATAGCCAAGGCATAACTTATTGAAGCGGGACGCGAAGATTGGCGATTATCCAAAAAGGCCCTAACAAGGCATGAGGAGCTCTATTTTTGCTAAAGATCCAAAGATGATGTGAAGTATCATTATTCCTAAATCAATATTAAGGATCTAGACACACGACGAGAAGCAATTACTCCCCTAAAGATCATGAAGAAAGTCTATCCAAAAAGACCCTAACAAGGTATGAGGATAAATATATCCAAGTCTGAAAAGGAGGCGGATCGTTGTATATCAAAATCCAAAGTAAAGATTGAAGAAAAATGATGAAGTCGTGGTCCAATATGAAGAATCTCTCAAAAACGTCAAGTGAAGAAATTCCAAATATATGAAGAGAAGACCATAATTTCAAAGAACATCTTCCCAAGATTTGAAGTATGAAGTACATGCCAAATATCGGTCCGAGAAAGGTCTCAAATCGTGAAACGAGTTATGCCAAGATATGAACTTAAGGAGATACACGAGAAGCCGTTTTAAAAGATTTTGTCCTTCGGCTAACTATTGATCAAATCGTGCTACTTTGCTTTCGGACTAATAACTACTCAAATAAGTCAATATGTGAAGGTCTACGAAATTAATGGCCTATTCTATATCATGGATTTGGTGGATTAGGTTGGTTGATTGATTGATTATTAAAGAAGAAATGAAGGAATTAGATGAGGGATTAGAGAGAGAAAGGAGAGAAGGGAGAGAGTTGTAGAGAGAGAAAGTAAGATGAATAAATGATTAAAGTGAAAATGGAATCAACAACCCCCTCCTAACATGCTAGGAGGGGTTATATATATAGCCCACCCTACATGTGGGCTATATGGACTATACAATAATTAAATAGATCACGAGCCCATTACATAATTATCGTTGGAGCGACCGATCCTTCATAAATACGTAAAACGTATTTCCAACAATCTCCCCCTAAGGGAGGTCGCTCCAAGAAACAAAGTTCTAAATAGTCTATAACTCGTGATCTATGCTAACTAAGATGTGACCGAGACTTTATTGGAAAAACGTATTTCCAACAATCTCCCCCTAAGGGAGGTCACATCTTTTTACAAAATCTTAAACCTAGCATCTATGCTTGAGTCTTCGATCTTGTTCTTGTGAATATGCTTGATGTGATCTTTGACTTTAGTCTTGAGCATGTTTCCTTGCCTTGACCTTGTGCATTCTTCACTTGTGATATTTGCCTCTTTGTGACTTCATGTTCCACATACTTATACTTTTAAATTCTTGAAAGCTTCAGAGTTTGATACAGCGGAAGACTTGACCTTCAGGCTTTCTTGAATTTGTTGAAGTACTAATTGTATGTAGTATAAGCATGTGGTGACGACTTCTTCTGGATTGTACACCGCAATGCCACCTTCTTGTTACGCTGCATAAGACAGTTAGCAACAAAACAATATACACGGATGAAATGGCCTTGAACATTTCATTCTAATTCGGTAGCAATTTACCTCCGGTCGGTGAAGACCGTTGGACGATATTAAATATCGTACTTGTGGCAGGTAGTTTCAATAAAGAACCTCCTTGACAAGATTTCGCGGGTAAACCCGTTCTCTTTACTCGACCATCCAAAGCTGACTGCGAACGTAAAGAGTGAATCATTTGGATAATATTATCCGCATGATTTGAAGCCGTCAATACATGTTCCTGGAACAAGTGAAGTTCAATTAAGAACCGCACCATCGTTGCTTTCCAGTTGTCACTAGCTTGATTCATATAGAATCTTGCAAGTTACCTACCAAGTGCTGTTTGATGTTAACACTAGAAGGATTTCCACTCGTCACTGTGATCAATAAAGAGTCACTCTGAGTGTTCTGGCAAGATCATATGATAATGCGTAGAGGCCTGGAACGTGTTTAAATTCATTTAAGAATTAAACCACTGTTGCTTTCCAGTTATCACAAGTTTGATTCATAAAGAACCGCACAAGTCACCTACCAAGAGCTTTTTGATATTCGCTCAAGAAGGATTTCCATCTTCATTGTAAATACTTTCGTATTACTCGGATGTTCAGGCAAGATCATGAAGATTTTGCGTAGGACTCTTAAGATCTTTCTTACTTTTCACATTGTGTGAAGAAGCAAGGAATAATGAAAGTGTGTCCTAATGAGATATTTGATGATCTCAAATGGCTCTAGACTCGATCGTGCATTTTGGATTTTTAGTGATCGGAGGCTGGAGAGGAGTGCCACCTTTTCAATACCAATTTATTCGGAGTGAATAAATCAATAGATAATGTGTTGATCTCCGTGTGATTAAAACAAATACCTTTTGAGAGATATTTGAGTTAGCTGGGAAGGGTTGTGCATTGCATCACTGGGTCCATGACGTCTTTCTTCAATATCGAGAATCATTAGCAAAAATGACCTCAATAGCATATGTATTGACCCGGTTTCTGCCTAAAGTTGTAAGGAGGGCTTCTTTCTTTACACCCTTTATCTTTACAATTCTTTTTCATTCTTCAACCCCTTCAATGCTTACCAATACGTCATCACTAGCACCTTGTTGTGATTGTTCCAGTGCTAACTTAAGTACTTGGTCGGCATTCAGCTACGTTCACAATCTTTCTCCATCTTTCCTAAGGACTACTATTTCTAGCTATGGAATGTCCTTGGGAAGATTCCTCCGGTTCTAGAGAAATCATTGGACTTTAACCTATCCTACCATCCTTATGTCACCACAATCTTCACCGTCGTGAATAGAGATGTTTTGGGTAAGTGTATGTCACCATGAAATCCATTTTGAAGTGCAAATCCATTTTGCTCCCCCTTAACATATGCCACGATATCCGAAAACATTTTGCATATGTCGGGATGAGCTATCACGTTAAGTCAAACCATTTATGATTGATCATATCCCATATTAAATCACATTTTCTCCCCCATATTAAAAATATTAACCCAATCGATGTTTTTAATATCAATTGATTTAATAGCATTTTAAGAGAATTTGGGAAGAAAAATGCAAGTCCAATTATCTTCATGAATAACACAAGCTCCCCCTCAAATTAATGAGGGTGTGCTGAAACGTAAAATAAATACCTTTTAAACACAAGTGTAAGGTATTTATTACGTGCAAAGATCATATATGATATGAATTCACAAGATTAGCAATATACGAGGTTGGACCTGAATGATGGAGAACATCATATGAGAGATTCACATGGTTCTTGTGCACGAATGTTGGTCTCCTCGTCACGTTCCCGGGAAAATTAATTCCCGTTGTTGAGTCAAAGCTTTCCGGTGAAATGCTTGACTTGATTATGAAAAACGGGTTGCTATCTGAAATAATAGCAAACCATTTTGAGCATGTTTTAAAAATTTGAACTTCTGCTCGAACTTTATTTACAACCCCGTGTCATTATTGAATGACATTTCTAGGTTCGTAAATATTATCGATTCCAGAAGACATGCTCTTTTTATCAAAACATTTTTGAACACACAATTTTGAAAGATTTAGAAAAACCTTTTGAGAAATTCTCGAAAAATTGTGTTCAAAGTTTTGAAAAAACTATTACTTGAGCTTAAGATGTTGAATATCTTAAAAGCGAGCTCAAGTCCGAGAAGTTGTGAACTTCCCGTTGTTAAGGATAAGTTACCATCGGCGATAAACTTTCCTTTTATCTGAAGGACGAGTCCTAAGCTGACATTTACTTAGAAGTCGTTTTTCATGAGCTTGAAAACTTTGACTGTTTTAACGGAAAGCTCATGACCGAGAAAGGTTAATTTCTCGTTATGAAGAAAAGTTCTCTTATTTAAAAGATACACTTTCCTTTCTGAGCTTAAAACTTCGAATGTTTTAATACAAGCTCATGACCGAGAAAGGTGAATTTCTCGTTAAGAGGATAAGTTATCATAAAAGATAATCTTTCCTTTATTTTAAGTTCGAGTTACAGTCTGACATTTAACTGTAAGTCATTTACACGAGCTTAAAACCTTTGAATGGTTTTAATGTAAGCTCGTGTCTGAGAAAATTTAATTTCTCGTTGTAAGGATAAGTTTATCATCGGCGATAAACTTTCCTTTATTTGAGGAACGGGTTACCATCTGATATTTAATGATAAACCATATACACGAGCTTAAAACCTTTGAATGGTTTTAGGATAAGCTCGTGTCCAAGAAAACTTAATTTCTTGTTAAGAGGGTAAGTTATCGTTGAGTGGATAAACTTCCCTGTCTCTGAAGTCCGGGTCGTCGTCTGTCATTTAACGAGGAGCCATTGTGCATGAGCTTAAAAACTTGGAATGTTTTTGATATAAGCTCATGCCCGAGAAAAATGAATTTCTCGTTTTTAGGATAAGTCCTCATCGGGTGAACTTTCCTTTCTTTGAGGATCGAGTTACAGTCTGTTATGTGACTGTAAGTCCTTGTTTGCAGCTTAACCATGAATCCCCTGAGACATTTGTTTCTCTGATATCTGCTTCTTCAGCAACCAAACTCTAAGAGTGTCCTTAGTTGAACGGTACACAACGATTGGACCGCTTCGTTCTTTTGGAACATCAACTTTGGTACCTGCAATCTCATTAGGAATTTGCATGCTTTGACGTGGGTTAGCAATATCAATTATAGAAGCACATGGGGGTTCACAGTTGGCTTTACTTGTTTCAGAGGCGACCTGAGTAGATGATTCACTAGTCTTGGCTGGCAAACGTTTCCTTTTATAGAAAACCTTAAGTGTAGGCGTAAGTGAAGTATCATCTTTATCAGTTTCCTCCCTAGTAGTCTTAGTAGAATCGGAGACTATCCTAGTTAAAGGGTACTCGTTTCCTACAAGAGTGAAAGATCTACCAGTGGGGCGCCACATTTTACCAAAGGGTTTGATTTTAGCGACCCACTGGGATTTAAGTCTAGCACGAGAGTTCACCTCATTAAGCAATTTTTTGATACAGGAATCATGATTTGCCGTAAAGACACATTTTCTACATGTTTTACAAGTAGCATATTTAATGTCCGAGTAATTCCTAGATGATTGATCGACGCTCCTAGGAGATGACATGCTACGGTTAGCAGTGTTGAGTAATCTAGAAGGCATCTGACTAGGTTGGACATTGCTATCTCTTACATGTGTCTTTTGAATAGCTTCCCTTTGACCAAAATCATGGCAAACGTCATTTGAACTAGTTCTAGACGTGGTCTTGTTATTTTTAGGGAAACTAGAGGTAATCATATGATTTGGTCTTGCTAAAGCTGGAATGAACACATTGGGCCTAGTAGCTGGAGTGACTGGTCTAATAAGATGAACCAAATCAACTTGGGAGGCAAACCGCGGTCTCGAGGATTGTGGTCGCTCGGATCTAAATGCAGTAGGTTGTCTGACAATCGGTTGTCTGACGAACTGATTTGTAGGCGGTTTCCCCAAGATTGATGGTTTTTCAAGCTTAGTGTCCACACTAGGTCCTCTAGTTTTCCTTAACTCATTTTTCAATGCGGCTATAGCAAAGACCTTTTCCTGTACTTCAGCCTTTAATGTTTCATTTTCTTTGAGCACGTTATCTTGGGATGCCAACTTAGATTCAAGCAGTTGAATTTGTTTCAAAAGATTATCCTTTTCAGCTTTAGAATCTAGAACAGTTTGATCCAATTTTCTTTCAAGAACAACGTTTGACTTTTCAAGTTTTTCAAAGTATGTTTCAAATTTGTCCGTTTTCTTAGAAAATTCAAGTTTGGCATCCTCAAGATCTTTAGATTGCCGAGCTACGATCGTTTCGAGCTCTTTAATCTTAGAATCAGAATCAGTTAACGAGGCAGTTATAAAGCATTTATCATGATGAACTGTAGCATTTTGAACACTTTCTCCCCCATTATGACTCACATCGGATGAATCATAAGTGGTATTTCTATCCCTCTTGTCCATCCCATGTTTGTCATAATTAGGTTCAGAATGCTCAATATGCGGCATGTCATCAGCATATACATCATAAACCACATTACATTGTACCATGTTTGCAGGCTCTGCGTCATAAATGGGTAAGGTGTCATCAAGAGAAATCTCGTGAACATTCCCTGACGTGCCACTGGCATCATGTTGTCCTCCTGATTCTTTGCTCGTGCCATCGTTAGGCTCCAAGTTGTCAACCGTATGACCATTATCCTCTTGCATCGAAGAGTCTTGCACTCCATTAACATACACTTGCTGAAGTTGTGATCTTTGATATATCGAAGACGAGACCGATGACATGAGTTTCAAAATCGTATCACGGAAAACTCGAAGCTCGGTATGTGTATCTCGAAGAAACGATTGGCAAATCATTGAACTTTCAGGCTTGATGATATTAAATTGGAGGAAAGGCGTGAGGTGTGTCACAAGAGCCTTATAGGCAAGTACCGATGCAGAGTGATTAAAGTTTCCATGGTTGAGTTGCTCGGCGAGTTGGGTCAAAGCGGTGAAAATTGAGTCGATGAATATATGACGATCTTGTCCAAAGATTGTCACAAATTCGCTCCCTCCTTGAATCCCCGAAAGAGTGACAAGATGAGACTGGAGTAGTTGAAAGGAGGTGATGCCACTTTTCTTAACTTCGTTTTGCCTTAAATACAACTCTCCCTTTTGACATGTCGAATCGAACGAATCCATTAAAGATCGATTAAAACGAAAGACCCGTAAGTAATATTTAAAATTCCTCGATGGATGGTATAAATGAAGCTCGTCACTTTGACTCGTCACGTTTGTCTTTAAATCCGGCCACAAAAACTAAAATTTATAAAACTAAAATTTTAAAAATGACAAAAAGACAAAATAAATATAACTAAAAATAAAATAAAATAAATTAGACTTAATCTTAAATATACTTAAAAGAAAATGTAACCAAAATTGTAACTAAATATATGTAACTAAATATAGAGATTACGTTGTTTTCTAAAAAATAAATATTATGACAATTTCCCAATATTTAAAATATCTAAGATTAAAAAAATAAAATAAAAAGAAGATATGGCTTTGTTTTCTCCGCCCTAATTAAAAACAGACGTGGCTTGTTGATAATAACACCACACGTGGCCCAATAAGCGAAATTCCACCGCCCACTTCCCTACTTTCTTGTTATCTCCGTCAAACAATATAGATAGATTCAATCTATGCTCTCTCTCTCTCACACAAAAACACCGTCCCATCTAAATCTCTCTCTCTTAAACCAAAATCAAACGTTTATCTCTCTCTCTCTCCCCACAATTATTCGTTCTCCCAACCATCTGCTATACTCCAAACGCAGAACTCAAATAACTTCAATCAAATCTTTCAGAGATGGGCTTCAAGATCAATTAAATATTGGTCTCGGGTAAGATTTTCTTTTAATTTTATGTTGAGTCCCTCTTCTTCTGTAGCGTCTTTCTTTGTGTCGAGAGGGTGAGGGTTTTCGATGGTTGTGTTGTACTGGGTTGAGTCGAGTCAAGATCTTTGGTGAGGGTGAGGATGTTATGTAGTCTGTGTTGTGAGGGTCGAGAGGGTGTCTTGTAATGAGATGCTGTGTCAAAAAAAAAAATTTGAATCGAGGTTGGGTGGGTCTTCGAGGTTGTGAGAGTGTGGGGGTGTGGGTTTGTGGGGTTCGAGTGTAAATTAGTCGAGGGGGTTTTTGTCAGAGAGTCCTGGGTGTGTTTGGGTGTGCGAGAGGGTGAGATGGAGGGATGTATTGGGTCTGTTTAGGTTAAGGGTCGAGGGTGTGTGAGTGATGGTGTTGGTGTCGAGTCAAAAGGAGAGAGTCGAGTGGTTTGTCCAAGTGTGAGACGAGAGGTGGGGTGGTAGTCCAAATGTTTGTCGAGAGAGTGTGTCCGAGGTTTGGGTTAGAGTCGGTTTTCTAAAAAACAAAACAGGGTTTGGATTGATACGAGAGGTGTTTGTGTGAGTGTTGAGTCTGTTAGTTTTGTTTTGTGTAAGTCTGGAGGGAATGAGTCTAATTAAAAGACGATGATTTGCCCAATTTGTCCGTTATGTTTGAAAGAGCTTCATTCGGAAGAGTTCCGAATCAGAACTTTTTCTTGATCCGGAAGATCTTGGTTCGGAAGTTCTTGATCCGGAACTTTTGGCTTGATCCGGAAGTTCTTGGTTCGGAAGTTCTTGATCCGGAACTTCTTGATCCGGAACTTCTGGCTTGATCCGGAAGTTCTTGGTTCGGAAGTTTTCTGCTTGATTCGGAACTTAAATATTGATTCGGAACATTTGAATTTGATACGGAACTTGCGAATTAGTATTGTTGGACAAAATTTGGACAGTAACAATGGACCATAAAGGACAGAAAGATCTAACAGAATAGGTAGTTTGACCAAAAAAATTAAAAAAAATCCAAAAATTATAACTGATAACTGAAAAACTGATAACTTGACCAAAAAAACAAACGGATAAACGAAAAAAAGGATAAACGAAAAAGACTGATAACTGATAACAGACAACGGATTAAAAAAATTAATTAAAAAAAAATTTAAATAAAAAACTGATTAAAAAAAAAAAAATAAATAAAAAAAATAAAAATAAAAATAAAAATTGATAAAAATTTATATAAATTGATAAAATTTAGAAAACATACCAACTTTTTATCTAAATTGATTATTAAATTTGTGATAAAAAACAATAAAAAAATACAAACTTTTTATAAAAACACAAAATTAAAAAGAGAAAAACAAAAACTTTTATAAAAAAACACCAACTTTTTTATAAACACAAACTTTTTAAGGTTTTATATAAGAAAATTTTGATTTTTATATAAAAATTTGTGATTTTTTATCTAAAAAGTAAATAAATTTGAAGATTTGATATGATTTAACACATAAAAACACAAACTTTTTATAAAAAATACAAACTTTTTAAAGTTTAAGCATGATTAAATCAAAACCCACCAAAATCAAACAAAATAAAAGAAGAATAAACCAAACTAACCATGGCTCTTGATACCAATTGAAGGTCTACGAAATTAATGGCCTATTCTATATCATGGATTTGGTGGATTAGGTTGGTTGATTGATTGATTATTAAAGAAGAAATGAAGGAATTAGATGAGGGATTAGAGAGAGAAAGGAGAGAAGGGAGAGAGTTGTAGAGAGAGAAAGTAAGATGAATAAATGATTAAAGTGAATATGGAATCAACAACCCCCTCCTAACATGCTAGGAGGGGTTATATATATAGCCCACCCTACATGTGGGCTATATGGACTATACAATAATTAAATAGATCACGAGCCCATTACATAATTATCGTTGGAGCGACCGATCCTTCATAAATACGTAAAACGTATTTCCAACAATATGAATCACTTGTGATCCATGACAAATAGATAAAAAATGCTAGTAACCCATTTCTTTTTATAATAACTAGGATTGCGGGGAGAAAAAGTATTACACAATTTGGACGTATGAGTAGTGTTAGCATTGTGACTTGTACCAACAATGATCTCGTTTTTGCACTTAGCATGGAATGTATGACAATCAAGGATGACGAAGTTTACTCTAAGGGACATTCACTTGTTTCTATTCTTTGACCCTAAAAGTCACTTTTTGTGATGAAAATCATATGTTATGTCTTTACACATCTTCGTAGTATGTTGCAAGTCTTTTACTCTTCAATAAAGGTTAATAAAATTGAACTTTGGTGATGCTTAGATACTTTATTCTAGCATTGCGTGAGGGCACGACAATGGCTTAGTATGGGGGAGTGATGAGATGGCATTTATACATGATCTCATCGTTCTTTTCGGGCTTTAAATGCATAAAAATGTCATAAAATACCATATATATGCTTGTGTTTGTTTACTTGTGTATTTTAGGTATGGATATCGTGAAAAAGACAAAAGATCACAAGTTACAAGGAAAAACGGACACGAGAAACGAAGCCGTACAAAGAACCGGACCCTAATCATGGAATTCTCAACTAATACCTTGAAGACTTGAAGACAAACAATATTGATCCTCAATTATTGAAGAAATGACACTTAAAACCCTTGTATATTAATAATTACAAGTTTGGTCCCTTAAGTTTGTCAAAATTACACAAAAGGTCCCTCAACTTTGAAGAAATGGCAAGATAAGTCCCTCAAAAATTTCAAATTGTCAATTATGGTCCCTCATCAAGCCAAAGATACATTGAAGACCTTTGAAGATCAATAATGTCCAAAATCAGTCCTTCAAAAATGCAAAAATGTCAAAAATAACCCTTGAAACACTTTTTAGAAAGTTTGTGCCAAAATTGCCAAGTCTTGGAAGTTGTTACAAGTAAATGGGCGCTGATAGACTTTTTGACACAAAAGACAAGAGAAAGAAAGAAAAAGGACCAAGGCTGCCAATTTTGGAAGTTTAAATCCCTAAACACGCGCCAAACACCTTTCTCCCTAAGAAAACGAATCAAACGTGTCACTATTCACACGTATGAACCCAGGTTTTACTTTTTACTACCAAAGGGTTTTTCCCAATTACTTTAACCAAAAACTAATTCACCCTAGCACGATCACATCCCACACATGTAACCTCACACAACTCCACCATGGACCCCACCCCCAATTCCCTTTAAACCAATCAGAATGCAACTTAACCTCCAAGTTATGTGACGTGTCCAAATCAACAGCCAAGGATCATTGCTTCATATCAAAGCTGAAATGAACGTCCAAGATGAATTTGAACAGCTCATTCCATCAAAACGTCTAGAAGGACTTAGGGAATTTAGGGAATTTCACATCTAGGGTTTGTGAATAGTGCTAGCCTAGGCATTTGCCTATATAAAGACTCCTCAACCTGTGAGAGAGCTTTGTTCCAGATTTTAGCTTTAAATCTTTGTAATTCCTTTTTATGAAATAAAGTTTGAATTTCTTAAAATTTTGAGTTCTAATCTGTTATTTATAAAAGTTTGGTGTTTGAGAAGCTAAAATCTGAGTTCCATTATCTTGTTTGAAGGTTTTTGAGGCAAGGTTTTTAGTGATAAAGCTTGTGCATCAAAAATAAGAAAGTTGGCATTATTTCGATCTCACTTTGTGGTTTGTTCATCTTAGCAGCTTGGAAGCTGGTACTTGTTCTGCTAGTACCTAAGCTCAAACAATCCAGGGCCTGGATGTAGGTCTTGGTGGTTTTCATCCATCTCCCTTTTCATTTTTTATTTTATTTTTCTGAATTTGGTGATTATTACATGTTTATGCTTGAATCTGTGTTATTGTTGTTGATTATTGTTGATTTGGTTTGGTTTGATGTTATTGAGGTGCTATTGATCTAATTTGTGGGTTGAATCTTCATAAGACTTTGGAAATTTGTGGAATCAAGTCATAAAAGGGTGTTTGGGATTACTGCATAAGTTAGGATTATGGTTTGCTAAGTGGTTGTCGGTTGTGTGCAAGTGTTGGTATCTGTTGTTTTGGTGTATTTGCTCATCTGTTTGCAGGTTTGAGGGTTTTAAACACATAGATTCTTGATTTGGCTATAAAATCTTAAATACTTGGTAAAATTGGCTAGGATTTTGAGGACACCTAGATCTAGGCTTAGGCTAGGGCTAACAAGTGCTAAATCATAGTTAATCACACCAGGGAAGTAGGATTTGAGGCTTGAAATTGGATCAAGTGTCAAGTATATCAGCAAACTTGTCTCTGCATATGTTCATTGTTCATCAGTAACTTCTAGTGCTTTGATCTTGTTATATACTTTGATTCAGTGTTTGATTCTTAGTGCTTTGTGTTTGTTCTTAGTTTATATAGCTTGTGTATGCATCCTATTAAGTTTGGTTGGCTTATTTGGCTAAATCTGCTTATTAAGTGCTTAACTGCTTATTTCAATATCTGGTGCATATCTGGTAACTGTTTGGTTTATTGTGGCTTATTGTGTGAACCAATTTGAGATTTTATTGTTGCTATTGACTCCTTGTGATTCACTGATCACAAGGGTGCCTTTGTTTCCAATTTTTAAAATTTTATTTTTTTTAGTTTTCATAAGTGTTTTTAAGACACGAATGTATATTTTCCGATGGGTAGAATAAGAGTTAATTTTTGACTTGATGGGCATTTGGAGCCATTTACATTCCTTAACCCGCTCAATTCAAGTTTTGCTAGACTTTTATATAGGGAGCTTTAAAACGCGAAAGTCTTAATTCATATGGGTTAAGAACAAGAACTTTTCGCAAGTTCCTATAATTGATCCTAGAAAGTCACTTATCAAGGGAACTATAAAACGCATTCTCTAAACTTGAAAAAGTCCAAGAAAGTGCAAGATCCTATAGGTGGCTTGAAAACCCAAAACTTTGATTTGATATAGTCTTAATTAAAGCTAATCCAAATTTGGCTTAATTTTGACTTGCATGGCTAAGTATTCACGAGTATCTTTAATTAGAGGTCTTTATATAGTGAAGAACGAGAAATGATAGAGTTAGACAAGTGATCATGCTAAACGTAGAACATGAAAGTGTTCTTTCAAAAACTCATATGTTTTTAATTGTGGCTTTTTCTTCCCATAAGATCAATTCATTAGGAATAAATCATAATTGCAATAAGTAAGGTCGTACGATTTGAAAGGTTACTTAGCTTCTAGCGCAAGATCGTTTAAAAGTTGCTCGGGGTTGAATAGAGTTCATAGCCAAGGCATAACTTATTAAAGCAGGACGCGAAGATTGGCGATTATCCAAAAAGGCCCTAACAAGGCATGAGGAGCTCTATTTTTGCTAAAGATCCAAAGATGATGTGAAGTATCATTATTCCTAAATCAATATGAAGGATCGAGACACACGACGAGAAGCAATTACTCCCCTAAAGATCATGAAGAAAGTCTATCCAAAAAGACCCTAACAAGGTATGAGGATAAATATATCCAAGTCCGAAAAGGAGGCGGATCGTTGTATATCAAAATCCAAAGTAAAGATTGAAGAAAAATGATGAAGTCGTGGTCCAATATGAAGAATCTCTCAAAAACGTCAAGTGAAGAAATTCCAAATATATGAAGAGAAGACCATAATTTCAAAGAACGTCTTCCCAAGATTTAAAGTATGAAGTACATGCCAAATATCGGTCCGAGAAAGGTCTCAAATCGTGAAACGAGTTATGCCAAGATATGAACTTAAGGAGATACACGAGAATCCGTTTTAAAAGATTTTGTCCTTCGGCTAACTATTGATCAAATCGTGCTACTTTGCTTTCGGACTAATAACTACTCAAATAAGTCAATATGAATCACTTGTGATCCATGACAAATAGATAAAAAATGCTAGTAACCCATTTCTTTTTATAATAACTAGGATTGCGGGGAGAAAAAGTATTACACAATTTGGATGTATGAGTAGTGTTAACATTGTGACTTGTACCAACAATGATCTCGTTTTTGCACTTAACATGGAATGTATGACAATCAAGGATGACGAAGTTTACTCTAAGGGACATTCACTTGTTTCTATTCTTTGACCCTAAAAGTCACTTTTTGTGATGAAAATCATATGTTATGTCTTTACACATCTTCGTAGTATGTTGCAAGTCTTTTACTCTTCAATAAAGGTTAATAAAATTGAACTTTGGTGATGCTTAGATACTTTATTCTAGCATTGCGTGAGGGCACGGCAATGGCTTAGTATGGGGGAGTGATGAGATGGCATTTATACATGATCTCATCATTCTTTTCGGGCTTTAAATGCATAAAAATGTCATAAAATACCATATATATGCTTGTGTTTGTTTACTTGTGTATTTTAGGTATGGATATCGTGAAAAAGACAAAAGATCACAAGTTACAAGGAAAAACGGACACGAGAAACGAAGCCGTACAAAGAACCGGACCCTAATCATGGAATTCTCAACAAATACCTTAAAGACTTGAAGACAAACAAGATTGATCCTCAATTATGGAAGAAATGACACTTAAAACCCTTGTATATTAATAATTACAAGTTTGGTCCCTTAAGTTTGTCAAAATTACACAAAAGGTCCCTCAACTTTGAAGAAATGGCAAGATAAGTCCCTCAACAATTTCAAATTGTTAATTATGGTCCCTCATCAAGCCAAAGATACATTGAAGACCTTTGAAGATCAATAATGTCCAAAATCATTCCTTCAAAAAGGCAAAAATGTCAAAAATAACCCTTGAAACACTTTTTAGAAAGTTTGTGCCAAAATTGCCAAGTCTTGGAAGTTGTTACAAGTATAAATGGGCGCTGGTAGACTTTTTGACACAAAAGACAAGAGAAAGAAAGAAAAAGGACCAAGGCTGCCAATTTTGGAAGTTTAAATCCCTAAACACGCGCCAAACACCTTTCTCCCTAAGAAAACAGATCAAACGTGTCACTATTCACACGTATGAACCCAGGTTTTAATTTTTACTGCCAAAGGGTTTTTCCCAATTACTTTAACCAAAAACTAATTCACCCTAGCATGATCACAACCCACACATGTAACCTCACACCGCTCCACCATGGACCCCACCCCCAATTCCCTTTAAACCAATCAGAATGCAACTTAATCTCCAAGTTATGTGACGTGTCCAAATCAACAGCCAAGGATCATTGCTTCATATCAAAGCTGAAATGAATGTCCAAGATGAATTTGAACAGCTCATTCCATCAAAACGTCTAGAAGGACTTAGGGCATTTAGGGAATTTCACATCTAGGGTTTGTGAATAGTGCTAGCCTTGGCATTTGCCTATATAAAGTCTCCTCAACCTGTGAGAGAGCTTTGTTCCAGATTTTAGCTTTAAATCTTTGTAATTCCTTTTTATGAAATAAAATTTGAATTTCTTAAAATTTTGAGTTCTAATCTGTTATTTATAAAAGTTTGGTGTTTGAGAAGCTAAAATCTGAGTTCCATTATCTTGTTTGAAGGTTTTTGAGGCAAGGTTTTAAGTGATAAAGCTTGTGCATCAAAAATCAGAAAGTTGGCATTATTTTGATCTCACTTTGTGGTTTGCTCATCTTAGCAGCTTGGAAGCTGGTACTTGTTCTGCTAGTACCTAAGCTCAAACAATCCAGGGCCTAGATGTAGGTCTTGGAGGTTTGCATCCTTCTCCCTTTTCATTTTCTCTTTTATTTTTCTGAATTTGGTGATTATTGCATGTTTATGCTTGAATCTGTGTTATTGTTGTTGATTATTGTTGATTTGGTTTGGTTTGATGTTATTGAGGTGCTATTGATCTGATTTGTGGGTTGAATATTCATAAGCCTTTGAAAATTTGTGGAATCAAGTTTAAAAAGGGTGTTTGGGATTACTGCATAAGTTAGGATTGTGGTTTGCTAAGTGGTTGTCTGTTGTGTGCAAGTGTTGGTATCTGTTGTTTTGGTGTATTTGCTCATCTGTTTGCAGGTTTGAGGGTTTTGAACACATAGATTCTTGATTTGGCTATAAAATCTTAAATACTTGGTAAAATTGGCTAGGATTTTGAGGACACCTAGATCTAGGCTTAGGCTAGGGCTAACAAGTGCTAAATCATAGTTAATCACACCAGGGAAGTAGGATTTGAGGCTTGAAATTGGATCAAGTGTCAAGTATATCAGCAAACTTGTCTCTGTATATGTTCATTGTTCATCAGTAACTTCTAGTGCTTTGATCTTGTTATATACTTTGATTCAGTGTTTGATTCTTAGTGCTTTGTGTTTGTTCTTAGTTTATATATCTTGTGTATGCATCCTGTTAAGTTTGGTTGGCTTATTGTGGCTAAATCTGCTTATTAAGTGCTTAACTGCTTATTTCAATATCTGGTGCATATCTGGTAACTATTTGGCTTATTGTGGCTTATTGTGTGAACCAATTTGAGATTTTATTGTTGCTATTGACTCCTTGTGATTCACTGATCATAAGGGTGCCTTTGTTTCCAATTGAATCAAACCAGAACTCTGATATAAGCTTGGTCAAATAGTCAAAGCAGTGGGAACTCCTTTCCCCTGCTAGTTACCACTGATAGTGTTAAATTGGGTTCAGCTTATCAGTAATCTATAATAGCTTATTCCTACCTGCAACAACTTTGTTTTTGTAATAGGTGCTCATATTTTGACCCATTTGTTCATACTGGAGCATTTGGGTGTTTGACTTTAAGGTTTGACTAGAAAACCAACTCCTTTGACTTTTACATAAGTTCATTTGTGCTTATTCTGGCTTATTGGTTGTGCTTATTCGATTTTTGTTGATTTATTTTTCTTATTGAGTCCATTTGAAAGCTTTTGCAAGTTGAATCAAGTTCTGAGGTGCATTATTTCTCAAACCCGACTATTTTGTCGTTTTGTGAAATAATACATTGCTTATTTCTGGCTTATTTAGTGAGCTTTTTCAAAAATTCTTTTTACAGATCTCATAAGCATCTCAAAAGAAGGTTGTGTGTCAAATTAGAGCTTATGGCATTAGCTTATGGCTTAATGGGCTGAAAAGCCCAATAAGAATAAGCTTTGTGTTCAATAAGCTGTGATAAGCTCATATTCAGCTTTTGGGCCTTTAGAGTTTTGTTCTTAGAATTGAATTTTAAGTCAGATAGGGCTTTTCCAAGTCAATTGGACCAAGTTTGACTTTTTGGGCCCTAAAGCCCATTTGTGTTGACTGAATTTGGATTTGGCCCATTTGAGGGCCCAATAGGGGTATTTTGGTAATTTCACTTTGATTTCCTGGTTATTTAGGTTAAAATAAACTAGTTTGCAAGTTTTTAGAATTTTTTATAATTTTTGGATTTTTAATATTATTTTATTATTATTTTTATTATTATTTTTAAAATTTCACATTTTCCAACTTTTTACATTTTTCTTAGGTTAATTACATTAAAATAGGAATTTAGCAACTTTTAGAATAATTTTATCTCTTCTAGATTAATTTTTATAATTATTTTAAGTTTTAATAGTTTTTAAATCATTTTAAATAGTTTTTATTAGTTTTAAAATTTCTAAAAATAGTTTTTAATCTTTTTAGGTCATTTTAGAGGTATACCAATTGAAAAATCTTTATTTGGGCTTTTTGATAATTTATTTGATTTTTAGGGCTTTAATTAGCATTTAAAAATTGAATATTTAATTATTTAAAAGGTTTGAAAAAGTTTTGATCATTGGTAAACTCTTAGTTTATTATTTTTTGATTTTTGGTAAATTTTTGGTAATTTTTAGAATTTATTTTTATTTTTGTGGTTTTTAAGGTTCTACGTTTTAACTTTCTAATAGTGATTTTTTGTTAATTTTTATTTTTACGTCTTCGTCATTTTCTTTTCTCATCCCCTTCTAAACCAAATATTAATCACAAATCTTCAACATCTTAGTCACACATATATTCTCCTTGGGAAACGAACTTTCATTTCATTAAGGGTCATTAGTGTTGATTTTCCTAAATCATCACTCGATACTTTCCCTATTTACCCTCTTTTCCTAAAGTGTGGTAAAACACTACAATCAGTTTCTTTCTACTGAATTGGGCTTGTGGCCCAAAAACAATCCATCCGTGTATAAAAATCAACCATTTGGGCCTAATGGGTTTTTTTTGAATTTACAAACAACTCAAACTAACAACTTGAATTATAAATGGGCTTTTGGGCCCATTTTTCACATTGTGGGACCCACTCAACCAAAATCCTTGACAATTGATAAAATCCGCTAAAGTCGAGCTCGATTTTGGCTTCATTGATCTTTTTCTTCAAACTCGTCGATAATTGCCGGTTTTCGCGAACTTGGTACCTACACACATTCAAACAAGAAACAAGCATATACAAGGCATATTTGATACATTTTATGCAATATTTCATTGTTTTAAGCTACAAATGATATGAGTAAAAACACTCATATCAAATTCCCCCATGCTAAGCAATTGTCGTGTCCTCACGCAATGATAAAATAAAACTATAGCTACACCATTATTCAACTATTGAAGTATAACTTTAAGGATCATAAAACTCAAATAGATTCATCGTCCTCGACTTTTTACTTTTCCATTCCAAGTGAAAAAACAAGATCATTGTTATTATAAGTTGGTAGACTAACACGAACTCATGTGGGCTAATTAATCACTTAGACTCCCTTATTCCTAGGTGTACCTCTTATATTTTATTGTTGTCTTGAATGATCACGAGGATACACTGTTGACTTATTTAGATAATTTATTAGGCCAAAAATAAAGTGAACGATTTAATCAATAGTTAGCTAAAGGACAAAATCTTTTAAAACTGCTTCTCGGGACCTCATAAAGTTCATATCTTGGAATAACTTGCTTCGCGATTTGAGACCTTTCTCGGACCGATATTTGGCAGCGACTTTATACTTCAAACCTTGAGAGACGTTCATGAAATAATGGTCTTCTCTTCATATAGGAATTTCTTCACTTGAAGTTTTGAGAGATTCATACTTGGACCACTACTTCTTCATTTTTCTCCAATATTTATTTGGGATTTTGATATACAACGATCCGCCTCCTTTTTGGACTTGGCTTCATTTATCCTCATACCTTATTATGGTCTTTTTGGATAGACTTCTCCATGACTTTTGGGGAGTATTTGCTTTTCGTCGTGTGTCTCGATCCTTCATATTGATTTTTGATAAATGATTATTCACATCACTGAAGATCTTTAGCAATAAAACATAGCCCTCATGTCTTGTTAGGACCTTTTTGGACTCGCCAATCTTCGCATCCCGCTTCAATAAGTTATGCCTTGGCTATGAACTCTAATCCATACCGAGCAACTTTTAAACGATCTTGGGCTAGAAGCTAAGTAACTTTTCAAATCGTTCATCCTTATTTATTGCATATAAATTTATTAACAAGCGATGGGAGAATAGGCTCATAATTAACTCACATAAATTCCCGAAAGAATACCAAACTTATAATTGGCTCTATCATCTCTTGTTCTCCATATTGTAAAATTCCAAAAATGTGAAATCAATGGATACTTAGCCTATTAAATCAAAGTTTTGGGTTTTCAAGTCATCTATAGGATCTTGCATCTTCTTATACTCTTGCAAGTTTTAGAATTTGCGTTTTAAAGTTCCATTGATAGACGACTTTCTAGGATCAATTATAGGAGCTTGCTAAAAGTTCTTGTTCTTAACTCGTATGAATTAAGACTTTCGCGTTTTAAAGTTCCATACATAATAGCCTAGCAAAACTTAATTCAAATACGTTAAGGAAAAGCTAAGGTTAAAAACCGAGTCGAGTCAAAAACTATTCTTATTTTCACCAACTGAAAGCCTACATTTGTGTTAAAAGCACTTATTTTATTTATTAAAACTTAAGAATAACACTAAAAATTTAAATTTTTTATGAAAAATGAGAAAAACAATACGTTTGGACACGACAAAAGCAATTGCAAGCGATTATATCTATTGACTCCCCCATGCCAAAACCAAACATTGTCCTCAATGTTTCTTAGCTCAAGAGTAACACCCCCTTGCTAAAACACGAAGAGTCTAATGCAAATTCCTAGCATGGAAAGAGCACGCACATCTATAAGCCGTTTATTAGTTATGCCTCAAGATAAAACGTTAGTCGATAAAAATCAAGGGTAAGAAAGTGTGCCCCTTTTTGGCATTCAAAGAAAGGAAGATCAAGTGGACCGGCAAAAACCAAACACGAGAGTCTTCAAATATTAGGGTCATACCTAAGATTCACAACACAACAAAACACGAGCACGAGCTTGAAAGATCAAGCCTTATTAGTTATAAGAAAATAGAAAGAAGATAGAATGTATGGGACTCCCCCACAAGGTACTCGTTTTTGTTAACCGAGTCATGAGCTCGACTCGATCCCCGCATTCATTGGTCCTTAGGGAAATTGGTGAAAACCGGCATTGTTAGAAATACGTTTTTACGTATATTAGAAGTATCGGTCACTCCACAATATTATTAATGTTGTAATAGCTCGTAGTTAACAAATAGTTAATAGTTGCTTATTAAGTTAAGTAAGAACCGGTCCATGGGCTTGTCATGGACCGGCCCAAGCCCATGTAGCTTGGAAGTATAAATACCCCTTTCCACCATGGAAAGGGGTTGGTTGTTGTCACTTTTCTAGTTTCATTTATTGAAATAACACATAGTTTCTCTCACTTTCTCTCTCTAACTTTCTCTCTCTAGAAATCAACAAACCCCTTCATAGATTCATAGGTTATCAATATTCTACATTTGGTATCAAGAGCTATGGGGTGATTTAAGGTAGTGATTTGTGTGGTTTTTTAGTTTTGATTGTATTAGTGTTCTTTAAGAAGATTCATCTTGATTCTTGGTGTTTTTGGTGTTTTTGTGATTGGGATTAGTGGATAAGTATTAGTTTTTACTTATTATTGTTGAAATCACAAAACTTTTTGGGTCATTTGGTCAAAATCTGGGTTTAATCTTCATATTAGTGGTCGACTGTTCATCGTATTAAGGTTTCTGATTAACCCAGCAAGAAGTTCCGGATCAAGAAGTTCCGGATCAAGAAGTTCCGGATCAAGAAGTTCCGGATCAAGAAGTTCCGGATCAAGAAGTTCCGGATCAAGAAGTTCCGGATCAAGAACTTCCGAACCAAGAACTTCCGAACCAAGAAGTTCCGGATCAAGTAGTTCCGAACCAAGAACTTCCGAACCAAGAAGTTCCGGATCAAGCCAAAAGTTCCGAACCAAGAACTTCCGAACCAAGAAGTTCCGGATCAAGCCAAAGTTCCGAACCAAGAACTTCCGAATCAAGAAGTTCCGGATCAAGCCAAAAGTTCCGAATCAAGGTAATTCCAAGCCAAATCTTCCGAATCAAACTTCCGAATCAACAAAAAGTTCCGAATCAAGGGTTATTTTGCTTGTTTTTTTCGACGATTTTTTAGAGGATTTAATCTTGGTTTCTTACAACAAAAACACAACACAATTCACAAGCTTTACTTCACTGCTCGATCAACCGATAATCTTTGTCTCTTTGATGTTAACAAAATGAATCCGAATTCAGTAATGCCTCAGATGACATCACTTACGGATATTTCCGTCATTACGGGAACGGATAATCGCCCGCCAATGCTCATCAAAGAAGTTTTTGAAGCATGGCAAGGCCGGATGATGTCTTATCTTAAGGGAAAACCGGTTTATGGGAGGCTTATGGTTAAGTCAATCTTAAATGGTCCACTTGACTATGGTACCATCGTGGCTAACAATGTGTCTCGACCAAGAGAATTTGAAGAACTTACACCAGCTCAACAACTTGTTGCCGATGCAGACGAGAAAGCTCTTCAAACAATTCTCCAAGCTCTTCCCTATGACATCTATAGGATGGTAAGTCAGTATACTGTGGCAAAGGATTTATGGGAACGTCTTAAGGTGTTGCTACAAGGCACGTCTCTCACGAAACAGGAAAGGGAATGTCAGTTGTATGACCTGTTTGACAGATTCACTTACAACCCAGGGGAAACGCTTCACGATTATTACTTCAGATTCACCACACTCATGAATGATCTGAATGTATACAATCTGGTGATTGCTCCATTCCAGGTTAACACCAAATTCTTGAATACTTTACCTCAAGCTGAATGGGGTGAGTATATTACCGATGTTAAGTTAACCAGGGATCTGCATAAGTGCAATTTGGATCAACTATATGCTTTTCTTCAGCAGCATGAGAAACATGTGATCATGCACCGTTCTCCACGAGGTATGTACCCTGATTCATTAGCTTTGATGGCGAATCAACCAAGCTTGTCTCACAACAACACTCCTTATATTTTGGGACATCAAGCCTATCATCCATCACCTTACATGACACCAACCTTTCCCCAATACTCGATTTTACCACAACCACCCACCTCACATCAGCAACAATATCGGTTCAGTGCACCTTCATCACACTATGCCACACAACCTCACCCAGCAAGTATTGCACCTTATGCTCAATCTTCATATTCTTCTTATCAAGAGAATGCAGCATATCCAACAAGCTACCCTGATCAAATGAATATTCCTTCTAGTGATTACGCAACTCAAGACCAAGCAATGTACTGTGATGATGAGGAAGTCCCCGTTCCTGTATTCAAACAAGGTGCTGATCCAGTTGAAGTGTTAACCACTATGTCTGCTTATCTCACAAGGACTTTAAGCAAACGAGGATTTAGGGGATCAGATCCTACCAACAATCAGTTGAGGAATTCATCCAATTCTCGCCAACAAGATACAAGTGAGAATGGCAGGGTAATGGTTCAGCCTATTCAACCATATCAGAGGAGACCTACCACATCAACCACCAATGCTCGCACGGTCAATCAGGCTCCAATGGTCAATCCTGCTCCACGGGCAAGTTGCGAATGATTACATGCTACAACTGCAAGGAAGAGGGTCACATGTCCAGGGATTGTAAGAAACCCAAAAGGAGAAGGGATGGACAATGGTTTGCAGAAAAGATCTATCTGGTAAATGCTCAGGCACAAGGAAGGGAACTTGATGAAGAGGAGCTTGCATTTCTTGCTGATCCAGGGATTGCTGAACAAGACACGGTCACCACACAGAATGCAGCATACCAAGCAGATGATCTCGATGCGTATGACTCAGACTGTGATGACTTTCAATCTGCAAAGGTTTCTCTCATGGCAACTATCTCCAGCTTAGGGCCAGAAAAGATATCTGAGGTACTTATTAATACCACCGATAATGCCACTGATGCTAGTATTCAACCACATCAAGTTGTGTAAGAGAGTGCTGATTCAAATGAATCTTCGGTGGTGAGTCTTTCAAATGAGGAGACAAACAATGATAGCAATATCAATGTGAGTCCCCAGACTTTGAGTGAATCACAACCGGGATCCATTTCACATACGCCTACTCCTGCTCAACAAGATTTGGTCATGGTTCCTGCTACATTACTTAGCCAAATGAATGCTGCACTCTTAGAAACCTTAGCTAAGAATAAGAATTTGTCTGATGAGCTTGCCTTAAGCAATGAGAAAGTTCAAACCTTGGAATTAGTGCCTTCGTCTAGTGTTCTAACTAATCCCGAATATGACCACTTTAGAAACAAACAAATGGGTCACTTGCAAGAAATTGAAAACTTAAGAGCAAATCTGTCTAATGAACTTCAAGAAAAGGAGTTAGTGGTCACTAATTTTCAAAAACTTCAAACGGATTTTGAATCACTCGAGTCTAAGAAGAATGAAATGGAGATTAACGCTACTAATAAGATTAGAAGTCTAGATTACTTGCTTTTAAGACAATACGCTGCTTCTCAACTAGTTCACTTATTTGATGCTTCGTTTAGAGAGTTTAACTTATCACGTCTAAAAGGCCTTCCCCCTAATCCACGGTATGCAAAACAAGCTTTAAGACATAGTCCTAGACTTTATAATGCAACTCAATTAGGATTGGCTTTAGACCCGATTGTTTTTCCCGATGACCGAACAAGTAAGGATCTAGTTGATGAGGATCGGTCATACAATTCTGCAAAATATCCCGAGTGTGATTATTTTAAATTGAATAAGGAGCTTGCAAAAACGGATTTTAGAATTCGCTTCCATATGGACAAAGATCTCATAACAGCACCAACCTACATATTAGATGAAGAAAACCCTAGTACATTTCCTACACTTGTCAATATGG
Source organism: Glebionis coronaria (assembly GCA_025667525.1). Lineage (NCBI taxonomy): Eukaryota > Viridiplantae > Streptophyta > Magnoliopsida > Asterales > Asteraceae > Glebionis > Glebionis coronaria. The sequence continues at coordinate 335,235,726 of CM046876.1, read as the reverse complement.
AAGGTCCTAAGGAAATTCCAAAGGATCTTCCACCTGTTAGCACTGTATGGTTAAACTTGCAAGAGATTAATCAATACTTTACTAATTTTGATAAGGTCATTTTGGAATGTACGACTTCAAATGGCTTAAACGCCGGAGAATGGGCTTTCGAACATATGAACGAGGTGTTTAAAAATGAGATCAATCCGTTTGTCGAAAGTCTAAAAGGAATTTTTGCATCTCTTAAGGAAAATCTTGTGTTTGAAATTGGTGAAGTTCAAAAAGTGTTTTATGAAATGGACACCGCTTACGAACTACAACTAATTGAAAAAGAAAAGATTTTAACCGAATATGACCGATTCTTGTCTGCAGTAATCTCGTGTGATGTGCTTACTACTGTAAATGTTAATTATTCGAATGAGCTTACATCCGCTATGATTAATTGTGATGCTGTGCATAAATGTGATGATGTTTGTAATCTCTCTGTAAATGTTGCTGATACTGTAAATGAGGTAGATAATCATTCTTGTCACGAATCTAACGCTGAGTTTTTAAAGCTACAAGATTCTTACAATTTACTTTCAAAACGCTTTAATCGACTAGAACAACATTGTATATCTTTAGAATTAAAACAACAAACTCAAAATGAGGATCTTTTGATATCAAATGGTTGTGAAAACGGTGTTGAGACTAGTGACAAGATGATTGCAATTGTTAAGACATTAGAGGAAGAAATCATGAGATTGAAGAGAGAGGTGTCATCAAAGGAAACATTAAAATTGGAACTAGAGGCTGCAGAGTCTAAAAACCAGGTCTTAGAAATTAGACTTTCGTCTGTTCTAGGGGAGATGGATCGGACAAGACAGGGACTATCCGCTCTTTTTGGTTCACTAGAAGAACGCTTCGCTTTTAATGCGGCACAGCAACAATCTTATGTTGAACAACTGAACCAAAAGTGCGAGGAAATCTCTGACTTGAACATCCTGCTCATTGACAAAAATATGGTTTTGGCTGAGTTAAAGGAGACACTTCTTCTCACCCGACAAGAAGTTGTTGATAACTTAGCTACCGACTCTGCACCGTCCACTAGTGCTCCAACAACCAAGTCAGTAGTGCTTTATAAGAATCCGCTTCATAAGAGAAACCCGGTTACCTATGATGATTATATGAGGGATGCCATTAAGCATGTCGATCTTCTTAGGGATATTTTAGACGATCTTTATGCCTTAGATCCCTCAAGTAGCGACTATTATTCGGCTCATGAATATATTAAGCGAGTTAAATATTGCTTGGCATATTTGCAATACATAGGTACACCAGGTTCGACACTACTTAATAATAGGCCCATTGCTGTCACTCCATTTAATAAGACTCTAGGAGCGAAACCGTCATTGGCACAATCAAGTAAGACACCTTTAAAATCTGTTGCTAATGTTCCCACTTTGCCTTCTACAGGATTAAAAGACACTACTAAGGCTAAAGGATCGCCACTCAAGAAAGATAAGATCAAGCCCTCCACTAGTAGTGCCACAAAGAAGAAAGTAGAAGTTCACAATAGGAATGCTAGTTCAGTTTTAAATAAAAAGAATCATGTTAAGACTAAAAGCTCTGCGCATGTGCAGCAGCCTAAACCATTCGTGAATTCTGATTTAAATTGTTGGAATTGTAATGAATGTATGTTTTCCCAACGTCATGATTTGTGTCTGATTGATCACGTGAATGAAATGAATGCTATTAAGAATGGTCTTGAATGGAAGCCAACGGGTAGAACTCGTGCCCAAGTTGGCTGGCAATGGCGTCCCACTGGTAGGACCTTTACATTAGATGGAAAAATGTGCCCTTTAACTAGGAATGCATCCATTGAGGTTAGGTCTGAGCGTCCTTTAGTTAGGAACACTCGCACTCAAGTATGGAAACAGCGCCCTTTAATTAGGTCAGCCCCCACTATAGTGCCTATCAGTGAAGAAATACCTCAGGATTTAAGCCAACTAGAATCTACACCACCAATTAGGAAGAAAAAGGCTAGGAAGTCTAAGAAACCTAGAGTTAGCAAATCTAAGATTATTAAATCTATACCTGCTAATAACAAGGAACACTCAGATTCCGATACCTCTACATTGTCTTCGTGTGGTGATATTTTCAGGTGGTCCAAATCATCCTGTGATATTTGGACTCCGGTTGTTCAAAACATATGACCGGAAATCGCTCGATGCTCCAAAATTTCGTCAGCAAGTTTCTTGGTACGGTTAAATTCGGGAATGATCATATTGAAAAGATTATGGGGTATGGTGAATATCAGATTGGAAACGTGACGATTTCTAGGGTATACTATGTAGAAGGTCTTGGTCATAACTTATTCTCAGTAGGACAGTTTTGTGATTCCAACCTAGAGGTTGCTTTTCGACAACACACTTGTTTCATCCGCAACTTGGAAGGAAAAGATTTGTTGAAGGGATCTCGTGGTGCAAATCTTTATACGTTGTCTCTACAAGACATGATGGCCGCCTCTCCAGTATGTCTTCTCTCTAAAGCATCTAAGACCAAGTCATGGTTATGGCATTGCAGATTATCTCATCTTAACTTTGATGCTATTAATCATCTGGCTAAAAACGAATTAGTTCGTGGTCTTCCAAAGCTTAAATTTCACAAGGACCATTTATGTTCCGCGTGTTCAAGGGGGAAAAGCACCAAGAAATCTTACAAGCCCAAAGCTGAAGACACCAATCAAGAAAAACTTCATCTTTTGCATATGGATCTTTGTGGACCAATGAGAACTGAAAGTGTGAGCGGTAAGAAATTCATTCTCGTCATTGTGGATGATTTTTCCATGTTTACATGGGTTAGATTTCTACGTACAAAGGATGAAGCACCGAAGGCTATCATCACGTTTCTGAAATTCATTCAGGTACGTTTGAATACTACTGTCCGCCGTATTCGTACAGACAATGGTACAGAGTTCGTCAACCAGACTCTTCGTGATTATTATGAAGGAGTTGGTATCTCACATGAAACATCCGCTGTACGCACTCCACAACAAAACGGTGTCGTCGAAAGACGGAATCGTACACTTATGGAAGCTGCTAGGACCATGCTTATTTATGCGAACGCTCCATTGTTCTTGTGGGCAGAGGCTATTTCTACCGCATGTTTCACCCAAAACCGTTCTATCATTCGGAAACGCCATGGAAAACACCTTATGAGCTTCTACATGACCGTAAACCCGATGTTTCATTTTTTCATGTGTTTGGTGCTCTTTGTTATCCAAACATTAATAGTGAGAACTTGGGTAAGCTTCAACCGAAAGCCGATATAGGTATTTTCATTGGTTACTCACCGTCCAAGAGAGCATACCGAATCTATAACCGTCGTCTTGGCAAGATTGTAGAAACTATGGACGCAGATTTCGATGAGCTGACAGCGATGGCTTCTGAGCAACACAGCTCTGAACCCGCGCTTCATGAGATGGGAACCGATGCTATTAGTTCCAGATTAGTTCCCAATAATCCTACTTCTACATAATTTTTACCACCAACAAGGCCCGAGTGGGATAAACTGTTTCAACCGTTGTTTGATGAATTCTTCGATCCCCCGACTAATGAAGTTCCAGCACCTGTAGTAATCGCTCCAATCCCTGAAGTGGTTGCTCAAGCTAATGAACCTTTATCTAATGCATCTACAATTCACATTGAACCGGATGCACCTTCACCAAGTGATTCTCAAACTACACCTGAATCATCACCCCTACTTGTGCCTAATGATGTGGAAGAGGATTCTACTAATCACGACTTGGAATATGCTCATCTGCAAGAGCTTCCTTTCTTTGGTGTAGCGATACCTGAAAACCCTTCAGCCGTGTCTACCTCAGAAGAAGCTCCTTCTATTGTTCACTCCAGACCACCTAGGATTGAAAACCGTAACACTAAATGGACAAAAGATCACCCAATTAGGAATGTTATTGGAGATCTAGATTGACCAGTCTCTACACGCCATCAATTACAAGAGAGTGCACTTTATTGTTACTTTGATGCATTTCTCTCTGAAGTTGAACCAAAAAATTGGCAGCAGGCTATGACACAATCATCTTGGATTGAAGCTATGCAGGAGGAACTAAATGAATTCTAACGACTTGAAGTATAGGAATTGGTTCCTCTCCCTGACAAGGTTAACATCCTTACTTTGTTATGGGTTTATAAGGTTAAACTTGATGAGATGGGTGCGGTATTGAAGAATAAGGCTAGATTGGTCGCTAGAGGATATAAACAAGCCTTGGGTATAGACTTTGAAGAATCTTTTGCTCCTGTGGCTAGATTGGAGGCTATTAGACTATTCCTTGCGTATGCTGCTCATATGAACATGATCGTCTATCAAATGGATGTGAAGACGGCATTTTTGAACGGTGAACTAAGGGAAGAAGTCTATGTTAGTCAGCCGGATGGGTTCGTAAGTACGGAATTTCCTAATCATGTGTACAAGCTTAAGAAGGCTCTCTACGGGTTGAAACAAGCTCCACGCGCGTGGTATGATCTCCTGTCAACATATCTCATTTCGGAAGGCTTCTCCAAAGGCAAGGTGGACCCCACACTATTCACTCTCAAGGAAGGCAACGACATGATTCTGGTACAAATTTATGTTGATGATATAATATTTGCTGCCACTAACATAGAATTGTCAACTCGATTTGAGAAGATAATGTCCACACGCTTTCAGATGTCGATGATGGGAAAAATTTCATTTTTCTTAGGATTACAGATTTCTCAGAATCCCAGAGGCATCTTTATTAATCAATCCAAATATGCTCTAGAATCTCTTAAGAAATATAACTTTGAAAATTGTGACCCCGTGGACACTCCAATTGTGGAGAAATCCAAGTTAGATGAAGATAGGAATGGGACTATTGTCGATCCAAAACTTTACCGTGGGATGATCGGCACCCTTCTATATCTGACTGCTAGCAGGCCTGATTTGCAATTTGCTGTATGCATGTGTGCCCGGTATCAGGCTCGGCCTACCGAAAAGCACCTACATGTTGTGAAAAGGATCTTTCGGTATCTAAAAGGAACACTTCATCGTGGTCTATGGTATCCGAAAGATTCCTCTATTGCTTTAATATCATACGCAGATGCCGATCATGCTGGATGTCAAGACACGAGGCGTAGCACTTCTGGATCTGTGCAACTCCTTGGAGATAGATTGATCAGTTAGTCTTCAAAAAGGCAGAAAAGCGCTGCAATATCAAGCACGGAGGCTGAATACATCGCCATGTCTGGTTGTTGTGCTCAAGTCCTTTGGATGAGATCACAATTAACTGACTACGGTTTAGGATTCAACAAAATCCCGATGTATTGTGACAACAAGAGCGCCATTGCCCTTTGCTGCAACTATGTTCAACACTCCCGGGCCAAGCACATAGACATTCGCTACCATTTCATTAAAGAGCAGGTGGAGAACGGAGTGATCGAGCTGTATTTTGTCACTACTGAGTACCAGCTGGCGGATATGTTCACCAAAGCCTTAGATCGAGGACGAATCGAGTTTTTGATCGACAAGCTTGGCATGAAATCATTCACCTCAGCGACTCTCAAAGAGTTGGCAGAAGAATCAGCTGAATAGTCGTGGTAAACTCTTCAGAGTATCCTTTGTTCCTGATCATGTACATTATCGTAAATATATAAACCACAAAAGAAAAATACAAAAATATAAAACCAACAAAAACCATAAAAAATATATAAAACCTAGAAAAACCATAAAAATTATAAAATCAAGAAAAACCAAAAATATTTTTCGTTTTTAAATCGGGCATGTCTTTTAGTACGGTAATATTTACGGCCTTAGAAATGTCGATCAATATTGACACGGTGCCATAAATAGAGTCCGTATAAAAGTTCTACATTTTTAAAACATGCCCATTATAGCTTGTAGTTATTTCTGACTGCAACCCGGTTTTCATATTAAAGTCACGTATTTCCTTGGAAAACGTTGGCTCAGAACGGGAATTAATTTTCTCGGGCGTGATTTACAAGCCAAATCATGCAAAGGGATCAAGTTTACTTTATAACTTGGTCTAACACGAATTTGTGTACGTCTCAGTGCATTAATTTGTTAAAATAAGAGAAATCTTATTGACACCACGAATCCAACTTTTTCAAGATATAAATTGGAAATGCTTTCATCACTATTTGACTCTTTAAACAATAACTACAGCTCTTTAAATAGAAAACGGGTCATCGTTTAAGGGGGAGAATAGTAAAATCATCTTCGTCATTAAATTGATTTTCAAAAGTGATTGTGTAAAATTAATGGCTAAATGGTAATTGAGTGGTCTTGCTTTAGAATACGACTTGTGTTCGTTCTATGTGATAGGCATGGCTTTAAGATCTTGGAATTTTGCTTATAGATAGATACTTAAGTTGTGTGAGATTGTCGAGTTTAGTTTAACTAAGCAAAATTAAGTCGACTAAAATTATCAATGGAAAGGTAAAATGAATTGAAAAAGTTAGAAACAAAAAGGAAAAGGAGTGAAATTGGAGGGACTTAAGGTGACAATCTGTTGAAACTAGTCAAAAATTTGACCTAAGTCAAATATAAACCCCCCGCCCCCCTTTTTCCTTTATACTGTATCACTATTCTTTGCCGCCATTGTTGAATCACACACACAAGCTCTAAAAATCATTCGTTTATTCATCCATCCTGTTCATTCGCTTAATAAGGTATATACATCAATATTTAAACTCATTAATCGTCTAATTCTTCACTATCTCCTGGTAAATGATTCGTTTAATTTAGATTAAGTCCTAATTAGGGTTTTGCATCTAATTGAACAGTAATTGATTAAGATTTGTGGTGGGTTTTGTGCGGATTAGTATGATATGATGTTTAAATGCTTTAGATTGCCTTAGAAATTCACAAACGCGTTTAGAATTAATCCTCTTAGACTGTGTTTCGATGTTCCGGATGAACAAGGATAAGAACTTCCGAATGAAGGACATTTTGAACAAAACTTCCGAATGAAGGATTTTTTCTGAAAACTTCCGAATGAGGAAGTTCCGAATGAAGGACTTCCGAATGAAGGAAGTTCCGAATGAAGAACTTCCGAATGAAGGAAGTTCCGAATGAAGAACTTCCGAATGAAGAAGTTCCGAATGAAGAACTTCCGAATGAAGGAAGTTCCGAATGAAGAACTTCCGAATGAAGAAGTTCCGAATGAAGAACTTCCGGATGAAAGAAGTTCCGAATGAAGAACTTCCGAATGAAAGAACTTCCGAATGAAGAACTTCCGGATGAAGGAAGTTCCGAATGAAGAACTTCCGAATGAAGGAAGTTCCGAATGAAGAACTTCCGGATGAAGGAAGTTCCGAATGAAGAACTTCCGAATGAAGAAAGTTCCGAATGAAGAACTTCCGGATGAATGAAGTTCTGAATGAAGAACTTCCGGATGAAGGAAGTTCCGAATGAAGAACTTCCGGATGAAGGAAGTTCCGAATGAAAAACTTCCGGATGAAGGAAGCTCCGAATGAAGGAATGTTCCAGATGAAGAAGTTCCGAATGAGGAAAAGTTCCGGATGAAGAGTTGTTTGATTATTATTGTTTGCATGTTATATGTACTTGTTGTATTATGTTATGAAATGTGTTATGCTTAGAAGTAAGAATGATATATATCTATATGTTTTTGTGCATCAACCTTTCATGTCTTATCTTAAGTAGATACAATGACTAATCCAACAGTACAAGCAATCCAAGACTCTAGAGAAGCCGATATTGCTAAAGCACGAACCCTTAAGTTTATACCCAATAACTACTGGCTGAAGCAAATCTCAAAATCCACTCACCATGGATTTAAAGTAGCCATTGCAATCCTTGATCAATCCCAGGTTAAGAATGCTTTAAGAAGTAGTGCCTCGGTGCCTTATGAGTATATGTATGAATTTTGGGCCACCAAGGAAATCACTTCAAACAAGATCACCTTCACCATCGACAACAAGCAGCAGACGCTCACAGTTTCAGACTTTCGTAAGATTCTTGGTTTACGGGATACACCCAAAGGCATGTCATTCTCGAGGGATCCTACTAAAGATGAACTCATGGAATTATATGACGCTCTTGGATGTCCGGAAATACGAGTTGCGTCTGGGTTTACCACTGCTAAAGTAGGACAACCTTGGAGAGCATTGATGGGTATTCTCAGTAGATGTCTTACACCAAAAACGAGTGGCCATGATGCTCTGCGCAGTCCTATAATAAACCTGTTCTATGGCATGTACAAAGCTGCAAATGCAGATTATGCATTGTTGATATGGGAAGAATTCACCTTTCAACTCTTCCATAACAAGAAGCTGAAGACAAATTTCTTTCCTTATCCAAGGTTTATCAAGCTTATCATTAATTATTTTATGAAAAATGATGCTACTATTGATAGGCGTGCAGCAAGTCGTTATCACACTGAAGAAGCTGATGATATTGTGGATCTGAGGCATGAAGGACCATCTATTGGTGTGATTCCTGGTCCTATTCCCGATTATCTTCTGACGGAGAAAATCAAAGGTTCTGCTGATTACAAGCTACTGCAGCTAGAAATCAAGAAGCTGAAAGCAAACCTTCAGACTGGAGAAGACTCGTCTACAACGGTTAAGAGTAAAGGTAAACGCAAACAACCAGCTGTGTTACCTGAACCCGAAACCAAGAAGAAGAAGACAGAGGGTAAGAAGGGAAAGGGTAAGGCTGATGAGATGGTTTTACGTGATGAAGAAGATGTTGTTGATCCTGCTCTTGACAAGACAGAGAAACAAATAATGAAGATAGCAATTCAAAGGAGTAGGAAAGATACTGGCGGTAGTGGTTCAAGTGCAAGGGTAAATGTTGAGGAAGAGTACCAGGAACCAGATGATGTTTATGAGTTTGGGTCACCTGAAAATTATTCCACTTCGAAGGAGCCATCAATCCCTATTTCAGCAAGTGTGGAAAAGGAGTCTGTTGCTCCTACGATCATGGTGTCAACTCAACCTTTAGCAACTCAACCTCCACCCATACAACCCTTACCAACCAGACCGGCTTCAACACCATTTCTTCCACCACCTATAATACCCATCCTTAGTACCGCAGTAACAACCGAGCCTCTTCAATCAACCCAGAGCAGCTCTGCAACATCTACAATGGCTGCATTGGTGATGGCCGAACTGTTGGATAAACATGTGGATACTCACAAACGAGAAATGGATGAACTTCGCCAAGAGTTACAAAGACGAGCTCAAAGTGAAGAAGCATCTAGGAAAGCCCAAGAGGAGATGATTGCTAGGTTCGCTGCAGATATGGAGTCAACTCGAAAAGCACATGCAGAAGAACTAGCTCGGGTTAAGCAGGCTGAGGCTGATAAGCATGCTGCACGTATCACCAGACTTCAAGCGATGAGGGATAAATACAAAGAGCAAAAAGAAGCACTTGAAGCCTCTGTGGAAGAAAGAGTGCAAGAATCCGTTGAATCCATTATGCCTAAACTGCGTGATGAATTGAAGACGCTAGCAGCTGATAACTTGTTGATCAAGTCATCCAATCCTTCAGACTCCGCCTACAAGATTGCTTATGACTTGACGGATTTTGAATTGAAGAAGATCCTTAAGGCTCGTATGGTGGAACTTGGATCGTTTGATAAGTCTAGGATTCAACGGGCTCTATACAAATCCCTGAATGATGCTATCATGGAGGATGATAGGTTATTCAAAACGTTTGGAAGTATGGTACCTTATCACATTCTACCTGAAGAAGAAAGGGAAGAAAGTGAGCAGGAAGAGGGTACTGGTGAAGAGGAAGAGGAAGAAGAAGGAGAAGAAGAGGAAAAGGATGACGATGATGGTGATGATGAGGATAAGGATGAGGATGATGATGACGAGGATGAGGATGATGATGATGGCGATGATGGTGGTGATGGGAATGAGGAGAGTGCTAGGGGTAGTAACGGGGATAACAATGAGGATGATGATGGGGGTGAACAGCCTAAAGAGGGAGACAAGGTTACCAGCTCCAAGAAACCTGCTAAGTCTGGAACCAAGTCCAAGAAAGATGCAGCGCAGAAGGACAAATCAACATCATCGGAATCAAGACGAACTAAGTGGCGCCACGATGTGAATGCCACTACAGCGTCATCGGTTCCCGGTACCTCTATCGCTGTATCTTTACCTATTACCACTAACCCCATTAGTTCTGTTGTTGTTGCTCCTGTGATTGCAGAATCAGTAACGGAACCCGAAGCTGCACAACACTCACCAGTTCACGACACTGCCGAAATGCCTGAATCAGAACCAGCAGATGTTCGAGCTTCTACTCCTCTACAACAAGCACAACAATCTACAGTTCCTGAACCAAGCACACGAGACTGGGCAGCACGTTGGAGATAGACGAGACTGCACCACCACAGGCTCGGATCACGGCAGCAGCGCAATATGATCCGATCACAGACGCTGACAAAGATGTGTTGTATCTCCGTATCCGAAGTCCAATTGACTTATGTGCATTTCTTGCTCATGAGTATAAGACTTCGGTTACTCCATCCTTGGTGAAGAAAGCATTGAAGGATAAGAGACTTCGCGCCAAAACCCGGTTAACCCAAATGGAGTTCGAGTATTATGCCGATGAGATCCTGAAGGCTCTGAATACCGTTCAACGGCCAGGTCTTCATGAATCAGAAAGAGATCCACCTCCAATGGATCCTTCTCAAGATAATCAGATTGCTCTTGATTTCTTCGTCACCAATGATCTTGTGTATCTTCTGAAGGGGTCATCAAAGTACGCAACCTCTCTGACCTTGCTGAAAGCTGCCAACTGGGGGACAATACCCTTTATCGAGGAAAAGGTAAACCGACTCTGGGTCCCAAAGATAAATCGTAATTATGATATGTATGCTGTCATAGGTGCATCTCATTGGGACGAACGAGTCCGAAGGGCGTACAAGGGTTGCTGCCTAGTCAATTCTGGAAGCAATGTTAGATCCGACATCCGTATCTCCAGCATCTTAGGGATGAAACCTGAAGCCAAGAATGGCTATTATCATGTGACGGAGATTCGTTTGAAAAGGGAGGATGACAGGGAATACAAAATCCAGTAGGGAGATTTTTCCATCATTCGCCTTGAGGATATCGAAGATATGCTACTTCTGATGACCCGAGATCAACTCACACATATTCCTCGTGAAGACATCATTGCTTTGAATACAACACTTCGTATGTTCACACGAAGCGTTGTCATCAAGACACGAGTTGAAGATCTTCAGTTGGGAGTCGAAAGCTATCAAAGGAAGCTTAACCTAACCCGTCCAGTGAATCAAGTGCTACCTCAACATGTAGAAAGATGTCCCTATACCGGCATTTCTGTCCCGAATTACGGCATTTTCTACTTGAACAGTCGAGGTTTGATGAAGTTTATGAGGGTGGGTGAGCTCCATAAGTACTGTGATGGGACTCTTCTACAAGTCAGAGGAAAGTTGGAGCATCTGAACTCGGGTGGGACTTTGCCAGAAATGACGGAGGATTGGCATACGGGTTACCGGCAGATGGCGAAGTACGTGATCAAGAAGATTGATCAAAAGCTCCGTGAACGTAGATTGATGAGGAGCTTGGAAAGGTTCGTTGGTGGAAGACCATATCTAGTGCACCACAAGCTACTGCAACGATCCATCTAATGGGTCGTACATTTCAGGTCCACTTTATATTGGTTTTCAATTGTGAATATGTATAATTGTGAATATTGTGATTGTATGGCTTGATGTAGTGTTAAGGTATGATAATTTTTCAAGAATTTCTCACGAGATTCTAAATCTTTCAAAATATATCATACTAAAGCACTACAACTATCCCTTATTAACTTAAGGGGAAGCAATAACTTGTTCTATGGCCAAACATCGATTTCATTTTTACCCAAAGACCGGTTAATCCATTCAATATCCCAAATATTAATGGTTAACATTTTGGATAAGGGGAGAAAATGGGATTAAGGAGACTTAAGTGATACTTGGCTAAAAGATGAAAAAGACTTAACGATAATCCATCTTAATATGTGTAAAGCACGTGTTAAGGGGGAGCGTTTTTGATGAACAAAACACCTAAGGTACAAAACTTTTGATTTCAATATCACAAGTACTTTAGGTGATTTTCAATGATTTTTCATGGTGGCAATTCCTTCCCAAAACACGCTTAATTCACGACGAATGTGGTGACAAAAGGGTGGTAGGAATAGGTTTAGTCCAATGATTCATCAGAGCCGATCGAATCTTCCCAAGGACAATTCCCTAGATAGAATTAGAAGTCCTAGGAAAGATGGAGAAAGAATGTGAACGTAGCTGAATGCCGACCAAGTACTTAAGCTAGCACTGGAACAATCACAACAAGGTGCTAGTGATGACGCATTGGTAAGCATTGAAGGGGTTGAAGAATGAAAAAGAATTGTAAAGATAAAGGGTGTAAAGAAAGAAGCCCTCCTTACAACTTTAGGCAGAAACCGGGTCAATACATATGCTATTGAGGTCATTTTTGCTAATGATTCTCGGTATTAAAGAAAGACATCATGGACCCAGTGATGCAATGCACAACCCTTCCCAGCTAACTCAAATATCTCTCAAAAGGTATTTGTTTTAATCAAACGGAGATCAATACGTCATCTATTGGTTTATTCACTCCGAATAGACTGGTATTGAAAAGGTGGCACTCCTCTCCAGCCATCACTCACTAAATCAAAACGCACAATCGAGTCTAGAGCCAAGAGTTCATCAAAAGTCTCATTAGGACACTTTCCATTTATTCCTTGCTTTCTCACACACTGTGAAAAGTAAGAGATTTTCATGAGTCCTACGCAGTATTCCTGTAATATTGCCAGAACATCCGAGTAATACGCAAGTATTACAATGAAGATGGAAATCCTGCTTGAGCCAACATCAAACAAGCTCATGGTAGGTTACACGTGCGGTTCTTTTAGAACCAATCTTGTGAAAAACTGGAAGGTAACAGTGGTTTAATTCTTAATTGAACTTAAACTCGTTCCAGGCCTCTTCGCATTATCATATGATCTTGCCAGAACACTCAGAGTGACTCTTTATTGACCACAGTGACGAGTGGAAATCCTTCTAGTGTTAACATCAAACAACACTTGGTAGGTGACGTGCAAGATTCTTTATGAATTGAGCTCGTGACAACTGGAAAGCAACGATGGTGAAAATCTTAATTGAAATTCACTTTTTCCAGGTTTCATGAATTGACGGCTTCAAATCACAAGGATAATTTATCCAAGTGATTCACTCTTTATGTTCGCAGTCAGCTTTGGACGGTCGAATAAAGAGAACGGGTTTACCCGCGAAATCCTGTCAGGAAGTTACTTAATTGAAACTATCCGTCACGGGTACGATATCTAATATCGTCCAACGGTCTTCACCGACCGGAGGTAAAATGCTACCGAATTAGAATAAAATGTTCAAAGCCATTTTATTCGTGTCGTTGCTGTGAACCTGTTAAAGACGGTGGCGTTGCTGTGTACCTGTTGAAGACGGTGGCGTTGCTGAGTACCAGTGAAGACGGTGGTGTTGCGGTGTACCTGTAGAAGTCGTTCCCACATGCTTATGTCTTTCTGCATCAAAGTTTAGCAAAAATTCAAGAAAGTACAAGATAAAGTCTTCCGCTGTACCAAACTCTGAAACTTTCGAGAATTCAACAAAAAGACATAAGTGTGTGGAACATGGAGTCACGAGGAGGCAAATTCACAAGAGAGGCAAAGATCGCACGTGAAAGGCCAAAGAACAATGCTCTCAAGCCAAAGCCAAAAAGATCAAACCAACATATTCACAACAAAAGAAAGAAAAGAAGAAAAGACTACGAGCTAAAGAACGAAGACTTAGTATAGTATGCTAGGTTTAGAATTTTGTAACGTGGAGTGACCTCCCTTAGGGGGAGATTGTTAGAAATACATTTTTACGTATATTAGAAGTATCGGTCACTCCAAAATATTATTAATGTTGTAATAGCTCGTAGTTAACAAATAGTTAATAGTTGCTTATTAAGTTAAGTAAGAACCGGTCCATGGGCTTGTCATGGACCGACCCAAGCCCATGTAGCTTGGAAGTATAAATACCCCTTTCCACCATGGAAAGGGGTTGGTTGTTGTCACTTTTCTAGTTTCATTTATTGAAATAACACATAGTTTCTCTCACTTTCTCTCTCTAACTTTCTCTCTCTAGAAATCAACAAACCCCTTCATAGATTCATAGGTTATCAATATTCTACAGGCATAATGGAATAGAATCCAACATGAAGCACGATGCCGGGGTCAAAGATCTTATCCTCGTTGTCGGATGACAAACGAAAGGATAAAACTCCAACATAAATCTCTAAAAAGAGATAGAAGTCACAAATCACTAAATGGATATAGCATGCTCCCCGAGATAAACTCGCACCAAGATGATTAAAAAGTCTTTCAATTATTGCATCGGTGAAAGGCCGAGATTTCCCTAAATAACGATTCCGGGATCGAATACCTCGTCCTCGGTGGAGAAAGGAATGGACAACACGGTGTCGTCCCCCCATGCTAATCCTAAATCATATGAAGCACATGGTAATGGTGGGATAAAAATCTCATCCATAGTAGAATCAACATTCTTTGCTTTAACGACCATTTCACCCTTAGAAATGTGATCAATCGGGTCATGGTACTCAATATGAGACACATGAAAAACCCGCACATTAAGGTCAAAGTGGGTGGGAGGAGGACTTGGGACGAAATCATCATCAAGTAAATTCTCTAAAAAGAGAGCGTCCCCCTCCGGGTCGATATCATCAACACCCGGTGGTATTGAATCATTAGAAGCAAGAAAAGTGTCAATCTCCTCCATAAGCGGATCACTATCCTTAATGAGAATAGGAGATGGAGAGAAAGACTTTCTAATAGGCTTGGAATTCAAAGCCTCGATCCTAGAAATGAGAAGATAGACGTTTGATAACTTTTCACGAAGAACCACGTCCTCTACATCTAAATGAGTAAGTTCATCGGTGAACTTCTCAAGGATCGGAATAGTCAAATCAACCTCATTTCCCGGTGGAAATGGGTCTAAAGGAGCAAGTTCAAAAGTGAACCTATCATAAAACGGATCACTATCATCCTCATTTCCCGGTGGAGATGGGTGAAGAAGAGTAGGTTCATCGGTGAACCCCTCAAAATCCGAGTCGTGAATATCATCTTTATAAGAAAGTTCATCGGAGAACTCCTCATTAGAAAATTCACTAGAAGTAGAATCATCCTCAAAATCTTCATTGCCATCACAATTTTCATCATTAGATTTGAGAAAATATCAAAGTGAATGGAAGAAATCGAGTCATCACAATGTGGCAAATCACACATCTCATTAGAAATACCGTCGAACTCTCTCGGGTTTTGGACAAGAATAGTGATAATATGCTCATCCCCCTTGCTTAGAGAATTTTCGGGTTCCATGATGGAAGAATCATGAATAGGAGTGATGATGTCATGAGAGATTTCCTCATCATCTAGGATGGGAGAATCCTCGGGCTCAATAGCCGGCAAGATACGAATAGGAAATACGATAGCACTAGACGAAGGATGAAGAGCCATAAGATCTCGCAAAGAAATAGAACTATCCTCGTCATCATCCAAAAGAAGAGAACGCTCGAGTTCACGATTAGCAAGATATTTTTCTTCCTCTTGAATTTTTTCTTTCTTTCGAATCTCAATGCTTAATCCATTATAATCTTGCGAAAGTTGTCGAACCTTAAGTTCACAATCTCGTCTAAATCCCTCGTCAATTATTTCTCCATGAAATCGTCGACTTCCTAATTCATTTGTAATGTCATTAATCTCTTGATTAATTTGTCTCTTTTCAAACAACAAATCTTCAATACTTTTTTCAACAACTTCAACATTTCTTTGATTCATTGTTTCAAATCGTTCAATATCGAAAGAATATTATGGAGATTGGTCAAAACAGGAAGGAATCGAATTATAGCAAGGATGAGGCTCATAAAAATTTTGATCTCTCGGTTGACAACAAAAACTCTCGTGAGGACCTCCACAATACTCACAACAAAGATATTGTTGTGATAAACTCGTCGAATCTTGTGGATAACAATTATCATTAAAGTTTTGATTGTAGCTCGGTTCTTGCTCGTAATTAAGCGAGAATCAATGCGAACAATCATCACCAAAATGAGAATCATTTCCACAAAACTCACTCGAGGGTGTCTCGTATGTAGGGTGTGGAGGTGGATTGAAATCGAGAGAATTATTCGAAAAATTCGGATTTCCAAATGAAGTAATATCATCATAATAAGGACAAAATCCAACACGTATATCGTGACGTAAGTCATTACCACAACGCTCACACGTGCACCTCCGACATGGTGAAAAACCATATAACGGTTCTCCACACCCAACACAATCGACGAATGATGAATTAAAATTCAGAGGGCGAGGAGAAAAAGAATTAAACATGATAGAGGATTAAGAAGATTATTTTTGGTAATTTTCATAAAAACGAGAATTTAGAGGATTGAAGAAAAGAAATTAGAAAAGAAGAAGATTATTTTTGGTATTTATTTGGTATTGCTCAATCAATTATGATCGATAAAAAACAAGGAATAAGGATAACTACTATGGAAGTAAATTACCCTCGGTCGACTTTGAAACGATAGTTGAAAACCTAAACGTCTCGAGGTTCAATAACTAAACAACAAAAATAAGATTTATTACTACTTGAGTCGGTAAACCAATAATAGGTTGTCCCTCTCAATATACGCACAAGCAAGCGGGGAAACGAGGTGGCACAAAGCACTTAAAAACCTTTTTCCTTAGACGGCCTTCTATAGCACGTCGCCTTATACCCACCTTATAGTTTGTATAAATCGAGTTCAAACTTCTTATTAGTATTTATCTATTTTGCCTTTTATTTTTGTTTTGGATTCGAATACAATAGCTAGGTGATGAAATCCCAACTAAGGCTTATTTGAAAGATATGTAAATTTATTGTGCTACGTAATACAATATATTATTCACAAAAAACGAGAAAAACGATACATACTATAATAGAAAAATAACAAACTTTCCGAGGACGGAAAGGGTCTTCAAATCCACGATCAACAAATCTCCACAAAGACGAATCGTACACAAGAACCCCGGCAGCGGCGCCAAAATTTTTGATGTCGTGGATAGTATATGTGATAATTAAGATACATTATAGGGTAAATTAGAAAATTACCTTTAGGAAAAAGTAATAGACTAATAATACCAATGACGAATTCAATTAAACACGTGAGTGAGTCGAGTTCGTTGTACACGAAGATCTTATGAATTTTAGACGTTTCATTTTGATTTGGAAAATTGACTTGAATTGGTTTTCGGTTTTTAAACTACAATTAAAATCTACCAATTTTAAGCTATTTAATATTATCCTAAAGTGCATGAATCGTAAACCCCGCTTATTTTAAATCTAAAACAATTAATTACTTAAAAATAAAAACTATTAAATGAAATTAAACTATTTTAACTATCAATGAGAAATTAAACTATTTTATTTAAAATATACCCTTTGAACTATTTTAAAAATCTAATTAAACTTTTAAACTAATTATCTTTATTACAAATTACTTTAAAACAAATCTATTTTAAAAAAACTATTTAAATCTAATGTTATAAAAGTCTAATTAATTAAAATTTAAACTATTTAAATTTAATTAAAATACTTTTTTTATTTTTTAATTTATAAAATTATATTTATTATTTATTTGAAACTAATTAAAATTAAAAATTTACTTTAATTAAATGAATGTTAAATTAAATTTACTTTAAAATTAAAACGAAATGCATTTAAATACTAAAGTGAAATCTGCCTAAGAGTGACACACTATATTAATGAAACAACCTGAAATAAAATCAACAAGACAACTAGCTCAGTTGGATATCACGTTGGTCCTTCAAACACTAGGTCACGAGTTCGAATCCCACACGGGACACATTTTTTTGATTTAATTCTTTTTGACAGTTTGTGAAGAAACAGTCTTAGGAGAGACTTTTGGAAAACTTATTTTGATAAGCTGTCAGGCAAACAGCTTTAATGGACATATCAGATTAGTGAATCTGATAAGCTATAAGCTTTAATAAAAATGCAATTCAACTTAAATTGAATTCCCAAAGTGCACATGACATTTAACTAAAAAATGCAAGGAGTTCAAGTACAGACATTTAGAATAAGAAAAAAGAAAATAAGCTAACGAATACAAACCAGATAAGGCCTTCTATAGCAGCTAATAAATTAGAATTACTAAAAAAAACTCTAAAATCAAATCATCACCATTTCATTATTATGCCAGATTTGACTAAAGCAAATAACATTCATACTCAGGCAGTTAGAACCTGAATTTGGAAAACAAACAATCCTACACTAAACAACTCCAAATCAGATAAATCATGTTGGATATTCAGCAGCTAATCTTCAAGTTACCCAACGTCATACCATCCAGATTAAATGAGGCATATAATTAAAACCTCGAGATCAGCTAAACATGAAAATGCAAATAAACTACCAGCAGTTTAATATCCGAAAACATTAAGCAAAACACATTCGTATTCCATATCAAGCAATCCGATGCCTAGATCAAAACTAAAGCAGTTACTATCTAGCAATGAAAATGGTAGCAATTATGTTATCACAGCAACGATTTAACGAGATCCTAACCACCAACTTACTTTAATACCACTAAACAGCCTACAGTAGCTCACGAACACAGAAATTAGCAGCACCAAACTGATTATTACACTACCTCAAACTCAGATCTCACAGATAAAAATTAAACAGCAATCAATTACAGTAACTTTAAAATCACTTAAAGTACATTCTTACCTAATTAAATTAACAGGTCATATTTATATAAAATCATAGCAGACTAAAACCATTAAGCAGATTCATAAAACAAAAATAAATTAATCCTAAAAATTCATAAAAATATGAAATGAGCTTGACAATTTGATGACGAATCCGTTGAGATGTAGAAGCGGCGCTGAGCCGTCTAACTCACTAGATCGAGACCACCATTAAACACCGAATCACCATTTCTTCTCAAACAGTAGCACTTATTTTATATGTTTATCAGTAAATAAACATAGTCCCCAATCTCTACTTTTATTATCCACTTAAGCTATAGATTAAACTTAATTGAATAACTTTTGTTTATAATGAACATTTCAGATTAGAAGATAAAAAATAACATTCAAGAAAATCGAACGAGATATTTGAAATTGAATCTGAAATTTTATTAAATCAAACTGACATTACAGTAACTTTAAAAAATACAAATCTATCTATCTAAAATTGAACATTATAACTGTAAAAATAAAATAAAGAAAGGGATCATAAAATACAAGTAAATTGGGGGTTTTTATAGCCACCCCCAAAGGCTTGCTGAGATGATATTTGAATCTCTTAGGAATATTCTTCTTTTCTTTCAGCCTTTGGATCTTTCTCTTGCTTGTTGATCGGATGGTTGAGGTGATTCACACTAGCACACGGATTGCCAACGTGGCATCCGTGTGCTAGTTGTGTTTCTTTCTTGCTCTCTGTTTGAATATGGGATTTGAGGTGTTGCTTCCAATGATGAGATGCCATGTAGCCATTGCATATCATTCTTTCTCTTCCTTAAAAATGGGGGAATTAATTCCCCATCACGTGAATTAACCGTGCCATCAAAAGCCCTTTGTTAATTTTAACTTATGGTAATTTAGGGTTTGAGGAACAGTAACTCAAAGTTACAGGTTTTGTTATTTTTGGGTGAAGGAGAGATGGGGAAGGAGACAATACATAGTTTGTAACGAATGTATTTATTTAATGTGTGAAACGAGTGGTGAGTGGGATAAATATGGGACGGTTTGTTTATTAAAGATGTGTGTGACACAAATGAGTGGATGAGAATAACAAGATAAAAATGGTGGACGTGTTTTATTTATTTGTGCAAAGTGAATACTCGTTTGACCATTCTTATTAAACCATAAAGCCCATTTACTTCCCTTCCTTCGTTTCTTTCTACTGAATTGGGCTTGTGGCCCAAAAACAATCCATCCGTGTATAAAAATCAACCATTTGGGCCTAATGGGTTTTTTTTGAATTTACAAACAACTCAAACTAACAACTTGAATTATAAATGGGCTTTTGAGCCCATTTTTCCCATTATGGGACCCACTCAAACAAAATCCTTGACAATTGATAAAATCCGCTAAAGTCGAGCTCGATTTTGGCTTCATTGATCTTTTTCTTCAAACTCGTGTCGATAATTGCCGGTTTTCGCGAACTTGGTACCTACACACATTCAAACAAGAAAAAAGCATATACAAGGCATATTTGATACATTTTATGCAATATTTCATTGTTTTAAGCTACAAATGATATGAGTAAAAACACTCATATCAACCACCCTCCGCTATTACCTTGTCTTTCATATAAGCATTGATTGCTTATCCTCAAGACACCAAATTCAAGCAAATCTTAGAATTCTAGAATAACTAGGATTAGATTTATGCTTTTGGCTTGTTTCTTTTTCCATACTTCTTTGTATGATGTTCCTTTAGTAACCTATCTTGGATCTTTGTCTTTGTATTTTCTTCTCTTTTAATTTTCTTTATGTGACCTATTGCTATATATTGTTGGTTGTTTCTTTTGTTCAACTAACCCTTCTATGTTGCTTGTCACCATATCTCGATTCCCTGGTGCCCCAAGCTAGGGGGAGTAAGCACCAAGGGGGAGTCTTTGCAAAGTCCGTTTCTTCAACATCGGCTTACGCAACCTTTTTGCTTCGACAAAGGGGGAGAAATGAATAAACTCGTCTTCGAAAATCTTGTTTTTGTGTGATTGAGTTTATGTATTGTCGGAATCAAAAAGGGGGAGATTGTTAATGCAATAATGACTAAAAATGTTACTTGCATTTTTCGGTCTCGCTTAGTTTTGATTACGACAATATGTAAAAACAAGCATTTACGAAAACAACGAAAAACAAATTCTTGAGTTCAAGTATTTTTCATTTTACCCATTTTCACTTAAGGTATGGATAAACAAGTACTAACCATAATCAAGTGATCAAGTGATTTAATCTTTTCTTAAAACTCACTTTTTATTAAAAGTGACAAGTTTTTATTAAACTTTATTTTTAAGAAAATGTTTTATTAAATTAATTATTTGAAATTTGAAAATGGCATATTCTTATTCTGTTAAGAATATCCTTTCAGGATATTTTTTATACCCAGATAAGACCTCCACCACTAAAGGACAAAAAGGAGCGGAGTCTAGTCCGGCGGTACCTTAGCGCCTAGGCGGTACCTTATCGATAAGGTACCGCGGGCTATGATAAGGTACCGCGGGCAGATATAGTCGTTGGCTCCTTTATCCTTTAAATAGTGGACCATTCTCAGCTTTTAACCTCACCTCTTTTGCACATTTATTTCCAGATTCAAACCCCTTCTTAATTCACTCAAATCTTTGATCATTTGTTTGATTACTACTTGTTTAAGAAGTGAATCTTGTTCTTCCATCTCTTCCTCTCCAAGTGCAAAGAGAAGAACACTATCCTAGTGAAGTGTTGAGTCCACCACCAAAGATCCATTGAAGATCAAATTTTATATACTTGTAGTTGTGTCATAGTTGTGAAGATCCAAGTAGTTGTGTCTATTTGGAAGTTGTGTATGTACTAAGTATAGTTGTGTAGATTGGTCCTAGCTACGATTAGGGCTCGACTTTTAGCTTAGAGTCGAAAATTGGTTAAGCGACGTGTACGGTTTTCTCCACCATAAGGAGCTTGTTGTGTAGTGAACTCTCGAGTAAGGAGTACTCGAGGAGTGGAGTAGGAACGAGGAGTGAGCTTCGTTGCCGAACCACTATAAATCCTTGGTGTTCGGTTTGATCTTTCTTTACCCTTAACTCTTTACATTCTTTATTCTTTTTGCATATACATGTGTTAGTATTAGATTATCTACACTATCATTCTTTATTCTTTGTGGATATATTTTGTTAGTATTAGTTTAGCTACACTATCATTGTTCATACTGTACATAAGAAGATTTCACATATTTCCTCAAGCCTAAGTTTTTTGAAAAAGGATTTTTTTGGAAACCATATTTTAACAAGTAAATATAAGAAACTATTCAACCCCCCCCCTTCTAGTTTCTACAATCACGATTTGGAATTCGCTCAAATGCGTGAACTTCCATTCTTTGGTGTACCAATTCCCGACCCTAATCAAGCCGGGTCGTCCACCTCAGAGGAAGCTCCAACTACAGTTTACTCCAATCCACGGATTCTTGAACATGACAACAAGTGGACAAAGGATCATCCTATAGATTCTACTATTGGTGACCCTAATCGTCCGGTATCCACACGAAGTCAGCTACAAGAAAATGCAATATTTTGTCATTTTGATGCTTTTCTCACTGAAGTTGAACCTAAGACATGGCAACAAGCTTTTACTCAATCCTGTTGGATAGAAGCTATGCAAGAAGAACTTAATGAATTCATACGTCTTGAAGTTTGGGAACTTGTCCCATGCCCGGATCAAGTGCAGTTACTTACTTTGAAATGGGTTTACAAGGTGAAACTCGACGAGTTAGGCGGAATATTGAAGAACAAAGCTAGACTAGTAGCTCGTGGATACAAGCAATTATTAGGCATCGACTTTATGGAATCCTTTGCGCCTGTTGCCCGTTTCGAAGCTATTAGACTATTCCTCGCTTATGCAACCCACATGAATATGATCGTCTATCAGATGGATGTGAAGACGGCATTTCTTAATGGTGAAATCAAGGAAGTGGTCTATGTTCAACAGCCGGATGGTTTTGTGAATCCTAAATATCCTAATCATGTATACAAGCTTAAGAAGGCTCTCTATGGGTTGATGTAAGTTCCTCGCGCATGGTATGATCTATTGTCACAATTCCTCATTACACAAGGCTTCGCTAAAGGCAAAGTGGATCCCACGCTGTTCATTCAGAAACGAGGTAAAGATATGATTATGGTACAAATATATGTTGATGATATTATATTTTCAGCCTCGACCCAAACTTTATCCGAAGAATTTAGGACACTCATGTCTTCCAAGTTTAAGATGTCAATGATGGGAAAGGTGTCATTCTTCTTAGGTCTTTAGATATCTCAGAGTCCCAGAGGCATCTTTATCAATCAATCCAAGTATGCCCTTGAATCACTTAAGAAGTATAAGATGGAATCTTGCGACCCTGTGGATACTCCAATGGTGGAACGAACAAAGCTTGATGCAGATCCACATGGAGTTGCCGTTGATCCGACACTTTATCGTAGAATGATCGGTACTCTTCTGTACATCACAGCCAGTTGAACTGATATTCAATTTGCTATATGCATGTGTGCTCGGTGTCAAACTCGGCCTACTGAGTTACACTTGGCCACTGTCAAACGGATCTTTTGTTATCTTAAAGGAACCATTAATCGGGGACTTTGGTATTCGAATTACTCTTCGATTCAACTTATGGCATATGCAGATGCGCATCACGCGGGTTGTCAAGATACAAGGCGTAGCACGAGTGGAACTTTGCAACTACTAAGAGATCGACTAATCAGTTGGGCATCGAAAAGGCAGAAAAGCACTGCAATTTCAAGTACGGAAGCAAAATACATAGCTATGTCCGGTTACTGTGCTCAAATTCTTTGGATGAGATCGCAATTAACCGATTATGGTCTAGGTTTCAACAAAATTCCGATGTACTTCGACAACAAAAGTGCAATTGCCTTATGCTGCAACAATGTTCAATTCTCCCGGTCGAAGCATATTGACATTCGCTACCACTTCATCAAGGAGAAAGTGGAAAGTGGAGTAATCGAGCTTTACTTTGTCCGATCTGAGTATCAATTGGCGGATATTTTCACGAAGGCTTTAGATCGCGCTCGAATTGAATTTTTGGCCGACAAGCTAGGAATGAGAACCTTCTTGCCTGAGACTCTTAAGGAACTGGCAGATGAAGCGAAAGAATAGTGATGGTAAACTATTCTCCGTATCCTTGGTGATCATCTGTATATATATTGTTTATATTTTTATCCACAAAAGCAAAATAGAAAAATATAAAACCATATAAAAACCATAAAAATTGAAAAATATAGAAAAATCCAAAAATATTTTTACTTTATTTTTCAAAGGCATGTCTTTTGGTACGATAATATTGACGGCTGATAGGTGTGTAAACACCCATCCTTTTACCACTTAATTCTGGCTAAAACGAGACCAAAACACGTATTTAATATCATTTGTTTGGAATTATGCGTGGTTTTTGTGTTTATTGTGTTTTCAGAGCTAACCGGATGAATATTAAAGAAAACATGGGATTGCACGGGTTTTATCAAGGAAAAAGACTAAAGACGAAGTCTATTGTCCAAGAGATGCAAAAGATTTGAAGTCAATGGGCCTATTTGAAGATTTATCGAAGAAAAGGACCAAAGATGGAAGATTTACATATGTCGAAGAAACTCAAGTCTATTTAACGAAGAAATTAAAAGACAAGTTGAATTTAATCGACGACAAATCCCGAATCAGAATCGAAAACGTCAACTTTTCTGAAAAGACGAGAAGACAAGAAGAAAGGGAGAAAGCCCACTCACCAACCAACCACTAGGACTATATATAGTTTCTTCCTTCACATTTTTAGGGAGTTAGCTTTATTTTTCTCCTTCCCAGTATCTTTGGTTCGTTCCATCACCAACACCATTAGGGTGTTTGGTGATTTTTAATTTCCTTTCAATCTTGTAAGTGTTTAATCATTACTATTGTTAACTTTTACATTAATCTTGCAATTCTAATCTTTCTATTCATCTTGTTCATCTCCTTTTCTATTCAAAGTTTTCAAGTTCTTGTTTGATTAATTTTAAGCTTGTGAAAGTTGTTGATTTAGTGTTTTTGTTGTTGGGATTTGTTACTTATGATGTTTAAAGGATTATTGATTAGTTTGGTAAAACCTTTTTGAGTATTTGAGTTGATTTGGATAATAATTCGTATCTCCTGTTCTTGCGCTACTGTTACTGTTCTTCATCGCCTGAATTATTCCGAATAGGCTGTTTGACTCGTCCCCTATTCGGAATATTTTACTTATTTCGAATAATCTCTTGGTTTTTCCCTTACTCGGAAAGTTCTAATATTCCTCATAGCTTGTTGGTTTCATTCCTTATTCAGAATATTTCACATATTCCGAATTGCCATTTTATTTTTCCCTTATTCGGAATGTTCTGGACATTCCGAATTGGGCATATTTTCCGCATAGAAGAATTTATTCCGAGCCGAACCATTATTCCGAATAGAACTCGTTTTTCCGCATAGGATTGTTTTCCGAATAGCCAAATTTTCCGAATAGGATTTCTTTCCGAATAGAGCCATTTTTCCGCATAGAGGTATTTTTCCGAGTAGGATATTTTTCAGTAAGGGTATTTTCCAGTTTTAATTCTAGTGTTATGCTTTTTAATTGTTGATTGTTTTGAATTTATATCATTATTACTTTACTCATTTCCCTGTTTAGTAGATTAGAAAATCAAACCCCTTTTTGTCACCAAGAACAAATCTTTCCACTTAGAACTGAGATCAATTCGAGAGGATTCCGAGAATCGAACTTTCATCATAGAAAAGCCTTGTATCAAATGGCGCCGCTGCCGGCTCTTCTCGTTAAGATCAAAAGTTTTTTGTGAGAACTTGGATTTTGGGATCCGTTCCCCGTGAACGTTAATTTTTCATAAAAATTTTTCAAAAAAAAAAAAATCCTAAAAAACATAAAATTTTCAAAAATACAAAAAAAAAAAAAATTTAATAAAAAAAAACAATAAAAACCAAAAATATTTTTGCTTTGTTTTTCTTTGTTCGTTCTTTTGCAGGTGTATGCGCACTCGATCCACGTCTTATTAAGAGCCCGAGCCTCTCAATAACTTAGACATGGCTGGTGTACAAAACAACAACAACATACCACCTCCGAATAACAATAATAACAACAACAACCCGCCTTTCAACAACATGAACAATAACAACAACAATGAGCACCTTCCGGATAATCGCCCGATGATTGAATTGCTGCAAGCTCATGTAGATGGCAACACGAATCCAATTGTCATACCACCAATTGCCGCCAACAATTTCGAGCTCAAGTCAGGCTGTATCCAGATGGTCTCCGCTCAACCATTCTTGGGACGTACCATTGATGATCCACACGACCATATCAAGATATTCTTGCAACTAACCAACACGGTCAAGTTCAATGGTGTTCCACAAGAGGTTATAAGGTTACAACTTTTTCCCTATTCTTTAGAGGGACAAGCCCGACATTGGCTTGCTAAGGAACCGCCACAGAGTATTCTCTCGTGGACGGATTTGGAAACAAAGTTTATCAATTACTTTTTCCCACCCTCTCGTACTACCGCTTTGCGGAATGAGATCATAAATTTTGAACAAAAGTACGATGAGTCGTTCAGTGAATCTTGGGATCGGTTTAAAGATCTTTTAAGAAAATGCCCACAACATGGTTTTACCAAAGTACATCAAATTAATACTTTTTACAATGGTTTAAGCATGAGTGACCAAGATTCACTAAACAGTGCCTCAGGGGGTAATCTATTGGCTAAGACTTCCAATGCTGCTTGGGATATCATTGAGAACAAATCTTGTGACAAATCTAACATTTTCAGGTAGTGAAATATTTTCTCGTATAATATTTTGAAACTTATTTTTGTGTTGGTTGACGAACTCACAATTTACGGATTTAAATTTGGCTTACGTGCATAATTTGGCGTCTTTTACGACTAAACCGGAAACCTTAGGATTACGTATTTACGTTTTTGAACTCCGTTTTTTATGAGACAATTTTTATTGGATTCGTTTTGTGACGGTGATTCATAATTTATAAAAACGTTTTTCGTAAAACGACCCGAGGGTACGCAAATCGAGAAAACTAGAATCGAGAAATACCCGTAAACTAGTGAGATGGGACAAAACACTTTGCCCCACCCCACTAGCTTATATGGGACGGCAATATTGACACCACCACACATAGGTGGCATCAAGTTAACTACTACTTACACAAGTGTAAGCTTGTGCTTACTTGTTAGGCTAACCATTACAACTTACCACAAAACTAGTTACTTGTTTCATTCTTACCATTTCCTTCCATGCAAACCACTCTAGAAATCCTCTCAACTCCTCCCTTTGTGCCGTCCACTATAAGCTAACAAACCCCATCATTGATCTTTTCTAGCCACAAACCACATGTTTACTAGTCCTATTAAGGTGTTTCCTTGAAGCCTTGATCATTTGGTGGCCATATTAACATCTTTGGAGGTGATTTGCTTGTGTCCTAGGGCTGATTTTCCAACATATGTTCTTGATATTTGATGGTCTTGGAGATACTTGTTGTGTTCATCAAGTTCTTGCCTTCCTAAAACAAGAAATCCACTTGGATTGGTAAAGAAGATCATCCTCTACATTTTTCTCTTATTATTTTGTAAAGAACAAATGTATTTTCTTTCATTTTGTATATGTATATGATGTATATATGATGATAAAAATGTTGTGTGGGGATCAAGTGTTGATAAACATACTTAAAAATGATGATAACCATAAGAAATGAAGCTAAAATCTTGACTAATTAGTTGGCTGTATAAAAACAGTAGATAACTAAAAGATGAACTGATAAAAATGCATGGTTTGATCCATTTACAGTAAGTAGATGATGTTATACACATGTGAGAGTTGACCATGCAATGGAATCAAAATAATGAGTGAGATATGATCAAAACAAGTTAGGTGGTGTAATCTGAATAAGCAGTTTTGTAGGGACTGTTAAGGCAACTTAGACTCAAAATGGGCAGTAGCTATAACTAAGTTATATGTAGCACAAATTATGAAGAATTTGTCATCCAAAAATGAGCTTCTAAGTCATTGTAGAACTCTAGATATGATAAAAATGGTGAATATGAAGTTAAAAATCAGATTTTGGAAATAATGTTTATTATTATTATATAAGCACTCACATTATAATTTATAAAATGTAAAATATAAACCCACTAACTTATAAAACTTATTTATATAAATGTATAAAAGGTTAATTAAATGGGTAAATTATATAAATGGTGGTAAAATAATATTTATAAGTAATAAAAACTATAAACTTGATTTTTACGACTTTTTCGGCTATCGCCGTGAAATTAACGTTTTTCGCCAAATAAAATTTAGACGACCAAACCCGTCTAATGTGAAGTTTATAAAAGTCATATACTGATATATAGGTAACTAATACAAGTAAAAACCGATAAAACCCGAACTATAAGAATTACGGACATTTACGAGCTAATTAAACATATTGGACTTATAATTGGACTAAATGAGTTAACCACTTATAAAAAGAGCTTATTGGGCTTAACCCATTTGGGCCCAACATGAAAAGTATATATAATGATAATATAGGTATAAAAGGGATTAAAACAAGTTAAAGAACTTATAAAAGGCTTAATGGACTTAAAATAGGTAAATAGGTAAAACTAGCGAACTAGTAAGACGTTACCAAAACGTAAACGCTAAAATGAGTAAACAAGGATGTATAAACCCACTTGATCATCATCATATGTACAAAATCATCATATATATATATATATTGTTATTTTGATAAAAGTCATTGGACCGAGTCTAAGACCGA
This sequence comes from Glebionis coronaria, assembly GCA_025667525.1. Classification (NCBI taxonomy): domain Eukaryota; kingdom Viridiplantae; phylum Streptophyta; class Magnoliopsida; order Asterales; family Asteraceae; genus Glebionis; species Glebionis coronaria. The sequence goes on along the minus strand of CM046876.1, from coordinate 335,207,046 downwards.
TTATTATTTATATAGGTTTCCGTGACCGAAGCACGCCCGTAGCCGATAATCCGCCTTTCATTAACAACGTGAGTTCATAGCCTCGCACTCTTTTAAATGTTTTATAAAATGATTTGTAAACCCGCGAGGGAGATAACATGCTAGAATTTTTTTATAAAATAGAACACAGGTAGTCCCGATTGTATGCTTAATGAGATGGACCCGAATGATGCTATGACCCTATATTCGAGACTAAAAGGATTATTAGTAGTTAGGTTATGTCACTTAAAGTCCCATTAGCATGAATTGTGAACTACCGGGTTTTGGTAGACGCTTATGCATTTGATAGTACTATTTGGGGACGATCACCCCAGTTCGCGCCTTGACGGTTGATCCCCGTCGTACCACATTGATTGGTAAGCGAATTTATGTATGAGAAGATTCCATAGCGTGATTTTTGTGACGACACGCTAACTTAGATGGGCAAATTGTTTGTCGGGTTCGCGGCCCGTTGTTTTCACAGTAAGGTAACAATGTCATGCGGCTAATAATAATCCTAATCCAAATAAAAATGTATCCTATATATGATAACGACGCTATTAACGATGAATATATTACCTATCATGGTAATATAGAGACTACGGTCTCATGGACGGTTTCAGATGTATGCTTGATTTATATATTGCCTGACTAGCAATATGTGGACTTACTTCCGATATTATACTTGTGTTCTGATTTTAAATGAATGTAAATGATTGTTTTATATAACGGTTTTCATTAAACTCTATGAATTCACTCGGCATTCGCTGATATGATTTTTGCATGTTTTCTATCTCAGGTGCTTGAAGGTAATCCGAATGGAGATCGACTCTGATGGCCCACACTTAATATTAAAAATGTTCATTCGATCTGTGTTTTGTAAACTTAATGACCTGTATAATTTGGGACCTGTTGTACGCTTTTAAACTTTTTATCGAATGAATGTTTGTTAAAACCTTGTACAACCATTTTTATGTGTTGTCTATGATTGGAGTTATTGTGCTATACCGTAACACTCTGAAAGACCCTTCCGCTGTACCGATACGAAAAATGAGAGTGTTACAGTTTGGTACCAGAGCTCTCGTTGTATAGAACAAAAGATTTTAAAAACCAAGGTTTTGAACAAAACTTTTCAAAATCTTTTGACAATGAACATTTGAGAAAATATTTGAAAAATCTTTTGACTATAACGGTGCCAGAGATCTCCGACTTTACCGACAAGCCCTATTGAGAAGATATATATTTTGATATATATAATATAATTTATATATATGTATATATCATGATTTCATTATGTAATTGTTTAACTAGTATGTTATCCTAATACGAGATATATATATAAATGCAGATTGTCATGGCTGACCCTAATATTCCTGTAGAAAACCATGCTATTCCCGAACCTAATATAGAAGATGATCCTTATTTAGACTTAGTAGATTATGATATCGATGATGAGGAGGAACCATTTGAGGATCCCGAGCCCGAGTTAGGACTAGGAGATCAGATTGCCCCTCAGGTAGACTTAGTAGAGAATGAGATTGAGAATGTGGGTAATGAGAACGTGGAGATTGAGAATGCTGATATTGAGAATGAGGATGAGATTGGGTTAGATGAGTTAGATGATGAGATTAACGACGAGGATGTCGAGGAGGACGTAGGTATAGATGTTGAAGTTGATGACGATGAGGAAGCTGAGCTTATTTATCCGTATGATGTTCCAGAGGGCGAGCCTTTGCCCCCACCAGTTTGTTTGTCTGATTCTGAGGTGGAGTTACCTAGGGATGAAATGTCTGAATCGTCTGAATCTGATTCTGAATCAGATGAGGATGATGATGCACCTGACGGTACTGATGGTATTGCTACTTGTAGATGTGAGATAGGAGAGTCGTCTAGTGCTCGAGAGGCTACTCATATTGATGGTCTTGCACCATGGGCCTTGAGACGTGATCTAGATGCTTCCCATGTTAAGAGTTGTATGACAGAGGTTGGATTAGGTGTTGTTCAGACTCAGGTTGCTTATTTGGAGTCGAAGGCTAAGGTTGGCGAGAAAGAGCGAGAATTGCTTAGTTTGGATTTGAGTGATGTAGAACGTGGTTTGAATGAGGCTTTTAGGAGGTTATCAGTGTTGGAAAGTGGTGAGTATGCTGCTATGAAGAGAAAGGTGAATTCTATGGAGATTCAGTTGAGTGTGGCTCGTGCGATGCGTGAGAAAGCTGAAAAGGAGTTGAATATATTTGTGGGTTGGAACAGTAGATTTTATGCCGACATGGTTGAAAGAGGAGTAATCCGTAAGCGCCCAGCTGAAGATGTGTCTAGTGATCGTCCGGCGAAGATCCAGAAGACGATGGATGATGGACCATCTGGCGGTTCTCAGTAGACCAGTCTGTATTTAGTAGTGACCTTTATATCTTTTGTGCTTGTAGCTTTGACTGAACCGACTTGTTAGTAGTAGACTTGGCACGAATTTTGAGTGTATATAGTGTTAGAACTTTGATATGGATGTACTAAGACAATACTTTTGTTTCAGATCGAATGAAATATGTATCTAGTCTTGAATTCCATATTGTGCCTTATTTGTATCTTGATTATGAATTCGATCCGTATTATATGAATCCTTTGTTGGATGAATGCTTAATGCTTTGAAATTGTGGAATTATAGAACTATGCCACCCAAGAAGGTTGTGACTGAGGATGATGTACGTAGGATTATTACGGAGCAAGTTACCGCATCTATGACTGAATTTACGGCAAATGCTAGAAATGAAGCTGGCGGTAGTGGAGCTGGCGATAGTGGAGCTGGCGGTAGTGGAATTGGCGGTACTAATGTGAATGTGAATGCTAATAATGTGAATGCTAATGCTGGAGGAAATGTAGGAGGACTTGGAACGAATGCACCTGAAGTTGGTGGCTGTACTTATGTGACGTTCATGAAGTGTGAACCTCTACCTTTTAATGGAACTGAAGGTGCTGTAGGACTAGGCCAGTGGATCGAGAAGATTGAATCGGTGTTTAGGATTAGTAAGTGTAAAGAGGAAGATAAGGTGACTTTTGCTATGGCTACTCTTAAAGGTCGTGCGTTGACTTGGTGGAACGGGAGAATTGCTTTCATGGGTCTTGATGCTGCTAATGCTACTCTCTGAGCTAAAATTAAGAAGTGGATGACTTTGGAGTTTTGTCCTTGTAGTGTGATTATTAGGTTAGAACAAGAGTTGATTCATCTGAGAATGAAAGGTTTGGACATTGATAGTTACACGAACCGATTCCATGAGTTGGCCTTGCTATGTCCTCGATTGGTTGAACCCGAAGAGATCCGAATTGAGCAATATGTGAAAGGGTTGACCAGGAATATCCGGGGGGACGTGACATCATCTAAACCACTGACCATTGTTGATGCTGTTCGAATGGCTTACCAACTCATTGGACAGATAATTCAGGATAAGGAAGATGAAGCCCGTGTTGGTGAGAAAAGAAAGGGAGACGGTGATCGTGTAGATAGAGGTGATTATAGGAAGAATTTCAATCGCCGTCAAAACAAGAGAAAGGGGAATGAAAATGCTCTTACCAACAATGTACCGCGCAACAATGATAGATGTCCTAAGTGTGGCAACAAGAGGCATCCTAGCGACTGCTGGAAATGCCGAAATTGCGGAAAGCTTGGACACAAGGTTGAAAGGTGTAAGAAGGGAACCATTTGCTTCAACTGTAGTGAAGAATGTCATAGGAAATCGGAATGCCCCAAGTTGAAAGCGATTGTACCTGGAAGAAACCCCCAGGGTGGTATCTACCAACTTGGAACAATTGAGGTGAAGAAAGAGGATCCGAATGTCGTTACCGGTACATTTTTACTCAACAATCATTATGCTGTTGCTTTATTCGACTCGGGTGCCGATAGGAGCTTTGTATCCACTAAATTTAGTGCCCTTATTGATATTGAACCTGTTGAGATAAGTACCAGTTACGAGGTGGAATTGGCTGATGGTAAATTAGTGAAAACTAATAAGCTATTAGAAGGATGCTCTCTAAATCTCTTGAACCATTCCTTTCCGATTGATTTGATGTTGATAGAATTAGGTAGTTTTGATATTATTATTGGTATGGATTGGTTGTCGTTGAATAATGTTACTATTTTATGTGGAGAGAAGAAGGTTAAGATTCCTCTTAGGAATAGAACGTTAGTAATTGATGGTAGTCGAGGAGAATCCCGTTTGAAAATCGTTTCATGTATTAAAGTCCAAAAGTACATCAGGAACGGTTGTGAGTTATTCTTAGCTCAAGTGACCGGGAATGAGTCTAGGGAGAAACGATTGGAAGATGTACCTATTATTTGTGAATTTCCTGAGGTATTTCCTAAAGATTTACCGGGACTTCCACCGATAAGGCAAGTAGAGTTTCGAATCGATTTAATTCCTGGTGCTGCACCGGTGGCACGTGCGCCTTACCGATGAGCCCCTTCTGAATTAAAGGAGTTATCTGAGCAACTTAAAGAGTTGTTTGATAAAGGTTTTATTCGACCGAGCTCATCGCCTTGGGGAGCTCTAGTCTTGTTCGTTAAGAAGAAGGATGGATCTTTTCGTATGTGCATTGATTATAGGGAACTGAATAAGTTGACAATTAAAAATCGATATCCTTTACCTAGGATTGTTGATTTGTTTGATCAACTGCAAGGATCTAGTGTGTATTCTAAGATAGATTTGCGGTCAGGATATCACCAACTTCGCGTCCGTGAAGAAGATATTCCTATAACTGCATTTAGAACTCGTTATGGACACTATGAATTTCAAGTAATGCCATTTGGGTTAACTAACGCACCTGCGGTTTTCATGGATTTAATGAATCGAGTGTGCAAGCCCTACTTGGATAAATTTGTGATTGTGTTTATTGACGATATTCTAATCTATTCTAAGAATGAAGATGAGCATAGAGAGCATTTGAGGATTGTTTTGAAGTTGTTGAAGGATGAAAGGTTGTATGCTAAGTTTTCGAAGTGTGATTTCTGGTTAGATTCTGTGCAATTTCTTGGTCATGTGATTAACAGAGATGGAATTCATGTTGATCATGCAAAGGTTGAAGCTATTAAGAATTGGTCTGCACCGACAACGCCAACGGAAGTGCGACAGTTCTTAGGATTGGCTGGCTATTATAGGCGATTCATTAAAGAATTTTATTTGATAGCTAAACCCTTGACTAAGCTTACTCAGAAGAATAAACCTTTCGTTTGGGGAAGTGATGAAGATGGAGCATTTCAGACATTGAAGCAAAAATTATGTAGTGCGCCAATCTTATCATTACCCGACGGGAGTGAAGATTTTGTAGTGTATTGTGATGCATCTCTTAGAGGTTATGGAGCTGTTTTGATGCAGAGAGAGAAAGTGATAGCTTATGCTTCTAGGCAATTAAGGAAGAATGAGGAGAATTATGCTACTCATGATCTTGAGTTAGGAGTTGTAGTCTTTGCTCTTAGGTTGTGGAGACATTATCTGTATGGCACCAAGTGTACGGTATTTACCGATCACAAAAGCCTACAGTATATTCTCGACCAGAAGGAACTGAACATGAGGCAACGAAGATGGATAGAGTTGTTAAGTGATTATGATTGTGATATAAAATATCACCCAGGAAAAGCCAATGTTGTTGCTGATGCGTTGAGTAGGAAAGATAGAGAGCCTATCAGGGTGCGTTCTCTAGTCTTGACCGTGCACAATAATTTGCCTGAGCAAATTAGAAATTCACAAATAGAAGCTTGTAAGAAGGAGAATTTTGTTAATGAAGGGTTCCGAGGAGAAGGAGATCCTTTAGAGGTTAGAGCTGATGGAGTGAAATGTTTAAGAGGTCGTATGTGGATACCTAAGTTTGGAGGCTTAAGAGATTTGGTTATGTTAGAAACCCATAAATCTAAGTATTCCATTCATCCGGGATCTGATAAGATGTACCATGATTTGAAGAAGTTGTACTGGTGGCCGAATATGAAAGCTGACATAGCTATGTATGTTCTTCAATGCTTGACTTGTGCTAGAGTTAAAGCTGAACATCAAAAACCATCAGGGCTACTTCAACAACCAAAGATTCCTGAATGGAAGTGGGAGCGAATTACGATGGACTTTATCACCAAGCTTCCTAGAACATCATCTGGAAACAATTCGATTTGGGTTATTGTCGATAGACTGACCAAATCAGCACACTTCATTCCGGTTAAGGAGCAGTTCTCACTGGAGAAGCTGACTCGAATATACCTTGATAATGTTGTATGCAAGCATGGAGTGCCTGTATCGATTATTTCAGATCGAGATCCTAGATTCGCATAGAATTTTTGGAAATCTCTCCAAAGATCTTTGGGAACGAATCTCGACATGAGCACTGCTTATCACCCCCAGACTGATGGGCAGAGTGAAAGGACGATACAAACACAGGAAGATATGTTAAGAGCTTGTGTGTTAGACTTTGGTAAGAATTGGGATAAACATTTGTCGTTAGCAGAGTTTTCGTATAACAATAGTTACCATTCTAGTATTAAGGCTGCACCGTTTGAAGCTTTGTATGGTAGGAAGTGTAGATCTCCTGTATGTTGGAGTGAAGTTGGGGATACCCAGCTCACGGGACCGGAATTGATCCGGGAGACTACGAAGATGATAGTTCAGATTAAGAAGAGGTTGTTGACTGCCCGTAGTAGACAGAAAAGTTACGCGGATGTGCGGCGGAAGCCAATGGAGTTTGAAGTGGGTGACCGAGTAATGTTGAAGGTATCGCCAAGGAAAGGCGTTATAAGATTTGGAAAACGAGGAAAATTGAATCCCCGTTATATTGGACCCTTTAAGATTTTATCTAGAGTAGGTCTGGTGGCTTACAAACTAGAGTTACCCCCAGAACTTCATGGTGTTCACAACACATTCCATGTATCTAATCTGAAGAAATGTCTAGCAGTGAGTGATGAGAAAATTCCGTTAGGTACGGTTCGAATAGATGGGAAGTTGCATTTTATCGAAGAGCCCGTAGAAGTTATGGACCGTGAGGTAAAGCAACTGAAACAAAGTCGGATACCTATTGTCAAGATCCGATGGAATTCAAAGCATGGACCGGAGTATACTTGGGAACGAGAGGATGAAATGTGGAAGAAATATCCGCACCTCTTCGATTTCAATAAGAAACGGACATCCAAATGAAATGGATCACGAGGACGTTGATCCCTTTTAGGAGGAAAAGCTGTGACAAATCTAACATTTTCAGGTAGTGAAATATTTTCTCGTATAATATTTTGAAACTTATTTTTGTGTTGGTTGACGAACTCACAATTTACGGATTTAAATTTGGGCTTACGTGCATAATTTGGCGTCTTTTACGACTAAACCGGAAACCTTAGGATTACGTATTTACGTTTTTGAACTCCGTTTTTTATGAGACAATTTTTATTGGATTCGTTTTGTGACGGTGATTCATAATTTATAAAAACGTTTTTCGTAAAACGACCCGAGGGCACACAAATCGAGAAAACTAGAATCGAGAAATACCCGTAAACTAGTGAGATGGGACAAAACACTTTGCCCCACCCCACTAGCTTATATGGGACGGCAATATTGACACCACCACACATAGGTGGCATCAAGTTAACTACTACTTACACAAGTGTAAGCTTGTGCTTACTTGTTAAGCTAACCATTACAACTTACCACAAAACTAGTTACTTGTTTCATTCTTACCATTTCCTTCCATGCAAACCACTCTAGAAATCCTCTCAACTTCTCCCTTTGTGCCGTCCACTATAAGCTAACAAACCCCATCATTGATCTTTTCTAGCCACAAACCACATGTTTACTAGTCCTATTAAGGTGTTTCCTTGAAGTCTTGATCATTTGGTGGCCATATTAACATCTTTGGAGGTGATTTGCTTGTGTCCTAGGGCTGATTTTCCAACATATGTTCTTGATATTTGATGGTCTTGGAGATACTTGTTGTGTTCATCAAGTTCTTGCCTTCCTAAAACAAGAAATCCACTTGGATTGGTAAGGAAGATCATCCTCTACATTTTTCTCTTATTATTTTGTAAAGAACAAATGTATTTTCTTTCATTTTGTATATGTATATGATGTATATATGATGATAAAAATGTTGTGTGGGGATCAAGTGTTGATAAACATGCTTAAAAATGATGATAACCATAAGAAATGAAGCTAAAATCTTGACTAATTAGTTGGCTGTATAAAAACAGTAGATAACTAAAAGATGAACTGATAAAAATGCATGGTTTTATCTATTTACAGTAAGTAGATGATGTTATACACATGTGAGAGTTGGCCATGCAATGTAATCAAAATAATGAGTGAGATATGATCAAAACAAGTTAGGTGGTGTAATCTGAATAAGCAGTTTTGTAGGGACTGTTAAGGCAACTTAGACTCAAAATGGGCAGTAGCTATAACTAAGTTATATGTAGCAGATATTATGAAGAATTTTTCATCTAAAAATGAGCTTCTAAGTCATTGTAGAACTCTAGATATGATAAAAATGGTGAATATGAAGTTAAAAATCAGATTTTGGAAATAATGTTTATTATTATTATATAAGCACTCACATTATAATTTATAAAATGTAAAATATAAACCCACTAACTTATAAAACTTATTTATATAAATGTATAAAAGGTTAATTAAATGGGTAAATTATATAAATGGTGGTAAAATAATATTTATAAGTAATAAAAACTATAAACTTGATTTTTACGACTTTTTCGGCTATCGCCGTGAAATTAACGTTTTTCGCCAAATAAAACTTAGACGACCAAACCCGTCTAATGTGAAGTTTATAAAAGTCATATACTGATATATAGGTAACTAATACAAGTAAAAACCGATAAAACCCGAACTATAAGAATTACGGACATTTACGAGCTAATTAAACATATTGGACTTATAATTGGACTAAATGAGTTAACCACTTATAAAAAGAGCTTATTGGGCTTAACCCATTTGGGCCCAACATGAAAAGTATATATACTGATAATATAGTTATAAAAGGGATTAAAACAAGTTAAAGAACTTATAAAAGGCTTAATGGACTTAAAATAGGTAAATAGGTAAAACTAGCGAACTAGTAAGACGTTACCAAAACGTAAACGCTAAAATGAGTAAACAAGTATGTATAAACCCACTTGATCATCATCATATGTACAAAATCATCATATATATATATTGTTATTTTGATAAAAGTCATTGGACCGAGTCTAAGACCGATTATTATTTATATAGGTTTCCGTGACCGAAGCACGCCCGTAGCCGATAATCCGCCTTTCATTAACAACTTGAGTTCATAGCCTCGCACTCTTTTAAATGTTTTATAAAATGATTTGTAAACCCGCGAGGGAGATAACATGCTAGATTTTTTTATAAAATAGAACACAAGTAGTCCCGATTGTATGCTTAATGAGATGGACCCGAATGATGCTATGACCCTATATTCGAGACTAAAAGGATTATTAGTAGTTAGGTTATGTCACTTAAAGTCCCATTAGCATGAATTGTGAACTACCGGGTTTTGGTAGACGCTTATGCATTTGATAGTACTATTTGGGGACGATCACCCCAGTTCGCGCCTTGACGGTTGATCCCCGTCGTACCACATTGATTGGTAAGCAATTTATGTATGAGAAGATTCCATAGCGTGATTTTTGTGACGACACGCTAACTTAGATGGGCAAATTGTTTGTCGGGTTCGCGGCCCGCTGTTTTCACAGTAAGGTAACAATGTCATGCGGCTAATAATAATCCTAATCCAAATAAAAATGTATCCTATATATGATAACGACGCTATTAACGATGAATATATTACCTATCATGGTAATATAGAGACTACGGTCTCATGGACGGTTTCAGATGTATGCTTGATTTATATATTGCCTGACTAGCAATATGTGGACTTACTTCCGATATTATACTTGTGTTCTGATTTTAAATGAATGTAAATGATTGTTTCATATAACGGTTTTCATTAAACTCTATGAATTCACTCGGCATTCGCTGATATGATTTTTGCATGTTTTCTATCTCAGGTGCTTGAAGGTAATCCGGATGGAGATCGACTCTGATGGCCCACACTTAATATTAAAAATGTTCATTCGATCTGTGTTTTGTAAACTTAATGACCTGTATAATTTGGGACCTGTTGTACGCTTTTAAACTTTTTATCGAATGAATGTTTGTTAAAACCTTGTACAACCATTTTTATGTGTTGTCTATGATTGGAGTTATTGTGCTATCCCGTAACACTCTGAAAGACCCTTCCGCTGTACCGATACGAAAAATGAGAGTGTTACAAATCTCGTGTGCAAACCAAGAGTGTTAGGACCAATGTCGCTAGTGCTAGCACTAGTGACAGCGACAAGCGATTGGACAAAATCACTACGCTTCTTGAATCGCTTGTCACCCACACCGTCAGCAACAACAACAACAACAACGCTAAAAACGCTCAAGTTAACGCTGTCAGCCAACCTTGTGAGATATGCGGTGGTCCTCATTCTTATACCACTTGTACCGCCACCCAAGACTACCCTGCTGAGAATGTGAATGCAGCATATGGCACCTATCCTCAACCTGCTTATCAAGCTAGACCTCAAGGTGACCGTAATTTGCTTAGATACCGTAGCAACAACTATCTTTCACCACCTGGTTTTCCTCCAAACAACCCAAACCAACAACAAAACCTAAACCGTCCTCCTCAACAACAACAACAACCTCGACAACCATACATCCCACCTCACAAGCAGCAACAACCACCTCAACGTAACAACCAAGTTTACCAACAACCTGCTTATCAACCACCCGCATACAATGCTCCTCCCAACCTACCCACCGCTCTTCACCAAGAAGTGGAAACTTATATGAGGACTAACGATGCGATAGTGGGAAATCTTCAGAGAGAGGTGCTCAACCTGAAAGCAGACTTGGTCAAACAAGGGAACGATTTGAGAGCCGACATGAGAAATACGTTGGATACCCAAACTAATGACTTGAGGAACATGATGGCTAGTTTCTTCCAAGATAATAAACCCTCTTCTTCGGGTACTCTTCCGAGTAACACCGTGGCGAATCCAAGAGGGGAGATGAAAGCAATCACTACTCGAAGTGGCAAAGGTACCAAGGAACCCAAGCTTCCTATACCTCCACCGGTGGTTGTGACTAAGGAGAACGAGTCACCTGCTCCTATTCCTCATCCTTCTCCTTCCCCAATTTCTCCACCTCTTCCTTCTACCCCTCCTCCACCCAAGGATGTGAGTGATCCTATTATTCCAAAGCCTCCTCTTCTTCCAATATACCTTATCCATCTAGGTTGAGGAAAGAGAAGCAAAAGAGCAAGGACGATATTCAGGTTTCGAACTTTCTTAAGATGTTTAAACAACTGAATTTCAATATCTCCTTCGCTGAGGCTCTCGCTCACATGCCTAAATACGCGAAAATGTTTAAAGATCTTCTGAGCGACAAGGAAAAGCTCCTCGATATTGCCAACACCCAACTTAATGAGAATTGCTCTGCAGTGCTCTTAAGGAAATTGCCAACCAAGCTTGGTGATCCGGGTCGTTTCTTAATTCCTTGCAATTTCCCGGCAGTAGAGAATTGCATGGCCCTAGCCGATCTAGGTGCCAGTATTAATCTCATGCCTCTAAGTGTTTGGAAGCAATTATCTCTCCCAGAGCTAGTCCCCATCAAAATGACTTTGCAATTAGCTAACCATACGGTTGCTTATCCGGTGGGGATAGCCGAAGACGTCATTGTAGGAGTCGACAAATTCACCTTTCCTGCTGATTTTGTTGTCGTCGACTACGAGATGGACCCTCGTGTGCCACTAATTGTTGGACGTCCATTCTTGAGGACCGGTCGCACTCTCATTGATGTTGAAGCCGGTGAGCTTATCATGAGAGTGGGTGACGATAAAGTAGTCTTCAACATGGGAAAGTTGTCTAAACAGCCTTATTCATATGAGAGTGTTAATTGTATTGACGTTCTTGATGAGGCTTGTGAAGAACACTTTAATGATGCTTGCAAAAGTATTCCTACCTCTCTTCCCAATGTTGAGACCGTGTCCTCTATTGATTCATCATTGTCTCTATTTGGAGATAGTGATTTATTTTGGAACAATCTTGAAGATACAATGGGAGATGTGAACTTAGCTACTAATAATTCTCCCACCGAAGGGGATGAAGACATGAATTTCTTTGACAATCTTCTCACCGAAGACAATCCTTCTCCTCCATCTCCCACGGTCATTGCTATCGATACTCCGACTTCGAATACGCCTCCCGTCGAAAATCCTCCGGATTTAGAACTTAAGGAGTTGCCGCCCCATCTCGAGTACGTATTTCTTGAAGAAGAGAAGAAGTCGCCAGTCATCATTGCTAAGGACCTAAAGGAAGAAGAAAAAGCCCGACTTATCACCGTATTGAAAGATCATAAGAAGGCTATTGCTTGGAAGATTTCTGATATTCGTGGAATTGATCCTCACTTCTGCACACACAAAATTCTCATGGAGGGCGACTTTAAGCCCACAATTCAAAGCCAACGAAGGGTGAATCCAAAAATACATGAAGTCATCAAAACATAGGTTATCAAACTTCTTGATGCGGGTATGATTTACCCTATTTCGGATTCCCCATGGGTTAGTCCAATCCATTGTGTGCCCAAGAAGGGCGGAATAACCGTTGTTCCCAATGAACACAACGAGTTGATTTCCACTCGTCTCGTTACTGGGTGGAGAGTTTGTATAGACTACCGCAAACTCAATGATGCCACGAGAAAGGATCATTTCCCTCTACCTTTTATGGACCAAATGCTTGAACGTTTAGCGGGTAATGAATATTACTCCTTTCTTGATGGTTTCTCGGGTTATTTCCAAATACCCATTGATCCCCAAGATCAAGAGAAGACTACATTCACTTGTCCCTATGGCACATTTGCTTACAAAAGAATGCCTTTTGGCCTATGTAATGCGCCCGGGACTTTTCAAAGGTGCATGTTAGCTATCTTCCATGACATGGTTGAACAAACCATGGAAGTCTTCATGGATGATTTCTCGGTCTTCGGGGATTCCTTCTCTTCTTGCCTTGCCAATTTGGAACGTATGCTTAAGCGGTGCGAAGACACTCGCCTTGTTCTAAATTGGGAAAAATGCCATTTTATGGTAAAAGAAGGCATCGTGCTGGGACACAAGATTTTCAAAGCCGGTCTTGAAGTAGACCGTGTTAAAGTCGATGTTATCGCCAAGTTGCCTCCACCTTCAACCGTGAAGGGTGTGAGAAGTTTCCTGGGTCATGCGGGCTTCTACCGTCGATTCATCAAAGATTTTTCTCAAATCGCTCGCCCGATGACCCACCTCTTGGAAAAAGATACTCCTTTTATCTTTTCCAAAGAGTGTCTTGAAGCCTTCAACTCGCTTAAGGATAAGCTAACTAAGGCACCCGTCTTAGTTACCCCTAATTGGGAGCTTCCCTTTGAATTGATGTGCGATGCTAGTGATTTTGCTATTGGAGCGGTTCTGGGAGAAAGAGTGAATAACCACTTCCAACCAATCAATTACGCTAGCAAGACAATGACAGGGGCACAATTGCATTATACGACAACAGAAAAAGAGCTTTTAGCTGTTGTCTATGCCTTTGAAAAATTTCGCCCCTATCTTGTCCTTTCCACCACAATCGTGTATACCGATCATTCCGCGCTGAAGTACTTGTTGACAAAGCAAGATTCCAAACCAAGACTTCTTCGCTGGGTTTTGCTGCTCCAGGAATTTACAATCGAAATTCGCGATAAAAAAGGAGCTGAAAACTTAGCCGCGGATCATCTCAGCAGACTTGATGATCCTTACCAAGGGGATCATCCGAACAAACAAATCAATGATTCTTTTCCCTTGGAGACCTTAATGTCTATAAATTCGAAATCTGATGAAACCCCGTGGTTTGCAGACTTTTCAAACTACTTGGCGGGTGGAATTCTCAAGGAAGGGTTGACGTCTCAACAAAAGAAAAAGTTCTTCACCGACATTAAGACTTACTTTTGGGACGACCCTTACCTATTCAAACAATGTGCCGACCTGATTATACGCCGATGTGTTGACGGACCGGCAGCTTCGAAAATCCTTGATGCTTGCCACAAAGGACCCACCGGTGGTCACTTTGGTCCCAACTACACCGCCAAAAAAGTGTTTGATTCGGGATTTTATTGGCCCTCTATATATCGTGACGCTCACGATATGGTTAAACGATGTGATGTGTGCCAGAAACAAGGCACGATCACACATAAAGACGAGATGCCTCAGAATTTCATTCAAGAGTGTGAAATATTTGATGTTTGGGTTATCGACTTTATGGGGCCATTCCCTTCTTCTAAAGGAAACAAATACATCCTTGTAGCCGTTGACTACGTTTCAAAGTGGGTCGAAGCCAAAGCTTTACCTACTAATGACGCAAGGGTGGTTTGTAACTTTTTGAAAGCTCTTTTCGCTAGATTTGGTGTGCCTCGTGCCATTATTAGTGATCGTGGGACTCATTTTTGCAATGACCAATTTGCTAGAGTCATGGCTAAGTACGGTGTAAACCATCGTCTTTCCACAGCCTACCACCCACAAACTAATGGCCAGGCTGAAATATCCAACCGAGGACTGAAGCGAATTCTTGAAAGGACCGTGGGAGAGCATCGTGCCTCATGGGCTGATAAACTTGATGATGCTTTGTGGGCTTTCCGTACTGCTTACAAGACCCCGATCGGCTGTACGCCTTATCGTCTTGTGTACGGGAAAGCGTGTCACCTCTCCATTGAGTTGGAGCACAAGGCTTACTGGGCCTTGAAGTGGGCCAATTTTGATATCAACAAAGCCGGTGACCTACGCAAGATCCAACTCAATGAGCTGAATGAACTCTGTAATGAGGCTTATGAAAATTCTTTGATCTATAAGGAAAGGACTAAGCTCATTCACGACTCTAAGATTAAGAATCGAGAGTTCCATGTTGGAGACAAAGTCTTACTTTTTAACTCTCGGTTGAAAATCTTCTCGGGAAAGCTCAAATCTCGTTGGTCCGGCCCCTTCACCATTGCCCAAATTTTTCCATATGGTACTCTCGAGCTCGCTCAACCTAATGGACCTAATTTTAATGTGAATGGCCAACGAGTGAAGTTGTACTTTGGTGAGGACACCTCTCAGGAGGTGATTCCATCCCTCACCACGTTCCCCATGAACTAATTTTGGGTCGAGTCAGGCTCGTGACTCGGTTATCAAAAACAAGCGCTCCTCGGGAGGCAACCCGAGTATCTATCCTTTTATGTTTAACCCCTAAGTGTAGGGGGACCTCTATAGGTTCTTTGTCTTTGTGTGGTGATTTGATTACAGGGATAAGTGCACTCTTGGAATCTTTGAAGAACCGTGCTCCCGTGTTATCCGAAATCCGGTTCTATCTCTCAACTATCGTGATTCAATTTTCTTCATACTCACATTTGAAATTGATCACTTTAGTCGTCTCTTCCTTAACTTGAGTTAACCAACGTGCACAATGTCATAAGTGTAGGGGAGACTTTTCCCACATGCTTAAACATTGAGGACAATGTTTATCTTAAGTGTAGGGGGGACTTCTATCGAAGTTTTAAGTGGACCTTTCATGAAAATGCCTTCATTTAACCGGAAAATCATATTTTTAACATTTTTCAAATTTTTTATTAACTTTGGCCATTTAGTCGAAATTTTTAAATTTTTATGGTTGCTTTCGTATGTATATATCTCGCAATAAAGTCAAATTTTAATAAAGTGGTGTAGCTAGTTTAGAAGTCTTTGACATATTAGGCCCGTTGCGTTTATTTTGACTCAACCCGAATAGACTTATCCAAGTTTATTCTAGCTAGTATCCTTAACCATATAGACCTTAATTGGTTTATTAGGCTAAGTATCCACGAGTCTCATTACTTGAGATTTTAAATAGTGGAGAACGAGAAATGATAGAGTCAATTATAAGTCGGTATTCTTGCGCAAGCTCACTTGGTGTAATTATTTGCCTATTCTCCCATCACTTGCTAATAATTTATCTGCAATAAGTAAGGTCGTACGATTTGAAAAGTTACTTAGCTTCAAGCCCAAGATCGTTTAAAAGTTGCTCGGTAATGATAAGAGTTCATAGCCAAGGCATAACTTATGAAGCGGGGCGCGAAGATTGGCGAGTCCGAAAAGGCCCTAACAAGGCATGAGGATTCAATTTTATTGCTGAAGATCCAAAGTGATGTGAAAAGCATTATTCCCAAAATCAATATGAAGGATTAAGACTCACGACGACAAGCAATCAACTCCCATAAAGATCATGGAGAAGTCTATCCGAAAAGACCCTAACAAGGTATGAGGATAAATAGATCCAAGTCCGAAAAGGAGGCGGATCGTTGTATCTCAAAATCCCAATTAGAGATTGAAGAAATAATCATGAAGTCGTGGTCAACAAAGTTGGAGTACCCCTCAAAAGTCTCCAAGTGAAGAAACTCTATTATGATGAGAAGACCATTATCTCAAGAACGTCTCTCGAAGATATGAAGTATGAAGTACATGCCAAATATCGGCCCGAGAAAGGTCTCAAATCGTGAACCGAGTTATGCCAAGATATGAACTTTTTGATATCCCGAGAAGCAGTTTTAAGAGATTTTGTCCTTTAGCTAACTATTGATCAAATCTTCCTACTTTGCTTTTAGCCTAAATAAACTATCGAAATAAGTCCAAAAATGCATCTTCATGATCATTCTAAGACAAAAATAAATTATAAGAGATACACATAGGAATAAGGGAGTTTAAGCATATAATTAAGCCATGTGTGTAAGTGTTTGAATTGCTAACTTATAATAACAATGATCTCGTTTTTTAGCTTAGTTTGGGGAACGTGAAACTTGAGGATGATAAATCTTCGCAGCACCAAAGCCCTAATGTAAGTCCTTGATTTCTTTGCAAGTTATTTCTTTCCTTTTGTTTATTTTAAAGTTTTAATTTCTCTTAGTATTTTGATTTTTTATTTAGTAGTATTTGAATAAGGCCAAGGTTGATTGATTATGAGAAAAGTGTAAATTTGCTTTATCACTAAGCATTGCATGAGGGCATGGCAATGGTTAAGTGTAGGGGATTTGATAGGTGTGTAAACACCCATCCTTTTACCACTTAATTCTGGCTAAAACGAGACCAAAACACGTATTTAATATCATTTGTTTGGAATTATGCGTGGTTTTTGTGTTTATTATGTTTTCAGAGCTAACCGGATGAATATTAAAGAAAACATGGGATTGCACGGGTTTTATCAAGGAAAAAGACTAAAGACGAAGTCTATTGTCCAAGAGATGCAAAAGATTTGAAGTCAATGGGCCTATTTGAAGATTTATCGAAGAAAAGGACCAAAGATGGAAGATTTACATATGTCGAAGAAACTCAAGTCTATTTAACGAAGAAATTAAAAGACGAGTTGAATTTAATCGACGACAAATCCCGAATCTGATCGAAAACGTCAACTTTTCTGAAAAGACGAGAAGACAAGAAGAAAGGGAGAAAGCCCACTCACCAACCAACCACTAGGACTATATATAGTTTCTTCCTTCACATTTTTAGGGAGTTTGCTTTATTTTTCTCCTTCCCAGTATCTTTGGTTCGTTCCATCACCAACACCATTAGGGTGTTTAGTGATTTTTAATTTCCTTTCAATCTTGTAAGTGTTTAATCATTACTATTGTTAACTTTTACATTAATCTTGCAATTCCAATCTTTCTATTCATCTTGTTCATCTCCTTTTCTATTCAAAGTTTTCAAGTTCTTGTTTGATTAATTTTAAGCTTGTGAAAGTTGTTGATTTAGTGTTTTTGTTGTTGGGATTTGTTACTTATGATGTTTAAAGGATTATTGATTAGTTTGGTAAAACCTTTTTGAGTATTTGAGTTGATTTGGATAATAATTCGTATCTCCTGTTCTTGCGCTACTGTTACTGTTCCTCATCGCCTGAATTATTCCGAATAGGCTGTTTGACTCGTCCCCTATTCGGAATATTTTACTTATTCCGAATAATCTCTTGGTTTTTCCCTTACTCGGAAAGTTCTAATATTCCGCATAGCTTGTTGGTTTCATTCCTTATTCGGAATATTTCACATATTCCGAATTGCCATTTTATTTTTCCCTTATTCGGAATGTTCTGGACATTCCGAATTGAGCATATTTTCCGCATAGAAGAATTTATTCCGAGCCGAACCATTATTCCGAATAGAACTCGTTTTTCCGCATAGGATTGTTTTTCCGAATAGCCAAATTTTCCGAATAGGCTTTCTTTCTGAATAGAGCCATTTTTCCGCATAGAGGTATTTTTCCGAGTAGGATATTTTTCAGTAAGGGTATTTTCCAGTTTTAATTCTAGTGTTATGCTTTTTAATTGTTGATTGTTTTGAATTTATATCATTATTACTTTACTCATTTCCGTGTTTAGTAGATTAGAAAATCAAACCCCTTTTTGTCACCAAGAACAAATCTTTCCACTTAGAACTGAGATCAATTCGAGAGGATTCCGAGAATCGAACTTTCATCATAGAAAAGCCTTGTATCAACGGCCTTAGAAATGTCGATTAATATTGACACAGTGCCATAAATAGAGTTCGTACAAAAGTTGTAAATATTTCATAAAACATGCCTAAATGGCTTGTAGATATTTCTGACTGTAACCCGGTTTTCACATTAAAGTCAAGTATTTCTTATGAAAGCTTTGGCTCACAACGGGAATTAATTTTCTCGGGCAAGGTTTACTTTAAAACCTTGTAAGGGATCAAGTTTACTTTATAACTTGGTCTAACACAATTATATGTACGCTTCAGTGCATTTATTTGTTATAACAAGAGAAGTCTTGTTTTTATGAAGTTATCATCTCTACAACCATAACAATCTACAATTGGTATCTACATACTCGACGATGCGACTACTCAAACAACGACTAAAACTCTTTCAATAGAACACGGGTCAACAATTGAGGGGGAGCAATTGTCAAGCATTCAGAATCTTAGATGCCGAACGTGCCAAGCTCACTAACCGGTGTCAAGACAACAATACCAATCGTACATGTGGTGTCAAGAGATGACTTCAGACGTGACGAGGCGACCAACATATGCTGACAAGAACCATTTGATCTTATCATATGATGTTCTCATCTATCAGGTCTAACCTTGTCAATTATTTTCTAATATGGTGAATATGTGATCATGTTACAAATCGATATCATATCTCATACATTTGATATAATGAAGATTAAAACGGACTTGCATTTTTCTTCCCAAAACCTTTGTTAAAACTTCATTAAATCAACTGATATTTAAAACATCGATTGGGTTAATATTTTTAATATGGGGGAGAAAATGTGATTTAATATGGGATATTATCACAAATGGTTTGTGTAACACCCCATTTTGATAAATGGAATGTCACGCGTAATTATGGCGTGTCATCAAAGCATTCAAGGTGATATGTAGAAAAACATACATGACCATAGGGAAAACCGGAATCAAACATCGGTTCCCAAACATAAGCCCAAAACATAAATAAAGGAAATGAACTGAATAAAGACTAAACAAGCATAACTATATGAAGGCAAAAAGGAAAAGAAGTCTCTGGCAGCTTCCATCCTATGCGCGTCCTCCAAATGCTCGAGTCTTGGGTACCTGCCGTTTTGGGACATGGAAAGGAAAGTAACGGCTGAGCAAGACGCTCAGTGCACGGATGTACAATATAACATGAATAGGATGAGCATGTAACATATAACAGCGGAAGACTAAGTTCTGAGTAAACTGGTTAAGTATCAAGAAAACTGGTTTTATAGTTTGAAAAGCCTTATGTTTATCTCATGAAAACTGTTTTAACATAAATATACCATAGCCCATATAGGTCATGAAAAGGTCACGTGCATGAATACTTGGAGGGGTGACCTCATCATGCTGATTAGAGGGGATGCCTCTAATTAATATACTGGTTTGGGTAGGAGGGATCAACTCCTTGTGAAGGATGCAAGGCACACACCACATTCACCATGATAAACTGAATAAAACATGTAACTAGGATGCACCCATACGCCCCACCTGATATAATAATATGGCCAAAACTGAAAAGGGACGCCACGAGCAATCACTCCGCCGTGGGGAAGTCATAACATCGGTGCCTCCAATGCTATGGTTATGGTACCTCCATAACTAGGTGAAACTGGTCATGCTTGTATATGGCTATAGATTATGCTAATTAAACATAAGCAGTTCAAAACAATAAAACAAATGCTGGGGAAAACAGTTGGCTGCATACGGGGAAATCCTAATAAGGAAAGAATGTCCATACTGAAAGGACGGGAATCCGTACCTCAAGTCCAGTGAATGAACGGAAGAAAGACTCCTACTTTTGGATCACTAACGCTACATGAATACACACGTGTATAAGTATCGATTCACTGATTACGTACTGGG
The DNA here is from genome assembly GCA_025667525.1 of Glebionis coronaria. Classification (NCBI taxonomy): domain Eukaryota; kingdom Viridiplantae; phylum Streptophyta; class Magnoliopsida; order Asterales; family Asteraceae; genus Glebionis; species Glebionis coronaria. The sequence continues at coordinate 335,186,569 of CM046876.1, read as the reverse complement.
TTTTGTGTCTCATTATAGCTGATTTGGTATGTTTTAGGTCATGGTTCACTGTTTAAAGCCTTTAACTGTGTTTATCTAGTATTCTGATTAGTCTGATTAAGTATTACTGGTGTTTCATGTATTATTATACTCACTGTGTAATAATAAGTAACTTTCCAAAAATAGCAGGTTTCCAAAAATAGAAAGTTTCCAAAAATAGAAAGTTCCCAAAAATAGAAAGTTTCCAAAAATAGAAAGTTACCAAAAATAGAAAGTTTCCAAAAATAGAAAGTTTCCAAAAATAGAAAGTTTCCAAAAATAGAAAGTTTCCAAAAATAGAAAGTTTCCAAAAATAGAATTTACTGCTTAAAATAGATTAGTTTCTAAAAATAGAAAGTTTCCAAAAATAGATCAGCTGCCTTAATTAAATAAGTTTCCATATATAGAAGGTTTCCATGATTAGATTAGCTGCCTGAAATAGATAGATTTCCATATATAGAAGGTTTCCATTAATAGATTAGTTGCCTTATTTAATTAAGTTTCTATAAATAGAAGTTTCCATATTTAGAATTAAGCTGGTTACGTAAGCTAACATATAAGTCTACGTGTTTATAAGCTGATTTCTTAAGTCATATGATATAGTATATAGTTTAATTATTATTTCATGTATTTTAATTAAACTATAGGTTAAGCATTTTAATTAAAGTATAACATGTTTTAATTAAAATGAAATGAAAATACTTAGGTTAAAATGTGTATTATTATTATTAATAATATAACCTAAGTCATGTCTAAATTAATTAATTATATGCATGTTTTAAATAATTAATTAATTATAACTTATAACATAAAATACTTAGGTTAAATTAATATCATGCTAAATTAATAATTAGAATAACCTAAGTCATGATTTAATTAATATCTCATGTTATTAATTAATTTATATCCTAAGTTCATGATTCATAAAAATTAACATGTAACATAGATCATGATTTAACCAACGAACCGTGAACCGGGCATGATATCGACACCGTACCCCGAACCAAATCGGGGTTCCCCTTGGTTCCTTGCTGCCGTGGGACCCACACCACCAAACCGGGACCATATGGTCTTGGTGGTGGCTTAATGACCAAGCCGTGACCCCCCCTAGGGCACGGGCTAGGTGGCGGCCAAACTAAAACACCCCTAAACCAACCTTTTGATTTTACCCTTTAACCAAATACATGTTTATTTTATGTTTTTAATTAGGTTTTAAAAACATCATGTTCTTAATTAATTTTACCAAATCAAATCAAAAGAAATAATTAAAAAGAAAGGTTAAAAAGGTATACCGAATGTGTGGATCAATAGAGGATGAACAAACACTAACACTTGCACAATATCCATGATCAAAATCAACAAGAACACCTCCTTTTTGATTATTATAGGTGGCGGCCACCATGGAAGCAAGGAAGGAGGAGGAAAAACTTTTTTAGGGTTTTATCTTTTTTCTAGGTTTTGTCAAAATGAACAAGTTTTCCAAATTTTTCATGTTAGTAATTTTGCATGGGCTAAGCCCATTTCTTCTTCCAAATTTCGTGGATATGGGGCCCACAAGGGGTAACCCAAATGTTTTTCGTGTTTAAATAATACGTGTGTTCTCGTATTCGTTCGTGGTTAAACGTGTTCGTGTTTAAAGTGTTTCTGTTTATTTTATCATGTAGTTTATCGTATTCTTAACGCTCATAATTATATTATATGTATTTACGTAATTATTTTAGTTCGTGTTTTAATTATGTTCATGATTTCATGATCGCATGTTCGTGATTAATTATTGTTTAAATAATTATTACGTGATCGTGCATAGTAATTACTTATTAACTGCTTATCATGAGTTTGTACGTAATCGATACTTATCATGTCATACACGTATGCACTTACTTGATTAATAGCACATGAATGTGATCAATACTGAATAAGGTAAGTTTTAATCTAGGACGTACGATCTTAAGGGCACTATTCATGGTAAAAGCATGCGGGTTTTACAATTCTTCCCCCCTAAAAAGAATAATTCGTCCCCGAATTATAGATAGAGTAACTGGAAGCGAAACATACCCGAATCAAACTGGAAAGGTATGCAAAATGACGGAAATGAAGGTGACATGGTAGAAGGGAACGTGGAACGTGACATGTCTTGAAAAGACATGGAACGTGACGTGACTGAAAGGACATATCTAATTGATGAGAAAAAAAAAACGGATAAAAGTCCGGATGAACTTGTCCGTTTCCAAGTGGCCTCCCTCTTGGAACGGTTCCTTCAGAAGATCCTGACACTAATGATAAATCTTGGTCCTCCTGACCTTGACTTGGAATACGAAGAAATTCTTGGTTATCAACGGAAGGTAGATCCCCTAAATTCGATCGAGAAAAATAAGAGTTAACGTGCAAGGGTAACTGAAACGTTACGATGCAAGACCATCTGACTTAACTGATAATTAGAAACGATGCGCGAGACATAAAGAAACGTAGTACGTGAACAATTTTGAACGTGATACGTGAAAAATTTTGAACGTGCTACGTGGAGATATGGCGAGTGTAGTATGAGAAAACATATCGTGATCCATGATACGTGTAACCTAATTTGATCATGATATGAGGAACGTGGAATGAACATGACATGTGAGACATATCGTGATCATATAATATAATGGCGGTGACGCCAAACGCTACAAGGTGAGACGTGGAATATGACGTGAAACGTCTATCTGATGATGGAGAGTTATACTAAACTTGGGTCTGGTCTCACAAGTTCTTGCAACTTCCAGAACGAGAAAATAAATGAACGTAGAATCGTAAGCCAAAATACGATCATGAACGTGAATAGTGTCATGAACGTGAGCGCGAAAGCAAGTCGTGGAATTAGAATGAAGACGTGAAGTAAGTTAGGAGTACAATTCCGAATCTTTGTCTGACCCGATAGCTGAGGGATTGCCAAGTGATCGGATGAGCCTTGGCTGGAACATGTTTGTTCAATCTGTTGGTTCTGAAATCCGTACGGATGTAAGGATTCTGCAGACTTGATCAAACTGTTGATAATAACCCAGATAGCATCCTGCTTCTTCTGAGTTTGCTGAAGTCTGGTAACCAAAATCCGTGTAGATCTTGTCCCATTTTAGTTTACAATTTCAGACGATGAAACATCCCAGTTTGTTGGTGTCCTATCTTAGCCTGTTGGTATGTCAGGTACACAGATATGGACGTAGCTGTATCCTGCTTCGTAGAAACTTGATACATAGAAGGTTGCGAAACTCTGAGTCTTTGAATCAGACTTCTCCTAGCGTAGGATTTCCTAGAACACCTAATGTAGTGTAGGGTTCTCTCCTTTACGCATAAGCTGAGTCATGGTAAGATTAACCATAGAAACCCATGTGATTCAGTGTGTCACTGTAATCAAACAGAATTGATATTGGAAAAATTTCCAGGGTAGAATTTCTCTTGTCATAGAATTTGCAACATAGTGCAGATATGGTCTTCCTGTTCTTCTCTAGGCTTAGAGGAAATCAGGTTATCCTCAATGAAAACGCTGATGAATTTGTTTAGGAGTTCATGGAACTCAATTTATTAAGTCCATAATGCGGTTGGAGCATAGATGAGACTAATTCAAAATCATACATTTAGCATGACCGAGTCTTGCACGAATAGCAGTCGTGGACATGTCCTGCTTTTTCACTCGTCACTGTCGGCAACATGATCATGAGTTCGATCTTCGGAAAGTGATTAACACTATACAGTTGATTGGACATGTCGTCAATACGTGGAGGAGAATAACGGTTATGAATGGTGATTTGTTTAAGTCGACGGTAGTCGACACATAATCTCATGGTACCATCCTTCTCCTTGAAGGTTCTTCTGGAATGTAAGGAACAATTTTGGAATAATCCGTTGGTTATGCGTAAAAGGACCTTAGTAGTCGTGTCTTACTGACAGCTAGAAAATTTTAGCGACCATGGTTAACAAAGCGCGTGCTTGAAAAGCATAGATAATTTGTACAGATTTTCCTGATGGAAAATCAAGCTGAATGTATTCAGGAGCCTGAACATTACTGTACATAATTATGAATCATAGCATGGTGTGGTGTTCATAGTACATAATTAGGATAAAATTCATCTCGTGTCTGTCCGAGGAAAAAATGCGTTAGCAGCTTGGATCTCATCATTAAGCTGACGGAAAACCTTCGTATACGTGGGAATACGAAAGGCGTCTTTCATGGTCATGAATATATGAAGTCTGGTGAAAGAAATGAAAGTGACATCGGCAACGTGACAGTTCTCGCTGATGCGCCGATAATGGTATTGAAATTCTTGTGGCCTGATTAATACATGGCACAACAAAATGGATATGCCCTTGGAGGCTACCCTGAATTTCTTAGAAATGTTCCATAGTTGGACGTGAGTCATGTGTCTTGACTCGTGTCTTGGAACTATAAGCATGACATATGTCTTGACTGGTATCTTGACATGTGTCCTCAGAAAGTATACGTGAGACATGTGTCTTGACTGATGTCTTGACATGTGTCTCGAGATGTGAAACAATTAGAACTACAAATATTAGGTTAAAATGCCAGAATTGGCGGATCGGTTGGGTTACTGATCATTTGTATGTCTGATCACGTCCATGGCCGGAGCCTCGGTTGTGATTTCTAGGATAGTTGCTGTCATAGTAGTGGTTACTATCATCTTGTCTGTCGGTTCCATGACGGTCATTCTCATGACAGTGACTCATGTAACTATTTAGCTGAGTGGCCGGCTGGTACTGGTTTGCACTCATATGGCTGAAATGACAGCCGAACGACGTGTGACATGTAATTATGAATTTGGGACAATGATTGATGGGAATTGTCTGATGGTGAAGCATCTTCTCGTCCAATTGCTTTGCTCCGACGCCTTTGTCTTCGTCTTTTAGGATCTCCAGGTTGTGAACAGCATCAGCATCAGCATCTCGTAGCGTCTCCCAACATCAGCAGCATCAACCTTCAGTAACATCTCTGAGCTATGAACGGCATCGACAACCTTGTAGAATATCAGCAAGTGAACCTACGCCTGACATGATTTAGAATCGACTAGCGAATACTCGTGAAGTATTGCAAGTAGAATACACATGAATTAATACACATGAATTACGGTACGTGGAGTACACATGGAATGCACATGAAATGATCGGTATGGACTCGTTCATTTGTCATGATTTACGGAAAGTAAACCGGTTAAACGGTTAAGAAAACCATCATGATAACCTGACAGTATTAGCATGGACATCATTCTGGTTGCATAGAGAAACGCTAAAGTGTGGTTACACAAAATTCAACGATGATTTGCCTGACATCATGATCAATGGAAACCAACCATGACTATCATGAAAGCATGATTCAAGAAATCTAACAATGTCTTGCAGGACAACGTAAATAACAAAAGAGGCGTGAAACATAATCAACATGAAGACGTAATTATCACGAGGAAACACGAAACCATCTATTACGAAGAAGTGTATAACATAATCAGCATGAAACTGAAGTTAACCATGACAGTATGAAGGCATACTTGACATAAAGACATAATAACTTATGATGGGACATGAAAATTTTTTTATTTTTTTTTATGCCAATTTAAATCATGAGAAAAATTTTATGCAAGAAAACAGTGCATGAATGCGTAATGTAGTTTATAAAACCTTTATATGTGCGAGGGAACGCCTATGGGTCGGTTCCAAAAACAAAAGACATGGCGAGGGGACGCCTATGGGTCGGTCCCAAAGTTAAAAGTTTCGATAAAAGCACATGCGACTAAATAGGGCTAGTCCTGTACCAACCATTACTTAGTCAAAATTCCTGCAACAAATGACATATGATATAAATGCATGAATGCATGAAACATAATAATTAAAAGTCATTGTCAAAACTTAACAGAAAAAAATTTTATATGAAAAATATGAACTACTGGGGTTCAGTTCACATAATCACAGTTCACTAGGAACATCATGCATAGACACTGACACATAACTAAATATGGATGACGGTTGTTCATTCCATATTGGTAAAACGATACTGGTGAAAACATCATGGTTAAAACAACAAGGTGCTGAAAACGTAATGGTTAAAACAAAAGGTGCTGAAAACGTCAATACGTGGAATAACAAGCGTTGACTTAGGAAGCTCCTAGTGACTACCCACTAGTCACAGGTCGAGTTTTAGAGCCTACAGGTCGAAGCCTTGGCTCTGATACCATAATTGTAACACCCCATTTTGATAAATGGAATGTCACGCGTAATTATGGCGTGTCATCAAAGCATGCAAGGTGATATGTAGAAAAACATACATGACCATAGGGAAAACCGGAATCAAACATCGGTTTCCAAACATAAGCCCAAAACATAAATAAAGGAAATGAGCTGAATAAAGACTAAACAAGCATAACTATATGAAGGCAAAAAGGAAAAGAAGTCTCTGGCAGCTTCCATCCTATGCGCGTCCTCCAAATGCTCGAGTCTTGGGTACCTGCCGTTTTGGGACATGGAAAGGAAAGTAACGGCTGAGCAAGACGCTCAGTGGACGGATGTACAATATAGCATGAATAGGATGAGCATGTAACATATAACAGCGGAAGACTAAGTTCTGAGTAAACTGGTTAAGTATCAAGAAAACTGGTTTTATAGTTTGAAAAGCCTTATGTTTATCTCATGAAAACTGTTTTAACATAAATATACCATAGCCCATATAGGTCATGAAAAGGTCACGTGCATGAATACTTGGAGGGGTGACCTCATCATGCTGATTAGAGGGGATGCCTCTAATTAATATACTGGTTTGGGTAGGAGGGATCAACTCCTTGTGAAGGATGCAAGGCACACACCACATTCACCATGATAAACTGAATAAAACATGTAACTAGGATGCACCCATACGCCCCACCTGATATAATAATATGGCCAAAACTGAAAAGGGACGCCACGAGCAATCACTCCGCCGTGGGGAAGTCATAACATCGGTGCCTCCAATGCTATGGTTATGGTACCTCCATAACTAGGTGAAACTGGTCATGCTTGTATATGGCTATAGATTATGCTAATTAAACATAAGCAGTTCAAAACAATAAAACAAATGCTGGGGAAAATAGTTGGCTGCATACGGGGAAATCCTAATAAGGAAAGAATGTCCATACTGAAAGGACGGGAATCCATACCTCAAGTCCAGTGAATGAACGGAAGAAAGACTCCTACTTCTGGATCACTAACGCTACATGAATACACACGTGTATAAGTATCGATTCACTGATTACGTACTGGGTTTTGTGTCTCATTATAGCTGATTTGGTATGTTTTAGGTCATGGTTCACTGTTTAAAGCCTTTAACTGTGTTTATCTAGTATTCTGATTAGTCTGATTAAGTATTACTGGTGTTTCATGTATTATTATACTCACTGTTTAATAATAAGTAACTTTCCAAAAATAGCAGGTTTCCAAAAATAGAAAGTTTCCAAAAATAGAAAGTTCCCAAAAATAGAAAGTTTCCAAAAATAGAAAGTTACCAAAAATAGAAAGTTTCCAAAAATAGAAAGTTTCCAAAAATAGAAAGTTTCCAAAAATAGAAAGTTTCCAAAAATAGAAAGTTTCCAAAAATAGAATTTACTGCTTAAAATAGATTAGTTTCTAAAAATAGAAAGTTTCCAAAAATAGATCAGCTGCCTTAATTAAATAAGTTTCCATATATAGAAGGTTTCCATGATTAGATTAGCTGCCTGAAGTAGATAGATTTCCATATATAGAAGGTTTCCATTAATAGATTAGTTGCCTTATTTAATTAAGTTTCTATAAATAGAAGTTTCCATATTTAGAATTAAGCTGGTTACGTAAGCTAACATATAAGTCTACGTGTTTATAAGCTGATTTCTTAAGTCATATGATATAGTATATAGTTTAATTATTATTTCATGTATTTTAATTAAACTATAGGTTAAACATTTTAATTAAAGTATAACATGTTTTAATTAAAATGAAATGAAAATACTTAGGTTAAAATGTGTATTATTATTATTAATAATATAACCTAAGTCATGTCTAAATTAATTAATTATAGGCATGTTTTAAATAATTAATTAATTATAACTTATAACATAAAATACTTAGGTTAAATTAATATCATGCTAAATTAATAATTAGAATAACCTAAGTCATGATTTAATTAATATCTCATGTTATTAATTAATTTATATCCTAAGTTCATGATTCATAAAAATTAACATGTAAGATAGATCATGATTTAACCAACGAACCGTGAACCGGGCATGATATCGACACCGTACCCCGAACCAAATCGGGGTTCCCCTTGGTTCCTTGCTGCCGTGGGACCCACACTACCAAACCGGGACCATATGGTCTCGGTGGTGGCTTAATGACCAAGCCGTGACCCCCCCTAGGGCACGGGCTAGGTGGCGGCCAAACTAAAACACCCCTAAAACAACCTTTTGATTTTACCCTTTAACCAAATACATGTTTATTTTATGTTTTTAATTAGGTTTTAAAAACATCATGTTCTTAATTAATTTTACCAAATCAAATCAAAAGAAATAATTAAAAAGAAAGGTTAAAAAGGTATACCGAATGTGTGGATCAATAGAGGATGAACAAACACTAACACTTGCACAATATCCATGATCAAAATCAACAAGAACACCTCCTTTTTGATTATTATAGATGGCGGCCACCATGGAAGCAAGGAAGGAGGAGGAAAAACTTTTTTAGGGTTTTATCTTTTTTCTAGGTTTTGTCAAAATGAACAAGTTTTCCAAATTTTTCATGTTAGTAATTTTGCATGGGCTAAGCCCATTTCTTCTTCCAAATTTCGTGGATATGGGGCCCACAAGGGGTAACCCAAATGTTTTTCGTGTTTAAATAATACGTGTGTTCTCGTGTTCGTTCGTGGTTAAACGTGTTCGTGTTTAAAGTGTTTCTGTTTATTTTATCATGTAGTTTATCGTATTCTTAACGCTCATAATTATATTATATGTATTTACGTAATTATTTTAGTTCGTGTTTTAATTATGTTCATGATTTCATGATCGCATGTTCGTGATTAATTATTGTTTAAATAATTATTACGTGATCGTGCATAGTAATTACTTATTAACTGCTTATCATGAGTTTGTACGTAATCGATACTATCATGTCATACACGTATGCACTTACTTGATTAATAGCACATGAATGTGATCAATACTGAATAAGGTACGTTTTAATCTAGGACGTACGATCTTAAGGGCACTATTCATGGTAAAAGCATGCGGGTTTTACAGTTTGACTAAATGTGTTGGCTCATCCCGACATATGCGAAATGTTTTCGAATATCGAGGCATATGTTAAGGGGGAGCAAAACGGATTTGCATATCAAAATGGATTTTCATGGTGACATATACTTACCCAAAACCCATTTATTTCACGACGATGAAGATTGTGGTGACATAAGGATGGTAGGATAGGTTAAGTCCTATGATTCTTCCAGAACCGGAGGAATCTTCCCAAGGACATTCCATAACTAGAAATAGTAGTCCTTAGGAAAGTTGGAGAAAGATTGTGAACGTAGCTGAATGCCGACCAAGTACTTATGTTAGCACTGGAAAAATCACAACAAGGTGCTAGTTATGACGTATTGCTAAGCATTAAAGGGGTTGAAGAATGAAAAAGAATTGTAAAGATAAAGGGTGTAATGAAAGAAGCCCTCCTTACAACTTTAGGCAGAAACCGGGTCAATACATATGCTATTGAGATCATTTTTAATGATTCTTGATATTGAAGATAGACATCATGGACCCAGTGATGTAATGCATAACCCATCTCAGCTAACACAGATATCTCTTAAAAGATATTTGTTTTAATCACACAGAGACAACACGTTATCTACCGATTTATTCACTCCGAATAAATTGGTATTGAAAAAGGTGGCACTCCTCTCCAGCCTCCGATCACTAAAATCCAAAGTGCACGATCGAGTCTAGAGCCATTTGAGATCATCACACTTTCATAATTCCTTGCTTCTTCACACACTGTGAAAAGTAAGAAAGATCTTAAAGAGTCCTACGCAAAATCTTCATGATCTTGCCTGAACATCCGAGTAATACGAAAGTATTTACAATGAAGATGGAAATCCTTCTTGAGCGAATATCAAAAGGCTCATGGTAGGTGACTTGTGCGATTCTTTATGAATCAAACTTGTGATAACTGGAAAGCAACAGTGGTTTAATTGTTAACCGAATTTAAACACGTTCCAGGCCTCTATGCAATATCTTAGTGATCTTGCCAGAACACTCAGAGTAATACCTTAGTGTTCACAGTGATGAGTGGAAATCCTTCTAGTATTAACATCAAACAGCACTTGGTAGGTAACTTACAAGATTCAATATGAATCAAGCTCGTGACAACTGGAAGCAACGATGGTGCGATTCTTTAATGAATCAAACTTGTTCTAGGAATCAGAATTGACGGTTTCAATCATGCGGATAATTTTATCCAAATGATTCACTCTTTACATTCGCAGTCAGCTTTGGACGGTCGAGTAAAGAGAACGGGTTTACCCGCAAAATCTTGTCAAGGAGATTTTTAATTAAATCTACCTGCCACAAGTACGATATTTTATATCGTCCAACGGTCTTCACCGACCGGAGGTAAAATGCTACCGAATTAGAATGAAATTTTCAAAGCCATTTCGTTCGTGTCTACTTATGTTGCGGCATTTGAAGACGGTGGTGTTGCGGATTCCAAGAAGAAGTCGTCCCCGCATGCTTGTACTTTATGCACATAATATCTCATTTATTTCAAGAAAGCCTAAAAGTTGAGTCTTCCGCTGTATCGAACTCTAAAGCTTTCAAGAATTATGAAGGTATAAGTATGTGGGACATGGTGTCACGAGGAGGCGAAGATCACAAGTGATGGATGCACGAGATCAAGGCAAGAGATTAATGCTCAAGACTGATATCAAAGATCTCATCAGCATGTTCTGCAGAAAAGAAAAAGAAAAGAAAGACGAAGACTACGAGCTCAAGACAAGCATAGTATGCTAGGTTTATTTTATTATTGTAACTACGATAACACCCTTGTTTGGGGTGACCTCCCTTAGGGGGAGATTGTTGGAAATACGTTTATACGTATTTAGGAAGATTCAGTCACTCCGACAATATACTAAGTAGTAGCTCGTAGTCTAGACATCGTTATTTAACAAACAAGCCCAAGCCTAGTCTACAACATGTGTAGGCCGGCCCAAACATGTAAGCCCAAGCCCATTACAAGGCTTGGGTATATAAACCCTCTCCTTTGATGGAGAGGGTGTGTGGTTCTTCATTTTACACATAGTTGAAAAGTGTTTTTCTTTCACTTTCTCTCTCTAAGTGTGTGTGTTCTCACCATCTCTCTATCTCTTTATCACTCTAAAACATAAGTAAGATTTACATATCCTACACACATTAATCTGCTCATCCTCCCCTTTGGAAGATTTCTCCATTCCACGCCTAGTGCTAGCATTCTACAAAATGACAATCCTCTCCCTTAATTACTTGAGTTCAAGGCCTTGTGTACTGACTGTTTGTACCAAGTCTGCATTTTGCTTTTGCAAGCTAATGCAGACAGCCGTCAATTCCATCAATGTGTATGGTTCCAATCTGCCCTCCTCTAGAATGGGTATTTGACCTCCCAAAATAGAGTCATGGGGCATGGATGAGGTCTTAAAGATGGTAAGACTGTCTTGGCGTGCATCTAAGCCAGTACCAATAGTCCCAGCCTCATCCATAGCACCAACCACACTTGTGGTGGTGGTTCTCTCTGCTACATGGCTTGGACCACTAGAGGAGAACACTCCAGTAGTCCTTGGGCATTTTTGCAACCTATGTTCAGGTCGTGTAGAAGATGATGTAGATTGGGTGGTAGTTTGAAGGTTAAGGGGTGTTTGGGTCTGTGAAGGAAAGGTGTCAACATTTGGATTACTTGTGTCAACGCCAACATTTAATGTGTCCGCGTTCAAGGGTTCTTGGTCAATTTCCATGTGTTGAGGTGAAGGCAAAGGTTCTGGTATTAGGTCAAGTTGTGGTTGTGGGTCTGGTTGGGGTTGTGCTGCTGTAATAACAGCAAGTATAGCTTGGGTGAGGGGTAATTCACGGTGAGGGGGTGTGTTCATCTTGGTAAAAATAGCTTTATTTTGCACAGGGATCTCATAAAAATCATCATGATCCCTAGTGTAGTAATTTTACACATCAAAAACCATTTGCGAAAATCTGGGATAAGCCAAAGTCATCTTATTCCCTTTGTTTTTACACATGCCATCAAAAAGCAGTTTTGAAAAATTAAACTTGTGCCCATTTTCAATGCACACAGTTGCACTAGCAATTGATCTATTAATTTCAATGTGTGCAGTACATTTGGGACTTAAACATTGAAGGATGACATGTATGAGGTACTTCCAGGCTGGGGGAAACTCTTGTTTATGATATTTGTTTAATGTGCCCTCATCAGGGAAAGGATACCCCAAAGCCCGAAGTCCTTGTTCTATTTCATTAATGGGGAGGGTGGTTATACCATCTGCATCATCAAGATGCAAAGCCTGGAGAACCAAGACTTCAGTAACCACCCAAGTACGCCCATGAACAATAGCTGATAATGTAGTCACATTATTAATTGTTGAGGAACTGACAGTGTTCCAAAACTGTTTAATATGAGTGACAGGGATGAGAGGAGCATAAGAAAGAGCATACCTAATAGGAGATGCATTCCAATACGCCACCATCTGGGTGTATTGTGGAAACAAAGTATCATCAGCGTCCAAATAAGCAATCATGTTGTGCTGACTCCTGAATCCCAATACCAAGTCACTTGGTTTATACTTTTGTGCCATTGTTTGAAGAAAGCTGTTTGTGAATTATTGAGAAAGATGAATTATAGGAGAAAAAGTGTTAGACAAGAATATGAGATACCCTGTTTAAAAATAGGAGCCAAATATATAGGAGAGATAGGCACATGTGATTGGTTAAAAATAAGGCAAGAAATTTTCAAAATATAATGATGAAAATCTTGAAAAGAAAATAATTTATCTTGTGCATTAATTAAAAGTTATATACTCCTAAAATTCGTCAAAAATAACAACTAAGTAGGTCCCATTGAGTGTCAACGGTCAAAAATAACCCATCAACGCCCAACGGCTATATTCTTGTCAACGTTTGCCAAAGCCATGTCAGCGTCTAAATTGGTCATGACAACGCTTGGAAAAATATTTTTCAACGTCCAAAAATAAAAGTAATAAAAATGAAAAAGGACCTTAACAAAGTAATTTATCCTAGTGAAGAGAACCTATAAATTGATAATTATTATAGGGCGGCAAGCATTGTCCAGTTATGCACACTTGCTTATGCAAGATAGACATAACAGTCCTCTAGTGTCCTTTGCTAACCAAAATTCTTAACAATTAAGTTATCTCATAAAATTCCTTGTAACTCCCAGGTAAAACCCCTTATAAAGCATTCCCAAGTCTCCCAACAGACCACATCCAATTCTAGGCCAAAAATGTCTTGGCAGCATGCATAGTATATCAACTTTGCATGCTATAGTGCCTCATGATTTAGTAAACTAACTCATACTCACATGTGGACACAATCTAGAATTATGATAAGAGTATTATAAAAATACCCAAAAGTCCTAAAGGTTCCTAAAACATCCCCTTAAACTGTGATACATATGTTTCCCAATAATATGCAAGAACATAAAAAAAATTTTATGTCAAGATAGGAAATAAATATTCCAACCATCATCAATAAATGAAAACATGCTCAAATGATTCTCCAAGGATCCATAAGCAACTCTGTATCCAATGGTACAATGCTAACAATGCCTGCACACTTAGATCAAAAACCACACAACTAACATGTTGCTGACAACGTCACGATAACACTTATCAGCGTTAAGATAACCTTTGTCAGCGTTAGACAAATATAGTGGAAAATCTAACTTTTCAAAAAGACCAATAACAATGCATATCCTGTACATACTTTTACAAAAAAGACCCTAAAACACATATTAAGTGAGATTTATCATTCCAATACTTGTTACCAAGTATTGGAACCTTCCAGTATCAAAAGGTTTAGTTAATAAATCAGACACATTTTCTTCTGTGTCAACCCTATCTGGTTGTATTAAACCCTTTTCAAAGCAATCTATTATAAAATGATGTCTAATTTCTATGTGTTTTGTTTTAGAATGATGTACAAGATTTTGAATAATGTATAAAGTACTGTTATTGTCTACAAAAATCTTGGTATGCATGAAATTATACCCATAATCCAATAGCTGGCTCTGAATCCATAAGACTTTTCCACAACAAGCAGTTGCTGCTACATATTTTGCTTCAGTTGTAGAATTGGCCACCACTGTTTGTTTCTTGCATTGCCAAGATATCAACCTACTCCCAAGAAACTGACATCCACCAGTTGTGGATTTTCTATCAAATTTATCACCACCATAGTCACTGTCTGAATATGCAATAAGCTCCAATGGGGAATCTTTTGGATACCATAAGCCCAAATGGATAACATCTGAGGTACCTAAAGATTCTCTTGACAGCATGAAGGTGACACTATTTGGGAGTAACTTAATGACGTGCACATGAACACATAGCAAACATAATGTCAGGTCTTGAGGCTGTGAGATACATCTATGAACCAATCATTGATCTATAGTGCCTGACATCCACATCTTTTCCATCCCCAACTTTTCCCCATGGGTGTTCTCTATCCATAGTAGTACTAGCCCCTTTTTCATGTGGAGAAAAGCCAAACTTCTTCAAGATTTCTACCACATATTTATCCTGAGAGATGAAGATACCATCTTCTTTCTACTGAACTTGTAACCCTAGAAAGAAGTTCATCTCCCCCATTGCACTCATCTTGAATTTGTCTGTCATAAGCTTGGAAAAGTCTTCACTCATCTTTGGGTTTGTAGAGCCAAAGATAATATCATCCACATAAACCTGAACAAGTAAGACATCCTTACCTGTCTTCTTTGTAAATAAGGTCTGGTCTATGGTTCCCCTTTTGAATCCATTTTCCACCAGATAGGTGGACAATGTGCCATACCATGCTCTTGGGGCTTGATGAAGTCCATACATAGCTTTTTTGACTCTATACACCTTGTCTGGATGCTCTGGATCTTCAAAACCAGGAGGCTGCATTACATAAACCTCCTCAAGAATTGTGCCATAAAGAAAAGCACTCTTCACATCCATTTGATAGACAGTAAAGCCCATGCATGAAGCATAGGCTAGAAATATCCTTATAGCCTCAATCATTGCAACTGGTGCAAAGACCTCCTCATAGTCTATCCCTTCCTCTTGTGTATATCCTTGAGCCACTAAACGTGCCTTGTTTCTGACCATAATGCCTCTTTCATCTTTCTTGTTTCTAAGAACCCATCTTGTCCCAAAAGGTTTGACATATCTGGGACAATCAACCAGATCCCAAACATCCTGAATAGGAAATTGGTGAAGCTCATCCTGTATTGCTTCCACCCAACTTGGTTCTTTGAGAGCATCAAAAATCTTCTTGGGTTCCTGTTGTGACAGAAAACAGGCAAACAAACATGCTTGAACAAGAGGGGTAGCAACCTTCTTGTGTATATTGGCAATAAATCCTCCTAGATTCTGATGAGATCTTCTAGTCTGAACAAGAGACATGAAATCTCCAATAATTTGAGAAGAGGGGTGATTCTTCATTGTAGAAGTAAGAACTCCTCCCTCAAAAAGTCTATTGTCTTCAATCTCATCATCCAAGTTACCAATATCTTCTTCAGTCTCTCTTCCATCAATATCTGTATGAACCTCTCCATTTCTGCTTGAAGGTTCACCTTGTTCAAAATTGGAAGAGAAAATATGCTCAAAAGAGTTATCAACGCCTGAACCAAGGTTGTCAGCGTTTGATCCATCAACGCCTGAAATGGTGTTGTCAACGTTTGAGCCATCAACGCCTGAATTTGTCTTGTCAGCGTCATATTTCCCTTTGTCAGCGCCTGAAAGACCATGCATGTTGTTAACTGGTGATACTTGGGACCACCATTTTCCTTTCCAGCAGCAGCAGCAGCAAAAGCATCTGTCCATATGGGAACAGTAACATACTCAAATATGGGAGATGACTTGTCTGCTTGTGATCCAACATCTTCAATAACATGTGTATCTGAAACATCAACAACTGGTTTTTCCACAACATTTGAAGTTACCTTCACAATGTCTGGATTAGTAACAGGCATATAATTCAAAGTCCTAGATAGAGGTTCCAAGTCAAACAACCAATTTAGACCACTTTTAGGATCACTAGGTTTACTCTCTAAAAACGTAACATGTACTTTTTCAAGTATACGTTTTTCCTTCTTAAGGTAAACCCTATATCCCTTGCTCTGCACTGAATAACCCATGAAGTAGCCTTCATCACCTTTAGCACTGAATTTACCTAAGGCATCACTAGTATCTAATACAACTACATGACAACCAAAAGGTTTAAGAAAACCAACATTAGGTTTCCTCCCCCAAAGTAACTCATAAGGTGTTTTGTTATGTATCTTGTTGACTAATGCTCTAGTCTGAACATAACAAGCTGTATTCACAGCCTCAGTCCAAAAAGCAATGGGAAAGTGAGCATCAGCCAACATAGTCCTGGCTGCTTCAATTAGGGTTCTATTCTTTCTCTCAACAACCCCATTTTGTTGTGGGGTTTTGGCAATACTAAACTGTCTAGTAATCCCTTTCTTGGCACAAAAATCATCCAACAATTTATTTCTAAACTCACCACCATTATCACTTCTAAGCATCTTAACTTCATTACCAGTTTTCTTTTCAATTTGGTTAATAAAGTTAATTAAAGTATCAACAATGTCACTTTTCCTAGCTAAAAAGAAAGTCTAAGTAAACCTAGAAAAGTCATCTGTGATGACAAAGCAGTAAGATTTACCATTCAAGCTCTCTATATTAGTTGGACCAAACAGGTCCATATGCAGCAAGTAAAGAGGTTTAGAACTAGAGTGCACCTGTTTAGACTTAAATGAGACCTTGTGTTGTTTGCCTTTAAGGCATGCAACACAAGAGTGGTTGATAGGTGTGTAAACACCCATCCTTTTTACCACTTAATTACAATAATAACCGAGCCAAAACGTGTATTTTATGTCATTTATGTCAGAATTATGCGTGGTTTGTGTTTTTGTTTTGATTTAGGACGAAATTGTGAAAAGGGGAGAAAACACGGGCATTCAAGGGCTTTTATCAAAGAAAAAGACGAAAGACGAAGTCGAGAAGTCAAGAGTGCAAAAAGAACGGAAGTCCAACACCAACTCTGAAGATTTATCGAAGGAAAAGTCAAAAGACGGAAGTTTACTAAAAGCCGAAGAACTCAAGTCTAAATTATTGAAGAATTACAAGACGAGTTCAAAGAAATCCCGAGCCAAAGTCATTAAAGTCCAAGATTTAAGAAGATTAAAGAAAGCAAGGACCTAATGACGCAATTAAGGAAATGATGAAAGAGGGAGGAGGCTTCCTAAGCACTCCCTAATCTCCTCTATAAAAAGGATTTGTTTTGATTCATTAGATTGGTTGGCTAGTTTGACAAACTATGCTCTTCCACTTTAATTTTTGCACATTTAATTTCAAGTAAGTTTCCATTTTTAATTCTTGTCAATCTTTATTTTTTTTGTCATTCTCCTATCTACCTTTCTTTATTAGATCTTAATCTTCATGCTTTATTGTTTATGTTCATGTTCTTGATTTTTTATTGATTTATTTAAGTGGGTTTGGATTATTTTGATTAGTTTTGTTAGTTTTGTTGATTTGGATTGTTTGTTAATGTTTGGTAGATGTTTTGTGATTAGTTTGCTTAATCTTTTGGTTTTATTTTGCTTGATATTGTTTAGATTCGTGTTTATCTCTGTGTTTCCTTGTTCTTCGCGTTTGTTTGTTACTGATCTTTTCCCAGGAAACTTTCCGAATCAAGCCAGTTATTCAGAGTGAAGGGTTTGTGCTAGTATATTCCGGATCAGCAAGTTCATCCGGAATAATTTATTATTCCGGATCAAAGTGTTCTATTCGGAATATTTAAACATTCTGGATCAAGGGTTAGCCAAAAAGGTTCGTCCGGAATATCCAATATTTCCGATCAAGGAATTTATTCCGGATCAAGCTCACATTCCGGATCAAGAGGATATTCCGAATCAAGGAGTCATTCCGGATCAAAGTCCTTTATTCAGAATAATTAATTATTCTGGATCAAAGACTTCATCCGGAATATCCTATATTCCGGATCAAGGCATTATTCCGAATCAACCTAACATTCCGCATCAGCAAGATATTCCGGATCAAGGGCTTCCATCCGAAATAAGTGACATATTCCGGATCAAGGAGTTCTATTCGAAATATTATTCCAGATCAGCAATATTCCGCATCAAAGACCATTATTCCGAATCAAGACTTTATTCCGGATAAGTGACATATTCCGGATAAATGATTTATTCCGGATCAAGGATTTTGGTGAATATTTCAAGTGAAGAAAAACATTCCGAACGAAGGTGACATTCCGGATGAGTGTTTATTCCGAATGAGGGTATTATTCCGGATGAGCTATTTTTCAGGTTCTTTTAAGTTACTGTTTTTAAGTTTCTGTTTTTTAATTTTCAAACTTTATTTTTCCCGCCTTTTTCCTTAGTCGCACTTTAAGTTTATTTTCTTTAGATTTATTTTAGCCTTGCCTTAGTTTTAAGTTTTAGTTGCGTTTTAAGTTTGCCTTAGTTAGATTTAAGTTTGCGTTATTTACGTTTAGTGCCTTTTAATTTTCGTCACGCTTTTAAATACTTGCCCTTTATTTTAAGTTAGACTTAGATTTACTTTAAAGTCATTTTACTTTAATTGTTTTGCACCTTTTATTTTATAACAACCAAAAATATTTGTTTCACCAAAAACAATAGAGTCGTACTTTGAACCGGAAAACAATTCATTAAGATACCGAGAAACGAACAATTGAACTTTCTTACATGCAAAATCTTAACATTAAAATTGCGTCGCTGCCGTCTCTTTTCGTAAAGATTAACGGTTTTCTGTGAGAGACGCGCTGCTTTTTGGGATCCGTTCACTCGTGAACGTTATTTTTCGTGTAAAAAATTTTCAAAAAATCCCAAAAACATTTGAAAAATCATAAAAAGAATTTCTTTTTTAAAAGTTTTGCACCAAAAATATTCTTCTTTATCCTCTATTATGTTTAATTCTTTTCTTTACCCCTCTTATTTATAATTCTTCATGGATTCGTCGTGCGTGCAGTGTGGGAGACCATGGCATGGTTTTTAAACATGTCAATGGTGTACCTGTGAGCCGTGTGGTTTTGATATCGACGATACACAATTTGGATTTTGTCCATTTTGCAATTCAACAAATTCATACTTCTCCTCTTACAATACTTTCACACCCTCTCCCGTCTATGACAATCCCTATCCTCAAGATGCACCGAGTTTTTCTCCATACCCGTGGTGCTATATTTGTGGGGTCCCTCACGATGCTTCTTCTTGTGATCCGTCGAAGGTCTTTGAGAAACCACCGGGCTATCATCCCAGTGTATATAACTTTGAGCCCCCACGTCACACCGTCAATCATCAAACCTTGTGTGCACTTCTTCCTGAGCAAATGGCCCAATTTTTTGACACCTTTCAAAAAGTTCAAGAAGCTTGCAACAAGATGATGGAGAAATGTCAAGCGGTTCAGCAACAAGAGCAGGTATCTAACCTTAATGCTTATACTCCTCCTCTTGTGCCTCTATATTATTATGACAGTGATGACGATGAGAGTCCTATTTCTTGGAACGATGAGAATGCTATTCCTTCTCCCGACTTGCCGACTCTGGAGCCTACGGATTCACCCATCCTAGGTGATGAGGATCTTAGCACAATTCCTGCAAAGGAATCCGACGAATTCCATAAGTCTAGTGCTGATAACCTTGTCGCAATTCCAAGTGAATCTGAGTTGACATCCGACAGTGACGATGAGTATGATGCACTTTCTTCTGATGATGTTCCTTCCACCAACACTTTTGGGAGAGGATTCTTTGGCTTTCTATAATCCTCTTTTTGATCAAGATGATGATTTTACTTCTAGTGATGACGAGTCACTATCCGATGAAGACGTTCCGAAGGAAATTTTCAAGACTTATTCGAACCCTTTATTTGATTTTGATGACGATTACATATCTAGTGAGGTGACTCCTCTCTTTGACGAAGGGATTGAGGACATTGATAGCTCTGATTCTCCTACTATTGATGAGCATGCTTTGTTAGCCATGTCCCCTTCTATCGCAGAGGTGGAGAGTTCTGACTCTACTGGGAAGGTATTGCGGGTGGAAGGTAATTTTTCTCTTACTTCTCCTACTATATTGCCTCCTCATCCTACTGAATGCACACCCAAGCGGGTGATGTATCAATTTCACTCTCTGGGAAATGAGGATGAGTGCTTTGACCCGGGAGGTGACAATGACCATTCTATGATTGATAACCTTACGGCTTTGCCAATTGGTCAGCATCCATTGTCTTTGGAGGACGACAATGTGATCCTTTTACCCACCCCACCTCTCGTGGATCAGGATTTCACATACTTCTCGTATGTTGAAAGGACCTTCCTACCATTCAAGACTTATCCTCCTACCTCTCCTTTGTTATATTCCTCCGGGAACGAGGACAAGGTCTTTGATCCCGGTATTACATTTGAGGCTTCCCCATGGACCATTTAATTCGGGGACGAGTCAGGCTCACGACTCGGTTAACAAAAATCAAGCGCTTCTTGGGAGGTAACCCATGTATCTATCTTTTAGCTTTCTTTATCCTAAGTGAAGAGGAGACCCGTTGGTGTTTGCTATTTCCTCTCCTCTCTTCTTCAAATCAGGGATTCGAGCTTCAAAGACATACTCTTGATGATTTTTGACGACCCATGATTTCGTGTTCCCGTCTTCCCGGTTCTATCCTAAACTCTTTGCGATTCACTATTTTATATTTTCCAATATTAAAATAGGAATCTCGGTAGTTGTCTTTTCCTTAGCGAGATTTAAACAAAGTGCACAATGTCCTAAGTGTAGGGGAGTTTACTCCCACATGCTTAAACATTGAGGACAATGTTTATATTAAGTGTAGGGTGGACTTCTATCGAAGTTTAGTGACTCTTTTCTTTGTATTTGTCCTCATTTTAACCGGAAAATCAATTTTTCGACATTTTTCAAAATTTTTGATCTATTTTGGCCCATTAGTTTTTACTTTTGTATAGTTATTTTCTTTCTTTGCTAGTATAAATTTTAATAAAGTGGTTTTAATTTTCAAACATTGTGAATCTTTTGACTCAACCCGAGTTTACTTATCTAAGTTTACTCTAGCTAGTATCCTTAACGTGTTTAAGTCAAGTTTTGCTAGTCTTTTATATAGGGAGCTATAAAACGCGAAAGTCTTAACTCTCATGGGTTAAGAACAAGAACTTTTCGCAAGTTCCTATAATTGCTCCTAGAGAGTCGTTTATCAAGGGAACTTTAAAATGCGAATTCTAAAACCTGAAAAAGTCTAAGAGTTTACAAGATCCTATAGGCGACTCGAAAATCCAAAACTTTGATTTAATATGCTAGCATCCACGAGTCTCATTCCTTGATATTTTAAATTGTGGAGAACGAGAGATGATAGAGTCAATTATAAGTTTGGTATTCTTTCGTAAATTTATGTGAGTTAATTATAAGCCTATTCTCCCATCGCTTGCTAATAAATTTATCTGCAATAAATAAGGTTGTACAATTTGAAAAGTTACTTAGCTTCTAGCCCAAGATCGTTTAAAAGTTGCTCGGTATAGATTAGAGTTCATAGGCAAGGCATAACTTATTGAAGCGGGATGCGAAGATTGGCGAGTCCAAAAAGGTCCTAACAAGACATGAGTGCTATATTTTGTTTCTAAAGATCCAAAGTGATGTGAAGAATCATTTATCAAAGATCAATATGAAGGATCGAGACACACGACGAAAAGCAAAAACTCCCCAAAAGTCATGGAGAAGTCTATCCGAAAAGGCCCTGACAAGGTATGAGGATAAATAAATCCAAGTCCAAAAAGGAGGCGGATCGTTGTATATCAAAGTCCAAAATAAAGATTGGATAAAAATGAAGAAGTCGTGGTCCAAGTATGAATCTCTCAAAACTTCAAGTATCGGTCCGAGAAGACCATTATTTCATGAACGTCTCTCAAAGTTTGAAGTATGAAGTCGCTGCCAAATAACGGTCCGAGAAAGGTCTCAAATCGCGAAGCGAGTTATGCCAAGATATGAACTTTATGAGGTCCCGAGAAGCAGTTTTAAAAGATTTTGTCCTTTAGCTAACTATTGATTAAATAGTTCACTTTATTTTCGGCCTTAATAACTATCGTAATAAGTCAAACAATGCATCCTCGTGATCATTCAACACAAAAATAAAATATAAGAGATACACCTAGGAATAAGGGAGTCTAAGTGAATAATTGGCCCACATGAGTTCGTGTTAGTTTGCTAACTTATAATAACAATGATCTCGTTTTTAAGCTTGGTTTGGAGAAAGTGAAAACTTGAGGATGATGATCATTCATGACATTTCCAAAACCCAAGGTATGTTTTTTATTTCTTTACTTTGAATGTTTATAGTTTTCTATCTCTTTAATAAAGGCCAAGGTGGATTGATTTTGATGAAAAATGTAAACGTGCTTTGTAACTAATGCATTGCATGAGGACATTGCAATGGTCAAGTGTAGGGGATTTGATAGGTGTGTAAACACCCATCTTTTTTACCACTTAATTACAATAGTAAGCGAGCCAAAACGTGTATTTTATGTCATTTATGTCGGAATTATGCGTGGTTTGTGTTTTTGTTGTGATTTAGGACGAAATTGTGAAAAGGGGAGAAAACACGGGCATTCAAGGGCTTTTATCAAAGAAAAAGATGAAAGACGAAGTCGAGAAGTCAAGAGTGCAAAAAGAACGGAAGTCCAAGACCAATTCTGAAGATTTATTGAAGAAAAAGTCAAAAGACGGAAGTTTACTAACAGCCGAAGAACTCAAGTCTAAATTATTGAAGAATTACAAGACGAGTTCAAAGAAATCCCGAGCCAAAGTCATTAAAGTCCAAGATTTAAGAAGATTAAAGAAAGCAAGGACCTAATGACGCAATTAAGGAAAAGATGAAAGAGGGAGGAAGCTTCTTAAGCACTCCCTAATCTCCTCTATAAATAGGATTTGTTTTCATTCATTAGATTGGTTGGCTAGTTTGACAAACTATGCTCTTCCACTTTAATTTTTGCACATTTAATTTCATGTCATTTACCTTATTGTCAAATTTAAATACATGTCTTGCACCTTAAATTCCTTTAATTTCAAGTAAGTTTCCATTTTTATTCTTGTCAATCTTTATTTTTATTGTCAATCTCCTATCTACTTATCTTTATTTGATCTTAATCTTCATGCTTTATTGTTTATGTTCATGTTCTTGATTTTTTATTGATTTATTTAAGTGGGTTTTGATTATTTTGATTAGTTTTGTTAGTTTTGTTGATTTGGATTGTTTGTTTATGTTTGGTAGATGTTTTGTGATTAGTTTGCTTAATCTTTTGGTTTGATTTTGCTTGATCTTGTTTAGATTCGTGTTTATCTCTGTGTTTCCTTGTTCTTCGCGTTTGTTTGTTACTGATCTTTTCCCAGGAAACTTTCCGAATCAAGCCAGTTATTCCGAGTGAAGGTTTTGTTCTAGTATATTCCGGATCAGCAAGTTCATCCGGAATAATTTATTATTCTGGATCAAAGTGTTCTATTCGGAATATTTAAACTTTCTGGATCAAGGGTTAGCCAAAAAGGTTCATCCGGAATATCCAATATTCCGGATCAAGGAAGTTATTCCGGATCAAGCTCACATTCCGGATCAAGAGGATATTCCGAATCAAGGAGATATTCCGGATCAAAGTCCTTTATTCGGAATAATTAATTATTCCGGATCAAATACTTCATCCGGAATATCCTATATTCCAGATCAAGGCATTATTCCGAATCAACCTAACATTCCGCATCAGCAAGATATTCCAGATCAAGGGCTTCCATCCGGAATATGTGACATATTCCGGATCAAGGAGTTCTATTCGGAATATTATTCCGGATCAGCAATATTCCGCATCAAAGACCATTATTCCGAATCAAGACTTTATTCCGGATAAGTGACATATTCCGGATAAAGGATTTATTCCGGATCAAGGATTTTGGTGAATATTCCGAGTGAAGAAGAACATTCCGAACGAAGGTGACATTCCGGATGAGTGTTTATTCTGAATGAGGGTATTATTCCGAATGAGCTATTTTTCAGGTTCTTTTAAGTTACTGTTTTTAAGTTTCTGTTTTTTAATTTTCACACTTTATTTTTCCCGCCTTTTTCCTTAGTCGCACTTTAAGTTTATTTGCTTTAGATTTATTTTTGGCTTGCCTTAGTTTTAAGTTTTAGTTGCGTTTTAAGTTTGCCTTAGTTAGATTTAAGTTTGCGTTATTTACATTTAGTGCCTTTTAATTTTCGTCACGCTTTTAAATACTTGCCCTTTATTTTAAGTTAGACTTAGATTTACTTTAAAGTCATTTTACTTTAATTGTTTTGCACCTTTTATTTTAAAACATCCAAAAATATTTGTTTCACCAAAAACAATAGAGTCGTACTTTGAACCGAAAATCAATTCGTTAAGATACCGAGAAACGAACAATTGAACCTAGTAAAATCTCAGCATTAGTGGTCATTGTGGAAAGCCTTTTCAGGCAAACCATCAACCAAGCCAAGTCTCACAAGTCTATTTATATTTTTAAAGTTAATGTGCCCTAGTCTCCTGTGCCATAGATTACTCTCATCAACTTAAGCTTTAGCATAAAAACATGACATGTTATTATTCATCCTAATTCCATTAAGATTCACATTATAAATGTCCTTATGCCTAGGTGTCCTATAATCAATAAATTTCTCATCTGGCATTTAAAATCCTTGCTCAACACCAAGCATTCATTATTAGTAAAAAGAACCTTATTTTTGTTATCACAACTTATGATACACTGAAAAGATTATAATCAAGTTCTTTTACCAGAAACACGTTTTCAAAACGCAAATTGTTGGTGAGAAGAGTTCCTTTGCCTGTGATAGTTACATATCCACCTCCAAAGTAAACTTTATCACCATCCTTAATGGGAGTGAAGTTTGTGAGGTAATATTCCTTCCTAGTCATGTGCCTAGAGCATCCACTATCCCAATAGCCATAATCATTTACCTGTTTTTGAATGCCCTGCACATAAAGAAAATAAATTAGTTTTCTTTAGGAACCCAAGCCTGAGCAGACTTGGATTCATATGGTTGTTCAACAAGAACAGACTTAGTTCTCATAACAACTATCCCTTTTTGGATGAAACACCCAGTTAACCCCAATTGGTTTTGTGATGACCTTTGAAATATAATTAAATCTGTTACAGGTCATAGAAATCCCATTAGAATTAGGGTTTTGATATTTCTTAGGTCTCCATGCTAAGCTAGAAGAATCTCTAGACCCCTTTCCCTGTGGTTGCAAATATTTACCATTATTTGGTCTGGCAACGTTTCTGTCAGCGTTTGATTTGGTCTTGTCAACGGTGAAATTACCCTTATCAGCGTTGAACCTAGGGTTTGCTACAGGAACCCATTGCCTATTAGACCATGTATTTGTCTTCTGAAAAGGTCTTTGTCCATAAGTGTTAGACCCTTTAGTGAAGAATGCGGCTGGTCTAACAACTTGTGGACTTTGCTCCACAAAGTTTTGGGTCTGACAGTGTTTGACCTTTTGTCAGCGTTGACCTTGGAAGCGTTGACACACTTATAGGCTAAATGTGAAAAGCTACTGATAGGTGTGTAAACACCCATCCTTTTTACCACTTAACTACAATAATAACCCAGCCAATGTGGAGTCCTATGATGGTTAGACTCAACGGTAAAAACCATTATATCTAGGATAATAATCATTCATATGATTAACATAGTGGAATAGAATAATGATTATGAACAAGGTGTTAACATAGAACAAGATGAATTTCCCCAATGATTACTTGTATTAAATAATGAAACAAATAATCTCTAGGTGTGCATGCGTTAAATCACACGCCTAGAACACGAACTCAATTGTAGGTTTACATTGTGAAAACTGAATAAATATAAACCTACGTATGTTTTCTTTATATAATAGAAAACATAGCTTACAAAGAAAGCTAACATAATAATAAAAAGACTCCACCAGCTTGTAGAATTGCTTCTTGTACATTTTAGTCCTTGTCTTCTTATTTTGTTTATTTTGTCACATCAACTCAATATTTGACCCAACAATCTTCCCCTAGTTGATATGACAAAACAAACTGCTTTCTTTTATGGCACAAGTTCTTCAAGTTGTCATCTTCCCCTTAATTTATTACTTCTTCCCCTTTTTGTCGCATCAACAAGGAAGTAGTAAAACGTAGACAACTATGAAGCATACAAGTACCGTGTAAATGATGTAACGCTTAGAACAATAAGCTTCCCCTTATACCATGCGTTCACCATTTCTTTTGAACAAAAGTAGAAGTATCAACCATCAAAAGCAAACGAATAACTAACCACTTGCAGAAACGAATACCATGTAGTACCATCCATGAAGAGAGCAACACCAGAAATTAACATGTAGTGCCATCTTTAAATGACTAATAGTATATGTACCCAAGTAGTAGTATCTTTGAAAAGAGCAACTTCCAATGGTTGAATAGAACCAAATAAGATCCACTTTTGTCAAGTATCTCGAATCTTCAAATTCTGTAGGATTTATGTAATGATCACATATGAAGAAATCTAATTATGACTTACTTGATGATGAAATAGAATAACCCGAACTTTTATTCCATGTCTTGTACTAAACATGTGACTCCAAAACTCACGGCTATAATGAGTAGACTATAATACTCACGGCTATAGTGAGTAGTCTCTTGACAAAAAGAGTTATCTAGCAAGTATGAGCATAGAGCGTCTTAAGAAAAATTTCATACCTTTGCTACCTTTTTATCAAGTCCGTTGTCACAAATTAAAAGAACCTACAAGTTACCTTTAAATGCTGACAAAATTTGAAAATATCATAGAACATCAATCCGCGAAAATCTACCCCGTCTTCAAACAAGTAATTAAAAACTTTGTTTTCGTAATCAATGAGAATAAAACGAGCCTTTATACCTTTAAGACCTAGTTGCTGTGAATAAACCAAATTGCAAACCAAAAATTTCTCCAAAACTGTCAGTGGCTACGAATAAAGCTGTCAGCACTTAAATAACTCCCATCAGCGGCTCGAACATATAACAATGAATACCAAATACATACTCTGTACTCCACTCTTTTATTATTTGCGTATTCTATGCTAACTGTTCTTGAATTCATATCCAATACTTAAACAATAAAATCTTAGACCAATACCCCACTGATATATTATCATCCCACGTGAATACAAACCGCTTGTTCTTCCTTTTGTGGCACATCGAGAATCACATTTCTTTTGTATACATCCAAAGTAATATACATACCTTTTTAGACCAACATATATCTTGATGGGACTATCATTGCTTGACCCCTTTGTCCACGTCACACCCTGCTGCTCCCTTTTATCATACTTTTACTTTCGTTCACGTGATCCCCTTCTTAAGGCAGCTAATAGTATTTCTTTAGACTAGTTGCACTTCTATCCAAAAATCCCAAATCGACAGATCAGCAGCAATGTTATTACAAGCTAGGTTTATAAAACAAATAAAAAACCCTAACATATTGATGTCGACCAATCATGGATCAGAAGTACATCCTTGGACCACTGAATATACGCTGAAAAGCAATCCAAAGTTCCTAACGTGAATTTTTTTAATCCTTTCTTTTGGATAAAAAATAATACAAATATGAACCTATCTTTATCCGGATCTACCCACGTCTTTTCATGATTTACTTGACGAACAGAAGAAATCCTTGGGACTACAACTCTTTTCTTTTGCTTTACACATCTCCTTACGTTCCAATCAGAACCAATACAAAGCTGCTCGTTTGTTTGTACCTGCTGCTGCTTTTGTACTTTAAACAGCCTTCACATGTATTCTTTACCCTTGAACACAAATCGATCTAACAATTCTCCATGTGAACACACGCACTCTTGACTCATAAAGATTAAACAAATCACCATGGACCATGGTAATACGTCTTTCGTTCAGAGGTCATGGACCACAGTAACTTTCAATGCCTAACCTCCACATCCACGTCCTTTTTCCGCTTTGTACTCGCATGTCTTCTTTCTTCACTTTGTATACTCTGGTCTTTATCATACGTTCATGCACAGATCTAGGGTTTTATACCAAACCCTAAAAACATAAATCTTTTCAGTCACAGCATGGATCTACTTCTTTTATTCTGATCGTAGACACAATCAAAATTAGATCCTGTTATTCACGTGAGCACCAAATCCCTTTTTCTTAACAGATTTACACATGACACGTCCTTTCTTGTAGCTACACAACTAGATCTAGGGTTTTTCAACAAACCCTAATTCGTATAGCAACCTCACAGCGTCGATTAACTACACAGCAACACACCATAAACAACAACACTTCTTTCGATCTAGGGTTTATTTTTATTAAACCCTAAAAACAGCATTAGCGGCAACAGATCTGTCGCAAAACTGTCACTAAAACTGTCGCGAATTCTGGACAACAGCTTTTCTTCAACAGGAACACGAACATAACACCTTGTATCTCCTTGATATCACGAGCCTTAGGCTCTGATACCAATTGTGGAGTCCTATGATCGTTAGACTCAACGGTAAAAACCATTATATCTAGGATAATCATCATTCATATGATTAACATAGCGGAATAGAATAATGATTATGAACAAGGTGTTAACATATTACAAGATAAATTTCCCCAATTATTACTTGTATTAAATAATGAAACAAATAATCTCTAGGCGTGCATGCGTTAAATCACACGCCTAGAACACGAACTCAATTGTAGGTTTACATTGTGAAAACTGAATAAATATAAACCTACGTATGTTTTCTTTACGTAATAGAAAACATAGCTTACAAAGAAAGCTAACATAATAATAAAAAGACTCCACCATCTTGTAGAATTGCTTCTTGTACATTTTAGTCCTTGTCTTCTTATTTTGTTTACTTTGTCACATCAACTCAATATTTGACCCTACAGCCAAAATGTGTATTTTATGTCGTAAATGTCGGAATAATGCGTGGTTTGTGTTTTTGTTGTGATTTAGGACGAAAATGTGAAAAAGGGAGAAAAACACGGGCATTCACGGGCTTTTATCGAAGAAAAAGACAAAAGACGAAGTCAATAAATCAAGAGTGCAACAAGAACGGAAGTCCAAGACCAATTCTAAAGATTTATCGAAGAAAAAGTCAAAAGACGGAAGTTTACTAAAATCCGAAGAACTCAAGGCTAATTTATTGAAGAAATTACAAGACGAGTTTATTAATCCCGAGACAAAAGTCGAAGAATTAAGAAGACAAGGACTTAATGATAATTAAAGAAAGAAGAAAGAGGGGAGGAAGCTTCCACTAAGCAGCTCCCTAATCCACTATAAATAGGATCCTTAGGCTTTCATTTTTTCTTGTTGGCTAAGTGTGACAATTAGCTCTTCCATTTTAATTACTTGCACATTTAAATACATGTCATTTACTTAATTGTCTTGCACCTTAAATTCATTTAATTTCAAGTAAGTTTCCTTTTAATTGTTGTTAATTTTTACTTTTATTGTTCATCTCCTATCTACCTTTCTTGGTTAATCTCTAATCTTTATGCTTTATTGTTTATGTTCATGTTATTGAGTTTTTATTAAATTGATTAAGTGGGTTTTGATTATTTTGATTATTATTGTTAGTGTTTTTTATTTGGTTTGTTTGATTATCATTAGTTGATCATTTTTGGTTAGCCTTGTTTAATCTTTTGGTTGATTTAGATTAGATTTGTTTAGATTCGTTTCTTTTTTGTTCCCTGTGTTCTTCGTTACTGTTTTTCCCATGTTATTCCGGATCAAAGACAAACATTCCGAATGAAGGGACTTTATTGATTATTCCGGATCAAGGTTTTGTTGAGAATATTCCGAACCAGTGGAATATTCCGGATCAGTGGATATTCCGAATAAAGCTGATATTCCGGATCAAGTTATATTCCGAGTGAAGGATTTATTCCGGATAAGTGACATATTCCGGATGAACCATTATTCATAGTGAAGCAAATATTCCGAATAAAGGCTTTATTCTACAATATTCCGGATCAGCAACATATTCCGAATCAACAAGATATTCCGGATGAAGCTTTAGTCTAGAATATTCCGAACCAAGCAAACATTCCGGATCAGTGTGGTATTCCGAATCAGTAGTTATTCTGGATAAAGGAGTTGTTGGGAATATTCCGAGTGAAGTAAATATTCCGGATAAAGCTATTATTCCGAGTGAAGGCTTTATTCCGGATGAACACATTATTCCGGATGAACCAAAACTATTCCAAACCAAGGACCTTTTCCAAATGAAGCTATTATTCCGGGTGAAGCAATTTTCCGAATGAAGGTTTTGGTTTAGTTATTTCGAATAAGTGTTTTGTCTTGATTATTCCGAAAGAAGAAGAATTATTCCGGGTGAAGGTGACATTCCGAACGAGTAATTATTCCGAGTGAGGTATTTTTACTTTATTTTAAGTTTTTAGTTTTAAGCTTTACTTTTCCCGCCTTTTTAATTAGTCACACTTTAAGTTTACTTGCCTTAGATTTATTTTAAGCCTTGCCTTAGTTTAAGTTTTAGTTGCATTTTAAGTTTGCCTTTCGGATAACTTTAAGTTTGCGTTATTTACGTTAATTGCCCATTTACTTTTTGTCGCTCTTTAATTTCTCGCCATTTATTTTTAATTATGTTTAGATTTAAATTACAGCCATTTATTTTAATAGTTTTTGCACCTTTAATTTTACTACAACGACACAACATTTGTTTCCACCAAAGACAGCTGAGTCGCACTTAAACCAGTAATCAATTCGATTAGACCACCACAACGAACTTTTATTGTTTTTATACTAGGTAAAAGCCTTGTATCAAATGGCGCCGCTGCCGGCTCTTTTCGTAAAAATTAACGGTTTTCGGTGAGAGACGCGTTGCTTTTTGGGATCCGTTCATTCGTGAGCTTTATTTTCTTGCCTAAAAATTTTCAAAAAACCATAAAAATTAAAAATTGTTAAAAATCCATAAAAATATAAAAATTTCAAAAATCCAAAAAGATTTTATTTTTATTTCTATAATGTATATATATTCTCTTTGTGTTTGGTATCTTTTTCTTTTTCCTTAGCAGGTGTATGCGTACTAGATCTTCTACTTATCCAGAGCCCGAGACTCGTGAAGATTTAGCTATGGCAGGTGTAAACAACAACAATAATCCACCGCACCTCAACAATAACAACAACAATGTTCTTCCACATCCCGATCTTCGGAAAATGGAGGAGCTTTGTCAACCTACAATGTTTGGACGAGGAGGACCGATCGCGCCGATGCAAATCACGGCTCCGGAGTTTTCGTTGAAGCATCACATGATCCAGCAGGTGCAAACTAATCCATTTCGAGGAATGCCTGATGATGATGCCAACAAACACCTCGACAAATTCATTACTATTACTCAAAGCATGAAGTTGCCCGCTGCTACTATGGATGTTCTTCCCCTTCAACTCTTTCCACATACTTTATCACACCACGCCGAGAAATGGTTTGATCGTCTCCCGAAGAATTCCATTCATACTTGGGATGACATGACTCAACGATTTTTGTCGCGCTACTTTCCACCATCCATGGTCACGAGCCTTCGCAATCAAATCAGCGGTTTCATGCAAGAACCCGATGAATCTCCCTTTGATGCTTGGGAAAGATATAATGTTTTGATCGATCGATGTCCAAACTACAACATGCTTTCCGTGACCTTAATTGATACTTTCTACAACGGTTTGACTTTTCGTGATCGTGATATGATTAATGCAGCCGCCGATGGCACATTTATGAAAAGAAGACCCGAGGAGTGTAGAGAGCTTATTGAAAACATGTCTAGTCATCACAAAAACTAGGATTCCTCCGCTTCTTCAAGGAACAACCCGAGAGTCAATGTTTCTTCTACTTCAGCAAACCCCGACATGACCGAATTCACCCGCATGATGGCCGAAATGAACAAAAATATCTTGCTCATCGCTTCAAACCAACAACAAGTTAAAGCGGTAGCAATTCCTTGTGAGACATGCGACGGTCCTCACTCATACACTGATTGTCCTTCTACTCAAGGAAATCCGGAAAACGTGTATGCGGCTTATGGTAATTATTCACCGGAAAATTACCAAGCCCGACCTCAAGGGGATCGAAATTTGCTAAGTTACCGGTCGAACAACTACCTTTCACCCGGTTTTTCTCCTCAAAACCAAAACCCCAACAACAACTACAATAGAAGCAACCAAATCCCACCTCGAGCTTCTAATCCTTATCACCCACCCGCTCAACAAGCCCCACCCATGAATCAAGATGTTGAAGCTTTAATGAGAACCTAAGGAGAGCAAATCAAGAATCTGCAAAGCCAAATTATCAATTTAAAAGGGGATATCACCAAGCAAGGGAATGACATCAGATCCGAGCTTCGAAATGATATACAATCCTCCTTCAGCAATCAAACGAATGATTTAAAGAATATGTTGGCTAGTTTCTTACCCACCACTCAACCCTCTACTTCGAGTTCTCTACCTTCAAACACTGTCACCAATCCGAGAGCGAATGTGAGTGCTATTACTACTCGTAGTGGAATTACTTTAGTAGGACCATCTATCCCACCCCCAATTACATCATCTACACCTCCTCCACCACCATTTATCCCTACTACTCCCACACCTAGTATTAGTACACAATTACCGTCTCCGCCTCGTCATGAAGAAGTACCCAAGAAGACTCCTTCACCAACCCCACCTTCCACCTTCAACCCTTCAACATCTCAACCTTCACCTTCTACACCTCCACCACCCAACCCTAGCATTCCTTACCCATCTCGACTCAACAAGGCTAGAATTTTGATGAAGAATGACATTCACGTCTCCAACTTTTTGAAGACGCTTTCGGGAATGAAAGTCACCTTTACCCTTGTTGAAGCTCTTGCCCAAATTCCACAATTTGTCAAGATGTTTAAGGAATTGCTTAATAAGAAGGAGAAGATGGCCGAGTTTGTTAATACTCGATTGAATGAAAATTGCTCTACAATCCTTCTTAAAGAACTTCCGGAAAAACTTGAAGATCCCGGTCGTTTTGTGCTACCTTGTACTTTTAACCAAACCGACAAATTTACTGCCTTAGCCGATCTCGGGGAAACAAGAAAGATTAACTATGATCACGAACTCATCCACAAATCCAAACCGTATGAAATGAAACAATCGGATCAAGGATTAAGGTAAACTAACAAAAGTAGAAGAAGATTAAAGAACTTAAAAGCTTAACTTGAATAATATTAATGAAATCCAAAGTACAAAGATTAAAGAAAGCTTAAATTTAAAAGATGAAAACAAAGAAAAAGTTTAGTGAGAGAAAGTTTGGAACTTTCTCTCTCTAAAACTAGAAAAATGAATAAACTAAAGAACTAACTAAGTCTAAAAACTAACTCTAAAATGTGAAGTGGAATCTTATATATATAGGCGTGTGATGGTGGGCTTTTGTGAATGGGCTTGTCTTGGGCTTCTTTAGTCTTTACGTTTCTTTTAAATAAACGTTTTCGACTTTGGATATTGAGAAGTGTCGGTGAATAATTCCAACTCGTCTTATCATCTTTTGTTTAATAGACTCGAGTTCTTCGACTTATATGAATCTTCCATCTTTGGCTCTATTCTTCGATAAATCTTCAAATAGGCACAATGACTTCAAATCTTTTGCATCTCTTGGACAATAGACTTCGTCTTGAGTCTTTTTCATCGATAAAACCCGTGCAATCCCATGTTTTCTTCAATATTCATCCGGCTGACTCTGAAAACACAATGAGCACAAAAACCACGCATAATTCCAAACAAATGATATTAAATACGTATTTTGGTCTTGTTTTAGCCTGAAATAAGTGGTAAAAGGATGGGTGTTTTCACACCTATCAAATCCCCTACACTTAACCATTGCCATACCCTCATGCAGTGCTTAGCGATAAAGCCAATTTACACTTTTCTCATAATCAATCAACCTTGGCCTTATTAACATTCTACTAAACAAAAATTGAAGTACTAGGAGAAATCAAAACTTTAAAGTAAACAAAAGGATGGAAATAACTTGCAAAGAGATCAAGGACTTACATTAGGGCTTTGGTGCTGTGACGATTTATCATCCTCAAGTTTCATGTTCCCCAAACTAAGCTTAAAAACGAGATCATTTTTATTATAAGTTAGCATATCAAACACTTATACACATGGCTTAATTAAATGCTTAAACTCCCTTATTCCTAGGTGTATCTCTTATATTTTATTTTTGTCTTAGAATGATCATGAAGATGCATTTTTTGACTTATTTCGATAGTTTATTTAGGCTGAAAGCAAAGTAGGACGATTTGATCAATAGTTAGCTAAAGGACAAAATCTCTTAAAACTGCTTCTCGGGATATCAAAAAGTTCATATCTTGGCATAACTTGGTTCACGATTTGAGACCTTTCTCGTGTCGATATTTGGCATGTACTTAATACTTCATATCTTCGAGAGACGTTCTTGAGATAGTGGTCTTCTCATCGTTAATAGAGGTTCTTCACTTGGAGACTTTTGAGGGGTACTCCAACTTTGTTGACCACGACTTCATGATTATTTCTTCAATCTCTAATTGGGATTTCGAGATACAACGATCCGCCTCCTTTTCGGACTGGGATCTATTTATCCTCATACATTGTTAGGGTCTTTTCAGATAGACTTCTCCATGATCTTTATGGGAGTGATTGCTTTTCGTCGTGAGTCTTGATCCTTCATATCGATTTTGGGAATAATGCTTTTCACATCACTTTGGATCTTCAGCAATAAAATGGAATCCTCATACCTTGTTAGGGCCTTTTCGGACTCGCCAATCTTCGCGCCCCGCTTCATAAGTTATGCCTTGGCTATGAACTCTTATCATTACCGAGCAACTTTTAATCGATCTTGGGCTTGAAGCTAAGTAACTTTTCAAATCGTACGACCTTACTTATTGCAGATAAATTATTAGCAAGTGATGGGAGAATAGGCAAATAATTACACCAAGTGAGCTTGTGCAAGATTACCGACTTATAATTGACTCTATCATTTCTCGTCCTCCATAATTTAAAATCTCAAGTAATGAGACTCGTGGATACTTAGCCTAATAAACCAATTAAGGTCTACATGGTTAAGGATACTAGATAGAACAAACTTAGACAAGTCTATCCGGGTTGAGTCAAAATAATCGCAACGGGCCTAATATGTAAAAGATTTCAAAACTAGCTACACCACTTTATTAATATTTTTGACTTTATTGCGGGATATATACATATGAAAGCAACGATAAAAATTTAAAAATTACGACTAAATGGCCAAAGTTAATAAAAAATTTGAAAAATGTTGAAAAAGAAGATTTTCCGGTTAAATGAAGGCATTTTCATGGGAAAGTCCACTTAAAACTTCGATAGAAGTCCCCCTAGACTTATGATAAACATTGTCCTCAATGTTTAAGCATGTGGGAAAAGTCTCCCCTACACTTATGACATTGTGCACGTTGGTTAACTCAAGTTAAGGAAGAGACGACTAAAGTGATCAATTTCAAATGTGAGTATGAAGAAAATTGAATCACGATAGTTGAGAGATAGAACCGGATTTCGGATAACACGGGAGCACGGTTCTTCAAAGGTTCCAAAAGTGCAATCATCCCTGTAATCACATCACCACACACAGACAAACACCTATATAGGTCCCCCTACACTTAGGAGGTTAAACAGAAAAGGATAGATACTCGGGCTGCCTCCCGAGGAGCGCTTGTTTTTTATAACCGAGTCACGAGCCTGACTCGACCCAAAATTAGTTCATGGGGAACATGGTGAGGGATGGAATCATCTCCTGAGAGATGTCCTCACCAAAGTACAACTTCACTCGTTGGCCATTCACCTTCAAATTAGGTCCATTAGGTTGAGCGAGCTCGAGAGTACCATATGGAAAAATTTGGGCAATGGTGAATGGGCCGGACCAACGAGATTTTAGCTTGCCCGAAAAGATTTTCAACCGAGAGATAAAGAGTAAAACTTTGTCTCCAACTCGGAACTCTCGGTTTTTAATCATAGAATCGTGAATGAGCTTAGTCTTCTCCTTATAGATTAAAGAATTTTCATAAGCCTCATTCCGGAGTTCATTCAGCTCATTGAGTTGGATCTTGCGTAGGTCACCGGCTTTGTTGATATCAAAATTAGTCCACTTCAAGGCCCAGTAAGCCTTGTGCTCTAACTCAATGGGGAGGTGGCACGCTTTCCCGTACACGAGACGATATGGTGTACAACCAATCGGAGTCTTGTATGCGGTACGAAAAGCCCACAAAGCACCATCAAGTTTATCAGCCCATGAGGCACGATGCTCTCCCACGGTTCTTTCCAGAATTCGCTTTAATCCTCGGTTAGAGATTTCAGCCTGGCCATTAGTTTGGGGGTGGTAAGCGGTGGAAAGACGATGATTTACACCGTACTTAGCCATGACTCTAGCAAATTGGTCATTGGAAAAATGAGTCCCGCGATCACTAATAATGGCACGAGGCACACCGAATATAGAGAATAGCGATTTCAAAAAGTTACAAACCACCCTTGTGTCATTAGTGGGTAAAGCTTTGGCTTCAACCCATTTGGAGACGTAGTCAATGGCTACAAGGATGTATTTGTTTCCTTTAGAGGAAGGGAATGGCCCCATAAAGTCGATACCCCAAACATCAAAGATTTCACATTCCTGAATGAAATTTTGAGGCATCTCGTCTTTATGTGTGATCTTGCCTTGTTTTTGGCAAGCATCACATTGTTTAACCATCTCGTGAGCATCACGGTAAATGGTGGGCCAATAAAATCCCGAATCAAACACTTTTTTGGCGGTGTAGTTGGGACCAAAGTGACCACCGGTGGGTCCTTTGTGGCAAGCGTCGAGGATTTCCAAAGCTGCCGGTCCATCAACACATCGTCGAATAATCAAGTCAGCACATTGTTTGAATACATACGGGTCATCCCAAAAGTAAGTCTTAATGTCTTTGAAGAACTTCTTCTTTTGTTGGGATGTTAGCCCGTCAATGAGAATTCCACCCGTCAAGTAGTTTGCAATGTCCGCAAACCACGGGGTTTCATCAGAAGTCGAGTTGATAGACATTTAGGTCTCTAGGGGAAAAGAATCATTGATTTCTTTGTTCGGATGTTCCCCTTGGTAAGGATCCTCAATTCTACTGAGATGATCCGCGGCTAGGTTTTCAGCTCCTTTTTTATCGCGAATTTCGATTTTAAATTCTTGGAGTAGCAAAACCCAGCGAAGAAGTCTTGGTTTGGAATCTTGTTTAGTTAACAAGTACTTCAACGCGGATTGATCGGTGTAAACGATTGTGGTGGAAAGGACAAGATAGGGGCGGAACTTTTCAAAAGCATAGACAACAGCTAAAAGCTCTTTTTCGGTTGTCGTATAATGCAATTGAGCCCCCGTCATTGTCTTGCTAGCGTAATGGATTGGTTGGAAGTGTTTATTCACTCTTTAGCCCAAAACCGCTCCAATAGCATAGTCACTAGCATCGCACATCAACTTAAAGGGAAGCTCCCATTTAGGGCTAACCAAGACGGGTGCCTTAGTTAGATTATCCTTAAGCGAGTTGAAGGCTTCGATACACTCTTTGGAAAAGATAAAAGGAGTATCTTTTTCCAAGAGGTGGGTCATCGGGCGAGCGATTTGAGAAAAATCTTTGATGAATCGACGGTAGAAGCCCACATGACCAAGGAAACTTCTCACACCCTTCACGGTTGAAGGTGGAGGCAACTTAGCGATAACATCGACTTTAGCACGGTCTACTTCGAGACCGGCTTTGGAGATCTTGTGTCCTAGCACGATGCCTTCTTTTACCATGAAATGGCATTTTTCCCAATTAAGAACATGGCGAGTGTCTTCACACCGCTTAAGCATTCGTTCTAAATTGGCAAGGCAAGCAGAGAAAGAATCGCCATAGACCGAGAAATCATCCATGAATACTTCCATAGTGTCTTCCACCATGTCATGGAATATAGCCATCATACACCTTTGGAACGTCCCAGGAGCATTACATAAACCAAAAGGCATGCGTTTGTAAGCAAA
Source organism: Glebionis coronaria (assembly GCA_025667525.1). Classification (NCBI taxonomy): domain Eukaryota; kingdom Viridiplantae; phylum Streptophyta; class Magnoliopsida; order Asterales; family Asteraceae; genus Glebionis; species Glebionis coronaria. Next base: position 335,148,150 of record CM046876.1, on the reverse strand, counting down.
TGTTCCATAGGGACAAGTGAATGTGGTCTTTTCTTGGTCTTTGGGATCGATGGGAATTTGAAAATACCCGGAGAAACCGTCTAAGAAGCAGTAATAGTCATTACCAGCTAGACGCTCGAGCATTTGATCCATGAAAGGAAAAGGAAAATGGTCTTTTCTCGTGGCATCATTGAGCTTGCGATAATCAATACAAACTCTCCACCCAGTGACGAGACGAGTGGGAATCAACTCGTTGTGTTCATTGGAAACAACGGTTATTCCGCCCTTCTTGGGCACACAATGGACGGGACTTACCCATGGCGAATCCGAAATAGGGTAGATCAAGCTGGCATCTAGAAGTTTGATAACCTCTTGTTTGATGACGTCGTGAATGCGAGGATTAACCCTTTGTTGGCTCTGGATTGCGGGTTTAAAGTCATCTTCCATGAGAATCTTGTGTGTACAAAAGTTCGGATCAATTCCGCGGATATCGGAAATTTTCTAAGCAATTGCCTTCTTATGATCTTTAGGAGGCGAGATTTTTCGTCTTCTTTCAAGTCCTTCGCGATAATGACAGGCGACGTCTTGTTTTCTTCAAGGAACACGTACTCTAGATGGGGCGGCAACTCCTTAAGTTCTAAATCCGGAGGATTTTCGATGGGAGGCGTGTTCAAAGTCAGAGCATCGATAGCAATAACCGTGGGAGATGGTGGAGAAAGATTGTCTTCTTTAAGAAGGTTCTCAATGAGGCGGAGATCTTCATCCCAATTGGTGGTAGAATCGTCATTAGCTAAGTTCACATCTCCCATGGTGGCTTCCAAATCTTTCCAAAGGAAATCACTTTCTCCAAATAGAGATAGTGATGAATCGATAGAGGAAACAATCTCAACATTGGGAAGAGAGGTAGGAATACTTTTGCAAGCATCTTTGAAGTGTTCTTCACAAGCCTCATCAAGAACGTCAATACAATTAACACTCTCGTTTGAATAAGGTTGTTTAGACAACTTTCCCATGTTGAAGACGATTTTATCGTCACCCACTCTCATGATAAGCTCACCGGCTTCAACATCGATGAGAGTGCGACCGGTCATCAGGAATGGACGACCAACGATTAATGGCACACGAGGGTCCATCTCGTAGTCAACGACAACGAAATCGGCAGGAAAAGTGAATTTGTCGACTCCTACAAAGACGTCTTTAGCTATCCCCACTGGATAAGCAACCGTACGGTTAGCCAATTCCAAAGTCATTTTGGTGGGGACTAGCTCAGGGAGAGATAATTGCTTCCAAACGCTTAGAGGCATTAGATTAATACTGGAACCTAGATCGGCTAGGGCCATGAAATTCTCTACTCCCGGGAAGTTACAAGGGATTAAGAAACGACCCGGATCACCAAGCTTGGTTGGCAATTTCCAAAAGAGCACTGTAGAGCAATTCTCATTAATTTGGGTGTTATCATTATCTAGAAGCTTCTCCTTGTCGCTAAGAAGATCTTTGAACATTTTTGCGTACTTAGGCATGTGAGCGAGAGCCTCAGCGAAGGAGATGTTGAAATTCAATGGTTTAAACATTTTTAGAAAGTTCAAAACTTGAATATCATCCTTTCTTTTGAGCTTCTCTTTCCTCAACCTTGATGGATACGGTATATCGGAAGAAGAGGAATGCTTTGGGAGAATAGGATCACTCACATCCTTGGGTGGAGGAGGGGTAGAAGTAAGAGGTGGAGAAATTGGGGTAGTAGAAGGATGAGGAATAGGAACAGGTGACTCGTTTTCCTTAGTCACAATCACCGGTGGAGGTATAGGAAGCTCGGGTTCCTTGGTACCTTTGCCACTACGAGTGGTGATTGCTTTCATCTCCCCTCTTGGATTCGCAACGATGTTACTCGGAAGAGTACCCGAAGAAGAGGGTTGATTACCTTGGAAGAAACTAGTCATCATGTTCTTTAAGTCATTCGTTTGACTATCCAAAGTGTTTCTCGTATCAGCTCTCAAATCGTTCCCTTGTTTCACCAGGTCTGCTTTCAAGTTGCGCACTTCCTGTTGGAGATTGTCCACGATCACATCGTTAGTCCTCATGTAGGTTCCAATGTCTTGGTGTAATGCGGTGGGTTGGTTGAGAGGAGCATTGTATGCGGGTGGTTGATAAGCAGGTTGCTGGTAAACTTGGTTGTTTCGTTGAGGTGGATGTGGTTGTTTGTGAGGTGGTATGTATGGTCCACGAGGTTGTTGTTGTTGTTGAGGAGGGCGATTGAGGTTTTGTTGTTTGTTTGGGTTGTTAGGAGTAAAACCGGGTGGTGAGAGATAGTTGTTAGAGCGGTAGCTAAGCAGGTTGCGGTCACCTTGAGGACGAGCTTGATAAGCGGGTTGAGGATAGGTACCGTATGCTGCATTCACATTCTCAGAAGGGTAGTCTTGGGTGGCAGTACAAGTGGTTTAAGAGTGAGGACCCCCACATATCTCACATGGTTGGCTAACAGCATTGACTTGAGCGTCTTTAGCGTTTTTAGCGTTGATGCTGTTGGTGTTGTTGGCGGTTTGGGTAGCAAGCGATTCAAGAAGCGCAGTGATTTTGTCAAGTCGCTTATCGCTGTCACTAGTACTAGCACTAGCGACATTGGTCCGAACACTCTTTTTTTGCACACGAGACTTATTCTCAATGATATCCCAAGCAGCATTGGAATTCTTAGCCAAAAGATTACCCCCCGAGGCACTATTTAGTGAATCTTGGTCATTCATGCTTAAACCATTATAAAAAGTGTTAATTTGGTGCACTTTGGTAAAACCATGTTGTGGGCATTTTCTTAAAAGGTCTTTGAAACGGTCCCAAGATTCACTAAAAGACTCATCGTACTTTTGTTCAAAACTGATAATTTCATTCCGCAAAGCGGTAGTACGAGAGGGTGGAAAAAAGTAGTTGATAAACATGGTCTCCAAATCCGTCCACGTAAGAATACTTTGTGGCGGTTCCTTAGCAAGTGAATGTCGGGCTTGTCCCTCTAAAGAAAAGGGAAAAAGTTGTAAACGGATTACCTCTTGTGGAACACCATTGAATTTGACCGTATTTGTGAGTTGCAGGAATCTTTTGATGTGGTCATGTGGATCATCAATGGTACGCCCCAAGAATGGTTGAGCAGAGACCATCTGGATAAAGCCGGATTTGAGCTCAAAGTTGTTGGCTGCAATCGCGGGTATGAGAATTAGATCATCGTTACCATCTACATGTGCTTGCAGAAGTTCAATCATCGGGCGATTATCCGATAGAGGCTCATTGTTTTTGTTATTATTGTTGTGGAAAGGTGGATTGTTATTGTTATTATTATTGTTTTGAGGTTGGTTATTGTTGTTGTTTCGTACACCGGCCATGTCTAAGTCTTCGAGAGGCTCGGGCTCTTGATAAGACGTGGATCGTGTACGCATGCACCTGCAAAAGAACTAACAAGGCAAAAACAAAGCAAAAATATTTTTGGTTTTTTGTTTTTTAATTTTTAGGATTTTTTGAAAATTTGATATATATATATATATATATATATATATATATATATATATATATATATATATATATATATTTTTGTGTTTTTGAAAATTTTTATGAAAAAGTAACATTCACGGGGAACGGATCCCAAAATCCAAGTTCTCACAAAAAACTGTTGATCTTAACAAGAAGAGCCGGCAGCGGCGCCATTTGATACAAGCGTTTTGCTATGGGTTCAAGTTAAGTTCTCGGTATCTCCTCGAATTGATCTCAGCTCTATGTAGAATGATTTGTTCTTGGTTAATAAAAAGGTGTTGGTTTGTTTATCTAATTTTGAACTAATAGCAAATAAATGTAAGTGACGTTGAGTAAATTGTAAGCTTTGAAAGATTAAACTAAATTGACGAGTTAAAAATAAAAGCTTGAAAACGTAAAGAAAAGATTAGGACAATACTTTGAAAACTCAATTAAATTAAAACTTAAAAGTTTATAAAACCTTAAAATTTAGTGCATCGGAATATAAGAAATGCAAAGCTGTCGGAATGTCAAAATCATAACCATCGGAATATAATTAACTGATCCATCGGAATATTTCAGGTGATGGTCCATCGGAATGTCAGATACACTTCTATCGGAATATGGTCTATCGCAAAGTGCATTTGTCGGAATATTTCAGATCAGAATGTGGTAAATAAAAATTGGCCAGAGTTTCAACTTAAAGTATAACCTTAGTCCCGTCGGAATGTGCGATCGCAATGAGCGATCGCAATCCCAGATCGGAATAAGGGGAAATGACAACCGATCGCAAAGTAAAACCCCTCTTGGGTTATTGCGATCTAACACTCAACCGTCGGAATATACAAAACCCCAAGATTGCGATGAAATGTAATGCCAATCCGAAAATGGTGAAAAGCTAAACCTTCAATAAGCACATGCAATAAGCTATTTTAACCGGGACTTAAACACTTCAAAAAGATTAAATTTGACAACTTTTGAAAACGTAAAATCATAAATTTTATAAATGGAACTTTTGAATGACTAAAACATTGATGAAATCCGAAAACCAATAAGCTAAAACAAGCAATAAGCCAATAAGCATAGAAGGCCTATAGCTTATACGTGTGAGAGCTTAAAAAGAAACAAGAAAGATTAAACTATGATCACGAACTCATCCACAAATCCAAACCGTATGAAATGAAACAATCGGATCAAGGATTTAGGTAAACTAAGAAAAGTAGAAGAAGATTAAAGAACTTAAAAGCTTAACTTGAAAAAGATTAATGAAATCTAAAGTACAAAGATTAAAGAAAGCTTAAATTTAAAAGATGAAAACAAAGAAAAATTTAGTGAGAGAAAGTTTGGAACTTTCTCTCTCTAAAACTAGAAAAATGAAAAAACTAAAGAACTAACTATGTCTAAAAACTAACTCTAAAATGTGAAGTGGAATCTTATATATAGGCGTGTGATGGTGGGCTTTTGTGAATGGGCTTGTCTTGGGCTTCTTTAGTCTTTACGTTTCTTTTAAATAAACGTTTCCGACTTTGGATTTTGAGAAGTGTCGGTGAATAATTCCAACTCGTCTTATCATCTTTTGTTTAATAGACTCGAGTTCTTCGACTTATATGAATCTTCCATCTTTGGCTCTATTCTTTGATAAATCTTCAAATAGGCAAAATGACTTCAAATCTTTTGCATCTCTTGGACAATAGACTTCGTCTTGAGTATTTTTCTTCGATAAAACCCGTGCAATCCCATGTTTTCTTCAATATTCATCCGGTTGACTCTGAAAACACAATGAGCACAAAAACCACGCATAATTCCAAACAAATGATATTAAATACGTGTTTTGGTCTTGTTTTAGCCAGAAATAAGTGGTAAAAGGATGGGTGTTTTCACACCTGTTAAATCCCCTACACATAACCATTGCCATGCCCTCATGCAATGCTTAGCGATAAAGCCAATTTACACTTTTCTCATAATCAATCAACCTTGGCCTTATTAACATTCTACTAAACAAAAATTGAAGTACTAGGAGAAATCAAAACTTTAAAGTAAACAAAAGGATGGAAATAACTTGCAAAGAGATCAAGGACTTACATTAGGGCTTTGGTGCTGCGACGATTTATCATCCTCAAGTTTCACGTTCCCCAAATAAGCTTAAAAACGAGATCATTGTTATTATAAGTTAGCATATCAAACACTTACACACATGGCTTAATTAAATGCTTAAACTCCCTTATTCCTAGGTGTATCTCTTATATTTTATTTTTGTCTTAGAATGATCATGAAGATGCATTTTTGGACTTATTTCGATAGTTTATTTAGGCTGAAAGCAAAGTAGGACGATTTGATCAATAGTTAGCTAAAGGACAAAATCTCTTAAAACTGCTTCTCGGGATATCAAAAAGTTCATATCTTGGCATAACTTGGTTGACGATTTGAGACCTTTCTCGGGCCGGTATTTGGCATGTACTTAATACTTCATATCTTCGAGGGACGTTCTTGAGATAGTGGTCTTCTCATCGTTAATAGAGGTTCTTCACTTGGAGTCTTTTGAGGGATACTCCAACTTTGTTGACCACGACTTCATGATTATTTCTTCAATCTCTAATTGGGATTTCGAGATACAACGATCCGCCTCCTTTTCGGACTGGGATCTATTTATCCGCATACCTTGTTAGGGTCTTTTCGGATAGACTTCTCCATGATCTTTATGGGAGTGATTGCTTTTCGTCGTGAGTCTTAATCCTTCATATCGGTTTTGGGAATAATGCTTTTCACATCACTTTGGATCTTCAGCAATAAAATGGAATCCTCATGCCTTGTTAGTGCATTTTCGGACTCGCCAATCTTCGCGGCCCGCTTCATAAGTTATGCCTTGGCTATGAACTCTTATCATTACCGAGCAACTTTTAATCAATCTTGGGCTAGAAGCTAAGTAACTTTTCAAATCGTACGACCTTACTTATTGCAGATAAATTATTAGCAAGTGATGGGAGAATAGGTAAATAATTACACCAAGTGAGCTTGTGCAAGAATACCGACTTATAATTGACTCTATCATTTCTCATCCTCCACAATTTAAAATCGCAAGTAATGAGACTCGTGGATACTTAGCCTAATAAACTAATTAAGGTCTACATGGTTAAGGATACTAGCTAGAACAAACTTAGACAAGTCTATCCGGGTTGAGTCAAAATAATCGCAACGGGCCTAATATGTCAAAGATTTCAAAACTAGCTACACCACTTTATTAATATTTTTGACATTATTGCGGGATATATACATATGAAAGCAACGATAAAAACTTAAAAATTACGACTAAATGGCCAAAGTTAATAAAAAATTTGAAAAATGTTGAAAAAGATGATTTTCCGGTTAAATGAAGGCATTTTCATGGGGAAGTCCACTTAAAACTACGATAGAAGTCCCCGGCAGCGGCGCCATTTGATACAAGCGTTTTGCTATGGGTTCAAGTTAAGTTCTCGGTATCTCCTCGAATTGATCTCAGCTCTAAGTAGAATGATTTGTTCTTGGTTAATAAAAAGGTGTTGGTTTGTTTATCTAATTTTGAACTAATAGCAAATAAATGTAAGTGGCGTTGAGTAAATTGTAAGCTTTGAAAGATTAAACTAAATTGACAAGTTAAAAATAAAAGCTTGAAAACGTAAAGAAAAGATTAGAACAATACTTTGAAAACTCAATTAAATTAAAACTTAAAAGTTTATAAAACCTTAAAATTTAGTGCATCGGAATATAAGAAATGCAAAGTTGTCGGAATGTCAAAATCATAACCATCGAAATATAATTAGACTGATCCATCGGAATATTTCAGGTGAAGGTCCATCGGAATGTCAGATACACTTCTATCTGAATATGGTCTATCGCAAAGTGCATTTGTCGGGATATTTCAGAACGGAATGTGGTAAATAAAAATTGGCCAGAGTTTCGACTTAAAGTAGAACCTTAGTCCCGTCGGAATGTGCGATCGCAATGAGCGATCGCAATCCCAGATCTGAATAAGGGGAAATGACAACCGATCGCAAAGTAAAACCCCTCTTGGGTTATTGCGATCTAACACTCAACCGTCAGAATATACAAAACCCCAAGATTGCGATGAAATGTAATGCCAATCCGAAAATGGTGAAAAGCTAAACCTTCAATAAGCACATACAATAAGCTATTTTAACCGGGACTTAAACACTTCAAAAAGATTAAATTTGACAACTTTTGTAAAGGTAAAATCATAAATTTTATAAATGGAACTTTTGAATGACTAAAATATTGATGAAATCCGAAAACCAATAAGCTAAAACAAGCAATAAGCCAATAAGCATAGAAGGCCTATAGCTTATACGTGTGAAAGCTTAAAAAGAAACAAGAAAGATTAAACTATGATCACAAACTCATCCACAAATCCAAACCGTATGAAATGAAACAATCGGATTAAGGATTTAGGTAAACTAAGAAAAGTAGAAGAAGATTAAAGAACTTAAAAGATTAACTTGAATAAGATTAATGAAATCCAAAGTACAAAGATTAAAGAAAGCTTAAATTTAAAAGATGAAAACAAAGAAAAAGTTTAGTGAGAGAAAGTTTGGAACTTTCTCTCTCTAAAACTAGAAAAATGAATAAACTAAAGAACTAACTAAGTCTAAAAACTAACTCTAAAATGTGAAGTGGAATCTTATATATATAGGCGTGTGATGGCGGGCTTTTGTGAATGGGCTTGTCTTGGGCTTCTTTAGTCTTTACGTTTCTTTTAAATAAATGTTTCCGACTTTGGATTTTGAGAAGTGTCGGTGAATAATTCCAACTCGTCTTATCATCTTTTGTTTAATAGACTCGAGTTCTTCGACTTATATGAATCTTCCATCTTTGGCTCTATTCTTCAGTAAATCTTCAAATAGGCACAATGACTTCAAATCTTTTGCATCTCTTGGACAATAGACTTCGTCTTGAGTCTTTTTCTTCGATAAAACCCGTGCAATCCCATGTTTTCTTCAATATTCATCCGGTTGACTCTGAAAACACAATGAGCATAAAAACCAGGCATAATTCCAAACAAATGATATTAAATACATGTTTTGGTCATGTTTTAGCCAGAAATAAGTGGTAAAAGGATAGGCGTTTTCACACCTATCATAATCCACTGTTTCAAGATGGTGTGGATGATTCTCTCTCCAATTTGGAACCTTCACCCATATATGACTCTCCACCGATCTATGATGCTTATGATGATGATTCTAGCTACGATGGGGATGATTATGATGCTTTTACTTCTGAGTATCCCGACATGCCCATTTATGATGAGTTTGATGAGGCTGATACTCTTTCGAGTGATTCTTCACATGATGACGATCCTCTGCCAACCAGGCTTAATCCTACTTTGGATGACTACTCATTTGAGGAAGACTTTTCTAATTTTCTCAATACATACTTCCCTCATGAGAGTGATGCCCCTCCTTTGGACTTTGATGATTATGGTCTTCATCCTTCTACGGATTTGAAGAAAATTCTTTCAAAGGAGACAACATCGGACGACACCAACATCCACAGCACGTATGTTTTGACACCTTTTGGTCCACCTTCTGAGGACGAGGTTGTGCATTTTCTTAGCGGATCTTCTTCAAATTCTGCTGAGCCTGAGTGCTATTTTCCCCTAAAGGAAAAGGTGTTCGACCCCGGTATTGAACTTTTTAAGCCATCTCAGTATCCATCTGATGAAATAAAAGGAAAGATTTTTGGAACTTATGAAGATATGCTTGCACCTCTTCACCCTTGCTACCACCGTGCTCCATCTTAGCTTAAGGGAACCTTGCCTACTCTTCTTTGGCTTGCCTTGTTCGCTTTAAGCCTGTGTTATTTGATGGACGAAAACTATGTGTTTGATCCCGGTGGATGTTTTTCATGCTTCTTCCTATGATAATCAAGGTCGATTCAGGCTCACGACTCGGTGAACAAAATCAAGCGCTTCTTGGGAGGCAACCCATGTATCTATCTTTTAGCTATCTTTATCCGAAGTGTAGGGGAGATCCGTTGGTGTTTGCTATTTCCTCTCTCCTCATATTCAGGGATTCGAGCGCTCAATGATCCACTCTTGATGATTTTTGACGACCCGTGATTCCGTGTTCCGTGTTCCCGGTTCTATCCTAAACTCTTTTTGATTCACTATTTTATATTTTCCAATATTAAAATAGGAATCTCGTTAGTTGTCTTTTCCTTAGCGAGATTTAAATAACATGCACAATGTCCTAAGTGTAGGGGAGTTTAGTCCCACATGCTTAAACATTGAGGACCATGTTTATATCAAGTGTAGGGGGGACTTCTATCGAAGTTAAGTGGTCTTTTCCTTGTATTTATCCTCATTTTAACCAGAAAATCAACTTTTCGACATTTTTCAAAATTTTTGATCTATTTTGGCCTATTAGTTTTCCCTTTGTATAGTTATTTTCTTTCTTTTACTTGAATAAATTTTAATAAAGTGGTTTTAAATTTCAAACGTCGTGAATATTTTGACTCAACCCGAGTTTACTTATCTAAGTTTACTCTAGCTAGTATCCTTAACGTGTTTAAGTCAAGTTTTGCAAGGCATTTATATAAGGAGCTTTAAAACGCGAAAGTCTTAACTCTCACGGGTTAAGGACAAGAACTTTTCACAAGTTCCTATAATTGATCCTAGAGAGTCGTTTATCAAGGGAACTTTAAAATGCGAATTCTAAACTTGAAAAAGTCTAAGAGTTTGCAAGATCCTATAGACGACTCGAAAACCCAAAACTTTGATTTAATAGGCTAAGCATCCACGAGTCTCATTCCTTGAGATTTTAAACTGTGGAGAACGAGAGATGATAGAGTCAATTATAAGTTTGGTATTATTTCGTGAATTTATGTGAGTTAATTATAAGCCTATTCTCCCATTGCTTGTTAATAAATTTATCTTCAATAAATAAGGTTGTACGACTTGAAAAGTTACTTAGCTTCTAGTCCAAGATCGTTTAAAAGTTGCTTGGTATGGATTAGAGTTCATAGCCAAGGCATAACTTGTTCAAGCGGGATGCGAAGATTGGCGAGTCCGAAAAGGCCCTAACAAGGCATGAGGGCTACATTTTGTTGCTAAAGATCCAAAAGTGATGTGAAGAATCATTTATCAAAAATCAATATGAAGGATCGAGACACACGACGAAAAGCAAATACTCCTGTAAAGATCATGGAGAAGTCTATCCAAAAAGGCCCTACCAAGGTATGAGGATAAATAGATCCAAGTCCAAAAAGGAGGCGGATCGTTGTATATCAAAGTCCAAAATAATGATTGGAGAAAAATGAAGAAGTCGTGGTCCAAATATGAAGAATCACTCAAAACTTCAAGTGAAGAAATTCCTATTATGAAGAGAAGGCCATTATTTCATGAACGTCTCTCAAGATTTGAAGTATGAAGTCGCTTCCAAATATCGGTCCGAGAAAGGTCTCAAATCGTGAAGCGAGTTATTCCATGTTGTCCCTAATATGTGATGATTGTAATACACGAATTTGAAGAAAGAAAGGAAGATATGAGATGAATTTTAGAGAGAGAAAGTAGTGAGAGAAAGTAGAGAGAAAATGGTTGGAACTTGTGGAATGTTAGATTGAGAAGTGAGAATACAAATGAACCAACACCCTTCCTAACATGCTAGGAAGGGTATATATAGTCCACCCACATGCGGGCTTCTTTATGGACTATATGGTTTGGGCCGGGCTTTCCTTTTGGGCTTTGGTTACTTATTAATGAACCTTAGCTTAAAGTTAAGCCCGTAATAACACGACTAATATACTACCTATTACAACGTTCTAAAATACGATACATAATAAACATATGACCGAGCATTCTTGTTTGGCTCAATATTTTGAGGCTAACAATCTCCCCCAATGAGAGGTCATAAACCTTAGTCATTTAGGAAATTTGTAGAGATTACTAATCTCGCCATAAATGAGTCTTGAACGTGTAATCGTAGCCTTGTTCCTTCATGTTGTGATCTTTGAGCCTTTGTCGTTGTCTTTCGACTTTGTCTTTAAGCTTGAGATCTTCAAATCATCCTTGACTTGTCTTTTCCATCTTGCGATCTTGTGTCTTCATCCACATGCTCACACTATTAATTGTTGAATATGTCTTTAGGCATGAGTAAGTGGTTTCTGAATCATTGACTTTGCTGTGTACACCGTGACGCCACCTTCTCGAGACAAAACATAGACACGGACAAAATGGCTTTGACATTCGTCCTAAATCGGTAGCGTTTTACCTCCGGTCGGTGAAGACCGTTATACGATATTAAATATCGTACCTGTGATCAGGTAGATTCAATTAAGAATCTCCTTGACAGGGTTTCGCGGCTGTACTAGCCGTTCTCTTTACTCGACCGTCTCAAAGCAAGACTGCGAACATAAGGAGTGAATCAATTGGATAAATATCCGCTTGATTAAAGTAGTCAATTCAAATTCCTGGAACAAGTGTGATTCTTAGAATCTTACCATTGTTTCTTTCCAGTTGACACAAGTTTGATTCATAAGAATCTCACAAGTCACCTACCGTAGCGCTGTTTGATGTTGACGCTAGAAGGATTTCCATTCGTCACTGTGAATATTAATGAATATCTCTCTGAATGTTCTGGCAAGACCATAAAGATATTGCGTAGAAACCTGAAACGAGTTTGAATCAATTCAAAATCAAACCACTGTTGCTTTTCAGTTTTGCACATGTTCAATTCATAAAGAATCTTGCATATGACCTACCGTAGTGCTGTTTGATGTTAACACTGGAAGGATTTCCACTCATCATTATGAATACTAAGTAGTATCACTCTGAGTGTTCTAGCAATATCACAAGGATATAGCGTAGGACTCTCTTGATCTTCATCCGTGTGTCCTAACGAGATTTGATTGATCTCTTGGCTCTAGACTCGATTTGTGCACTTTTAGTGGTCGGAGGCTGGAGCAGATGCCACCTATTCAATATCAACTATCTCGGAGTGAGAAAGTCAATAGAAGTCATGTTGTTCTCCGTGACAATAAAACAAACTTCTTTTGAGAGAAGCCTGAGTAGCTAGGAAAGGGTTGTGCTTCACATCACTGGGTCCATGATGAGTTTGTCTTCATGATGAGTTGACCCGGTTTCTGCCTAAGTTGTATGGAGGGCTTCTTTCTTTAGACCCTTTATCCTTACATTTCTTTTTCATTCTTCAACCCCTTCAATGCTTACCAAGACATCATTACTAGCACCTTGTTGTGATTGTTCCAGTGCTAGCATCAGTACTTAGTCGGCATTCAGCTACGTTCACATTCTACTCCATCTTTCCTAAGGACTTCTAATAATCTATTGGATTGTCCCTGGGAAGATCCCTCCGGTTCTGGTTGGATCATAGGACTTAAACCTAACCACCCTTTTGACACCAATAACGTCGTGAATTAAAGATGTTGTGGGTATTTGATCGTAACCATGAAAACCACTTTAAATTCTAACAAAGTGTTTGAAAAACATTTAACACCTTGCTAGTTTTGTCGTTTCAGAAATGCTCCCCCTTCACATGTGCATCGATAATCGAAAGTGTTTCGCACATGTAGGTAAGAGTTAAAGTGCTTGAGTCTTATATTAGATCACATTTTAATCACATTTTCTCCCCTATCTCTAATATATAAAATCTTTTGATATTAGAGATACCAAATTTGATTAATATATATTTAGAAAAAATAGTCTTGAAATCTCTGGGAGAGAGATGTGTTAATCTTTTGCATGAAGTTAAAATGCTCCCCCTCAAAAATTGATCCAATTGAATTGTCATTGTGAGGATATGATCCACATTTCGCTTTTTGAGGATGGGAGTTGTTGAACACACAATTTTTGAAAGATTTTGAATAATCATTGAGAAATTCTTGAAAAAATTGTGTTCAACGCTTTTTGAAAAATCCTATTTCTTTTTGTCGAAGAGGTTTTTCTAAAGCATAAACTTGAGTTCATAGACTTTGAATGTCTTGACGAATCCACTCAAGTGTAAGAAGATTTAACTTCTTTTGCTAAGGGTAAGAGCACGAAATCGTACACTCCCCCGTGAATATAGTTCCGGGTTGCAATCTGAAAGTAATTACAAGCCATTGTGTTGAGCTCAAAACGTTGAATGTTTTGTGACAAGCTCAACCCGTGATAGATTGCTCTACCCGTTGTTTGGAAATATTTGTCCAAAATAGACAATTCCCTTTATTAAAAGAAGAAATGACATGTTTTGAAAAATATTTACAACTTTCATTCGAGCTTTATGTACACACCCGTGTCGTTATTGAGCGACATTTCTAGGCACGTCCATATTATCGATACTGAAAGACATGTCGAGAAGAATATTTTTGGATTTTGAAAGATTTTTTAATTTTGTGTTTTGCTTTTATGTGTTTTATATTTTTGTATTTTGCTTTTTCAAAGATATTTACAAGTTGATGTTTGATAGATAAATCAAGCAGGCACCTTTGCCAGAATCTCCAGGTCTGCTGGAGTCAAACATCTCATACAAATTTGCCTAACGAGGTACTCAAACCTATCTTTCGACAGGGCTTTCGTAAACAAGTCGGCTAATTGGTAATCCGTTCCAACAAAGTATAATTCAACGATACCTCTTTCAACTTGTTCCTTTATGAAGTGGTATCTGACATCGATGTGCTTCGTGCGGGAATGCTGTACCGGGTTGCAGGAGATGGCTATGGCAGACTTTGAGTCACAGTACATAGGTACTTTATCAAAGTGGAAGCCATAATCCGTGAGTTGTGTTCTCATCCAAAGAACTTGAGCACAACACGCAGATAGAGACACATACTCCGCTTCGGCTGATGAAAGTGACGTGCAATCCTGCTTCTTGGAAGACCATCCCACAAGCTTATCTTGTCCTAGAAATTGTGCACCACAAGAAGTACTTTTACGTGTATCAAGACACCCTGCATGATTAGAATCTGAATAGGCCGTTAGAAAGAAACCGGTTTCCCTCGGATACCAGAGTCCCAAATGAATGGTATTCTTAAGGTACCGAAAGATCCGTTTAACCTCCTTGAGGTGCTTTTCAGTGGGTCGTGCTTGATATCGTGCACAATAGCATGTAGCATGATGAATATCTGGTCTGCTTGCTGTCAAGTACATGAGGGACCTGATCATGGAACGATATCTCGTTTGATCTATGGGTAATCCCTCCAAGTCAACATCTAGGGATGTGGTTGATAATGGTGTCCCAACGGGGTCACATGAGGTCATACCATGCTTTTTGATTATCTCTTGACAATACTTAGCTTGGTTTATAAAGATACCACTTGGGGATTGGTGAACTTGAATTCCGAGAAAGAATTTTAGTTCGCCCATCATAGACATTTCAAATTTGCTGTGCATTACTTTTTCAAACCATTTTGAAAGTTTTGGGTTTGTAGACCCGAAAATAATGTCGTCAACATAAATTTGCACAAGCAAAATGTCATCCCCATATTTATAAGTGAACAAAGTTAGATCAATGGAACCTTTTGAGAAACCTTTGGATACCAAAAATTTCGAGAGCTCGTCGTACCACGCCCTTGGAGCTTGCTTGAGTCCATATAGTGCCTTGTGGAGACGATACACCTTGTCAGGATAATGAGGATTGACGAATCCTTCCGGCTGCGTGACATAGACTTCTTCCTTCAAAGGACCGTTAAGAAATGCCGTCTTTACTTCCATTTGATAGACAGTGAATCCCTTATGTGCAGCATAAGCAAGAAAAATCCTGACTGCTTCCATCCGAGCAACTGGTGCAAATGATTCATCAAAATCAATTCCCTCTTTCTGGCCATACCCCTTAGCCACTAGCCTAGCTTTGTTCTTGATGATCGTGTTTTCTTCATCCATCTTGTTTTTCCAGATCCAACAAAGATTTAAAGGAGTCACATCGTATGGTCTGTCAACAAGTTCCCAGACTTTAAGTCTTTCAAATTGTTGAAGTTCATCCGTCATCGATTCAATCCAAGCATGATCAGCCATGGCTTCTTTGATGTTTTTCGGTTCAGCAGTACTCACGGCGAGTGCGAACATACAAACATCGCCATCGGTGGCTAGTTGTCGTCTTGTACGAACGGGCTGTGAATGGTTTCCAATTACGTGAACCAAAGGATGATCTCGGGTCCAATGATGTGTTGAAGGATGTCGTTGATAGAGCGTATGCATATTTGACGGATCAACATGGAGAGTAGAAGACTCTCCAGTTTCGTGTACCGATGTACCGAATGGGTTGTGAAAATCGTCATCGTCAGATAATGCACCGTCTGCTTGATGTGTGTTCTCTGGAGCAATGACAGTAGTTGTGTATGTTGTGGGATCGATTGTTAATGTGATATTCGGAGGAAGTAAATCTGCAACAACCCGTGTTGAAGTAGATGAAGTTGTATCCTTTTGTTAACAATGAACGGTATCATCATTCTTAGCATGAGTGACAGCGGAAGACTTCGATGCAACTTGTTTCTCCCCCGTGAAATATTCATGATACATTGGTCCATATAACATTTCCAACTCTTCAAGTGTCGTGTCCACTGTCATATCTGCTCTAGGAACATGTTCAGGAACCAGCTTTGAACTTGATGGTTCATTGCTGTGGTCTTGAGTTCCGAGTTCCGTGCGGTTGTGAACGGAAGTCGTTTGTCGTTGTGGATCGGGACTTAAACTGCTTTGTTCAAGTGCCATTTCTTGTAATTCATCAAATCTGATATGAATAGTCTCGACTATCAATTTTGTTCTCTTGTTGTATACTCTGTATCCCTTAGACTGAGTTGCATATCCCACTAAAATGCATGCATCACCTTTCTCTTTCATCTTGTCCAGATTTTCACCATCTCGAATAATGTAACACGTACATCCAAAAACATGAAGGTGTTTGAGTGAAGGTTTGCGATCATTAATTATGTGATATGGTGTCTTTTCGTGTCTTGGGATAACTAAGGAGCGGTTTTGTGTTTAGCATGCGGTTGACACGGCTTCGGCCCAAAAGTATAGTGGAAGTTTTAAAGCAGATAATAATGTTCGAGCAGCCTCAACTAAAGTACGGTTTCGTCTTTCAACAACGCCGTTTTGTTCGGGTGTTCGAGCAATAGATGTTTCATGTTCAATTCCTTCAGCTTCAAAATAGTTTCTCAGTTTTGAATTCAAAAATTCAGTACCTCTGTCAGTACGAACCACTTTAACTTGAGCTTGAAGACCACGTTGTATCACTTTAAGGAAGTTGATGAGAACATCGGGTGTTTCATCCTTGGACCTCAAGAAGTGAGTCCATGTGTACCTTGAGTAGTCATCGACAATTACCATAACGTATTTCTTCCCATTGATACTTTGAACACGCATGGGACCACACAAATCTATATGAAGAAGATCTAACCGTCCTTTAGAGCTTGGTGTAGTCTTTGTCTTAAAACTACTCCGTTTAGCTTTACAAAGCTCACAAGAAGAACAAAGATGATCTTTGATGAATTTCAAGTTAGGAAGGCCTCGCACAATATCTTTCTTAGAAAGCAAGTTGATGGTATCAAAGTTAAGATGAGATAAACGTTGATGCCATAACCAAGCTTGAGTCGTTGAAGCTTTAGCCATGAAACATATTGGAGTTGAAGATATGGAGTCTTGTAGTGAAATAGTGTAGAGATCAGTACCCCGTGTTCCGGTAAGTAAGTCATTCCCATCATAATCACGAACAAAACATGTCTTCTTTCTAAAAGCAACCTCCAAATCCGCATCACAGAATTGACCAACCGAGAAAAGATTGTGATTGAGCCCTTCGACGTAGTAAACCCTTTTGATAGTGATATTCCCCTGAACCAAGTCTCCATATCCTAGGATCGGTGCAAATTGATCATTTCCGAATCGGACCGTACCCAGGAACTTCTCCACGAAGTTAATTAGAAGCTTGAGATTCCCCGTCATGTGCTTCGTGCATCCGGAGTCCATTATGAAGAGAATTACTTCGATCACCTGCAGAAGAATTAGAACACGATGGAGCATTTGCTAAATTGGATTCCATGTTAGTTGTGATTTCCGATTCATTAGTTTCCCTAGTTTCATCACTTAGAGGCATACTAACGCTCGTAGTCGCATTTTCTGTCCTAACCTTAGGCATCCATTTATATCATGGAGGACATTTATTAGCAAACCACCATTTCCAAGGCTTGCTAGCAGACTCATATAATTCCCTAATTCTGCTTCTAGGGTTCTTAGTGGTGGAGTCTGATGCAATACTTTTCTTAGGGGGGGTTGCACCAGAATGGTTCACTTTGCGTTTGGGTTTTCTAGCACTAATAGGCATCACAGTTTGCTTCTTAGTTTTAGTTTCTACGCCTTTGACATTATTCGAAACACACATAGCATGATTAGCATTAGCACACTTTCCACATTTCACACAAACAAACTTAACTTTCATAGCATTCAAAGTCGAATCATTCAAATCGTCATTACACGCGATTACAGACGTTTTATTCTTAGAAACATTGAAAATCCTAGGGTGTTCTTCTACTTTCCTTCCTCTTCCCTTGACTTTTGTTTTGCCAGACCTTTTCATTCATGCGAGTGCTCTTAAGCTGGGGCCGGCTAACACTAGCAGTGGGGACTACTCCTGTAGTAAAAGACACATGTCTATTAGTGTTTCTAGAAGTCTGAGGTGATTGACTTTCTTTGTTTTGTATGGGTTTAGTGGTCAATCTATACATCCCTGGTTTTACCACATTTGTGTTCTTAATGCTTTGTGATCGAATATTTGTTTTGGGAGTGTTTTGTGGCAACCTATCCTTCCCATCCGTCTTGGGGGCAAACGCAGGTTTTGCAAATGCAGAATTAGAGAAAACAGATGGTTTTCCCAAGACAGAGGGTCTAGTCACTTATTGAGCATTGGGTTGTCTTACGACAGGTTTCTTAACACTAGGTTCCACAATTTTCCCACCCATCTTAGCAATGAGTTTCTACAACTCTGCTATCGCTCTGTCCCTGTCTTGTAACTGAGCTTTCAACCCTTTAATTTCCAAATTCTGTTCGTTCATTTCTCGAAACGTTTGGGAAAGTTTTTCTTGCAATTTATTATCATGTGGAAAACTACCAACATCTTTTTGCAAAGCAAGTTCAAGAGAATGACAATGTTTTTGAAGGAAATCAGTTTTGTGTTGAAGTAACTCAAAAGCCTTTTTATCAACATTTTCTTTATGTTTCGAAAGCTCAAGTTCAAGACGCTCACACTCTTTGATTTTATCAAGATATTTGCATGCAACATCAGAATATTCATCGATATCAGAACAAGATTGAAGAGTAACACACAAAATATCTTTGGAGAGACATTCTTCTAAGAGTAGATCATATTCGTTTGAAAATTCTAATTTGTCATTTTGAAGGTCATCAATTTCTTTTTCAAGAGACTAAACATATTTCAAATCATCAAACATTTCAGACTGAATTAAATTTTCAAACTCAAGAACATGTTCTTTTATTATCTTCGTATTTGGTATTAAAAGTTCTTTCACAAGCACAGTTATGTCGTGAGAAATCTCGGTTTTCCACTTATCCTTTTGACGTTTCTCCCAATCGCTTTCAACAATTGATTGAACATTATTAACGTGGTGTTTAAGAAAACCAAGTATTTTTCTACTTTTGCTTTAGAAGCATCTAGAGGCAAATAATTAATATATTTAAAAACATTAGTTTTCCTCTTAGTGGCAAAAGCTTTTTTCCATTGAATTCTTTTTTGTTTGCATTCTAAAAATAATTCCTCACGAGACTTCTGTTTTTGTGGAGTGAAAAGACCATAAAGACTGTTTTCATAAGCATAGTTATATGGTTTCACAAAATCTTTATTGACCGGTGATCTACTCTCCTCATCCCAAAGGGACGTCTCTTCACTATCGAGGTTAGCTACAGGGCAATCATGATTGGTCCATTCGGACTCGTCAAGATATAAATGGGGGTTTGCAGCTTGAGCTTGTTCGAGGTACTTGGGGGTGGCAAAGCTAGGTTGACCCTTGAAAAACGACCGAGGTGCTATCATTCTAACGGTTTGAATAGAGTCATGTGTATTATAAACAACTTTTTAAAAAAAATCGACTTGTTCTTCGAGAACCTTTACTTTTTCAGTATCTTTGCTTTGTCTATTTTTGAAATCTTGTTTTAATGTTTCAACCTCTTGTTTCTTCTCGTCAAGAATTTTAGCAGAATCGGTGGTGTTCATAGAAAGCCTTTGTTCAAGTTCATTAACTTTTGTTGTGGCAAGATACGTTTTTTGACGTTCATCACTTAATAAAACATTAAATTGACGTTTTTCTTTAGTTAACAAAGCAAGAGCTTCATTGTATTTATTTTCAAAATCGTTCTTTTTAACGTTGATGACACGACTTTTGTACCCCTCAAGCTCGTTGTTCTTTTGAAGAAGCTCAGCCCTATAACTACCAATAGTCTCACTAGATTTTATAAGAGCGGCTTTGCATTCTTCAAAGTTTTGAGTGAGCGCTGCGTTTGCCTTCTTTAATTGCTTTTGATTCTTTCTATTTTCATTGACATCTTTTTGTAAACTAGCAATTAAATTAGCAAGCGCGACACGCTCCTCGTCATCATACTCATTTGCATGTTGATCATCCTCAAACTCATTATTGCACATGTCTGATGAATCGGGTGTGGTATTGCTATCAACCGTTTCCATCATACACGTGTCAGTAATTGTTGTTGGTAGATCACTATGCTCATGTGTATCACCAAACACATTATATTCAACATCATCTTGTACCTTATCAATTAGCTCGGTATCAAAGATAGGACCATTGTCATCTTCAGTGACGTTAAGAACCTCATGAATCTTTGCCATGTATGAATAATGTGCCTCGAGTTCTTGGTCGGAGAGTTCATCATCTGTGTCGTCAAGCATTTCTCCTTCCTCAGCTGTTAACTTGATTCCAGCTTCCATTTTCTTGCACAACAGCATCTTTTCCTTATGATAACCATAATCTTTAACCCTCTTTGGCTGCCTGCATTCCTTGGCCAAATGCCCAAAACCTCTGCAGTTAAAACACTGAATCCCACTTTGTTGCACAACTTGAGTACCAACAGTTTCCCGATTTCCAACAACAGTAGCCACCCTCTGATTATCATACTTAGGTTGTCGATCATACTTTGGAGGACTCTCAACACGTCTTCGTGTGTCATACCTTGGAGGACTCTGTGCATGGGTATTCCTCGAGTTTGAAGATGTTCGAAGGTTGTTGTTGGTGGGTTTGTAGATTTTCTTATATTGCTTCATAACGAAAGCCATTTGTTGCTTGAATTCCCTATCCCTTTGAGCTACTTCTTCATCACTGTCTTCTTCGGATGATTGCTCAAGTATGGGTGATGGTGCTCTTGCAACTTCTTTGCCTCGGGATCGTGTTGGAACATGTGACTTGGAGACAATGGATGATCGTGGTGATGATGATTGAGTAGAGTAGGTCTTTGAAGTACGGGAGTGATAATCTGGGTAATGTTGAGTGGTAGACACCAAAGCAAGTGGATTGGACATCTTTGCAACTCGTTCAGCTCGAAGTTCATTTGCCTCATTTTGAAATTGTTTCAAGATGTCAAAGAGCTTGTGATATGAAACTTCGTCTAACTTTTGTTGTTGTTTCACCAAGGTGACAAACCGTGTCCACTCTGGTTGAAGTTGCTGTAGAAATTGGACATTGACTTGCATGGTGGAAACTTGCAAGTTGTTTCGGGTCATATCATTCATCATCTTGTAGAACCGGGAGTAATAAGAATCAATTGATTCCCCATCCTTTGATGTAAACTTGCCAAAGTTCAAAAACATCTTAGTTTTCACATCTTGTTTGTTAAGTGATTCACCTTGTTGCAATCTTTCAATGGCCGTCCACATTTCTTGAGCAGTAGGACATGCGTCAACCGTAGAGTAAATCTCATCTCCAATGCCACTGAGAATTAAGTAGATTGCTTCCTTCTCTGCATCAAACCACGCACGGTTCTCTGGGGTGAGGTCGGTCCTCTTTTCATCACGTTCATATGCGGGTTGTGCGTCACTTGTGTCTGTGGCTGGTACTGCAGGAACTTGAATCCTTGAGAGTTTATAGGGTCCTTCCAAAATACATTGCCTTAAAGCATCACCGTTAGGTTTTGTGTCAAGGTAACGTATAAAACGGGATTCCCATTGATCATATCGACCCGACACAAGCATTGGTGGTCTTTCCTTGTTACCTGCCACCATTATGTTGTTGTTCGTCACACGGTATTCGGCAGTAGAATCCATCTCAATATTCTCTGAAATGATGAATTGAATGTGGATCTTAAGTAGTTGTGTTGTGATTGTTTGGTTGTTGAAATTCCGAAAATTGCGATTTTTTTTTTCAGCCCGACAATAAATTCCTCAGTCCGACAAAACGGTAGACCTAAAAAATTTGTAATCACCAAATTTTGAAATTGAGTTAGAAATGTCCTAAAACTAGTATGGAAAAAATTTGATTTTACTTGACCTAAAAATTTTAACTCTTTTTTTTTTTTTTTTTTTTTTAATCTTCGTGTAAACTACGTGCTGAAACTAGTCTAGATGGTGGCTAAATCTAAAAAATACTCAAAAAAATTTAGCTAAACATGTCATCGGAATGTGCCATCGGAATGCCCATCGGAATGTTGCTTAGATCGTAATGTCCTTTAGATCGCAATGTGCACCTGTCGGAATACTTAGATCGGAATGTGTACTTGTCGAAATCCTTCAGATCGGAATGTTCAGATCGCAATGTCTACCTATCGAAATCCCAGATCGGAATGTTCAGATCGCAATATGTACCTATCGAAATCCCAGATCGGAATGTGGCTGTCGCAATGTGGGCAGAGTAATGTTTCAAGATTTGCTTTAAATCCGTCGAAATCCAGATCGCAATAACGATCGCAATAAGCGTCGGAATAAGGGGGAAATCGCAACTGATCGCAAAGTAAAACCCTAGGGTTATTGCGATCGAAACCGTACTTACCTTTTCCGAAATTTAAGCTGTCGCAATAAGGGACCTTTTTTCCAACTTTTTAGGCAACGATTTTAGCAACTTTTAGGCAACAAATTTAGCAAATTTTAGGCAACAAATTTAGCAACTTTTAGGCAACAAGATCGTGTTTTTAACCAAACCAAAACAACCAAATCTCTACAACAAGTATATAGAAGATTTGTAGCAAGAGATAGAACACGAAAAACACAAAAAAAAATTCGAATTCGAGATGATTTATGGATTAAATCACACGAATCATATGAAAACACAACAACCAATCACAAAACTACCCCATGGCGATTGATACCAATTGTTGTCCCTAATATGTGATGATTGTAATACACGAATTTGAAGAAAGAAAGGAAGATATGAGATGAATTTTAGAGAGAGAAAGTAGTGAGAGAAAGTAGAGAGAAAATGGTTGGAACTTGTGGAATGTTAGATTGAGAAGTGAGAATACAAATGAACCAACACCCTTCCTAACATGCTAGGAAGGGTATATATAGTCCACCCACATGCGGGCTTCTTTATGGACTATATGGTTTGGGTCGGGCTTTCCTTTTGGGCTTTGGTTACTTATTAATGAACCTTAGCTTAAAGTTAAGCCCGTAATAACACGACTAATATACTACTTATTACAACGTTCTAAAATACGATACATAATAAACATATGACCGAGCATTCTTGTTTGGCTCAATATTTTGAGGCTAACATGCCAAGATATGCACTTTAAGAGGTCCCGAGAAGCAGTTTTAAAAGATTTTGTCCTTTAGCTAACTATTGATTAAATCGTCCCACTTTTTTTCAGCCTAAATAACTATCGATATAAGTCAACAATGCATCCTCGTGATCATTCAAGACAATAATAAAATATTAGAGATACACCGAGGAATAAGGGAGTCTAAGTAAATAATTGGGCCACATGAGTTCGTGTTAGTTTACTAACTTATAATAACAATGATCTCTTTTTTAAGCTTGGTTTGGAGAATGTGAAAACTTGAGGATGATGATCATTCATGACATTCCAAAACCCTAAGGTAAGTTTTTGATTTCTTTACTTGTTTTGTTATTTTCTATCTCTTTAATAAAGGCCAATGTGGATTAATTGTGATGAAAAGTGTAATCTTGCTTTGTAATTAATACATTGAATGAGGACATTACAATGGTCAAGTGTAGGGGATTTGATAGGTGTGTAAACACCCATCCTTTTTACCACTTAACTACAATTATAACCAAGCCAAAACGTGTATTTTATGTCGTAAATGTTGGAATTATGCGTGGTTTGTGTTTTTGTTGTGATTTAGGACGAAAATGTGAAAAGGGGAGAAACACACGGGCATTCACGGGCTTTTATCGAAGAAAAAGACAAAAGACGAAGTCAAGAAATCAAGAGTGCAAAAAGAACGGAAGTCCTAGACCAATTCTGAAGATTTATCGAAGAAAAAGTCAAAAGACAGAAGTTTACTAAAAGCCGAAGAACTCAAGTCTAATTTATTGAAGAAATTACAAGACGAGTTTATTAATCCCGAGACAAAAGTCGAAGAATTAAGAAGACAAGGACTTAATGATAATTAAAGAAAGAAGAAAGAGGGGAGGAAGCTTCCACTAAGCACCTCCCTAATCCACTATAAATAGGATCCTTAGGCTTTCATTTTTTCTTGTTGGCTAAGTGTGACAATTAGCTCTTCCATTTTAATTACTTGCACATTTAAATACATGTCATTTAATTAATTGTCTTGCACCTTAAATTCATTTAATTTCAAGTAAGGTTCCTTTTAATTGTTGTTAATCTTTACTTTTATTGTTCATCTCATATCTACCTTTCTTGGTTAATCTCTAATCTTTATGCTTTATTGTTTATGTTCATGTTATTGAGTTTTTATTAAATTGATTAAGTGTGTTTTGATTATTTTGATTATTATTGTTAGTGTTTTTGATTTGGTTTGTTTGATTATCATTAGTTGATCATTTTTGGTTAGCCTTGTTTAATCTTTTGGTTGATTTAGATTAGATTTGTTTAGATTCGTTTCTTTTTTGTTCCCCGTGTTCTTCGTTACTGTTTTTCCTAGTTTATTCCGGATCAAAGACAAACATTCCGAATGAAGGGACTTTATTGATTATTCCGGATCAGTGGATATTCCGAATAAAGCTGATATTTCGGATCAAGCTTATATTCCGAGTGAGGATTTATTCCGGATAAGTGACATATTCCGGATGAACCATTATTTCGAGTGAAGAAAATATTCTGAATAACGGCTTTAGTCTGCAATATTCCGGATCAACAACATATTCCGAATCAACAAGATATTCCGGATGAAGGTTTAGTCTAGAATATTCCGAACCAAGCAAACATTCTGGATCAGTGTGGTATTCCGAATCAGTAGTTATTCCGGATAAAGGAGTTGTTGGGAATATTCTGAGTGAAATAAATATTCCGAATAAAGCTATTATTCCAAGTGAAGGCTTTATTCCGGATGAACACATTATTCCGGATGAACCAAAACTATTCAGAACCAAGGACCTTTTTCGAATGAAGCTATTATTCCGGGTGAAGCAATTTTCCGAATGAAGGTTTTGGTTTAGTTATTCCGAATAAGTGTTTTGTCTTGATTATTCCGAACGGAAAAGAATTATTCCGGGTGAAGGTGACATTCCGAACGAGTAATTATTCCGAGTGAGGTACTTTTAGTTTATTTTAAGTTTTTAGTTTTAAGATTTATTTTTCCCGCCTTTTTAATTAGCCGCACTTTAAGTTTACTTGCCTTAGATTTATTTTAAGCCTTGCCTTAGTTTAAGTTTTAGTTGCGTTTTAAGTTTGCATTTAGGATAACTTTAAGTTTGCGTTATTTACGTTAATTGCCCATTTACTTTTCGTCGCGCTTTAATTTCTCGCCATTTATTTTTAATTAGGTTTAGATTTAAATTACAGCCATTTATTTTAATAGTTTTTGCACCTTTAATTTTACTACAACGACACAACATTTGTTTCCACCAAAGACAGCTGAGTCGCACTTAAACCAGTAATAAATTCGATTAGACCACCACAACGAACTTTTATTGTTTTTATACTAGGTAAAAGCCTTGTATCAGCTACCACAAGTATAACAGGCTTTTCTAGACATAACTCTAGGTCTAGAAGAAAAAAAACCTGTTCCATTACCAAGGTTTCCACAGTTGGTATCACTAACTTGCCTTTTTGGTGACCTAGTATTTCTCTACATTTCTGCATATTTAATGCTAGGTTTTCTAACAACGTTTGAGCCAAGGTCAACAGTCTTGCCAGTGATTGGGTTTGTTACTTTGATAGGCGTAAACTCATTTGGGCTATCACAAAGCATGCCACCCTTGACAAACAAGGTAGGGTTGGCTTTCTTCCATTCATTTAAATCAGTCAACTTTTGCCTATATTCCTCTACTGGGGTAAGGACTCTTGGTGGAGGAATAAATTCCTCTTCTTGGAGTTCTGGTAAACCAGTCCAAGATAAGTCCTTTCTTTTGACACCATAGAAGTCCCCAGCTGATGGTGGAACACCAGCATACTCTTTCATCCCAATCCTAGTCATGTCCCTAGAATTCCTTTGTTTAATAACACATTCTCTCAGGGTTTGTGAGGCCTTACCGAATCTCTGAATTTTAAGGTCTACATTATCCTTATTCTTAATAGCCTCATCTAACTTAACCTTTAATTCAGCATTGACCCTTTCCATGATGTTTCTAATATCAGTACTAGCATTTAAATCATGTTATAAGATATTTATTTTATCTTTTAGGTCAAACTCCATTTTTTTATACTTAGCTACAGTCTTTTCAGTTTGAGTAAGAGCAAGTTGATAGTTAGATAACTTGCATCTCTCAGTACTCACATCTCCTAACAATCTTAAAACCTCTTTGTTAAGTCTTTCAGTATTTAAACGACAACCCTTACTACAAAAAGCATCATCATATACCTCATTGTCTGATGAAGACGAGGAGTGTGCCATGAGAGCATATTGAACATGCTTTTCTTCTTCTATCTCAGCAACCAAAGCTTTATCCTCTTCATCATCCTTAGCCAAATAGCTCCAGTCCCATCCAACACCATCAATTTCTTGCATTGCCACCATGGCTTTAGGATCCCGAGCCTTAACAACTTGGATTGAGGGTTTTCCAACATCAGATCTTCTTGGATATCTGCATTCTCTCATAAAGTGTACCATACGATGACAATTGTATCACTCAACCATGGATTTATCAAATCCAGCAGTGTCCTTTGCATTGAAAGTCATCTTCTTCTTGAATCTTCTATTCCATCTGTTTGCTCTTATACTTGCTAGAGCCATGTTCCACTTTATATCCATCTCCTCCAAGTGCTCATCACTTATTTGCTCAAGGTCCTCATAAGTAATCACTGAACCATTGGGTAATGAAGCAATGTATGCACACACAGTATCCAGATCCATACCAGCAGGTTTAACTCTTGGTGAGTCAATTTTGTATGTTTCAGCGTCTGAATGTGAGGCGTTGACAGGATATGATTCAGTGTTGACACAGGTTGATCCAGTAACTGGATGCATGTATGAATCCTTCTGATTAAATTGACCTTCACTATGTGAGAAGAAGGCCATGTTTCCATTGGTAGTCTTACTTCCATGCTCCAAAAGAGTTTCATTCTCCAACAGCCTCAGTTTCTTGTAAACA
The DNA here is from genome assembly GCA_025667525.1 of Glebionis coronaria. Taxonomy (NCBI): domain Eukaryota; kingdom Viridiplantae; phylum Streptophyta; class Magnoliopsida; order Asterales; family Asteraceae; genus Glebionis; species Glebionis coronaria. The sequence continues at coordinate 335,121,015 of CM046876.1, read as the reverse complement.
TCATCAAAAGTCGAACTTTTGTGAGTGTTGTTGGCAACTATAGATCTTGCCTCAATCTTCCAGGCATCACCAAGGCTTTTAAGAAAAGTGGCAATAATGTCAACATCACCAATTACTGTCTCCATGAAGGACAGCTTGCTTGTAATGTCAAGAAGTCTGCTTCTCACACTACTTAGCTTCTCATTAGGTTGAGCCTTAAAAACAGCATATTCATGTAAGAGTTGCTTCTTTTTCTCTTCCACAGTATCAGCATTACCACCATAGGCAACTTCAAGGGCTGCCCAAAGGTCTTTTGCAGACTCATAACCACTGTATTTGTGCTGATTTTTTTGTCCCAACGAGAGTTTCAGAATGCTTAGGGTTTTCATATCAACCCTTCTCTTTGCTATGTCCTCAACAGACACAGCTCTACCATCTTCAGGTTTTTCTTTCTTATCTGCTTCAGAGCATCCTTGAACAACTGAGCTTGTAGCAATGGCGACTACAATCTTTTGAGCTTTATTGAATGTGTTTCCATATTCAATAATCTCCCAGAGAGTGTAGTCATGGATTTGTAGATATTTCTCAAAGTTGAACTTCCACAGCTCAAAATTGTCTGGATCTAGCATGGGAATCTTGATGTTGTGGTTTGAGGAGGAGGAGGTTACTTCTGGAGTAGACATGATGTTTTTTGGGTTTTGTGAAAATTAGGGTTTTGGTGATTTAGGGTTCTTGTGTTCTTTTAGATCAAAGTTTCTCAACAAGCTCTGATACCACTTGTTGATCCCAAACTTAGATCGATTTAGCTGTAAACGAGATTAGATCAAGTTATACAGGTAGAGAAACTTTGTTGTGTATAAAACTCAAGTATTATGCGGAATTAATACTTAAACAAGAACACACAAACAGTTGTAAAACAAACTTTCACTTGATTGATAATAACGAACTTGCTTACAATGAAAGTGTTTAACGTATGAAAACTAATATAAAAAATAACCTAAAGGTCTTCTTTTATAGACATAAAAAGCCTTGTACAAGAGTCTACGTATCAGCTATTCTAGGTAAAGATAATTATAGAAAATACATTGTTGATCCTATCTTTACTAGAAACAAACTAGAAACAAAATACGCGTAGACCATATCTTTCTATCAGTGCTTGTCTTCAACCTATCAACGCTTGCCTTCTTCCTGTCAACGCTTGATCTGTCAGCGCTTGTTCTCTTCTTATCAACGCTGGTTTTCTTCTTGTCAGCATTTAAGTGGACTGCCTACGTTTTATTCCCAACACCTTGCTGCTGCTGTGACAAATCACCACCAAACCGAGAGCTTAAGGTCTCGGTGGTGCGAAATAAACCCAAGCCGAGACCCCCTTAGGGCTCGGTTAGGAGTCGGCCAACAAACAAACACCCCTTAACACTTAATTGATCATACCTCATGATTAAATAACATGTTTATACTTGTTTTAATTAGTTATAAAAACATTCATGATTTTATGTGATTAGTAAATCAAAAACATAAAATAAAAGAGGTTTGAGGTTATACCGATCACATGAATCAAAGGAGGATGAACAGACAACGATCCTTGCAATAAATCGAACACTAAAAATCAACCGAAACACCCCCATGGTGATGCTAAACCCGGCGGCCAAAAGATTAAGGAGAAAGAAGATTTTAGGGTTTCTTGATTTTCTTAAATTTTGGTTATTATGAAAATAACCTTTTCCTAAAATCTTGTTTAGTAAAATTTTTAATAGGCTAGGCCCTTTTGTCTTGTAGTGTTCGCGGGTATGGGGCCCACATAAGAGTAACCCAAACATTTTCCATGTCTAAATTATAAGTGTGTTCTCGTGTTCGTGTTTTTACGTGATTTAATTAGTTATCGATCATGACTTAATATATTTATTCGTGGTCGTAATAATTATACATACATACGTAATATTAAGCTCATGATTAATTTACGTTCATGATTTCATGTTCGTATGTTCGTGATTATAATTATTATTGAAATAATTATCGTGAGTTAATACGTAATAAACACTTATCGTGTTGTAACTCGTACGTAATACATGTAATTCTTGATCGTGAAACGTAAACGTGCTAAAAAGGAAAGTTCTAATCATGTACGTACTATCGTAAGGGTACTATTCATGGTAAAAGCATGCGGGTTTTACACATTTCCATGGACATTGTTTAGTCCTTTCATTTACAATACTTATGTTTGTGTGTGATGAGTTCTAATTATGGGTACCGATGTTTGATTCCGGTATCTCCTTTATGGTCATGTAATGTTTAGACAATTATCCCTGTATGCTTGATGACACGCCATAATCACGATTGACATTCCATTTCTCAAAATGGGGTGTTACAATTATGGTATCAGAGCCAAGGATTCGTCTCAAAACACGACATGTGATTAGTGGGTTGTCACTATGGTCTTCCTAGAACTGACAGTCGGTTTTCATGCATTCATCATTTTCATGCATACATATATGTATGTCATTGTCGCAGGTTTATGACTAAGTAATGGTTGGTACAGGACTGACCCTATTTAGTCGCATGTGTTTTATCGATACTTTTAAATTTGGGACCGACCCATTGGCGTCCCCTCGCCATGTATTTTGTTTTGAGTGAACTGACCATAGGCGTTCACTCTCGCGCATACAAAAGTTTTCATAATACTGCATCACGCGTTCATGTACTATATTTCCTACAAAAAGTTTTTTCTCATGATTTATTTGTATAAATTTTGTTTTTCATGTATATAGTTTATGTTTTAATCAATTTATCATGTATTTTATGTGATACTGTCAGATGGTTCTCACACGCGAGTAGGAACAACTCAATGCAGCAATCTAAGCTGCAATGCAAGTTATGCTTCCTCAGTTGAGGAACGAAATCAGGGCTGAGGTTCAGGCTGCCAACAACCAGCAGCAGCACCTAGTACCTCCTCCTCCTCCTCCAGTAAAATTGGCTACATGGCTGGAGAGATTCAACAAGCTCCGCCCTCAAGCTTTCGGGAGAACAGATAGCCCCAGTGAAGCTGAAAGCTGGTTGGCTCACATTGAGAAGATCTTCGATGCTATGGGCTGTGACCCTGTCTTCAAGTCGAGGTTGGCATGCTACCGGTTCGAAGGTGATGTTTTAGCATGGTGGATAGCACTGAAGCAGTCTGAGGGAGGTGATGATTGGGTGGCTGGTATGACTTGGGCTTAGTTCAGGGATAGGGTAATGGAACAGTTCTTTCCCAAGGCTGAGCAGTACAAGCTGAAAAGAGAGTACCATGGAATCCGACAGAGAGCTGGGGAGAATAGCAACGAGTTCATGCAGCGCTTTCTTCGCTTGGCTGGTTTCCTTGGTGCAGCAGCAGTTACTCCTGAAGAGAAAGCACACCACTTCAGGTGGGCTCTTCGTACATCGGTCGCAAACAACTTGGTGTGTGCTACGTTCAACACGGTGGGACAAGTGGCCGATGCAGCACGTAAGCTGGAGATGTTAGAGGAAAGAGATGAGTTCGGGGAAGCAGAGAGACCCGATAAGAGGTAAACATTCGTATTCAAGCGGTGACCAATCCGTATTCTTTCAGTATAAGTCAATATTTCAACTCTTTACAATGTATTTTCCAGGCAGAAGATTGGGGACCGGTCTCAGCCGGCTACTCAGCAACAGCCTAATCAGCCCAAGGCAAACGGTCAGACTAACGACCGTTCTGCTACGGATAGGCGTGGCGGTAATGATAATTACCGTAACAACATTGGACACTCCAATAGCAACAGATCCTTATACTTACGCATTTTCTATATGATTACATGTTATGATTCTTAATTCTGAGACATTAGCAAATTTTCTACCAGCAATCATGGTAACGGTAGGGACCAGAACCAAACAGGTTCACAGCCTAACCGTCCAGCTATCACTGGTATTCAATCTTACGATTATCCGCATTGTCCTTTGTACCTATTATCATGTCTCATGTATATTTTTTTATCAGGCTCTCAGCCAGTCAGGACACCTGCTGGAGGATATACTCATCCTCTTTTCTCTATCTGCCACCGTAGGCACCCAGGGCCATGTCGCCGCGACAGTGACGCATGTTAAAAGTGTGGTCTTCCTGGCCATCGCATTAAGGATTGCCGCAAGGGCGAGATGGAGGGTATATCAGGACATGCTGATACCAAGTCGCCTCCTACCAGTGGACATGTTTACACGAAATATCGCGATCAGGCCAACAAGTCTACAGGTACCATCACTTGCATCTTCTATATGTATGGTCAAGCTGCGTGTGTTCTGTTTGATACGGGTGCTACTCACTCGGTCATTTCTACTGCTTATGCCAAGAATGTTAGGATACTCCCCATGCCATTAGAGAATATACTGAGTATTTCCACGCCTTTGAGAGACTCTGTACGTATAACCCATGTGCACAAGAGCCTTGCCCTAGAGTTTGACGGCAAGGTTCGTCCTGTTGACGCACTTCCACTGGACATGAATGATTTTGACATGATTTTGGGCATGGATTGGCTATCCAAGCATCATGCTACCATAGACTGCCATTCATATCGAGTCATCTTTGGTGATGTTAATGCGCCAGAGTACATTCACAACGGGTTCGTACCCGACAGATCTGTACAAATCATATCAACCCTGCAAGCATGTGCGTTACATTCACATGGCTGTGAGGGTTATCTAGCTACTGTTCATGACATGTATGTTGAATCCCCATCAATTCAGGATCAGTCGATAGAGAATTTCCAGATGTATTTCCAGAAGAACTTTCGGGCATACCACCTGCACGTGAAATAGAATTTAATATCGAGCTCATCCCAGGAGCTGGGCCGATTTCCAAGGCTCCTAATCGCATGGCTCCCATAGAGTTGAAGGAGATGACGGATCAATTACAAGAACTTCTGGAACGAGGCTTTATTCGACCGAGCGCATCTCCATGGGGCGCACCGGTCTTATTCGTTTAGAAGAAGGACGGCAGTATGCGTCTTTGTATAGACTATCGCGAGCTCAACAAGATTACCATCAGGAATAGGTATCTATTGTCACGTATACACGATCTGTTTGACCGACTCCAAGGGGCCAAACATTTCTCCAAGATTGATCTAAGGTCGGGCTATCATTAGTTACGGGTTAAGGAGCAGGACATCACCAAGACTGCTTTCCGTACATGTTATGGCCACTACGAATTTGTAGTCATGCCATTTGGCCTTACCAATGCTCTAGCAGTGTTCATGGATTTGATGAACAGAATCTTCCATGAATTTCTGGACAAGTTCGTCATTGTCTTCATTGACGACATCCTGATTTTCTCCAAATCCAAGGAGGAACACGAAGACCATCTTCGTACAGTACTACAGATTCTTCGCCAGAAGCTGTTGTATGCTAAATTCTCCAAGTGTGAGTTCTGGTTAGACAAGGTGGTATTCTTAGGTCACATTGTATCAGTAGAAGGAATCACGATGGATCCAGCGAAGGTTGAGGCTATTACCAAATGGCCAAAGCCGACATCAGCGACTGAAGTCCACAGTTTCTTAGGCTTAGCTGGTTATTACCGTAGGTTCGTGGAGAAATTTTCTCTCTTAGCACTACCATTGACCAAACTAATGCGGAAAGGGGAGAAATTCGTCTGGACTGAAGAACGAGAGAAGAGATTTGAAGACCTAAACCAGAAGTTAGTATTTGCACTGATTCTTACTCTCCCATCTGGTACAGGTGGATTTCATATCTACAGTGATGCATCGGGGAAGGGACTTGGCTATGTTCTCATGCAACATGCGAAAGTGATCGCGTACGCTTCACGACAGCTTAATCCTTATGATGAAAATTACCCTACGCATGACTTGGAACTTGCAGCAGTCGTGTTTTCATTGAAGATATGGAGGCACTACTTGTATGGAGAATCATGTGACATTTTCATGGACCACAAGAGCTTGAAGTATATCTTCACTCAGCGTAAATTGAACATGAGACAGAGGAGATGGTTAGAGTTGTTGAAGGATTATGACATTAATCTGCAGTATCATCCCGGCAAGGCAAATGTAGTGGCAGATGCACTTAGCAAAAAGTCCGGAATGATAAACGACATTAAAATTGAGGAGGAAATCATAAGAGACTTGGAGCGACTAGACATAGAGATCATGGTACGTGGACAACACGGTTACTAGGCTAATCTTAGAGTGGAACACGAGTTACTCACTAAGATTAAGGAAGCTCAGAAATATGATGGAAAAATATGGGCGATAATTCAAAATTTGGAGAAGCAGACAGAATTTCGAGTAGACGCAGATGGTATCTTATGCCAGGGCACGAGACTTTGTGTTCCTGATGACCAAGAACTCCGGGAAGCGTTGTTAGCTGAGGTTCATAGCTCCCCTTTCTCTATCCACCCTAGTTCGACCAAGATGTACCATGACATCAAGCAGTACTTTTGGTGGAGTGGTATGAAACAGCATGTTGCAACTTACGTCACCAAATGTCTTACCTGCCAGCAGGTTAAGATCGAGCATCAGCGATCTGGCGGTCTTCTTCAACCGTTAGATATTCCAGAGCGGAAGTGGGATAAAATCACCATGGAGTTTGTTACTGGTATTCCGCCGACAAAGAAGAAGAACGATGCAATTTGGGTTATCGTTGATCGACTTACCAAATCAGCTCATTTCTTACCGATCCGTAAGGAAGATTCGGTCAGTAAACTCGCCGATACTTATAGAAGGGAGATCATGAGACTTCACGGTGCTCCATCAAGCATCGTCTCAGACAGAGATCCTCGTGTCACTTCGCGATTCTGGAGAAGTCTGCAGAAAGATTGGGGTACACAACTTAAGCTTAGCACGGTTTTTCATCCTCAAACAGACGGGCAGTCAGAACGAACGATTCAGACATTGGAAGACATGTTGAGGTCATGTGCGTTGGAATGGACGGGTTATTGGGACAAATATATCTGTTTGGTGGAGTTTGCATACAACAACAGTTGGCACGCAAGTATCAAGTGTGCTCCTTTCGAGATGTTGTATGGCAGAAAGTGTCGCGCCCCAATCTGCTGGGATCAGGTTGGTGAGCGAACACTTGAAGGACCAGAAATGATAGAGCTGACTAATGAGAAGGTCGCAGTAGCTAAGCAGAAACTGCAACAAGCACGGCCACGTCAGAAAAGTTATGTAGACAAGCATCGTAGGGACTTACATTTTAACGTAGGAGATCACGTTTTCCTTAAGGTTTCACTGGCACGTGGTGTTAGATGTTTTGGAATAAAAGGGAAGCTCAGTCCTTGATTTATCGGACCGTTTGATGTCATTGAACGAGTCAGTGAAGTATCTTACTGTTTAGTGTTACCTCCGCAGCTTTCTCATGTTTACGATGTGTTTCATGTGTCCTTACTCAGAGGGTACAAGTATCATCCCCTTCACATGGTTCAGTATCCACTGGAACATATTCGTGAAGATCTCACTTTCATAGAAGAACCCGAACGAGTTTTTGACAAACAAGAACGAGTCATGAGAAGGAAGACGATTCCATTCGTCAAAATCCTTTGGAGGGATCATACCGAGCGGGAAGCCACTTGGGAAACAGAGGAATCTATCCGGGCTTCATAGCCTTATTTTATATTTTGAATTCGGGTATGTTCTTTTTTTCTAGTTTACTTTATCTATAATTCGGGGGCTAATTATTCTTTTTAGGGGGGAAGAGTTGTAAAACCCGCATGCTTTTACCATGAATAGTACCTTTACGATCGTACGTACATGATTAGAACTTTCCTTTTATAGCACGTTTACGTTGCACGAACAAGAATTACAAGTATTACGTACGTGTTATAACACGATAAGTTTTATTACGTATTTAGACACGATAATTATTTCAATAATAATTATAATCATGAACATACGAACATGAAATCATGAACGTAAATAATCACGAGCTTAGTATTGCGTATGTATGTATATTTATTACAATCATGAATAAATATAAAATGACACTAACAATAACTATTAAATGACGTAAAACATGAACACGAGAACACACTTATTATTTAGACACAAAAAACATTCGGGTTACCCCTTGTGGGACCCTTACCCGCGGCTACAACAAGAAACAAGGGCCAAGCCCATTTAATTTTACTAAAAAAGAATTAAGGAGAAAGTTATTTTCATAATAACAAAATATTGTAAACAAGAAACCCTAAAATCTTTTTCTCCTTTCTCCTTGTTCTTGGCCGCCGGGTATAACACACACAAGGTGTGTTTGGTTGATTTTTGGTGTTCTATTATTGCAAGGATTGTTTGTGTGTTCATCCTCCTTTGATTCACGTGATCGGTATAACCCTAAACGTCTTTTCTTTTTATGTTTTTGATTTATTAATCACATGAAATCATGAATGTTTTAAAAACAAGTAATACATGTTAATTAAACATGGGGATAATATAATTAAGGGTTTAAGAGGGTGTTTGTTTGGCCGACGCATGAACCGAGCCCCAAGGGGGGTCTCGGTTTGATTCAATTCACACCAACCAAGACCTCAAGGTGTCGGTGTGGTGGTCTTGTGTCACGGCAGCAGGAACCAAGGGAAACCCCGACCTCGGTCGGGATATGTTTGTGTCGGGTGGGTCTCGGCTAGAACCAAAAACCACCACCGGCTTAAGCCGGTGGCTAATTAAGGAAAGCAGGGGGAACCGAAGGCCACGGTAGCAGGGGGAACATCGGCTAGCCGGTGGGAACCCATGCTAGCCGGCGGCTAGGTTTTGACCAAGGGTGGTTTTGTGCCGATTCACGGGTTTAAACCGGTCTGGTTCACACATGTTTAGATAAAAACACCGTTCGGTTCATGGGTTACTTTTTACAAGATTAATTATATTTACAAGTTATTTTTTTACAAGACTTAAATTAAATTAATTAAAACATGCACATGATTAATTTAATTTACACATGACTTAGGTTATTAATTTTATTATTAATACATGAATTTTAACCTAAGTAAATTCCATTTAATTAGACTATATAATTAATTAATTATTAAAATCATGACTTATAATTAACTAATTTACATGACTTAGGTTATATTATTAATAGATAATAATACATGTTTTAACCTAAGTATTTTTATTTATTTAATTAAATCATGTTATATTTAATTAAATACTTTAACCTATAGTTTATTTAATTCACATGAAATAATTAATAAACTATACTATTTAATTACATGACTTAGAATATTAATCAGTAAACACTTAAGCTTATATAATTAGCTTAATAATCCAGCTTATTTCTATTTATGGAAACTTTTTATTTTTAGAATCTTATTTAATTAAGGCAACTAATCTATTTAGGGAAACTTTCTATTTTTAGAAACTTATCTGTTTTAAGTAGGAAATCTATTTTTGGAACTTTCTATTTTTGGAAACTTTCTATTTTTGGAAACTTTCTATGTTTGGAAACATTCTATTTTTTAAAATTTTATATTTTAGGAAACCTTCTATTTTTAGAAAGTTACTTATTATTACACAACAAGTATAATAATACATGAAATACAAGGAATACGTAAATAGAATAGACAGAATACATGATAAACACAGTATAAAGCTTAAATCAGTAAAACATGACATGAACATATAAAACAAGCTAAGACATGATATAAAACCAGTTACGTACTCAGTAATCAGATACTTATACACATATGTCTTTATGTAGCATTAGTGCTACCGACGTAGGACTCTCTTCCGCTCGTCTTCTTCGTTCACTGGACACAAGGTACGGATTCTCCGTCCTTTCAGTATGGACATTCTTCCTTATTAGGATTTCCCCGTATGCAGCCAACTGTTTTCCCTATTATATGTTTTATATGTTTTTGAATTGCTTATGTTTACTTAGAATACCTAAAGCCATATACATGCATGACCAGTTTCACCTAGTTATGGAGGTACCATACCATAACACTAGAGGCACTAGTGTTATGACTTCACCACGGCGGAGTGATAGCTCATGGCGTCCCTTTCAGCTTTTGGCCATATTATTATTATCAGGTGGGGCATATGGGTGCATCCTAGTTTACATGTTTTCAGTAAATTATTCAGTGTGAATGTGGTGTGTGCCTTGCATCCTTCACAAGGAGCTGATCCCTCCTACCCAAACCAGTATATTAAACTAGAGGCAACCCCTCTAATTTGCATGACGAGGTCACCCCTCCAAGTATTCATGCACGTTGATAATTCATGACCTATATTGGCTAATGGTAAACATGTTAAACAATTTTTACAAGATAACATAAGGCTTTTCAAATTATAAAACCAGTTTTACTATGATATAACCAGGTTATCCAGGACTTAGTCTTTTCTGCTGCTTCATGTTTATATGCTTATGTTATTCATGCTATACTTGTATATCCGTGCATTGGGCGTTATGCTCAGCTGTTTTCCTTTTCATGTTCCCAAAATGGCAGGTACTCAGGGACGCTCGTAGACTTTAAGTGTACGTGCATATAAATTGGAAGCTTCTTAGCCCTCTTTACTTAATGCATTTCTTTATTCTTTGATACTCATTTCCATGGACATTGTTTAGTCCTTTCATTTACAGTACTTATGTTTGTGTGTGATGAGTCCTACTTTTGGGGAACCGATGTTTGATTCCGGTATTTCCGTTATGGTCATGTAATGTTAAGACATTTATCCTTGTATGCTTTGATGACACGCCATAATCACGCGTGACATCCCATTTATCAAAATGGGGTGTTACAATCTTGTACCAACCAATATGATGAAAGGTTAAGGTTTTTGATGAACTAGACTTGGCTTTTGGTAACCAAACCTTATGATTAGCAAGACCACTTTTGAGATCACTAAAAGTATGAACACTTCTTGAGAACTCAGCCCTAAACCTCCATGAAAACTTCTTTCTAGTTGTTAAAATCACCTCCAATCTTCATTTCTTTAAATGTCCTTCAACATATGTATATTGTGTATAAAATTTATTGTAAATTTTTGATGGTGGTGGTGTATGTTGGATGGCAAAGAGAGAACAGAGAAGAGAGTGGGAAATTTTTTGCTTGTTTTGCATGTATGTGAAAATGATAAGAAGTTTAGATGGTTTTGGTTTAATGATTTAGTAAAAGTATGAGGACAAGTGTCCTTGTACTTGTATAATTTTACCACCAAGGGGTGGTGTGGCTTATTTTAGCCGCCCATAGTGGGGGTGAGACAAGTGTAAACTTGTTTCATCCCACTAATTTACGGGTACTCCTCGATTCTAGTTTCCTAGATTTGCGTGCCCTCGGGTTGACTTACGAGAAACGTTTTTACAAATTATGAATCTATGGCACAAAACGATTCTAATAAAATTGTCTCATAAAAAATGGAGCACAAAAGCGTAAATACGTAAACCTAGGGTTTCCGGTTTAGTCGTAAAAGACGTTAAATTATGCACGTAATCCTAATTTCATCCCGTAAATTTGTGAGTTCATGAATCAACATTAAAATAAAATATAAAAATAATTTACGAGAATATATTTACTACCTAAAAATATCAGGTTGTCACAGCATTTCCTCCTAAAAGGAATCTACACCCTCGTAAATTTTGGCCCATGCTTTGAATTCCACAGAACCTTAACAATAGGTATACGACTTTGCTTAAGTTGCTTTACTTCACGATCCATAACCTCTACGGGTTCTTCAATTAAATGAAACTTCTCATCAATCCTGATCTTATCCAATGAAATCTTCTCATCACACATAGCTAAACATCTCTTCAGATTAGATACATGGAATCTATTGTGGACACCATGAAGTTCTTGGGGTAACTCTAATTTATAAGCTACCGGACCAACTCTAGATAAAATCTTGAATGGTCCAATATAGCGGGTATTCAATTTCCCTCGCTTTCAAAATCTTATGACGCCTTTCTATGGCGACACTTTCAACATCACACGGTCCCCTATATCGAACTCCATCGGTTTCCGCCGCACATCCGCGTAACTTTTCTACCTACTTTGGGCTGTCAACAATCGTTTCTTTAATCTGAACCATCATCTGCGTAGTCTCTCGGATCAATTCCGGTCTTGTGAGCTGGCCCAACTTCACTACCACATACAGGAGATCCACACTTTCTACCATATAAAGCTTCAAAGGATGTAGCCTTAATACTAGCATGATAACTGTTATTATATGAAAATTTTGCTAACGGCAAATGTTTATCCCAATTCTTACCAAAATCTATCACACATGCTCTTAACATATCCTCCAGTGTTTGTATCGTCCTTTCACTCTGCCCATCGGTTTGGGGGTGATAAGCAGTTCTCATATCAAGATTCGTTCCCAGAGATCTTTGGAGGGATCTCCAAAAATTCGATGCGAATCGAGTATCTCGATCAGAAATAATCGATACAGGCACTCCATGCTTACATACAACCTCCTCAAGATAAATACGAGTCAGCTTCTCCATTGAGAACTGCTCTTTAACAGGAATGAAATGAGTTGATTTAGTCAGTCTGTCGACAATGACCCAAATCGAGTTATTTCCAGAAGAGGTTCTAGGAAGCTTAGTGATGAAAACTGATACAAGGGTTTTATATGGGTTCAGATTTTATCTCTCGGAATCCTCTCGAAATGATCTCGGTCTTAAGTGGAATGATTGTTCTTGGTTACTAAATAAAAGGGTTTGGTTTTATGATCTAATAAAAAGTTTAAATGAAAATTTAAATCAAAGACAAATACTTTAATGACAATTAATAAAGACTTGAATTTAAAATTAAAATGAAAATTAAAATTAAAGTTAAAGTTAAGAAACAGTAAAACAGTAGAACAGTTACACTAAAAGAAAATTGATTCGGAACTTTTTAACCTTGATTCGGAACTTTGCTTATCCGGAACTTTTCACTCGGAAGATTGGTTGCATCCGGAACTTTTCTCAACATAAACTCATTCGGAAGATTTAGCTGCTCCTCCGGAAGTTTTGCTTCATTCGGAAGTTAGGTTCATCCGGAACTTTGGACTGATTCAGAACTTTTTAGAAATACTCTTTATTCGGAACTTAAGGTGTTCATCCGGAACTTTTTAATTCATTCCCGAAGATTTAGGTTCATTCGGAAGTTTTGCTCATTCGGAACATTTAGACTCATTCGGAACTTTTTAGAAATAAACTCATTCAGAACTTAAGGTGTTCATCCGGAACTTACTGTTCATCCGGAACTTTATGTTCACTCGGAAGATTTGTGTTCATCCGGAAGTTTTGCTTCATTCGGAAGTCTGGGAACACAAGAACAGTCGTATACCCGAAGAACAAGGAAACTAATTTTAATCCAAAAATCACCAAGTTTTTCATCAAAAACTTAAATAAAACTTAACACAAATGATTTACTAACCAATAACTACAAATCCCATCAAATAAAACACAAATCCCAACAACTTTTGAAGATCAAATCAAGAAAATAAGAACTTAAGAACTAGGAAAGAAAAATGATGATGAACAAGATGAAATGGAAAGATTAAACAAGAACTTGTATTAATGATTAATGTTTAACAAGATAAAACAAGGATTAAAATAACAAGATTGGAAAAACAAAGATCAAAATCACCAATCACCCTAGTGGTGATGGTGATGATACGAACTAAAAGGAGAGAAAAGTGGGGGAGAAGAAAACTAAAACTAAAAACTAAACTAACTATGTGTGAGGGGTGGAGTATTTATAGGTGTTTTCCTTGGTTGGTGAGTGGGCTTTCTCCCGTTCTTCGTGTCTTCTCGTCTTTTCAGAAAAGTTGACGATTTCGATTCTGATTCGGGATTTGTCGTCGATTAAATTCAACTCGTCTTTTAATTTCTTTGTTTAATAGACTTGAGTTTCTTCGACTTATGAAAATCTTCCATCTTTGGTCCTTTTCTTCGATAAATCTTCGAATAGGCCCAGTGACTTCAAATCTTTTGCATCTCTTGGACAATAGACTTTATCTTGAGTCTTTTTCTTCGGTAAAACCCGTGCAATCCCATGTTTTCTTTAATATTCATCCGGTTGGCTCTGAAAACACAATAAACACAAAAACCACGCATAATTCCAAACAAATGATATTAAATACGTGTTTTGGTCTTGTTTTAGCCAGATTTAAGTGGTAAAAGGATGGGTGTTTACACACCTATAAAATCCCCTACACTTAACCATTGCCATGCCCTCATGCAATGATTAGTGATAAAGCAATTTTACATTTTTTCTCATAATTAATCAACCTTGGCCTTATTCAAATACTACTAAACAAAAAATTAAAGTACTAAAAGAAATTAAAACTTAAAAGGAAACAAAAGGATAGAAAACCATTTTCACTTGAAAATAGCTACATGGAAATAACTTGCAAAGAGATCAATGACTTACATTAGAGCTTTGGTGCCGCGAAGATTTATCACCCTCAAGTTTCACGTTCCCCAAACTAAGCTTAAAAACGAGATCATTGTTATTATAAGTTAGCAATTCAAACACTTACACACATGGCTTAATTAAATGCTTAAACTCCCTTATTCCTAGGTGTATCTTATATTTTATTTTTGTCTTAGAATGATCATGAAGATGCATTTTTGGACTTCTTTCGATAGTTTATTTAGGCTGAAAGCAAAGTAGGACGATTTGATCAATAGTTAGCTAAAGGGCAAAATCTCTTAAAACTGCTTCTCGGGATATCAAAAAGTTCATATCTTGGCATAACTCGGTTCACGATTTGAGACCTTTCTCGGGCCGATATTTGGCATGTACTTCATACTTCATATCTTGAGAGACGTGCTTGAGATAATGGTCTTCTCATCGTTCATAGAGTTTCTTCACTTGGAGACTTTTGAGAGGTACTCCAACTTTGTTGACCACGACTTCATGATTATTTCTTCAATCTCTATTTGGGATTTTGAGATACAACGATCCGCCTCCTTTTCGAACTTGGATCTATTTATCCTCATACCTTGTTAGGGTCTTTTCGGATAGACTTCTCCATGATCTTTATGGGAGTTGATTGCTTTTCGTCGTGAGTCTTGATCCTTTATATCGATTTTGGGAATAATGCTTTTCACATCACCTTGGATCTTTTGCAATAAAATGGAATCCTCATGCCTTGTTAGGGCCTTTTCGGACTCGCCAATCTTCGCGCCCCGCTTCATAAGTTATGCCTTGGCTATGAACTCTTATCATTACCGAGCAACTTTTAAACGATCTTGGGCTAGAAGCTAAGTAACCTTTCAAATCGTACGACCTTACTTATTGCAGATAAATTATTAGCAAGTGATGGGAGAATAGGAAAATAATTACACCAAGTGAGCGTGTGCAAGAATACCGACTTATAATTGACTCTATCATTTCTCGTCCTCCACAATTTAAAATCTCAAATAATGAGACTCGTGGACACTTAGCCTAATAAACCAATTAAGATCTACATGGTTAAGGATACTAGCTAGAATAAACTTGGATAAGTCTATTCGAGTTGAGTCAAAATAAACGCAACAGGCCTAATATGTCAAAGATTTCTAAACTAGCTACACCACTATATTAATATTTTTTTTTGACTTTATTGCGGAATATATACACATGAAAGCAACGATAAAAATTTAAAAATTACGACTAAATGGCCAAAGTTAATAAAAAATTTGAAAAATGTTGAAAAATATGATTTTCTGGTTAAATGAAGGCATTTTCATGGAAAAGTCCACTTAAAACTTCGATAGAAGTCCCCCCTACACTTAAGATAAACATTGTCCTCAATGTTTAAGCATGTGGGAAAAGTCTCCCCTACACTTCTGACATTGTGCACGTTGGTTAACTCGAGTTAAGGAAGAGACGACTAAAGTGATCAATTTCAGATGTGAGTATGAAGAAAATTGAATCACGATAGTTGAGAGATAGAACTGGATTTCGGATAACACGGGAGCACGGTTCTTTAGAGATTCCAAGAGTGCACATATCCCTGTAATCACATCACCACACAAATACAAACACTCTATAGAGTCTCCCCTAAACTTAGGGGGTTAAAACATAAAAAGATAGATACTCGGGCTGCCTCCCGAGGAGCGCTTGTTTTTGATAACCGAGTCACGAGCCTGATTGATAGGTGTGAAAACACCCATCTTTTCTGCCACTTAATTACATTAAAACAGGACCTAAACGTATATTTTATGTCGTAAATGGCGGAATTATGCGTGGTTTGTGTTTTTATTGTGTTTCAGGGTCGAGAAGGTGAAAAGTGGAGAAAACACGGCTTTCACGGGCTTTTATTGAAGAAAAAGACGAAAGAAGAAGTCGAAAGATCAAGAGTGGAAAAAGAACGGAAGTCCAAGACCAATTCTGAAGATTTATCGAAGAAAAAGTCAAAAGACGGAAGTTTACTAAAAGCCGAAGAACTCAAGTCTAAATTGTGAAGAAATTATAAGACGAGTTCAAAGAAATCCCGAGACGAAGTCTGAAAAGTCGAAGAATTTAAGAAGACTAAAAGACTAAAAGACTGAGGACCAAGATAGAAAGAAAGAGGAAGCCACCAACCACTCCCCTCTCCTATAAATACCACCCTCACAACATGTGAGAGAGTTGGTTAGTTTTTAGATTAGATTAGGAGTAGGTAGTTTCTCTCTCTAGATATACTTTCTCTCTCTAGAGTAATTTGTGTTTAAGCTTTTGTTATTGAATCTTTACTTTTTAATTAAGCTTTTAATTCATTATCTTCTTCCTTTCTTGTTTGATTTGTTCTTTATCTTCATTGTTCATGTTCTTGAGTTTTTATGATTTTGATCAAGTGGGTTTTAATTGATTTGGTTATGTTTGTTAGTTTTGATGATTTGTTTTGATTGATTATTGTTAGTTGATGCTTTTTTGGTGTTTTGGTTTAATCTTTCGTTTAGTTTTGATTAATTTGTGGATCGATTATTGTTACTGTGTTTCCCATGTTCTTCGTTTGAATGTTACTGTATTCCTTCAACACCAGTTGTTCATTCGGAAGTTTGAAGTTCCGAACCAAGGGAATTTGTTCATTCGGAAGTTTTGAACTTCCGAATGAAACTCCTTCATTCGGAAGTTTTGAACTTCCGAATCAAACTCCTTCATTCGGAAGTTTCCAAACCAAACTCCTTCATTCGGAAGTTTCCGAATCAGTTGTATTCATTCGGAAGTTTCCGAATCAGTTGTATTCATTCGGAAGTTTCCGAATCAGTTGTATTCATTCGGAAGTTTTAAACTTCCGAATCAAGGTACTTTCTGTTTTAATTTTGAAGTTTTCTTCTTTTGATTTCAAGTTTTATTTTCCCCGCCTTTTTCTTTATTTGAATTTTTAATTGCTTTATTTTTAGTTTTAAGTTTTTATTTGCATCAGTCATTTTATGTTAAGTTTAAATTTTACGTCCTTTCATTTTTCGTCATTTACTTTTGAAGTTTCAAAATATCGCACCGTTTACATTTTAACTTGTTTTAATTTCTCGTAATTTGTTATTAAGTCTTGCTCATTTATTTTCCAAAACCAAAAATATTTGTTTCACCAAGAACAACTATTCTCACACAATTAACCAGAATTCAATTCGATTAGACACCGAGAAAACGAACTTTTTCAACGAGTAAAATCCTTACATTAAAATGGCGCCGCTGCCGGCTCTTTTCGTGAAGATCGAAGGTTTTTTGTGAGTGACGCGTTGGATTTTGGGATCCGTTCACTTGTGAACGTTATTTTTCTTGTCAAAATTTTCAAAAATCCAAAAACATTTGAAAAATCATAAAAAGCATTTCTTTTTCAAAGTTTTGCACCAAAAATATTCTTCTTGCTTATCTATCTTTCTTTATGGATTTTTATGTCCATTGCGTCCGGTGTGGGAAACAATTATCTGGGAACAACTCTTGTCAATGGTGTACATGTGAGCGGTGCGGACACGATATCGACTACACACAATCCGGATTTTGTCCTTTGTGCAAATCGACTAATTCGTACTTTTTGAACCTACCTCCTGTTCCCCCGTGCATCTATTGTGGAAGCGATTCTCATTGGCATGTTTCGTGCCCGGTTCGATACCCGTATGGTCACGGGCAAGAACCGGGGTACAATTATGACAATGACAATAGCTATCCACAAGACGCACCTGATTTTTCTCCACACTCGGTTTGCAACAACTGTGGGGGTCCTCACGATACCTATTATTGTCAACCAATGAATTATTATGAGCAAAATCCGGATCCTCAGTTTTCTTCACCTATGGATTATTATGAACCAAACCCGGTTTCTAATTATTCCCAACCGATGAACAACTATGAGCCACAACCTTGCTATAATTCAGGTTTTCAACACTATGAGCCCCCACCGCACTCACTCGATCATCAGCCTCGTCACGGGATGAGTTACCAAGAACCAATTGTCGATCTTGCTACAGCCTTTCAAGAACAAAGAAACGATCTTGCTACAGCTGTTCAAGAGCAATCGAAAGAGCTTTTACACACGCTGCGAACTTGTATGGAGTCATTTTTACAGCAGCGAGATCAGACGAGTACTCATATCCCTGAGCATATTATTAGCCCTATAGATAATGAGGAGAGTGATGACGATATTGAGGTTATTTTCGACGAGGAGGAATTTCTAAAGCAAAATACTTCACTCATTAGTGATGATAGTTTTCACATTCCTGAGATCGATGAGTTTCTTGCTATTGATACACCCGTGGAATACACATCCGGGTATGCTGATGTGGATGGAGATATACTTTTTCTAGAGGATTTACTACACGATGACACTACACCTTCTATCCCAGAGGTGGAAAGATCTGAATCTACTGAAAAAGGGACACAGGTGGAAGGTAATTGTTCTCATACTTCTCATATTATATTGCCACCTCATCCTCCCACGTGCACACCCAAGCGGGTGATGTATCACTTTTACTCTACTCGTTTTACACCGGGAAATGAGGATGAGTGCTTTGATCCGGGACATGACATTGATTATGCTATGATTGATAACAATACGGCTTTGCCGTTTGCTCAACTTCCATTGTCTTTGGGGGAGGACAATGTGCTCACTATACCCAACCCACCTCCCGTAGATCTTGACTTCACATACTATACGTATGTTGAAAGGACCTTTCTCCCTGTCAAGACTTATCCCCCTGCCTCTCCTTTGTCGATGTCAACCGGGAACGAGGACAAGGTCTTTGATCCCGGTATCACATTCGAGGCTTCCCCATGGACAAATTAATTCGGGGACGAGTCAGGCTCGTGACTCGGTCAACAAAAACAAGCGCTTTTTGGGAGGCAACCCAATGATCTATCTATTTTCATCATAAGTGTAGGGGGAACCCCGTTGGTGTTTCTTGTTCTCTTTCTTATCATATGCAGGGATTAGATCTTCAAAGACACACTCTTGATGACTTTTGACGAACCGTGATTCCGTGTTCCCTTCTTCCCGGTTCTATCCTAAACTCTTTTCGATTCACTATTTTATATTTCTCAATATTAAAATAGGAATCTCTTTAGTTGTCTCTTCCTTAGCGAGATTTAAACAACGTACACAATGTCCTAAGTGTAGGGGAGTTTACTCCCACATGCTTAAACATTGAGGACAATGTTTATATTAAGTGTAGGGGGGACTTCTATCGAAGTTAAGTGGCCTTTTCCTTGTATTTGTCCTCATTTTAACCGGAAAATCAGTTTTTCGACATTTTTCAAAAATTTTAATCTATTTTGGCCTAGTTGTAGTCTCCTTTATTTTTGTTACTTTCTAGCATTTTAATAAAATGGTTTTAGCAAGTTTAGATATCTTAGATATATTAGGCCCGTTGTGAATTTTTTTTTACTCAACCCGAGTTTACTTATCCAAGTTCACTCTAGCTAGTATCCTTAACCATGTAGACCTTAATTGGTTTATTAGGCTAAGCATCCACGAATCTCATTCCTTGAGATTTTAAATTGTGGAGAACGAGAAATGATAGAGTTGGTTACAAGTTTGGTATTCTCTCATTAACTTATGTGAGTTAATTATGATCTTTTTCTCCCATCACTTGCTAATAAAATATTTGCAATAAGTAAGGTCGTACGATTTGAAAAGTTACTTAGCTTCTAGCCCAAGATCGTTTAAAAGTTGCTCGGTAATGACGAGAGTTCATAGCCAAGGCATAACTTATGAAGCGGGGCGCGAAGATTGGCGAGTCCAAAAAGGCCCTAACAAGGCATGAGGATTCCATATTATTGCTGAAGATCCAAGGTGATGTGAAAAGCATTATTCCCAAAGTCAATATGAAGGATCAAGACTCACGACGAAAAGCAATCAACTCCCATAAAGATCATGGAGAAGTCTATCCGAAAAGACCCTAACAAGGTATGAGGATAAATAGATCCAAGTCCGAAAAGGAGGCAGATCGTTGCATCTCAAAATCCCAATTAGAGATTGAAGAATAATCATGAAGTCGTGGTCAACAAAGTTGGAGTACCCCTCAAAAGTCTCCAAGTGAAGAAACTCTATTATGATGAGAAGACCATTATCTCAAGAACGTCTCTCGAAGATATGAAGTATGAAGTACATGCCAAATATCGGCCCGAGAAAGGTCTCAAATCGTGAACCGAGTTATGCCAAGATATGAACTTTTTGATATCCCGAGAAGCAGTTTTAAGAGATTTTGTCCTTTAGCTAACTATTGATCAAATCGTCCTACTTTGCTTTCAGCCTAAATAAACTATTGAAATAAGTCCAAAAATGCATCTTCATGATCATTCTACGACAAAAATAAAATATAAGAGATACCCATAGGAATAAGGGAGTTTAAGTGATTAATTGAACCGCATGAGTAAATGTTTGTTATGCTAACTTGTACTAATAATGATCTTGTTTTTAAGCTTGGCATGGGGAACGTGAAACTTGAGGGTGATAATCATTCATGACACACAAGCCCTAATGTAAGTCTTAGATTTCTTTACATGTTTCTTCCTTGTTGCATCTTGTTATTTTCTATCTTTTTGATTTTCCTTAGTTGTTTAATAAAGGCCAAGGTAGGTTGATTATGATGGAAAATGTAAACCTTGCTTTATCACTAAGCATTGCATGAGGGCATTGCAATGGTTAAGTGTAGGGGATTTGATAGGTGTGAAAACACCCATCTTTTCTGCCACTTAATTACATTAAAACAGGACCTAAACGTATATTTTATGTCTTAAATGGCGGAATTATGCGTGGTTTGTGTTTTTATTGTGTTTCAGGGTCGAGAAGGTGAAAAGTGGAGAAAACACGGCTTTCACGGGCTTTTATTGAAGAAAAAGACGAAAGAAGAAGTCGAAAGATCAAGAGTGGAAAAAGAACGGAAGTCCAAGACCAATTCTGAAGATTTATCGAAGAAAAAGTCAAAAGACGGAAGTTTACTAAAAGCCGAAGAACTCAAGTCTAAATTGTGAAGAAATTATAAGACGAGTTCAAAGAAATCCCGAGACGAAGTCTGAAAAGTCGAAGAATTTAAGAAGACTAAAAGACTAAAAGACTGAGGACCAAGATAGAAAGAAAGAGGAAGCCACCAACCACTCCCCTCTCCTATAAATACCACCCTCACAACATGTGAGAGAGTTGGTTAGTTTTTAGATTAGATTAGGAGTAGGTAGTTTCTCTCTCTAGATATACTTTCTCTCTCTAGAGTAATTTGTGTTTAAGCTTTTGTTATTGAATCTTTACTTTTTAATTAAGCTTTTAATTCATTATCTTCTTCCTTTCTTGTTTGATTTGTTCTTTATCTTCATTGTTCATGTTCTTGAGTTTTTATGATTTTGATCAAGTGGGTTTTAATTGATTTGGTTATGTTTGTTAGTTTTGATGATTTGTTTTGATTGATTATTGTTAGTTGATGCTTTTTTGGTGTTTTGGTTTAATCTTTCGTTTAGTTTTGATTAATTTGTGGATCGATTATTGTTACTGTGTTTCCCATGTTCTTCGTTTGAATGTTACTGTATTCCTTCAACACCAGTTGTTCATTCGGAAGTTTGAAGTTCCGAACCAAGGGAATTTGTTCATTCGGAAGTTTTGAACTTCCGAATGAAACTCCTTCATTCGGAAGTTTTGAACTTCCGAATCAAACTCCTTCATTCGGAAGTTTCCAAACCAAACTCCTTCATTCGGAAGTTTCCGAATCAGTTGTATTCATTCGGAAGTTTCCGAATCAGTTGTATTCATTCGGAAGTTTCCGAATCAGTTGTATTCATTCGGAAGTTTTAAACTTCCGAATCAAGGTACTTTCTGTTTTAATTTTGAAGTTTTCTTCTTTTGATTTCAAGTTTTATTTTCCCCGCCTTTTTCTTTATTTGAATTTTTAATTGCTTTATTTTTAGTTTTAAGTTTTTATTTGCATCAGTCATTTTATGTTAAGTTTAAATTTTACGTCCTTTCATTTTTCGTCATTTACTTTTAAAGTTTCAAAATATCGCACCGTTTACATTTTAACTTGTTTTAATTTCTCGTAATTTGTTATTAAGTCTTGCTCATTTATTTTCCAAAACCAAAAATATTTGTTTCACCAAGAACAACTATTCTCACACAATTAACCAGAATTCAATTCGATTAGACACCGAGAAAACGAACTTTTTCAACGAGTAAAATCCTTACATTACTGATGATAGATTGTTTTGTATGGGTTCTAATTTAAATCTCACAGTCCTCTCGAATTGATCTCGGCCTTAAGTGGAATGATTGTTCTTGGTTACTAACTAAAGGGTTTGGTTTTCTAATATGTTAAAACGTACTTAATATTTAAAACTTAAATCAAAGACAATTACTTTAATGACAATTAATAAAAACGTGAATTAAAATTGAAATTAAGATTAAGATTAAAATTGAAATCAAAGTTAGTTAAAATATAAATTGTGAAATAAACGTAAAGAAATAGTAAAACAGTAAAACAATACACTAAAAGAAAATTGATTCGGAACTTTTTAACCTTGATTCGGAACTTTGCTCATGCGGAACTTTCGCTCGGAACTTTGGTTCATTCGGAACTTTGTTCATCCGGAAGATTTTAATTCATTCGGAACTTTGTGATTCATGCGGAACTTAATGCTCATTCGGAAGTTTTTGGTTCATCCGGAACTTTGTGATTCATGCGGAACTTTGTGGTTCATTCGGAACTTTGTGATTCATGCGGAACTTAATGCTCATTCGGAACTTTGTGGTTCATTCGGAACTTTTTGGAAAACAGCTTTATTCGGAAGATTTTGAAAGAAATTTATTCGGAACTTTTAAAGACACATTCATTCGGAACTATCACTTCATTCGGAACTTTTTAGACAAATAAATCATCCGGAACATTTGGTGGTCATCCGGAACTTTTGTACTCATTCGGAAGTTTGGTGTTCATCCGGAAGATTGGTGTTCATCCGGAAGTCTGGAAACGCAGGTACAGTAACAACCCCCGAAGAACAAGGAAACTAGTTTTAATCCAAAAATCACCAAGTTTTTCACCAAAAACTTAAATACAACTTAACACAAATGATTTACTAACCAATAACTACAAATCCCATCAACAAAAACACAAATCCCAACAACTTTTGAAGATCAAACTCAATGAAATAAGAACTTAAGAACTTGAAGATAAAGATGATGATGAACAAGATGAAATGGAAAGATTAAACAAAGAACTTGTATTGAATGATTAATGTTTTAACAAGATCAAACAAAGATTAAAATTACAAGATTAGAAAAACAAAGATTAAAATCACCAATCACCCTAGTGGTGATGGTGATGAAACGAACTAAAAAGGAGAAAAAGGTGGAAGAAGAAAAATTAAATACTAACTGCCTAAAATGTGTGAGGGGTGGCCTATTTATAAGCTTGTCTTTTGGTTGGTGAGTGGACTTTCTCCCGTTCTTCTTGTCTTTTCGTCTTTTCAGAAAAGTTTCCGTTTTCGATTCTGATTCGGGATTTGTCGTTGATTAAATTCAACTCGTCTTTTAATTTCTTCGTTTAATAGACTTGAGTTTCTTCGAATTATGTAAATCTTCCATCTTTGGTCCTTTTCTTCGATAAATCTTCGAATAGGCCCAGTGACTTCAAATCTTTTGCATCTCTTGGACAATAGACTTTATCTTGAGTCTTTTTCTTCAGTAAAACCCGTGCAATCCCATGTTTTCTTCAATATTCATCCGGTTGGCTCTGAAAACACAATAAACACAAAAACCACGCATAATTCCAAACAAATGATATTAAATACGTGTTTTGGTCTCGTTTTAGCCCGAATTAAGTGGTAAAAGGATGGGTGTTTACACACCTATCAAATCCCCTACACTTAACCATTGCCATGCCCTCATGCAATGCTTAGTGATAGTGCAATTTTTACACTTTTCTCATATTTAATCAACCTTGGCCTTATTCAAATACTACTAAACAAAATTTAAAGTACTAAAAGAAATTAAAATTTTGAAGGAAACAAAAGAATGGAAATAACTTGCGAAGAAACCAATGACTTACATTAGGGCTTTGGTGCTGCGAAGATTTATCACCCTCAAGTTTCACGTTCCCCAAACTAAGCTTAAAAACGAGATCATTGTTATTATAAGTTAGTAAATCAAACACTTACACACATGGCTTAATTAAATGCTTAAACTCCCTTATTCCTAGGTTTATCTCTTATATTTTATTTTTGTCTTAGAATGATCATGAAGATGCATTTTTGGACTTATTTCGATAGTTTAATTAGGCTGAAAGCAAAGTAGGACAATTTGATCAATAGTTAGCTAAAGGACAAAATCTCTTAAAACTGCTTCTCGGGATATCAAAAAGTTCATATCTTGGCATAACTTGGTTCACGATTTGAGACCTTTCTCGGGCCGATATTTGGCATGTACTTCATACTTCATATCTTCGAGAGACGTTCTTGAGATAATGGTCTTCTCATTGTAATAAGGTTTCTTCATTTTGGAGACTTTTGAGGGGTCCTCCAATTTTGTTGACCACGACTTCATGATTATTTCTTCAATCTCTATTTGGGATTTTGAGATACAACGATCCGCCTCCTTTTCGGACTTGGATCTATTTATCCTCATACCTTGTTAGGGTCTTTTCGGAAAGACTTCTCCATCATCTTTATGGGAGTTGATTGCTTTTCGTCGTGAGTCTTGATACTTCATATTGACTTTGGGAATAATGCTTTTCACATCACCTTGGATCTTTAGCAATAAAATGAAATCCTCATGCCTTGTTAGGGCCTTTTCGGACTCGCCAATCTTCGCGCCCCACTTCATAAGTTATGCCTTGGCTATGAACTCTTATCATTACCGAGCAACTTTTAAACGATCTTGGGCTAGAAGCTAAGTAACCTTTCAAATCGTACGACCTTACTTATTGCAGATAATTTATTAGCAAGCGATGGGAGAGTAGGCAAATAATTACACCAAGTGAGCTTGTGCAAGAATACCGACTTATAATTGACTCTATCATTTCTCGTCCTCCACAGTTTAAAATCTCAAGTAATGAGACTCGTGGACACGTAGCCTAATAAACCAATTAAGGTCTACATGGTTAAGGATACTAGCTAGAATAAACTTGGATAAGTCTATTCGGGTTGAGTCAAAATAAACGCAACGGGCCTAATATGTCAAAGATTTCTAAACTAGCTACACCACTTTATTAAAATTTGACTTTATTGCGGAATATATACATATGAAAGCAACGATAAAAATTTAAAAATTGCGACTAAATGGCCAAAGTTAATAAAAAATTTGAAAAATGTTGAAAAAGATGATTTTCCGGTTTAATGAAGGCATTTTCATGGAAAAGTCCACTTAAAACTTCGATAGAAGTCCCCCTACACTTAAGATAAACATTGTCCTCAATGTTTAAGCATGTGGGAAAAGTCTCCCCTACACTTACGACATTGTGCACGTTGGTTAACTCAAGTTAAGGAAGAGACGACTAAAGTGATCAATTTCAAATGTGAGTATGAAGAAAATTGAATCACGATGGTTGAAAGATAGAACCGGATTTCGGATAACACGGGAGCACGGTTCTTCAAAGTTTCCAAGAGTGCACTAATCCCTGTAATCACATCACCACACAAATACAAACACTCTATAGAGGCTCCCCTACACTTAGGGGGTTAAAACATAAAAGAATAGATACTCGGGCTGCCTCCCGAGGAGCGCTTGTTTTTGATAACCGAGTCACGAGCCTGACTCGACCCAAAATTAGTTCATGGGGAACGTGGTGAGGGATGGAATCACCTCCTGAGAGGTGTCCTCACCAAAGTACAACTTCACTCGTTGGCCATTCACCTTAAAATTAGGTCCATTAGGTTGAGCGAGCTCGAGAGTACCATATGGAAAAATTTGGGCAATGGTGAATGGGCCGGACCAACGAGATTTGAGCTTTCCCGAAAAGATTTTCAACCGAGAGTTAAAAAGTAAGACTTTGTCTCCAACATGGAACTCTCGGTTTTTGATCTTGGAGTCATGAATGAGCTTAGTTATTTCCTTATAGATCAAAGAATTTTCATAAGCCTCATTCCGAATTTCATTGAGCTCATTAAGTTGGATCTTGCGTAGGTCACCGGCTTTGTTAATATCAAAATTAGCCCACTTCAAGGCCCAGTAAGCCTTGTGCTCCAACTCAATGGGGAGGTGGCACGCTTTCCCGTACACAAGACGATAAGGCGTACAGCCGATCGGGGTCTTGTAAGCAGTACGGAAAGCCCACAAAGCATCATCAAGTTTATCAGCCCATGAGGCACGATGCTCTCCCACGGTTCTTTCAAGAATTCGCTTCAGTCCTCGGTTGGATATTTCAGCCTGGCCATTAGTTTGTGGGTGGTAGGCTGTGGAAAGACGATGATTTACACCGTACTTAGCCATGACTCGAGCAAATTGGTAATTGCAGAAGTGAGTCCAACGATCACTAATAATGGCGCGAGGCACACCGAATCTAGCGAATAGAGCTTTCAAAAAGTTACAAACCACCCCTGCGTCATTAGTAGGTAAAGCTTTGGCTTCAACCCACTTTGAAACGTAGTCAACGGCTACAAGGATGTATTTGTTTCCTTTAGAAGAAGGGAATGGCCCCATAAAGTCGATACCCCAAACATCAAAGATTTCACACTCTTGAATGAAATTCTGAGGCATCTCGTCTTTATGTGTGATGTTGCCTTGTTTTTGGCAAATATCACATCGTTTAACCATATCATGAGAGTCACGATATATGGAGGGTCAATAAAATCCCGAGTCAAACACTTTTTTGGCGGTGTAGTTGGGACCAAAGTGACCACCGGTGGGTCCTTTGTGGCAAGCATCAAGGATTTCTGACGCTGCCGGTCCGTCAACACATCGGCGAATAATCAGGTCGGCACATTGTTTGAATAGGTAAGGGTCGTCCCAAAAGTAAGTCTTGATGTCGGTGAAGAACTTTTTCTTTTGTTGGGATGTCAACCCTTCCTTGAGAATTCCACCCGCCAAGTAGTTTGCAAAGTCCGCAAACCACAGGGTTTCATTCGACTTCGAGTTTATAGACATTAAGGTCTCCAAGGGAAAAGAATCATTAATTTCTTTGTTCGGATGATCCCCCTGGTAAGGATCCTCAAGTCTGCTGAGATGGTCCGCGGCTAGATTTTCTGCTCCTTTTTTATCGCGAATTTCGATTTTAAATTTCTGGAGCAGCAAAACCCAGCGAAGAAGTCTTTGTTTGGAATCTTGCTTTGTCAACAAGTACTTCAGCGCGGAATGATCGGTATACACAATAGTTGTAGAAAGGACAAGATAGGGACGGAACTTTTCAAAAGCATAGACAACAGCTAAAAGCTCTTTTTCGGTTGTCGTATAATGCAGTTATGCCCCTGTCATTGTCTTGCTAGCGTAATGGATCGGTTGGAAGTGTTTGTTCACTCTTTGTCCAAGAACCGCTCCAATAGCAAAATCACTAGCATCGCACATCAACTCAAAAGGCAGCTCCCAATTAGGGGTAACCAAGACAGGTGCCTTAGTAAGCTTATCCTTAAGCGAGTCAAAGGCTTCAAGACACTCTTTGGAAAAGATAAAAGGAGAATCTTTTTCCAAGAGGTGGGTCATCGGGCGAGCGATTTGAGAAAAATCTTTGATGAATCGACGGTAAAAGCCCGCATGACCCAGGAAACTTCTCACACCCTTCACGGTTGAAGGTGGAGGCAACTTTGCGATAACATCGACTTTAGCACGGTCTACTTCAAGACCGGCTTTGGAATATTTATGTCCCAGCACGATGCCTTCTTTTACCATAAAATGGCATTTTTCCTAATTCAAAACAAGGCGAGTGTCTTCGCACTACTTAAGCATACGTTCCAAATTGGCAAGGCAAGAAGAGAAGGAATCCCCGAAGACCGAGAAATCATCCATGAAGACTTCCATGGTGTGTTCAACCATGTCATGGAAGATAGCTAACATGCACCTTTGGAAAGTCCCGGGCGCATTACATAAGCCAAAAGGCATTCTTTTGTAAGCAAATGTGCCATAGGAACAAGTGAATGTTGTCTTCTCTTGATTTTGAGGATCGATAGGTATTTGGAAATAACCCGAGAAACCATCAAGAAAGCAGTAATATTCATTACCCGCTAAACGTTCAAGCATTTGGTCCATAAAAGGTAGAGGGAAATGATCCTTTCTCGTGGCATCATTGAGTTTGCGGTAGTCTATACAAACTCTCCACCCAGTAACGAGACGAGTGGAAATCAACTCGTTGTGTTCATTGGGAACAACGGTTATTCCGCCCTTTTTGGGCACACAATGGATTGGACTAACCCATGGGGAATCCGAAATAGGGTAAATCATACCCGCATCAAGAAGTTTGATAACCTCTGTCTTGATGACTTCATGGATTTTTGGATTCACCCTTCGTTGGCTTTGAATTGTGGGTTTAAAGTCGTCTTCCATGAGAATTTTGTGTGTGCAGAAGTGAGGATCAATTCCATGAATATCCGAAATCTTCCAAGCAATGGCCTTCTTATGATCTTTCAACACGGCGACAAGTCGGGCTTTTTCTTCTTCTTTTAGGTCCTTTGCGATGATGACAGGCGACTTCTTCTCTTCTTCAAGCAATACATACTCGAGATGGGGGGGCAACTCCTTAAGTTCTAAATCCGGAGGATTTTCGACGGGAGGCGTATTCGAAGTCGGAGTATCGATAGCAATGACCGTGGGAGATGGAGGAGAAGGGTTGTCTTCTTTGAGAAGGTTTTTAATGAAGCTGAGATCTTCATCCCAATTGGTAGTAGAATCGTCATTGTCTAAATGCACATCTCCCATGGTGGCTTCCAAATCTTTCCAAAGGAAATCACTTTCTCCAAATAGAGATAGTGATGAGTCGATAGAGGAAACGGTCTCAACATTGGGAAGAGAGGTAGGAATACTTTTACAAGCATCTTTGAAGTGTTCTTCACAAGCCTCATCAAGAACGTCAATACAATTAACACTCTCGTATGAATAAGGCTGTTTAGACAACTTTCCCAGGTTGAAGACTACTTTATCGTCACCCACTCTCATGATAAGCTCACCGGCTTCAACATCGATGAGAGTGCGACTGGTCCTCAAGAATGGACGACCAACAATTAGTGGCACACGGGGGTCCATCTCGTAGTCGACGACAACAAAATCAGCAGGGAAGGTGAATTTGTCGACTCCTACAATGACGTCTTCGGCTATCCCCACTGGATAAGCAACCGTACGGTTGGCCAATTCCAAAGTCATTTTGGTGGGGACTAGCTCTGGGAGAGATAATTGCTTCCAAACGCTTAGAGTCATAAGATTAATACTGGCACCTAGATCGGCTAGGGCCATGCAATTCTCTACTCCCGGGAAATTGCGAGGGATAAGAAAACGACCCGGATCACCAAGCTTGGTTGGCAATTTCCTTAAGAGCACTACAGAGGAATTCTCATTAAGTTGGGTGTTGGCAATATCGAGGAGCTTTTCCTTGTCGCTCAGAAGATCTTTAAATATTTTCGCATACTTTGGCATGTGAGCGAGAGCCTCAGCGAAGGAGATGTTGAAATTCAATTGTTTGAACATTTTAAGGAAGTTCGAAACCTGAATATCATCCTTGCTCTTTTGCTTCTCTTTCCTCAACCTAGATGGATAAGGTATATTGGAAGAAGAGGAAAGCTTTGGAAGAATAGGATCACTCACAACCACGGGTGGAGGAAGGGTAGAAGGAAGAGGTGGAGAAATTGGGGAAGGAGAAGGATGAGGAATAGAAGCAGGTGACTCGTTCTCCTTAGTCACAACCACCGGTGGAGGTATAGGAAGCTCGGGTTCCTTGGTACCTTTGCCACTTCGAGTGGTGATTGCTTTCATCTCCCCTCTTGGATTCGCAACGGTGTTACTCGGAAGAGTACCCGAAGAAGAGGGTTGATTACCTTGGAAGAAACCAGCCATCATGTTCCTCAGATCATTAGTTTGGCTATCCAACGTATTTCTCATGTCGGCTCTCAAATCGTTTCCTTGCTTGACCAAGTCTGTTTTCAAGTTTCGCACTTCCTGTTGGAGATTTTCCACAATCACATCATTGGTCCTCATGTAGGTTGCAACCTCTTGGTGTAAAGCAGTGGTGGTTTGGTTGGGAGGAGCATTGTATGCGGGTGGTTGATAAGCAGGTTGTTGGTAAACTTGGTTGTTACGTTGAGGTGGTTGTTGCTGCTTGTGAGGAGGGATGTATGGTTGTCGAGGTTGTTGTTGTTGTTGAGGAGGGCGATTAAGGTTTTGTTGTTGGTTTGGGTTGGTAGGAGGAAAACCAGGTGGAGAAAGATAGTTGTTGGAGCGGTAGCTAATCAAATTACGGTCACCTTGAGGTCTAGCTTGATAAGCAGGTTGAGGATAGGTGCCATATGCCGCATTCACATTCTCAGCAGGGTAGTCTTGGGTGGCAGTACAAGTTGTGTAAGAGTGAGGACCACCGCATATCTCACAAGGTTGGCTGACAGCATTAACTTGAGCGTTTTTAGCGTTGCTGCTGTTGTTGTTGCTGACGGTGTGGGTGACAAGCGATTCAAGAAGCGTAGTGATTTTATCCAATCGCTTGTCGCTGTCACTAGTGCTAGCACTAGCGACATTGGTCCGAACACTCTTGGTTTGCACACGAGATTTATTCTCAATGATGTCCCAAGCAGCATTGGAAGTCTTAGCCAATAAATTACCCCCCGAGGCACTGTTCAGTGAATCTTGGTCACTCATGCTTAAACCATTGTAAAAAGTATTAATTTGATGTACTTTGGTAAAACCATGTTGTGGGCATTTTCTTAAAAGATCTTTAAAACGATCCCAAGATTCACTGAACGACTCATCGTACTTTTGTTCAAAATTTATGATTTCATTCCGCAAAGCGGTAGTACGAGAGGGTGGGAAAAAGTAATTGATAAACTTTGTTTCCAAATCCGTCCACGAGAGAATACTCTGTGGCGGTTCCTTAGCAAGCCAATGCCGGGCTTGTCCCTCTAAAGAAAAGGGAAAAAGTTGTAACCTTATAACCTCTTGTGGAACACCATTGAATTTGACTGTGTTGGTGAGTTGCAAGAATCTCTTGATATGGTCGTGTGGGTCATCAATGGTACGTCCCAAGAATGGTTGAGCGGAGACCATCTGGATAAAGCCTGATTTTAGCTCAAAGTTGTTGGCGGCAATTGGAGGTATGACAATTGGATCCGTGTTGCCATCGACATGAGCTTGCAGTAGTTCAATCATCGGGCGATTATCCGGAAGAGGCTCATTGGTGTTGTTATTGTTCATGTTGTTGAAAGGCGGGTTGTTGTTGTTATTATTATTGTTTGGAGGTGGTATGTTGTTGTTGTTTTGTACACCAGCCATGTCTAAGTTATCGAGAGACTCGGTCTCTTGATAAGACGTGGATCGAGTGCACATACACCTGCAAAAGAACGAACAAAGAAAAACAAAGCAAAAATATTTTTGGTTTTTATGTTTTTTAATTTTTTTGTATTTTTGAAAATTTTATATTTTTTAGGATTTTTTTTTGAAAATTTTTCTGAAAAAGTAACGTTCACGGGGAACGGATCCCAAAATCCAAGTTCTCACAAAAAACTTTTGATCTTAACGAGAAGAGCCGGCAGCGGCGCCATTTGATAGATTGTTTTGTATGGGTTCTAATTTAAATCTCACAGTCCTCTCGAATTGATCTCGACCTTAAGTGGAATGATTGTTCTTGGTTACTAACTAATGGGTTTGGTTTTCTAATATGTTAAAACGTACTTAAAATTTAAAACTTAAATCAAAGACAATTACTTTAATGACAATTAATAAAAACCTGAATTAAAATTGAAATTAAGATTAAGATTAAAATTGAAATCAAAGTTAGTTAAAATATAAATTGTGAAATAAACGTAAAGAAACAGTAAAACAGTAAAACAGTACACTAAAAGAAAATTGATTCGGAACTTTTTAACCTTGATTCGGAACTTTGCTCATGCGGAACTTTCGCTCGGAACTTTGGTTCATTCGGAACTTTGTTCATCCGGAAGATTTTAATTCATTCGGAACTTTGTGATTCATGCGGAACTTAATGCTCATTCGGAAGTTTTTGGTTCATCCGGAACTTTGTGATTCATGCGGAACTTTGTGGTTCATTCGGAACTTTGTGATTCATGCGGAACTTAATGCTCATTCGGAACTTTGTGGTTCATTCGGAACTTTTTGGAAAACAGCTTTATTCGGAAGATTTTGAAAGAAATTTATTCGGAACTTTTAAAGACACATTCATTCGGAACTATCACTTCATTCGGAACTTTTTAGACAAATAACTCATCCGGAACATTTGGTGGTCATCCGGAACTTTTGTACTCATTCGGAAGTTTGGTGTTCATCCGGAAGATTGGTGTTCATCCGGAAGTCTGGAAACGCAGGTACAGTAACAACCCCCGAAGAACAAGGAAACTAGTTTTAATCCAAAAATCACCAAGTTTTTCACCAAAAACTTAAATACAACTTAACACAAATGATTTACTAACCAATAACTACAAATCCCATCAACAAAAACACAAATCCCAACAACTTTTGAAGATCAAACTCAATGAAATAAGAACTTAAGAACTTGAAGATAAAGATGATAATGAACAAGATGAAATGGAAAGATTAAACAAAAATTGTATTGAATGATTAATGTTTTAACAAGATCAAACAAAGATTAAAATTACAAGATTAGAAAAACAAAGATTAAAATCACCAATCACCCTAGTGGTGATGGTGATGAAACGAATTAAAAAGGAGAAAAAGGTGGAAGAAGAAAAATTAAAGACTAACTGCCTAAAATGTGTGAGGGGTGGCCTATTTATAGGCTTGTCTTTTGGTTGGTGAGTGGGCTTTCTCCCGTTCTTCTTG
The DNA here is from genome assembly GCA_025667525.1 of Glebionis coronaria. Lineage (NCBI taxonomy): Eukaryota > Viridiplantae > Streptophyta > Magnoliopsida > Asterales > Asteraceae > Glebionis > Glebionis coronaria. Next base: position 335,087,761 of record CM046876.1, on the reverse strand, counting down.
TCTTTTCGTCTTTTCAGAAAAGTTTCCGTTTTCGATTATGATTCGGGTTTGTCGTCGATTAAATTCAACTCGTCTTTTAATTTCTTCGTTTAATAGACTTGAGTTTCTTCGACTTATGTAAATCTTCCATCTTTGGTCCTTTTCTTCGATAAATCTTCGAATAGGCCCAGTGACATCAAATCTTTTGCATCTCTTGGACAATAGACTTTATCTTGAGTCTTTTTCTTCAGTAAAACCCGTGCAATCCCATGTTTTCTTCAATATTCATCCGGTTGGCTCTGAAAACACAATAAACAAAAAAACCACGCATAATTCCAAACAAATGATATTAAATACGTGTTTTGGTCTCGTTTTAGCCCGAATTAAGTGGTAAAAGGATGGGTGTTTACACACCTATCACCTGACTCGACCCAAAATTAGTTCATGGGGAACGTAGTGAGGGATGGAATCACCTCCTGAGAGGTGTCCTCACCAAAGTACAACTTCACTCGTTGGCCATTCACCTTAAAATTAGGTCCATTAGGTTGAGCGAGCTCGAGAGTACCATATGGAAAAATTTGGGCAATGGTGAATGGGCCGGACCAACGAGATTTGAGCTTTCCCGAGAAGATTTTCAACCGAGAGTTAAAAAGTAAGACTTTGTCTCCAACATGGAACTCTCGGTTCTTAATTTTAGAATCGTGAATGAGCTTAGTCCTTTCCTTATAGATTAAAGAAATTTCATAAGCCTCATTACGGAGTTCATTGAGCTCATTGAGTTGGATATTGCGTAGGTCACCGGCTTTGTTAATATCAAAATTAGCCCACTTCAAGGCCCAATAAGCCTTGTGCTCCAACTCAATGGGGAGGTGGCATGCTTTCCCGTACACAAGACGATAAGGCGTACAGCCGATTGGGGTCTTGTAAGCAGTACGGAAAGCCCACAAAGCATCATCAAGTTTATCAGCCCATGAGGCACGATGCTCTCCCACGGTTCTTTCAAGAATTCGCTTCAGTCCTCGGTTGGATATTTCAGCCTGGCCATTAGTTTGTGGGTGGTAGGCTGTGGAAAGACGATGATTTACACCGTACTTAGCCATGACTCTAGCAAATTGGTCATTGTAGAAATGAGTCCCACGATCACTAATAATGGCACGAGGCACACCGAATCTAGCGAATAGAGCTTTCAAAAAGTTACAAACCACCCTTGCATCATTAGTGGGTAAAGCTTTGGCTTCAACCCACTTTGAAACGTAGTCAACGGCTACAAGGATGTATTTGTTTCCTTTAGAAGAAGGGAATGGCCCCATAAAGTCGATACCCCAAACATCAAAGATTTCACACTCTTGAATGAAATTCTGAGGCATCTCGTCTTTATGTGTGATCGTGCCTTGCTTCTGGCACACATCACATCGTTTAACCATATCGTGAGCGTCACGATATATGGAGGGCCAATAAAATCCCGAATCAAACACTTTTTTGGCGGTGTAGTTGGGACCAAAGTGACCACCGGTGGGTCCTTTGTGGCAAGCATCAAGGATTTCTGACGCTGCCGGTCCGTCAACACATCGGCGGATAATTAGGTCGGCACATTGTTTGAATAGGTAAGGGTCGTCCCAAAAGTAAGTCTTAATGTCGGTGAAGAACTTTTTCTTTTGTTGGGACGTCAACCCTTCCTTGAGAATTCCACCCGCCAAGTAGTTTGCAAAGTCCGCAAACCACGGGGTTTCATTAGAGTTCGAATTTATAGACATTAAGGTCTCCAAGGGAAAAGAATCATTGATTTCTTTGTTCGGATGATCCCCTTGGTAAGGATCCTCAAGTCTGCTGAGATGATCCGCGACTAGGTTTTCTGCTCCTTTTTTATCGCGAATTTCGATTTTAAATTCCTGGAGCAGCAAAACCCAACGAAGAAGTCTTTGTTTGGAATCTTGCTTTGTCAACAAGTACTTCAGCGCCGAATGATCGGTATACACAATTGTTGTAGAAAGGACAAGATAGGGGCGGAATTTTTCAAAAGCATAGACAACAGCTAAAAGCTCTTTTCGGTTGTCGTATAATGCAATTGAGCCCCTGTCATTGTCTTGCTAGCGTAATGGATTGGTTGGAAGTGTTTGTTCACTCTTTGTCCCAGAACCGCTCCAATAGCAAAATCACTAGCATCGCACATCAACTCGAAGGGAAGCTCCCAATTAGGGGTAACTAAGACGGGTGCCTTTAGTTAGCTTATCCTTAAGCGAGTTGAAGGCTTCAAGACACTCTTTGGAGAAGATAAAAGGAGTATCTTTTTCCAAGAGGTGGGTCATCGGGCGAGCGATTTGAGAAAAATCTTTGATGAATCGACGGTAGAAGCCCGCATGACCCAGAAAACTTCTCACACCCTTCACGGTTGAAGGTGGAGGCAACTTTGCGATAACATCGACTTTAGCACGGTCTACTTCAAGACCGGCTTTCGAGATCTTAAGTCAAAGCACGATACCTTCTTTTACCATAAAATGGCATTTTTCCCAATTCAGAACAAGGCGAGTGTCTTCGCACCGCTTAAGCATACGTTCCAAATTGGCAAGGCAAGAAGAGAAGGAATCCCCGAAGACCGAGAAATCATCCATGAAGACTTCCATGGTTTGTTCAACCATGTCATGGAAGATAGCTAACATGCACCTTTGAAAAGTCTCGGGCGCATTACATAGGCCAAAAGGCATTCTTTTGAAAGCAAATGTGCCATAGGGACAAGTGAATGTAGTCTTTTCTTGATCTTGGGGATCGATGGGTATTTGAAAATAACCCGAGAAACCATCAAGAAAGGAGTAATATTCATTACCCGCTAATCGTTCAAGCATTTGGTCCATAAAAGGTAGAGGGAAATGATCCTTTCTCGTAGCATCATTGAGTTTGCGGTAGTCTATACAAACTCTCCACCCAGTAACGAGACGAGTGGAAATCAACTCGTTGTGTTCATTGGGAACAATGGTTATTCCGCCCTTCTTGGGCACACAATGGATTGGACTAACCCATGGTGAATCCGAAATAGGGTAAATCATACCCGCATCAAGAAGTTTGATAACCTCTGTTTTGATGACTTCATGTATTTTTGGATTCACCATTCGTTGGCTTTGAATTGTGGGTTTAAAGTCGTCCTCCATGATAATTTTGTGTGTGCAGAAGTGAGGATCAATCCCACGAATGTCCGAAATCTTCCAAGCAATAGCCTTCTTATGATCTTTCAACACGGCGACAAGTCGGGCTTTCTCTTCATCCTTCAAATCCTTAGCAATGATGACTGGCGACTTCTTCTCTTCTTCAAGGAATACATACTCAAGATGGGGCGGCAACTCCTTAAGTTCTAGATCCAGAGGATTGTCGACGGGAGGCGTATTCGAAGTCGGAGTATCGATAGCAATAACCGTGGGAGATGGAGGCGAAGGATTGTCTTCTTTGAGAAGGTTTTCAATGAGGCGGAGATCTTCATCCCAATTGGTAGTAGAGTCGTCATTGTTTAAAGTCACATCTCCGATGGTGGCTTCCAAATCTTTCCAAAGGAAATCACTTTCTCCAAATAGAGATAGTGATGAGTCGATAGAGGAAACGGTCTCAACATTGGGTAGAGAGGTAGGAATACTTTTACAAGCATCTTTGAAGTGTTCTTCAAAAGCCTCATCAAGAACGTCAATACAATTAACACTCTCGTATGAATAAGGCTGTTTAGAAAGCTTTCCCATGTTGAAGACTACTTTATCGTCACCCACTCTCATGATAAGCTCACCGGCTTTAACATCGATGAGAGTGCGACCGGTCCTCAAGAATGGACGACCAACAATTAGTGGCACACGGGGGTCCATCTCGTAGTCGACGACAACGAAATTAGCAGGAAAGGTGAATTTGTCGACTCCTACAATGACGTCTTCGGCTATCCCCACTGGATAAGCAACCGTACGGTTAGCCAATTCCAAAGTCATTTTGGTGGGGACTAGCTCTGGGAGAGATAATTGTTTCCAAACGCTTAGAGGCATAAGATTAATACTGGCACCTAGATCGGATAGGGCCATGCAATTCTCTACTCCCGGGAAATTGCAAGGGATAAGAAAACGACCCGGATCACCAAGCTTGGTTGGCAATTTCATTAAGAGCACTGCAGAGCAATTCTCATTAAGTTGGGTGTTGGCAATATCGAGGAGCTTTTCCTTGTCGCTCAGAAGATCTTTAAACATTTTCGCGTACTTAGGCATGTGAGCGAGAGCCTCAGCGAAGGAGATATTGAAATTCAGTTGCTTAAACATCTTAAGAAAGTTAGAAACCTGAATATCGTCCTTGCTTTTGAGCTTCTCTTTCCTCAACCTAGATGGATAAGGTATATTGGAAGCAGAGGAAGGCTTTGGAAGAATAGGATCATTCACATCCTTGGGTGGAGGTGGGGTAGAAGAAGAGGTGGAGAAATCGGGGAAGGAGAAGGATGAGGAATAGGAGCAGGTGACTCGTTCTCCTTAGTCACAATCACTGGTGGAGGTATAGGAAGCTCGGGTTCCTTGGTACCTTTACCACTTCGAGTAGTGATTGCTTTCATCTCCCCTCTTGGATTCGCAACGGTGTTACTCGGAAGAGTACCCGAAGAAGAGGGTTGATTACCTTGGAAGAAACCAGCCATCATGTTCCTCAAGTCATTAGTTTGGCTATCCAACGTGTTTCTCATGTCGGCTCTCAAATCATTTCCTTGCTTGACCAAGTCTGCCTTCAAGTTTCGCACTTCCTGTTGGAGATTTTCCACGATCACATCATTGGTCCTCATGTAGGTTGCAACCTCTTGGTGTAATGCAGTGGTGGTTTGGTTGGGAGGAGCATTGTATGCGGGTGGTTGATAAGCAGGTTGTTGGTAAACTTGGTTGTTACGTTGAGGTGGTTGTTGCTGCTTGTGAGGAGGGATGTATGGTTGTCGAGGTTGTTGTTGTTGTTGAGGAGGGCGATTAAGGTTTTGTTGTTGGTTTGGGTTGGTAGGAGGAAAAACAGGTGGTGAGAGGTAGTTGTTGGAGCGGTAGCTAAGCAAATTACGGTCACCTTAAGGTCTAGCTTGATAAGCAGGTTGAGGGTAGGTGCCATATGCCGCATTCACATTCTCAGCATGGTAGTCTTGGGTGGCGGTACAAGTTGTGTAAGAGTGAGGACCACCGCATATCTCACAAGGTTGGCTGACTGCGTTAAATTGAGCGTTTTTAGCGTTGTTGCTGTTGTTGTTGCTGACGGTGTGGGTGACAAGCGATTCAAGAAGCGTAGTGATTTTGTCAAGTCGCTTGTCGTTGTCACTAGTGCTAGCACTAGCGACATTGGTCCTAACACTCTTGGTTTGCACACTAGACTTATTCTCAATGATATCCCAAGCAGCATTGGAAGTCTTAGCCAAAAGATTACCCCCCGAGGCACTGTTCAGTGAATCTTGGTCACTCATGCTTAAACCATTGTAAAAAGTATTAATTTGATGTACTTTGGTAAAACCATGTTGTGGGCATTTTTTTAAAAGATCTTTCAAACGATCCCAAGATTCACTGAACGACTAATCGTACTTTTGTTCAAAATTTATGATTTCATTCCGCAAAGCGGTAGTACGAGAGGGTGGAAAAAAGTAATTGATAAACTTTGTTTCCAAATCCGTCCACGAGAGAATACTCTGTGGCGGTTCCTTAGCAATCCAATGCCGGGCTTGTCCCTCTAAAGAAAAGGGAAAAAGTTGTAACCTTATAACCTCTTGTGGAACACCATTGAACTTGACCGTGTTGGTGAGTTGCAAGAATCTCTTTATGTGGTCGTGTGGGTCATCAATGGTACGTCCTAAGAATGGTTGAGCGGAGACCATCTGGATAAAGTCTGATTTTAGCTCAAAGTTGTTGGCGGCAATTGGAGGTATGACAATTGGATCCGTGTTGCCATCGACATGAGCTTGCAGCAGTTCAATCATCGGGCGATTATCCGGAAGGGGCGCATTGTTGTTGTTATTGTTCATGTTGTTGAAAGGCGGGTTGTTGTTGTTATTATTGTTGTTCGGAGGTGGTATGTTATTGTTGTTTTGTACACCAGCCATGTCTAAGTTATCGAGAGGCTCGGGCTCTTGATAAGACGTGGATCGAGTGCGCATACACCTGCAAAAGAACGAACAAAGAAAAACAAAGCAAAAATATTTCTGGTTTTTTATGTTTTTTTAATTTTTTTTTGTATTTTTGAAAATTTTATATTTTTTTAGGATTTTTTGAAAATTTTTATGAAAAAGTAACGTTCACGGGGAACGGATCCCAAAATCCAAGATCTCACAAAAAACTTTTGATCTTAACGAGAGGAGCCAGCAGCGGCGCCATTTGATACAAGGGTTTTATATGGGTTCAGATTTTATCTCTCGGAATCCTCTCGAATTGATCTCGGTCTTAAGTGGAATGATTGTTCTTGGTTACTAAATAAAAGGGTTTGGTTTTCTGATCTAATAAAAAGTTTAAATGAAAATTTAAATCAAAGACAAATACTTTAATGACAATTAATAAAGACTTGAATTTAAAATTAAAATGAAAATTAAAGTTAAAGTTAAAGTTAAGAAACAGTAAAACAATAGAACAGTTACACTAAAAGAAAATTGATTCGGAACTTTTTAACCTTGATTCGGAACTTTGGTCATCTGGAACTTTTCACTCGGAAGATTGGTTTCATCCGGAACTTTTCTCAACATAAACTCATTCGGAAGATTTAGCTGCTCATCCGGAAGTTTTGCTTCATTCGGAACTTAGGTTCATCCGGAACTTTGGACTGATTCGGAACTTTTTAGAAATACTCTTTATTCGGAACTTAAGGTATTCATCCGGAACTTTTTAATTCATTCGGAAGATTTAGGTTCATTCGGAAGTTTTGCTCATTCGGAACATTTAGACTCATTCGGAACTTTTTAGAAATAAACTCATTCGGAACTTAAGGTGTTCATCCTGAACTTTATGTTCACTCGGAAGATTTGTGTTCATCCGGAAGTTTTGCTTCATTCGGAAGTCTGGGAACACAAGAACAGTCGTATACCCGAAGAACAAGGAAACTAATTTTAATCCAAAAATGACCAAGTTTTTCACCAAAAACTTAAATAAAACTTAACACAAATGATTTACTAACCAATAACTACAAATCCCATCAACAAAAACACAAATCCCAACAACTTTTGAAGATCAAATCAAGAAAATAAGAACTTAAGAACTAGGAAAGAAAAATGATGATGAACAAGATGAAATGGAAAGATTAAACAAGAACTTGTATTAATGATTAATGTTTAACAAGATAAAACAAGGATTAAAATAACAAGATTGGAAAAACAAATATCAAAATCACCAATCACCCTAGTGGTGATGGTGATGATACGAACTAAAAGGAGAGAAAAGTGGGGGAGAAGAAAACTAAAACTAAAAACTAAACTAACTATGTGTGAGGGGTGGACTATTTATAGGTGTTTCCCTTGGTTGGTGAGTGGGCTTTCTCCCGTTCTTCATGTCTTCTCGTCTTTTCAGAAAAGTTGACGATTTCGATTCTGATTCGGGATTTGTCGTCGATTAAATTCAACTCGTCTTTTAATTTCTTCGTTTAATAGACTTGAGTTTCTTCGACTTATGAAAATCTTCCATCTTTGGTCCTTTTCTTCGATAAATCTTCGAATAGGCCCAGTGACTTCAAATCTTTTGCATCTCTTGGACAATAGACTTTATCTTGAGTCTTTTTCTTCGGTAAAACCCGTGCAATCCCATGTTTTCTTTAATATTCATCCGGTTGGCTCTGAAAACACAATAAACGCAAAAACCACGCATAATTCCAAACAAATGATATTAAATACGTGTTTTGGTCTTGTTTTAGCCAGATTTAAGTGGTAAAAGGATGGGTGTTTACACACCTATCAAAAACCATCGTGATTCGCTCCCACTTCCATTCAGGAATTTTTGGTTGTTGAAGTAGTCCTGATGGCTTTTGATGTTCATCTTTGACTTTTGCACAAGTTAGATATTGAAGAACATACATAGCAATGTCAGCTTTCATATTCGGCCACTAGTATAACTTCTTCAGGTCATGATGCATTTTATCAGAACCAGGATGAATGGAATATTTAGATTTATGGGATTCTAACACGATTAAATCTCTTAAGCCTCCATACTTAGGTATCCACATACGACCTCTTAAGTAATTAACTCCATCTGCTCTAACTTCTAAAGGATCTCGTTCACCTCGAAACCCTTCATTATCAAAAAAAAATTTCTTGCAGGCTTCTATTTGTGCATTTCTAACTTGTTCAGGCAAATTATTGTGCACAGTCAAGACTACATAACGTACCCTGATAGGCTCTCTATCCTTTCTACTTAATGCATCAGCAACAACATTTTCTTTATCTGGGTGATATTTTATATCCCAATCATAATCACTTAACAGTTCTATCCATCTTTGTTGCCTCATGTTTAGTTCTTTTTGATCAAGAATATACTGTAGGCTTTTATGGTCGGTGAATACCGTACACTTGGTGCGATACACATAATGTCTCCACAACCTAATAGCAAAGACTACAACTCCTAACTCAAGATCATGAGTAGTATAGTACTCCTCATTTTTCCTTAATTTCCTAGAAGCATAAGCTATCATCTTTTCTCGTTGCATCAAGACAGCTCCATAACCTCTAAGAGACGCATCACAAAATACCACAAAATCCTTACTACCTTCGGGTAATGATAAAATAAGTGCACTACATAATTTTTGCTTTAATACCTGAAATGCTTCATCTTTTTCATTTCCCCATACAAAAGTTTTTATTTTATGAGTAAGCTTGGTCAGGGGTTTAGCTATTAGAGAAAATTCTTTAATGTATCGTCTATAATAGCCAGCCAATCCTAAGAATTGTCGCACCTCCGTTGGCGTTGTCGGTGTAGACCAACTCTTAATGGCTTCAACTTTTGCCGGATAAACATGCATTCCATCTTTGTTGATCACATGAGCAAGAAATTGAACAGAGTCCAACCAAAAATTACATTTTGAAAACTTTGCATGCAACTTTTCATCCTTTAATAAATTCAAGATAGTCCTTAAGTGTTCTCCATGCTCCTCTTTATTCTTAGAATATATTAGAATGTCGTCAATGAACAGGATCACAAATTTATCTAAATAGGGTTTGCACACTCGATTTATTTGATCCATGAATACTGCCGATGCGTTAGTTAACCTAAATGGCATTACTTGAAATTCATAGTGTCCATAACGAGTTCTAAATGCAGTAATGGGAATATCTTCTTCACGGACGCGAAGTTGATGATATCCATACCACAAATCTATCTTAGAATATACACTAGAGCCTTGTAGTTGATCAAATAAATCATCAATCCTTGGTAAAGGATATCGATTTTTAATTGTCAACTTATTCAGGTCACGGTAATCGATGCACATAAGGAATGATCCATCCTTCTTCTTAACGAACAAGACTAGAGCTCCCCAAGGTGACGAGCTCGGTCGAATAAAACCTTTGTCAGACAACTCCTTGAGTTGTTCGGATAATTCCTTCAATTCAGAAGGTGCTAATCGGTAAGGCGCACGTGCCACCGGTGCAGCACCAGGAATTAGATCGATTCGAAACTCGACTTGCCTTATCGGTGAAATTCCGGGTAAATCATTGGGAAATACCTTAGGAAAATCACAGATAATAGGCATGTCTTCTAATCGTTTCTCCTTATACTCATTCCCGGTCACTTGAGCTAGAAATAGCTCGTAGCCGTTCCTGATGTACTTTTGGACTTTAATACATGAAACATTTTCAAACGGGATTCACCTTGATTACCATCAATTACTAACGTCCTATTCTTAAGAGGAATCTTAACCTTCTTTTCGCCACATAAAATTGTTGCATCATTCAAGGATAACCAATCCATACCAATAATAATATCAAAACTACCTAGTTTAATTAACATCAAATCAATCGGGAAGGAATGGTTCAAGAGATTCAAAGAGCATCCTTGCAACAACTTATTAGTTCTTACTAATTTACCATCAACCAATTCCGCTTCGTAACTGGTATCTATCTCAATGGGTTTATTGTCAATAAGGGCACTAAATTTGGTAGATACAAAGCTCCTATCAACACCCGAATCAAATAGAGAAACAACTTAATGATTGTTGAGTAAAAACGTACCTCAACTGTTCTAAGTTGATAAACACCTCCTTGGTTGTTACCTTCTTGGCCATCCTTTTTCAACTTCGGACAATCTGGCTTCTTATGACCTTCTTCACCACAATTATAAAAAACAATTCCCGTTTTACACTTTTCCACCTTGTGTCCTAGCTTTCCACAATTTCGGCACTTAGAGCAATCACCAGCATGCCTCTTATTACCACACTTTGGACACTTTTCATCACTTCGCGGGGCACTGTTAGTCAAAGCATTTACAATTCCTTTCCTTTGATTTTGGCGGCGATTAATACTTTTCCTATTGTCACCTCTACCTCCACGATCACCTTCACCCTTTCTTTTCTCACCAGCATGTGCTTCATCCTCCATACGCTTACTAATGCAAAGCACATACTCAATATTTTCAATCCACTGACTTGATCCTACAGCACCTTCAGTTCCATTAAAAGGGAGTGGGTCACACTTCATGAACGTCACATAAGTACAACCACCGACTTCAGGCGCATTAGGTCCAAGTCCTCCTACATTTCTCCAACATTAGCATTCACATTATTAGCATTCACATTATTACCGCCAGCTCCACTACCGCTAGCTCCACTACCGCCAGCTCCACTACTGCCATCTTCATTTCTAACATTTGCAATAAACTCAGCCATAGATGCGCCAACTTGCTCCACAATGATCCTACGCATATCTTCCTCAGTCACGGCTCTCTTGGGCGGCAGGATTCTATTATTGCACAATTCAAAGTATATTATGCATTCACTCAATGAGGGGTTTAAATAAAAAGGGTCGAATTGATAATCAAGGAAGCAAATATATAAGGTATGACATGGAATTCAAAACAAAATATACACATTTCGTATATCATAAACGACCACATAGTCTTAGTTACTTCCAAGTCATAATTCTAGCACTATACAAGCCCAAAATTCGTGCTAGATCTACTAACCAATATGTCGGTTTAGTTAAAGGTTTACAAAAGATACAAAAGATACTACTAAAGATAAACTAGTCTACTGAGAACTTCTAGAAGGTCCATCATCATTCTTCTTTGATATCTTCCTCGGACGATCACAAGACTCATCATCATCAGTTGGGCGCTTATGATGTGATACCCCGGGTAGGGTCAAAATATGCGGAAATATCCACGGAGATGTCACTAGGGTGGATCGATAGCATATAGTCCATAGAGGATAAGATAAAGAGTTATTCAAATCAGATTACATGTTTATTAAACAAATAAATAAAAATTGTTTTTAACATGTCATAAGAAGATTGTTTATGTTTCCCAAATAGAACCACTGAAGAGTCCTATGATGCAGATTACTAAGATGCTGGAGACCATGCACACACCACGTACTAACTTCATTTTCCTATGAAAAACATTCTAGAGGGTCAACATAAAGTTGGTGAATTCACAGGTTTAACATTTATTAGTTTGGACATACAATAATTATAGAAGTAACAATGCACAAAGCATTCTTACTAAAATTTAGATTACATTTGTTCATTATTAGAAACTAAAGCTTAAGCTTCAATAGTCCTCAACAGATGAGGACGTATAACACGAATATCCAAATAATGCTCATGTCAAAAGTTATGCCTAATCAAATAGTACAGTCATAATAGACAGTACAAAGAACATATATGTATGCTTATTCAGATTTTTAGTCAGTTCATTTATGCTACGGTATTTATCTAAATAACCGTAGTTCAAGTATCAACAATATTCATTTAAACTTATATAAGTTTCACTTCTAAGTGAACATAAAATGTTTAGCTTTCAATATCAGTTAGCATACATGTAATAATAATAATCATTCAACTTACAATTAAGTTTCTTATTTAAGTAGACATAAAATGTCGTACTTAAAATATTAGTTTACCTTCTCCGTTCATGTATTATAATCACTCATTTACTATTAAGTTTTATTATTAAGTAAACATAAAAAAGTTCTACTTAATATTAGTTTACGTTCATAGTTCATGTATTATAATCATTCATTTAAAGTTACTGTTAAGTTTCACATTTTAAGTAGACGTAAGGTGTTCTACTTAAATATTAGTATTCAATTTATCCAACGTTCATATAAATTTTATTTTCTAAAAGTATATGAGTTCATGCATCAATAATACATATTCATAATTGTTTATAAAATTTATTCCATAAAGCAAAATATAAATATTTTATTTTGAAAAATAAAATATAATATTTTATTTAACTTTAAAGTTTCAATAAATTATTTAATATTTATAAAATAATTTATTAACTACAAACTTAAGAATTTATACATTAATTCTTATGGTATAGGTGTTTAATTATGTTTTATTATAATTAAAATAGATTTTTGGGTTAGTACTTGTTAATGTTTCGGAACTTGGCAAAACTAGTCCCTCCATATTTTAAACAAGTATAACTTTCGGATTTTACACATTTGGTACCTAGGGCTTGTTAAAGTTTCGGCTTATGGCAGATTTAGTCCCCCTAGTTATATCTAGGTTTTGTAACTTTACTAACATGACAAAAACAGTCCCTAGGGCTTCTTTAAGTTTCGGCTAATTACAAGAATGGTCCTTAGGGTTATAAAATGACAAAATAACTTTTAAAACTTCCCAAAATGGTCCCTAGGGTTTAATTTGCCACGGGTGGTATTTATTAAACCCTAGACTTTCGTATATTTTCATTTTCAGTCCTTGTGCTTACTAGTTTATCAAAAAAAGTTTCATAAGTTACGGTTTTAGTCCCTAAGTTTCATAAATTTTTATTTTAATCCAAAAAGTTTTTTAAGTTATATTTTATGAAAACTTTTATTTTAACATTTAAACATTATATGGGCTCATTAAATAGGCTAAACATCTAATGGGCTATTTAATGGGCTAAATACCTTTTTAAGATTATTAACTTGTTAAATGGGCTTTTAACACATTTATTGGGCTTAAATATATCTTAAGTCCATTAATCATTTTAAGTGGGTTCAAGTATAAACTTAAGTCCTTTAGGTTACTAAGATTTATTAAATAGGCTTATTAGGTCCATTAAGTCTTGGATTAACATTGCATGGGCTTAAATAATCCATTAACACTACTTTACATTTTATGTAAGTATTAACTTAGGATATTCTTATAAGTTTATTATGAGCTTATTCATATTTAGTTTTAAATCTAAATAGAAGAATGAAACTTATAGTTTGTTTTATGTGATGTTCCAAATTAGATCTAGGTGTGTTACAAGGTTGCATGCAAGTCATAAGCCCTATTATGATCTTATAACTCACGGCTATAATTAGTTATAGCTTATATAGATGAGTAAAGTCTTATTTTAAGGTTGCATGTAATTATAAGTGTCCAAATTAAGATCTAGCTATTTACAAGTCAAGAAAACAAGTCACAAGTCCAAAATGAGATCTAAATTATGTCTAGACCAAAAAATAAATCATAGATCCATGTACACTCATATATAGCCCACGACTATATTTCTAAATTTTGGTATTTCTAAGATGAACACTTTAGCTAATTTTATGTCTTGTAAATATTTACAAAAATACATCATGATTATCTAAGTTACATACATGTTCCCAAGGTTACTATTATTCCAAGAAGACTACATATAGCCAACGGCTATATTATCTTTTCCCAAGGTTCCCATAAGATTCTTATAAGCTTTTTTTTATGTTTATTATGCTCAAGTTAACTCTATTATTAGATCTATGGTTTATATAAGCATGCATGTACATCTAACCCATTTTAGGTCATATGTAACCCACGGCTACATATATACACATAATTTATATTTGTGATTTTTAATATTCCATTTAACATGTAACATTTCATATACCATTATTAAAACTTAGTAGACAAATCATATAGTCATCATTCATTTTAGCAGTGACCTTTAACGTCATGGTCTTCATGATTTTCAAGTTACACAAGTTCATTTTTATGAGATCTATGATTATTAGTTAACCAAAGTCCTAGAAAACAAGATTTGTAACCCATGCAACATTTAGATTCATAAAATGTCTCATATGGTTTTTAAATCAAGTTTAAAACATAGAATACAAGTCATAGGTTTCTTATTAAAAGATTTTTAATCATGAATATGATTTTCATAAATATGTCGTGACCTATAATGGTCATGGCTTTATCATATCTTGATTTTAACATGTTATTTACTTGTGTTTATAGATGTATGATGATGCATGTATGAATAAATGAAAGAGCATGAGGTGTATACCTTTCTTGCTTAAAAGTACCAAATATGATCTAGATGAACAAGGAGATTAGAGATCTAATCTAGTTGATGAAGAAAACCCTAATACAAACCAAGCCGTGGCCTTAAAGATTCGGCTAGGGCTTGTTTATAGTGATTCCAAAAGAAATGATGCTACCAAATGATTTGCAATTAAAATGGGACAAAGATTTAGTTGATTTAATGAACAACTTTGGAGTTTTGTGGCTTAATGTCGAATGATTTGAGAGAGTAACAAGGAGAGTGAGATTGGATACATGTGAAATGAGAATGTGTGTATAGTATGTGTGTGTTTCGGCTTAAAGAAGAGAGAGGAAGGGAATGACAAAAGGTATGAATCACCTTGGTAAGACATATTGTGCCAAGTGTCCTCCCTTGCCTTTCCAAGGCAACTCTTCTCCTTCCACACAAGTCTATGTGTCGTGTCTAGCTAGCCAAAAGGAGAAAGGGGCCTTTGGCTTGGGCTTATGTTGGGCTTGCACACAAATGGCATCTATTCTTGGGCTAGTCCAAGAGTTAAGTAAACTCCTATTCTACTTACACTCATACACACGGCTATAATACCTAGTTGTAGTAGATTTCCAAATTTTGTTAAGTGTTGTATATTTCAAATATTAAGTATACATTTTAATACTTGTTAACCCTAGTTTCAAGTACAAGGTTTAAGCTATGTAACTTATTTACATCCAATATGAATGTAAAGGTATAAGTACATAATAGACAAGTTCACACACAACTTATAGGAACATAACACATGAGTATGTGCTCTAGGATTAATGGGTGACACTTCATTACATAAAATCAAGGTAAAATCATAGATTTTACAACACCACCCCGTTATTTTAACTTTGTCCTCAAAGCTACTAAAAACTTAGTTATCTTTTAAGTGAAAGATGTTCTAACTATATGATTCATTTCAGACTCTCTCTCTCAGGTACGGATGGCGGCAGGAACGCGAAGTCGTCTACACCTAGGTTACCCTTATACATACGATTGGGCAATAATGAAAGCTTCTGTTATTACGGGTGGACAGAAGAGGAGACAAAGAGATCTTTATCCGGGTCTCACTATTCATCCGATCGAGCAGTAAAAGAGACTACTGCTATGGATGGATAGGAAGGGAATGCAAAGATATCTTTATCCTGATCATGCTATACATCCAATTGAGCAGTAAAGGAGACTACTGCTATGGATGGATAGGAAGCGATGCAAAGAGATCTTTATCCGAATCGCACTATACATCCGATTGAGTAGTAAAGGAGACTGCTGCTATGGATGGATAGGAAGCGAGGCAAAGAGATCTTTATCCGTGTCGCACTATTCCTCCAATTGAGCAGTAAAAGAGACTGTTGTTATTGATGGATAGGAAGCAATGCAAAGAAATCTTTATCCGGATCGCACTATACATCCGATTGAGCAGTAAAGGAGACTGCTGCTGTGGATGGATAGGAAGGGAATGCAAAGAGATATTTATCCGGATCGCACTAAGCATCCGATTTAGCAGCAAAGGAGACTGCTGCTATGGATGGATAGCAGGAAATGCAAAGAGATCTTTATTCGGATCGCGCTATACATCCGATTGAGTAGTAAAGGAGACTGCTGCTATGGATGGATGGACGCAGGCTTTTTAACGGGGGTCGCAGCTATACCCTTCCAGGATCTAGGAGAGGACCAATGGTGTTGTGGATTTGGTTAGGAGGGCAAATCCACTGTAGATGGTTTCTGGTATGAGGAGGACACGCCAACATGTTTTATATACTAGGGAAGCTGGCAATGTACAATATCTGCATCCTTTTCACGGGTGAGACATAGGTTATATCTCCACACCCGATGATGAAAATTGGGGGTTGAAGGTAAAATAGAATAAAATATTTTAACTATAACTCCACCTATGTCAACAGCTTTATGAAAAGACTTACAATTATACCTCAAGCTTGTGGGATACGAATATTAGTTAATAGTACTAAAGTTTGTACCCAATAGAGAGGTTATGATTATTGTTGATGGAAATTGGGTAAGAAGTTGCAAAGAATCTGCTTCATTCGCCGCGGGGCTGAGCGAGAGGGGCGCATAAAAGAAGTACCGCAAATGGTGAAGATAAAAGAAGATACCAAGAATAAAGAAGTGTGCGCCTTGCGGTGTGTTGCAAAAAGGGTCATGCATACATTATTACTGGTTCAAAATTTGCACAAATTTTGACATCTAAAGAGAGGAAATCACACCTCCTAGAGTCTGGTGGATGATGGTATTGTCGAACTAATTGGACCCGAAGAGGAAAAGGAATGTCCAAAAACATGCGACATTCAACATCTCTTTACGAGGGATGTCGAACATAGCCCTACAAAATACACCCATTGTGAGTTGGATGTGTCTTTTAGGTTTAGGGTTGCCTAAGTGGCGGATATAACCTTACAAAATACACCCATTGTGAGTTGGATGTGTCTTTCAGGTTTAGGGTGGGAGAAACAGGTTAGGGAAATGGAGCATCCCCGGACCAAGTACTCCCTGTCTTGTTGGTGCTAGAGATGACACTAAATCTAGAGTTGACTATATCGGGGTTAATATCCCCTAGTATAATCAAGGTTTCATCTCCCCAGGGTATACGTACCAATTTTTGATCATATAGGATAACTACAAGATACTTGCTAGTCAATTCATGCCAATGATGACACCAAAGCTACCCAGACTTGCTGGAATCTAATTGATGTAAAACGGGTGATTGGAAAGTTTTAAGGAAAAACCTCGAATGATGGTGTTAACCATCATAACTTTTCCGTCGTAAATTCTACAGCATAATAGGGGCCTAGAACTAATGGAGTGATTTTCAATACGTTACTATATTTAGTAAATATAATGCTTTGGTCTGCCCATGTGTCAAACAAGACAGATACATAACGTTGATTTAGTAAAAACATACCACGGGCGACGTTAGAGTCTGGATAGCTGGGGCATTGTCGGCCATGTACACTTGCGAAGAAGTTCCCTTGTTGTCCTTCTTATGGTTGGCCAACTTGGGACAGTCAGGTCTCACATGACCAGGTGTTCCACACTCGTAACATACCACAACTTTCTTTGGTCCACTACTGCTTCCCCTTGTGGGGTTTCGGTTTCCCTGCTGCCCACTTCCACTCCCACGTGAATTAGACTTACCCTTGTTGCTGTTTCCGGGATTGGTATTGGGTCGACCTGGGGTAGCAACATTTGTTTGACAATCACGAGCAAAATGGACTTGTTGGCCGCACTTGTAGCATCCTTGGCATTGTCCTCCAGCGACATTATGATAGTTGCACTTTGAACACTTAGGCTTGGATCTCGAGTATTTCTTGGTGCGGGTTGTAGGAGTAGTGTCATCAGCTCGCCCAACGTTTTGCTTTTTGGAAGGCTGCTGGTGTTGGCTACGAGAGCTTTCATCGGATTTTCTCTTATTGTTCGTTTGCCTCTCGGACAGGTTGCGGGCTCGCTTGTTGATCAGCTCAGTCGCAAATTCCATAGCACCTTCAACGGTAGTGGGTCGTGAAGCTAGCACACTGTCATGGATGTTTTCAGGGAGTCCGCTGACATACTTCTCAATCTTGTCACTCCTTAGAGGGAACATTCTGGTGCACATCAAGCTTAACTCTTGAAATCTTTGGTTGTACCAAAGGATATCATTGTTCTTACACTTTAGATCCCACAGTTTGATTTCCAACTTCTTCATTTCTCCTCTAGGACAGTATTTCTCAGTAATTCCCTCCTTGAGGTTGGCCCAAGTGAGAGTATAGGAAGTGTCATGTCCAAGGATGGCGACCACAGAGTTCCACCAGGTGAGGGCGCTCTCAAGTAGTGTGCATGTGGCAAACTTAACTCTGTTCTCGTCAGCACAACCGCTGATGCAGAAAACTGTCTCTAGTCTTTCAAACCACTGCATCAATTCAACAACTCTTTCTTTTCCTCGGTAGTATGAGGGTTTGCATTATAAGAAGTCGGGGTAAGAACAACCCCTGTTGACGTTGTTTCTGCGCATGTTGTGGTTTGGATCATCGTTCACAATAGCTTCTTTGGATGCCATAGCTGTCGTAATGCCTTCACCAATCATCTCTCTGAGTTGAGCAGCGGTAAAATTATGAGTAGCTTCAGGAACTTCTGTATTAGCGGTGTTGGAAGCAGTTGCATTATTTGGATTTGATCTCGTAATCACCATTTATCTATAATCATACACAAAATGAGATTATTAGTTCAAACGTTAGTACAGTTTTTATATTATTTGCACAGGAAAAATTCATGCACTGATTTCATAACAAATTTGGATAACCTGTCAAGATCTCATAATATAATACATTGCACAACAAATATAATAAAGAAAGTAATTACATGTTATTTCCATAAGAAATTTAACATTCATCTAGCATAACAAAATCTAAGTCATAGGCCGGTCGGGCCTTGTCCAAGGTAATGATACACACAGTCTTTAAAACATTACTTCCCAAAGTTACGCGTCCAAAAGAAAAGAAAAGATAAAGTACAGGATCACATCACCAAAAGTTGAAAAGAAATAAAGTACAAAGGCCATATGTCATGATAACCGGGATGCAACCCGTAAGCTTATCATGACGTACAAGAAGTCTAGTACGTCTATACTAATCCTGCCTAGGTGGTCCAATAGATGAGGCCGGTGCTGATGGTGCTGATGGAGCTGGTGGAGCTGCAGAATTCCTCATGGTGTTCCATAAAGTCTGAATTGTCATTCGGGTCTCCTTAAGCGTACGGAGTACTGATAGTAGCTGGTTCCGAAGTCTATCGACGACCCCTCGGAGATAAGCCATATCCCTAGTAGCCCCATCATGTCGGACAGTGGTGAGATCAAAGAAAATAGATAATGATTAATCCTTAGCAGAAAGAGCAGCATGGGTCTGATGCTGCAGACCCTCCATGACCTGAATGCGCTGGTGGAGACGGTAGTTCTCCTCCAATAACCACTTTAATGCCTCATATGTCTTAGCCTGGACGCCTTTAGCGGTCTTGGATTCTCCTTTCATAGTGCGAAAGACAGAGTCGATGCGATCGTAGATGACGGCATGGCCTCGTTGACTGGCTGTCAACTGGCTTCGGAGGTCGGATATCTCCCGCTCCTAGCGTGCGGCGATATGGGACTGGACGGAATCGACACGCCCTGCCCCGGATCCTTCCCCGGTCTCATAAGTGGAGATGGGTACGGACCCGGAAAAATAGCCCGATGGTAAAGATGGGGGCACGGAAGATGGTATGCCAGGAAGAACCTAGTCCTCCTCCATAGAGGTTGGGGCCAGTATGGCTGATGCTGAGATAGAAAAAGGGTCCTCTGGGAGAACAGCTTCGATAGTTGGGTCATCCTCTCAATCCGAGGCTGATAACCATCCACACTGCGTCGATCGTGGAGATGAACAAACAACTGGAGTAGGAGCTACTACGGGTAGAAGAGTCAACGGTGTAGTAGGCGGAGTCATGATGCTCTGAAATAGTATAATTCTAAGTTTGAAGTAAGTATAAGCTTACAAACAAAGAACAATATTATTTTAGATTACATGTTTTATGAAATATATCCCTTTTTAAACAGTTATAATAATGTTTTAAGGTTACATATATTAATACTTATATATATATGCTATCAATTACGCAGTTCATCTAACAATTTGTAAGTGAAAGGTTTCGTTTAGTATTACTTATATTTTCATTTCAGTATTTTACTAAGTAGTGTAAAATTTTCAAGTTTTGCATATCTAATCATTTTCCATAGCAATATTTCACTAAACAATATTAATAATCAAGGTTAGTAACAATTTGTACACACTTAGTTCACATAGCATAAAATTCCCTAAGATCTATATGCTTAACTAATACGGTCCCAAGTAAAATCCCCAAAATATTTTTATAGGTTATAGTCCAGTTTTAAATAAAAGAAAAATCATTTTATTTTTATTTTTTTAAAAAATTTATCTGGTTCTCTATAACTAATGCTCTGATACCATTCTTTGTGACACCCCGGGTAGGGTCAAAATATGCGGAAATATCCACGGAGATGTCACTAGGGTGGATCGATAGCATATAGTCCATAGAGCATAAGATAAAAAGTTATTCAAATCAGATTACATGTTTATAAAACAAATAAATAAAAATTGTTTTTAACATGTCATAAGAAGATTGTTTATGTTTCCAAAATAGAACCCCTGACGAGTCCTACGATGCAGATTACTAAGATGCTGGAGACCATGCACACACCACGTACTAACTTCATTTTCTTGTGAAAAACATGCTAGAGGGTCAACATAAAGTTGGTGAATTTACAGGTTTAACATTTATTAGTTTGGACATACAATAATTATAGAAGTAACAATGCACAAAGCATTCTTACTAAAATTTAGATTACATTTCTGAAGCTTAACATTCCATAGTCCTCAATAGATGAGGACGTAGTGTCTTACAAAAAGACACCTAACCCAGTTCCAACATGGTGTACATCCGTTGTCCCGACCAAGGCATAGTGAGCATGACTCACCCAGATGGGGATGGTCAATCCCTAATAGATCTATTTATAATATTCGGGCGATTTACAACAATTTAAAAGTTCCAATAATAATCAATCATAGTCAAGTTTATACAATTCTGTTATGTCCATTAAGTGTTTGCATGTTTTTCTCCCCCGTAGAGGAAAAGTTTTATCAAAAGTTTATATGGGGCTGTAAACTCACCTGGGAGTTGGCAAAAGCTGTATAACACGAATATCCAAATAATGCTCACGCCAAAAGTTATGCCTAATCAAATAGTACAGTCTTAATAGATAGTACAAAGAACATATGTGTATGCTTATACAAATTTTTAGTCAGGTCATTTATGCTACGGTATTTATCTAAATAACCGTAGTTCAAGGATCAACAATATTCATTTAAACTTATATAAGTTTCACTTCTAAGTGAACATAAAATGTTTAGCTTTCAATTTCAGTTAGCATACATGTATTAATAAAATCATTCAACTTACAATTAAGTTTCTTATTTAAGTAGACATAAAATGTCGTACTTAAAATATTAGTTTACGTTCTCCGTTCATGTATTATAATCACTCATTTACTATTAAGTTTTATTATTAAGTAAACATAAATAAGTTCTAATTAATATTAGTTTACGTTCGTAGTTCATGTATTATAATCATTCATTTAAACTTACTATTAAGTTTCATATTTTAAGTAGACGTAAGGTGTTCTACTTAAATATTAGCATTCAATTTATCCAACGTTCATATAAATTTTATTTTCTAAAAGTATATGAGTTCATGCATTAGTAATACATATTCATAATTGTTTATACAATTTATTCCATAAAGCAAAATATAAATAATTTATTTTGAAAAATGAAATATAATATTTTATTTAACTTTAATGTTTCCATAAATTATTTAATATTCATAAAATAATGTTTTAACTACAAACTTAAGAATTAATACATTAATTCTTATGGTCTAGGTGTTTAATTATGTTTTATTATAATTAAAATAGATTTAGGGCTTGTTAATGTTTCGGAACTTGCAAAACTAGTCCCTCCATATTTTAAACAAGTATAACTTTCGGATTTTACACATTTGGTACCTAGGGCTTGTTAACTTTCGGATTATGGCAGATTTAATCCCCCTAGTTATATCTAGGTTTTGTAACTTTACTAAAATAACAAAAACAGCCCCTAGGGCTTCTTTAAGTTTTGGCTAATTACAAGATCGGTCCTTAGGGTTATAAAATGACAAAATAACTTTTAGAAACTTCCCAAAATGGTCCCTAGGGTTTAATTTGCCACGGATGGTATTTATTAAACCCTAGAATTTCGGATATTTTCCTTTTCAGTCCTTGTGCTCACTAGTTTATCAAAACAAGTTTCATAAGTTACGGTTTTAGTCCTTAAGTTTCATAAATTATCATTTAAATCCAAAAAGTTTTTATAAGTTATATTTTATAAAAACTTGTATTTTAACATTCGAACATTATATGGACTCATTAAATGGGCTAACATCTAATGGGCTAAATACCTTTTTAAGTTTATAAACTTGTTAAATGGGCCGTTTAACATATTTATTGGGCTTAAATATATCTTAAGTCCATTAATCATTTTAAGTGGGTTCAAGTATAATCTTAAGTCCTTTAGGTTACTAAGATTTATTAAATGGGCTTATTAGGTCCATTAAGTCTTGGATTAACATTGCATGGGCTTAAATAATCCATTAACACTACTTTACATTTTATGTAAGTATTAACTTAGGATATTCTTATAAGTTTATTATGAGCTTATTCATATTTAGTTTTAAATCTAAATAGAAGAATGAAACTTATAGTTTGTTTTATGTGATGTTCCAAATTAGATCTAGGTGTGTTACAAGGTTGCATGCAAGTCATAAGCCCTATTATGATCTTATAACTCACGGCTATAATTAGTTATAGCTTATATAGATGAGTAAAGTCTTATTTTAAGGTTGCATGTAATTATAAGTGTCCAAATTAAGATCTAGCTATTTACAAGTCAAGAAAACAAGTCACAAGTCCAAAATGAGATCTAAACTATGTCTAGACCAAAAAATAAATCATAGATCCATGTACACTCATATATAGCCCACGACTATATTTCTAAATTTTGGTATTTCTAAGATGAATAATTTAGCTAATTTTATGTCTTGTAAATATTTACAATAATACATCATGATTATCTAAGTTACATGCATGTTCCCAAGGTTACTATTATTCCAAGAAGACTACATATAGCCCACGGCTATATTATCTTCTCCCAAGGTTCCCATAAGATTATTATAAGCTTTTTTATGTTTATTATGCTCAAGTTAACTCTATCATTAGATCTATGGTTTATATAAGCATGCATGTACATCTAACCCATTTTAGGTCATATGTAACCCACGGCTACATATATACACATAAGTTATATTTGTGATTTTTAATATTCCATTTAACATGTAACATTTCATATTCTATTATTAAAACTTAGTAGACAAATCATATAGTCATCATTCATTTTAGCCATGATCTTTAAGGTCATGGTATTCATGATTTTCAAGTTACACAAGTTCATTTTTATGAGATCTATGATTATTAGTTAACCAAAGTCCCATAAAACAAGATTTGTAACCCATGCAACACTTAGATTCATAAAATGTCTCATATGGTTTTTAAATCAAGTTTAAAACAAAGAATACAAGCCATAGGTTATTTATTAAATGATTTTTAATCATGAATATGATTTTAATAAATATGACGTGACCTATAATGGTCATGGCTTTATCATATCTTGATTTTAAAATTCTATTTACTTGTGTTTATAGATGTATGATGATGCATGCATGAAGAAATGAAAGAGCATCAGGTGTATACCTTTCTTGCTTAAAAGTACCAAAGATGATCTAGATGAACAAGGAGATTAGATATCTAATCTAGTTGATGAAGAAAACCCTAATACAACCCAAGTCGTGGCCTTAAAGATTCAGCGAGGGCTTGTTTGTGACAATCCGTCAATTTATGGTTTATATTTTATTCTCAAATATTATTTAAAAACATTATTTTAATGTTATATTATGAACTCACTTATTTTTGGGAAGAAATTTGGATTTACGTCTTGAAGTAGCATCTACTACGTCTAAACCGGAGGATTTTACGTTACGTGCTTACGTTTACATACACCGTTTTTGGTGACAGTCCGACACTTCAGGAAATAAATTTATCCGTGAATATTATTTTGGGATTTTAAATTTGTGTTGGTTCATAAACTCACAAATTTACGAGAAGAGATTAGGACTTACGTGAATAATTTAACGTCCCTTACGACTAAACCGGAAACCTTAGGATTACGTATTTACGTTTTCGAACTCCATTTTTGATGAGACAAATTTTATTAGATTCGTTTTGTGCCGTTGATCCATAATTTATAAAAACGTTTTTCGTAAAACGACCCGAGGGCACGTAAATCGAGGAAACTAGAATCGAGGAGTACCCGTAAATTAATAGGGATGGGAAAAGTTTACACTTGCCCACCCCTATACAAGTGGCGGCCAAAATAAGCCACCCCACTCCCTTGGTGGCAAAGCTTTATACTCCTTATGGACACTTGTCCATACAACTTTAACAAAACCATCTATACAACAAAACCACCTAGAACTAAACTAGCAACTCATTTCTATCTCATGCAAACACACAATTCTCTCTCTCACTCTCATATGTGCCGTCCCATCTCAACCAAAAACACCCATTTTGATCTTGTTTTAACCATGAAATCCTATGTTATTCATACATATGATGATGCCCTCTTGAAGCTCTATTGAATGATGGTGATTATAACATCCAAAAAGAAGTTTCCTTGGTGTCTTGGGGCTGATTTTCCACAAGATGTTCATGAAGATAGGTGATCTTGAAGTTGATATTGGTATATCACAAGTTTTGCCATCAAAATCCAAGCCTTGTTCATCAACCTCATCTTTTCATCACTATGGTGGTATAAGGATCATTCTTCCTATCCTTCTTGTTATTTTGATTGTGTAATCTTGTATTTTCTTTTACTTATGTATATGTATATGATGATGAATGATGATTAAAAATATTATGTGGGGATTTGGTGTTGATAGATTTGATTAAAAAGATTAAAAGCTACATAAAAGGATGTTAAAATCATGGCTAAATTAGGAGGCTGTATAAAACAGTAAAGAATCTTATAATAAACTGATAAAATGGCTTGGATAAATTAATATACAGTAAGCTATGAGTCTTTTACACATGTGAGAGTTGGCCATACAATGGAATCATTATAATGAGTGAGATATGATCAAAACAAGTTTAGAGTGCAAATCTGACTACACTGTTTTGGACGAATTTTATAAAATACTTAGTGGTTGATTCATCAGTAGCTAAGGAATAAAATGAAGCACATATCATGTAGAACATGTCATAAACATTTGGGCTTCTATCTCCATACAGAACTCTAGATATGATCATTTTAGTAGACTAGATTTTTAGGACTGATTTTGTATAAATAATATATAATATAAGCACTCAAAAATTTATATAAAATATATATAAATACAAATTCCACTAGTTGATAATGATTATAATAAAAGAGTTATATAAATGTTGATATTAAAATGGATTATGTTATATAAAGTATAAATATAAATGTTTTTCCAAGTTATAAAACTATATACTAAGTTTTACGTCTTTTCGGCTAGTGCCGTAAAATTAACGTTTTTCGTCAATTAAAACTTAGACGATCGGACCCGTCTAATGTAAACTTTTATTAACTCACATACTGATGTATAAACATATATAACAAGTAAAAACCAATAAAACCCGAGCTTTACAACATATAGACATTAACGGGCCAACGTAGCCTTATTGGACTATAAACCCGACTAGTTAGTAAAACACTTATAAATTTACTTATTGGGCTTAACCCATTTGGGCCCAACATGTAAAGTATATTACTTATAATAAAAGTATAATTGGGCTAATATAATATATTGGGCTTGTAATAGGCCCATTGGGCCTCAAAATGTAAACAAGTTGAACTAGTGTAACTAGTCTTAAAAATTTCCAACACATAACACTAAAATGAGTAAATGAGAATATAAAACCCACTTGATCATCATATATATAAAATCATCATATGTATATATAATTGTTATTTTTATGAAGTCATTGTACAAGAGTCTAAGACGAGTATTATTTGTCTAGGTTTCCCGTGATTGAAGCACGTACCGTACATCCAAATCGTCGATAACCGCCTTCCCACATCAACGTGAGTTCATAGCCTCGGGCTCTTTTAAATGTTTTTATGAAATGTTTTATAAACCCGCGAGGGAGATAACATGTTAGTTTTGATAAAATAGGACACCATTTGTCCCGATTGTTTGTTTATTGATTTAGACCCGAATGATTGTATGACCCGATGAATGATTAAATGACCCGATAGATGAAATGAAATGGATTATTAAAGTTAGGTTATGTCACTAAAAGTCCCATTAGCATGAATTGTGAACTACCGGGATTTGGTAGACGCTTATGCATATAATAGTACTGATATCAGCAAAAACTCATATCAATTAATCAACAAATCACCCTAAAACACATAGCAAATGCCTAACTTTTGTGCTATAAAAGCAGTATTATGTAGTATGTTCTGTGTTTGTGTACAAATAGGTAAGAAGGATGCATTTTTAAGCAAACAAGAAGAAAATCAAGCTAATTGGATGAATAAGACAAAGAAGGATCAAGAGTGACAAGACTTTAAAGACAAAGGACCTATCTTGACAACATTTCAAAGATGAAGGACCAAAAGTGTATATTTGCCAAAGTCAAGATCAAAGTCAAACATGGTCAATAATGAAGTCAACCAAGTCAAAGGGCTTAAATGTTCAAAAATGCAAGTGGAAGGATTGAAATTGCCAAAGAAATGAAGATTCTAGCTCAAAATTTCAAACTGCCAAGTACAAGGACCATTTCTACCAACTTTGGAAAGATATTTGTGCTTGATCCGTGTTTAGAGGTTTCAACCAATGAGAAGCAAGTAAATGAATCACTTGGATCGCCAGCTGGCCACTCACAGCAGCCAAACATTTATTAAGCAAATCTCAACAGTGCCTCCACTACTTCTAGTTTCAACCAATCGGATGTTGCCATGCAATAATTCTTTTATCCAATATGGATTGTGATCCGTGTGCTCATTTCTTAACCAACCACAACCGGACACGTGGCTTTCTTCTCCAAACAAGTTGCCAGGAACGGGATTTAGCTAGAGTGCATTTCAGAAGTTGATTTAAACATGAAAGTTGCTCAAACTCAATCAAAAATCCCCAATTGAGTTCTTCACCTGGAAATTTCAGTTATCATAATTGGGACACGTGGAGCTCAATGATTGGATTGGACACGTCACTCTCCCCAACATCTTCACTTTCTCATTCTATAAATAGGGTAGCAGTCTCTCATTTGTACATAGTTAGCTAGTGTGAAACACACACACTAGAATTTTACTCTCTCTCTCATTTTTGTTAGCAAGTTAGTAGATAACAACTCTCAAGAGCCTGACAACCTCTTGAGAGTCTGTTAGTTAGTTTTAACCAACTTTGTAACCACTTTTCACTTACTTCAATAAAATTCAAATTTCCCTCCAATTCTCTTACTGTTCTTCATTACTGTTTATACGCCATTGATACTGCTTGTTTCTATACTTGATCATTAGAAGTCTTGTGGAAGTTTGTAGCTGTTCATTTCATCCAGTAGCTGTTCATTGGTAGATTTTGAAGGTTTTCAGTTCATCAATGGAGTTTAAGGGTTGATTAGCTGTTGTTTGATTGTTGATTGGTAGTAACTAGTGCTAAGGTCGTGGTATAGCACTAGCTAGATAGCTCAACGCTACTCTACTCCCCAAAGGAGGCCTAAGCTAAAAGGTTTTTGGTTTCTGCATTTAAAATCCTCTCAAATGTTGCAGACATGCTAAATTCCTAGTGTAATCTTGTTTAAATGTATGATCAAGTGTGTTACTGAGTAGATGTTGATGTTTGAGTAGCTCATTTGTAGTCTAGCACTTATTCATTAGCTTAATCTTCATTCTTAGTTGCTTAATAACAGTCACTTTAGCTTTATAGTGTATTTATAGTATAAGTTTGTTTCATAGCCTGAATTTGGTTCCTTTTCATCACATTGTAGTCATTAAACTTGGTTTGGTAATTGCTTTGATTCAGTTTAGCTTTTATCTCAAATCTCTTTCACAAAAGTTTTATAATTCAGCTAAACTAGTGTTTAGGAGTAGGAATTCATAAGTGTTCAAGTGTTAGTAGCTGGCTAATTCTAGTTCTAATTCATTCAGTAAGTCATGGTAAACTAGTTTACATAGTTTTCAGGTCAAATCTTTAGTCAAACAGGCAATTGGTATACTAAAAAGTTTGGGTCAACTTTGAATAACCTAGTTTTCAGAAAGTATTGATTTTCAAATCATTTCCATCTCTTTGTTTCTAGATGAATTTTCCTAAAATTTGTTTCTAGCTCTTACTCAACATATGTAGTTTAAGCCTTAAGCTAGAAGTTCTACAGTATTTAGTGACAAGCTAGAAATAAGCACTTGATTCAACCATTGAGCAAATGCAATTCCCTGTGATAAATAGCTAAACTGTTTTCTCATTCCAGCTTATCCACTTCACAAACTTGTCCATTTTCTTTCACAAATCTCTTTAGAAAGTGTTCCTGGTTACGTTTTGAAATTTTCAGCTTTTTGGTCAACAAAAGTCAACATAAGCTCAATTTAGCTTATTTTCATTTTCTGAGCTTATTAATGGACCATTTTTGATAAGACTAAACTTCCCCTTCTTCTTTTGAGCTGATTAACAAGTTTTTGCATCAAAATCAAGTTGTGAACGTTTGGCTTATTATATAGCTTATTTTGTGCTTAATAGAAATAGCTTATTAGAGTTTTAGAGAGTTTTAGCTTAATTCCTGTTACTAGTCTAGCTTAAATTAAATTTTAAGACTTTTGAAACTGGTTTGAGCTTATTTGGTTAAGAAACGAGCTTAAACAAGCTTATTTTGTTCCCTAGCCCGTTTTTGTTATAAATCTTTTGGAAATTGCACTTAGGTCCCTAGTTTGTTATACAGTTCTCATTTTAGGCTAATTACCCACTTTATTAGGTTTCACAAAATATTAGTCCTTCTATTTTCAAGTTAGTTAAAAATTAGTTAGTCAGTTTCAAAAGTTCTTGAAGTTAGTTACTTTGTTAGTTAAATTTTCACCATTAGTCCAATTTGTTAACTGAATTTACATAAATAGTCCTTAGACTTTTAGACTTTACATTTTGGAATTTAATTTTCATAGAATTTACATTTTCAGTCCTTTCATTTTATAGAATTTACATTTTTGATTTTAATTGAATAAAAATGTGGTATTTGACAATTTGTTTTACGGTTACATAGTTAATATTTTTCATTTTTATTTGATTGATTGAATTAGACGTAGACTATCCAAATACCTTTACCAACCAAAAAAAATTATAAACTCGATCTTGTTAGGACTTTCAATTTGTTAAGAACTGAGAAAACGAACTTCAGCTATACACATTTCAAATGGCACCGCTGCCGGTTCTTTGACTTTACGAGAGACTATCGATTGACGGTTTTCATTGGCTTTTGGGATCCGTTCACCTCATGAACGTTATTTTTACGTATCATAAATCAAAAACAATAAAATAAAATAAAAAATATAAATATATATAAAAACTAAAAAATTAACAAAACAATTCTTTTCCTAAAGAATTGACCAAACAAATTAAAAAAATCCAAAAAGCAATCTTTTTCCTAAGAGATTGCACCCAAAAATATATATTATTGGATTCTCTCGATTTTTATGTACATATAGTATTTTCTCTTAAAAACTCATAAATACAAAAATATTTTCCATATATTATTATAAGTAAATACGTATACGTATAAGTACAACCAATTCACATATTCTCCATAAGTATTGCCAGGGCAATACACCGTGTTGAGGGGCGTTCCGGTCCTTGACACGTGTATCGATCAAACAAAATAAAGCAAGAATAGATAAATACTTCCAATAAGCAACAATTCGAAGAATACAAACAATTAAGTGAATAGAAAGGCGATGTGGTATAAAATGCCATCTAAGGGTCAATAGGTACTTAAGTGCTTCGCGCCACCTAACCCCCGTTCACTTGTGAGTATTCTAAGAAGGAAGGCTTCATTGGGGGTCTTGCACCCAAGTAGTACATACGTATATTATTATTTTCTTGTGGATATTTCATATTGAAACTCGAAGGGGATAATCCTTTTCACTTCAAAGTCACACGAGAGCTTCTCTCTCATTCCTCGTATTGAGTTGCATGCTCACTCGCGGGCGTGCATAAATACCGATTGGTGTACAACCCCTTCCTCCGAAAAGGAAGAAAAAAAGAAAGAGTAGGAACACCACCGTCCATCAAGCCGATCACGAGAATCGTGCTTTGATTCATCCACAACAAGAACCCATGGCCGGAGTTGATACTTGTTCTTTGATGGAACATTTGCAATCCAATGTTCACGGATATGCCGATGCTATCAAGATACCCGATATTCCCGCAAATACATTTGAGCTAAAAACGGTTATGATTAACTTGGTTTCAAACACACCTTTTTATGGAAACAAGAATGATAATCCTCATGATCACCTTAAGAGATTTCTTTCTCTTTGCAATACCATTAAGTACAATGGAGTTCCCCCATGATGCCATTAAGTTGATATTGGTGCAATTTTCACTAGAGGGTCCGGCTAAGCATTGGTTAGATACACAACCACCCGATAGTATCACCACATGGGATGGTTTCACTACTAAGTTTTTGAACAAGTTCTTTCCCCCATCTAAGACCACGGCTTTGAGGAACTTAATTATAGGCTTTCAACAAAAACCTAGTCAAACCTTTAGTGATTCTTGGGAGGAGTTTAGAGAGTTATTGAGGAGATGCCCTAACCATGGATTGGATGAAGTTCACCAAATCAATACTTTCTACAATGGCCTTAAACCTCATCACCAAGACTCACTCAATGCTTCCGCGGGAGGGAATATTCTTATTAAATCCATTCAAGAGGCTTGGAATATTATTGAGACCAAAGCAATGGTACAAAAAACACTCAATTTGAAGAAAGGGTTCATGTTATCCAAAACAATTCTCAAACACTCTTGTGATAACCAAATCCTCAAGTGTCACCAAGAGATAATTCAAAAGATAGATAGGGATCATGAGATGAGTTTTAAGGCACATCAAGAACTGATCCAAGCTATTAAGAGCCTTTCATTGAACAATTCTACAAATGATGTGCATGCCATTACCCTTTCATTTGAGACTTGTGAAGGTCCCCATTCCTATGAACAATGTGATAAGGTTCAAGGTTATCAAGGGGAATGTTATGCTTACGAAGAGGAACATCGTGAACATTTCAAGCCAAATATCAATCCCAATAACCTTTCTTACAAGTCTCAAAATTACCTTACTCCACCGGGATTACCACCCCAACCACCCACCCAACTTCAACAAAATCCTCCTCAATTGTTACAAAGGAATCAAGGTCAAAGACCACCTTACCAAGGGAATAACTATAGACCACCAAATACCTTTCACAATCAAGGAAATACCTTTCAAGGTAACAATCAAGGGTTTTACCATAAACCTCCACCTTTCCAACCCCAAGGTTTTGAAGGAAATGTGCTACATGATTATAACACAATTGAGCTTCTTCACAAAATGAATCAATAGAATGAAAGGAGGTTCCAAGCTAATGAGAAAAGAATGAGAGAAATGCATGAGGAAACAAATAAGAAGTTTATGATGGTTTTAAATCAAAGACAACAAGGGCCTTTGCCATCAAACACACAAACAAACCCACGGGCAAATGTAAATGCTATCACAACAAGAAGTGGAAAGTCAACAAAGGATCCTTCACCACCCAAACATTCTTTGGTAGAGCCTACTATGATTCCTTCTTGTGATAAGCCTTCTACATCTAGTTCACCATCCTCAAGTTCTCCCATTTCTTCAACTTCCACACTTACTCATGAACCTACCAACAAGGAAAATCCTTCACCAACCACTCAACCACAATCAAAACCAAGTCTCCCTTATCCATTAAGATTGAGAAAGGAAAAGATCAAGAACAAATATGATATCCAAGTTTCAAACTTTTTGAGGATGTTCAAGCAACTTAACATTAATATCTCCTTTGCGGAAGCTTTAGCCAATATGCCTAAGTTTGCTAAGATGATAAAGGACTTACTTTCTAACAAGGAGAGATTGGTGGATTTGCCTAATGCTTCCTTGAATGAAAATTGCTCCGCGGTTTTGCTTAAGAAGTTGCCTACTAAGCTTGGAGATCCGGGGAGGTTTTTGATTCCGTGCAATTTCCCGGGGGTGGAAAATTGTATGGCTTTAGCGGATTTAGGAGCAAGCATAAATCTCATGCCATTATCGGTTTGGAAGAAACTTTCACTTCCCGAGCTCACTCCTACTAAGATGACTCTTGAGTTGGCCAACCGTACTATAGCTTATCCGGTGGGAATTGCGGAGGATGTTTTTGTTGGGGTTGATAGATTTACTTTTCCCGCGGATTTTGTGGTGGTTGATTATGATATGGATCCTAGAGTGCCTTTGATTGTTGGTAGGCCATTTTTGAGAACGGGTCGTACATTAATCGTTGTGGCGGAAGGTGAACTTACAATGCGGGTAGGAGATGAGCGAGTTTTGTTTAACATGGGGAAGTTGTCTAAGAAGTATAATGAGCCTGAAGCGGTAAAACATATTGATGTTGTGAATAATGAGGAAACACAAGATGATATCTTTGATGAAGTTTGTGATGAATACTTTTTTGAAGCTTGCTCAAGTGGAGATTATGATTTACCTCATGTTGAGACCATTGCTTCCATTACTTCATATTTGGATTTTCATGACCCTCAAGAGCTAAATTTTGGTGAAACCTCATATGAAAATCCACTTTTCCACAATGATAACCATATTCATGAGGACTTTAGTGATGGAGAATCTCTTCTTTGTGATACACCAACATATGATGACTATAGTGATGATGAGATTTCTACTTGTGATTCTCCATTTGTTGATGATCATACTTCCTTGGGTTTTGAGGAATCACCAATCTTTGATAGCCCAATCTATGATGTTTATGGTGATGAGGCGGATTCTATCATAGATGAGAGTGATGAGTTTTTAGAGGAAGATATATCTTTTGAGTACACTCTTGGTTATCTTGATGAGGAGGGGGACATACTATATCTAGAATATCTATTGCATGAAGATCCTTTACCTACTTCCTTGTCCACTTCAACCCTTACATGTGAAAAAGGAAAACAAGCCATGATGGTTCTTTCTAAGAGCTTATTGTTATCCATTACTCCACACATTTTCTCTCATCATGTGACCTACAAGGGAGAGTCTCCTAAGGCAACCAACACTTGTTGTTTTCCCATCAAGGAACGGATTTTTGATCCTGGCATAGAGCTTGCTAAACCATCTCAGTATTCGCCTGATGCAACAAAAGGAAAACTTGTGAAAGATTTGAGAGCATCACCTTATTACCTTTTGGAGAACATTTGGGCAACCATTTTGGAGAGTCACATCTCACCTTTTTCACCATTGCTTGGGAAGTTAGTTGTGTAATTATGTTATAAGTGGGATGGTAATTATGTATTTGATCCCGGGGGATATTTATGGAGTTTTGATAAATGAAAACTTGTTTTACCTCTTCGTGGAGATTTTTCTTTAAAGGGGCAAAAAATTTTACTTTTCCATGATAGGTTTTAGGCATTTTTAAGTGTGGGAAGAGTCGAGCTAGAGAAATGTTTCGTTGTTTGAAGAAATGTAAATCTTTCTTATGTTTTAGAGAGAGAAAGAGATGGTGGATTTCACACTTTTAGAGAGAGGAAGTTAAGAGAACTATGTGTAAATTACGAAACCACACACCCTCTCCATCAAAGGAGAGGGTTTATATACCCAAGCCTTGTAATGGGCTTGGGCTTACATGTTTGGGCCGGCCTACACATGTTGTAGGCTAGGCTTGGACTTGTTTGTTAAATAACGATGTCTAGACTACGAGCTATTACTTAGTATATTGTCGGAGTGACCGAATCTTCCTAAATACGTAAAAACGTATTTCCAACAATCTCCCCCTAAGGGAGGTCACTCCAAACAAGGGCGTTACCCGAGTTACAATAATGAAATAAACCTAGAATACTATGCTTGTCTTGATCTCGTAGTCTTCGTCTTTCTTTTCCTTTTCTTTTTCTGGTGAACATGCTGATGTGATCTTTGATATCAATCTTGAGCATTAATCTCTTGCCTTGATCTCGTGCATCCATCACTTGTGATCTTTGCCTCTTCGTGACCTCACGTCCCACATACTTATACCTTAGTAATTCTTGAAAGCTTCAGAGTTCGATACAGCGGAAGACTTAATTTTTAGACTTTCTTGAATTTGATGAGGTATTAAGTGCATAAAGTATAAGCATGCGGGGACGACTTCTTCTTGGATCCCGCAACGCCACCGTCTTCAAATGCCGCAACATAAGTAGACACGAACGAAATAGCTTTGAACATTTCATTCTAATTCGGTAGCATTTTACCTCTGGTCGGTGAAGACCGTTGGACGATATTAAATATCGTACTTGTGGCAGGTAGATTTAATTAAAAATCTCCTTGACAAGATTTCGCGGGTAAACCCGTTCTCTTTATTCGACCGTCCAAAGCTGACTGTGAACATAAAGAGTGAATCATTTGGATAATAATATCCGCATGATTTGAAGCCGTCAATTCATGTTCCTGGAACAAGTGAAATTCAATTAAGAACCGCACCATCGTTGCTTTCCAGTTGTCACGAGCTTGATTCGTATAGAATCTTGCAAGTTACCTACCAAGTGCTGTTTGAGGTTAACACTAGAAGGATTTCCACTCATCACTGTGAACACTAAGGTATCCCTCTGAGTGTTCTGGCAAGATCACTAAGATATTGCGTAGAGGCCTGGAACGTGTTTAAATTCAATTAAGAATTAAACCACTGTTGCTTTCCAGTTATCACAAGTTTGATTCATAAAGAATCGCACAAGTCACCTACCATGAGCTTTTTGATATTCGCTCAAGAAGGATTTCCATCTTCATTGTAAATACTTTCGTATTACTCGGATGTTCAGGCAAGATCATGAAGATTTTGCGTAGGACTCTTAAAATCTTTCTTACCTTTCATAGTGTGTGAAGCAGCAAGGAAATATGAAAGTGTGTCCTAATGAGATGTTTGATGATCTCAAATGGCTCTAGACTCGATCATGCATTTTGGATTTTAGTGATCGGAGGCTGGAGAGGAGTGCCACCTTTTCAATACCAATTTATTCGGAGTGAATAAATCAATAGATAATGTGTTGTCTCCGTGTGATTAAAACAAATACCTTTTGAGAGATATCTGAGTTAGTTGGGATGGGTTGTGCATTGCATCACTGGGTCCATGATATCTGTCTTCAATATCGAGAATCATTAAAATGATCTCAATAGCATATGTGTTGACCCGGTTTCTACCTAAAGTTGTAAGGAGGGCTTCTTTCTTTACACCCTTTATCTTTACAATTCTTTTTCATTCTTCAACCCCTTCAATGCTTACCAATACGTCATAACTAGCACCTTTTTGTGATTGTTCCAGTGCTAACTTAAGTACTTGGTCGGCATTCAGCTACGTTTACAATCTTTCTCCATCTTTCCTAAGGACTACTATTTCTAGCTATGGAATGTCCTTGGGAAGATTCCTCCGGTTCTAGAAGAATCATTGGACTTAACCTATCCTACCATCCTTATGTCACCACAATCTTCATCGTCATGAAATAAATGGGTTTTGGGTAAGTATATGTCACCATGAAAATCCATTTTGATATGCAAATCCGTTTTTCTCCCCCTTAACATATGCCACGATATTCGAAAACATTTCGCACATGTCGGGATGAGCCAGCACATTAAGTCAAACCATTTGTGATAATATCCCATATTAAATCACATTTTCTCCCCCATATTAAAAATATTAACCCAATCGATGTTTTTAATATCAATTGATTTAATAAAGTTTTAACAAAGGTTTTGGGAAGAAAAATGCAAGTCCATTTTATCTTCATGATATCAAACGTATGAGATATGATACCGATTTGTAACATGATCACATATTCACCATATTAGTAGTTAGGTTATGTCACTCAAAGTCCCATTGGCATGAATTGTGAACTACCGGGATTTGGTAGACGCTTATGCATATGATAGTACTATTTGGGGACGATCACCCCAGTTCGCGCCTTGACGGTTGATCCCCGTCGTACCACATTGATTGGTAAGAGAATTTATGTATGAGAAGATTTACATAGCGTGATTTTTGTGAAGACACGCTAACTTAGTTGGGCAAATTGTTTGTCGGGTTCGCGGCCCGTTGTTTTGATAGTAAGGTAACAATGTCATGCGGCTAATAATAATCCAAATGAATCTAATGTGATCCTATAACGATGCTAAAAAACGATAATAATATTACCTATAATGGTAATATTGAGGCGACGGTCACATGGACGGTTTAAGATGTATGCTTGATTTATATATTGCCTGAATAGCAATACGAGGACTTACTTCTAATATTATACTTGTGTTCTGATTTCAACGATTGTTGTATATAACGGTTTTATTAAACTCTATGAATTCACTCGGCATTCGCTGATATGATTTTTGCATGTTTTTATCTCAGGTGCTTGAAGGTAATCCGGATGGAGATCGACTCTGATGGCCCACATAATATTAAAAATGTTCATTCGATCAATGTTTTGTAAACTTAATGACCTATATAATTTGGGACTTGTTGTACACTTTAAAACTTTTTATCGAATGAATGTATGTTGAACCTTGTACAACCATTTTTATGTGTTGTCTATGATTGGAGTTATTGTGCAATCCCGTAACACTCTGAAAGACCCTTCCGCTGTACCGATACGAAAATTGAGAGTGTTACAAAGAGTCTAAGACAAGTATTATTTGTCTAGGTTTCCGTGATTGAAGCACGTACCGTACATCCGAATTGCCGATGACCCGCTTTCCCACATCAACGTGAGTTCATAGCCTCGCACTCTTTTAAATGTTTTTATGAAATGTTTTATAAACCCGCGAGGGAGATAACATGTTAGTTTTTATGAAATAGGACACCATTTGTCCCGATTGTTTGTTTATTGATTTGGACCCGAATGATTGTATGACCCGATGAATGATTATATGACCCGATAGATGAAATAAAATGGATTATTAAAGTTAGGTTATGCCACTAAAATTCCCATTAGCATGAATTGTGAACTACCGGGATTTGGTAGACGCTTATGCATATAATAGTACTATTTGGGGACGATCACCCCAGTTCGCGCCTTGACGGTTGATCCCCGTCGTGCCACATTGATTGGTAAGAGAATTTATGTATGAGAAGATTTCCATAGCGTGATTATTGTGACGACACACTAACTTAGATGGGCAAATTGAGTATCGGGTTAGCTACCCGTTGTTGGTTATAGTAAGGTAACAATGTCATGCGGCTTATAATAATCCAATTAACGAAATACTGCTTTAAGCATTGAATTATGATATATTGCCTGACTAGCAATACAGGGTCTTATCATTGATATTATGTCCGTGTTTTGGTTTTATATAACCATATTCATATAACGGTTTTTGTTTAATCTATAGAACGTTATAAAACGTATTGTATGATGTTTTTAACGAAAATGGTTCGTATAATGATTTTGAAGGCGAAAGCCTATATTATGATTTTGATAAGGATTTGTATAAAAAGACTTTGGTTATTTTATGGCCTATTAAAATGATTTGTACAAAATGATTTTCGGTAATAATTTTATACCGATGTTATATTGATGGATTTCATTAAACTCTATGAATTCACTCGGCGTTTCCGCTGACCTTTTCTTTTAACATGTTTTATCTCTGGTACTTGAAGGTAATTCTCGGGAAGACAACAAGAATTCATGGCCCGCACTTAAATAACTATTTCCATTCAAATGCTTTGTAAAAACCTGTATGAAATACAATGACTTGGGACCTATGTAAATTTGATATTTATGAATGGAAATGCTTTATTATTAAACGCCGCAATTTTTAAGCGTTGTCTATGATGTGAGTAATGTGATATCCCGTAACACCAACGAGTCTTCCTATGTATTGAATTGTATAAATTTGGTGGTGTTACAGTTTGGTACCAGAGCTCTCGTTATAGAGAACGAAAGATTTTTAAAACCAAGGTTTTGAATAAAACATTTCAAAATCTTTTAACTATAAACATTTTTCTCAAAATGTCTAAAAATCTTTTGACTATAACGGTGCCGAAGAATTTTCGAGTTACCGACAAGGCCAGACTGAGAAGTGTTATTTTAATATATATATATATCTATACTCCCTTATAAAGCATGCATATCCCCAACCAATAACCAACCCTCCAACTTTAAGATTCAGACTTTCAACCCTACATCAAAACCTAAATTTACACACACCAAACCAACATCCAACCCAAAAATATTTCCAAACCAACGAATTCAAATTAAACAACCCTACAAACAAATACCCACTTATAACCCTCCCATTTCGTTCTCCATTTCCCTTTCAACAAAAAAACAAAACACACAATAAAAAACACACACTAACCCCTCATTTCATAAAACATTCTCATCTGCCACCAAAACTCTCTCCACCGAGCCTCACAACTATCAAATCTGACCACCACCGAATGACAAATCGCTGGAACTCTCTACAATCGATCTTACCACTGGCGGCTCTCACCATCACACTACACATTTTAGGAATTTGAGGTATTTTTTGAGTGTTTTAATAGATCTACGACTCTTAGTAAAGTTATGAAGGTGATATTTATAATTCTATAAATTTAATTTTTAGATCTAATATTTTGTGTTTTTTTTTTCTTTTTTACAGCCGATATTACTGCCATAGTTGTCGCTGTTGACGTCGTTGTATTTCCAGAAGAAGGTAGCTGCACCAAACGTGGTCTTCATTCCATAATTATTTGTTATATTCTGTAGGTGATCTTTAATAGATAATTGATTTTGTTTGTAGATCCAAGTTTTCATAACTTTTTTTGTTCTTTTGTTGCACCCGTCACCTTCGCCACCGACTTGCCGGAAGAAAGCAGTTGCGGTTGTTGACTCGCCGGAAAACTATTGGCCGCTACTGAAAATCTTGCCGCCGTTGATTGTGTCGCCAGGTTGTGTATGCTTTATTTTTAAAGTTGTAAATTAATAATTTAATAAAGTTTGATGTGTAAAAACTTTCTTATAGTCTGTTGTGTGAATTTCTTATAATATGTTTCATTGTGTTGTTATAAAATATGTGTAATGTTTGAATCAAGTTTATGTAATTTTGTAATGAGCCGTTCGTTTTTTACGTAATTGTTTGCGTATTTTTATGTTTAACTTTGTTTGGAACTTCTTGTGAATTTGCAATATTGGTTTAGTATGTAAGTTTATTCGTAAATTTGTAGTAATATTGTTGTAATCTGTTTGTATTATGTAGTTAAAGAGTTTGTTTTATATTTTAAAAGTATAAATGAACATGTTTTGATATAGTTATAAAATGTAAAAAGTGAGAATTATTTGAAATTTACAAGTTTTGAAGTTCAGTTTTTAACAACTTTAAATATTTAGAAATAGTAAAAAATTTGAATTTTTGAAGTATAACATAGTTTTGAAGTATACAAGTTTTGAAATATTTTGAAACACTAAAATTAAAATTTGAAATATTTCAAAATTCAAATTGCAATTTTTAGAATTTGAAATTCAAGTAAAAGAATTATCTTTGGTTGTATAGAAAGAAGCAAAAGGAAAAAGAGAAAACTGATCAAATGCAAAAGCCTGCCAAAAAAGAAATAGTGTTATGTGGAAGGAAAATGACAGCACAAATGAAACACGAATACATAAATAAAAAACAAAAAGAAGAACAAAAAAATGAAGAACCTGAGCGAAGATAATAAAGGACGAGTACAAAAAGAATAAAATATGAAGTTTACTATTTTCCTTCTCATTTTTTGAGACTGATTTTTGATATGTGAATATGTTCAAATTTTCAAATTTTAATATTTCGAAATTTTAAAGATTTTGAAACTACTTGGGTTTTCGGAATCACGAGGTTGTTTGAAATTTGAATTCTATATAAACCTCACCCAATAGATATAAAAGGACAGTTGACTGACTACATAGGAACTTTAAATTTTGAATTTGATGTAAGTGAATCACGTGGGTTACCTAGATCCACCAAAAAGATAGTATACTTTTTCTTTTACTTTTTTCTTTTAGAGGGAAGGAGTATAACGCTTGAATGTTGCTATATTAGTTTTCCTAAGTATATGGTCAAATTGGCGCATAATAATGACACAAGCACAAATTGGCGCACATCGGATATGGTCAAAACCAATGTTTTGAAACAAATCGACCCGGTCAAATCAG
The DNA here is from genome assembly GCA_025667525.1 of Glebionis coronaria. Lineage (NCBI taxonomy): Eukaryota > Viridiplantae > Streptophyta > Magnoliopsida > Asterales > Asteraceae > Glebionis > Glebionis coronaria. Next base: position 335,047,313 of record CM046876.1, on the reverse strand, counting down.
CCGGTCATTGATTGGACCGTCGGATCGACCCGGTTTTCAATTAAAAAACTTATTTTTATATATATCGGCCTAAACACATTTACTAATAAATATAACACGTAAAAAAAAGTTACGTTACAAGTACGTACAATTATATCGTGAAAAAAAGAAAAAAAGGAAAAAGAAAAAAAATCAAAACCCGACCGGGTCTCAAGAACCGGGTCAACCCGGGTCACTTCAAACTCGGTGGGTCACACCGGGTTCCTAAACTATAAGACACGGGTCAATTTGACCCGTTTTTTCGGCTGAAATCGGTCTGACCAGTTGAACCGGCCGAGTCGACCTCCGTTTCAAGACATTGGTCAAAACTTATACGTAGCCGCCACTATATACTCCGATCATGCATACAGTTATTTGAAAGTTTTTTTTAACGACAATTTTTTACAACTACACAAACTGTCTCACATGTGTAAATCGAGACTTGAACCCACAATCTTTAATTTAGAAGGTCACTCACATACTGCTTAATCAAAAGGCCTTTGATCAGTTCTTAAAAAGTTACTTAGTCAAAAACGATTTACAATAAAATAATTGAAACTTAAAACATTGTTGTCTAACAAATAGCTAACAATGCAAATACAGTTTATTGAAACCAAATATTCGACATTGAAATTTGATCTGAACTATAAACAGCTGTTGTTATATGCATATACTCGCCTATTAGAAACAGCTGCCGCTAGGCGCGGGTACTTCGGCTAGTATATATATATATATATATATATATATATATATATATATATATATATATATATATATATATATATATATATATATATATATATATATATATATATATATATATATATATATATATATATATATATATATATATATATATATATATATATATATATATATATATATATATATATATATATATATATATATATATATATATATATATATATATATAACTTGGATTATATATATAAATGATGTAATTTGATTACATGATTGTTTGATGATTATTTCTATATATATACGAGGTATTTATACGACGTAGATTGTCACAAGGAACCCTAAATCCCCTATCAAATTAATCTAAGCTATTTTTGTAGGAATTCTAGCTATTCCAGATCTAAACCAAGTTGTGGATATTTATGATCCCGACAAAATGGTTGATATTCGTAGAAATGTTGATATTAGTTGATTGTGATATCGAAGAAGAATTGGCGAGATTAAATCTGATATCGATGTCATGACGATCTTTCCTTATAGAGGGGAGTTTGACAAAACGTTACCACCTGGAAAGATTTCATCTGATTCGTTGTCACCCAATTCTTAAATTTGAAATCGAAAGGGTGAATGTTGCACTTGAGGCTGTCATTGGAACCATTACCCAAAAGCCTCATGCCACTAGTACCTTTCTGAGAAGTCTAATGGAATGTGTGAGTCATTTCATACTAGTGACTCATTTGATAATTATTGTTGGAAAGAGCTATAGGATTGGAAATTAAGTGTTGTTCATATTGAACTTGTATTGCCCTTTTAAGGTTTATGAATAAGGTTGAAAGTATTGGAGAATGAGGTAGGATATTGCATTGAGTATAAGTTGATTGAAATTTGAATAAAGTAAAATTTAACCTGTATGGAATAAGAAATTGTTAAGAGGAAGTCGTAAAGTTCTGTGATCGAATTATAAGGTTTTAATTGATTGTTGATTTGTGTTAAGGGTTGTTCCTAGGCCATTGTCCACTGATGAGGATGCCTAGTGTCCAAGAATTAAATTGAAGAAATCTTCTTCTGAATTGGGACTGATGGATCTTTCAGGACATGTGGAACACCTAATGACTTTTGTAGATTAGTATTCATTGTGGTATCTTTTAAAAATCCCTAACTTAACTGAGACATCAGTTGGTAGGATGAGTTCTTGGAATTGTATGACATAGTGACACGTAATGTGTTACTGTACAATTTTGACTTGTTTGTGATTAATGAAAAGACTACCTTTGATTGCTAAATTCTACATGTATCGATGATTATCTATCTTTTCTTGCTTGTTCCTAATGTTCGCATTAGTCATGCAACCATTGAACAAGTACTCATCTCGAATTGAGTTACGTTATGGATTATTCTCTTTGTATTCATGAGTGCCATCGAGGTCATAAACCTCATGATTATTTGGCTAAAGCTCATTTCCTAGCATATTGTAGTTAGTTCTTGGTGAAAAACTTTTCATCACTCTTTTGCAGATCACTCATTGTTTTTATAAGATTTAACAGTATCCCTTGAGAAAGATTGGGTTTTCATCACCATATGGCTTATTTAAAGTGAGACTTATAAATAATCGTTATCAAAATGAAGTTGTTTATAAAACACCTTGGAAAACTTAATTGTTTTCATAACAAAGAAAATCTTTGTAAATTTATTTTTGATTCTTATTTAAGAATTAAGCATGAAAATGTTATTATTATAAACATGATGACAAAGTTTTGACGAACTGAGTATTACATCGTTAATCTTGAAATTATATATAGTTGCGCGCCTACATACAATTTGGAAGGGACCATGCAAGGCTGATTAGTAGTCACCATAAAATTTATTAATAAACACTACATATTCTTTGAAATTGTGAAAGATTAAATTTTATGAGATCTGCAAGAAGTACAAAAATAGGGACATAGTGTTAGGGACACCTACATATGTGCCCGTACTATTTATTCTTCTGAACCGAATTTAATCATCTGTGGAAATTGTCTTATTTGACAATTTACAATTCTTCCTTGTCCAATTCTCCCGTGGTGAGATTCTTTGAAAAAGTATCTGATTACCGAGTGTTGATACCCGACTGGATGTATTGACGTTCCTATCATTTCTTTTGAATTGATTTCATTTGAATGACCTGGGTAACGATCCGAGGAGCTTTCGAATGCGTACTCAAATTATGAAAACATGGGATATATTCATATTCATTAAATGTTTTCGTCTTTATCTGATTTGAAATTCTCTCGCGTAGATTATGCGTTGACCTTACTCTTTTAATGGTAGTTATGTCTCCATATATCCTTGAACTTGTGAAGGATTATGAGTTATTATTAGTCTTTTGAGAAGTTCACATCTTATCGACGGCAATGAAACTGGAAAGTTGATAGTGCCAGTAGAATGGATTGATTGATTATGACATGACGACATTGTCTTAATTGATGGGAACTCGAGTAGAATTCCCCTAAATGATAAGATGTTGATTATCAAAAGTGATCTAAATAATTCTTGATGGAGGACCATATCACGCATTTAGACTTGAAATTATACCGTGAATGGTTGTGAATTAGTCATAGATATTATAATCTAGAAAGAACCTAATACGAATTTATTAAAAGATGTTTTTGTTATCTGAAACTTTAGGAGGTATTTATTGGTGAACTACCTAGACTTTTGCCATTAAGGCAAGTTGAAATTGGTATTGATTGTATTCCCGGTGCTGCACCTGTGGCTTGTGCACTGTACGTCAGCACCATCTGAATTAAAAGAGATACCGTACAACTGAGAGAGTTCTCGGAGAAAGCTTTTATTCTACCAAGCTCGTCATTATGAAGATCTATGGTGTTATTATTCCTTATATTTATTAATTACCGTAAACTAAGTAAATTGACGATTAAAATCTATATCCACTACCCAAGATAATAGATTGTTCGATCATTTACAAGGTTCTAGTGTATATTCAAAAATTTGATCTACAACATGGTTATCATCAACTTCGCGTCCGCAAAGAAGATTATCTATTCCAATCACTACATTCAGAACTCGTAATGAACATTATGAGTTTCATTTTATGTCGTTTGGATTGACTAATATAAATGTAGCATTCATAAATTTGGTAAATCACGTGTGTAGGCTATAATTTGATAAATTCATGCTTGTGATCATTAAGAACCATCTGTTTGCTTATAATAATAAGAATGAGTTAATAATTATTTGTAGAATGCCTCGAATTGTCCGACAATGTAAAACATGTACCTTGAGTAATTAACATATGATTTAAGGCTTAATCCTTTACATTATTTGACCGTGTGATTAATAGATAATGGAATATAAGTAATCTATCATCTAAATTTTATTAAGTAATCTATCATCTAAATTTTCTCTCTCTAAAAAACCCTGAAATTTTATTAAGTAATCTATCATCTAAATTTGATCCAACCAATGGATCATTGATTTTATTTTTGATATTGATTCTACTTTTCAGGATCTATCTATACATATATTAATTCACCATAAAAAGTTTATTAATCTTTCCTTAATATTCATTTTACTGTTCTGAGATTAGCCGTTTCACACACCTTTACTCACACTGTTTCATCTTTTTGTGTCTTCGCCTAATCTTCCATTTATCCATCCTATTATCACCATGAATCATCCTCACCTTTCTTCCTTTTGATCCTATTTCACCTTTCCTATGTCTGACCCAGATCCGTTGAACCCTAGTGTGGCTCAGGTGCCTCCTAGGGGATCTGATGATGTTGTGCGTTTGAAGAGGAGTACTAGGAGTCGTGTGAAGGAGGTTGGTAGTGGGAATAAGAAAGGGCAATCGGGGTTGAAGCCTTCTCATGGTACTTTTGAGAAGGCGTCTAAAAAAGGAAATCTGAGTAAGGATGTTGAGAGTGTTGAGTTTGATGGTGAGAGTGATGCTAGTGAATATAGAGATGGTAGCTCAGTAGTGTGTTCTGAAGCTCATAGTATAGAGGAATTAGTTAATGAAGGTGAGGTTTTAGCTAATATTGATAAGGATATTGTTAATCAGTTTTTAAATGAGTCTAATCAAAATAGGAGTGATATTACGTTTTGTCAGGTTGCTAGCAATGGTGTGCTAGGACCTATGCCAGTACCAGTTAGTGAGAATCCCATTTTGAATAAGATTCAGGTCAATGAGAGTCCTAGGTTAATTAGAAGGGGTGAGACTCTTGTTGATGGAGGTGTTAAAACTAGTGCTCCTTTCTCTGTTAATGGGGAAAACTGGCCCAGTTTGCCTAAAGATAGTAATGTGAGTGGTAGTGTTGTGGGTAATGATGTTAGGGGTGATGTTGTGATGGAAGAGAGTAATAGTGTCAAGATATCGAATGCGTTTTTAAAGGCTATCCAAGGAGCAGTTGAGTATTCTAGAAATAAACTTAAGTTATTTCCAGTAGATGTTAATGATAAGGGGGGAATTAGTATTAATCTGGATCCTATGATTGAATTGGGAAGTAAGAGGTGGGACTTAACATTGGTTGGATACTTTGCGGGTGAAAAATTGAGTTATAGGGACTTGATGGGTCACCTTAGGAGAATGTGGAGGGGACATCATTTTGGAGAAGTGATTACGAATGAATGTGGTTTGTATTTTCTTAAATTTAAGGCTGAGGAGGGGATGAATTTTGTTTTGGAAAATGGTCCGTGGATGGTAGATGGTATTCCCTTTTTTGTTCAGAAGTGGGAACCGGGCTTATGTATGGTAAGGCCGGAACCGACTAAAATCCCATTATGGGTCAAGATATGGAATATCCCGCTTGAGGCATGGAATAATGAAGGCATTAGTAGGATTGCCAGTGGTGTGGGTACCCCTATCCTTATGGATAGAATAACTGCGTCAATGTGTGAGAAGGCTTATGGGAGAGCGAGTTTCGCTAGAGTGTTGGTTGAAGTAGATGCTGCTAGAGGATTACCAGAGACTGTTCATGCGACTTATGAAAGTCTTGGTAAATCTATGGAACTTAGGGTTGATTATCCATGGAGACCTTTGGCTTGTTCTCACTGTAAGGTGTTTGGTCACTGTTATGAGTTTTGTGATAAGAAAAGTATTATTGATACAGTAAGGAAGGTTAAAGCTGTTGATAAGGGTAAGGAGGTAGTTAATGAGGAAAATCAGAATGAAGGTAGAGGTGAAGGTGAGTGGAAAACTGTTGGTGGTAGGAAGAATCAGATCAATGAAGGAAGTACTTCGTATGGGCAGAGAAATAGGGTTGCTGATGGGTATGCTAGAGGTGGTTTTAGTGGTAGAGGTAGAGGTGCCATGGGCAGGGGTGGAAGAGGTGTGGGTGACCAAAGGTTTCAGAGGGAAAATTATGTACAAAAGACTGTTGTGAGGAAGAATCCTAGCGATGAGAATGGTAATAAGGAAAATGTTGCGCCTAAAGTGAATGTAGCGAGTAAGATGGATGTTGATAGGAGTAGTAATGTTGCTGTTAAGCCAAAGAATGTTAGTGGTACGAGTAAGGAAAATAGTGTGAAAGGTGATGTGAAGTCTCAATTAACAAATAGGTTTGCTACGTTATCTAGTGAGATTGCTGTGGACAAGGTTTTAGAATGGGAGGTTATGAGGAGTAAGATTGATGTGGCATGTGAGAAGGGTTTGTATATTACTGCTGTGGAGAAGAATAAGTGGGACGATGAACTCAGGAACCATTTTGTTAAGAAAACCCAAGAGGTTATTAAGAGTTATCCTGTTAAAGAACTTAGGTCCAATATAGACTTACTTAATAAGCAAATTAGTCATAGTCGTAAGATGATTGCTATTGAGTCAAAGAATATTGCGGACCAAAGGTTTAGGACTGTCATGAAAGAGAAGAATTTATCGGAGAATGAAGCATATCAGGAGGTGTATGAAGAAGTATATGATGAGGAGTTTGATAAGATTAATGTGCTAGAACTGAGGAAGGATTATGCTGAGGTTGAATTGTTTATCAAAACCAATAAAGTCTTTACTGGTAGGGAGCTAGAAAAGTGGTCAGATAATAAGTTGGAATTTTTTAGAGGGTCTATTGGTAAGGATGTTTTTGAAAACCTTGTGAAGACCATTAGGAATAAGAATCATGATGATATGCAGGAGGATGTTGCGGAGGATTTGAGTGCTAGTGCTCAATTTGCTGCAAGTGATGTGCCTTCTAATGCGATGGATTCGGATGTTAATTTATTGCAGGATATGACTGCACCACCCCCACCCGTTTAAATGTGTACAAACATTACTACGTGGAATGTCAAGGGGATAGGGAATGCCCTAAGACATAGGGAGGTTAAGAGTTTTATTAGGGATAATAATGTAGTTTTTATGGGTATTATAGAATCTCAGTTAAGAAAGAAGTTCGTTGATAAGGTTTGTAATGATGTTTTTCAGGGCTGGCCGTAGGTGTCTAACACTGTGGATAGTTGCAAGGGGTGTCGGATAGTGGTAGGATGGGATACTAATGCTGTCTTAGCTACTCTGGTGTCCCAATGTAGCCAGGCTATGCATTTCCTAGTTACGTTTATTAAGGATAATATTAGCATGTACGTTTCTGTTATATATGGTGAGAATTATCTCACTCCTAGAGTTAAATTATGGAAGAATCTACTGGATCATAGTAGTGTTGTGGGTGACAAACCGTGGGTGATGATGGGTGACTTTAATGTCATTCTTAAGACTAATGAAAACTCGAGTGGGGCTTATATTAGGTTTAATGAAAGGAGGGATTTTGTTGAATGTGTAGAACAGATTGGTATGGAGGATATTAAGATGTGCGGGATGTTTTATACTTGGGTTCAAAGGATGAGGAATCCTGAATATGGTGTGTTTAAGAAACTTGACAGAGCTATGGGTAATAAATTATTCATTGACTGTTACCCTGCTAGTTTTGCTAAGTTTATGCCGTATATGTCTTCGGATCATTGTCCGGTTATCTTAACCATACCTGAGATTAGTATGTTTAAAGCTAAATCTTTTAGGTTTATGAATTTTTTAACTGATAAAAAAAGGTTTAGTGAAGTTGTGAAGGATAATTGGGATATGGAGGTTGACGGTTTTTCTATGTTTAGATTGGCTATGAAACTTAAAAATTTAAAAAAGTTTTTGAGAAGGCTTAATAAGGAAAATGGAAATGTGTTTGATAATGTGAGAGACTGTAGAATTAAGTTAGTGGGTATTCAGGTTGCTCTTGACAAGGATCCTCTTAGTACCGTTCTTCGTGATCAAGAGAGGGTTTGTATTAAGGAGTATAGAGATGCTATGAATGATGAAGAGAAGGTCCTCAAACAGAAGACTAAGATTGAATGGTTGAAGGAAGGAGACTCTAATACTGCTTACTTTCATGATGTTATTAAGGGTAGGGTTAGTCGTAACAGAATTCAGATGTTATATGATGAGGATGATGTTGCCTGCTATGCTGATAAAGTGCCAGATATGTTTGTTAAGCACTTTAGCTCATTCCTTGGTACTTGTGATGATGTCATTTCTATTGATGACCCGTCTAGCTTGTTCGTGAAGAAGCTTAGTGTGGAGAAGTCTGTGAATCTTATCAAGCCTGTGTCTGATGCTGAGATCAAGGAGGCACTTTTTAGTATTGATGACAACAAAGCTTCGGGTCCTGATGGTTATACATCCAAATTCTTCAAGGCTTCGTGGTCCATTGTGGGAGGTGATGTTAGAGCAGCTGTTCGTGAATTCTTTTCCAGCGGCAAGATGTTGGGTCAGTTAAACACTTCCCTTATCTCGCTTATTCCTAAAACTGCTTCCCCTGCTAAGGTCACTGACTTTAGACCTATTTCTTGTTGTAACGTGGTTTATAAGACTATTAGTAAGGTTATTACCAATAGGATTAAATCGGTCTTGAATGAATTGGTTGATGTGAACCAAAGTGCTTTTATTCCGGGTAGGCTTATTAGTGATAATATTCTTTTAGCTCAGGAATTTATGAAGGGTTATAATTGGGATATGGGTGTGAGGAACTGTGCTTTTAAGATAGACATTCAAAAGGCTTATGATACGGTTAGTTGGGAATTTTTAGAGGTTTGTCTTAGGAATTTTGGGTTTCATCCTGTTATGATTCATTGGGTGATGATTTGTTTAAAAACTGCCTCCTTTTCGGTTTCTGTTAATGGGGAGACACATGGTTTTTTCAAAGCTAAGAGGGGCCTTAGACAGGGTGACCCAATATCTCCTTATCTCTTTACACTTATTATGGAGGTTTTGAACCTTATGGTGAAAAGGCAAATTAAGAGAGATAGGAAGTTTAAGTATCATTCGGGTTGTCAGGCTATGAAGATTAATAGTTTATTTTTTGCTGACGATTTGTTAATGCTTTGTCATGCTGATTTGAATTCAGCGTCCATTCTTAGAAGGGGTCTTGATGAGTTTACTATGTCGTCTGGTCTCTTTCCTAGTATGGCGAAGAGTAATGTGTTTTTTTGTAACACCCCTGAGTTAGTTAAGGATGAAATTAAGTTGGTAATGCCTTTTGTTGAAGGTGTGTTACCGATTAGATATCTTGGGGTTCCCCTGGTCTCTAAAAGGATAACAAAGAAGGATTGTAGTTTCTTATTAGAAGTCTTGCAGAATAAAATAAATAGCTGGAAGAATAGAGTTTTATCTTTTGCTGGTAGACTCCAATTAATCACGTCTGTTCTTTCTTCTATGCAAGTGTATTGGGGTTCTCTTTTTATCTTACCTTTAGCGGTTTGTGATGATATTGACACTCTTCTTAGCAATTTTCTGTGGGGAAACAAAAGTAAAATTGGTGCTTTGGTGAGTGTTAAGTGGAGTGACGTTTGTGTGCCAAAGAGTCAAGGGGGTCTAGGTCTTAAATCTATGCATCATTGGAACAATGCCTTAATGACTAAGCACCTTTGGCATATTTTGTGTGATAAGGACTCAATTTGGGTCAAATGGGCTAAAATTCATAAATTAAAGGGGCATAATATTTGGAGTATTGAATCTAAACGTAGTATGTCTTGGAGTTGGAGACATATTTTGGCCCTTAGAGATATGATTAGAGATTTTGTGTTCATTAAAATTGGAAATGGTAGGGATTGTAATATCTGGTTTGATAAATGGCATGATAGGGGTCCTTTAAGTAAGCTTATCACCCATAGGATGATTGAGTTGGCTGGATTTTCTGTTAATGATAAGGTTGTTAACCTTATTGATAATGGAAAATGGTTATGGCCTAGTAATTGGGAGAGTCGATATGGGGGGGTTCTGAATATTGCTGTTCCTAAGCTTATTGAAGAGAAAAAGGACCTTACTGTTTGGCTGGATAAGGGAAAGGTTGAAAAAAAGTTTTGTCCGACTGAGGTTTGGAAGGCCTTGAATCCTGAGTACACTGAAGTTATTTGGTATAAACATGTTTGGTATACTCAATGTATACCTAGACATGCTTTTATTACTTGGCTTGCAATTAAGGAAAGACTTAAAACGGGTGATAGGCTTAAGAAATGGTTTAATGTTAGGGATAGTTCGTGCTTTTTATGCGGTGACCCTAATGAGTCTCACAGTCACTTGTTTTTTACTTGTGCGTTTTCTAGGAGGCTGTGGGAAAGACTCAAGGTTATGGCGCTAATGGATAATGTAAGTCATATATGGCCTAGTGCTATTTCTGGTTTTGTTAGTTTTCCTGCTAGGAATAGTATTGTTAGTGTTGTTCAAAGACTTCTTTTTGGAGCTTGTATTTACTTTTTATGGCAAGAAAGGAACAATAGACGTATGGGTTGTAATCCTAGAGATATTTCTGTTTTGGTTAAGGTTATTATTAGCACTATTAGACTTAAGCTTCTTAGTCTAGCTGTTAAACCTTCTGCCAATGTTCAGAGAATTGCTGAAATATGGAATATCAAGGTATGCGAGGATAGAAATTCAGGTAAGAGAGTTGAGTTTGACCTTTGCAAGAATAATCCTTATGACGAATAGTTTTTTTGTGATGGGATGGTGGGTGTGCTGGTCCTTTGGTGGGACTGGCCTTTGGGATTGTAATAGGACATGGGTTCACGCTTGCCCTGTTTATGACCTTAGCAGGGAATGGGAATAGGAGAGTTTGCTCGTTTTGCAGGAATATGGAGCTGATTTGATATGGATGGCTGGATGATTATGTTTGGTTATTATGCATGTTTCTGGATATGCAGGTTGTTATCTCTCAGTTTGGCTGGGGATTTGCGGGGAGGACTGTTTTTGGATTGGATATTCGGGAAGGTTTGATGTGCTAATAGTGGATACATATGTTAGTTTTGTTCTAACTTTGTATACAATTTTTAGTTGCCAAACCTGGTTATTTTGTGATGCTTGTCCTCCCTTATCTTGTATAATAATCTGTATCTGTTTAATGTTGTGCTGATAGATATTTGATTATTGCATCATGAAAAGGATTCTGGCTTAGTTGTACTCTTTCCCCCTCTTATGGTTTCCCACTGGGTTTTACATAATTGGGGGTTTTGAGGAGGCAATAAGCTGGATGTGCTACTATGGCACCTTTTCTTTTTCTGCATTTATGTTCTGATGGCGTTATAAGCAGGTTTCTCTTTGCTTGTTGACTGGTATTAGCTTGGGGATAAGGATTTTACCATGGGGGATGGATTGCCTGTCTTGGTTGCTTCCTTTTGGGTTGAACTAAGGCAGGCATGTATTCTGAAGTGGTTCTCTTGTCACAGCTTTAGTACTGGTTTTATTCTGATGTGCCATGGAAATGCAGAACTTGATCCTTATCAAATGGGATCAAGTAGTTTTTGGTATGGAGTATATAGGCTATTTGGATTGTTTTAATGGCTTGTATTTTAGTTTGATATGAGAATGGGGTTTGTCCATGTCCATTATCAGTTTGTATGAGTATTTTGATACATTTGAGTATGGTATTGTCTTTACATGCCAATGTTGTGTGCTATAGCTTGGTTAAATGGGGGTGTGTCCCATCTAATCTTTTGTTTAAGCTATAGTTTGTACTCTGCCTTTGTGGCGCTTTTCTTAATAAATTTACCATTAAGAAAAAAAAAAAGGAATATAAATTGTCTCTTCAAAAATTAGAAGTCATTTAAGACTTTGAATTATACTAAAAATAAAGTGCAAAAATGTTTTGACAAATGTTTTATCAAAATAACTTTTGAGGGATTATTCCCTTATACCCAGAACATTTAACTAAACTCCTGTTTAGGGGTAAATGTTTGTGAGTACTTCTAGACAACTTAAGAAGAATTGAGGAAACTATATATAACTTATGACCTGAAATTTAAAATGACAATTTTTGCTTGTCAACTAAGAAAATTTTGACCAAAGTATAAATAAAGATTTTTCGAACATTTACGAATCTCACTAATTATTTTCAGTAAATAACAAAAATCGTGTTAATTAAATTCAAACTTATTTTGAACATTTTTCTGTAATTGGACGAACTGGTAAATTTAAAATTTTTGACGTTGATGTTTCATAAAAATTAAATATTTATTATTTGATTACTTGTAATATTTATCGACGCTATAAACGTCGGATTGAGCAAAACTAATTAAAATGATAGTTGAGACGAAACTAAAACTTAGAAAATATGAAGAAAGAATTTTTGAGTAAATTGTGGACATGATAATTATTTCATCAGGAAAGATGAATATAAATACTGACGCATTATGTAAAAAGGATAAAGAATCAATTAGGATGTATTCCATAATAATGACTGTGCAAAATAAATAGCCGAGCAATTTAAAATATAGATGATGCTTATAAAAAGGATAATATAGATAATAAAAAGGGGTTCACGGCTAATATGAACCATTAGAATTGAGAAGACGATGGCGTTAAAAGTATAAAAGGCCGTTTATGGTTGCCTAAATATGGAGATTTTGAGATGTAGTCATGTTGGAATCTTGTAAGTATAAGTATTCTATTCCTGTTATTTTTGATTTAATGTATCTTTATCTGAGGAAGTTGTACTGATGGCAAATTATGAAGGCAGACATCGCCTCATACATTAGTAAACGTCTAACTATTGAAAAGGTCATCATCTGAATTTGATTCGATTTGGGTCATCGTTGACAGACTGACCAAATCTGTTAATATCATTCCTGTTAATGATAGATTCTCGATGAAGAAATTGACTCTTTGTATTTAAAGGAGTTGTGTAAACATAGTGTGCCCGTATCGATCGTCTCTATCAAGACCCTCGCTTCATATCGAATTTCTAGAGATTCGCTCAGAAGTCATTGGGAAAGAACCTTGATGAGAGTACTATTTACCATCCCAATCGAAGGGACGAGGTAAAGTAACGATACAAAATACTAGAAGTGTTGTTTTATGCTTGAATGATTGACCTTTGGTAATGAACGGGATAATCATTTTCCTTTGGAAATATTATCATTGATAATTATCGTATTAGGATCGAGATCGAATCTTGTTAGGATCTAAATATAAGAGCATCTGTAAGCAGGAGTTGGGACGAAGACACCCGACATACACCCACTGCGAGTTGGACATGTCTTTTAGGTTTAAGGTTTTCTATGACGACAAACCTAACCTTACAAAATACCCGACCCGCGAGACTTGAAATGATTGTTGAAATTAGGATCTGTTAATTGACTGCCGGTAGTGGGCACGAGGTTATATGAATATGAAATTTAGATCTTGAAGTGCAAGATGAGTAGCGAAGTTATGCCAAAAAATTTCACCTTGGAAAAATGAATAGATGATCTGAAAGATCATGGGAAATAAATTATGATTCGTATATCTAACTTGATGAAATGTCTATCAAGTAAAAATCTAATTACTTCTTGATGAAGTTTAGATCGGCAAAAAGTTGCATTCATCAAAAACCCGTGAACATCATGGATAGAGGAAGTAAGTCAACATTAAGCCTGATCTTATTCCCGTAGTTATGTTTGATGAAACTCGTGTATTGTAATGGGTTACACTCGAGAGAAAAGACCGAATGTGGAGGAAATACCCACATGGCTTTAACTCTATAAGAAGCGAGTAGTATGATAAATTGATCTTTGAGGACAAAGATCCTGTTTAGGGGTAAATGCTGTGACAATTCGTCAATTTTTGGTTGATATTTTATTCTCAAGTATTATTTAAAAACATTATTTTAATGTTAAATTATGAACTCACTTATTTTTGGGAAGAAATTTGGATTTACGTCTTGAAGTAGCATCGACTACGTCTAAACCGGAGGATTCTACGTTACGTGCTTACGTTTACATACACCGTTTTGGTGACAGTCCGACATTTCAGGAAATAAATTTATCCGTGAATATTATTTTGGGATTTTAAATTTGAGTTGGTTCATAAACTCACAAATTTACGAGAAGAGATTAGGACTTACGATTTTAATTTAACGTCCTTTACGACTAAACCGGAAACCTTAGGATTACGTATTTACGTTTTCGAACTCCGTTTTTGATGAGACAATTTTTATTAGATTCGTTTTGTGCCGTTGATTCATAATTTATAAAAACGTTTTTCGTAAAACGACCCGAGGGCACGCAAATCGAGGAAACTAGAATCAAGGAATACCCGTAAATTAGCGGGATGGGACAAAACAAGTTTATCCCACCCCACTAAATATGGGACAGTCAAGAGGACTCCACCTCACCTCAATATGTGTCAAGCTTCACTTAGAAGCTAGGACACTTGTATATACTTTCCTTAATACCACTTTGCTAAACCATTTCCACCAAAAGTCAACATGCAAAACCACTACATTTCTCTCATCTCTCTCTCAAATTTCGTCCCATCCTACACATAAACACCCTCATTTGATCAATTTTAACCATGAAATCATGTGTTATTCACACATATGATGAAGCCCTTTTGAAGCTCTATAGATTGGTGGTGATTTTAACATCCAAAGAGAAGTTTGCAAGATGAAGTAGGGCTGATTTTGAAAGACCAACATCTCCCTTGGTGATCTTGAAGATTTCATACAAGAGTTCATAAGATTTGGTGACCCAAAACCAAGTCTGGATCCTTCCAACTACTTAATCTTGGTGGTATAAAGATTTTTCTTCCTATCCTCTTGTTATTTTGATTATGTAATCTTGTAATTTCCTTATTTATGTATATGTATATGATGATGAATGATGATTAAACATATTATGTGGGGATTTGGTGTTGATAGATTTGTTAAACATGGGTAAAAAGATGGAAAAACCACATGTAAAAATGGTTAAATCATGGCTAAATTAGGAGGTTGTATAAAACAGTGAATACTATTATGATAAACTGATAAAATGGCTTGGATAAAGTAATATACAGTAAGCTATGAGTCTTGTACACATGTGAGAGTTGTCCATGCAATGGAATCATAAAAATGAGGGAGATATGATCAAAACAAGTTTAGAGTGCAAATCTGCCTACACTATTTTGGACGAATTTATTAAAATATTTAGAGGTTGATTCATCAGTATCTATAAGGAATAAAATGAAGAACATATCATGTAGAATATGTCATAAAAATTTGGGGTTCTATCTCTATGTAGAACTCTAGATATGACCATTTTAGTAAACTAGATTTTTAGGACTGATTTTGTATAAATAATATATAATATAAGCACTCAAAATATTTATAATATATATATATATATATATATATATATATATATATATATATATATATATATATATATATATATATATATATATATATATATATATATATATATATATATATATATATATATATATATATATATATATATATATATATATATATATATATATATATATATATATATATATATATATATATATATATATATATATATATATATATATATATATATATATATATATATGAAACCCACTAGTTGATAATAATTATAATAAAAGAGTTATATAAATATTGATATTAAAATAGGATATGTTATATAAATTGTAAATATAAATGTCTTTCCAAAGTTATAAAACTATATACCTAAATTTTACGTCTTTTCGGTTAGAACCGAAAGATTAACGTTTTTATCAAATAAAACTTAGACGGTCGGACCCGTCTAATGAAAACTTTTATAAACTCATATACTGATGTATAAGCTTATATAACAAGTGAAAACCGATAAAAACCGAGCTTCATAACATATAGACATTAATGAGCCAAAATAGCATTATTGGACGATAAACCCGACTAGTTTGGTAAAACACTTATAAATTTACCTATTAGGCTTAACCCACTTGGGCCCAACATGTAAAGTATAATATTGATAATAAAATTATAAAATGGATTAATACAAGTTAATGTACTTATAATAGGCTTATTGGACCTAAAACATGTAAATAGGTAAAACTAGTAAACTAGTATAAAAGTTACCAATACATAAACGCTAAAATGAGTAAATGAGAATGTATAAACCCACTTGATCATCATCATATATGTAAAATCATCATATGTATACATAATTGTTATTTTTATAAAGTCATTGGACAAGAGTCTAAGACAAGTATTATTTGTCTAGGTTTCTGTGATTGAAGCACGTACCGTACATCCGAATTGCCGATAACCCGCTTTCCCACATCAACGTGAATTCATAGCCTCGCACTCTTTTAAATGTTTTTATGAAATGTTTTATAAACCCGCGAGGGAGATAACATGTTAGTTTTTATGAAATAGGACACCATTTGTCCCGATTGTTTGTTTATTGATTTGGACCCGAATGATTGTATGACCCGATGAATGATTATATGACCCAATAGATGAAATAAAATGGATTATTAAAGTTAGGTTATGTCACTAAAATTCCCATTAGCATGAATTGTGAACTACCGGGATTTCGTAGACGCTTATGCATATAATAGTACTATTTGGGGACGATCACCCCAGTTCGCGCCTTGACGTTTGATCCCCGTCGTGCCACATTGATTGGTAAGCGAATTTATGTATGAGAAGATTTCCATAGCGTGATTATTGTGACGACACGCTAACTTAGATGGGCAAATTGAGTATCGGGTTAGCTAATAATCCAATTAACGAAATACTGCTTTAAGCATTGAATTATGATATATTGCCTGACTAGCAATATAGGGTCTTATCATTGATATTATGTTCGTGTTTTGGTTTTATATAACCATATTCATATAACGGTTTTTATTTAATCTATACAACGTTATAAAACGTATTGTATGATGTTTCTAACGACAATGGTTCATATAATGATTTTGAAGGCGAAAGCCTATATTATGATTTTGATAAGGATTTGTATAAAAAGACTTTGGCTATTTTATGGCCTATTAAAATGATTTGTACAAAATGATTTTCGGTAATAATTTTATATTGATGTTATATTGATGGATTTCATTAAACTCTATGAATTCACTCGGCGTTTTCGCTGACCTTTTCTTTTAACATGTTTTATCTCAGGTACTTGAAGGTAATTCTCGGGAAGACAAGAATTCATGGCCAGTACTTAAATAACTATTTCCATTCAAATGCTTTGTAAAAACCTGTATAAAATACAATGACTTGGGACCTATGTAAATTTGATATTTATGAATGGAAATGCTTTATTATTAAACGACGCGATTTTTAAGCGTTGTCTATGATGTGAGTAATGTGCTATCCCGTAACACCAACGAGTCTTCCGCTGTATTGAATTGTATAAATTTAGGGATGTTACAACAACAACAACCATGTCCCTCTACCCGTCCTTCGAACGATGGAGGAGCTTTGTCAACCAACCATGAACGGACGAGGAGGACGGATTGTGCCGATGCACATTACGGCTCCTGAATTTTCGTTGAAGCATCACATGATCCAACAAGTTCAAAACGCTTGTCCATTTCGCGGATTACCGGATGATGATGCCAACAAACATCTCGATAAATTCATAACCGTCACTCAAAGCATGAAATTGGCCGGTGTTTCCATGGATTTTGTTCGCCTTCACCTTTTTCCACACACTTTATCCCGCCACGCCGAAAAATGGTTTGATCGTCTTCCCAAAAACTCAATTCATACATGGCACAAAATGACTCAAAAAATTTTGTCGCGCTACTTTCTACCATCCATGGTCACTAGTCTTCGCAATCAAATCAGTGGTTTCACTGAAGAACCTGATGAGTCACTTTTTGATGCTTGGGAACGTTATAATGTCTTGATCGATCGTTGTCCAAACCATAATATGCTCCCCGTCACTTTGATTGATACTTTCTACAATGGTTTAACTTTTCGTGATCGTGATACGATTAATGCTGCCGCCGGTGGTACATTCATGAAGAGAAGACCTAAGAAGTGTAGAGAGCTTATAGAGAACATGACCACTCATCACAAGAATTGGGATTCATCCGCATCTTCAAGAAATAACCTGAGGGCTAATGTATCTTCTACTTCATCAAACACCGAGATAACCGAACTTACCCGCCAAATAGCCGAGATGAACAAAAACTTCTTAACCATGGCTACAAATCAATTTCAACAAGCTAAAGCTGTAGCAAATTCTTGTGAGATTTACGGGGGTTCTCATTAATACACCGATTGTCCTTCTATTCATGACAATCCAGAAAATGTGTATGCGGCTAACGGTAACTTTTCCACGGGAGGCTATCAAGCTCGTCCTCAAGGTGACCGCAATTTGCTAAGTTATCGTTCAAACAACTTACTTTCACCACCCGGTTTTCCTCCTCAAAACCAAAACAACTTTAATCGAACAATCAAAACCAACCTCGAGCTCCTAATCAATATCAAACCCAAAGAAACCCATATTGTGACAATCCGTCAATTTATGGTTGATATTTTATTCTCAAGTATTATTTAAAAATATTTTTTTAATGTTATATTATGAACTCACTCATTTTTAGGAAGAAATTTGGGTTTACGTCTGGAAGTAGCATCAACTACGTTTAAACCGGAGAATTCTACGTTACTTTCTTACGTTTACATACACCGTTTTGGTGACAGTCCGACATTTCAGGAAATAAATCTATCCTTGAATATTATTTTGGAATTTTAAATTTGTGTTGGTTCATAAACTCACAAATTTACGAGAAGAGATTAGGACTTACGTGCATAATTTAACGTCCTTTACGACTAAACCGGAAACCCTAGGTTTACGTATTTATGTTTTTTAACTCCGTTTTTGATGAGACAATTTTTATTAGATTCGTTTTGTGTTGTTGATTCATAATTTATAAAAACGTTTTTCGTAAAACGACCCGAGGGCACGTAAATCGAGGAAACTAGAATCAAGGAGTACCCGTAAATTAGTTGAGATGAGACAAGTTTACACTTCCCTCACCCCCACTATGGGTGGAAAGACTTAGCCAACACACCATATGTGGTGTCAAGTTTATATACACACTAAGGACACATGTCCTTAGTGCATACACAAACCACCAAACTAACAAAACTAGCTACACCATAAACCATTTCTCATTTCATGCATGCAAAACCACTCAAACACTCTCTTCTCTCTCTATGAACATCCATACCTACCCTCCTATCACCATTTTCATCGAATTTAACCATAAACAAAGGCTATAGTCAACATATGTTGAAGCCTACTTGAAAATATGAAGATTGGAGGTGATTATAACATGTGAAAAGGAGATTTTATGGAGGTCTTTGGGTTGATTTTTAAGAAGAAGTTTAGGGCTGATTTCATGGAGGTGTTCATCCATTTGAAGGACTCAAGAAGTTGCCTTGATAAATTTGAAGATTTGGTAATAAGGAACCAAGCTTTGTTCATCAAAATCGCATCTTTTCATCATCTTGGTGATATAGAGATTATTTCTCCCTATCATCTTGTTATTTTGAATATGTAATCTTGTATTTTCTTCATTTATGTATATGTATATGATGATGAATGAAGATCAAAATATTATGAGAGGATTTGGTGTTGATAAATTTTGTTAAAATGATTAAAAGCTACATGAAAGGATGTTAAAATCATGGCTAAAAATGTAGGCTGTATATAACAGTAAATAACTATATGATAACTTGTTAAAGTGGCTTGGATAATTTAATATACATTAAGGTAAGTGACTTGTACATATGTGAGAGTTGGCCACACAATGGAATCCATAAAATGAGTAAGATATGATCAAAATATTATTGAAGTCCAAATCTGTATAGTCTGTTTTGGACGAACAGTTAGAGACATTTAGAGGTTGATTGAGCAGTAGCTAAAGCTGAGTTAATTTTAGCATATATCATGTAGTTTGTGCTGCCCAAAAATGAGCTTCTATCTCCTTGTAGAACTCAAGATATGGTAAAAATGGTGAAAGTGAAATTCATAATCAGATTTGTAAAATAAAAGTATATATTATAAAATTAGCACTCAAGTAATACTAATATAAAATGTATACCTAAAACCCACTAACTTATATATTACTTATAAATAAGTATATACTTTGATAAGTAAATGGGACATTTTATAAAAATGGCAATTTGATATGTTTTATAAGTTATAAAACTATATACAGAAGTTTTACGTCTTTTCGGCTAAAACCGAAAGATTAACGTTTTCGTCAAATAAAACTTAGACGGTCGGACCCGTCTAATCTAAACTTTTTATAACTCATATACTGATGTATAAGTACATTTGACAAGTAAAAACCGATAAAACCCGATCTTTATGACTTATGGACATTAACGGGCCAAAATAGCCTTATTGTACTATTGACCCAACTAGTTTGGATAAACACTAATGGACTTACTCATTGGGCTTAACCCACTTGGGCCCAACATATGAGTATAGGCCTGGTATAAAAAGTATAAATGGGCTAATATAAAGTATTGGACTTTAATGGGCTTATTGGGCCTTGATATGGAATTGGATTGAAACTAGTGTAACTAGTCAAAAATTTGACTAACACATAACACTATAATGTGTATGGATATAAAATCCCACATGATCATCACCATGCTCATGATATCATCATATATATACATAGCCATTGTTTTTATAAAATTCATTGGAAAAGACTCTAAGACAAGTATTATTTGTCTAGGTTTCCGTGATTGAAGCACGTACCGTACATCCAAATCACCGATAACCGCCTTCCCACATCAACGTGAGTTCATAGCCTCGCACTCTTTTAAAGGTTTTATGAAATGTTTTATAAACCCGCGAGGGAGATAACATGTTAGTTTTAATAAAATAGGACACCAGTTGTCCCGACTGTTTGCTTACTGATTTGGACCCGAATGATTGTATGACCCGATGAATGATTATATGACCCGATGAATGAAATGAGATGGATTATTATTAGTTAGGTTATGTCACTAAAAGTCCCATTAGTATGAATTGGGAACTACCGGGATTTGGTAGACGCTTATGCATATAATAGTACTATTTGGGGAAGATCACCCCAGTTCGCGCGTTGACGGTTGATCCCCGTTGTGCCACATTGATTGGTAAGCGAATTTAGGTATGAGAAGACTTATATAAGCATGATTATTGTGACGACACACTATTTTAGATAGGAAAGAAGGAAACTACGGGCTAGCTACCGGTTGTTTGTTATAGTAAGGTAGCAATGTCATGCGGCTTATAATAATCCAATAACGAAAATACTGCTGTACGCCTTGAATTACAATATATTGCCTGACTAGCAATACGGGGTCTTATTATTGATATTAGGTGCGTGTTTTGGTTTTACATAACCATATTCATATAACGGTTTTTATTTAACTCAATACAACGTTATAAGACGTATTGTATGATGTTTTTGCGACATTGGTTCGTATAATGGTTTTGAAGGCAAAAGCCTATAGTATGATTTACAACAAAGATTTTTATAAAATGTTTTTGGCTTATTTTATGGCCTACGACAAAGAATTGTTCAAAATGATTTTCGGTAATAATTTTATACCGATGATATATTAACGGAGTTCATTAAACTCTATGAATTCACTCGGCGTTTTCGCTGACCTTTTTCTTTTAACATGTTTTATCTCAGGTACTTGAAGGTAATTCTCGGGAAGACGACAAGAATTCATGTCCCGCACTTAAATAAAAATTTCCATTCAAATGTTTTGTAATATTGTATGAAATACTATTATGTAAATTTGATATTTATGAATGGAAATGCTTTATTATTAAACGACTCGATTTTTAAGCGTTGTCTATGATGTGAGTAATGTGCTATCCCGTAACACCAACGACTCTTCCGCTGTATCGATTTGTGTAAATTTGGGGGTGTTACACATATCCACCTCAAGGAAACAATCAAGTTTACCAACAACCCACTTATCAACCACCCGCTTACCAAGTTCCCCATCCCAACCAACCCACGGCATACAATCAAGAATTTGAAACATACATGAGGACTAATGACGCGCTGGTGAAGAATCTTCAGAGTCAAATTATTAACTTGAAAGGTGACATGGCGAAACAAGGGAATGATCTTTGAGCCGAGCTTAGGAATGACATGCAAAACTCTTTAAGCAGTCAAACGAATTACTTAAGGTATATGATGGCTAGTTTCTTCCCAAGTAATTAACCCTCTGCTTCGGGTTCTCTTCTGAGTAACACCGTTTCTAATCCAAGAGGGGAGATGAAAGCAATAGCCACTCGAAGTGGAAAAGGTTTAATGGAACCCGAGATTCCTACACCTACACTGGTGATTGTGATAAAGGAAAACGAGCCCCCTTCACCAATTCCTCCACCTTCTACTTCTATCTCTCCACCACCCAAGGATGTGAGTGATAATTCCATTCCAAAACCTTCATCTCAACCCGATATACCTTACCCTTCAAGGTTGAAGAAAGAGAAGTAGAAGAACAAGGATGATATTCAAGTTTCGAACTTTCTTAAAATGTTTAAACAATTGAATTTCAACATCTCCTTTGCTGAGGCTCTCGCTCACATGCCTAAATATGCTAAAATGTTTAAAGATCTTCTCAGTGATAAGGAAAAACTACTTGATATTGCTCAGACCCAACTTAATGAGAATTGCTTCGCGGTTATCTTAAGGAAATTACCAACCAAACTTGGTGATCCGGGTCGCTTTCTCAATCCTTGCAACTTTACCGGGGTAGAGAATTGTATGGCCCTAGCCGATCTAGGTGGAAGTATCAACTTAAAGCCATTAAGTGTTTGGAAACAATTATCTCTACCCGAGCTAGTCCTCACACGAATGACGTTGGAGTTAGCTAACCGCATGGTTGCTTATCCGGTGGGGGTAGCCGAAGATGTCTTCGTCGGTGTCGACAAATTCACCTTTCCGGCGGATTTTGTTGTCGTTGACTACGAGATGGAACCCCGTGTTCCATTAATCGTTGGACGTCCATTCTTGAGGACCGGTCGCACTCTCATTGATGTAGCCGCGGGCGAA
Organism: Glebionis coronaria; assembly: GCA_025667525.1. Lineage (NCBI taxonomy): Eukaryota > Viridiplantae > Streptophyta > Magnoliopsida > Asterales > Asteraceae > Glebionis > Glebionis coronaria. The sequence goes on along the minus strand of CM046876.1, from coordinate 335,024,311 downwards.
TTAATCATGAGAGTTGGTGACGACAAAATCGTCTTCAACATGGGTAAACTTTCTAAGCAGCCTTATGAACACGAGAGCGTTAATTTCATTGACGTACTTGATGAGGCTTGTGAAGAACACTTCAAAGACACTTGTAAAAGTGGTTTTTCATCTCTACCCATTGTTGATACCGTTGCCTCTATTGCTCCCTCACTGACTCCATTTGGAGAAAGTGACTTCCTTTTGAAATAATTTGAAGCAAGCTTAGGGGATGTGGACTTAAAATATGACGATTCTCCCACCGATTGGGAAGAAGACATTCGTACCATTGAGAAACTTCTCAACGAGGACCGTATTTCTCCACCTTCTCCTATGGAAATCATAAACGATGATCCGAATTTTACTACACCTTCCATCGACAATCCTCCGGATTTAGAGCTTAAGGATTTACCGTCTCATCTCGAATACGTTTTCCTTGAAGACAATAAGAAGTTACCCGTGATCATTGCAAAGGATTTAAAAGAGGATGAAAAATCTCGACTTCTCGATTTGCTCAAAAATCATAAGAAAGCAATTGCTTGGAAAATTTCCGACATTCGTGGAATTGATCCTAACTTTTGTACTCATTAAATTCTCATGGACGATGACTTTAAACCGGCAATCTAAAGCCAAAGAAGGGTTAATCCAAAAATTCATGACGTCATCAAGAAAGAAGTTATCAAACTTCTAGATGCCGGAATGATTTACCCTATTTCGGATTCGCCATGGGTTAGTCCCGTCCATTGTGTGCCTAAGAAAGGCGGAATAACCGTTGTTCCCAATGAAAACAACGAGTTGATTCCTACTCGACTTGTCACGGGTTGGCGAGTTTGCATAGACTATCGTAAGCTCAATGATACCACTCGTAAGGATCATTTTCCTATTCCTTTCATGGATCAAATGCTCGAGCGTTAAGCGGGTAATGACTACTATTGCTTCTTAGACGATTTCTCCGGGTATTTTCAAATTCCTATCGATCCTAAAGACCAAGAGAAAACCACATTCACTTGTCCTTATGGAACATTTTCTTACAAAAGAATGCCTTTCAGCTTATGCAATGCTCCCGGGACTTTCCAAAGGTGTATGATGGCTATATTCCATGACATGGTTGAAGAAACTATGGAAGTCTTTATGGATGATTTCATGGTCTATGGTGATCCTTTCTCTACTTGCCTTGCCAATTTAGAACGTATGCTCAAACGGTGTGAAGACACTCGTCTCGTTCTTAATTGGGAAAAATGCCATTTCTTGGTCAAAGAAGGCATTGTTCTTGGACATAAAATTTCCAAAGCCAGTCTTGAAGTCGACCGTGCTAAAGTCGATGTGATTGCTAAATTACCTTCTCCTTCAACCGTGAAGGGTGTGAGAAGTTTTCTTGGTCATGCGGGCTTCTATCATCGATTCATTCAAGATTTTTCTAAGATCGCTCGCCCGATGACCCACCTCTTGGAAAAAGATACTCCTTTTATCTTTTCCAAAGAGTGTATCGAATCTTTCAATCTTCTTAAGGATAAATTAAATAAGGAACCGGTCTTAGTTAACCCTAATTGGGAGTTACCGTTTGAATTGATGTGTGATGCTAGCGACTTTGCTATTGGAGCGGTTTTGGGACAAAGAATCAACAAACATTTCCAACCAATCCATTACGCTAGCAAGACAATGACGGGTGCTCAATTGCATTATACCACAACCGAAAAAGAGCTTTAAGCTGTAGTGTATGCTTTTGAAAATTTTCGCCCCTATCTTGTCCTTTCCACCACCATTGTCTATACCGATCATTCTGCGTTGAAGTACTTGTTAACAAAACAAGATTCCAAACCAAGACTTATTCGTTGGGTTCTACTCCTTCAAGAATTCAAAATTGAAATTCGTGACAAAAAGGGAGCGGAAAACCTAGTCGCGGATCATCTAAGTAGACTCGAGGATCCTTATCAAGGGTAGCTCCCAAATCAAGAGATTAATGAATCTTTTCCCCTTGAGGCCTTGATGTCTATTAACTCCAATCTTGATGAGACCCCATGGTTTGCGGATTTTGCAAACTACTTGGCGGGTGGAATTCTCATCGAAGGGTTATCTTCCCAGCAAAAGAAGAAATTCTTCAAGGATGTGAAAACTTACTATTGGGACGACCCTTATCTCTTTAAACAATGTGTTGAATTGATCCTTCGTCGGTGTGTTGACGGGCCCACAACTTTACAAATCTTGGAAGCTTGTTATAAAGGACCAACCGGTGGTCACTTTGGTCCCAATTACACCGCAAAGAAAGTTTTCAATTCTTGATTTTATTGGCCCACCATTTATCGTGATGCACACGAAATGGTTAAGCATTGTGATGCTTGCCCAAGACAAGGCAAGATCACACATAAAGATGAGATGCCTCAAAATTTCATCCAAGAGTGTGAAATCTTTGACGCATGGGGCATCGACTCTATGGGGCCATTTCCATTCTCTAAAGGGAACAAGTACATCCTCGTAGCCGTTGACTACGTATCAAAATGGGTTGAAGCAAAAGCTTTACCTACGAACGATGAGAGGGTGGTTGTGAACTTTCTGAAACAACTATTTGCTCGATTCGGTGTTCCTCGTGCTATCATTAGTGATCGCGGGACTCATTTTTGCAATGATCTTTGCTCGAGTCATGGCTAAGTATGGTGTCAATCACTGTCTTTCCACCGCGTATCATCCACAAACAAATGGTCAAGCCGAGATTTCAAACCGTGGACTTAAGAGAATCTTAGAGCGTACTGTGGGAGATCATTGTGCCTCATGGGCCGATAAGTTAGATGATGCTTTGTGGGCTTTCTGTACCGCATATAAGACACCTATTGGTTGCACTCCATGTCATCTTGTGTACGGAAAGGCGTGGCACCTCCCCATTGAGTTGGAGCATAAGGCTTATTGGGCCTTAAAATGGGCTAATTTTGATATCAACAAAGCCGGTGATCTTAGGAAAATCCAACTCAATGAACTAAATGAACTGAGGAATGAGGCTTATGAAAACTCTTTAATCTATAAGGAAAAAACCAAGCTCATTCATGATTCTAAGATCAAAAACTGAGAGTTCAAAATTGGTGATCAAGTTTTACTCTTTAACTCTCGGTTGAAAATATTTTCAGGAAAACTTAAAAGTCGTTGGTCCGGCCCATTCACCATTGCTAAAGTCTTCCCTTATGGCACCATTGAGCTATCTCAACCAAATGGGCCAAATTTTAAAGTGAATGGCCAGCGTGTTAAGTTGTACTTTGATGAGGACATCTCTCATGAGATGATTCCATCCCTCACCACGTTTCCCTTGAATTAGTTCTGGGTCGAGTCAGGTTCGTAACTCGGTTAACAAAAACAAGCGCTTCTCGGGAGGCAACCCGTTGATCTATCCCTTACCTGTTTTCAACCTAAGTGTAGGGGGAGCTACATAGGTGTTTGTTGTCTTGTTTCTTATGATGTGCATGGATTAAAGCTTCAAAGAGCACTTTTGATAATATTTGACGACCCGTGATCCCGTGTACCCGTCTTCCCGGTTCTATCCTAGACTCTTGTGATTCAATATTTCATATCTTATATGTTGACATTGAATCACAATAGTTGTCTCTTCATTAACAAGATTTAAACAAAGTACACAATGTCCTAAGTCTAGGGGAGTTTACTCCCACATGCTTAAACATTGAGGACAATGTTTATATCAAGTGTAGGGGGACTTCTATCGAAGTTAAGTGGGCTTTTACATTAATTTGTCCTCATTTTAACCGGAAAATTTGATTTTTCGACATTTTTTTCAAATTTTTTAATCTATTTTGGCCTAGTAGTATAGTAGTATTTTCCTTTATTATCGTTATTTACTTTCTTTGCTAGAATAAATATTGAATAAAACGATTTTAAATTTTCAACGTCATGAATCTTTTGACTCAACCCGAGTTTACTTATCTAAGTTTACTCTAGCTTGTATCCTTAACGTGTTTAAATTAAGTTTTGCTAGGCTTTTATATAGGGAACTTTAAAACGCGAAAGTCTTAACTCTTACTGTTAAGAACAAGAACTTTTCGCATGTTCCTATAATTGATCCTAGAAAGTCGTTTATCAAGGGAACTTTAAAATGCAAATTCTAAACTTGAAAAAGTCTAAGAAGATGCAAGATCCTATAGATGACTTGAAAACCCAAAACTTTGATTTAATAGGCTAAGCATCCATGAGTCTCATTCCTTGAGATTTTAAATTGTGGAGAACGAGAGATGATAGAGTCAATTATAAGTTTGGTATTCTTTCATGAATTTATGTGAGTTGATTATGAGCTTTTTCTCCCATCGCTTATTAATAAATTTAATTGCAATAAGTAAGGTCGTACGATTTGAAAATTTATTTAGCTTCTAGCACAAGATCGTTTAAAAGTTGCTCGGTATTAATTAGAGTTCATAGCCAAGGCATAACTTATTGAAGCGGGATGCGGAGATTGGCGAGTCCGAAAAGGCCCTAACAAGGCATGAGGGCTACATTTTTTTGCTAAAGATCAAAAGTGATGTGAAGAATCATTTATCGAAAATAAATATGAAGTATCGAGACACACGACGAAAAGCAAATACTCCACAAAAGATCATGGATAAGTCTATCCGAAAAAACCCTAGCAAGGTGTGAGGATAAATAGTTCCAAGTTAAAAGGAGGCGGATCGTTGTATATCAAAATCCAAAATACAGATTGGTGAAAAATGAAGAAGTCGTGGTCCAAGTATGAAGAATCTCTAAAAAACATTAAGTGAAGAAATTCCAATTATGAAGAGAAGACCATAATTTCAAGAACGTCTCACAAGATTCGAAGTATGAAGTCGCTGCCAAATATCGGTCCGAGAAAGGTCTCAAATCGTAAAGCGAGTTATGCCAAGATATGAACTTTAAGAGGTCCCGAGAAGCAGTTTTAAAAGATTTTGTCCTTTAGCTAACTATTGATCAAATCGTCCCACATTGTTTTCAGCCTAAATAAACTATCGAAATAAATCAAACAATGCATCCTCGTGATCATTCAAGACAATAATAAAATATAAGAGATACACCTAGGAATAAGGGAGTCTAAGTAAATAATTGAGCCACATGAGTGTGTGTTAGCTTACCAACTTATAATAACAATGATCTCGTTTTTAAGCTTGGTTTGGGGAACGTGAAAATTGAGGGTGATAAAAATTCATGAAAACCAAGACCCCAATGTAAGTCGTATATTTCTTTACTTGTTATCTTCCTTTATAATATTTTGCAAATTTCTATCTTTTTAAGTTTCCTTAATGTCTTGTGTTTTAATAAAGGCCAAGGTGGGTTAATTATGACGGGAAATGTAAACTGTGCTTTGAAATTAATGCATTGCATGAGGACATTGCAATGATCAAGTGTAGGGGATTTAATAAGTGTGAAAACACTTATCCTTTTACCACTTAATTATAATAAAAACAAGACCAAACGTGTATTTTATGTCATAAAAGTCAGAATTATGCGTGGTTTGTGTTTTTATTGTGTTTTAGGGCCAAAAGATGAAAAAGTAAAAAAAAACACGGGCTTTCACAGTCTTTTATCGAAGAAAAGGACGAAAGACGAAGTTAAAAGGTCAAAAGTGCAAGAAGAACGGAAGTCAAAGGCCTATTCTGAAGATTTATCGAAGAAAAAGTCTAAAGACGGAAGTTTGGCGAAGTCGAAGAACCAAGTCAACTAAATGAAGAAATTAGAAGACGAGTTCATATTATCATTCGACTAATCCCGAGACAAAGTCGAGAAAGACGAGTCATTTAAAAAGACGAGATGACAAAAAGGAAGAAAGAATGCAATACACCACACCATCCCTTCTCCTATAAATACCTCCTAATGCTTCATTAGGAGGGTGTTAGTTAGTTTTTTAGTCTTCTAAAGTTTCGTCTTTTCAAAGTTTATTCTATAAAGTTCGCTCCTTTAGTGTTTTAAAAGTTGTTAAATTTGTGCTTATTAGATTTGGTTAAGTTTCGGTATTTGCTTATTTGAGGAAGTGCTTATTGAGTTTTTGCTTATTTGCATCTTGTATCCCATCGCAAGCTCTTAAGGGATTTACCTGATACGATCAAGTTTCGTGATCACATAAACCCTAGGGTTTCTACTTGTGATCAGAGACTGCGATCATTAGTTGTGATCACAAACTGAGATGACACACTACGATCCATACCACGATCGATTGTTGCGATCAAGAGTACGATCTGTAGGTGCGATCCAGGGTGCGATCACTTGTCACGATCACTGGGCACGATCCCTGGCTACGATCACCTTGAGTGCGATCACTCGTTTCGATCGCATTAAGTACAATCACGCAGACCACGATCCCTAGGCTACGATCGATTGTTACGATCGTAGGCTGCGATCACTTGGTTGCGATCACTAGTCACGATCAGGGACTACGATCCAAAGTGCGATCGTGGGCTACGATCTGTTCACTAGCGTTGACTCTTATCTCTTGTTTTTATTATTCGAATTTTATTTTTCCCGCATTCTTTCTTAGTGTTATTTTTAAACAATTTTGTCTTAGTTAAATAGTAGAGTTTTCAAATTTGCTTTTATTCGAGTTTTAATTTTTTGTCGAGTTTAATTTTAAAGTTGTCTTTTATAATTTTATTTTTAAAATTACTTTTAAGTTAGTTTTTAATTAGTTTAGTTCTCTTGCTATTTTGTTTAAGTCTTTCACCTTAGTTTTGTTAACTTGTCATTTTAATAGAAATAGATAATCTAAAGCTCCCCCTTTTAGTGACCAAATACAATAGTTCCACCTTAAACCGTGATCAATTCGATTAGATACCGAGAACGATTGAGTACACATATATCTAAAATCAGTAAATCAATGATATAAGTTTATATGCGTGACAAAGAGGCAACCTTAGGAATAAAACCCAAATAGCCTTTTCCACATTTCTTTTTAGCTAGTTTCATCGATTAGCTAACCTCCCATATTAATCCTTTTGTTAGCACTCTCGTTTAGTGCTAGATACCCTTAGAACACCCGTTGAACCATTCCTTTCATTTTTTTTAAATCTACTAAAAAAGAAAAAAAATATCTAACCTTCAACCTTAGCCTAACCCGTGTCAAAGTCTAAATGGTGGGTTTCTAGTTTTGGTATGGTGGGTCGTTTTTTATGATTATTAGTTATGCCACACTTCACATTTGTATGTGCTATTCCAACAAAGATGAAGATGAGCTCCTTTGTGTTTTTATTTTTCGTGGTGTGTGCTCAAGCGAAGTGTGAGGGGAGCATGTGATGTATGTTGAAAAAAAGAAAAAAAAGAGGAGGATAAAAAAATAATAATATAAAAATAAGTCACAAAAAAAAGTAAAAAAAAGTGATGACAATAATATGAAGATGAAGGAAGATGAAGTACGTTTAGATATCGATTGGCCAATGTGTCAAGACGTGATATGTGTGTGTTATTTGTTGAATAAAGCTCGTAGCTATGATAATTTTTGGGCTTGTAATTTGTTTGGCAACTAGCAACATGGGACTTAGACTTTTATCTTGTATATTCGTGATACACCTCTCATAAAATTCCCATGTCTTATCCATACCCATTAACCCGAAGCCTTAGCCTTGTAACTCGAGTAAAAGTCCTCTTTAGATGTGTACACTTGGTGCTAATGCCATTTGGTTTACTCTTGTTTGTATTTTGTAGCTTTGTATCTTATTTTTCTAAACCATTTTTATGCATCATGTGGAAAGTATTTTTCTTTTACTTGCTTGAGGACAAGCAACCTCTTAAGTGTGAGGGGGTTTGCACCTTTAGCGATTTCGTATATATAAAAAATAAAAAACCTAAAAATATTTTTCTTTTACTTGCTTGAGGACAAGAAAACTCTTAAGTGTTAGGGGGCTTGCACCTTTATCCATTTCTTATAAAAAATAATTTCAATTTTTCGTAGAATTTTAGGTTTTTCATAATATTTTAAAAACTTTCTTTTCTTTTAGAACATAGGTATTAGTTTCTAATTTTATTTTTCTTTTAATTGCTTGAGGGCAAGCAAATTTTTTTATTTTCTTTGCTCGAGGACGAGCAAAACTTAAGTGTGAAGGGATAATAATTGGCTTTTGGCCAGTATAAAAATTAAAGTTCGAAGTAGTGGTCTAATCGAATTGATAACTAGTTTAAGGTGCGACTCAGCTGTCCTTTTTGGTGGAAACAAAGGTTTGTCGTTGTAGTATATTTAAAAGTGAAAAACTTAAAAGTAATGACGGTTAATTAAATCTAAACTAATTAAAACTTAAATTGTGCAATATTAAAACTTTTAAAAGTAAATTAATTAAATGACTTGAAACTAAAGCGTGACGAAAATTAAATTTGACGAAGTATTAAAAATATAACTTAAAAACAAAGCAAAGCAAAATATAATTCTAAACCCCAAACCATCGGAATCCAGATCGGAAAGCTGTCACCATGCCCATCGGAATCCAGATCGCAATGTGTCTATCGTAATGTATAAAACTAGGTCTATCGGAATAAGGAAAAGTGCTATCTATCGGAATGTATAAAAGTGCAACCTATTGGAATATTGTTCAGATCGCAAAGACCAATCGCAATCCTAGATCGGAAAGTTGCTAAGTAAAATTGGGCAGCACTTCGACTTAGAAAGCCTCAAGAGCCGTCGGAATATACGATCGCAATCCCAGATCGGAATGAGGAGGGTAAACTTCTAGATCGCAATGACGTCGGAATCCAAAACCCTTGTCCCAATTCTGTCACAATCGGAATGTGGCTAAGTGGAGCTGTCGCAATGTGTAGAATCCCTTCTTTCCGATGGAGTTACAAATTCGCAATAAGCACAAGTCTAAATAAGCTAGAACTAATAAGCTGAATTCAAATACTTAAATGAAATGGAAAAAAAACGAGACAATAAGCTAAAAAGTTAAAACCTTTCAAAATTTAAAAGACGAAACTTAATAAAATGGATTTTACAAAGATAAAACTTTAAAAAAAAACTTTGAAAACAATTAAGCCAAATACCAAATAAGCACATAAGATTGTCAAACTTATGGCTTATTTCGTATGAAAGCTTAAAGGGAAAAGAAAAGACAAAACCTTTAATCAAATAAGCAAAGAGATTAAGCAAAAGCTTGCTTAATCCGATTTTAAAACAAACCAAAAACAAGAGAAAAGTAGAAGGAGAATAATAAAAGAAAACTTGATTAAAAGTAAATAAAGATTAAAGCAACAAAATTAAGAACTTACTTGAATTAAAGGCAAGAAATTTAAGGTGCGAAACAAGGTAATTAAACTGACAAGTTAAAGAAATGACATGAAAATAAGGTGCAAGTAAATGAAAATGGAAGAACTAGTGTCACTCTAGCCAACAAAAACAAATGAAATGGTGTGGCGTCTATTTATAGGGAGAGGGGAGCATGTGTGCTTCCTTCTTTCCTTCTTTTCGTCTCCTTAATTCTTCGACTTTTTCGACGTTGTCTCGGGATTAATTAAACTCGTCTTGAAAATTCTTCATTAATAAGACTTGAGTTCTTTGGCTTTATTAAACTTCCGTCTTTAAACTTGTTCTTCGTTAAATCTTCAGAATAGGTCTTGGACTTCCGTTCTTTTCCACTCTTGATCTCTTGACTTCGTCTTTTGTCTTTTTCTTCGATAAAAGCCCGTGAAAGCCCGTGTTTTCTCCCCTTTCCACGTTTTCGTCCTAAATCACAACAAAAACACAAACCAAGCATAATTCCGACTTTTACGACATAAAATACACGTTTGGGCTTGGTTATTATTGTAATTAAGTGGTAAAAGGATGGGTGTTTTCACACCTATCAAATCCCCTACACTTGACCATTGCAATGTCCTCATGCAATGCATTAGTTACAAAGCACGATTTACATTTTCCCTCATAATCAATCCACCTTGGCCTTTATTTAAGAGATAGAAAAGTATAAAACATTCAAAGGAAGAAAAAAAGTAAAGAAATAAAAAACATACCTTAGGGTTTTGAAAATGTCATGAATGCTTATCATCCTTAAGTTTTCACGTTCCCCAAACCAAGCTTATAAACGAGATCATTGTTATTATAAGTTAGCAAACTAACACGAACTCATGTGGGCAAATTATTTACTTAGACTCCCTTATTCCTAGGTGTATCTCTTATATTTTATTGTTGTCTTGAATGATCACGAGGATGCATTGTTGACTTATTCCGATAGTTATTTAGGCTGAAAATAAAGTGGAACGATTTAATCAATAGTTAGCAAAAGGACAAAATCTTTTTAAACTGCTTCTCGGGGCCTCATAAAGTTCATATCTTGGCATAACTCGCTTCGCGATTTGAGACCTTTCTCGGACCGATAATTGTAATTGACTTCATACTTCAAATCTTGAGAAACGTTCTTGAAATAATGGTCTTCTCTTCATAATAGAAATTTCTTCACTTGAAGTTTTGAGAGATTCTTCATATTTGGACCACGATTTCTTCATTTTTCTCCAATCTTTATTTTGGACTTTGATGTACAACGATCCGCTTCCTTTCAGGACTTGGATCTATTTATCCTCATACCTTGTTAGGGCCTTTTTGGATAGACTTCTCCATGATCTTTACGGGAGTATTTGCTTTTCGTCGTGTGTCTCGATCCTTCATATTGATTTTTGATAAATGATTCTTCACATCACTTTGGATCTTTAGCAACAAAATGTAGCCCTCATGCCTTGTTAGGACCTTTTTGGACTCGCCAATCTTCGCATCCCGCTTTAATAAGTTATGCCTTGGCTATGAACTCTAATCCATACCGAGCAACTTTTAAACGATCTTGGGCTAGAAGCTAAGTAACTTTTCAAATCGTACAACCTTATTTATTGCAGATAAATTTATTAACAAGCGATGGGAGAATAGGCTTATAATTAACTCACATAAATTCACGAAAGAATACCAAACTTATAATTGACTCTATCATCTCTCGTTCTCCACAATTTAAAATCTCAAGGAATGAGACTCGTGGATGCTTAGCCAATTAAATCAAAGTTTTGGGTTTTCGAGTCATCTATAGGATCTTGCAAATTCTTAGACTTTTTCAAGTTTAGAAATCGCATTTTAAAGTTCCCTTGATAAACGACTCTCTAGGATCATTTATAGGAACTTGCGAAAAGTTCTTGTTCTTAACACGTGAGAGTTAAGACTTTCACGTTTTAAAATTCCCTTTATAAAAGCCTAGCAAAACTTGACTTAAACACGTTAAGGATACTAGCTAGAGTAAACTCGGATAAGTAAACTCGGGGTGAGTCAAATATTCACAACGTTGAAAATTAAAACCACTTTATTAAAATCTATTCTAGTAAAGAAAGAAAATAAATATACAAAGGGAAAAACTAATAGGCCAAAATAGATAAAAAAAAATTTGAAAAATGTCGAAAAATTGATTTTCCGGTTAAAATGAGGACAAATACAAGGAAAAGACCACTTAACTTCGATAGAAGTCCCCCTACACTTGATACAAACATTGTCCTCAATGTTTAAGCATGTGGGAGTAAACTCCACTACACTTAGGACATTGTGCACGTTGTTTAAATCTCGCTAAGGAAAAGACAACTAACGAGATTCCTATTTTAGTTTTGAGAAATATAAAATAGTGAATCGAGAAGAGTTTAGGATAGAACCGGGAAGACGGAAACACGGAATCACGGGTCGTCAAAAATCATCAAGAGTGGATCATTGAGCGCTCGAATCCCTAAATATGAGAAGAGAGGAAATAGAAAATACCAACGGGTCCCCCCTACACTTAGGATAAAGATAGCTAAAAGATAGATACATGGGTTGCCTCCCAAGAAGCGCTTGATTTTTGTTCACCGAGTCGTGAGCCTGACTCGACCTTGATTGTCATAGGAAGAAGCATGAAAAACATCCACCGGGATCAAAGACATAGTTTTCGTCCATCAAATAGCACAAGCTTAAAGCGAACAAGGCAAGCCATAGAAGAGTAGGCAAGGTTTCCTTAAGCAAAGATGGAGCATGGTGGGAGCAAGGGTGAAGAGGTGCAAGCATATCTCCAATAGTTCCAAAAATCTTTCCTTTTATTTCATCAGATGGATACTGAGATGGCTTAACAATTGCAATACCGGGGTCGAACACCTTTTCCTTTAGGGGAAAATAGCACTCAGGCTCAGTAGAATTTGAAAAAGATCCGCTAAGAAAATGCACAACCTCTTCCTCAGAAGGTGGACAAAGAGGTGTCAATACATACGTGTTGCGGATGTTGGTGTCGTCCGGTGTCGTCTCCTTTGAAAGAATTTTCTTCTAATCCGTAGAAGGATGAAGACCATAATCATCAAAGTCCAAAGGAGGAGCATCACTCTCATGAGGGAAGTATGTATTGAGAAAAGTAGAAAAGTCTTCCTCAAATGAGTAGTCATCCAAAGTAGGATCAAGTGATGTAGGCGGGGGATCTTCATCATGAGAAGAATCACTCGAGAAAGTATCAACCTCATCCAAATCATCATAAGTGGGCATGTCGGGATACTCGGAAGTAAAATCATCATGATCATCATAGATCGGTGGGGAATCATATATGGGTGGAGGTTCCAAATTATAGAAAGAATCATCCACATCATCTTGAAACAGTGGATTATCATTGCAAGAATCACATAGAGGATTGTTGTAGACGACAAAATCATCAAGCACATTAATCATATTCGCTGATTCTCTTCCATAGGATTTGCTTGTAAGCTTCCCTATTTCAAAAATTTGGGCATCATCCCCGACCCGTAAGATGAGTTCACATTTATCCACATCTATTAAAGCTCTATCGGTTCTCAAAAATGGACGTCCAAGTATTAACGGAATACGAGGGTCCATTTCATAATCAACAACGACAAAGTCGACCGTAAAAGTGAATGTGCCAACTTTAATGAACACATCTTCGGCAATACCAACGGGGTAAGTGAGAGTGCGATTTGCAAGCTCAAGAGTCATTTTTGTTGGTGTAAGGTCTAGCAATGATAACTTTTTCCAAACACTTAAAGGCATCAAATTTATACTGTCCCCGAGATCGGCTAAGGCAGTAAATTTGTCGGTTTGGTTAAAAGTACAAGGTAGCACAAAACGACCGGGATCTCCAAGTTTTTTCTGGAAGTTCTTTAAGAAGGATTGTAGAGCAATTTTCATTCAAGCGAGTATTAACAAACTCGACCATCTTCTCCTTCTTATAAGCAATTCCTTAAACATCTTGACAAATTTTGGCATTTGGGCAAGAGCTTCAAAAAGGGTAAAGGTGACTTTCATGCCGGCAATCTTTTCCAAAAAGTTAGCGACTTGAATGTCATTCTTAGTCAAAATTCTAGCCTTGTTGAGTCGAGAAGGGTAAGGAATGCTGGGGTTGGATGGTGGAGGTGTAGAAGGTGAAGGTTGAGATGTTGAAGGGTTAAAGGTGGAAGGTGGGGTTGTAGGATTCTTCTTGGGTACTTCTTCATTACGAGGCAGAGACGGTAGTGGTGTACTAATACTAGGTGTGGGAGTAGTAGGGATAAATGGTGGTGGAGGAGGTGTAGATGTAGTAACTGGGGGTGGGATAGATGGTCCTACTAAAGTAGCTCCACTACGGGTAGTAATAGCACTCGCATTCGCTCTCGGGTTGGTGACGGTGGTTGAAGGTAGAGAGCCCGAAGTAGAGGGTTGAGTAGTGGGTAAGAAACTAGCCAGCATATTCTTCAAATCATTCGTTTGATTGCTGAAGGAGGATTGTATATCATTTCGAAGCTCGGATCTAATGTCATTCCTTTGCTTAGTGATATCCCCTTTCAAATTGATAATTTGGCTTTGCAGATTCTTAATTTTCTCTCCTTGGGTTCTCATTAAAGCTTCAACCTCTTGATTAATGGGTGGGGCTTGTTGAGCGGGTGGGTGATAAGGGTTAGAAGCTCGAGGTGGGATTTTGTTGCTTCTATTGTAATTGTTGTTGGGGTTGTGGTTTTGAGGAGAAAAACCGGGTGAAAGATAGTTGTTGGACCGATAATTTAGCAAATTTCGATCCCCTTGAGGTCGGGCTTGGTAATTTTCCGGTGAATAGTAACCATAAGCCGCATACACGTTTTCCGGATTGCCGTGAGTAGAAGGACAATCAGTGTATGAGTGAGGACCGCCGCATGTCTCACAAGGATTGGCTATCGCTTTAACTTGTTGTTGTTGGTTTGAAGCGATGAGCATGATATTTTTGTTCATTTCGGCCATCATGCGGGTGAATTCGGTCATATCGGGGTTTGCTGAAGTAGAAGAAACATTGACTCTCGGGTTGTTCTTTGAAGAAGCGGAGGAATCCCAGTTTTTGTGATGAGTAGTCATGTTCTCAATAAGCTCTCTACACTCCTCGGGTCTTCTTTTCATAAATGTGCCACCGGCGGATGCATTAATCGTATCACGATCACGAAAAGTCAAACCGTTGTAGAAAGTATCAATTAAGGTAACGGGGAGCATGTTGTGGTTTGGACATCGATCGATCAAAACATTATATATTTCCCAAGCATCAAAGAGAGATTCATCGGGTTCTTGCATGAAACCGCTGATTTGATTTCGAAGGCTCGTGACCATGGATGGTGCAAAGTAGCGCGAGAAAAAGCGTTGAGTCATGTCATCCCAAGTATGAATGGAATTCTTCGGGAGACGATCAAACCATTTTTCAGCGTGGTGTGATAAAGTATGTGGAAAGAGTTGAAGGCGAAGAACATCCATAGTAGCTCCGGGTAACTTCATGCTTTGAGTAATAGTAATGAATTTGTCGAGGTGGTTGTTGGCATCATCATCACGCAATCCGCGGAATGGATTAGTTTGCACTTGTTGTATCATGTGATGCTTCAACGAAAACTCCGGAGCCGTGATTTGCATCGGCGCAATCGGTCCTCCTCGTCCAAACATTGTGGGTTGATAAAGCTCCTCCATGGTCTGAAGATCGGGCTGTGGAAGAACATTGTTGTTGTTATTGTTGAGGTGCGGTGGGTTATTTTTGTTGTTCACACCTGCCATAGCTAAATCTTCACGAGTCTCGGACTCTGGATAAATTGAAGATCTAGTACGCATACACCTGGAAAGGCAAAAGAAAAAGATACCAAACACAAAGAGAATATATATACACTATAAAGAAAATAAAATCTTTTTGGATTTTTGAAAATTTTTAATTTTTATGGATTTTTAAACAATTTTTAATTTTTATGGGTTTTTGAAAATTTTTGAGCAAGAAAAATAACGCTCACGAATGAACGGATCCCAAAAAGCAACGCGTCTCTCACAGAAAACCTTTAATCTTTACGAAAAGAGCCGACAGCGGCGCCATTTAATAACTGGCTTTTGGCCAGTATAAAAATTAAAGTTCGAATTAGTGGTCTAATCGAATTGATAACTGGTTTAAGGTGCGACTCAGCTGTCCTTTTTGGTGGAAACAAAGGTTTGTTGTTGTAGTATATTTAAAAGTGCAAAACTTAAAAGTAATGACGGTTAATTAAATCTAAACTAATTAAAACTTAAATTGTGCAATATTAAAACTTTTAAAAGTAAATTAATTAAATGACTTGAAACGAAAGCGTGACGAAAATTAAATTTGACGAAGTATTAAAAATATAACTTAAAAACAAAACAAAGCAAAATATAATTCTAAACCCCAAACCATCGGAATCCAGATCGGAAAGCTGTCACCATGCCCATCGCAATCCAGATCGCAATGTGTCTATCGGAATGTATAAAACTAGGTCTATCGGAATAAGGAAAAGTGCTATCTATCGGAATGTATAAAAGTGCAACCTATCGGAATATTGTTCAGATCGCAAAGACCAATCGCAATCCTAGATCGGAAAGTTGCTAAGGAAAATTGGGCAGCACTTCGACTTAGAAAGCCTCAAGAGCCGTCGGAATATGCGATCGCAATCCCATATCGGAATGAGGGGGGTAAACTCTAGATCGTAATGACGTCGGAATCCAAAACCCTTGTCCCAATTCTGTCACAATCGGAATGTGGCTAAGTGGAGCTGTCGCAATGTGTAGAATCCCTTCTTTCCGATGGAGTTACAAATTCGCAATAAGCACAAGTCCAAATAAGCTAGAACTAATAAGCTGAATTCAAATACATAAATGTAATGGAAACAAAACGAGACAATAAGCTAAAAAGTTAAAACCTTTCAAAATTTAAAAGACGAAACTTAATAAAATGGATTTTACAAAGATAAAACCTTTAAAAAAAACTTTTAAAACAATTAAGCCAAATACCAAATAAGCACATAAGATTGTCAAACTTATGGCTTAATTCGTATGAAAGCTTAAAGGGAAAAGAAAAGACAAAACCTTTAATCAAATAAGCAAAGAGATTAAGCAAAAGCTTGCTTAATCCGATTTTAAAACAAACCAAAAACAAGAGAAAAGTAGAAGGAGAATAATAAAAGAAAACTTGATTGAAAGTAAATAAAGATTAAAGCAACAAAATTAAGAACTTACTTGAATTAAAGGCAAGAAATTAAAGGTGCGAAACAAGGTAATTAAAATGACAAGTTAAAGAAATGACATGAAAATAAGGTGCAAGTAAATGAAAATGGAAGAACTAGTGTCACTCTAGCCAACAAAAACAAATGAAATGGTGTGGCGTCTATTTATAGGGAGAGGGGAACATCTGTGCTTCCTTCTTTCCTTATTTTCGTCTCCTTAATTCTTCGACTTTTTCGACGTTGTCTCGGGATTAATTAAACTCGTCTTGAAAATTCTTCATTCATAAGACTTGAGTTCTTTGGCTTTATTAAACTTCTGTCTTTAAACTTGTTCTTCGATAAATCTTCAGAATAGGTCTTGGACTTTTTCTTTTCCACTCTTGATCTCTTGACTTCGTCTTTTGTCTTTTTCTTTGATAAAAGCCCGTGAAAGCCCGTGTTTTCTCCCCTTTCCACGTTTTCGTCCTAAATCACAACAAAAACACAAACCAAGCATAATTCCGACTTTTACGACATAAAATACACGTTTGGGCTTGGTTATTATTGTAATTAAGTGGTAAAAGGATGGGTGTTTTCACACATATCAAATCCCCTACACTTGACCATTGCAATGTCCTCATGCAATGCATTAGTTACAAAGCACGATTTACATTTTCCCTCATAATCAATCCACCTTGGCCTTTATTTAAGAGATAGAAAAGTATAAAACATTCAAAGGAAGAAAAAAAGTAAAGAAATAAAAAACATACCTTAGGGTTTTGAAAATGTCATGAATGCTTATCATCCTCAAGTTTTCACGTTCCCCAAACCAAGCTTAAAAACGAGATCATTGTTATTATAAGTTAGCAAACTAACACGAACTCATGTGGGCCAATTATTTACTTAGACTCCCTTATTCCTAGGTGTATCTCTTATATTTTATTGTTGTCTTGAATGATCACGAGGATGCATTGTTGACTTATTCCGATAGTTATTTAGGCTTAAAATAAAGTGGAACGATTTAATCAATAGTTAGAAAAAGGACAAAATCTTTTAAAACTGCTTCTCGGGGCCTCATAAAGTTCATATCTTGGCATAACTCGCTTCGCGATTTGAGACCTTTCTCAGACCGATATTTGGAATTGACTTCATACTTCAAATCTTGAGAAACGTTCATGAAATAATGGTCTTCTCTTCATAATAGGAATTTCTTCACTTGAAGTTTTGAGAGATTCTTCATATTTGGACCACGATTTCTTCATTTTTCTCCAATCTTTATTTTGGACTTTGATGTACAACGATCCGCTTCCTTTCAGGACTTGGATCTATTTATCCTCATACCTTGTTAGGGCCTTTTTGGATAGACTTCTCCATGATCTTTACGGGAGTATTTGCTTTTCGTCGTGTGTCTCGATCCTTTATATTGATTTTTGATAAATGATTCTTCACATCACTTTGGATCTTTAGCAACAAAATGTAGCCCTCATGCCTTGTTAGGACCTTTTTGGACTCGCCAATCTTCGCATCCCGCTTCAATAAGTTATGCCTTGGCTATGAACTCTAATCCATACCGAGCAACTTTTAAACGATCTTAGGCTAGAAGCTAAGTAACTTTTCAAATCGTACAACCTTATTTATTGCAGACAAATTTATTAACAAGCGATGAGAGAATAGGCTTATAATTAACTCACATAAATTCACGAAAGAATACCAAACTTATAATTGACTCTATCATCTCTCGTTCTCTACAATTTAAAATCTCAAGGAATGAGACTCGTGGATGCTTAGCCAATTAAATCAAAGTTTTGGGTTTTCGAGTCATCTATAGGATCTTGCAAATTCTTAGACTTTTTCAAGTTTAGAAATCGTATTTTAAAGTTCCCTTGATAAACGACTCTCTAGGATCATTTATAGGAACTTGCGAAAAGTTCTTGTTCTTAACACGTGAGAGTTAAGACTTTCGCGTTTTAAAGTTCCCTTTATAAAAGCCTAGCAAAACTTGACTTAAACACGTTAAGGATACTAGCTAGAGTAAACTCGGATAAGTAAACTCGGGGTGAGTCAAAATATTCACAACGTTGAAAATTAAAACCACTTTATTAAAATTTATTCTATTAAAGAAAGAAAATAACTATACAAAGGGAAAAACTAATAGGCTAAAATAGATGTAGAGAAGAATGCCATACACTATAAACAATCCAATCTCCAACAATCCTTATTCCCAAACACCCCAAAAGGCTCTATACTCGCACCTCGGGGTGAGCCATGTACATGTAATAAGCTATGGAAGATGTAGAGAAGAATGCCATACACTATAAACAATCCAATCTCCAACAATCCTTATTCCCAAACACCCCAAAAGGCTCTATACTCGCACCAAGAGGTTGATGTCCAAGAAGGCTATGGGTAGGACAAATTCTATTTTGGTTGTTCATATGGGTAGAATGCATTGTACTTTGGTACTTTGAACTCTAATTTTTGGTAACTTCTTTTTTATTATTCAATGTTGTTTATGCTCATGTTCATGGCGATTCTTATGTTTTGTGATATTATGAATGTTGTCTTGATACTTGTGTTGTTCATATGTAAACTTATGATATATGGATGTTTGGATTCTATTAGTGCTTGTCATTAGATTATGGTGATAACATTATATTTGGTTGAATTGGAACTTGTTCTTGTTTGCCAATTTGGTTAATCATTGTTGGGTTTATATGTCGAAGTTATTCTCAATATGGTCGATTTCAATTCGTTAATCGACAAATGATTTGGTCTTGCACTTTGTGAAGATTGTGCAAGGGACTTAACAAGCATATCAAATAATGGTTTAATCTAGATTATAGGTCGAAAGGAGTCTTTTGAATATATTGTTCTAATCATCTTTCAAGTAAATGGAACTTATCAAACTAATAACCAAGTCTATGGGTCGAAAGGATTCTTGTTGTTATTGGTGTAGGCATAAGGCTCATGAGTGACCACTTGATTGAGACTTATGTATATTTGATTTATAAAGCACTAGCGTCTTATTATTGGTTCTATAGGTCAAAAGGATTACCTTTAATATGTTTTCCAAACTATGCATCCTAATGTCCATGTGATCATTTGACTATACATGTATGTTCTTTGTGTACTTGTGCCTTTTAACGATTCTCATGGTGGTGTGATCGTGACAATCATACTTACCATTGTTACAAACAACTACACTTGAGTATAACCATGTCCCATGGGACGACCTTGACTTACCAACCTAATTGCAACATGACTAGAGTATACTTGCTCGAATTTGTGTTCCTAATTAATATCGGTAATTCTTGTTTATAAATTTAAAACCCAATGTGTGGAAGAACGCATCAAGTTTTTGGCTTCTTGTCGGGGATTTGTAATTGCATTCTTTAAATATCTATGTTGAGCCACATATCAGAAATCTTAATCATGAACTTCTGTCTTTATTTGATGAGACAAAACCTTCTAAGTATTCTTTCCTGTAATACTTCTTTGCTTGCAACTTCATACCTGAAATAAAACAGTTAACAACAAAAACTAATCTGTATTGGCTTCATGATTTTTAGAAAATCATCAGCTATCAACGGATTTTATTTATTCTTTACCAGTTAGCCGTACCCTCTGGAATAGCCAATACTTTATTTATATAGAATAAGGTGTACTGATAACCCTAAAATTTTTGGTAAACTGTCAACCATCAACGGATTTGATAATCTCTTTACCTAGTACCATTTGTCGAGGACTAGCCAACTCTTTATCTCGAAACATGGTGAGTTAGAACAATATAGTTTTTAGCAAACTACCAGCTTTCAACGGATTTGAGAAGTTTTTACCACAAACCGTTTGCTTATGGACTAGTTAGTTCTTATGTGTGTTAGACATGGTGAACTGAGAACCATTTGTGAAGTATGATTATAAATCATTCACTTAAGGTTCTTTCTCAGCTTCTTCCTCTTGCTCCAAATCCTTGATTTGTTGTTTAGCCATTCTGATCAACTCCAAAGCACCAACAGACTCTTCTGAGACTTCCAATTGTTGTTCCAACATTCTTTCCAACAATCTTCTCTCAAATGGATATCTCTTCTTTTGTAGCATATAGTAAGTAACATCATCTATATCTAAAATATGTAGTCCACATGACCTATAACATCTTCAGTAAATAGGAACCTGATTCTCTAATTCCTTAAACATTTTCTGATCACAGTTGTGTGGTTCATACATGAAGAGTAATTAATTATACAATAGTGATACCTCAGTTTTACCTGCATTGGCTTCTTGAACTAACCTGAAAAGATCTTGAATATCTTGTCTGTTAATAATATGAAGAATATCTTCCAACAGTCTGAATATTCTTGTTGTGCCATCTGTTCTTAATATTCCATGAGCTTCCAGTCCTTGATCCATAGTATATATCCATCTATAAATGGATGACTTCTTTCCAAAAATATCTGTGTTATACATTGATCTTCAAAATTTACTATCTTCAAGTACTTTCTTATGCTCTCATCATCATCACTATCTTCTGTTGTTGATTTAGCCTTTTTCTTGGCTTCTAGCTTCTTCTTTGTTGAACTTTTTCTTTTAACACCCTTGGAGGTTCCTTCAAATTCCATTGAACCTTCCTCCAAATCTGTATGTACCATTTCTTTAGTATGTATTGTTGACTGTGTATGTACTGCTTGTAAATTTTCAGTCTTATCAACACTTTGAGCTTTATCTCCTTCATTCATTCTTTGAGCAGTCTCTGTCTCTTTTGAACTTACCTTCCCCTTTCTACTTTTCCTTACATATGTAGCCTTGATAGGTGGAGATGTTCTTGTATGTTCAGAAGTACTTGAATCAAATCTATGAGTACTTCCAAATTGTCTTTGTTGTTGCAGATGTCTTTTGGCTTCTTCAACAGCTATCCTATCTGCTTCAGGTCCAATCTCAACAAAATGCAATTCAACTCTCTTGTGTTGTTCATACAAAGCATTGATTTGTTCAAAAATTCTTTCTGACCAATTGAGCATGAGTGAAATGCTTAACTTTCTTGAGAAAAGCAATCATTTGATTCCTAATTTACATGGTAGTTGGAGGCTTAATCTTTTCTCTTCTACTTTTCTCAGCAAAGAATCTTTGTTGCTCCCTTACCAAATCATCAATCAATTTTTCTTTTTCTTCTTCATCAAAAGCATCCCTTTCTTTAGCTATCAATAAGTTTGCAAGAATCTCACTTGCTTGTAGTTCATCTTGAATCCTATCATACTCTTGTATATTCTATTCTTGCTGCACTCTCTTAGCTTCAAGCAATTGCTGCTTTGCTGCAAGTTCCTCTTGTAACTCTTCTTCACGAATTTGTGCTTGCACTCTGAAAGCAATTTCCTCATCATGGTCTAGTTGATGAAATCTGTAGATGACTTTGTTTATCATCATCTAAATCACTTTCATTCTCTGATTCTGATTGTAACTACTTATTGCCGTTATCCCTTGGATTTATCTTTGGTAACTTCCTCGTCAGCTTTGAAGATCTTTCTTCATCCTCATTAGCTTGCTGTTGAATAACAATACCTTTAGTGGGCTGTGAAGCTTGAACTTTCTTACCTTTAGTTTTATCCTTTTTGGCAAGACCTTCTTGTTGTGTCTTTTCCTCAATCTCTACTTGTCTTGCTTTTTCAGCTGAACTCTTTTCCATGAGATCAAGCAATACTTGAGCTAAAGTCTCATCCTCTCCAAATGGAGTTCGACTTTCTGCAGAAGAATGTAGTGAAGGTTGATCGCAGTCGGCTTAGTTGGCTTAGCAGTACTTGGGTCTTCAAAAATGTCAGCAGTACTTGTAGTTGTCTTAGTTGGCCTAGTAGTACTTGGATCTTCAACAATGTTGACTGATGTGTGGGAAAGTGTCAGTGTATTTTAATATAATACGTTATAGAGCAAATTAAGAAAATTACCAATAGGAAAAAGTAATAGTCCAAAATAAGCTAAAGATTGATTAATTAAACACGAGAGTGATCGCGGTTCGTTGTACACGAAGAAATTGTGAATTTGAGACTTTCGTTTTAAATTGGACAATTGAATTGAATTGGTTTCGGTTTAATCTAAAAATCCTACGTTTTTTAATTAAAGTGCATGAATCGTCTACCCAAACTAAATCTAAAAGACGAAATAAATCTATAATATTTTTTTACTTTATATTTTATTGAAACAAAATTACTTAAACAAAATTAATTTTTTAAAAGAAAATAAATAATTATTTTTATTTTTAAACTTTATTTATTTATTATTTAACTAATTAAATGAAACTAATTTTTTTAAACATTTTTTAAACAAAAGTAATTTTGTAATTTTTAGAACATTAAATTTTAACAAAATCAGTAAAACTCTTTTAATATAATACAAAATTTAATAAAAGTTTATTTAAGAGAAGTTATAAACTGAAAAGATTAATAAATGTAAAACTAATTTATATATATTAAATAATTAGTACAAGAAGTTAACAAAAGAAACCACTGGGACAGATGGTTAAGTCATTTGGCTTCTAAGGGGCAGGTCTCGAGTTCGAGACCTGCAAGTGACTATTTTTGAAATTATTTATTTTCTTTTATATATATATATATATATATATATATATATATATATATATATATATATATATATATATATATATATATATATATATATATATATATACATATATTGTAGAAATGTAAATCTTTGCTTATGTTATTAGAGAGAGAAAGATATAGAAAGTTGGTGGATTTCACACTTCTAGAGAGAGAAAGTTAAAAAGAACTATGTGTAAAATATGAAACCACATCACCCTCTCCATCAAAGGAGAGGGTTTAAATACCCAAGCCCATGAGATGGGCTTGGGTTTACATTAGGCCGCCGGCCCATACAATCCATGGGCTCGGTTTTGGGCTTTGTTTGATAAATGTAAATAACTAAACTACGAGCTATAACATGGACTATTGTTGGAGTGACCGATCCTTTCTAATACGTAAAACGTATTTCCAACAATCTCCCCCTAAGGGAGGTCACTCCAAACAAGGGCGTTACCCGAGTTACAATAATGAAATAAACCTAGCATACTATGCTTGTCTTGAGCTCGTAGTCTTCGTCTTTCTTTTCTTTTTCTTTTCTGGTGAACATGCTGATGTGATCTTTGATATCAATCTTGAGAATTAATCTCTTGCCTTGATCTCGTGCATCCATCACTTGTGATCTTCGCCTCTTCGTGACCTCACGTCCCACATACTTATACCTTCGTAATTCTTGAAAGCTTCAGAGTTCGATACAGCGGAAGACTTAACTTTTAGGCTTTCTTTAATTAAATGAGATATTAAGTACATAAAGTATAAGCATGCGGGGACGACTTCTTCTTGGATTCCGCAACGCCACCGTCTTCAAATGCCGCAACATAAGTAGACACGAACGAAATGGCTTTGAACATTTCATTCTAAATCGGTAGCATTTTACCTCCGGTCGGTGAAGACCGTTGGACGATATTAGATATCGTACCCGTGACGGATAGTTTCAATTAAGTAACTTCCTGACAGGATTTCGCGGGTAAACCCGTTCTCTTTATTCGACCGTCCAAAGCTGACTGCGAAAATAAAGAGTGAATCATTTGGATAATAATATCCGCATGATTTGAAGCCGTCAATTCATGTTCCTGGAACAAGTGAAATTCAATTAAGAACCGCACCATCGTTGCTTTCCAGTTGTCACGAGCTTGATTCGTATAGAATCTTGCAAGTTACCTACCAAGTGCTGTTTGAAGTTAACACTAGAAGGATTTCCACTCATCACTTTGAACACTAAGGTATCACTCTGAGTGTTCTGGCAAGATCACTAAGATATTGCGTAGAGGCCTGGAACATGTTTAAATTCAGTTAAGAATTAAACAGCTGTTGCTTTCCAGTTATCACAAGTTTGATTCATAAAGAATCGCATAACTCACCTACCATGAGCTTTTTAATGTTCGCTCAAGAAGGATTTCCATCTTCATTGTAAATACTTTCGTATTACTCGGATGTTCAGGCAAGATTATGAAGATTTTGCGTAGGACTCTTAAAATCTGTCTTACTTTTCACAGTGTATGAAGAAGCAAGGAATTATGAAAGTGTGTCCTAATGAGATATTTGATGATCTCAAATGGCTCTAGACTCGATCGTGCATTTTGGATTTTAGTGATCGGAGGCTGGAGAGGAGTGCCACCTTTTCAATACCAATTTATTCGGAGTGAATAAATCAATAGATAATGTGTTGTCTCCGTGTGATTAAAACAAATATCTTTTGAGAGATATCTGAGTTAGCTAGGATGGGTTGTGCATTGCATCACTGGGTCCATGATGTCTATCTTCAATATCAAGAATCATTAAAAATGATCTCAATAACATATGTATTGACCCGGTTTCTGCCTAAAGTTGTAAGGAGGGCTTCTTTCTTTACACCCTTTATCTTTACAATTCTTTTTCATTCTTCAACCCCTTCAATGCTTACCAATACGTCATCACTAGCACCTTGTTGTGATTGTTCCAGTGCTAACTTAAGTACTTGGTCGGCATTCAGCTACGTTCACAATCTTTCTCTATCTTTCCTAAGGACTACTATTTCTATCTATGGAATGTCCTTGGGAAGATTCCTCCGGTTCTGGAAGAATCATAGGACTTAACCTATCCTACCATCCTTATGTCACCACAATCTTCATCGTCATGAAATAAATGGGTTTTGGGTAAGTATATGTCACCATCAAAAATCCATTTTTATATAGCAAATCCATTTTGCTCCCCCTTAACATATGCCACGATATTCGAAAACATTTCGCACATGTCGGGATAAGCCAGCACATTATGTCAAACCATTTGTGATAATATCCCATATTAAATCACATTTTCTCCCCCATATTAAAAATATTAACCCAATCGATGTTTTTAATATCAATTGATTTAATGAAGTTTTAACAAAAGTTTTGGGAAGAAAAATGCAAGTCCGTTTTATCTTCATGATATCAAACGTATGAGATATGATACTGATTTGTAACATGATCACATATTCACCATATTAGAAAAGAATTGACAAGGTTGGACCTGATAGATGAGAACATCATATGATAAGATCAAATGGTTCTTGTCAGCATATGTTGGTCGCCTCGTCACGTCTGAAGTCATCTCTTGCCACCACATGTACGATTGGTATTGTTGTCTTGACACCAACTTGTGAACTTGTCACGTTCGGCATTGAAGATTCTGAATGCTTGACAATTGCTCCACCTCAATTGTTGACCCGTGTTCTATTGAAAGAGTTGTAGTCGTCGGTTGAGTAGTCGCATCGTCGAGTATGTAGATACCAATTGTAGATTGCATAATTGTAGAGATGATAACTTCATAAAAACAAGACTTCTCTTGTTTTAACAAATAAATGCACTGAAACGTACATAGATTTGTGTTAGACCAAGTTATTAAGTAAACTTGACCCCTTATAAGATTTTAAAGTAAACCTTACCTGAGAAAATTAATTCCCGTTGTGAGCCAAAGCTTTCATAAGAAATACTTGACTTTAATATGAAAACCGGGTTGCAGTCTGAAATAACTACAAGCCATAAGGGCATGTTTTATGAAATATTTACAACTTTTGTACGAACTCTATTTATGGCGCCGTGTCAATATTAATCAACATTTCTAAGGCCGTAAATATTATCGTACCAAAAGACATGCCTTTAAAAAATAAAGTAAAAATATTTTTGAATTTTTATGAATTTTTCAATTTTTATGGTGTTTATATGGTTTTATATTTTTGTATTTTGATTTTGTGGATAAAAATATAAACAATATATACAGATGATCACCAAGGATACGGAGAATAGTTTTACCAAGACTATTCTTTCGCTTCATCTGCTAGTTCCTTTAGAGTCTCAGGCGAGAAGGTTCTCATTCCTAGCTTGTCGGCTAAAAATTCAATTCGAGCGCGATCTAAAGCCTTCGTGAAAATATCCGCCAATTGATACTCAGATCGGACAAAGTAAAGCTCGATTACTCCATTTCCACTTGCTCCTTGATGAAGTGGTAGCGAATGTCAATATGCTTCGCCCGGGAGAATTGAACATTGTTGCAGCATAAGGCAATTGCACTCTTGTTGTCACAGTACATCGGAATTTTGTTGAAACCTAGACCATAGTCGGTTAATTGCGATCTCATCCAAAGACTTTGAGCACAGCAACCGGACATAGCTATGTATTCTGCTTCCGTACTTGAAATTGCAGCGCTTTTCTGCCTTTTCTATGCCCAACTGATTAGTCGATCTCCTAGTAGTTGCAAAGTTCCACTCGTGCTACGCCTTGTATCTTGACAACCCGCGTGGTTTGCATCTGCATATGCCATTAGTGAAATAGAAGAGTCCTTCGAATACCAAAGTCCCCGATTAATGGTTCCTTTAAGATATCGAAAGATCCTTTTAACAGTAGCTAAATGTAACTCAGTAGGCCTAGTTTGATACCTAGCACACAAACATATAGCAAACTGAAGATCAGGTCGACTGGCTGTGATATACAGAAGAGTACCTATCATTCCACGATAAAGTGTCGGATCAACAGCAACTCCATGTGGATCTGCATCAAGCTTAGTTCGTTCCACCATTGGAGTATCCACGGGGGTCGCAAGATTCCATCTTGTATTTCTTAAGCGATTCAAGAGCATACTTGGACTGATTGATAAAGATGCCTCTGGGACTCTGAGATATCTGAAGACCTAAGAAGAATGATACCTTTCCCATCATTGACATCTTAAACTTGGAAGACATGAGTTTCCCAAATTCGTCGGATAAAGTTTGGGTCGAGGCTGCAAATATAATATCATCAACATATATTTGTACCATAATCATATCTTTACCTCGTTTCTGAATGAACAACGTAGGATCCATCTTGCCTTTAGCGAAGCCTTGCGTAATGAGGAATTGTGACAAAAGATCTTACCATGCGCGAGGAGCTTGCTTCAACCCATAGAGAGCCTTCTTAAGCTTGTACACATGATTAGGATAATTAGGATTCACAAAACCATCTGGTTGTTGAACATAGACCTCTTCCTTGAGTTCACCATTAAGAAATGCCGTATTCACATCCATCTGATAGACGATCATATTCATATGGTCTGCATAAGCGAGGAATAGTCTAATAGCTTCCAAACGGGCAACAGGTGCAAAGGATTCCATAAAGTCGACGCCCAATAATTGCTTGTATCCACGAGCTACTAGTCGAGCTTTGTTCTTCAATATTCTGCCTAACTCATCGAGTTTCACCTTGTAAACCCATTTCAAAGTGAGTAACTGTACTTGATCCGGGCATGGGACAAGTTCCCATACTTCAAGACGTATGAATTCGTTAAGTTCTTCTTGCATAGCTTCTATCCAACAGGATTGAGTAAAAGCTTGTTGCCATGTCTTAGGTTCAACTTCAGTGAGAAAAGCATCAAAGTGACAAAACAGTGCACTTTCTTGTAACTGACTTCGTGTGGATACTGGACGATTAGGGTCACCAATAATAGAATCTATAGGATGATCCTTTGTCCACTTGCTGTCATGTTCATGAATCCGTGGATTGGAGTAAACTGTAGTAGGAGCTTCCTCTGAGGTGGACGACCCGGCTTGATTAGGGTCGGGAATAGGTACACCAAAGAATGGAAGTTAACGCATTTGAGCGAATTCCAAATCGTGATCATCATCATCCTCTTCATCATCAATAGGCATGACATGGGTAGTTGAAACATGTGTTGGTTGAGAATTACTTGTTGAAGGTATATCTAGACCAATTGTAGGTGCAGACGTATCTGATTGTGCAACGGTTGCTGGAGCGACAACTTCGGTTACCGGAGCTATTACCTCAGGTTCTGGAGCAACAATATTGGGAGGAGTAAAGAATTCATCAAAGAACGGTTGAAACAACGTATCCCATTCAGTCCTAGAAGGTGGTGTAAATGATGATGAAGTAGGGTTGTTTGGGACAAGACCAGAACTAATGTTACTGGGTCCCATTTCATGAAGTGCGGGTTCAGAGCTGCTTTGCTCAGAAGCCATTTCTGTCAGCTCATCAAAATCAACATTCATAGTTTCGAGGATCTTGCGAGAGTTACGGTTGTAGATTCGGTATGCCTTCTTTGCGGGTGTGTAACCAATGAAAATACCAATATCAGCCTTTGGTTGAAGTTTTCCCAAATTGTCACCATCATTATTTGGATAGCAAAGAGAACCAAATACATGAAGATATGATAAATCTGGTACTTTTTCATGGAGAAGCTCATAAGGTGTTTTACCATGGAATTTACGAATTAGTGACCGGTTTTGGGTGTACACTGCTGTAGATACTGCTTCTGCCCATAAAAACAATGGAGCCTTTGCGTAAATTAACATCGTTCGAGCAGCTTCCATAAGTGTGCGATTTTGCCTTTCAACGACACCGTTTTGCTGTGGAGTCCGTGCAACTGATGTTTCATGAGATATGCCAACTTCTTCATAGTAATCACGCAAGATTTGATTCACAAATTCGGTTCCATTATCTGTACGAATGCGTCGGACAGTAGTGTTGAGACGCACTTGAATCATCTTGAGAAATCCGATGATGAATTTAGGTGCCTCATTTTTTGCTTTAAGAAATTTCACCCATGTAAACCGAGAGTAATCATCGACAATGACGAGGATGTACTTTTTGCCACTAAGACTTTCAACACGCATTGACCCACAAAGATCCATATGCAAAAGATAAAGTTTCTCTTGGTTGGTGTCTTCCGTCTTAGGTTTATATGATTTCTTAGTGCTTTTCCCCATTGTACACGCGGAACACAAATGATCCTTGTGAAATGAAAGTTTCGGAAGACCACGAACAAGTTCGTTTTTTGCCAAATGATTAATAGCGTCAAAGTTAAGATGAGATAACCGTCGATGCCATAACCATGACTTAGTCTTCGATGCTTTGGAGAGAAGACATACGGGAGAAGCGGCCATCATGTCTTGTAGAGACAAAGTATACAAATTATTCCCTCTAGTACCTTTCAATAAATCAACCCCTTCCAAATTACGAATGAAGCAGGTATGCTCTCGAAAAGCAACTTCTAGGTTTGCATCACAAAATTGTCCCACAGAAAATAAGTTGTGACCAAGACCTTCCACGTAATAAACTCTTGAAATTATAACATTCCCAATATGATATTCACCGTAACCCATTATCTTTGCAATATGATCATTTCCAAATCGAACCGTACCAAGAAACTTGCCGACGAAATTTCTGAGCTGAGAGCGATCTCCGGTCATATGCTTGGAGCAACCAGAGTCCAAATACCAGAGAACAATTTGGACCACCTGTTTTCAACAACAACAGTAGACAATGCATTGGAAACTATTGGTTCCGGAGTGTTAGCAGATACAGATAAAATATTATCATAATTGCTAACATTTTTGTGACCCTTAGATTTCCTGTGTTTTCTAATGTGAGTTTTAGCACTAACAGGTTTTACAATTCCAACAGTCTTAGGTTTTGGATTATCCGCGGGCACTACAGTGGGAGTAGACCTAGTTAAAGGGCACTTTGTTCCAACAGTAGTGTTGGTGTTCCTAGTTAAAGGACACACTTGTGTTTTGGTAGCCTTGGTACTCCTAGTTAAAGGGCACTCTTTCTTCGCTTTAGTGGTAGTGATCCTAGTCAAAGGGCACATATTTCCTACTATAGTGAAAGTTCTACCAGTGGGGCGCCACATCCAACCAACTTGGGTTAACACTTTCCCAGTCGGTTTCCATTCTAATCCATTTTTCCGGGCATGCATCTCATTCACATGGTCAATAAGGCAAGAATCATGACGAGTAGAAAACATACATTCATTGCAATTCTAACATTTTAAATTAGAATTCACAGTAGGCTTAGAACGCTGCACAACCGCAGAGCCTTTAGGTTTAGCTACATGATTCTTTTTATTCAAAACATAAATAACATTCCTAGGATGGGCTTCTACTTTCTTCTTCACTTGACTACTAGATGGGGGCAAGATCCTATCATTCTTCTTGTTTCTTTTAAGCTTAGATCTTTGAGCCTTAGTAGTGGTGCTTACTCTTGTAGAAGGCAACACGGGAATATTAGAAGCTGGTTTTGATTCCGCCTTATCTTTAGTGACCAATGTTTGAGAAGGTTTAGTCCTAGGGCCCTTGTTAAGTGGTGTAACGGTAATAAGGGTTCTTTTGATTGCACTAGAGGACGATGCTGAGATAGTGGCTGCGTTATCCACAACATTCTTACCTTTTAGAGTACGAAGTGTTTCCTTTAACTCAGCCAAGACCATATTCTTATCACAAATTTGTTCCCTCAAATCAGATATTTCCACCGACTTTCGATTCAATTGTTCAATCAATGATTGATTCTGTGCAGTGGTATTAGCACATGCGGGCTTTACTGAATCGAAGAGTCGTGTATTTTTCTGTTTTAAGTTATCAACTTTGGACAAAATATTGGAAACTCGATTATCTAAATCAAGTGTAAAATTATCCGCGGCCTCAAGTACGTTCACACAGTTAAGCTCCTTAGATTTCTCTATTTCTATCGGCAAAGAGTTAGCAACCTTGTCACTTGGCTGACGCTGTTTGGATTGTAAATTCAGTCGAAAATTCTTTTCAAAGTTTGCATCATCGATATTAACACCTTCGAATGACGTTTCAAAGATTTCTTGAATAAATTGTTTCTTGCATTCAAGCGAAATACAATGTGTTTGAATCTCATCAAAACGTTTTGAAAGCAAAGAATATGAATCTTGAAGATTTAAAAATTCAGTGTCAGATTCGTGACAAGTACTATCTACCACAGTATCCACGGATTCAACATTACGCACAATAGAATCATTATCAACACTTGTATTCACACAGATAGAAACTATATCATGAGACATCACTTGATTCAGAAGTAGATTATTTTGGCGTGAAACTCGTTCTATTTCAAGTAAGCTGTTTTCATAAGCATCATCCATTTCATTGAAAACACGTTTAACTTCTTCTATTTCCAAATACAAATCTTGATCAATAGTACGAAGGCAAGCTTTAACATTGTCTACAAACGGAACAATTTCATCTCGAAACGCAGCTCTAGTGTGCTCAAAGTTCCATTCACCTTCCGTTATGGCCGTGGCCGTCGTACGTTCCAAAATGACCTTGTCAAAATCGGCTAAGTGTTGGTGAACCGTATTTAAGTTAACGGACGCCTTACTTACCGGTGGAATTAACTTCGTTAAATCCTTTTTGACGAGTGTAGGAGACGTACTAGGAAGGTTTTCATTTGAAAAACTTTGGGGCACAAGAACTGTTAATTCTGCTAATTCCTTTTGTAAGCGAATGCATGTCTTTTTAGAAAATTGATCTTTGTTATGTTGATCATAATCAATTGTATGGAATTTTGAAAGCATTTTAGAATGAGTTTCATCCGCAAGTGAATGTGACTCCTCAAAACTACGAACAAACGTGCTTCTTTTGATTTGCCAATTATGGTCATATCATAAAGACCGGGAATATATTCCTGAGCTTGTTTTGCATAACCGGGATTAGGTGGTAAATCTTGAAGACGCTTAAGTTCGAGTTCTTTAAATGATTTAGTTAAAAGATGAACCTTTTCTGTGGAAGCGTATTGTTTTAAAAGCTGTTGTTCTTTGAATTTAAGAAGTTTGGTAGCATTAATTTCCGTTTCAACCTTTTTAGACTCGAGAGTTTCGAAATCCATTTTAAGTTTCTGAAAATCATTGACAACCGACTCTTTTTCTTTTAATTCATTGGAAAGATTAGCTTTTAATGATTCTATTTCTTTCAAGTGTTCAATCTTTTCAAAACGAAATTGGTCAAATTCAGAACATGTTATTTTCTCTTCTTGAGGGACCATTTCAAAAGTTTTGACCTTTTCTTTATGCAACGCAAGCTCAGCAGTTAGGGTGGAATTGGTAGCTACGGATTGTCTGAGGGCCATATGCATTTGATCAATAATATATTTAGGCACCATGACCAAATCGTGTTGAGCATAAGATTCCATACCTGTCGTAGCATTTGGTTGAGGTTCACTCAAATGTGTAGGATTGGGTACCACATCATTTGAGTTACTAGTTCCCGAATGCTGTTCGAGGTTGTCATTTTCATGCCCAACTTGATGTTGGTTATCATCAATATTGTTAGATGTGGTCGGTACCTCACTGATGACATCAGAACCGTAGTGAGAGAGATTAGCAACGAGAGCAGCTTAGGCAGAGTGAATGTCATCACAATTCGAATCGTATGCATCAAGATCGTCCGCTTGATAAGCTGCATTAGAAGTGGAAACAACTGCAATGCCTTCAGTATCTGCTGCCCCTGGGTCTGCAAGAAATGCTAACTCCTCTGAATCCAAAATCTTCCCCTTAGACTGAGCATCAACCAAATACATCTTCTCATGAAACCATGCATCATCCCTCCTCCTTTTCGGCTGAGTGCATTCCCTAGCCATATGACCTTGTCCTCGGTAATTGTAGCAAGTCACAACCTTTTTAGGACCAATAGGACTTCCATTTCCACTAGCTTGAGAATTCATAGCTTGATTGTTCACAGTCCTTGTAGAAGGTCCATATGAATTTTGCCTTCCCTGAATAGGTTGCACTGTTACTTGACCATCTTGAACAGTAGCTTGTTGTCGAGGATTTGAAGAGGTGCGGAGCTGATTGTTTGTTGGTGGAAATCCTATAGTTGCAACAAGTTTTGACAAGTAGGTGGTAAGATGGTTTAGTACATCAGCTGGCGTATCATTTGGAGTAAAGACCGGTGCTTGGATTGGAGGAAGTTCATTAGAGTAGAAAGCTTGTGCTGGTTGTGTTTCTATTGGAAAATATCCTTGCTGAGGAGTATAGCCCAATGGAGAAGTGTTGGCTTGTGATGGTGATGTCTGATATTGTGGTTGTTGTGGAAAAGATTGTTGATGAACACTTTGTTGATATTCTTGATGTGGCATCATTGGTGGTTGATACGATGGTTGCTGATAGATGTGTGGTGGTGGCTGCTGCAAGTATGATGGTTGTTGATAAGTATAAGCCATGTTTTGTTGAGAAGAATACATTGCAAGTGAATCATGAACTTGAGGTGTAGACAACCGAGCCTCGATCACATGGCATTCGTGTTGTTGAAGAAAAGCTTGAAGTTGATCCACATTGGTGTTATGCAAGTCCTTGGCCAATTTTACATCCGTCACGTATTTTTTCCATTCTGGAGGGAGAGTGTTCAAATACTTGGTGTTCAATTGAAAGGTAGGAATTGCCATGCCATAGATATTAAGTTCATTCAACAATAGGGTAAATCTCATATAGTAATCATTGAGAGTCTCCCCTGGCACATAGGCAAACTTATCAAAAGTATCATAAAGCTTACACTCTCGTTCTTGTTTAGTTAACGAGGTGCCTTGCATTAGAACCCGAATTATATTCCATAACTCTTTGGAAACTTTATGTTTGCTGACGAGTTTGTAGACATCTGGAGGAAGGGCTTGGAGAATGATGTTAGTAGCATACTTATCACATTTGTCTTGAATCTTCATATCTCAAGTCAACTCACCCGTTGTGCGAGGACGAGTAGTCGTACCTTCCGTCACTGTACCATAGTCTAATGGTCCATTGAGCACCGATGCCCAAATTAGATGTCCATTCTCCTTGTTCAACATATAAAGTTCCATTCGGGAAGCCCATTCCTCATACATAGTCTTCACCAACATTGGTGGACGATTATCCGTACCCGAGAGAATGGACTTATCCGTAAGAGATGTGTACTCCATTTCGATAAGTTAAGATTTACAAAGTTGATCGGTCAATGAAAGAAAGTAAATGTATTTGTTGTTGTGTGTTAAAGCCGAGAAATAATGTTAAAATCCCCTAAATTATGTCCTCGATAAACCAAAAAATCCAAACTTATAAAAAATTTCAAAAACACGTTTTTGAAAAACTGTTGGATCGTACTCAGATCGCAGTGGTGATCGTACTCAGATCGTAGTTCTGATCGCACTCCCTATGATCGCACTCAGATCGGACTCCCTGATCGTACCCAACGATCGTACCCTGATCGCACTCCCTGATCGCAACAAGTGATCGCACTCAGATCGAACTCCCAGATCGTACCCAACGATCGTACCCTGATCGCACTCCCTTATTGAAACAAGTGATCGCACTCAGATCGGACTCCCAGATCGTACCCAACGATCGTACCCTGATCGCATTCCCTTATCGCAACAAGTGATCGTACTAAGCAATCAGATTGAGGGATCGTATTCTGCAATCGTAGTGATGGATCGTAGAGAGCTATCGAAGACAAGATCGCAACTTCGATCGTACTAAGCAATCGGACTGATGGATCGTACTAGGGATCGTAACGAAGATCGTACTGACCAAACTTACCTTGATCGTAGTTAGATCGTAACAACAGATCGTGACTATGGATCGCAAGTAGAAACCCCCAGGGTTTATGCAAACACAAAGTCAGATCGAACTGAATACCCACTTACCTTATTTCTCAGACAGTACAATAACACAATCAAATCAAGATTCAAAGCCAAAATATGAATCAAACAACCAAAAATTTTGTGTTTTTAACCCAAATAACAATACCAAATCACTATAACAAGTAACAAGATGAAGTATATCAAGATTAACCCATAAAAACACAAACAAAAAAAATTGGTTCGTGTGAAAATGGATAAAAAATGGCGAGAATCAAGAACACAAACACAAGAACTAAACAATCATCCCATGGCTCTTGATACCATTTGTAGAAATGTAAATCTTTGCTTATGTTTTTAGAGAGAGAAAGATATAGAAAGATGGTGGATTTCACACTTCTAGAGAGAGAAAGTTAAAAAGAACTATGTGTAAAATATGAAACCACACCACCCTCTCCATCAAAGGAGAGGGTTTATATACCCAAGCCCATGAGATGGGCTTGGGTTTACATTAGGCCGCCGGCCCATACAATCCATGGGCTCGGTTTTGGGCTTTGTTTGATAAATGTAAATAACTAAACTACGAGCTATAACATGGACTATTGTTGGAGTGACCGATCCTTTCTAATACGTAAAACGTATTTCCAATATATATATATATATATATATATATATATATATATATATATATATATATATATATATATATATATATATATATATATATATATATATATATATATATATATATATATATATATATATATATATATATATATATATATATATATATATATATATATATATATATATATATATATATATATATATATATATATATATATATATATATATATATATATATATATATATATATATATATATATATATATATATATATATATATATATATATATATATATATATATATATATATATATATATATATATATATATATATATATATATATATATATATATATATATATATATATATATATATATATATATATATGGTAATGGATAGTAAATTCAATTAACACTACAGCAAAAACAGTAAATCAAACAACAACACATATTGCATACATTCAAACTCAATTATCCATTATCGATATCAAAGAAACAGTTCAAATTAATTGTAACAGATAAGAAAAATATATCAGTAGACAACAAATCAAAAGCTACAACACAGTAAAATCACTCGGACAGCCAATAAAACACAAAAGCACTAGTCAGACTCAAAGTTCCAAAAATCAGTAACAAGGCCACAAGGTTACAGCATACAAAACTTCTATCGCAGCTTACCAAAAACAACCATATCAGCAGACTTAAATGAGAAAACTACTACAGTCATTTCAACAGGAATACCTCCCCTATGTTTCGATCCTAAACATACTTTTTATCAATAATCATGAACCACACAACACACTCTATAAGAAATTTCAGCAATGAACTAACAACTTTAAAATTCAGATTCGTACAACTTTATACATCATGAACAAACCATACTCATTCAATCAAAATATTCAGCAGTTATATGAACCAATATATCAAATATGTTTCAATGTTCAACAATAATCATTTAGGTCATTAAAATTTAACATGAAACACTTAACTAACATCAGTGAAAGCAGATTCATTCACATAGCAGATTCGTCACATCAATAAGATCCATCAAAATCAAACCAAAGAACAGTCAAGTAATTCTAACCAAACAGATTCAACAAAAGTTAAATCAAAAATCAGATTCACACAATAAAAACAACTCAGTCGAGCATCATCTACAAATTTATACTAGCATAAAACATAAAAATGCAAACTAATGAAAACGGAGCTTAACCATGGACTTTTGAAGATTTCCGTTGATGGAGAAGTACGGCGCTGAACTGACTTTGAACTACTTCTATCTAAACCCCTATAAACTATGACTCATGCACCACAAACAAGATTTCGATCCACAATCACGAACCACGAACCATGTCACTAACCACAACTAATTTCGGACCAGCAACATCATATTTATACGTATCCAGTGGGGATAGATATTTATCCCTAAATCTCTCTCAAATATTCACATAAGCTATGATAAAAGCTTATATGAACAATTCGCAGTTATAATATAAACTTTAATATTTAGATTGTAATTCAACAAAAACAATCAAGACACAAGATCAAAATATTATGAAACTGAAATTCGTATTTTATTAAATCAATAAAACATTACAACGTTAAAAAGAAAGATTACAATATCTAAATCTAAACTAACATTATAACAGTAGAAAAGAAAAAGGGATCTAATTTTAATAAAAATAAAGGGGTTTAATAGGCGAACAAGGGGTTGGGGGTGAGTTTGATGGAAATGATCTCTCACCGTTAAAGAGGTATCTTCCCATTCTCTTTCATCTCCGACTTGATCCAAGGGTGGATATAAGCCCTCTTGTACACGGATTGCCACCGTGTACAAGAGGTGCGCTTCTTGTGTTAGTTTGGTGATGAGGTGGCAGACTATGATTGGTTCTCTGACAAGAATGAAGGAAATCAGCCAATAGGGAAGGATCTGTGACGTGTTGATGGTGCCACGTTGGAGCCTGGTGCCAGCACCTCTTCTTTCCTATTTTCTTGGTAATTAATTAAGGCGCGTGGAGGCCAATTGCTCACTGAATTGAAACCCCCAATTTATCTAGGGTTCATGAGTGCTGCTACTTTTCCCCAAATCCTTTCTATCTCTCGTTTTATTTTTCTTTAC
This sequence comes from Glebionis coronaria, assembly GCA_025667525.1. Classification (NCBI taxonomy): domain Eukaryota; kingdom Viridiplantae; phylum Streptophyta; class Magnoliopsida; order Asterales; family Asteraceae; genus Glebionis; species Glebionis coronaria. Next base: position 334,986,719 of record CM046876.1, on the reverse strand, counting down.
TTTTTATATTGACCGTGTAGTTTGACCAAAGGTAAAGTTATACAACTTTCTTCCACCGTCACACTTTCTTTAGATTGGGCTTTCTTGGACCGAACTTGACTGGAATGTTGACCATATTTAAAAGTTATAAATATTTTCAATCGTTGCTTTTGTTTGGCCTGGACCAAGATGCATAATACTCCATTCATCTCTTTAATTTTGTTTTGGGCTTGTAATTGGGCTTCAAGTAATCATTCCAAAGTATAATCTCATGATTTATTAATGGGCTTTCAGGCCCATTAAGCATACGTGGGACCCACTTGGCCCAATATATTTTTTAAAATTGAATCCTCGAAAAACGAACTTGTCTTTTGGCTTCTTGAAGTTTCTTCAATCTCGTGTCGATTTTTGCCGGTTTTGTGAACTTGGTACCTACACACATTAAACGAACAAAACAAACATATACAATGATAATATCATATGTTTTATGCATTTTAAGTCCATTAAATGATATAAATGATATGAGTAATTACACTCATATCAAACTCCCCCTTGCTAAGCAATTACCGTGTCCTCACGCAATGATAAAATAAAACTACTAACTAAACTTTTATTCAACTTTTGACATTTTATTTAACAAAGACATAATGTATTTCTTTCATTATTAAGAAATAACTTTTAGGATCATAAAACTTGAATAGGTTCATCGTCCTTGACTTTTCACTCAATCCATGCCAAGTTTAAAAACAAGATCATTTCTAATCATAAGTTCCAATGTTAAGACCACTCATACAAGTAATTCGTGTTAAACTCAATCTCCTTTATTCCTAGTTGCATCTATAGATTTTAAATTTTGTCATTCACCCAAAGGCTCATTTGACATATTTAATATTTATTAGTCCAAAAATGAAGGCAAAAACGGTATAAACCCAACACTCAAAACCTAACCTCGACCTCAAAAACCGTTGTCACTAAAGAAAGCCCACATCATGGATAACTTAACATGATTTTGGGAATGAATTCCCGGATCCGAAATTTGGCTAATAGGACTACTTAAAGCAACAATTATTCCTCCAAAGTAGAATTGACTTTATTTATGGAGTTAGCAACATTTACATCATACACCTTGAGGCTCTTTAAGATGTAAAAGTGCTCCTTATTTATGATCCACACCCTAAGGCTCCTTGGACATAAACAAGGGAATTTACATTCACCATCCACCCTAAGGCTCATGATGATGAAGCATTTATTAAACACTTCACCATGCCATACACCCTAAGGCTCTAATGACAAGGCTAGTGCTACATGACTCCCACCCGAAGGCTCATAGAGAACATGCTTTTATTTATTCTTCTTTATTAATGATATATATAGTAAGCCAAATTTCCGCAATCCCATGATTAAAAAGTCCATGACGCTGACACCCTTAATGTGTTCTTACTTTAATTACAAGGGAAGAAAAAGAAGGAGTTACGAGTTAAGATATTGTGCCCAAACCGCTAAAAACTTCATTTATTAAGCAGTTTAATATTCAAGCGTGAAAAATAAACATGAGGAGATAGAATCAACACAAAAATACTTATACAAGGAAGAATTAACCTCAAAACTTATGATCAACTCTATCATCTCTTGTTCTCCATATTGTAAAATCTCAAAGATGTGAGACTAATGGATACTTAGCCTTGCAAGTCTAAATTAAGACCATATTAAATCAAAGTTTTGGGTTTTTAAATAATCTATAGGATCTTGCATCTTCTTAGAATTTTTCAAGTTTAGAATTTGCATTTTAAAGTTCCCTTGATAAATGACTTTTCTAGGATCAATTATTGGAACTTTCGAATAGTTCTTGTTCTTAGACCCGTATGAGTTAAGACTTTCGCATTTTAAAGTTCCCTATATAAAAGTCTAGCAAAACTTGATTTAAGCATGTTAAGGAATGAGCTAAGGTAAAAAACAATCGAGTCAAAAACTATTCTTATTTTCACCAACGGAAAGCCTACATTTGTGTCAAAGACACTTATTTTCTTTATTATTAAACACAAAATTGCACTAAAAATTTAATTTTTTTATGAAAAACGAGAAAACCAATTAAGTTTGAACACGACAAAAGCAATTGCAAGCGATTATATCGATTGAATCCCCCATTCTAAACATTGTCCTTAATGTTTCCTAGCTCAAGAGTAACACCCCCTTGCTAAAACACGAAGAGTCGAATGCAAAAGTCCTAACATGGTAAGAGTAACGCAAATCTATAAGCCGTCTATTAATTATACTTTAAGATAAAACGTTAGTCGATAAAAATCAAAGGAAAGTGAATGCCCCTTTTGACCATAAAGTATGGAAACTCGAGTGGACCAGGCAAAAATCGAACACGAGAGTCTTCAATGATTAAGGTCATACCTAAGATTCACATCACAACAAAACACGAGCACGAGCTTGAAAAGATCAAGCCTTATTAGTGTTAGAAAATAGAAACAAGATAGAATGTATAGGACTCCCCCACAAGGCATCTCGTTTTTGTTAACCGAGTCATGAGCTCGACTCGATCCCCATATTCATTGGTCCTTAGGGATAATGGTGAAAACCAGTATATTGGAATAAAATCCATTATAAAGCATAATGCCGGGGTCAAGGATCACATCCTCGTTGTCGGATAACAAACGAGAGGATGAAACTCTAACATAAATCACCAAAAAGTGATGGTGGTCAATGTCACAAATCATGAAATGGATATAGTATGCTCCCCGAGATAAACTCGCACCAAAATGATCGAAAAATCTTTCAATTACTGCATCGGTGAAAGGCGAGATTTCCCTAAATCAATGATTTTGGGATCGAATACCTCGTCCTCGAGAGAGAAAGGAATAGACAACACGGTGTCTCCCCCATGCTAATCCATAATCATATAAAGCACATGGTAATGGTGGGGTAAAGGTCTCAAATATAGTGGTATCAACATGCATAACCTTGTTGGCCTTGTCACTCTTTGGAATGTGAACAAAGGGGTCATGATACTCAAAATGAGTCGCATGAAAAACCCGCACATTAAGATCAAAACGAGTGGGTGGGAGATTTGGAGTAAATAAAATTTCTCCCTCCAGGGCGACATTATCATCATCATAAATCGGGTAATCAAACCAAGGGTTTTCAAAACAATCATTAGAAACATTCTCAAGATAGAAAGTGTTTTCCTTTGGTTCATAAGACTTTTCCGATTACAAATGGTGAGGGGAATTCACTGGCCAAAGTTGAAATAGAATACGAATGGAAACCCCCGCGATGTACTACGTGTAAAACATTTGATCACAATGATGAACAGTGTCCAAAACGTCCTATTGAGGTTCCGATTGTAGTTGTTGCTGATAATGACGGTTTCAAAGAAGTTTCCAAAAAGAAGAATAAGGGTAAAGCTAAGCAAGTTTCGGGTATCAAACTTACTAAACCAGCTGTGAATCTGCAATATAAGAAGGTTGACAAGGGACAATCATCTAAGTCTAATAATAATGCTGCTCAACAATCTGTATCGTCTCAAGGGGTTCCCAACATTGCTTCAGAATCTGGTGTTGTACCAGGTCCGGAGGTAAATGTTACTAATGCTTTTGCTAGTTTGGCTGGTGATGATTCGGAATGGGATGATGCTGCGGGCCTTAATATTAAACAGACGATGAATATTGTTAATGAAAGCGATACGGAAGATATTGAAGGGTCGGTTCAAACGGAGACTCATAACTTAGGGGCAAGCACTCCTTCTAATCCGGGTACTCATGTTTAATGTGGCATCATGGAATATACGGGGGTTGAACTTCTCCTCCAAACAGAATGAAGTTAGGAATGTCATTTCGGAGAATAATCTTTTAGTTTGTGCCATTTTAGAGTCCCATGTGATTACGTCCAATTTGCATAGCGTGTGCTCTTCGGTTTTTCGTCATTGGGATTGGTCTTCTAATGGTAGTTTATGTTCGAGGGGTACTCGAATTATTTTGGGATGGAATCGTAATATTGTTGATGCTATGGTTATTTCATACAGTGATCAGGCTATTCACACGCGGTTATGGCTCAAAATGGAACAAAAGGAGATGTTTTGTACCTTTGTGTATGCGCATAACAGGTATACGCAAAGACGAGAGTTATGGCACAATTTATTAGTCCATCATGCTTTCATTAATGATAGACCGTGGTGCTTACTTGGAGATTTTAATTCGGCTCTGTTTTTGGACGACACAACCTCAGGTATGTTTCGATGCGTGAGTTCAAAGATTGTGTTAACTCCATCCAAGTGTCTGATGTTAAGAGTTCGGGCTTGCATTTTACGTGGAACCAGAAACCAAGAGGAAGGGATGGTATTCTTAAAAAGATAGATCGTGTTATGGCGAACCTTGGTTTCTTTACTACATTTATTGGTACTTTTGCTGTGTTCAAGCCATATCGAATTTCTGATCATGCTCCAGCGGTGCTTAGCATTCCTAATTTGGGGAAGTCGAAACCAAGGCCTTTTAAATTTTTTAATATTATCACTCAAAGTGATAAGTTCAGAAATGTTGTTATGGAGCAGTGGGCGCGTCAGGTCAGTGGTTTTGATATGTTTAAGATTGTTACTAAACTAAAGTACCTAAAGAAGCCTTTTCGAAAGATTCTGTTTGATAAAGGTAATATTCACGCGAATGTTATCAAGCTGCGGGAGGATTTGGACCATGCTCAAACTGTTTTGGACAAGGATCCCTCTAACAGTAAGTTTAGGGAGAATGAAGTAGTGGTTGTTGAAGCTTATAATAATGCTCTTCTTTTACAAGAACAGTTCCTTCGCCAAAAGGCCAAAACGAATTGGCTCCGTGATGGTGATTCGAATTCGGCGTATTTTCACAAAGCGGTTAAAAGTCAAATTATCAGAAACCGTATTGATGTTGTTGCTAATAATGACGGTGTCGTTTTTGAAAATGCTAATGTTCCTCAGGCATTTGTTATGCACTATGAACAGTTTCTTGGTCTTGCAGGTGATCCCATTAGTTTTGATACTAGCAATTTATTTGTATCATCTGTTTCGGAAGAAGATGCTCTTCATATGTCTCGTATGGTCACTAGACAAGAAGTAAAGGAGGCGATTTTTTCTATGGGCAATGATAAGGCTCCGGGTCCGGATGGGTATACAGCGGCGTTTTTTAAAGAAGCTTGGGATATTATTGCGGATGATGTTACTAAAGCGGTTTCGGAATTCTTCACTAATGGTAATCTCCTTAAAGAGTTAAATCACACCATCATTACGCTTATTCCTAAAGTTCGAAATCCTGCTCGTATCAATGACTATCGGCCGATTTCATGTTGCAATGTTCTTTTTAAATGCATTAGCAAGATCATTGCTAACCGCATTAAGGAGAGTTTGAAGACAATTATTAGCCCTAATCAATCTGCTTTTGTTCCCGAACGAAGTATTTCTGATAATATACTCCTTACTCAAGAATTAATGCATAACTATCATTTGGACCGTGGCATTCCTAGATGTGCGTTTAAAGTCGACATTCAAAAGGCTTATGATACGGTTGATTGGAACTTTTTACGAACAATTCTGGTGGGTTTTGGATTTCATCCTCGTGTGGTTCATTGGATCATGGAGTGTGTTTCTACGGCGTCATACTCGATATGTATAAATGGTGAGCTTCATGGGTTCTTTAAAGGGCAGCGTGGTCTTCGTCAAGGTGACCCGTTGTCGCCTTATTTATTTACTATGGTTATGGAGATTCTGACGCTCATGCTTAAGCGAAAGGTGATGTTGAGTTCTTCATTTACTTATCATCGCTACTGTTCTAAGCTTGATTTGATTAACCTGTGCTTTGCGGATGACCTTTTCCTCTTTGCGCATGGTGATGTGCATTCTGTGACCGTCATTAAAAACTCTTTGGAGGAATTTAAAATAGCGTCAGGATTAACTCCGAGTATCCCTAAGAGCACCGCTTACTTCTGTAATGTTCTTAACAATGTAAAGCTTGCTATTCTTGATATTCTTCCTTTCGCTGAAGGAAGGTTTCCGGTTAAATACCTTGGAGTTCCTTTAATTTCTACAAGGCTTGTTTTTAATGATTGTAAGGAGTTGAAGGAGAAAATTGAAGATCGGCTCTTGAAATGGAAGCATAAAGCGCTTTCGTTTGCTGGTCGTTTGCAACTTATAAAATCGGTGATTAGTGCTTTGCATATTTATTGGGCGTCCGTGTTTATTCTTCCTACTCGTGTCCTTCATGATTTAGAACAGATGATGCGATTGTTTTTATGGAGCCAAGATATGCGGAAAAGAAAATCTAAAATTGCTTGGGAAATTGTTTGTTTACCTAAGAATGAAGGTGGTCTTGGCATCCGTAGACTTGAAGTGTTTAACCAAGCGTTAATGATTTCGCATATATGGAAGCTGTTGGCTGGGAAGAATTCGCTGTGGGTCCGCTGGGTTCAAGCTTATAAGCTCAAAGGCAGAAGCTTTTGGGACATCCCGTCTCGTGGTAACATGTCTTGGGGTTGGCGCAAGATTCTTCAACTTCGCCCCCTAATTCGTAATTTTGTTTGGAATAAGGTAGGTAATGGTCTGTCTACGTTTCTGTGGGCGGACAATTGGCACGTGGAATGCCCGTTGTCTAACATGGTCTCTTCACGTGATATCCATGCTGCAGGTTTGAACACTAATTCTTGCATTCGTGACTTATATCAGAATGATGCGTGGAACTGGCCGCATTCTATTATTACGAAGTACCCTTTTATTGCTGCGTTAAATATGCCTACGTTGTCTGATGTTCCGGATAAAGTTGTTTGGCGTGATGTTGATGGTAAGTGCTCGGAGTTTTCGGTTACTTTGGTCTGGAGTACAATTCGGTACAGCAGTCAGATTGTTCCATGGAGTGATATTGTTTGGTTTCCTACTTGTATTCCCAAACATGCTACTAATTTATGGCTAATTTTTTGGCGAAGATTGAAGACGCAAGACAGAATTCGCGTTTCAGAAGTTAATCAGAACATGGTTCAAGTATGTTCGTTGTGTGAATTGGTCCTGGATTCCCATGATCACCTCTTTTTTGAATGTTCATTCTCTCGACAGATTTGGAACCGATTGAAGAAATTTGCTGGTATGGATTCTATTGATCCAGTCTTTAGTCATATTACTTCATTTGTTCAGCCATTTGCCAAGCGGAGGTTATTTAAAAGTATTGTTTCTAAGCTGATCCTGGCTGCGTGTGCCTACTTCATTTGGCAAGAGCGCAATGTTCGATTATTTACCAAGGTCAAGAGGCAAGTGCCAGAGCTAGTTCAAGCCATTTGGAACGAGGTGCGGCTGAAGCTTCTTTCTTGTAAGTTTAAGCGGTCGGTGGATGCGCTTATGTTCGCTCAACTTTGGAAGCTGCCCGATTCTAGTTTTATTTCTTAATGTTGTTTGTTAAGTGGTTCTTTCCTATTGGTGTTATTGTTTTTGTACGATAGGATTTTCATATGAGTTGTCGTATGAGTAGATAGTTGTTCAAGCTTGGCTTGAGGTTAATGTGACATTCAGTCACATTCCATTGTACTTCATTGTTTTTGGGATTAATATATTTTACCGGGGAATGCCCCTTTACCCAAAAATAAGACTTTTCCTCAAAATCCGAAGGAATGTTTATAGAAAGAAACTCATCAACCTCCTTAAAGAAGAGGTCATCATCATATAAGGTGAGAGATTAAGGAGGTACGATGGTTTGGTGAAGATCCATTGGAGAGTTCTCAATGTTAATCACATTAATATCTCCCTTTAGATTGGTGTTCTCAAAATTCTCTTTAAACAATGGATTATCGTTCCATGAAACTTCAAAAAGAGGATTCGAGTAAGTCACATAAGTGCCATCATTCTTGTCATCACAAGAAATATCCGACATAGTATCGAGTGTGTCACACTCGGATACAAGATCATCATTCTCATTAGAGGAAAGTTCATCGGAGAACTCCTCGAGAATGGAAGGTATATCATGAAGATCACGCTCGATCTCGAGATCGAAAGCTTCTTCACTTCCTGGTGGAAGTGGATCAAGAAGAGAAACAAGTTCATCAACGAACTTATCTAACGAATAGTCACTAACCTCACTCGGTGTGAAGCTAGGAATCAAAGGCTCTTCAATGGAAGAATGTGCCTTAGAATTATCTATTTGGTCCTTGGAAGGGAATGAAGATGGGTCCATATTCAATGATTGTTCAATTAAAGCAATATCTCCCTCCGGATCGAAATTTTCATTATTAAACTCACTAGGATCAAATGGTGTACTAAGGTAATCATCAATTTCCTTATCGATCTTTGAACGAACATTATCCTCAAATGGAGTGAGTGGAGACAAGGTAATATTAAAACACGTTTCAACGGAACAAACATCTCCCTCCGGAATTAACTTTTCACCTTCCCTCAATGAGCGGTCTATGATTTCCCTTACACCCTTGTAAATGAGAAAATCCCTTTTTATGTTACTTTCAAAAGTTTCAACAAGTTTTACACTTTTCACATTTTTAGAAATATATTTTAGAAGTTTTTCCGCTTTGAAAACAACATTTTTATCCCCATAAAATAATTTTATCTCATCTTTCCTCATATCAACTAGAACTTGAGCCGTGGACAAAAATGGACGTCCCAAAATCGGCAAGGTACAAAAACTTCCCCACTTTAACAATGACATCTTCCGTTATACCAACCAGGAAAGCGGTGGTTTCATTAGCAAGCTCAATGATCATTCGAGTGTGAGTAAGTTGGAATAGGTCTAGGTTCTTCCACATGGATAAATGCATCAAGTTTATGCTAGCTCCTAAATCGACTAGAGATTTGCATTCCTCAAGCCCTTTGAAAACATAAGGTATCAAAAATTGGCCTGGATCTCCATATTTCTCGGGATAGAAATCAAGGAAAACCGTGGAACAAGTCACATCCACAATAGCCTTGGTAACGTTAAGAAATGTCTCTTTAGTTGGAGGATTAAACTCGATCACATCTTGTAAATTCCTATCCAAAATATCATTATTGTGAATGGTGATGGACTTAATTTCTCCCTTTGGGTTTGGAATGGTGTTGCTAGGTAAGCCACCCGGAGAAGAGGAAGGTTTTCACATAATTGCTTCAAACATCAAAAGAATTGTGTTCTCAAACTTAGCTTGATTTCCCTCAATACGGTTTTGGCTTTGCTCTAATCTTTGTTGGTTAAGCTCAATCTTATTATTTTTCCCCTTGATCGTGTTTTGAAAATCATTTTTCAAAGTTGCCATTTGTCCTTGAAGATTATTTTGAAAAGCCTTCAAATTCGCCTCATTAGTTTTGATGTAGCTTGACAAATCATTTTGGTTATTGTTTTGAAATCCTTGATTGTTTTGATTGCCATGAAATCCATTTCCTTGATTAAAATTTCCTTGGTTACCACGGTTAAAATTATTCCCATTGTTTCCATTGTTGTATCTATTTTGTACCTGTGGAAAACCCGGTGGAGCAACATGGTTTTGACGAGGAGCTTGATCGTTAGGGCCATAAGTTCCCGTCGCCGCAAAAGCACTAGCTTGATCAAACCCCGTCGTTGAACAAGCATAATTCGGATGTGCTCCACCACATAACACACAAAAATTCTCAACCGCATTAATCGATCCATGAGGATTCTTACTAATCTCATTCAAGATCGTGTCAATCTTAGAGTCCAATCTAGCAATATCAGGATTAGATGAATTCACATTAGAAACAACCAGTGTGTTTCGTGAATATTGCACACTAGACTTATTCTCAATGATACCCCACGCGTCTCTCGGAGTTTTTCTTAAAATATTACCATCCACGGCGGCATTTAAAGAATCTTGTTCAACCATATTAAGTCCATTATAAAAAGTATTTATTTGGTGTAGCTCCATGAAACCATGGTGTGGACATTGTCTCAACAAATCCTTAAACCTTTCCCAAGCATCTCCAAGCGATTCATGCACTTTATGTTCAAACCTAGTTATTTCGTTCTTAAAATGAGTTGTTTTAGATGGTGGAAAGAAATAATTCAAAAACTTAGACACTAGATCGTCCCATGTCAAAATCGAACCCGGTGGTTCCTTTTCATACCAACGTTTAGCGTTTCCCTCGAGAGAGTAGGGAAAAAGCATGAGCTTAATCGCGTCATTTGGCACATCTCTAAACTTGAGAGTCGAGGTGATACGAAGAAAATTCAGAATGTGAGAATGCGGGTTATTCGTCTCATTGCCACGAAGTTGGTCGGCACGAATGAGTGATAAAAGACCCGTCTTAATCTCATAATGATCAATCAAAATAGCCGGCACAACGATTGCTTACCCGTACCCTTCGGTGGGTGAACGGAGCAATTCCTCCATTATTCGGTTATCGGCCATATTAACAACAATAGGTGGAAGCTCGGGTTCCACTACTCGTTGTTGACGATTCCTATTTCTACGAGGAATGTTTTCAAGTCTATCGTGATTAATCAAAAGACGATTAGAATGTAATTGCATAAACCAAAATGAAGAGAATTTAGAGGTTTGAAGAAAAGAAATTAGATTAGAAGAAGATTATTTTTGGTTTTTTTAGTTGGTATAGTTCAATCAAAGATTGATAAAAACAAGGATAAAAGGATAATTACTATGGAAGTAAATTACCCTCGATCGACTTTGAAACGTAGGTGAAAACCTAAACGTCTCGAGGTTTCGTAAGTAAACAATGACAAAAATAAGGTTTATTACTACTTGAGTTGGCAAACCAATAATCGGTCATCCCTCTCAATATACGCACAAGCAAGCGGGGAAACGAGGTGGCACAAAGCACTTAAAAACCTTTTTCCTTAGACGGCATTTTATATCTCGTCGCCTTATACCCACCTTATAGCTTGTATAAATCGAATTCAAACTTTTTATTAGTATTTATCTATTTTGCCTTTATTCTTTGTTTTGGATTCGAATACAATAGCTAGTTGATGAAATCCCAACTAAGGTTTGCGTTTTCACGCTTTTGGAGGTAGGTTAATTTATTGTTCTACATAATACAATATATTAATAAAAAAACACGAAAAATTGATATTTATTATATATATAGAAAAATAACAAAACTTTCCGAGGACGGAAAGGGTCTTCAAATCAACGATCAACAAATCGCCACGAAAGAATCATACACAATTTCCCCGACAGCGGCGCCATAATTTTTTATGTGTGGGAAAGTGTTGGTGTAATTTAATATAATACGATATAGATAAAATTAAGGAAATTACCTTTAGGAAAAAGTAATAGTCCAAAATAAGCTAAAGACGGATTAATTAAACACGAGAGTGATCCCGGTTCATTGTACACGAAGAAATTGTGAATTTGAGACTTTCATTTTGAATTGGACAACTGAATCGAATTGGGTTCGGTTTTATCTAAAAATCCTACGTTTTTTAATTAAAGTGCATGAATCGTCTACCGAAATTAAATATAAAAGACGAAAATAAATCTATAATATTTTTTACTTTATATTTTATTGAAACAAAACTACTTAAAAAAAATTAATTTTTTAAAAGAAATTAAATAATTATTTTTATTTTTAAACTTTATTTATTTATTATTTAACTAATTAAATGAAACTAATTTATTTAAACATGTTATAAACAAAAGTAATTTTGTAATTTTTAAAACATTTTATTTTAACAAAATCAGTAAAACTCTTTTAATATAAAACAAAATTTAATAAAAGTTTATTTAAGAGAAGTTACAAACTGAAAAGATTAATAAATATAAAACTAATTTACCTATATTAAATAACTAGTACAAAAAGTTAACAAAAGAAACCACTGGGACAGATGGTTAAGTCGTTTGGCTTCTAAGGGGCAAGTCTCGAGTTCGAGACCTGTAAGTGACAATTTTTGAAATTATTTATTTTCTTTTTTATATATATATATGGTAATGGATAGTAAATTCAATTAACACTACAGGAAAAACAGTAAATCAAACAGCAACGCATATTGCATACATTCAGACTCAATTATCCATTATAAGTATCAAAGAAACAATTCAAATTAATTGTAACAGATAAGAAAAATATATCAGCAGACAACAAATTAAAAGCTACAACACAGTAAAATCACTCGGACAGCCAATAAAACACAAAAGCACTAGTCAGACATAAAGTTCCAAAAATCAGTAACAATGCCACAAGGTTACAACATACAAAACTTCTATCGCGGCTTACTAAAAACGACCATATCAGTAGACTTAAATGAGAACACTACTACAACCATTTCAACAGGAATACCTCCCCTATGTTCCGATCCCAAACATACTTTTTATCAATAATCATGAACCACACAGCACACTCTATAAGAAATTTCAACAATGAACTAACAACTTTAAAATTCAGATTGGTACAACTTTATAAATCATGAACAAACCATACTCATTCAATCAAAATATTCAGTAGTTATATGAACCAATATATCAGATATGTTTCAAAGTTCAACAATAATCATTCAGGTCATTAAAATTTAACATGAAACACTTAACTAACATCAGTGAAAGCAGATTCATCAAATCAATAAGATCCATCAAAATCAAACCAAAGAACAGTCAAGTAATTCTAACCAAACAGATTCAACAAAAGTTAAATCAAAAATTAGATTCACACAATAAAAACAACTCAACCAAGCATCATCTACAAATTTATACTAGCATAAAACATAAAAATGCAAAATAATGAAAACCTAGCTTAACCATGGACTTTTGAAGATTTCCGTTGATGGAGAAGTAGGGCGCTGAACCGACTTTGAACTACTTCTATTTAAATTCCTATAAAGTATGACTCATGAACCACTAACAAGATTTCGATACACAATCACGAACCACGACCCATGTCACTAACTACAACTAATTTCGGACCAACAACATCATTTTTATACCTATCCAGTGCGGATAGATATTTATCCCTAAATATCTCTCAAATATTCACACAAGCTATGATGAAAGCTTATATGAACAATTCGCAGTTATAATATAAACTTTAATATTTAGATTGTAACTATTTCAACAAAAATAATCAAGACACAAGATCAAAATATTATGAAAATGAAATTCGTATGTTATTAAATCAATAAAACATTACAACTTTAAAAAGAAAGATTACAATATCTAAATATAAACTAACATTATAACAGTAGAAAACAAAAAGGGATACAATTTCAATAAAAATAGAGGGGTTTTATAGGCGAACAAGTGGTTGGGGGTGAGGTTGATGGAAATGATCTCTCACCGTTAAAAAGGTATCTTCCCATTCTCTTTCATCTCTGATTTGATCCAAGGGTGGATATAAGCCCTCTTGCACACGGATTGCCACCGTGTACAATAGGTGTGCTTCTTGTGTTAGATTGGTGGTGAGTTGGCAGACTATGATTGGTTCTCTTATACAAGAATGAAGGAAATCAGCCAATAGGGAAGGATCTGTGACGTGTTGATGGTGCCACGTTGGAGCCCGGTGCCAGCACCTCTTCTTTCCTATTTTTTTGGTAATTAATTAAGGCGCGTAGAGGCCAATTGCTCACTGAATTGAAACCCCCAATTTATCTAGGGTTCATGGATGCTGCTACTTTTCCCCAAATCCTTTCTATCTATCATTTTGTTTTTCTTTACATTATATTTTGACCGTGTAGTTTGACCAAAGGTAAAGTTATACAACTTTCTTCCACCATCACACTTTCTTTAGATTGGGCTTTCTTGGACCGAACTTGACTAGAATGTTGACCAAATTTAAAAGTTATAAATATTTTCAATAGTTGCTTTTGTTGGGCCTGGACCAACATAATACTCCATTCGTCTCTTTAATTTTGTTTTGGGCTTGTAATTGGGCTTCAAGTAATCATTCCAAAGTATAATCTCATGATTTATTATTGGGCTTTCAGGCCCATTAAGCATATGTGGGACCCACTTGGCCCAATATACTTTATTAAAATTGAATCCTCAACGAACTTGTCTTTTGGCTTCTTGAACTTTCTTCAATCTCGTGTCGATTTTTGCCGGTTTTGTGAACTTGGTACCTACACACATGAAACGAACAAAACAAACATATACAATGATAATATCATATGTTTTATGCATTTTAAGTCCATTAAATGATATAAATGATATGAGTAATTACACTCATATCATTGACTTCACTAGTGTAAGACACACTTGTTTCTTCAATCACAAAAGTATCTCCAGATACCTTTTCCTCTTTTGAAGTTGTCTTCTCAACTTGTAATTCCTCAGTCTTGTCTGATTCAAAACTCACTCTTGATCTTGATAGTACTTGGAAAGACTGTTTCTTGTGAAACCAAAATTGCCTTTGAGGTGGAGTTGAGGATATAGGAAATTGTACATTAATTTCCTCCAGTTTCTCATAGAAACTACTCCAATTCACTTGAAGTTGTGGTGATTGAGGTTGTGGCTCTGGCTGAGTTACCATCATTTCTTCAGTTTGTGGTTCCTCATGAGTAGGTTGTGGTTCTTCTTGTTGAAGCTCTATGTTTGTAGGCTCCAAGCTATCTTTTTCCACACTAGTCTCTATGCCATTGCCATCTTCAAAATTTCCAATGGCATCATCGGCTTCAAAGTTGATGTTATTCCCAGAGACCCTTGTATGAATATCAGAAGAAGGTAGTGGTTCTTCATAATTCCTCCCCTGTTTGGTTGCATTCAGTTGCCTTTTCTTGAGGGTTCTGAATCTTTGCTTCTTAAGAGAAACCTTCTGAATAGACCTGTTCTGCCTCATCCAAGGAGATACCTTATTCCTTAGCTTTATTAAACTGGCCTCTAATTCAGCAAGTTTCTTGTCTTGAGCAAGCTTCTCCTTTTGCAATACTTGTACCTGTTTAGACAAGCTAGTGCACAAAGCAGTTAAATTGGCAATATCCACCACCTCTGTTGCTTGTGCTTGTGGTGAACCAATAGCAACAATGGAAGCAGTAGGTGTATGGATCATCTCATCTAAATTTTGTTGATTACCAACATTGTGAGAAGAAGATTGAGTATCTTCTAAGGAATGGGAAATCTAGTTAGAAGGAGTTTGCTGAGATCCACTAGCAGTGCTAGGTTCCTCACCTTCTTGGTTGGCAGGTTGGGCTAACATATTAGCAAATAAGGGTGTGAGAGTTCCTGTAAAGGAATTGCCTTGTTTGGTCAAGAAAGAGAAAGTTCTCTTTGTAAATGTAGGAACATCCCATGTATTTGTTAACTCTGGTAGGTTAGGGATTTGGTCATTAACTAAAGTCTCAATGAATCTAGGATATATTAAAAACTTCTTAACTCCTTCCAAATTCCTAGTCATGCCTTCAAAGGTAATTTTGAAAAATTGAAAACTCTGTCATTTGCTAAACAAATACTAGCTGATTCCAATGCAGCAGGGATTCAATGGCATGAAAAAGCAATTTCCATTGAGGTAAAAATAAAGATTTAAAGAAAGTAAGACTTTCCCTACCACCCTCATAACCCGTGGTTACAAGACCATCATGTATCTCTGTATTGTTTTAAATACTTAGTCTATTTTCATCATTTAAACGCAAACTAGCCCTTAGCAGTACCTCAGTTACATAGATATTCCTATGATTTACCTAGCCCTAATGCAAGGTTGATCAAAACGAGTACCGAACACAACTTTATTCCAAAATTGTTCAACAATAGGAATAGAGACAATGGGACTTACAGTAAGCGCAAAATGAATATGACTTCGAGATAAAAATCCAAGTATCTAATGAAAACTAAGAGAACCATCATTCTGAGCAAGGTTCGCAACCAAATTATTCTTAGATATCACTTATAAAGCAGCCATTAATATTTTTGATGTTCGAAAAATTAGAGAGAAGGTTATAGAATTAAGAGATAAGAATAAAAGATTAGGTGAATCATATTTATAATTGGAGTAAGTATTTATGTAAATAACAAACCCAAGCGCGAAGAAACCGCCAAATTTACAAAAGAGACCCTTAACGGTACAACGGATATGTAGCGGTACATGCAACATACTCGGTACTTGGATTTGTGCTAGCGGTACTTGGATCTATAACGGTACCTCACAAATCTGACCAGTTCATGCATTCCACTATCATGACAACCTCTTTTATCTTAATCTATCAACCTGTAATCACATCAAAAACACAAAAACACACTATACAATAAAAATTAGCATAAAAATTGTACAAATATTACCTCCCCTTAACATATGTAGCTGTTTCTTGGTTGAGCATACCAATATGTGTCACCAAGAACTCAAATCTCTTTGCATCAAATGCCTTAGTCTACAAATCAGCTACATTGTTGTCTGTATGAATCTTCAAGACTTGAATAAGCTTCTTGTCATAGGCATCTCTTATGAAGTGGTGTCTTATTTCAATATGCTTGGTCTTGGAGTGAAAGACTGGATTCTTGACAATGCATATAGTACTTTCATTATCAATGTAGATCTTGGTGTTCATGAAAACGGATTTTGAATCCAAAGTACTTGTCCACAGCAATCAGCAGCATCTACATATTCAACTTCAGTTGTAGAAGTAGCAACAATGGTTTGCTTCTTACACTGCAATGATATGAGTCTTCTGCCTAGGAATTGACAACCTCCTGTTGTGGACTTCCTATCATGATTAGCTCCAGCATAATCACTGTCTGAGTAAGCTTCCAAATAAAAAGTTGAATCTCTAGGATACCATAATCCTAAATTAGTTTGACTTTTAAGATACTTAAAAATCCTCTTCACAACATGTAGATGTGACACCTTTGGATTGACTTGGAACCTTGAACAGGCACACACAGCAAACATAATATCCGGTCTTGAAGAAGTAAGATACATCAATGACCAATCATTGGCCTATATAGATGAAATTCAACATTTTCACCATGTTCATCTTTTGATAAATACTTCTTAGCTTCAAAAGGTGTGCTTGTACTCCTTGTATCCATACATGAAAATTTCTTCAATATTTCAGCAACATATTTATCTTGGCTGATAAATTTTCATCTTCCCTCTGTTTGACTTGTAGTCCCAAAAAGAAAGTAAGTTCTCCCATAGAAATCATCTAAAATCTTCCTTTCGTCAAAGCCTCAAACTCTTCACACCATGATTTCTTGATTGAACAAAAAATAATGTCATCAACATAAACTTGCATTAGAATAATATCCTTAGCATTATTTTTGATGAATAGAGTTTTGTCAATGGTTCCTCTCCTATATCCATGTTCTAACAGAAAATTGGATAAGGTTGCATACCAAGCCCTTGGAGCTTGATGTAGACTATAAAGTTCTTTGATAACTTTGTAGACTCTGTTGGGGAATTTAAGAACTACAAAACCTGGAGGTTGTGAAACACATACCTCCTCTGAAATAGTACCATAAAGAATGACACTTTTCACATCCATCTGATAGACTATAAAACCCATATATGATGCAAAGGCAAAAAATAACCTAATGGATTCTATTCTTGCCACTGGTGCAAAAACCTCATCATATTCTATCCCTTCTTCCAGTCTATAGCCTTGAGCAACAGGCCTTGCCTTGTTCCTCACAACAATTTCCTCTTTCATCCATCTTGTTTCTGAAAACCCATCTAGTACCAGTAACCATTTTACCCGAGGGAAGATCCACAAGAATCCAAACCTTTTGTAGCTCAAATTGTGTTTATTCTTCTTGCATGGCATCTACCGAACTTTCTTCATCAAGAGCCTGAGACATGTTCTTAGGCTCTACTTGTGATAAGAAACAAGCAAACAAACAATGCTGAGTATCCTTATGATTTGTTCTCTTCTGTTGTTTGACATAACTCACAAGTGCATGAGTTTCAGTATTGGCTTAAAGTTGTCTTCTAGTTTGCATAGCAGACTTGGGATTTCCAATAATCCGAGTAGTAGGATGGTTGTTGTTGACTTTATGAGTGGGAATAGAACTGACTGGAATTTTAGTTTCCAAATTATTGAAATCAGTTACTGCACCCTGCTCATCATAGGAAGCATTGGAGAAGATTCCTTCAGTTGGACTAGCATAAATGTCTTCATCGTCCATAGCTTGTAAAATATCTTCTAATGAATCAACAGACTTTGCAGATTCTGACTTAGCAGTACTTGTAGATGAGGTACCGCTAGGCGTAGTATGTACTGCTGAGTGTTGTGATTCAAAAGATTCTTCTCCTGAATGCTTATTAGCAGATGTAGCATTCTTTTCTTGATCTTGAAGCCTCTGAAGCTCTTGGGAGGCTTGACCATCAGTTGACGGCATTGTATGCTTCTGAGGAGTAGCATCCATAGGAGAAACAGTAGGCATACTGGGTACACAGATGTGAACATCATCATCCTGAGATTCTGATAAAGAAGGTTCTCCTTGAGTACCTAACTTTGTTGTACCAATCTCCTCACCTACATTGTTAGTTTGATAATCCTTTTGCACAGAATAGTAATCCATGTAGTTAGTTAGATTATCCAGATCAAACATCCAAGCATACCCTATTCTTGGGACATTGGGTTTATTTTCTAAGAAATTAACATGGGCATTTTCTTCAACCTTTTTAGATGCCAAGTTATAAACCCTATATGCTTTACTTTACAAAGAATATCCTACAAGATATCCTAAATCAGATTTTCCATCAAACTTCACCAAATGATCAAGAGTATTTAATATAGACATATGACATCCAAAAGGTCTTACATGACTTATGGTTGGCTTAAAACCAGTCAAAAGTTCATAAGGTGTCTTGTTTTGAGGCTTGGCCACTAGGACTCTATTTAACACATAACATGCAGTATTGATTGCTTCTGCCCAAAATTTATTTGGCAAAAGAGAATCAGCTAGCGTAGTTCTAGCAGCCTTAATTAGTGTCTTATTTTTCCTTTCAGCTACCCCATTTTGTTGTGGAGTCCTAGGATTATTAAATGGTGCCTTTAGACCTACAAAATTCATCAAATTCAGCATTCTTGAATTCTGTCCCATTATCCGTCATAATGATTAAGACTTTTTTAGTGAATTGCTTTTCAACTAATGTGATAAAATACTTGAGTAATTCTTTGGTTTTACTCTTAAGAGCTAAAAAGAAAACCCAACTGAATCTACTACAATCATCAGTTATAACTAGGCAAAAGGTCTTATGACTAATGCTCCTAATAGAAACTGGACCAAACAAATCGATATGCAAAAGTTGCAAATGCTTTGTCACAGAATTGACGGTCTTGGTCTTATAAGAGGTTATATGTTGTTTACCTTTTTGACAAGAAGTACATGTGAAATCATTCTGAAAAGATTTGTTAGGTAACCCTCTAACCAAATTTCTATTCACCAATCTATTAAGATTCTTGAAATTCACAAGACCTAACCTCCTATGCCATAAACTAGACTCATCATTAGAAGCCTTAGCTAGCAAACATGTAATACCACCTGTTGGAGTAATAGTATGAAGATTAAAGGTGTACATGTTTTCTTGTCTGGGTACCTTAAGCAGTACTTGAGATTCTTTAGGCATCTCAAAATATTTGAAGAGCACCAAGCAGTTTGTATGTGTAAATAGCACCTTGTTCTTTTTATCACACATTTGTGATACAGAAAAGAGATTGAATTCATTCAATTCTTTCACAAAGAACACATCCTCAAATTCCAACTTCCCTGTATTGATTTTCCCTTTGCCAGTGATTCTACCTTTGCTACATCCAAAGGCTATGCCTTTATCTTTTAATTTATCAATTAGATGCCCCTGCACACAAACAAAACTTATTAGTTTTTAACAGGGACCCAACCCACATTTGGCTAGGATCTTGTGGGACCTACATACCTAAGAGTTTGATAGGTAGTTTTTCCAGTGAGACTACACACACTCTTATACTCCATGGTTCCAGTCAAATAATCAAAGACATAAGTCAGTTTGTTTTCTTTGAATCTTTTTGGCTTAAGTACTGTTTTAGCAGTACTTGCTTGAACACACGGTTTTTCACTTTTAGGAACCCACATTTGCACTGGTTTGTTATTAGGCTTACTTCTAGATGTTCTAGCCTTTTCAACTACATTCTTAGAAGCCTTGTGGGACTTTGATTTGACAGACTTTGGACCAGCGGTACTTGTGTTTGGTCTAGCAGTACTTGTAGTTCTAGACTTGTCGGTACTTGGTTTACCAGACTTCAAAGGTACTAGACCTTGTTTCATAAGTACTGCTCTTGGAACAAAGTTCTTGGTAGAGATGTTTGTGACCTTATGAGGTTCAGCTACCCTTTTAGCATGATCAAACTTAGGTTTGTCATTTTTAGATCTTTGTTGCCTATTAACCTGTGCATTTTTTCCATTACTATTCCTTGTGACCATTTGTGCAGCCTTTTGTTTTACAATTTTATCTTCATGTAAAGTGCAATCTTTGATAAAATGAATTAGACTACCACAAACATAACATCCTTTTCTTCTCAAAGAAGAATCAAAAGGTTGTTTTGACTTAATTTTCTCAAAACCTACACCCCTCTTGGTTTTATTATGTTTTACATTATTATCTAATGCCTTGCTAGGAATTTTTACCTGCTAGGGAGCAGAACTAGTTTTAGACACTTCAGACACAAAATTGCTCCTTAAAGGTGGATAAAAATGTTTTTGGTCACAACAGATTTATCTTGGGTCAAAGTACTAGAGTTTGAAACATTAACAGCCTTTGATTCATCTAACTCTATACCTGTATCATTACTAGGGGGCATGAAAATTCCTGATAATGGTGGAGGAACTGCCTTCATTCCTTCAGCATATCTATCATTTTCAGGTGTATCATCTGACTCACTAGAACTATCAAAAATCCCCTTTGATAAGTCCTTTTCAGTTAAAGTTATCCCAGGTTGGTCCTCAATATATCCTAGGCCTGATTTATCATAATACCTTATTTGTGAATTAATCAGTTTACCCGATCCTTTAGGGGATCTTTGCCAATGATTAATCACTTCCTTTTCATTATAAAGACTGGCTTTTAAAGCTTCATTTTTTGCTGATACTTTCATAAGTTGTTTTTCAAAAGCTTTAATCTCCACGTCTTTTTCCCTTATTTGAAGAGTCAAAATTCTAATTTTCTCTTTATAGTTTTGTGGACCCTTTTTATACAAAACTATATTTTCTTCTAGCATAGTAACACCCTATTTAAAAGCATTTGTTTCTATAGTACATGTGTTAACTTTTTGATACTGTTCATCTAGTTCTACTTTTAAGCTATTAAATTTAAGAACACAATCTTTAGAACAATGATGTACCTCAGTATCTTCATGTGAGAGAGCCATCAAACCAAGCTCTTCTTCTTCCTCATCTTTAGCCCAGTTCACCAGTCCAACTACAGTTACCAATGCTTTGGTTCCTTTGGGACTCCTGCTGTTTCCTTTTGGAAAGCTTTCAGAAATTCTTGGACTGGTTCTATAGTTGTTTTTGGACTTTTGACTGCTACTTTCAGCCTTACCTCTAGTGCACTCCTTTGTAAAATGTCCCTTCCTTCCACAGTTATAGCATTCAACTTTAGACTTGTCATATCCTAATGGTTCATTAGGATCCACAGTCATCTTCTTCCAGTCTTCTTAAAGAACCTATTAGATCTCACAAAGATCATAGCAGCTTTCCATTTGAGATCCATCTCCTCAACATCAACATCATCCATTTGGAACAAGTCATTGAGAGTCAATCTTGGTATGTTGTCTTGTCCAGCAAAGAATGAGAATGCATCATTGTCACTAAACAATGGTGAAGATCTTCCTTGTGGATTTTGAGAGACAATAGGACTGCCTTCAGTACCTTGAGAGTAAGTACTGCTTGTAAGTCCTCCAACGGTATTTTGGAAGTAAGTACCGCTACTTGATCCATTAGTGGTATTTTGAAAGTAAGTACATAATGTGTTTGGGAAATGTAGGTGTACTTTAATTAAATACGTTATAGAGCAAATTTAGGAAATTACCTTTAGGAAAAGGTAATAATCCAAAAAATAAGCTAAAGACGAATCAACTAAACACGAGAGTGATCCCGGTTCGTTGTACACAAGGAACTTGTGAATTTGAGACTTTCGATTTGAATTGGACAATTGATATGAATTTAGTTTCGGTTTTTATCTAATTTAATTCTACAAATTTTAAACCTAAAGTGCATGAATCGTTTCCCACAATTAAATCTGAAAGACAAATATTAAGCTAAATTAAAAGTTTTTTATTACTTTTATTTTATAAATGAAACAACTATTTAAACCAATATTATTTAAAATAAAATTATTTAAAGCAAAAAATTATTATTAACTAAATTATTTAAAAACAATTTTTAAATCTAAAAGTAATAAAATATAAAATTAAGTAATATAAATTATTTTACTTAAAAACTATCAATATATTTAAAATAATAGGTCTAAATATACTGACAGTCCAAAATTCACAAGGTTTATTAAATTCCAAACACAAATAAGAACTAAAATGAGACCCAAGCCCAGTGGTTGAGGCGTTGGGTTGTGAACCGAGAGGTCTCGGGTTCGAGTCCTATGAAGGACAAGTTTTTCGATAATATATTTTTTAGCTCATATCTATATTAAATTCAGCCAACTAAACAACACGTTTAGACTAGCTGAAATAAATCAGTACAATATGCAATAATAAAAAGCAGCAAACAATGAATCTATCAGTAAACATAATAGCTCAACTAAATTTATCAGTCTATCTAAAATCAAAGCAGGCAGGCAAAACATGGACTATAAACTCTCAGATTAGTTTCTTAAACACTCAGCATATCAAATCCAAATAGCAGCTAAACAGATAACCATTCACAACTCTAATAAAACTAAAATACATATCTCAAATCTTAACATACAAATTCTAAACAGTTAATGATGAGATGATATTTATACATGATCTCATCGCTCTTTTCGGGCTTTAAATGCATAAAATGTCATCAAAATACCATATATATGCTTGTGTTTGATTACTTGTGTATTTTAGGTATGGATATCGTGAAAAGGACAAAAGATCACAAGAAACAAGGAAAAACGAACACGAGAAACGAAGTCGCACAATGAACCGGGCCCTAGTTACGAATTTCTCAAAGAAAAACCCTTGAAGACTTGAAGATGTACAAGAATTATCCCTCATTTGTGAAGAAATGACACTTAATACCCGTGTATATTCATAATTACAAGTTTGGTCCCTTAAGTTTGTCAAAATTACAAAAAGGTCCCTCAACTTTTAAAATTTGGAAAATTTAGTCCCTCAAGAATCCTAAATTGTCAACAATGGTCCTCCTCAAAGTCATACTTACAAAGAATACCTTCAAGATCAAGAATATTACACATCTAGTCCTTTTTAAATGGATAAAAGATCAAAAGGACTGATGTTGTAAATATACCAAAGTTGTATAAGCCCTAAAACCCTTTTTGAAAACTATTTGTGGCCAATGTATAAAATTAGAAACTTCAATAACAAAGGATTCAGATTTATTTGGCTGAAATACTTTCTATACAACTTTCACCAAAATACAAGGACCAATCCTTCCCTTTCCAAACTTTGAATCCTAATTATACGCGGGTAACATTAACTGTAGCAATTTTACCACACAAAGAACACCCTTTTTACACGGGATCAAAATGGATGAAAACAAAAGGGGAAAGTTAAATTGGCTAGACTTACGTGTGATTCACCTCACATGAATCATATCCCAAAACTAAAACCCTCAATCCCACTACTAGGAAGACCCCATAAGGACCAACCACATGACGACACTTGGTAAAGATCATTGACATGGACAAATTAAAGGCGTACATTTATTCCTTGGTCACTAAGAAGTAAATAAATGTCCAAGATTTCTCCTCACAGCTTGTCAACAACCAAATGCATTCTGGAACCTTCATAGGGTCATTTTAGGGATTTTTTTTATAGCTTTAGGTTTTGTGAATAGTGCCCAATTCGTGGGCTATATAAGGAGACCCAACATGTGGTGATCCCTTTGATCCAGAACTTGGCTAAAAATTTGTAATCCCTTTTTGATTAATAAAAGTTGGTAGTTTTTTTTAAAAATTCATAATTCCTTTTTATGGTTAAAAGTTGGTGTCTTTTTTAAGCTGAATTCTGAGTTCCATCTTACTTATTTGACTGAGTTTTTTAGAAAGGATTTTGTGTTATAAAACCCTTGTTTTCAAAAATCAGTTGTTATTGTATTTGGTTCACCTTTGTGTTTGTTGATCTTAGCATGTACAAAAGGTGGGAGCTAGTGGTTGTTCTGCTACCACTTAAGCTCACACAATCCAAAGCATGGATGTATGTTTTGGAGGTGCACATCTCTAAACCTTTTTACTTTTCTGAATATTTTCATGCTATGTGATTGAATCTGAATTGTGGTTTATGAACCAGTGTTTTAGTGGTTTAATCTTGATATTTGGTTGTTACTTATTGGTTATTAGTTGATTTGATCTTGATTTGTGGGGTTTAGTAAACAAGTTCTTTTAAAAAAGTTGGAAATCAGACATAAAGGGGTGTTTGGGATTGGGTGTGTCAAGGGTTGGGTGACACAGCCTTGGGCATATATCTGGCTAGACTCACCTTATATGTTGGTTAAAAACATTTTTAGACATTTGTTATAAGTTTTGTGGAGTTAAACAAAGTTTTCAAGTGATAAAAATCCTGGATTCTGTTAGAGTTAATGGTAACCTAGGGTTTGGGCTTGTTTATTTGCAGTTAGGTTGTGATTTGTTAGGGTTTGGGTGGTTTGAAATTCACTTATTTGCCAACTAGATCAACAAAACATTGCCAGACCTTCAATTCGTATCAGTAACCTTGGATTGCTTGATTTTGTGTATTTTATGTGAAGTACTTGTTGTTTTTCTTGTTTCTATTGACTACCAAAAAGCCAAAGATTATTGGGTACCTTTGTTTCCAAAAATCATCCAAAAACAAGGCTTGAAGTCAAGCCAAAACAAGTCTGCATAATCAGTAGTGGGAACTCCTTTCCCACTGCTTGTTTCCACTACTAGTGTTAATATTAGTCCAACTTATCAATAAGCTATTATAGCTTATTAAAACGTGCGACAACTTTAATTTGGTAAGTCTTCATCATTTGACCCATTTGTTCATTCTGGAGCTTTTGGGCTGTTGACTTTAGGGTTTGACTAGAAAACAACTTATTTGACTTTTTCATAAGTGCTTATTGACTTATTCAGCTTATTTGGCTTTGCTTATTGGATTTTATTTGAATGATTTGTCTTAATTAGGTCATTTAGAGTCTTTTGCAAGTTGAATCAAGTTCTGAGGTGGTCTAAAACTCTAAGTAGCCTATTTTATCGTTTAGTGAATTTGTACTTGGCTTATTTCTGGCTTATTGGTTGAGCTTTTTCAAAATTTCTTTTTACATATCTCATAAGCATCCCAAAAGAAGGTTGTGTGTCAAATTAGAGCTTATGGCATTGGCTTATAGCTTAATGGGCTAAAAGGCCAACTAAGAATAAGCTGTTGTACATTTAAGATGTGATAAGCTCATATTCAGCTTTTAGGCCTTCAGAGTTTTGTGTTTAGAATTGAATTTCAAGCTAGACTGGTGATTTTCAGCTTATTTGGTTGAGTTTGATCTTATTGGGCCAAAAAAACCCATTTACTTGGTCTGTTTTTGTTTTTAGCCCATTGGGGCCCAATAGGGGTATTTTGGTAATTTCACTTTCTTATTCTGTTTATTTAGGTTAAAATAAACTAGTTTGCAAGTTTTTAGAAATTTTTAGAATTTTTTGATTTTTAATATTATTTTTTATTATTAAAATTGTTTTTAGAGTAAAAACAGTATTTTGCAACTCTTACACTTTTACTAAGTCAAATACATTAAGTTAGGATTTTTAAAACTCTTAGATTATTTTTCTCATCATTTATTTAGTTTTTAGGATTATTTTAATATTTTAATAGTTTTTAATCAATTAAAAATAGTTTTAATTGGTTTTAAATTTCATAAAAATAGTTTTTAGTCTTATTAAGTCATTTTAGAGTTTTACAAAGTGAAAAATCTTTATTTGGACATTTTATTAGTTATTTGGATTTTTAGGGCTTTAATTAGCATTTAAAATTTAATATTTAATTAATTAAAAGATTTGAAAAAGTTTTGATCATTTGTAAACTCTTATTACATTTTTAGCTAGTTTTGGTATTTTTTTGGGAATTATCAGAATTAATTTTTATTTTGTCACTTTTTACGGTTTTTGTTTTGTTGTCGTAGTATAATTTGAACGTATCCGTCATTCTAATTTCTCATGTTTTCTTTCAATATTAATCTCAAATATTTAACAACTTATTCACACACAAATACCTCCTTGGGAAACGAACTTATTTGGGTCATTAACACTTGATTTTCCTAAATCATTTGTTTAATACTTACCGCATTTACGCCTTTTTCCTAATGGGTGTAATTTACCACAATCATTTTGACGCCGCTGTTGGGGAGGTGTGTCGTGATTAATTTGTCATTTTGTTTTAATATCTAACCATAAATAGTATTTGTATTAGTATAACTCTACTAATACGTATTATCGGTTTTTATTTTTTTTCTTGTGAAATATTATTACTATATTGTATAAGTATCACAACAAATTCCAAATATCTCCAAAAGTGTGAAAACACAACCTTAATTGGGATTTGATCTCCTAATTATTGTATTCGAATCTCAAACAAAAAAAGGCAAAAATAGATAAATACTTTCGTGAAGCTCGATTTTGAAAAATACAAACTATAAGGTGAATAGATAGGCAACGAGCTATAAAAGGCCGTTAAAGGGAAGCTAGGTACTTAAGTGCTTCGCGCCACCTCATTCCCCCCGTTCACTTGTGAGTATTTGAGATTGAAGGCTAATCGAGGGTTTTGCCGCCAAAAGTTTTATTAGGTATCATATTTATTTGCTTGGTTTCTTTGTGATTAAACCCTCTTGAACAATTTGGTTTTCACCAAAGTTCTAAAGTCAATTGAAGGCGTTCACTCCACGTGATCGTTTTTGTTCTTTTGAGGCTTCTTTAATCAAGAGTTTGATTCGAAGAGAGATTTGGTAGATTGTTGTCTACGAATACACAAAAAATCCAAAAAAATTAAAAACAATCAAAAACACAAAAAAAAATATGAAAATTCAAAAAACACCCAAAAGAATCTTCTTTGCTCACCTCCACGTTCTACGTCACGTTTATGCAAACTTGTAATCAAGCAAAACGAGCTTGAAAACGTCGTCAAAACCAAGGACATATGATTGAAGAAGAAACTCTAATTGTCGAACCCGTTGTAGAACCAATAGTCACTATGGCTAATTGTACTATGATGGAGTTGCTTCAAGCACCCACCGAGGGTTTTGGAGAAGCTATTTTGATTCCCACCATCCTTGCGGAGAATTTTGAGATTAAGACGTGTTTAATGTCGATGCTACAAGCAAACAAGTTTCAAGGTCATGAAAAAGACAACCCGCATTATCACATACGGAATTTCAATCGTCTCACCGCAACAAGCAAGTTTAAGGATGTTCCACATGACGCCATTAAGATGATGTTGTTTCCATACTCGTTAGATGGACCCGCAAAAATTTGACTCGAGAAAGAACCACCAAATTCGATTTTGACATGGGGTGATCTCGTTTCTAAGTTTGTGAACCAATTTTTTCCACCATCTAAAACAACACATTTGAAAAATGAGATTTCAAGGTTTACACAACGTAATAATGAAAGTTTTTCTATGGCATGGGAACGATTTAAGGAAATGTTACATGAATGTCCTCACCATGATTTTTCGGAATTGCATCAAATTGATTCTTTTTATAATGGGCTTAACGATCATGAACGAGATTATTTGAATGCCGCTGCGGGTGGTAATTTTTTGTGCAAAACGACCGATGAGGCTTTAAAGATTATCGAGAATAGATCTAAGGTTTATAACCCTCGTAACACACCAAGTGTTGCCAGTATGGGTTCATCGTCATCGTCATCATCTCGTAACATGAATGCCTTACATGATGAAGCTAATGTGGAGAATCGGTTTTTCGATAGATTTTCGACGCTTATGACACATTAGAAAGCACAAGATACTTTAAATTCCGCATCGGTTAAAGCGGTTGAAAAGAATTGTATATCTTGTGGTGGAGCTCATGATTTTTCCGAGTGCATTACCGCCGGTGGTAACACTTCGAGTACTTACGTAGCAACGGGAATTTACAACCAAAACGGCCAAGGTTCCCGCCCAAATCAAGCTCCCCAAAATCAAAATGCTAACAACTATCGAAACAACAATCAAAATGGTGGTTATCAAGGCGATCAACGTAACTATAACAAGGGTAATTACCAAAGTGGGAATGGCCAAGTTCAAAATCAAAACCAAAACGTGATTTTCAAAACACTACATAAGGTTTTCAAAATGCTCACACTAAAAATCTTAATGGAGAATTTTTGGATTATGCAAAAGCAAACGATGCTAAGTTTGATAACATGCAACATGAGATGATTAGCTTAATATCCGAGTTGAAAAACGAGCTTAAAAACGAACTTGCTAATGAATTGAAAACTCATGCTAATAAAATGGAAGGTAAAATTCAACATCTTCAACAAAATCAACAAAAGATGGTACAAGGTCAACATGAGATTAACCAAGAGTTGTTAAAAGCGGATATAAGGCAATCAAAATTTGAAGATCGAATGGCTAAAATGTTTGAAGCAATCATGTGTAAACCCTCTTCCTCGGGTGGTCTTCTTAGTGATACCATTTCAAACCCGAAGGGAGAAATGAAGGTTATTATTACTTGATGAGACTGTAATTATACATAGTCTCATCGTCCAAATCGGGCTTAAAATGCTAAAAATATCATCAAAATACCCAAATATATGCTTATGTTTGTTCATTGTGTATTTTAGGTACGGATATCATGAATTCACCAAAAGATCAAAGGAATCAAGCAAAAACGAACACGGGAAATGAAGCCGCACAAGGAACCGGACCCAAATCATGATTTTCCATTAAAGTCCTTGAAGTTTCGAAGATTGGCAAGATTGGTCCCTCTATTTTTGAAGAATTGTCACTTAATACCCTTGTAAATCCCAATTATTACATTTGGGTCCCTTAAGTTTCAAGATTATATCATAAAGGCCCTTGAAGAATGCAAAATATGCATATAAAACCCTTGGAATAGATTTGACAAAGCTCTTGTGGCCAAACTTGAAAAAGAAAACTTCATTTATAAAGAAAAAAGGGTCGTTGCTGGATAAAGCTTGAAATGAAGACAATTTGGGAGTATGGGGGCCTTTCTTGGCAGACACATAAACTCCACTCACCCATTCACAAACTGACACCTCATCATCCCATGCCACTTCATCCATCCTACGTCACCCCCACTTAAATCGTTTTTAAACATAATTATTTAATAAGATAAACAGGGGAAACATACTTTGTATACATTAAACCCTTTCCTAAAACCCAGTTATGAACCAAGAACCCTAATTGGGATGTTCCTAATCCTTTCATAATCAAACCCCATCTTTTCCAGAATATTGATTAACCACCTTTAAAACCCATCCCACCCACAAAACCTTGCCAGCTCACCAATGGTCCCCAAACCCAACATACCCTGCCCCGTCTCTTTCACCAAAAACCCCCAAAAGGGGACCAGATCAACGACCCACAAGATTTCTTGCTCCCAAAGAGTAGATAAACGATCAAGATTGAAGATTCCACCAGGCTACATCACATGGGCGATTTTGACCAAGACCCAAAGGGCAATTTCGGATTTTCAGTAGATTAGGGTTTAGGGTCTTATACCCATTGTATTATTTTATTCAGCTTCTAGTATTTTCCATTGGGTAGTATAAATACATGTCGCCTGTGACATGTATTCTTTGTTCCATTTTTATTGTAAAATCTTTTAATGATTAATGACAATGGAAATTTTGAGTTTTGTTCAATAAACTGAGTTCCAAGTTAGGTGTTTTCTTAGTGTAGTATTTTATTTGTTTTATGAAAAGTTAGTGTAAGGTTTCAAGTTTCATCATTTCACAAGAAAAAGAGATTTTTAGAAAATCGTTTTTTTAAGAGTTGTTGAAAAAGGTTTTTCAAAAGTGTGAGATTAATGTCTTGGTGAAGTGATAGTGGATTCAAGACATATATTTCAGGTTGTTGTTAACTTTTTGTCTAGTTTTTAAAGTGCTTTCAAAACCAGTTTTTCAATGTTTTTACAAAAGTATTTTATCCTTACTGTTTGATTTAGCTTGTACCAATAAGCCTTTAAAGCTTTTTGATATTAAGCTAATTCAAACTTGTAGTTTGTTTCCTGGTTTGATTTGTGTTTGTGCAGGTTTTCAAGAGCAAGAAAACTCAAACTTATCCCGTTCCATTATTCTTTTTTTAGAAGACATTATTGGTCCTATCCTCTACAACAAACAAGTTCAGTACAAGCCCCAGCTTGTAAGGAGATGGCATTGCAGCCATAGTGGGGCCTGGATTGTGGGCCCCACAAGGAATAATCGGGCTTGAACCCTCCTTATGAGAAATTTTGTGATATCTGAATTTGGTGGATTGGATGTTTATGTTTTAATTTTTCTGTTTGATTAAGCTTATTTAAGCTTGTTATGCATGTTTAGGTTATAAGAAATCAGTTTAAGTTGATTTGGTAAGCTTTTGGTTTGTAAATTTTTATATTTAGGATTTAAGGGGGTGTTTGGGTGAATGCTTTAAGTAGTCTTGGGTGACACATAGATTGGTTAATCTTGCTTGAACACACTCAAGTTAGCTAGAGTTAAGATGTTTTGAGTTTAGATTGCATATTAGATCATAAAAGTGGCATTTGGGTAGTGAAAAATTGGCATAAGTAGTCTAAAAATCAGTAGGTCATTTTCTGTTTTGATTTGGCATATAATTTCACTGTAATCTTGATTGGTTGTTAGAAATTGGTTAAGTTAGGTTGGTGTGCAGTTCTAGGGTGATTTGGGTGTGGTATGTGTGAATTTTGGCTTGACCAATCTCACTTGGTGACCATTTGCATCAGACAAGCACCCCTAGGCCTGTTTAGCTCATCAGCGAGTGTGTTTTGTGTTTGTGTGTGATTTTGCTAAGTGAAGCTTGTGTTTTTTGTGCTTAAGTTGACTCCCTACACTCAACTGAGTGTAGGGGTGCCCCCTTTGTCCATCAAAACCAACTAATCAACACAAACGAGCCCTTTTTGTTCTGTTTGCATCTGTGAAGAAACCCTTCTCTTTGTTTTTCTTTCTTCTTTACTGTAGCATTTTTCTTTTTTTTGTTCTTCACGTTTTCCTTTTAATTAGCTCAAATATTGCTCATTTTCAGTTTAGATTCGTGTTTTGGTGATTAGACTAGTGTGGATTTAGTTTAAAAAAAAGAAAAAAAGTGTTAAAAAAAAGTGGGTTACGCCAGCCTCGAACCCTCGACCTCTCGCTCAACACACCTACGACATAACCATCCTGCCCTTGGGTCTTTTACTGACCAAGGGTGGAGACATATTATATTTAAGGGGTTTGTGGGTTGGGCTTAATAATATAAGCCGTGTGCTAAATAAGCCATTCCCAGCTTATTCACTTAGCTTTTTTCTCTCTTTTTATTTTGCCTTTGTTTGTCATAGTATTAAGGACTTTTCTGTTTAAATTTTTTATTGTTCCCATTATTAATTTATTTTTTATGATTATTTTTATACCCATTTTTAATAATTAGATAAAAAAATATTAAAATTAGTTTTAAAAATTGTCAAAAAATATTTTTAGTTTTTTAATTTAATATTTGAGGTTTACATCCATTTAGTTTTTCATTTTAATTAATTTTTAATTTTATTTAATTTTAAGGTTTTTCTTGAAATTTCAAAATTAATATAAAATTATTAAATAGGTTTTACAAATTTTGGTTTTCAAATTTGTAATCCCTAGATTTTTCTTTATTTTAGTTTAAAATTTGGTAATTTTTGGAACACTTTTTCGTTTTGTCGAATTTTACGTTTTCGCGTTTTTCGCGTCGTAGGGTAATTTTTTAGCGTAATCCGTCTTACGTTTCCTTCTTTTCTCATCTAAAAATGTCACTAATCCAAACTTTGATTTTACATAATTGGCACACTTAATCCACACACATCCTTCGATAACGAACCCGCATTTATTTGGTTTTACGTTTTTCCTAAAGCGTAAGAGTTAATACTTGCCGCTCATATGCGTGTTTCCTAAAACGTGTACGATTTACTACTATCAATTTTTGGCGCCGCTGTCGGGGAGGTGTTTTGAGTTGCCATTATTATTATCGTGTTTGTGTGAGTAGTGCGTTTTTGCTTTTCAATTTTTGGAAAGCGTAAATAACGTACATACTCATTTTTGTTAATTTTCCTTATTATATTATAGTATCCAAATAAAACGTGTTTAATTTTCCTAAATTAAACACAAACCAATCATTTTACTATATTGTAGATATCCCATTATCGTTTTCGTTTTTTTGTGAATATATTACTATATTGTACTTATGTAGAAGAATAAATATACAAGTACTCCAAAAGCATGAAAACGCAACCTTGATTTGGGATTTCATCACTCGATCATTTTATTCGAATCTAAAGCAAAAGTTTAAAGGCAAAATAGATAAATACTTTCGTGAGGCTTAATTCCAATTAACACAAACTATAAGGTGGGTATAAGGCGGTTGTATTTCACGACCTAAGGGAAAAAGGCTCTTAAGTGCTTAGCGCCGCCTCGTTTCCCCCGCTTGCTTGTGCGTGTTTTGAGAAAGAGGGCTAATTGAGGGTTTTCCGCCCAAGTATTATCTACGTATCATATATATTTGCTTGTTTTCAAGATTAAACCCTCTTGAACGTTTTGGTGTTCCACCAACGTTCTAAAGTCATCGAAAGCGTTCACTCCACGTGATCGTTTTCATTCTTTGAGGCTCCTTTAATCAAGAAATCGATTCGAGGAGAGATTTGTAGATTTGAGTCTACGTAATACATTAAAAAATCCAAAAAATCAAAAACAATCAAAAACCAAAAAAATTGAAAAATCGAAAAACCGCAAAAAGAATCTTCTTTGCTACCACCCATTCTACGCTTAGTGCATGCGCACTCGATCGAATGATTATTCTAATTTTAGCGACGCTTCGAATCGACGCAATCGTAATCGAAGGAATCGACGACGTAGATGAGATTTAGAAACCGACGTTCCTAATATCGTTGTTGAAGAAACCGTAGAGGAGATGGCCGACAATCGTTCGATGATGGAATTGCTCCAAGCGCCCACCGAGGGTTATGGAGACGCGATCGTAATTCCCTCAATCGAAGCGGAGAATTTTGAGATTAAGAGCGGAATGCTTTCGTTGATTCAAGCTACGAAGTTTCGAGGTCGTGCAGCCGATAATCCTCACGACCATATTCGGAATTTTGATCGTCTTTTGGCCATGAGCAAGTTTAAGAACGTCGACACCGATGTCGTCAAGCTTATGCTTTTTCCGTACTCGCTCGATGGTGCCGCCAAGGATTGGTACGAGAAAGAGCCACCTAATTCCATAACTACGTGGAAGGATCTCGTCTCCAAGTTCGTTAATTATTTTTTCCCACCGTCTAAGACGACGTTTTTCAAAAATGAAATTACGAAATTTGAGCAAAAACCGAATGAATCTTTTAGAGACGCGTGGGATCGTTTTAAGGAATTGCTTAGGCAATGTCCTCACCATGGTTTTTCCGAGTTGCACCAAATCGATACGTTTTACAACGGTTTTAATTTTCAAGAACAAGATTCGTTGAATTCCGCCGCCGGTGGCAACCTTTTGTGTAAGACTCCGAAAGATGCATTGATAATTATCGAAACCGATCCAAGGTTTACCAACTCTGCAACGTACCGAGTGTTGCCAATGTCCCCAATGTTAGTAGTTCTAATCGCGACATTGAGAGAGTTGATGCGAAATTCGATGAGTTGACGAATGTGTTTACGTCTTTTCTCGTTGAAATGCAAAAGAAAGACGCTCCCGCTACGGTGAAAGCGGTTGAGGTTTCGTGTACGTTTTGTGGTGGACCTCATAATTATTACGAGTGTGCGACTACGGATGGCCAAACGTCGAATGTGAGTGTGTTAAATGGAAACAACAATTTTCAAAATCAAAATAACGCGGGTCCATCACAACAAGGCAATTATAACCAAGGCAACAATTTTTCGAATCAAAACCGAAACAATTTTCAAGGAAACAATCAACAAGGAAATTTTTCGAATCAAAATCAAGGTTATAATCAAAGTCTTAATTTGAATTGGCAAAATCGAGACAATAATCAAAACTCAAATTTTTCAAACAACAACAATCAAGGTAACAATTTTTCAAGTGGGAATCAAAACAATTTTCAAAGAAGTAATCAAAACCAAGGGAACTTTAATTCTAATCAAAATAGTTCGTCAAACGATTTTCAAAATTACATGAAAACGAATGAGGCTAATATGAGACGATTAGAGGGAGAAATTGGTACTTTGAAAAACGACTTTACAAATACTTTGAAATTGCAAAACACGAAGATTGAGCAAGGACAAACTGATATTAAAAATATGTTTTCGGTCATTATGAACAAATCCTCGGTTGCTTCATCGAGTTCGTTACCTAGTGACACCGTTGCAAATCCGAAGGAACAATGTAAAGCCTCCTCGTCTCGTGAGAAAGGTCGTGTGATTACCCCTAACCTTGAAGGATTTCGAGTTGTTCCTTCTTCTCAACCCTCGACTTCTAAGACGTCTTATTGTTCTAATGTCGATGGGGTGAACGTGGCGACCAAGGAAAAGAGTGAACACCCTCGTGTACCTCAAATTCCATCCACGGTTCAAAAAGAGAGTTTTATCGACCTTACGAAAGTAACCCTTGGAGAAACTTGTGCATCGATCCTTCTTAAAAAACCAAAAAGGCATATGCCGAGAAAGGAAGAGGATCCAGGCCAATTTCAACTACCTTGTGATTTTTCTGAGATTGAGGGATGTTTAGCCCTTGCCGATTTAGGTGCTAGCATCAATCTCATGCCTCATTCTCTATGAAAATTGATGATATTGCGTAGACTTACCCCCACGAACATGACAATCGAGCTTGCAAATTGTACACCATTAATACCAATTGGAATAGCTGAGGATGTCTATGTCAAAGTTGGAAAATTTGTTTTTCCCGCGGATTTCGTTATATCCGATTACGAGTGTGACCCTAAATGTCCCATTATTTTAGGTCGACCATTTCTATCGACGGCTAGAACCGTAATCGACGTTCACGAGGGGAGACTTACTATGAGATATGGGGAGGATAAAATGGACTTTTTCACAAGTAAATCCCAATTGTTTAATGAGAATGAAAAAACCGAGGTTTCAAAACCTAATGTTTCTAAACCTAATGATTTCAAAATGTACACTTTAGCGGAAAGAATGAGGCTTAATGCATGTTTTGAAAAAATTAAGAAGAACGGTTTTAAAGATGAGGATTTTAATGATAAAGAATAAGTGTACCTAATTCAAAAGGGTATGTGTAAATTTATGAATGAAAATTCACTTTGGGATGAATTCGATGAAATAAGTGACACACCAATTCCGAAGGGCGACGTTAGTGCCATCAAGACAATGACCAAAATGGACTCGTCTTCACCACCTTCGAAGGACCACGTCTTTGAGGCATCAACTTCTAACTCCATCGAAGTGCCTCCTTTGCCTAGCCCAACACCCGTTGAGGCTAAAGTTTTTATCGACATCGATCCTCTTGTCTTAGAAAAGTCACCTAAGCATAGTCATTCGACTTGTAAGACCATGGTTGTCAGTGCTCACATCGACTCTTTCTTTGATGATTACGATGGCGATTTTGTTGAGATTGATCATGTACTTCGAAATCCACATGCAATTTTTTATTCTCCTAAAAAGAAACATGTGAAGTACGATGATTACGAGTTTGATCCAGAGATTGGGGAAATCATTGAACGAGAGCTAGCTCTTTTGCCTCCACTTCCACCTACGAGTGAGGTCGATTTTTCCAAAATCGAGGATGAACTAAATGAGTTGGAACGTCTTATTTTCGATGACGAACCAACTCATGTGACCACTAAAAATCCAATCCTCGAGCAGTTACCTAATCAACCCTCCTCAAATGAGAATTACGTTTGCCACATTCGTGAGGATTTAACTTATCAACAATCCCCACAAATGGATGATGGTTTCATGCTTGATCGTGATCTTTTCGAGAGAGTTTCTAAGATACTCAAGGAGGGGAATGACAAACCTTGGTTTGACAAGCCTATCTTTGATGAAGAAATCGATGAGATCGACGTTCATGAGGATGACGAGTATGTTGACCCCGAGGGGCGGTGTTCTTTATTGATCAACGTTTTGAGAACTTATATAATCCACCACCCCCTCCCACCAAAGACTTAAATGTGAGGATTTTTAGCGCGACTAATTTTGAATTTGACACGCCAAATATTTTCGACATTATCAAATCGGGTTTTCATAAAGAGTTTTTGAACGATGAAAAAGGGAAAGATTTTAAAAATGTTTTAAAAGATTTTTCTACAAGTTTAACTCCGTCATCAACGTGTTTTATGAGTGCTACCACCTCGTCTACTCCTTTTGACGATGGTTGGTGTGGATCTAGTGTGGGGGAAGCCCCTTATGTTCCCTCACATTTCTCCACCGAGGACGAGATTTATGATCCCGGAATTGCTTGTAAAGGGAAATCTCGGTCTTCCACCGATGCAATAAATGGAAAATCTTTTCGTTTGCTTGGTGTGAGTCTACCTCGAGTAGCTCATTATGTTGACTTACCCATTGCCCCACCTTTCTACTTCTTATCTATTTTCTTCTACCCCTTTGGGGTTTTAGCATGCGTTGAAGTGGTGTTGTTTCGTCCTTCATCCGAAAACGAGGACGCCATCTTCGATCCCGGAATTTTGCATCATCGAAGGACTTAGTCCTTAATACCGGTTGCTTTTGGGCCTTGTTTATCATGTAAGCCCCATCAATAATGACCATACCATGATTATCCCTAAATGATCACATTTATGGGGATTCGAGTCGAGATTTTGACTCGGTTAACAAAAACAAGGTCTCGTGGGGATTCTCATGCTTATCCTTGTAAATATTATCTCTTTCTTAGTTTAATGTAACGAGGGGACTTGTGCTCTTCCAACCTTTGTTTCGTGGTTGTTTGTGATTGTGATTTATTAGGTTCGTCGTCATCATTGAAGCCTCTCGTGTTCGTTTTACAGATCACTCGAGCTTCGATCATTTCCTTTGGAGATTCCGATATCCGATGATATCCTTTTATGTTCTAACGTTTATCTTATTAGCATAATTCATAAACGGCTTTTAGGTTATTCGTTTTACCCTTTCCATGCTCGAGATTAAGCATTCGACTTCGTCTCTAGTATGGGGTATTTTCACCCCTAGACTCAAAACATTGAGGACAATGTTTAGTTTTAGTATGGGGGGTGAGTAGATACTTGATGTGTCGAGGATAGTATATGTGATAATTAGATACGTTATAGGGTAAATTAGAAAATTACCTTTAGGAAAAAGTAATAGTCTAAAATTACCAAAGACGGATTCAATTAAACACGTGGGTGAACCAAGTTCGTTGTACACGAAGATCTTATGAATTTGAGACGTTTTGTATCGATTTGGACAATTGATTCGAATTGGTTTTCGGTTTTTAAACTAAAAATTAAATCTACCAATTTAAAACATAATTTTATCCTAAAGTGCATGAATCATAAACCCCAAATAAATCTAAACACAATTACTTAAAACTTTAAACTATTTTAAAAATCTATTTATGAAACCATATTATTAAAAATTAAGATCTAATTATTATTTTTAAAACTAATTTTTACTAACTAATTAAATTTATATAAAATTAAACTAAAACTTTTTATCAAATTCTATTTAAAAACTCATTCTATGTAAAACTAAATTAATTAGAATCTAACAATTTTAAAAACTAATTTTAATAACTCATTAAATTTCTAAAAATTTAATAAAACATTTTCTTTTTATTTTGTTATTAATTATTTATTTGTAAAAGAAATTAAAATGATTTAAATTGAAATAAAATAAAAACTAAGTAAATAAATCATTTTCTAAATCTGTCAGCTCAAAACTAGAATCCTATAACAAAATCTTTCAGAGATATAAAAACAAAAAGGACCAATAGCCTAGTTGGTTGGAGCTCTGGTCAATTAAAGGGGAGGTCACGAGGTCGAGACCTATGAGTGCTGTTTTTTTTTTGTTATTTTGACAATTATTTTTTTGGATGAAGAAAAATATTAAAATGTCACAGGAGGTGACTATTTGACAGAAAACTATGAACAGATAATTCAGCAAAACAATAGGTTCTGCTAGCCTAAACTTATATCAGCAAGTTATATAGCTTCAGCTAAATTAAAACTTGTATCAGCTAAAGAATAAACTAACAAAGCTTATGTCAGATACAAAACAAAAGCACAAGTCAGAATCATCGAAGTTTCAACAATGAAGATGCTTAACGAAGAAAATTAATAAGCCATCTAAACTAAACATATCAATACCAATTCTAGCAGACTAAATCAGATCTATAACCAAAGCAAATTATAACCAAATTCGGATCTAAAAATAGATTGAAACTCAGCTTAACTCAAAACTTATAAAACTGATAATAAACTCAAAACTTAACTCAAGTTAACTCTAAACATAGATTTGCAGACTTAAATCAATACAAAGTTAATATAAAAACTTAACTACTATCAAAACTCAGAAACCCTTAAATCCAACTTATAGCTAATAAGACTACAATTAAGCAGATTAATCCAACTCAGATCTATCAGACTCGTACTCTCATATGCAGTTAAAGCTAGCATACCAAAACAGATTAAATTAATTATCCTCAAACAAATACAGCCATAACAAAACTATATCAGATTCATTAACTAAAGCAGGCATACAAATCATACACTTAAACAAATAAGACCTAAAATAAAACATTCAAACTCTAATATAAAATAACTAAAAAGGTTTTAGAACCTTTTGTAGAATCCTTTGAGAAGAAGGTTGTGTTGAACAACCTTATGAACCAGAAACGACATCACCAAACGAACCACCATTCACCATGAATCGAACATCATCAAACATTTACGAATCAAGAACAGTACCTTTAATTTATCAGTGGGGATAAATCATTCCCAAATTTAACTCAAATTAAACTAATAAGCTATTAAAAAGCTTACAAGTTCAATCTTATTTTATAATAAATAAAATCAGTGGAATAGTATTATACTGTAAATTCAATGCGAGAATAAAAAGAAGACATAAAAGATCGTTTGCAAAACTGAAATTAATTTTATTAATTCAAACTGAAATTCATTACAAAACATTAAAAGAAAAATAAATCCTACCACTATTTTAACATTATAATTCTAAGCTAAAAATGGGATAAATGATTACATAATTTTATGAGTTTTTATAGGCAAACCCAGGCCTGCTATGGAGTTTGTTGAAGAAGAAACGCGCATCCTAGCCATCCAATCCATATTTCTCTTTCATCTATTTGATCCTACGGTTGAGATGAGTCAACTAGCACACGGATCGCCAACGTGGCATCCGTGTGTGCTAGTTGTGCTAGTTGTGTGCTGATTTGGCCACAAATGATTGGAGGAATAGGAATAATGTGCTGTTACAGCCAACCATAAGATGCCACGTATGTAGATGCCTTCCA
Organism: Glebionis coronaria; assembly: GCA_025667525.1. Taxonomy (NCBI): domain Eukaryota; kingdom Viridiplantae; phylum Streptophyta; class Magnoliopsida; order Asterales; family Asteraceae; genus Glebionis; species Glebionis coronaria. The sequence continues at coordinate 334,947,120 of CM046876.1, read as the reverse complement.
TCTTCTCTTCCGATTTCCTTGGGGAATTAATATCAATTCGTGTGAATCACACGTGCAAACCAAAACCCCCAATTTATTTGTGTCATTTAATTATTAGGGTTTGGATAGGAACAGTATTTTTTACAGGTTTGGGTTTTTGGGGGTGAATGGTAAGAGAAATGAGTAACATATTTTGTATCGAAAAGTTAATGGTGACTGTGAGTTTAATAAACGTAAATAAAGGTGAGTGGGTGGGGGAATTGTTTGACTGAAAAGTTAAAATAGCTTTTCATTTATCTGACCAAAAACGTGTAAATGTGTTGAAACTTTATAACCGTTCCCCATGTGTAACTCTAATTGGGTTTGTATGGCCCAAATAACGTCCCATTCCTGTATTAATTTGAATAGAAAATGGGCTTGTAGCCCATTTGTTATTTAATCCGTCCCATAGAGAGTAAAATGGGCTTTTGGTTGGGCTTTTGATCTAAAGATAATGAATTATTGCTTCTTTATTGGGCTTTTGGGCCCATTTATCATAAGTGGGACCCGCAAGCCCTTCAAACTCCATAAATGATTAAGTCCGATAAAGTCGAGCTCGAAATTGGCTTTGTTGATCTTTTTCTTCAAACTCGTGTCGGTTTCGCCGGTTTTTGTGAACTTGGTACCTACACACATGAAACAACAAAATAACACATATACAAGGCATATTTGAACATTTTATGCATCAATACATTGTTTTAGGCTACAATAGATATGAGTAAAATCACTCATATCAAACTCCCCTTGCTAAGCAATTGTCGTGTCCTCACGCAATGATAAAATAAAACACTAACTACACCATTATTCAACTTTTGAAACTTTATTTTGCAAAGACATAATGTATTGCTTTCATTATTTGAAAAATAACTTTTAGGATCATAAAACTCAAATAGATATATCGTCCCCGACTTTTCACTTTTCCATGCCAAGTGTAAAAAACAAGATCATTGTCAATCATAAGCCCCAAAATTAAACCAACTCATACAAGTAATTTGTGTTAAACTCAATCTCCTATTATTCCTAATTGTATCTCTAGATTTTATTTGTCATTCACCCAAAGGCTCATTTGACTTATTTGATGTTTATTAGTCCAAAAATGAAGGCTAGAACGGTGTAAACTCAACACTCAAAACCCAACCTCGACTTCAAAAACCGTTGTCACTAAAGAAAGCCCACATCAAGGATAACTTAACACGATTTGAGGGATAAATCCCGGACCCGAAATTTGGCTAATGTGGCTACTTAAAATAAAAAAATAAAAACCTTTAAAGTCAATTATGACCTTATAAATAGAGTTAGCAACAATCACATCATATCACCTTGTGGCTCTTTAAGATGCAATTGTGCTCCTTATTTAAAATGCACACCCGAAGGCTCCTTGGACAAAAATAAGGGAATTGACATCACCATCCCACCTTATGGCTCATGATGATGAAGCAATTTTTATTCAACACGTCCCCTTGCCATACACCCTAAGGCTCTAATGACAAGGTTAGTGCTACATGACTCCCACCCGAAGGCTCCTAAAGAACATGTTTTTATTTATTCTTCTTATTAATATGATATTTATAGTAAGCCAAATTTCCACAATCCCATGATCAAAAATCCATGACGTTGACACCCTTAATGTGTTCTCACTTTAATTACAAGGGAAGAAAAAGAAGGAGTTACGAGTTAAGATATCAAGCCTAAACCGCTAAAAACTTCATTTATTAAGCAATTATTATTCAAGCGTGGAAAATAAATACGAGGAGATTAAATCATACACAAAAATACTTGAACAAAGAAGAATTAACCTTGGAAAATTATGATTGAACTCTATCATCTCTTGTTCTCCATATTGTAAAATTTCAAAAATGTGAAATCAATGGATACTTAGCCTATTAAATCAAAGTTTTGGGTTTTCAAGTCATCTATAGGATCTTGCATCTTCTTATACTTTTTCAAGTTTTAGAATTTGAGTTTTAAAGTTCCCTTGATAAAGGACTTTCTAGGATCAATTATAGGAACTTGCGAAAAGTTCTTGTTCTTAACGAGTCGAGTCAAAAACTATTTTTATTTTCACCAACGGAAATCCTAAATTTGTGTCAAAAGCACTTATTTTATTTATTAAAAACTTAAAAATAACACTAAAAATTTAAAATTTAATGAAAAATGAGAAAAAGATTACGTTTAGACACGACAAAAGCAATAGCAAGCGATTATATCGATTGACTCCCCCATGCTAAAACCAAACATTGTCCTCAATGTTTCTTAGCTCAAGTGTAACACCCCCTTGCTAAAACACGAAGAGTCTAATGCAAAATCCTAACATGGAAAGAGCACGCAAATCTATAAGCCGTTTCTTAACTATGCCTCAAGATAAAATGTTAGTCGATAAAAATCAAAGGATAGAGAGTGTGCCCCTTTTTGGCAATCAAAGATTGGAAGATCAAGTGGACTGGCAAAAACCGAACACGAGAGTCTTCAAATATTAGGGTCATACCTAAGATTCACAACACAACAAAACACGAACAAGAGCTTGAAAGATCAAGCCTTATTAGTTGTTAGAAAATAGAAAGAAGATAGAATGTATGGGACTCCCCCACAAGGCACCTCGTTTTTGTTAACCGAGTCATGAGCTCGACTCGATCCCCGCATTCATTTGTCCTTAGGGAAAGTTGTGAAAACCGGCATAATGGAATAGAATCTATGATAAAGCATGATGTCGGGGTCAAAGATCACATCCTCGTTGTCAGATGACAAACGAAAGGATAAAACTCCAACACAAATCTCTAAAAAGAGATGGTAGTCACAAATCACGATATGGATGTAGCATGCTCCCCGAGATAAACTCGCACCAAGATGATCGAAAAATCTTTCAATTATTGAATCGGTGAAAGGCCGAGATTTCCCTAAACCAACGATTCCGGGATCGAATACCTCGTCCTCGGTGGAGAAAGGAATAGACAACACGGTGTCGTCCCCCCATGCTAATCCAAAAAATCATATGAAGCACATGGTAATGGTGGGATAAAAGTCTCAACCATAGTGGTTTCAACTTGCATGACTTTGTCGACCTTGTCACTCTTAGGAATGTGAACAAAGGGGTCATGATACTCAATATGAGTCACATGAAAAACTCGCACATTAAGATCAACGCGAGTGGGAGGGAGATTGGGAATCAAGAAAATTTCTCCACCCGGGTCGACAAATTAATCAACACAAAAGGTGTGAGATGAAGGCGGTATGATGCTCTTAAAATCCTCTTGAAACAATGGATTATTGTTCAATGAAGCTTCAAACAGAGGATTTGAGTAGGTCACAAAAGTGTCGTCAATCATGTCATCACAAGAAATATCCGACAAAGTATCAAGTGTGTCACACTCGGATACAAGATCATCATTCTCATTAGAAGGAAATTCATCAGAGAATTCCTCGAGAATGGTAGGTAAAGCACGAGAATCACGCTCGATTTCGAGATCGGTAACGTCTTCACTTCCCCGTGGAAGTGGATAAATGATAGCAAAAAGTTCATCGGCGAACTTATCAAATGAATAGTTACTAACCTCACTCGGTGTGAAGTTAGGAATCAAAGGCTCTTCAACGGAAGATTGTGCCTTAGGATCATCAATATGGTCCTTCGAAGAGAATGAAAATGAGTCCATTTTCAATGATTTTTAATTAAAGCAATATCACTCTCGGGATCAAAATTCTCACTATTAAGCTCACTAGGATCAAATGGTGCACTTAGGTATTCATCAATTTGTTTTTCAATCTTAGAACTACCATCCTCGTGTGGAGTGAGTGGAGATGAGGTAAGATTACAACATGATTCAATAAAATTAGGTTTATCAATTTCCACACTTTCCAATTTCTTAGGAATCAATCTTGGAATTTTTTCCGATTTGAAAATCATATGTTTATTACCATGAAACAATTTAAGCTCCCCTTCTTTCATATCAACTAAAACATCGGTCGTGCACAAAAATGGTCGTACTAAAATTATAGGCACACGAGGATTTGGCTCATAATCAATGATAGCAAAATCGGCTAGGTAAACGAACTCCCTCACTTTAACAATGACATTTTCCGCTATACCAACCGGACGGGTGGTGGTACCATTAGCAAGCTCAATGATCATTCGAGTGGGCATAAGTCGCAAATAGTCAAGAGTTTTCCAAATGGCTAAGGGCTTTACGTTAATACTAGCTCCTAGATCGGCTAGAGCTTTGTATTCCCCAAGCTCATCAAAAACACAAGGTATCAAGAATTGACCTGGATCATTATATTTCTTAGGAACGAAATCAAGGAAATCCGAGGTACTAATCACATTTAAAGTAGCCTTGGTGACATTACAAAGGTTTCTTTAGGTGGCACATAAAGCTCAAGCTTTCTTTCTAAATTATCATAAGCGGTGATAGCCTTAAGATCTCCCCTCGGGTTAGGAATAGTGTTACTAGGTAAGCAACCCGAAGACGAGGATGGTTTGGACATGAAAGATTCAAACATCGAAAGCAATTTGTTTTGATTTTGTTCTAAACTTTGTTGCAAACGATTTTGAATTTGCTCTAATTGTTGCTCAAAACGGTTTTGGTTTTGCTCTAATCTTTGTTCCATTCTTTGTTGATTAAGCTCAATATTGTTATTTTTCCCCTTTATCGTATTTTGAAACTCGTTTTTCAAATTTTCCATTTGTCCTTGAATGTTGTTTTGAAAAGCTTTCAAATTTGCCTCATTCGTCTTAATGTAGCTTGACAAATCATTTGGATTATTGTGAAAACCTTGATTGTTTTGATTAGCATTAAACCCATTTCCCTGATTAAAATTCCCTTGGTTACCACGGTTAAAATTATTCCCAATATTTCCATTGTTGTACCTATTTTGAACCGGTGGAAAACCCGGTGGAGCAACATGATTTTGACGAGGAACTTGACCGTTGGAGCCATAAGTTCCCGTCGCGGAAAAAGCACTAGCTTTATCAAACCCCGTGGTTAAACAAGCGTAATTAGGATGTGCTCCACCACATGATACAAAAAAATTCTCAACCATATTAATCGATCCATGAGGATTCTTCCTAAGCTCATTCAAAATCGTGTTAATCTTAGAGTCCAATCTAGCAATCTCGGGATTAAATGAATTCACATTAGAAACACTCAGTGTGTTTCGTGAATATTGTGCTCTAGACTTATTCTCAATTACACACCACGCGTCTCTCATAGTTTTCCTTAAAAGATTACCACCCGCGGCGGCATTTAACGAATCTTGTTCAATCATATTAAGCCCATTATAAAAAGTATTTATTTGATGCAATTCCGAGAAACCGTGGTGTGGACATTGTCTCAACAAATCTTTAAATCTTTCCCAAGCAACCCCAAACGATTCATGCACTTTTTGTTCAAATCTAGTGATCTCGTTCTTAAAGTGTGTTGTTTTGGATGGTGGAAAGAAATAATTCATGAACTTAGACACTAAATCATCCCATGTCAAAATCGAACCCGGTGGTTCTTTCTCATACCAAATCTTAGCATTGCCCTCGAGCGAGTACGGAAAAAGCATGAGCTTAATCGCGTCATTCGGCACATCTCTAAACTTGAGAGTCGAGGTAATTCGAAGAAAATTCCTAATGTGAGAATGCGGGTTATCGGTCTCGTTTCCACGAAATTGGTCGGCACGAATGAGCGATAAAGACCCGTCTTAATCTCATAATGATCCGCCAAAATAGCCGGTACAACGATTGCTTCCCCATACCCTTCGGTGGGTGCACGGAGCAATTCCTACATTGTTCGGTTATCGGCCATCTCTACAACAATAGGTGGAAGCTCGGGTTCCACTATTCGTTGTTGACGATTTCTATTTCTAAGAGGAATATTTTCAAGCCTATTAAAATCAATAACAAGTCTAGAAAAACATAATTGCATACACTACAAAGACGAGAATTTAGAAGATTGAAGAAAAGAAATTAGACAAGAAGAAGATTATTTTTGGTATTTTTATTTGGTATTGCTCAATCAAAAATGATCGATAAAAACAAGGAATAAGGATAACTACTATGGAAGTAAATTACCCTCGGTCGACTTTGAAACGATAGGTGAAAACCTAAACGTCTCGAGGTTCAATAAGTAAACTACAAAAATAAGATTTAATACTACTTGAGTCGGCAAACCAATAATAGGTCGTCCCTCTCAATATACGCACAAGCAAGCGGGGAAACGAGGTGGCACAAAGCACTTAAAAACCTTTTTCCTTAGACGGCCTTTTATAGCACGTCGCCTTATACCCACCTTATAGTTTGTATAAATCGAGTTCAAACTTCTTATTAGTATTTATCTATTTTGCCTTATTTTTTGGATTCGAATACAATAGGTAGGTGATGAAATCCCAACTAAGGCCTTATTTGGAAAGTAGGTAAATTTATTGTTCTACGTAATACAATATAGTAATCACAAAAAAACACGAAAACGATACATACTATAATAATAGAAAAATAACAAAACTTTCCGAGGACGGAAAGGGTCTTCAAATCAACGGTCAACAAATCTCTACAAAAACGAATCGTACACAAGATCCCCGGCAGCGAGACCAAAATTTTTAATGTGTCGAGGATAGTATATGTGATAATTAGATACGTTATAGGGTAAATTAGAAAATTACATTTAGGAAAAAGTAATAGTCTAAAATTACCAAAGACGGATTCAATTAAACACGTGGGTGAACCAAGTTCGTTGTACACGAAGATCTTATGAATTTGAGACGCTTTGTATCGATTTGGACAACTGATTCGAATTGGTTTTTGGTTTTTAAACCAAAAATTAAATCTAGCAATTTAAAACTTAATTTTATCCTAAAGTGCATGAATCTTAAACCCCAAATAAATCTAAACACAATTACTTAAAACTTTAAACACTTTTAAAAATCTATTTATGAAAAAATATTATTAAAAATTAAGATCTAATTATTATTTTAAAAACTAATTTTTATTTAATTAAATTTATATAAAATTAAACTAAAACTTTTTATCAAAGTCTATTTAAAAACTCATTCTATGTAAAACTAAATTAATTAGAATCTAACAATTTAAAAAATAATTTTAATAACTAATTAAATTTCTAAAAATTTAATAAAACATTTTCTTTTTATTTTTATTAATTATTTATTTATAAAAGAAATTAAAATGATTTAAATTGAAATAAAATAAAAACTAAGTAAATAAATCATTTTCTAAATCTGTCAGCTCAAAACTAGAATCCTATAACAAAATCTTTCAGAGATATAAAAACAAAATGGACCAATAGCCCAGTTGGTTGGAGCTCTGGTCAATTAAAGGGGAGGTCACGAGGTCGAGACCTATGAGTGGCGTTTTTTTTTTTGTTATTTTGACAATTATTTTTTTGGATGAAGAAAAATATTAAAATGTCACAGGAGGTGACTATTTGACAGAAATATGAACAGATAAATCAGCAAATCAATAGGTTCTGCTAGCCTAAACTTATATCAGCAAGTAATATAGCTTCAGCTAAATTAAAACATGTATCAGCTAAAGAATAAACTAACAAAGCTTATGTCAGATACAAAAACAATAGCACAAGTCAGAATCATCGAAGTTTCAGCAACGAAGATGCTTAACGAAGAAAATTAATAAGCCATCTAAACTAAACATATCAATACCAATTCTAGCAGACTAAATCAGATCTATAACCAAAGCAAATTATAACCAAATTAGGATCTAAAAATAGATTAAAACTCAGGTTAACTCAAAACTTATAAAACTGATAATAAACTCAAAACTTAACTCAACTTAACTCTAAACATAGATTTGCAGACTTAAATCAATACAAAGTTAATATAGAAACTCAACTACGATCAAAACTCATAAACCCTTAAATCCAACTTATAGCTAATAAGATTACAATTAAGCAGATTAATCCAACTCAGATCTATCAGACTCATACTCTCATATGCAGTTAAAGCTAGCATACTAAAACAGATTAAATTATTTCTCCTCAAACAAATACAGCCGTAACAAAACTATATCAGATTCATTAACTAAAGCAGGCATACAAATGATACACTTAAACAGATAAGACCTAAAATAAAACATTCAAACTCTAATATAAAATAAATAAAAAGGTTTTAGAACCTTTTGTAAAATCCTTTGAGAAGAAGGTTGTGCTGAACAACCTTATGAACCAGAAACGACATCACCAAACGAACCACCATTCACCATCAATCGAACATCATCAAACATTCACGAATCAAGAACAGTACCTTTAATTTATCTAGTGGGGATAAATCATTCCCAAATTTAACTCAAATTAAACTAATAAGCTATTAAAAAGCTTACATGTTCAATCTTATATTATAATAATAAAATCAGTGGAATAGTATTATACTGTAAATTCAATGCGAGAATAAAAAGAACACATAAAAGATCGTTTTCAAACCTGAAATTAATTTTATTAATTCAAACTGAAATTCATTACAAAACATTAAAAGAAAAATAAATCCTACCACTATTTTAACATTATAATTCTAAGCTAAAATGGGATAAATGATTACATAATTTTGTGGGTTTTTATAGGAAAACCCAAGGCCTGTTGTGGAGTTTGTTGAAGAAGAAACGCACATCCTAGCCATCCAATCCATCTTTCTCTTTCTTCTATTTGATCCTACGGTTGAGATGAGTCAACTAGCACATGGATCGCCAACGTGGCATCCGTGTGTGCTAGTTTTGCTAGTTGTGTGCTGATTTGGCCACAAATGATTGGAGGAATAGGAATAATGTGCTGTCACAGCCAACCATAAGATGCCACGTATGTAGATGCCTTCCATCTTCTCTTCCCATTTCCTTGGGGAATTAATATCAATTCGTGTGAATCACACGTGCAAACCAAAACCCCCAATTTATTTGTGTGATTTAATTATTAGGGTTTTAATAGGAACAATATTTTTTACAGGTTTGGGTTTTTGGGGGTGAATGGTAAGAGAGATGAGTAACATAGTTTGTATCGAAAAGTTAATGGTGATTGTGAGTTTAATAAACGTAAATAAAGGTGAGTGGGTGGGAGAATTGTTTGACTGAAAAGTTAAAATAGCTTTTCATTTATCTGACCAAAAACGTGTAAATGTGTTGAAACATTATAACCATTCCCCATGTGTAACCCTAATTGGGCTTGTAGCCCATTTGTTATTTAATCCGTCCCATAGAGAGTAAATTGGGCTTTTGGTTGGGCTTTTGATCCAAAGATAATGAATTCTTGCTTCTTTATTGGGCTTTTGGGCCCATTTATCATAAGTGGGACCACAAGCCCTTTAAACTCCATAAATGATTAAGTCCGCTAACGTCGAGCTCGAAATTGGCTTTGTTGATCTTTTTCTTCAAACTCGTGTCGGTTTCGCCGATTTTCGTGAACTTGGTACCTATACACATGAAACAACAAAACAACACATATACAAGGCATATTTGAACATTTTATGCATTAATTCTTTGTTTTAGGCTACAATTGATATGAGTAAAATCACTCATATCAATACTTCACCTTGCTTACGTCACCACGCAATCCAATATTCATCTTTTTGCTATCGTTTTGTTGCAAATAAGGCTAAAAATGGCCAAATTTTAAAAAATTTCTTGTTTTTCATAAGTGTTTAAGACACGAATGTAGGTTTTCCGATTGTGAGAATGAGAGTAATTTTTGACTCGACCGTGCGTGTTGAGCACTCGATTCCTTAACTTTTTAGGCTAAGTCTCTTAAACGAGGACGAGAAATGATAGAGTTATTTATAAGTCTCGTAATCTTTCACGATCTCATGTGTAGTAATTATTAGCTTATTCTCCCCTCGCTTTTGTATAATAAATTGTTAATAAATATTGATTTAGCGGTTTAGTCACTATTGTTGGTTTCTAATTTGTTTTAGTAGCTTCCATGTAATTAAATTGGGAAAACATTGAGGATTCGCCAGCGTCACGGTTTTGAAGTATTGGCACCCGAATAATCGTAAGCTTCACGTAATAATAAGATTTCAAGTGCTCACCTAAATTAAGCAAAAATTTGAAGCTCACAAGGCCGAAAAATCTATGCCCAAATTAAAAGTGAATCAAGCCTTAATATTTGAAGCTTTAAAGATCCAAAATTCGCTTTAGCGTGAGGATATACGTCTTTGGCTAATAAAACCACCAATGAGGCGGATAATAAAAGGCAAGGCAAGACCGAAGTCATAATAAAAGCTTCATGGTGAAGTTGAATAAAAGATGGAGGTAAACCTATGATAATAAGGCCCTTCCATTAGGGGGCATATAAATGTCTTGGTAATAAGTCTCATGTTCAAAACCGTTATAAAACCGTGTTTATCGATCCTTCTTGTTAACTTAATTTTTTGACATCGTTGTCTATTATGGTGAATTATTAATTCGATGATTTTGGTTACACTGTTAAGACTCTATTTTTAGACCTAATCTCTATTCACGCATAAGTCAATCATGTATCCTCGTGATCATTAAGACTAAATAAAATATAAGAGATACCAATTAGGAATAAGGGAGTTTAGGTTCATAATTAACACTTATGAGATATGATCGTGTTCCTAACTTATAATAACAATGATCTCGTTACACGCTTAGCATGGAATTGAGTGAAAATCGAGGACGACGAAATTATTTCTAACGAAGCATTCACGTGTTCTTGTTCTATGATCCCAAAAGTCACTTTATCGTGATGAAAATAATACATTATGTCTAAACACGTGTAGTAGTTTATTTAAGTTTACGTTTTCAATAAATGTCATCATAAAATGAATTTTGGAAGTGCTATGATACTTAATTCTAGCATTATGTGGGGACACGGCAATGGTTTAGTATGGGGGAGTGATGAGACTACAATTATACATAGTCTCATCGTCCAAATCGGGCTTAAAATGCTAAAAATATAATCAAAATACCCAAATATATGCTTGTGTTTGTTCATTGTGTATTTTAGGTACGGATATCGTGAATTCACCAAAAGATCAAAGGAATCAAGCAAAAACAAACACGGGAAACGAAGCCGCACAAGGAACCGGACCCGAATCATGATTTTCCATTAAAGTCCTTGAAGTTTTGAAGATTGGCAAGATTAGTCCCAATACTTTTGAAGACTTGTCACTTAATACCCTTGTAAATCCCAATTATTACATTTGGGTCCCTTAAGTTTCAAGATTATATCATAAAGGCCCTTGAAGAATGCAAAATATGCATATAAAACCCTTGGAATAGCTTTGACAAAACTCTTGTGGCCAAACTATGAAAAAGAAAACTTCATTTATAAAGGAAAAAGGGTCGTTGCTGGAGAAAGCTTGAAATGAAGACAATTTGGGAGTATGGGGGCCTTTCTTGGCAGACACATAAACTCCACTCACCCACTCACAAACTGACACCTCATCATCCCAGGCCCCTTCATCCATCCTACGTCAACCCCACTTAAACCGTTTTTAAACATAATTATTTAATAAGAAAAACGGGGGAAACATACCCTGTTTACATTAAACCCTTTCCTAAAACCAAGTTATGAACCAAGAACCCTAATTGGGATCTTCCTAATCCTTTCATAATCAAACCCCATCTTTTCCAGAATATTGATTAATGATTGTGGTAAAATACACCTTTTAGGAAAAAGGCGTAAAAGCGGTAAGTATCGAGTGAGGATTTAGGAAAATCAACACTAATGACCCTTAATGGTGTGAAAGTTCGTTTCCCAAGGAGGTATATGTGTGTGAAAAACTTGCCAAATGTTTGTGATTAATGATTGGTTTAGAAGGGGATTAGAAGAGAAAATGACGAAGACGAAAAAATAAAAATTAACACAAAATCACTACTAGAAAGTTAAAACGTAGAACCTAAAAAATCACCAAAATAAAAATAAATTCTAAAAATTACCAAAAATTCACCAAAAATCAAAAATAATAAACTAAGAGTTTCCAATTATCAAAACTTTTTCAAACCTTTTAAATAATTAAATATTCAATTTTTAAATGCTAATTAAAGCCCTAAAAATCAAATAAATTATCAAAAAGCCCAAATAAAGATTTTTCAATTGATAAACCTCTAAAATGACCTAAAAAGATTAAAAACCATTTTTAGAAATTTTAAAACTAATAAAAACTATTTAAAATGATTTAAAAACTATTAAAACTTAAAATAATTATAAAAATTAATCTAAAAGTGACAAAATTATTCTAAAAGTTGCTAAATTCCTATTTTAATGTGTTTAACCTAAGAAAAATGTAAAAAGTTGGAAAAAGTGAAATTTTAAAAATAATAATAAAATAATAATAAAATAATAAAAAATCCAAAAATTATAAAAAATTCTAAAAACTTGCAAACTAGTTTATTTTAACCTAAATAATCAGAAAGTCAAAGTGAAATTACCAAAATACCCCTAATGGGCCCTCAAATGGGCCAAATCCAAAAACAGTCAACCTAAATGGGCTTTTGGGCCCAAAAAGTCAAACTTGGCCCAATTGACTTGGAAAAGCCCTATCTGACTTAAAATTCAATTCTAAGAACAAAACTCTAAAGGCCCAAAAGCTGAAAATGTGCTTATCACAGCTTATTGAACACAAAGCTTATTCTTATTGGGCTTTTCAGCCCATTAAGCCATAAGCTAATGCCATAAGCTCTAATTTGACACACAACCCTCTTTTTGGATGATTAAGAGATCTGTCAAAAGAAATTTCCAATAAGCTAACTCAATAAGCCAGAAAATAGAAAAGAAAAAATTCACAAAACGACAAAATAGTCGTTTTTGAGAAATAATGCACCTCAAAGGCTGATTCAACTTGAAAAAGCTTTCAAATGGACTCAATAAGCAATATCAATCAACAAAAATCCAATAAGCACAAGCAATAAGCCAGAATAAGCACAAATGAACTTATGTAAAAGTCAAAGGACTTGGTTTTCTAGTCAAACCTTAAAGTCAACCACCCAAATGCTCCAGGATGAACAAATGGGTCAAAATATGAGCACCTATTACAAAAACAAAGTTGTTGCTGGTTAAAATAAGCTATTATAGCTTATTGATAAGCTAACACCAAAATTGCACTAGCAGTGGCAACCAGCAGGGGAAAGGAGTTCCCACTGCTTTGACTAATTGACCAAGCTTATTTGAGAGTTCTGGTTTGATTCAATTGGAAACAAAGGCAACCTTGTGATCAGTGAACCACAAGGAGTCAATAGCAACAATAAAATCACAAAATGATCCACACAATAAGCCACAATAAGCCAAACAGTCCACAGATATGCTCCAGATATGCAAATAAGCAGTTAAGCACTTAATAAGTAGATTTAAGCAAAATAAGCCAACCAAACTTAACCAGCTGCATACACAAGCTATATAAACTAACAATAAACACAAAGCAACAAGAATCAAACACCGAATCAAAGTAAAATGCAAGATCAAAGCACAAAATGTTACTGATGAACAAAGTACAATATGCAGAAACAGTTTGCTGATATACTTGACACTTGATCCAAATTCAAGCCTCAAATCCTTCTACCCTGGTGTGATTAACTATGATTTAGCACTTGTTACCCTTAACCTATGCTTAGATCTAGGTGTCCTCAAAATCCTAGCCAATTTTACCAAGTTAAGAAGATTTTATAGCCAATCTATGAATCAATGTGTTCAAAGCCTCAAAACCTGCAAACAGATGAACATATGCTCCCAAATAACAGATACCAATACTTGCATACACAACACAAGCACTTAACAAACCACAAATCCAACTTATGCAGTAATCCCAAACACCCTTTTAAAACTTATTTTCACAAATTTTCAAAGGCTTATGAAGATTCAACCTACAAATCAGATCAGTAACACCTCATTAACATCAAACAAAGCCAAATCAACAATAATCAACCACAATAACACAGATTCAAGCAATAATCCACAAAAATCACAAATAATCAGAAACTTAAAGAGAAAATGAAAAGGGAAGAAGGTGCAAACCTCCAAGACCTACATCCAGTCCCTGGATTGTTTGAGCTGAGGTACTAGCAAAACAAGTACCAGCTTCCAATGCTGCTAAGATGAACAAACACAAAGTGAGATAAAAAATAATGCCAACTTTCTGATTTTTGAAACCCAAGCTTTATCAACTAAAACCTTGCCTCAAAAACCTTCAAACATATAAATGGAACTCAGATTTTAGCTTCTCAAACACCAAACTTTTATAAATAACAGATTAGAACTCAAAATTTTTAGAAATTCAAACTTTATTTCATAAAAGGAATTACAAAGATTAAAAGCTAAAATGTGGAACAAAAGGACTCTCACATGTTGAGGTCTCCTTTTATAGGCAAATGCCTGGCTAAACACTATTCACAAACCCTAGAACTGAATTTCCCTAAATGCCCTTGAGTCTTCTAGAAGAATTCTTGGTGTGAGCTGTCCAAAATGATCTTGGCTGTTCATTTTAGCTTTGGAATGAAGCAAGGAAGCATAGCTGTTGATTTTGCCATGTCAGATAACTTGGAGGCCAAGGTGTCATGTGATTGGTTAAACGGGAATTGGGGGTGGGGTCCATAGTGAGTGGGATTAAGGGTTTTAAGGTTGGGATAGGTTTCTGCATGTGTGAATCACACATGTGCAAAGGTAATTGATTTTTACCTTAAGTTTAAGTGGAGTAAAATCTGGGGGTGAAGAATGGTAAACAGTGAAGTGTTTGATCCGATTTTGGGGGAAAAGTGTGTGTTTGGCGCATTTCTGTGTTTGAATGTTTCATATGCACACTTTCAGTCCTTGTTCTTTGGTATTTTTGGTAAACAAGATCTTTCAGCCTACAAAACGTATTTCCCTTTATAATATCTTTCACCATTTGTCACTTTTGGCACCAAACTTTGGAAAAAGGTTATCAAGGGTTATTTTTGACATTTTTGGATAATTCAAGGGCTGATCTTGGACATTGTTGATCTTCAAAGGTCTTCATTGTAACTTTGACTTCATGAGGGACCATTATTGGCAATTTTGATTTGTTGAGGGACTAATCTTGCCATTTCTTCAAAGTTGAGGGACCTTTTGTGTAATTTTGACAAACTTAAGGGACCAAACTTGTAATTATGAATATACAAGGGTTTTAAGTGTCATTTCTTCAATAAATGAGGATCAATATTGTTTGTCTTCAAGTCTTCAAGGGTATTTGTTGAGAATTCCATGATTAAGGCCCGGTTCTTTATACGGCTTCGTTTCTCGTGTCCGTTTTTCCTTGTAACTTGTGATCTTTTGTCTTTTTCATGATATCCATACCTAAAATACACAAGTAAACAAACACAAGCATATATATGGTATTTTATGACTTTTTATGCATTTAAAGTCCGAAAAGAACGATGAGATCATGTATAAATGCCATCTCATCACTCCCCCATACTAAGCCATTGTCGTGCCCTCACGCAATGCTAGAATAAAGTATCTAAGCATCACCAAAGTTCAATTTTATTAACCTTTATTGAAAAGCAAAAAGACTTGCAACATACTACGATGATGTGTAAAGACATAATGTATGATTTTCATCACAAAAAGTGACTTTTAGGGTCAAAGAATGGAAACAAGTAAATATCCCTTAGAGTAAACTTCGTCATCCTTGATTGTCATACATTCCATGCTAAGTGCAAAAACAAGATCATTGTTGGTACAAGTCACAATGCTAACACTACTCATACGTCCAAATTGTGTAATACTTTTTCTCCCCGCAATCCTAGTTATTATAAAAGGAAATGGGTTACTAGCATTTTTTATCTATTTGTCATGGATCACAAGTGATTCATATTGACTTATTTAAGTAGTTATTAGTCCGAAAGCAAAGTAACACGATTTGATCAATAGTTAGCTGAAGGACAAAATCTTTTAAAACGGCTTCTCGTGTATCTCCTTAAGTTCATATCTTGGCATAACTCGTTTCACGATTTGAGACCTTTCTCGGACCGATATTTGGCATGTACTTCATACTTCAAATCTTGGGAAGACGTTGTGACAATCCGTCAATTTACGATTGATATTTTATTCTCAAATATTATTTGAAAATATTATTTTAATGTTACAATATGAACTCACTTATTTTTGGGAAGAAATTTGGAATTACGTCTTGAAGTAGCATCGACTACGTTTAAACCGGAGGATTCTACGTTACGTGCTTACGTTTACATACACCGTCTTTGGTGACAGTCCGACATTTCAGAAAATAAATTTATCCATGAATATTATTTTGGAGTTTTAAATTTGTGTTGGTTCATAAACTCACAAATTTACGAGAAGAGATTAGGACTTACGATTTTATTTTAACATCCTTTACGACTAAACCGGAAACCTTAGGATTACGTATTTACGTTTTCGAACTCCGTTTTTGATGAAACAATTTTTATTGGATTCGTTTTGTGACGTTGATTCATAATTTATAAAAACGTTTTTCGTAAAACGACCCGAGGGCACGTAAATCGAGGAAACTAGAATCGAGGAGTACCCGTAAATAAATGGGATGAGACAAGTGGGACACTTGTCCCACCCCACTTCAAAACCGGCCCAAAAACTCACCAACACCCTTAGGTGTCAAGTTCTTATGTAAATACACCACACTTGTCTAACTAAGCTTACTAGTTAAGCTTTCCACAAGCTAAAACCATCAAACCTTCACATACCATCATTTGCAACATGCAAACAACTACACATTTCTCTCTCACTCTCCCTAATATGCCGTCCACTTTTACTACCACCACCACCATTTGATCTTGATTTAACCATGAAATTCCATGTTGTACATACATATGTTGAAGCTCTCTTGAAACCCTATTGATTGGTGGTGCTTATAACATCCAAGGAGGAGTATTCATGGTGTCTTGGGGCTGATTTTCCACAAGGAGTTCATGGAGCATGGTGGTCTTGAAGATGGTCTTGGCTATGCACAAGTATCTCCATCAAAAATCCATGTTTTGATCAACCTACATCATCATGGTGGTATAAAGATTGTCCTCCTCATCTTCTTGTTATTTTGATTATGTAAACATGTATTTTATTTCCTATTGTATATATTTATGATGATTATATGATGATAAAAATGTTATGTGGGGATTTGGTGTTGATAAACATGATTAAAAAGGTGAAAAACCATAAGAAACAAGGTTAAAATCTTGGTTAAATTTGTTGGCTGCATAAAACAGTAAAGAACCATATGGTAAACTGATAAAATAATGAAGTAGAATGGATTTACAGTAAGCTATGGGTCTTGTACACATGTGAGAGTTGGCCATGCAATGGAATCAAAATAATGAGTGAGATATGATCAAAACAAGTTTAGGGTATAAATCTGAGGTTACTGTTTTGGAAGATTTTTAGAAAATACTTAAAGGATGATTCAACAGTAGCTATAGAAGAGTTAAATGTAGCACATATCATGTAGTTTATGTGATAAAAATTTGAGCTTCTATCTCCATGTAGAACTCAAGATATGGCAGTTTTGGTGAAAGTGAAGATAAAAATCAGATTTTTGGAAATTAAAGAATAATACTATTATATAAGCACTCAAATTTTAATAGTATAAAATATAAATGAAAACCCACTAACTTATAAAACTTATTTATATAAATATGTAAAAGGATAAATGAATGAATAACTTATATAAATGGTAGTGAAATAATACTTATAAGTTATAAAACTATAAACATTATTTTTACGACTTTTTCGGCTATCGCCGTAAAATTAACGTTTTTGTTAAATAAAACTTAGATGGTTGGACCCGTCTAATGTAAACTTTATAAAACTTATATACTGATATATAGACATGTATAACAAGTAAAAACCGATAAAACTCAAACTTTAGGGCATACGGACATTAACGAGCTAAGTAAACATATTGGACTAATACTTGGACTAATAATTGGACTAAATAAGATATAAACTTGTAAAAAGAACTTATTGGGCTTAACCCATTTGGGCCCAACATGGAAAGTATACATACTGATAAAATAAGTATAACAAGGATTAAAACAAGTTAATGAACTTATAATAAGTTTATTGGACTTAAAACACGTAAATGGGTAAAACTAATAAACTAGTATAAAAGTTATCGACATATAACACTAAAATGAGTAAACAAGAATATGTAAACCCACTTGATCATCATATATATATAATCATCATATGTATACATAATTGATATTTTTATAAAGTCATTGGACAAACGTCTAAGACCGAGTATTATTTGTCTAGGTTTCCGTTATTGAAGCGCGTACCGTACGTTCGAATTGCCGATAACCCGCCTTCCCACATCAACGTGAGTTCATAGCCTCGCACTCTTTTAAATGTTTTTATGAAATGTTTTATAAACCCACGAGGGAGATAACATGTTAGTTTTTATAAAATTAGGACACCATTTGTCCCGATTGTTTGTTTATTGATTTTGGACCCGAATGATTGAATGACCCGATTGTATGACCCGATAAATGATTAAAGGACCCGATAGATGAAATTAAATGGAATAATAAAGTTAGGTTATGTCACTAAAAGTCCCATTAGCATGAATTATGAACTACCGGGATTTGGTAGACGCTTATGCATTTAATAGTATTATTTGGGGACGATCACCCCAGTTCGCGCCTTGACGGTTGATCCCCGTCGTGCCACATTGATTGGTAAGCGAATTTATGTATGAGAAGATTTCCATAGCGTGACCTTTGTGACGACACGCTACTTTAGATGGGCAAAATTGGTATCGGGTTAGCTACCCGTTTTGGTTTAGTAAGGTAACAATGTCATGCGGCTTATAATAATCCAAGTTAACAAAATAATAATAGACGCTCCGAATTACGATGTATTGCCTGACTAGCAATACAGGGTCATACTATTGATATTATGATTGTATTTTGGTTTTCATAACCATATTCATATAAAGGTTTTTATTTTCATACAACGTCGTAAGACGTATTGTATGACGTTTTTACGACATTGGCTCGTATAATGATTTTTAAGGCTTTTTATAGCCATATTCATATAACGGTTTTATTTAATCTATACAACGTTGCAAAACGTATTGTATGGTTTTTTTTAACGACAATGATTCGTATAATGATTTTTAAGGCAAATGCCTATATTATGATTTTGATGAAGATTTGTATAAAATGACTTTGGTTATTTTATAGCCTATTAAAATGGTTTGTACAAAATGATTTTCAGTAATAATTTTATACTGATATTATATTGATGAATTTTATTAAACTCTATGAATTCACTCGGCGTTATCGCTGACCTTTTCTTTTAACATGTTTTATCTCAGGTACTTGAAGGCAATTCTCGGGAAGACAACAAGAATTCATGGCCCGCACTTAAATCATAATTTCCATTCAAACACTTTGTAAAACTTTGTATGAAATAATATGACTTGGGACCTATGTAACATTGATATTTATGAATGGAAATGATTTATAAATAAACGACGCGATTTTTATGCGTTGTCTATGATGTGAGTAATGTGCTATCCCGTAACACCAACGAGTCTTCCGCTATACTGAGTTGTATAAATTTGGGGGTGTTACAGTTTGGTACCAGAGCTCTCGTTATAGAGAACGAAAGATTTTTAAAACCAAGGTTTTGAATAAAACATTTCAAAATCTTTTAACTAAAAACATTTTTCTAAAAATGTCTAAAAATCTTTTGACTATAACGGTGCCGAAGAATTCCCGAGTTACCGACAAGGCCAGACTGAGAAGTGTTATTTTAATATATATAACTTGGATTATATATATGATGTAATTTTATTACATGATTGTTTGATGATTATTTTGATATTTATACGAGGTATTTATACGACGTAGATTGTCACAAGTAACCCTAAATCCCCTAGTAAATTAATCGAAGCTATTCTCGTAGGAATTCTAGCTATTCTAGATCTAAACTAAGTTGTGGATATCTATGATCCCAACAAATGGTTGATATTCGTAGAAATGTAGATATTAGTTGATTGTGATATTGAAAAAGAATTGGCGAGATTAAAACTGATATCAATGTCATGACGATCTTTCCTTATAGAGTGGAGTTTGACAAAACGTTATCACCTGGAAAGATGTCATCTGATTCGTTGTCATCCAATTCTTAAATTGAAATCGAAAGGGTGAATGTTGCACTTGGGGCTGTTATTGGAACCATTACCAAAAGCCTCATGCCACTAATACCTTTCCGAGAAGTCTAATTGAATGATCGAGTCATTTCATACTAGTGACTTATTTGATAACTATTGATAAAGGAGATATAGGATTTGAAATTAAGTATTGATTATATCGAGCTTTTATTGCCCTTTTAAGGTCTAAGAATAAGATTGAAAGTATTGGAATATGAGGTAGAATATCGCATTGAGTATAAGTTGATTGAAACTTGAATAAAGTAAAATTTAACCTGTATGGAATATGAGATTGTTAATATAAGTCGTTAAGTTCTGTGATTGAATTATAAGGTTTTAAATGATTGTAGGTTCGTGTTAAGGGTTGTTCCTAGACCATTGTCCACTAACGAGGATGCCCAGTGTCCAAGAAATAAATTGAAGAATCTTCTTCTGAATTGGGATCGATGGATCTTCTGGGACATGTGGAACACCTAATGACTCTTGTAGATTAGTATTCATTGTGGTATCTTTTCAATATCCCTAACTTAACTGAGATATCAGTTGGTAGGATGAGTTCTGAGAATTGTGTGACATAGTGACACGTAATGTGTTACGGTACAATTTGACTTGTTTGTGATTAATGAAAAAGACTACCTTTGATTGCTAAATTCTACATGTATCGTTGATATCTATCTTTTATTGATTCATCCTAATGCTCGCATTAGTGATGCAACCATTGAACAAGTACTCATCTCGAATTGAGTTACGTAGTGGATTATTCTCTTTGTATTCCTGAGTGCCATCAAAGTCATGAACCTCATGATTATTTGACTAAGCTCATTTCCTATCATATCGTAGTTATTTCTTGATGAACAAGCTTTCATCACTTTTCTGCAGATCACACATTGTTTTTATAAAGTTAAAACGGTATCCTTTGAGGAAATTAAATTTTCATCACAATAAGGATTATTCAAAGTGAGATTTATAAGTGATTGATATCAAAATGAAGTTGTTTATGAGACGCTTTGGAAACTTAATTGTTTTCATAACAAAGAAAATCTTTGTAAATATATTTTTGATTCTTATTTAAGAATTAAGCATGAAAATGTTTTTATTATAAACATGATGATAAAATTTTGACGAACTGAGTATTGCATCGTTAATCTTGAAATTGTATATAGTTGCGCGCCTACATACAATTTGGAATGAACCATGCAAGGCTGATTAGTAGTCACCATAAAACTAATGAATAAACACTACATTTTCTTTGAAGATTGTGAAAGATTAAATTTTATGAGATCTGCAAGAAGTGAAAAATAGGGACATAATGTTAGAGACATCTACATATGTGCCCGTGCCATCTATTCTTCTGAGTCGAATTTACTCATCTGTGGAAATTGTCTTATTTGACAGTTGACAATTCTTTCTTGTCCATTTCTCCCGTAGTGAGATTCTTAGGAAAAGTATCTGATTACTGAGTGTTGATACCCGACTGGATGTATTGACGTTCCTATCATTTTGATTTGATTTCATTTGAATGACCTAGGTAACGATCCGAGGAGCTTTCAAATGCGTACTCAAATTAGGAAAACATGGAATATATTCATGTTCGTTAAATGTTTTCGTCTGTATCTGATCTGAAATTCTCTCGCATAGATTATGCGTTGACCTTACTCTTTTAATAGTAGTTATGTCTCCTAATATCCTTGAATTTGTGAAGGATTGTGAGTTATTATTAGACTTTTGAGAAGTTCACATCTTATCGACGACAATAAAACTGGAAGGTTGGTAATGCCAGTAGAATGGATTGATTGATTATGACATGACGACATTGTCTTAATTGATGGGAAATCGAATAGAATTCCCCTAAATGATAAGATGTTGATTATCAAAAGTAATCTAAATAATTCTTGACGGATGACCGTATCCTGCATTTAGACTTGAAATTATATTGTGAATGATTATGAATTAGTCATAGATATTATAATCTAGAAAGAACTTAACATGAATGTAATAAAAGATGTTTCGGTTATCTGAAACTTTAGGAAGTATTTGTTGATGAATTACCTAGACTTTCGCCATTAAGGCAAGTAGAATTTGGTATTTGATTATATTCTCGGTGCTGCACCTATGGCTTGTGCACTATGCGTCGGCACCATCTAAATTAAAGGAATTACCGTACAACTGAGAGAGTTGTCGGAGAAAGATTTTATTCTACCAAGCCTGTCATCATAAAGAGCTATGGTGTTATCATTCCTTATATTTATAGATTACTGTGACTGAGTAAATTGACAATCGAAAGCGATATCCATAACTCGAAATGGAAGATTTGTTCGATCATTTAAAAGGTTTTTGATCCTCAGCATGGTTATCATCAACTTCGCATCTGCGGAAAAGATTATCTATTCCAATCACTACATCCGGTACTTGTAATGAACATTATGAGTTTCATGTGGTGACGTTTGGATTAAGTAATACACATGTAGTATTCATAAATTTGGTGAATCACGTGTGTAGGCTGTAATTTGATAAATTCATTCTCGTGATCATTAAGGACTATTTATTTGTTTGTATATAAGAATAAGAATGAGTTAATAATTAATTATAGATTGCCCTGAATTGGCCGAACAATTAAAAATTGTACCTTAAATATTTAACATATGATTAAAGACTTAAACCTTTACATTATTTAACCATGTGATTAATAGATAATGGAAGCTATATTGACTTTTCAAAGATTAGAACCATTAACGCTTAGGGATTAAAAACTTAATCCTTTACATAAAATGACCGTTGGATTAATAATGGTAAGATGTATGCATATAGACTCTTCAAAAATTAAGAGCCCTTTTAAGACTTTGGGTTTTACTAAAAAGAAAAATGGAATTATGTTTTGACATATATTTTAACAAAGGATTTTTAAGGGATTATTCCCTTATACACAAACCATTTAACTAAACTTCTGTTTAGGGGTAAATGTTTGTGTATACTTCTAGACAACCTAAGAAGAATTGAGGAAAACCATTTAAACCATGGCTTAAAAATTTGAAACGCCAATTTTTGCTTTTCAATTAAGAAAACTTTGACTAAAGTATAAACAAAGATTTTTCAAACATTTACGAATCTTACCAAATATTTTCGATAAATCAACAAAAATCTTGTTAATTAAATTCAAATTTATTTTGAACATGTTATATAATTGGTCGAACTAAGAAATTTAAAATTTTTACATTTACGTTTCATGAAAATTAAATAGTTATTGTTAATTTACATGTAATAATTATCGACGCTTTAAAACGTCGGATTAAGAAAAACTGATAAAAATGATAGTAAAGACGAAACTAAAACATAGAAGATATGAGGAAAGAATTTTGAATAAATACGATTGTGATATTTATTTCATCAGGAAGGTGAACGTAATTACTGACGCATAATATAGAAAGAATATCTGAGTGAATTGTGGACATGATAATTATGTCATCATGAGAAGTGAATATAGATACCGACGCATTATGTAGAAAAGATAAAGAACCAGTTAGGACATGTTCCTTAATAATGAAGGTGCAAAATAAATTGCCGAACAATATAAAAATAAACGATGTTTTTAAAAAGGATAATATAGATAATAAATGGAGTTCGCGTCTAATGTGAACCATTAAAATAAAGAAGTCGATAGCGTTAAATGTTTTAAAGTCCATTTGTAACTGTCTAAATATGGAGATTGTGAGGTATAGTTATGTTGGAATTTGTAAGTATAAGTATTCTATTTACGTCAATTATGACTAAAAGTATCTTTGCCTGAAGAAGTTGTACTGATGATAAATTATGAAGGCAGATATCGCCTCATACATTAGTAAACGTCTAGCTATTGCAAAGGTCATCATCTGAATTTAATTCGATTTGGGTCATCGTCGACAGACTGACCAAATCTGCTAATATCATTCTCGTTAATGATAAATGTAAAAGAGTTATGTAAACATAGCATGCCTGTATCGATCATTTATATCAAGATCCTCGCTTCGTATCGAATTTCTAGAGATTTGCTCAGAAATCATTGAGAACGAACCTTGATGAGAGTACTATGTACCACCCCAAATCGAAGGGACGAGGTAAAGTAACGATACAAGGTAATATAAGTGCTGTATTATGTTTGAATGAATGACCTTTGGTAATAAACCGTATAATCGTTTTCCTTTGGAGAGATTATCATTGATAATTATCGTATTAGGATCGAGATCTAATCTTGTTAGGATCTAAATCTTAGAGCATCTATAAGCAAGAGTTGAGATGGAGACATCCGACATACACCCATAGTGAGTTGGACATGTCTTTTAGGTTTAAGGTTTCCTATGATGGCGAACCTAACCTTACAAAATACCCGACCCGCGAGATCTGAAATGATTGTTGAAATTAGGATTTGATTATTAACTGCCGATAGTGGGCAAGAGGTTATGTGAATGTGAAATGTAGATCTTGAAGTGCCAAATGGGTAGCGAAGTTATGCCATAATTTTTAAACTTGGAAAAATGAATTCATGATCTGACAAATCATGGGATATAAGTCCCCGTTATATGGGACCATAGAGATGATGTAAAAAGATTGGTTTGAAAGGCATACAAGCTGGATCTACCCTAGGACTTCAAAGACTGCGTAAATTATGTTTCGTATATCGCACTTGATGAAATATCTATCAAGTGAGAATCTGATTATTCTTAGTAGAGCTTAGATCAGCGAAAAGTTGCATTCATCAGAAACTCGTGAACATCATGGATAGAGAAAGTAAGTCAACATTAAGCCTGATCTTATTCCCGTAGTTATGTTTGATGAAACTCGCGTATTGTAATTGCACTTGTGAGAAAAGATCGAATGTGGAGGAAATAACCACATGGCTTTAACTCTATAAGAAGCGAGTAGTAAGGTAAGATGATCTTTGAGGACAAAGATCCTGTTTAGGGGTAAATGTTGTGACAATCCGTCAATTTACGATTGATATTTTATTCTCAAATATTATTTGAAAATATTATTTTAATGTTACAATATGAACTCACTTATTTTTGGGAAGAAATTTGGAATTACGTCTTGAAGTAGCATCGACTACGTTTAAACCGGAGGATTCTACGTTACGTGCTTACGTTTACATACACCGTCTTTGGTGACAGTCCGACATTTCAGAAAATAAATTTATCCATGAATATTATTTTGGAGTTTTAAATTTGTGTTGGTTCATAAACTCACAAATTTACGAGAAGAGATTAGGACTTACGATTTTATTTTAACATCCTTTACGACTAAACCGGAAACCTTAGGATTACGTATTTACGTTTTCGAACTCCGTTTTTGATGAAACAATTTTTATTGGATTCGTTTTGTGACGTTGATTCATAATTTATAAAAAAGTTTTTCGTAAAACGACCCGAGGGCACGTAAATCGAGGAAACTAGAATCGAGGAGTACCCGTAAATAAATGGGATGAGACAAGTGGGACACTTGTCCCACCCCACTTCAAAACCGGCCCAAATACTCACCAACACCCTTAGGTGTCAAGTTCTTATGTAAATACACCACACTTATCTAACTAAGCTTACTAGTTAAGCTTTCCACAAGCTAAAACCATCAAACCTTCACATACCATCATTTGCAACATGCAAACAACTACACATTTCTCTCTCACTCTCCCTAATATGCCGTCCACTTTTACTACCACCACCATCATTTGATCTTGATTTAACCATGAAATTCCATGTTGTACATACATATGTTGAAGCTCTCTTGAAACCCTATTGATTGGTGGTGCTTATAACATCCAAGGAGGAGTATTCATGGTGTCTTGGGGCTGATTTTCCACAAGGAGTTCATGGAGCATGGTGGTCTTGAAGATGGTCTTGGCTATGCACAAGTATCTCCATCAAAAATCCATGTTTTGATCAACCTACATCATCATGGTGGTATAAAGATTGTCCTCCTCATCTTCTTGTTATTTTGATTATGTAAACATGTATTTTATTTCCTATTGTATATATTTATGATGATTATATGATGATAAAAATGTTATGTGGGGATTTGGTGTTGATAAACATGATTAAAAAGGTGAAAAACCATAAGAAACAAGGTTAAAATCTTGGTTAAATTTGTTGGCTGCATAAAACAGTAAAGAACCATATGGTAAACTGATAAAATGATGAAGTAGAATGGATTTACAGTAAGCTATGGGTCTTGTACACATGTGAGAGTTGGCCATGCAATGGAATCAAAATAATGAGTGAGATATGATCAAAACAAGTTTAGGGTATAAATCTGAGGTTACTGTTTTGGACGATTTTTAGAAAATATTTAAAGGATGATTCAACAGTAGCTATAGAAGAGTTAAATGTAGCATATATCATGTAGTTTATGTGATAAAAATTGGAGCTTCTATCTCCATGTAGAACTCAAGATATGGCAGTTTTGGTGAAAGTGAAGATAAAAATCAGATTTTTGGAAATTAAAGAATAATACTATTATATAAGCACTCAAATTTTAATAGTATAAAATATAAATGAAAACCCACTAACTTATAAAACTTATTTATATAAATATGTAAAAGGGTAAATGAATGAATAACTTATATAAATGGTAGTGAAATAATACTTATAAGTTATAAAACTATAAACATTGTTTTTACGACTTTTTCGGCTATCGCCGTAAAATTAACATTTTTGTTAAATAAAACTTAGATGGTTGGACCCGTCTAATGTAAACTTTATAAAACTTATATACTGATATATAGACATGTATAACAAGTAAAAACCGATAAAACCCAAACTTTAGGGCATACGGACATTAACGAGCTAAGTAAACATATTGGACTAATACTTGGACTAATAATTGGACTAAATAAGATATAAACTTGTAAAAAGAACTTATTGGGCTTAACCCATTTGGGCCCAACATGGAAAGTATACATACTGATAAAATAAGTATAACAAGGATTAAAACAAGTTAAGGAACTTATAATAAGTTTATTGGACTTAAAACACGTAAATGGGTAAAACTAGTAAACTAGTATAAAAGTTATCGACATATAACACTAAAATGAGTAAACGAGAATATGTAAACCCACTTGATCATCATATATATTTAATCATCATAGGTATACATAATTGATATTTTTATAAATTCATTGGACAAACGTCTAAGACCGAGTATTATTTGTCTAGGTTTCCGTGATTGAAGCGCGTACCGTACGTCCGAATTGCCGATAACCCGCCTTCCCACATCAACCTGAGTTCATAGCCTCGCACTCTTTTAAATGTTTTTATGAAATGTTTTATAAACCCGCGAGGGAGATAACATGTTAGTTTTTATAAAATTAGGACACCATTTGTCCCGATTGTTTGTTTATTGATTTTGGACCCGAATGATTGAATGACCCGAATGATTGAATGACCCGATTGTATGACCCGATAAATGATTAAAGGACCCGATAGATGAAATTAAATGGATTATTAAAGTTAGGTTATGTCACTAAAAGTCCCATTAGCATGAATTGTGAACTACCGGGATTTGGTAGACGCTTATGCATTTAATAGTACTATTTGGGGACGATCACCCCAGTTCGCGCCTTGACGGTTGATCCCCGTCGTGCCACATTGATTGGTAAGAGAATTTATGTATGAGAAGATTTCCATAGCGTGACCTTTGTGACGACACGCTACTTTAGATGGGAAAAATTGGTATCGGGTTAGCTACCCGTTTTGGTTTAGTAAGGTAACAATGTCATGCAGCTTATAATAATCCAAGTTAACAAAATAATAATAGACGCTCCGAATTACGATGTATTGTCTGACTAGCAATACAGGGTCATACTATTGATATTATGATTGTATTTTGGTTTTCATAACCATATTCATATAAAGGTTTTTATTTTCATACAACGTCGTAAGACGTATTGTATGACGTTTTTACGACATTGGCTCGTATAATGATTTTTAAGCCTTTTTATAGCCATATTCATATAACGGTTTTATTTAATCTATACAACGTTGCAAAACGTATTGTATGGTTTTTTTTTTACGACAATGATTCGTATAATGATTTTTAAGGCAAATGCATATATTATGATTTTGATGAAGATTTGTATAAAATGACTTTGGCTATTTTATAGCCTATTAAAATGGTTTGTACAAAATGATTTTCAGTAATAATTTTATACTGATATTATATTGATGAATTTTATTAAACTCTATGAATTCACTCGGCGTTATCGCTGACCTTTTCTTTTAACATGTTTTATCTCATGTACTTGAAGGTAATTCTCGGGAAGACAACAAGAATTCATGGCCCGCACTTAAATTATAATTTCCATTCAAACACTTTGTAAAACTTTGTATGAAATAATATGACTTGGGACCTATGTAACATTGATATTTATGAATGGAAATGCTTTATAAATAAACGACGCGATTTTTATGCGTTGTCTATGATGTGAGTAATGTGCTATCCCGTAACACCAACGAGTCTTCCGCTGTACTGAGTTGTATAAATTTGGGGGTGTTACAGACGTTCTTGAAATTATGGTCTTCTCTTCATATATTTGGAATTTCTTCACTTGACGTTTTTGAGAGATTCTTCATATTGGACCACGACTTCATCATTTTTCTTCAATCTTTACTTTGGATTTTGATATACAACGATCCGCCTCCTTTTCGGACTTGGATATATTTATCCTCATACCTTGTTAGGGTCTTTTTGGATAGACTTTCTCCATGATCTTTAGGGGAGTAATTGCTTCTCGTCGTGTGTCTCGATCCTTCATATTGATTTAGGAATAATGATACTTCTCATCATCTTTGGATCTTTAGCAAAAATAGAGCTCCTCATGCCTTGTTAGGGCCTTTTTGGATGATCGCCAATCTTCGCGTCCCGCTTCAATAAGTTATGCCTTGGCTATGAACTCTATTCAACCCCGAGCAACTTTTAAACAATCTTGCGCTAGAGGCTAAGTAACCTTTCAAATCGTACGACCTTACTTATTGCAATTATGATTTATTCCTAATGCATTGATCTTATGGGAAGAAAAAGCCACAATTAAAAACATATGAGTTTTTGAAAGAACACTTTCATGTTCTACGTTTAGCATGATCACTTGTCTAACTCTATCATTTCTCGTTCTTCACTATATAAAGACCTCTAATTAAAGAGACTCGTGAATACTTAGCCATGCAAGTCAAAATTAAGCCAAATTTGGATTAGCTTTCATTAAGACTATATCAAATCAAAGTTTTGGGTTTTCAAGCCACCTATAGGATCTTGCACTTTCTTGGACTTTTTCAAGTTTAGAGAATGCGTTTTAAAGTTCCCTTGATAAGCGACTTTCTAGAATCAATTATAGGAACTTGCGAAAAGTTCTTGTTCTTAACCCGAATGAATTAAGACTTTCGCGTTTTAAAGCTCCCTATATAAAAGTCTAGCAAAACTTGAATTGAGCGGGTTAAGGAATGTAAATGGCTCCAAATGCCCATCAAGTCAAAAATTAACTCTTATTCTACCCATCGGAAAATATACATTCGTGTCTTAAAAACACTTATGAAAACTAAGAAAAATTTTAAAATTTGGCCATTTTTAGCCTTATTAGCAAAACATTGAAAATTGGAAAGCGTGAGGGCGTAGCAAAGCAAGTACCTATTCACCTCCCCATACTAAAAGTAAACATTGTCCTCAATGTTTCGAGTCTAAAGGTGGAGCACCCCCATACTAGAGACGAAGAGTCAAATGCTTAGGATCTAGCATGGAAAGGGTGATCAACAATATATCTAAAGCCGTTTATTAAGTATGCTAAAAGATAATTGTTAGAACAATAAAGGATATGTCATGGAATCATGAAAAACTTCTTCAAACGAACGATGGAGGCTCACGTAAACGAACACGAGAGTCTTCAATCGTAGATTATGATGATGATCTAGATAACACAATCACAAACAACCACGAGACAACGAGTTGAAAGGGTACAAGTCCCCTTATTAGTGAATAGTGAGCATAAAAGATAAGCATGGGATCTCCCCCACGAGGCACCTCGTTTTTTATTACCGAGTCATGAGCTCGACTCGATCCCTTCAATGCTAATTATCATTGGGGAAGGTGTCTTGGTCGGGGGCAACCATTGAAGGAATTTCCCCACCAAAGTAGTGCTTAAGCCTATGTCCATTCACCTTGAAATTAGGACCATCATATTGAGCTAGCTCAATGGTCCCATATGGAAATACTTGTGTAATGGTGAACGGACCCGACCAACGAGATTTCAATTTCCCGGAAAATATCTTAAGACGAGAGTTAAAAAGCAACACTTGATCACCAACGTTAAAAACCCGGTTTTTAATCTTTGAATCATGAAACTTTTTAGTCTTTTCTTTAAAAATTAATGAATTTTCATAAGCATTATCCCTTAATTCATCCAATTCATTCAATTGTATTTTCCGGTGATCTGCCGCGGTCTTCAAGTCAAAATTAGCATGCTTAAGGGCCCAATATGCCTTATGCTCCAACTCAATGGGCAAATGACAATTCTTCCCATAGACTAACTTATAAGGAGTGCAACCGATAGGTGTCTTATAAGCGGTCCTAAAGGCCCATAAAGCGTCATCGAGTTTGTCGGACCATGAAGCACGGTTTTCTCCAATTGACCTCTCTAAAATCCTCTTCAAAGCTCGGTTCGAAACCTCGACTTGCCCACTCGTTTGCGGGTGATAAGCCGTAGAAAGACGATGTGTAACTCCATATTTCTTTAGAACCTTTTTGAATTGGTCATTACAAAAATGGGTTCCACGATCGCTTATAATAGCACGAGGGGTTCCGAACCGAGAGAATAGTTGCTTCAAAAACTTCACTACCACACGAGCATCATTAGTAGGTAAAGCCTTAGCTTCCACCCACTTAGAAAGGTAGTCCACCACGACGAGGATATATTTGTTGCCATGAGACGATGGGAACGGCCCCATAAAGTCTATTCCCCATATGTCGAAAATCTCACATACTTGAATTATGTTTTGCGGCATTTCATCACGTTGAGACGATTTTCCTTGACGTTGGCACGAATCACACGACTTCACAAGTGCGTGTGCATCACGATAGATAGAAGGCCAAAAGAAACCGGCATCGAACACTTTCTTAGCCGTGAGATTAGCACCGTGGTGACCACCCGTGGGTCCCTCGTGACAAGCTCTAAGGATATTAGAAGCTTCGGCACCAAACACACAACGTCGAACGAGTTGATCCGCACAAATCCGAAAGAGATAAGGGTCGTCCCAAAAATAGAACTTGACGTCACGAAAGAATTTTCGTTTTTGTTGTGTCGTCATACCCTTGATTATGAAATTGCCCGCATGGTAATTTGCAATGTCGGCAAACCATGGGGTTGTGTCTTTAGAATTCACTACACCGAGAGTCTCAAGAGGAAATGTTTCGGTAATTTCCTTGTTCTCGAAACATCTTTGTGAGGATCTTCTAGACGAGAGAGATGATCGGCCGCTAGATTCTCGGCTCCTTTTTTGTCAAGCACGGTGACATCAAATTCTTGGAGGAGGAGCATCCAACGAAGCAATCTCGGCTTAGCATCGTGCTTAGCTAAGAGATACTTGATAGCCGAATGGTCGGTATACACGATGCTTTTAGTTAAGACGAGATAAGGTCAGAATTTCTCAAAAGCATAGACCACGGCAAGGAATTCCTTTTCCGTTGTGGTGTACTTTAATTGAGCCTCGGTCATCGTCTTACTAGCATAGTGGATAGGACGAAAATGCTTGTCATAACGTTGCCCTAAGACGGCCCCTATAGCATAATCACTTGCATCGCACATGATTTCAAAGGGTAATTCCCAATTAGGAGCAACAAGAATGGGAGCTTCGGTAAGTTTCCTTTTGAGAGTTTCGAAAGCCTTAACACAATCCTCATTAAAGTTAAAAGGAGCATCCTTCTCGAGAAGGTGTGTCATAGGACGAGAAATTTTCGAAAATTCCTTGATGAAACGACGATAAAAGCCCGCGTGGCCTAGGAAAATCCTAACTCCCTTAACGGTTTTGGGATGAGGTAACTTGGCGATGACGTCTACCTTAGCTTTATCGACCTCAATCCCCGCCTTCGACACCTTATGTCCTAAGACGATTCCTTGTTTACACATGAAATGACATTTCTCCCAATTAAGCACAAGATTGGTTTCTTCACAACGTTTTAACATTTGTTCAAGATTAGATAAACATGACGTGAACGAATTACCAAACACCGAGAAGTCATCCATAAACACTTCCATCGACTTCTCGATCATATGGTGAAAAATCGCCATCATACACCGTTGAAACGTACCGGGTGCATTACAAAGTCCGAAAGGCATCCTACGATAAGCGAACGTTCCATAAGGACACGTAAACGTAGTCTTCTCTTGATCACGAGGGTCGATAGGGATTTGAAAGTAACCGGAAAAACCATCTAAAAAGCAATAGAATTCATTTCCCGCAAGTCGCTGCAACATTTGGTCCATGAAGGGCAAAGGAAAGTGGTCTTTACGAGTGGCGTCATTTAACTTTCGGTAGTCAATACACACCCTCCAACCGGTCACAACACGAGTGGGAATCAACTCGTTGTTTTCATTAGGCACAACGGTCATTCCTCCCTTTTTAGGGACACAATGGATTGGGCTTACCCATGGGCTATCGGATATAGGATAAATCATTCCCGCGTCAAGGAGTTTAAGGACCTCCTTTTTAATGACATCGTGAATTTTGGGATTCACCCTTCTTTGACTTTGAATTGCGGGTTTGTAGTCCTCCTCCATTAAAATCTTGTGAGTACAAAATTTTGGGTCAATACCCTTAATGTCGGATATTTTCCACGCAATTGCCCCTTTATGAGCCTTAAGAACTTTCAAGAGCTCGGTTTTTTCATTATTAGCAAGACCTTTTGCAATAATAACCGGCAACTTGTCATCACCTTCCAAGAATGCGTATTCAAGGTGAGAAGGAAGATCTTTCAATTCAAGGATAGGTGGTTC
This sequence comes from Glebionis coronaria, assembly GCA_025667525.1. Lineage (NCBI taxonomy): Eukaryota > Viridiplantae > Streptophyta > Magnoliopsida > Asterales > Asteraceae > Glebionis > Glebionis coronaria. The sequence goes on along the minus strand of CM046876.1, from coordinate 334,913,990 downwards.
CTCGATTGAAGATTTTGGTTCAACACTCATAACTTCCATCGGCGAAAGAAATGGTGGAATAGAAGTATCATCACTAATCAACACCTCATCTTCATTGTCGATTTCATTTGAAGTGAAATCGCCTCCTTGGAATGGAGTGAGATTTGGTGTGGAATTAGCAAGAATCGGATCCAAAATAGTGGGATTGCCACTTGACGAGCTATCGGAAAAACCTAACACTTCTTGTGAAAACTCATCGCAAACCACATCAACGATGTCGATGTGATTAATGGTAGCAATTGCATAAACATGAGAAGGTTTCGAGTTTTGAGTAGCGTTTATAACGAGTTCCTCTTCGTTGAATCTCAAAGTGATAGTTCTCGCATGAACATCGATAAGCGATCTCGAAGTATCTAAAAATGAACGACCTAAAATTAGAGGAACTTGAGGATCCGCGGGGATGTCAACTACTACAAAATCAACGGGATAGTAGAACTTCCCCACTTTCACGAAAACATCTTCGGCTACTCCACATGCCATAATCGTAGAATGATCGGCCATCTCGATGGACATGTTCGAAGGAATGAGAGCCGGAAGCGAAAGCGATTTCCAAATGGAAAATGGCATCAAATTAATGCTCGCACCAAGATCGGCCAAGGCGAGGCATTCTTTCATATCTTGTATGTCACAAGGAATGAGAAACTTTCCGGGATCACCAACTTTTTCCGGTATGCGGTTAAGATAAACCGAAGAACAATTAGCAAGCTTTGAAAGCTTTTCCTTATCGCTCATCATACTTTTAAAAGTGGAAGCGAAACGAGGCATATATAACAACGCGTCGGCTAAACTCACATCAAAATGCACTTGTTGAGACATTTTTATAAAAAGCTCGATTTGTTGTTTGTTACGTTCTTGCAATTTCTCTTTGTTTCGTCTCGAAGGGTAGGGTAAAGGTGGTGTGGGTTGGTCATTAGGCAACGGCCTTGGAAACTCGGGTTCCACAATTGGTATTGGTTCAACCGTAGGTGTGGTATGAGCGGTACTTCGTGGGATTGTAATGTGCTCCTTTTCGACCATCACCTCGGGTTCTTTCTCGATTTCCTTCTCCTTAGAAGTACTTGGACGAGAGATTGGTTCCTTGAAAGTTTTACCACTTCGTGTAGTAATAACCTTCATTTCCCCCTTCGGGTTTGCAATGGTATCACTAGGAAGACCACCCGAAGAAGAGGGTTTACACATGATTGCTTCAAACATCTTAGCCATTCGGTCTTCAAATTTTGATTGCCTAGCATCCGCTTTTAATAACTCTTGCTTAATCTCATGTTGTCCAAATTCCATCTTTTGTTGATTTTGTTGTAGACGTTGGACATTTCCTTCCATTTTGTTTGCATGAGTTTTAAGTTCATTAGCAAGTTCATTTTTTAGCTCGTTTTTCAACTCGGATATTAAGCTAATCATCTCACATTGCATATTATCAAATTTAGCATCATTTGCTTTTGCATAATCCAAAAATTCTCCTTGCAAATTTTTAGTGTGAGCATTTTGAAAACCTTGTGTAGTGTTTTGAAAATCACGGTTTTGGTTTTGATTAGAAATTTGTCCATTCCCACTTTGATAATTCCCCTTGTTGTAATTGCGTGTGTTGCCATGGTAATTACCTTGGTTGTTGTTTTGATAATTGTTAACATTTTGGTTTGGTGGAGCTTGATTTGGACGGGAACCTTGACCATTTTGGTTGTAAGTTCCCGTTGCTACATAAGCACTCGAAGTGTTACCATCCGCGGTAATGCACTCGGAAAGATCATGAGCTCCCCCACAAGATAAACAACTCTTAGCAACCGCTTTAACCGAAGCGGAATTGGAAGCTTCTTGAGCCTTCCAATGGGACATAAGATTAGCAAATCTATCAAAAAACCGATTTTCCTCATTAGCTTCATCATGTAAGGCGTTAATGCTACGAGACGATTGTGACGAAGATGACGAACCCATATTGGCAACACTCGGTGTGTTACGAGGGTTATAAACCTTAGATCTATTTTCAATGATTTGTAAAGCCTCATTTGTCGTCTTGCACAAAAAATTACCACCCGCGGCGGCATTCAAATAATCTCGTTCATGATCATTAAGCCCATTATAAAAAGTATCCACTTGATGCAATTCCGTAAAATCATGGTGTGGACATTCATGTAACATCTCTTTAAATCGTTCCCATGCCATTGAAAAACTTTCATTATTTCTTTGCACAAATCGTGAAATCTCATTTTTCAAATGTGTTGTTTTACATGGTGGAAAAAACTTGTTCACAAACTTAGAAACGAGATCGGCCCATGTCAAAATCGAATTTGGAGGTTCTTTCTCGAGCCAAATTTTTGCGGGTCCATCCAACGAGTATGGAAACAACATCATCTTAATGGCGTCATGTGGAACATCCTTAAACTTGCTAGTGGCGGTGAGACGGTTGAAATTCCTAATATGGTAATGCGGGTTGTCTTTCTCGTGACCTCTAAACTTATTTGCTTGCAACATTGACATTAAACCCGTCTTAATTTCGAAATTCTCCGCAAGGATGGCGGGAATCACAATAGCCTCTCCAAAACCTTCGGTGGGTGCTTGTAGCAACTCCATCATAGTACGATTAGCCATGACGACTTCTTGTTCTACAATAGGTTCAACAATTGGAGGTTCTTCAACAATCAACGTCTCTTGATTGGCTTGCTTTTGAAGGCGTTTACGAGCTCGTTTTGCTTGATTACGAGTGATCATAAACTTCACGAAGAATGGGAGGTGAGCAAAGAAGATTCTTTTTGGGTGTTTTGTGAATTTTCAATTTTTTTGTGTTTTTGATGATATTTAATTTATTTTTTTTTGGTATTTTGGTGTATCTTCGTAGACAACAATCTACAAAATCTCTCCTCGAATCAAACTCTTGATTAAAGAAGCCTCAAAGGAATGAAAACGATCACGTGGAGTGAACGCCTTCGAATGACTTTAGAACTTTGGTGAAAACCAAGTTGTTCAAGAGGGTTTAATCACAAAGAAAACCAAGCAAATATAGTATACGTAATAATACTTTGGGCGGCAAAACCCTCGATTAGCCTTCAATCTCAAAATACTCACAAGCAAGCGGGGAAACGAGGCGGCGCGAAGCACTTAAGAGCCTTTTTCCTTAGGGTATATTTTATAATACCCGCCTTATACCCACCTTATAGTTTGTATCTTTCAAAATCGAGCTTCACGAAAGTATTTATCTATTTTTGCCTTTTTCTTTTTGTTTGAGATTCGAATACAATAATTGAGTGATGAAATCCCAATTAAGGTTGTGTTTTCACACTTTTGGAGATATTGTAAATTTATTGTGATACTTAATACAATATAGTAATAATATTTGTACAAGAAAAACCAAGAAAACCGATAATACGTATTAGTAGAGTTCTACTAATACAAATACTATTTTGGTTAATATTAAAAACAACAATTCAAATTAATCACGACACACCTCCCCGGCAGCGGCGCCAAAGTGATTGTGGTAAAATACACCTTTTAGGATAAAGGCGTAAAAGCGGTAAGTATCGAGTGAGGATTTAGGAAAATCAACACTAATGACCCTTAATGGTGTGAAAGTTCGTTTCCCAAGGAGGTATATGTGTGTGAAAAACTTGCCAAATGTTTGTGATTAATGATTGGTTTAGAAGGGGATTAGAAGAGAAAATGACGAAGACGAAAAAATAAAAATTAACACAAAATCACTACTAGAAAGTTAAAACGTAGAACCTAAAAAATCACCAAAATAAAAATAAATTCTAAAAATTACCAAAAATTCACCAAAAATCAAAAATAATAAACTAAGAGTTTACCAATTATCAAAACTTTTTCAAACCTTTTAAATAATTAAATATTCAATTTTTAAATGCTAATTAAAGCCCTAAAAATCAAATAAATTATCAAAAAGCCCAAATAAAGATTTTTCAATTGATAAACCTCTAAAATGACCTAAAAAGATTAAAAACTATTTTTAGAAATTTTAAAACTAATAAAAACTATTTAAAATGATTTAAAAACTATTAAAACTTAAAATAATTATAAAAATTAATCTAAAAGTGACAAAATTATTCTAAAAGTTGCTAAATTCCTATTTTAATGTGTTTAACCTAAGAAAAATGTAAAAAGTTGGAAAAAGTGAAATTTTAAAAATAATAATAAAATAATAAAAAATCCAAAAATTATAAAAAATTCTAAAAACTTGCAAACTAGTTTATTTTAACCTAAATAATCAGAAAGTCAAAGTGAAATTACCAAAATACCCCTAATGGGCCCTCAAATGGGCCAAATCCAAAAACAGTCAACCTAAATGGGCTTTTGGGCCCAAAAAGTCAAACTTGGCCCAATTGACTTGGAAAAGCCCTATTTGACTTAAAATTCAATTCTAAGAACAAAACTCTAAAGGCCCAAAAGCTGAAAATGTGCTTATCACAGCTTATTGAACACAAAGCTTATTCTTATTGGGCTTTTCAGCCCATTAAGCCATAAGCTAATGCCATAAGCTCTAATTTGACACACAACCCTCTTTTTGGATGCTTAAGAGATCTGTCAAAAGAAATTTCCAATAAGCTAACTCAATAAGCCAGAAAATAGAAAAGCAAAAATTCACAAAACGACAAAATAGTCGTTTTTGAGAAATAATGCACCTCAAAGGCTGATTCAACTTGCAATAGCTTTCAAATGGACTCAATAAGCAATATCAATCAACAAAAATCCAACAAGCACAAGCAATAAGCCAGAATAAGCACAAATGAACTTATGTAAAAGTCAAAGGACTTGGTTTTCTAGTCAAACCTTAAAGTCAACCACCCAAATGCTCCAGGATGAACAAATGGGTCAAAATATGAGCACCTATTACAAAAACAAAGTTGTTGCTGGTTAAAATAAGCTATTATAGCTTATTGATAAGCTGACACCAAAATTGCACTAGCAGTGGCAACCAGCAGGGGAAAGGAGTTCCCACTGCTTTGACTAATTGACCAAGCTTATTTGAGAGTTCTGGTTTGATTCAATTGGAAACAAAGGCACCCTTGTGATCAGTGAACCACAAGGAGTCAATAGCAACAATAAAATCACAAAATGATCCACACAATAAGCCACAATAAGCCAAACAGTCCACAGATATGCTCCAGATATGCAAATAAGCAGTTAAGCACTCAATAAGCAGATTTAAGCAAAATAAGCCAACCAAACTTAACCAGATGCATACACAAGCTATATAAACTAACAATAAACACAAAGCAACAAGAATCAAACACCGAATCAAAGTAAAATGCAAGATCAAAGCACAAAATGTTACTGATGAACAAAGTACAATATGCAGAAACAGTTTGCTGATATACTTGACACTTGGTCCAATTTCAAGCCTCAAATCCTTCTACCCTGGTGTGATTAACTATGATTTAGCACTTGTTACCCTTAACCTATGCTTAGATCTAGGTGTCCTCAAAATCCTAGCCAATTTTACCAAGTTAAGAAGATTTTATAGCCAATCTATGAATCAATGTGTTCAAAGCCTCAAAACCTGCAAACAGATGAACATATGCTCCAAAATAACAGATACCAATACTTGCATACACAACACAAGCACTTAACAAACCACAAATCCAACTTATGCAGTAATCCCAAACACCCTTTTAAAACTTATTTTCACAAATTTTCAAAGGCTTATGAAGATTCAACCCACAAATCAGATCAGTAACACCTCATTAACATCAAACAAAGCCAAATCAACAATAATCAACCACAATAACACAGATTCAAGCAATAATCCACAAAAATCACAAATAATCAGAAACTTAAAGAGAAAATGAAAATTGAAGAAGGTGCAAACCTCCAAGACCTACATCCAGGCCCTGGATTGTTTGAGCTGAGGTACTAGCAAAACAAGTACCAGCTTCCAATGCTGCTAAGATGAACAAACACAAAGTGAGATAAAAAATAATGCCAACTTTCTGATTTTTGAAACCCAAGCTTTATCAACTAAAACCTTGCCTCAAAAACCTTCAAACATATAAATGGAACTCAGATTTTAGCTTCTCAAACACCAAACTTTTATAAATAACATATTAGAACTCAAAATTTTAAGAAATTCAAACTTTATTTCATAAAAAGGAATTACAAAGATTAAAAGCTAAAATCTGGAACAAAAGGACTCTCACATGTTGAGGTCTCCTTTTATAGGCAAATGCCTGGCTAAACACTATTCACAAACCATAGAACTGAATTTCCCTAAATGCCCTTGAGTCTTCTAGACGAATTCTTGGTGTGAGCTGTCCAAAATGATCTTGGCTGTTCATTTTAGCTTTGGAATGAAGCAAGGAAGCATAGTTGTTGATTTTGCCATGTCAGATAACTTGGAGGCCAAGGTGTCATGTGACTGGTTAAACGGGAATTGGGGGTGGGGTCCATAGTGAGTGGGATTAAGGGTTTTAAGGTTGGGATAGGTTTCTGCATGTGTGAATCACACATGTGCAAAGGTAATTGATTTTTACCTTAAGTTTAAGTGGAGTAAAATCTGGGGGTGAAGAATGGTAAACAGTGAAGTGTTTGATCCAATTTTGGGGGAAAATTGTGTGTTTGGCGCATTTCTGTGTTTAAATGTTTCATATGCACACTTTCAGTCCTTGTTCTTTGGTATTTTTGGTAAACAAGATCTTTCAGCCTACAAAACGTATTTCCCTTTATAATATCTTTCACCATTTGTCACTTTTGGCACCAAACTTTGGAAAAAGGTTATCAAGGGTTATTTTTGACATTTTTGGATAATTCAAGGGCTGATCTTGGACATTGTTGATCTTCAAAGGTCTTCATTATAACTTTGACTTCATGAGGGACCATTATTGGAAATTTTGATTTGTTGAGGGACTAATCTTGCCATTTCTTCAAAGTTGAGGGACCTTTTGTGTAATTTTGACAAACTTAAGGGACCAAACTTGTAATTATGAATATACAAGGGTTTTAAGTGTCATTTCTTCAATAAATGAGGATCAATCTTGTTTGTCTTCAAGTCTTCAAGGGTATTTGTTGAGAATTCCATGATTAAGGCCCGGTTCTTTGTACGGCTTCGTTTCTCGTGTCCGTTTTTCCTTGTAACTTGTGATCTTTTGTCTTTTTCACGATATCCATACCTAAAATACACAAGTAAACAAACACAAGCATATATATGGTATTTTATGACATTTTTATGCATTTAAAGTCCGAAAAGAACGATGAGATCATGTATAAATGCCATCTCATCAATTAACCACCTTTAAAACCCATCCCCACCCACAAAACCTTGCCAGCTCACCAATGGTCCCCAAACCCAACATACCCTGCCCCGTCTCTTTCACCCAAAACCCCAAAATGGACCAGATCAACGACCCACAAGTTTTCTTGCTCCCAAAGAGTAGATAAACGATCAAGATTGAAGATTCCACCTGGCTACATCACATGGGCGATTTTGACCAAGACCTCAAAGGGCAATTTCGGATTTTCAGTAGATTAGGGTTTAGGGTTTTATACCCATTGTATTATTTTATTCAGCTTATAGTATTTTCCATTGGGTAGTATAAATACATGTCGCCTGTGACATGTATTCTTTGTTCCAGTTTTATTGTAAAATCTTTTAATGATTAATGACAATGAAAATTTTGAGTTTTGTTCAATAAACTGAGTTCCAAGTTAGGTATTTTCTTAGTGTAATATTTTATTTGTTTTATGAAAAATTAGTGTAAGGTTTCAAGTTTCATCATTTCACAAGAAAAAGAGATTTTTAGAAAATCGTTTTTTTAGGAGTTCTTGAAAAAGGTTTTTCAAAAGTGTGAGATTAATGTCTTGGTGAAGTGATAGTGGATTCAAGACATAGATTTCAGGTTGTTGTTAACTTTTTGTCTAGTTTTTAAAGTGGTTTCAAAACCAGTTTCTCAAGGTTTTTACAAAAGTATTTTATCCTTACTGTTTGATTTAGCTTGTACCAATAAGCCTTTAAATCTTTTTGATATTAATCTAATTTATACTTGTAGTTTGTTTCCTGTTTGATTTGTGTTGGTGCAGGTTTTCAAGAGCAAGAAAACTCAAACTCATCCCATTCCATTATTCTTTTTTTAGAAGACATTATTGGTCATATCCTCTACAACAAACAAGTTCAGCACAAGCCCCAGCTTGTAAGGAGATGGCATTGTAGCCATAGTGGGGCCTGGATTATGGGCCCCACAAGGTATAACCGGGCTTGAACCCTCCTTATGAGAAATTTTGTGATTTCTGAATTTGGTGGATTGGATGTTTATATGTTAACTTTTCTGTTTGATTAATATTATTTAAGCTTGTTATGCATGTTTAGGTTATAAGAAATCAGTTTAAGTTGATTTGGTAAGCTTTTGGTTTGTAAATTTTCACATTTAGGATTTAAGGGGGTGTTTGGGTGAATGCTTTAAGCAGTCTTAGGTGACACATAGATTTGTTAATCTTGCTTGAACACACTCATATTAGCTAGAGTTAATATGTTTTAAGTTTAGGTTGCATATTAGATCATAAAAGTGGCATTTGGGTAGTGAAAAATTGGCATAAGTAGTCTAAAAATCAGTAGGTCATTTTCTGTTTTGATTTGGCATATAATTTCACTGTAATCTTGATTGGTTGTTAGAAATTAGTTAAGTTAGGTTGGTGTGCAGTTCTAGGGATATTTGGATGTGGTATGTGTGAATTTGCACCCCTAGGTCTGTTTAGTTCATCAGTGAGTGTGTCTTATGTTTGTGTGTGATTTTGCTAAGTGAAGCTGGTGTTTTTGTGCTTAAGTTGACTCCCTACACTCAATTGAGTGTAGGGGTGCCACCTTTGTCCATCAAAACCAACTAATCAACACAAACGAGCCCTTTTTGTTATGTTTCCATATGTGAAGAAACCCTTCTCTTTATTTTTCTTTCTTCTTTACTGTATCATTTTTTTTTGTTCTTCACGTTTTCCTTTTTATTAGCTCAAATCTTGCTCATTTTCAGTTTAGATTCGTGTTTTGGTGATTAGCCTAGTGTGGATTTAGTTTTAAAAAAAAGTGTTAAAAAAAGTGGGTTACGCCAGCCTCGAACCCTCGACCTCACGCTCAACACACCTACGACATAACCATCCTGCCCTTGGGTCTTTTACTGACCAAGGGTGGAGACATATTATATTTAAGGTGTTTGTGGGTTGGGCTTATTAATATAATCCATGTGCTAAATAAGCCATTCCCAGCTTATTCACTTAGCTTTTTCTCTCTTTTTATTTTTCCTTTGTTTGTCAAAGTATTTAGGACTTTTCTATTTAAAAATTTTATTTTTCCCATTATTAAATTATTTTTTATGATTATTTTTATACCCGTTTTTTAATAATTAGATAAAAAATATTAAAATTAGTTTTAAAAATTTTCATAAAATATTTCTAGTTTTTAATTTAATATTTTGAGGTTTACATCCATTTAGTTTTTCATTTTAATTAATTTTTAATTTTATTTAATTTTAAGGTTTTTCTTGAACTTTAAAAATTATTATAAAAATATTAAATAGGTTTTAGAAATTTTGCTTTTCAAATTTTTAATCCCTAGATTTTTCTTTATTTTAGTTTAAAATTTGGTAATTTTTGGAACACTTTTTCGTTTTGTCGAATTTTACGTTTTCGCGTTTTTCGCGTCGTATGGTAATTTTTAGCGTAATCCGTCTTATTTTTCCTTCTTTTATCATCTAAAAACGTCACTAATTCAAAATTTGATTTTACATAATTGGCACACTTAATCCACACACCTCCTTCGAGAACGAACCCGCATTTATTCGGTTTTACGTTTTTCCTAAAGCGTAAGACTTAATACTTGCCACTCATACGCGTTTTTCCTAAAACGTGTACGATTTACTACTATCACTACTCGTAGTTTCAAAACTTTAAAGGAACCAATTTCTTGACCTAGTACTTCTACGTAGAAGGAAATCGAGAAAGAGCCCGAGGTGATGGTCGAAAAGGAGCATATCACAAGCCCATGAAGTATCGCTCATACTACACCTACGGTGGAACCAATACCAATTGTGGAACCCGAGATTCCAAGACCGTTGTCTACGCCCCAAGCCACACAACCCTTACCTTACCCATCGAGACGAAACAAAGAGAAAATGCAAGAACGTAACAAACAACAAATCGATCTTTTTATAAAAAAGTTTCAACAAGTGCATTTTAATGTGAGTTTAGCCGACGCGTTGTTACACATGCCTCGTTTCACTTCCACTTTCAAAGGTATGATGAACGATAAGGAGAAGCTTTCAAAGCTATCAAATTGTTCTTCGGTTTATCTTAATCGAATACCAGAAAAAGTTGGTGACCCCGGAAGTTTCTCATTCCTTGTGATATACAAGATATGAAAGAATGCCTCACATTGGCCGATCTTGGTGCGAGCATTAATTTGATGCTATTTTCCATTTGGAAAACACTTTCGCTTCCGGCTCTTACTCCATCGAACATGTCTATCGAGATGGCCGATCATTCTACGATTTTAGCATGTGGAGTGGCTGAAGATGTTTTCGTGAAAGTGGGGAAGTTCTACTATCTCGTTGATTTTATTGTAGTTGACATCCCCGCGGATCCTCAAGTTCCTCTAATTTTAGGTCGTCCATTTTTAGACACCTCGAGATCACTTATCGACGTTCATGCAAGAACTATTACTTTGAGATTCAACAAAGAGGAACTTGTTATAAACGCTACTCAAAACTCGACACCTTCTCATGTTTATGCAATCGCTACCATCAATCACATTGATTTAGTCGATGTGGTTTGCGATGAGTTTTCACAAGAAGTGTTAGGTTTTTCTGATAGTTCGTCAAGTGGCAATCCCTCTATTTTGGATCCTATTATTGCTAATTCTACACCAAATCTCGCTCCATTCCAAGGAGGCGATTTTACTTCAAATGAAATCGACAATGAAGATGAGGTGATTATTGGTAATGATACTCTCATTCCACCATTTCTTCCGCCGATGGAAATTATGAGTGTTGAACAAAAATATTCAATCGAGGAACCGCCAGTCCTTGAATTGAAAGATCTTTCATCTCACCTTGAATACGTATTCTTGGAAGGTGATGACAAGTTGCCGGTTATTATTGCAAATGATCTTGCCAATGATGAAAAAAACCGCACTTTTGAAAGTTCTTAAGGCTCATAAAGGGGCAATTACGTGGAAAATTTCTGACATTAAGGGTATTGACCCAAAATTTTGTAGTCACAAGATTTTAATGGAGGATGACTACAAACCCGCAATTCAAAGTCAAAGAAGGGTAAACCCCAAAATTTACGATGTCATCAAAAAGGAAGTCTTAAAACTTCTTGACGCGGGAATGATTTATCCTATCTCCGATAGCCCATGGGTGATCCCAATCCATTGTGTCCCTAAGAAGGGAGGAATAACCGTTATGCCTCATGAAAACAACGAGTTAATTCCCACTCGTGTTGTGACCGGTTAGAGGGTGTGAATTGACTACCGAAAGTTAAATGACGCCACTCGTAAAGACCACTTTCCCTTGCCCTTTATGGATTAAATGTTGGAGCGACTCGCGGGAAATGACTTCTATTGCTTTTTAGATGGTTTTTCCGGTTACTTTCAAATCCCTATCGACCCTCTTGATCAAGAGAAAACTACGTTTACGTGTCCTTATGGAACGTTTGCTTCTCGTAGAGTGCCTTTCGTACTTTGCAATGCACCGGGTACGTTTCAGCGGTGTATGATGGCTATTTTTCATGATATGATCGAGAAGTCGATGGAAGTATTCATGGATGACTTTTCGGTGTTTGGTGATTCGTTCACGTCGTGTTTATCCAATCTCGAGAAAATGTTAATACGTTGTGAAGAAACCAACCTTGTGCTTAATTGGGAAAAATGTCATTTTATGTGTAAACAAGGAATCGTCTTAGGGCACAAGGTCTCGAAAGCGGGGATTGAGATCGATAAAGCTAAAATAGACGTCATCGCCAAGTTACCTCATCCCAAAACCGTTAAGGGAGTTAGGAGTTTCCTAGGCCACGCGGGCTTTTATCGTCGTTTCATCAAATACTTTTCGAAAATATCTCGACCTATGACACACCTTCTTGAGAAGGATGCTCCTTTTAACTTCAATGAGGATTGTGTTAGAGATTTCGAAACTCTTAAAAGGAAACTTACCAAAGCTCCCATTCTTGTTGCTCCTAATTGGGAATTACCCTTTGAAATCATGTGCGATGCAAGTGATTATGCAATAGGGGTCGTCTTAGGGCAACGTTATGAAAAGCACTTCCGTCCTATCCATTATGCTAGCAAGACAATGACCGAGGCTCAACTTAAGTACACCACAACGGAAAAGGAATTCCTTGCCGTAGTTTATGCTCTTGAGAAATTCCGACCTTATCTCGTCTTGACTAAAAGCATCGTGTATACGGACCATTCGTCTATCAAGTATCTCTTAGCTAAGCAAGATGCTAAGCCGAGATTGCTTCAATGGATGCTCCTCCTCCAAGAATTTAATGTCACCGTGCTTGACAAAAAAGGATCCGAGAATCTAGCGGCCGATCATCTCTCTCGTCTAGAAGATCCTCACAAAGATGTATTCGAGAACAAGGAGATTACCAAAACATTTCCTCTCGAGACTCTTGGTGTAGTGGATTCCAAGGAGGCCACCCCATGGTTTGCCGACATTGCAAATTACCATGCGGGAAACTTCATAATAAAGGGTATGACGACACAACAAAATAGAAAATTCTTTCGTGACGACAAGTTCTATTTTTGGGACGACCCTTATCTCTTTCGGGTTTGTGCGGATCAACTCGTTTGACATTGTGTCTTTGGTACCGAAGCTTCTAATATCCTTAGAGCTTGTCACGAGGGACCCACGGGTGGTCACGACGGTGCTAATGTTACGGCTAAGAAAGTGTTCGATGCCGGATTCTTTTGGCCTACGATCTATCGTGATGCACACGCACTTGTGAAGTCGTGTGATTCTTGCCAATGCCAACGAAAATCGTCGCAAAAGGATGAAATGCCGCAAAGCATAATTCAAGTATGTGAGATTTTCGACATTTGGGGCATTGACTTTATGGGGTCGTTCCCATCGTCTCATGGAAACAAGTATATCCTCGTCGCCATCGACTACCTATCAAAGTGGGTGGAAGCTAAGGCTTTGCCTACGAATGATGCTCGGGTGGTAGTGAAGTTTTTGAAGCAACTATTCTCTTGGTTTAGAACCCCTCGTGCTATTATAAGCGATCGTGGAACCCATTTTTGTAATGACCAATTCGAAAAGGTTCTAAAGAAATATGGGGTTACACATCATCTTTGTACGGCTTATCACCCGTAAACAAGTGGGCAAGTCGAGGTTTCAAACCGAGCATTGAAGAGGATTTTAGAGAGGTCGATTGGAGAAAACCGTGCTTCATGGTCCGACAAACTCGATGACACTTTATGGGCCTTTCGGACCGCTTATAAGATACCTATCGGTTGTACTCCTTATAACTTGGTTTATGGAAAGATATGTCATTTGCCTATTTAATTGGAGCATAAGGCATATTGGGCCCTAAAGCATGCCAACTATGACTTGAAGACCGCGGGAGATAACCGGAAAATACAACTGAATGAATTGGATGAATTAAGAGATAATGCTTATGAAAAATCATTGATTTTTAAAGAAAAACTAAAAAGTTTCATGATTCAAAGATTAAAAAACCGGGTTTTTAACGTTGGTGATCAAGTGTTACTTTTTAACTCTCGTTTAAAGATATTTTCCGGGAAATTGAAATCTCGTTGGTCGGGTCCATTCACCATAACACAAGTGTTTCCTTATGAGACTATCAAGCTAGCTCAAAATGATGGTCCTAATTTCAAGGTGAATGGACATAGGCTTAAGCACTACTTCGGTGGGGAAGTCCCTTCGTTGGACGACCTCGACCAAGTCACCTTCCCCAATGATAATTAGCATTAAAGGGATCGAGTCGAGTTAATGATTCGGTAATCAAAAACGAGGTGCCTCGTGGGGGATATCACATGCTTATCATTGTATATATTATTGCTTTCTAGTGTAGTTAATGAGAGGGGATTTTTGCCCTTCCGACTCGTTGTCTTGTGGTTGTTTGTGAATGTGTTATCTAGATCATCATCATCGCCACGATTGAAGACTCTCGTGTTCATTTACGTGAGCCTCGATCGTTTGCTTGAAGAGTTTTTCACGAATCCATGACTTATCCTTTATTGTTCTAACAATTATCTTTTAGCATAATTCATAAACGGCTTTAGATATATTTTTGATCACCCTTTCCATGCTAAGATCCTAAGCATTCGACTCTTCGTCTCTAGTATGGGGGTGTTCCACCTTTAGACTCGAAACATTGAGAACAATGTTTAATTTTAGTATGGGGATGAATAGATACTTGCCTTGCTACGCCCTCACGTTTTCCAACTTTTGACGTTTTATTTTGTTGCAAATAAGGACAAAAATGGCCCAATTTTAAAAATTTTATTAGTTTTCATAAATGTTTTTAAGACACGAATGTATATTTTCCGATGGGTAAAATAAGAGTTAATTTTTGACTTGATGGGCAATTGGAGACCTTTACATTCCTTAACCCGCTTGAATCAAGTTTTTCTAGACTGTTATATAGGGAACTTTAAAACACGAAAGTCTTAGCTCATACGGGTTAATAACAAGAACTTTTCGCAAGTTCCTATAATTGATCCTAAAAAGTCACTTATCAAGGGAACTTTAAAACTCATTCTCTAAAATTGAAAAAGTCTAAGAAAGTGCAAGATCCTATAGGTGACTTGAAAAACCAAACATCGATTTGATATAGTCTTAATGAAGATAATCCAAATTTGGTTAATTTTGACTTGCATGGCTAAGTATTCACGAGTCTCTTTAATTAGAGGTCTTTAAGTAGTGAAGAACGGGAAGTGATAGAGTTAGACAAGTGATCATGCTAAACGTAGAACATGAAAATGTTCTTTCAAAAACTCATATGTTTTTAATTGTGGCTTTTTCTCCTATAAGATCAATGCATTAGGAATAAAATAATTGTAATAAGTAAGGTCGTACGATTTGAAAGGTTACTTAGCTTCTAGCACAAGATCGTTTAAAAGTTGCTGGGGGTTGAATATAGTTCATAGCCAAGGCATAACTTATTGAAGCGGGACGCGAAGATTGGTGAAGATCCCAAAAGGCCCTAACAATGAATGAGGAGCTCTATTTTGTTGCTAAAGATCCAAGATGATGTGAAGAATCATTATTCTAAAATCAATATGAAGGATCGAGCCACACGACAAAAAGCAATTACTCCCCTAAAGATCATGGAGAAAGTCTATCCCAAAAGACCCTAACAAGGTATGAGGATGAATATATCCAAGTCCTAAAAGGATGCGGATCGTTGTATATCAAAATCCAAAATAAAGATTGAAGAAAAATGATGAAGTCGTGGTCCAAGTATGAAGAATCTCTAAAAAACGTCAAGTGAAGAAATTCCAAAATATGAAGAGAAGACCATAATTTCAAGAACGTCTTTCGAAGATTTGAAGAATGAAGTACATGCCAAATATCGGTCCGAGAAAGGTCTCAAATCGTGAAACGAGTTATGACAAGATATGAACTTAAGGAGATACACGAGAAGCCGTTTTAAAAGATTTTGTCCTTTAGCTAACTATCGATTAAATCGTGCTACTTTATTTTTGGACTAATAAATACTCAAATAAGTCAATATGAATCATTTTTTGATCCATGAAAAATAGTTAAAAAAAGTCTAGAAACCTTTTCTTTTCTTAATAACTAGGATTGCGGGGAGAAAAAGTATTACACAATTTGGACGTATGAGTAGTGTTAGCATTGTGACTTGTACCAAGAATGATCTCGTTTTTGCACTTAGCATGGAATGTATGACAATCAAGGATGATGAACTTTGATCTATGAGACATTCACTTGTTTCTATTCATTGACCCTAAAAGTCACTTTCGATGAAAATCATACATTATGTCTTTTACACATCTTCGTAGTATTTTAGCAAGTTTTTCTTTTCAATAAAGGTTTATAAAATTAAATTTTGGAGATGCTTAGATACTTTATTCTAGCATTTCGTGAGGGCACGACAATAGTTTAGTATGGGGAGTGATGAGATGCCATTTATACATGATCTCATCGTTCTTTTCGGGCTTTAAATGCATAAAATGTCATCAAAATACCATATATATGCTTGTGTTTGTTTACTTGTGTATTTTAGGTATGGATATCGTGAAAAAGACAAAATATCACAAGAAACAAGGAAAAACGAACACGAGAAACGAAGCCGCACAATGAACCGGGCCCTAGTTATGGATTTCTCAAAGAAAAACCCTTGAAGACTTGAAGATGTACAAGAACGATCCCTCATGTATGAAGAAATGACACTTAATACCCTTGTATATTCGTAATTACAAGTTTGGTCCCTTAAGTTTGTCAAAATTACAAAAAGGTCCCACAACTTTGAAAAAGTGGCAAATTTAGTCCCTCAAGAATCCTAAATTGTCAACAATGGTCCTCCTTAAAGTCAAACTTACAAAGAAGACCTTTAAGATCAAGAATATTACACATCTAGTCCTTTTTAAATGGATAAAAGATCAAAAGGACAGATGTTGTAAATATACCAAAGTTGTATAAGCCCTAAAACCCTTTTTGAAAACTATTTGTGGCCAATGTATAAAATCAAAAACTTAAATAACAAAGGATTCGGATTTATTTGGCTGAAATACTTTCTATACAACTTTCACCAAAATACAAGGACCAATCCTGCCCTTTCCAAACTTTAAATCCTAATTATACGCGGGTAACATTTACTGTAGCAATTTTACCACACCAAGAACACCCTTTTATCCAGGATCAAAATGGATGAAAACAAAGGGGAAAGTTAAATTGTCTAGACCTACGTGTGATTCACCTCACATGAATCATATCCCAAAACTAAAACCCTCAATCCCACTACCAGGAAGACCACACAAGGACCAACCACATGAAGACACTTGGCAAAGATCATTGATAAGGACAAATCAAAGGCATACATTCATTCCTTGGTCACCAAGAAGTAAATAAACGTCCAAGATTTCTCCTCACAACCTGTCAACAACCAAATGCATTCTGGAAGCTTCATAGGGTCATTTTAGGGATTTTATAGCTTTAGGGTTTGTGAATAGTGCCCAATGCGTGGCCTATATAAGGAGACCCAACATGTGGTGATCCCTTTGTTCCAGAATTTGGCTACAAATTTGTAATCCCTTTTTGATTAATAAAAGTTGGTAGTTTTTTAAAAAAAATCATAATTCCTTTTTATGGTTAAAAGTTGGTGTCTTTTTTAAGATGAATTCTGAGTTCCATCTTACTTGTTTGACTGAGTTTTTGAGAAAGGATTTTGGGTTATAAAACCCTTGTTTTCAAAAATCAGTAGTTATTGTATTTGGTTCACCTTTGTGTTTGTTGATCTTAGCAGGTACAAAAGGTGGAAGCTAGTGGTTGTTCTGCTACCACTTAAGCTCACACAATCCAAAGCATGGATGTATGTTTTGGAGGTGCACATCTCTAAACCTTTTTACTTTTATGAATATTTTCATGCTATGTGATTGAATATGAGTTGTGGTTTATGAATTAGTGTTTTAGTGGTTTAATCTTTATATTTGGTTGTTACTTGTTGGTTATTAGTTGATTTGATCTTGATTTGTGGGGTTTAGTAAACAAGTTCTTTGAAAAAAGTTGGAAATCAGGCATAAAAGGGTGTCTGGGATTGGGTGTGTCAAGGGTTGGGTGACACAGCCTTGGGCATATATCTGGTTAGACTCACCTTATATGTTGGTTAAAAACATTTTCATACATTTGTTTTAAGTTTTGTGGAATTAAACCAAGTTTTCAAGTGATAAAAATTGTCAAAACATTCAGTAGGGTAAATTTCTTGTTTTAGTTCATTTGGATCTCAAATCTTGGATTTTATTAGAGTTAATGGTAACCTAGTGTTTGGGATTTTTTATTTGCAGTTAGGTTGCGATTTGTGAGGGTTTGGGTGGTTTGAAATTCACTTATTTGCCAACTAGATCAGCAAAACATTGCCAGACCTTCTATTCATATCAGTAACCTTGGATTGCTTGATTTTGTACGTTTTATGTGAATTACTTGTTGTTTTTCTTGTTTCTATTGACTCCTTTCCCACTACTTGTTTCCACTGCTAGTGTTAATATTGGTTCAGCTTATCAATAAGCTATTCTAGCTTATTAAAACGTGCAACAACTTTAATTTGGTAATCAGTCTTCATCATTTGACCCATTTGTTCATTCTTGGGATTTTGGGCTGTTGACTTTAGGTTTGACTAGAAAACCAACTTATTTGACTTTTTCATAAGTGCTTATTGACTTATTCAGCTTATTTGGCCTTGCTTATTGGATTTTTCTTGATTGATTTGTCTTAATTAAGTCATTTAGAGTCTTTTGCAAGTTGAATCAAGTTCTGAGGTGGTCTAAAACTCTAAGTCGACTATTTTGTCATTTAGTGAATTCGTACTTCGCTTATTTCTGGCTTATTGGTTGAGCTTTTTCAAAATTTCTTTTTACAGATCTCTTAAGCATCCCAAAAGAAGGTTGTGTGTCAAATTAGAGCTTATGGCAGTGGTTTATAGCTTAATGGGCCAAAAAGCCCATTAAGAATAAGCTGTTGTATATTTTAGCTGTGATAAGCTCATATTCAGCTTTTGGGCCTTCAGAGTTTTGTGTTTGAATTTAAGCTAGACTGTTGATTTTTAGCTTATTTGATTGAGTTTGATCTTATTGGGCCAAAAAACTCATTTACTTGGTATGCTTTTGTTTTTAGCCCATTTGGGGGGCCCGATAGGGGTATTTTGGTAATTTCACTTTCGTTTTCTGTTTGTTTAGGTTAAAATAAACTAGTTTGAAATTTTTTAGAAATTTTTATAATTTTTGGATTTTCAATATTATTTTAATATTATTTTATTATTAAAATTTGTTTTTAGAGTAAAAATAGTATTTTTTTTAAACTCTTACACTTTTCTAGGTCAAATACATTAAGTTAGGATTTTTAAAACTCTTAGATTATCTTTCTCATCATTTATTTAGTTTTTAGGATTATTTTAATATTTTAATAGTTTTTAATCATTTAAAATAGTTTTAATTGGTTTTAAATTTCATAAAAATATTTTTAATCTTATTAAGTCATTTTAGAGTTTTAGAAAGTGAAAAATATTTATTTGGGCTTTTTATTAGTTATTTGGATTTTTAGGGCTTTAATTAGCATTTAAAAATTAATATTTAATTAATTAAAAGGTTTGAAAAAGTTCTGTTCATTTGTACACTCTTATTACATTTTTAGCTATTTTTGGTAATTTTTTGGAAATTTTTAGAATTAATTTTTATTTTGTCACTTTTTACGCTTTTTCGTTTTGTCGTCGTAGTATAATTTTAACGCATCCGTCGTTCTAATTTCTCATCTTTTCTTTCAATATTAATCTCAAATATTTAAGAAGTTATTCATACACAAATAACTCCTTGAGAAACGAACTTATTTGGGTCATTAACACTTGATTTTCCTAAATCATTTGTTTATTACTTACCGCATTTACGCCTTTTTCTTAAAGGGTGTAATTTACCACAATCATTTAACCCCACACTAAGCAGAGTAATCAAACAAAAGCAGAACATATTATACTCTTAAACTCAAGCAGATCTTCTAATTTATAATATTCAGACTCATAACAGATTTCAAACCAATTCAAGAATTACAGAACAATCAAAATCTATAATCATATAAACTTAATACAGATTATCCACTAAATCATATTACATTTAAACAAATTAAACTACAATATCAGAAATTAACTAGAGCTTAACCTTATTTTGGAAGATCCTTTGATGTCGAAGGTGGGCGCTGAGCCACCTTAAACACGACACCAAAACGCCACCATTAAACTCATAGAAGACGTCTCGAACCATCATATAACAAACTTCATGAATCATAACACCACGAATCACCAACGTGGATCAAACCAAACAAATCGAACCAATAATACACCAATAAACGTCCCGAAGCAAATTCCCATCACAAACATCTTTGAATCCACATTTAAAACTTGATTTACAGAAACTAAATCTCCTTCTTAAATTCCCCGGTTTTATCAGTGGGATAAACTGTATCCCAACTTAGCCCACGTAATCCTTATAAAGCTATTAAAGAGCTCATAAGGTAACGTTTGGTTATATTAAGACAAATCAGTAGAATAAGAACTTTGTTGTAAAATAAATCGAGAGCAAAAAGAAGATAACACATGATTTATACGAAAATGAAATTAACTTTATTAATTAAACTGAGAATCATTACAAAACATTACATTATTTTAAAAAGAAAAACTTCTACAACTAATTTAACATTATAACACTAACTAAAGAAGGGATACAATACATGATGAAATTGGGGGTATTTATAGGCTAACCAAGAGGTCGGTTTGTTGGTGATGATCAATTCCAGGCCCTTGGATGATCTTTTTCTATTCTCTTTCTTCAAATTCTTGATCAAACGGCTGTGATACTCCTGCCCTTGACATGGATCGCCAGGGTGTCATTCCCTTGTGCTAGTTGTGCTACTTCTTTGCTGAGGTAGATAGCTATGATTGGATCTCTCAATTATTGGCAAGTCCTCAGCCAATCAAATGAGAGATGTGACTTGAATAAGAGCCACGTGGTCTTTGGTTTCATCATCTTTCTCTTCCTAAAAACTTGTGATTTAATTTGAGTCACGTGATGATCAAACGAATATAGACAGAAAGCCCCAATTTGGATTTAGGATTCTTGGCTGCTTTAGTTTATCCCCTTTCCTTTCTTTCTTCATGTTCTATGTTTATTAGTTCTTTTGACCAAAATAATTGACCACATAGTTTAAATAAAGTCATCTCACCGTCTATAACTTTTATCTCTTGGGCTTGGATTCTTAATTTATCAAACTCTCATTGTTATGTTGGGCATTTGATAATCTTTTGGACCCAAATAAATAAACTTCATTCGCATATTATTTAGTTATAAATGGGCTTTTGGGCTCTTTGATGTAAACAAGAACTTGATATCCTCCATAAATGGGATTTTGGGCCCATTAAGCATAAGTGGGACGCACAAAGCCCGATCAAACTTAAAAACTAGAATCCCGTCTTAAAACGACTTGTAATTTGGTTTTTTGAACTTATCTTCAAACTCGTGTCGGTTTTGCCGGTTTTCGTGATCTTGGGTACCTACACACATGAAACAAGAAACAAGCATATACAATACCATTTTCATAGGTTTTATGCATTTTAAACTCATTTAATGATATAAATGATATGAGTAAATTTACTCATATCAGTACCGCTGTTACCTTCTGACACAAAAGCCAAGTTAGACTTTGTTGTTACTGCTGCTTTGGTCACCTCAACGCCTTTAACATCCATCTCATAAGCTCTATGATTGTTGTAGAGATGATCAAAAGGAATTGTATCCAGATCATCCCTTGTGATGAAGTGCATAGCCATTGCTTTCCACTCTTGTGGTACACTCCTTAAGAATTTTAGATTAGCTTCTTCATTAGGAATTATTTGTCCATAAACTGCTAATTGAATGAGCAGCTTACTGACCCTTCCATAGCCACCATGGATTCCTTCTATACTGGAAATTGAGAAGTTATCAAATTCTTGTTTCAGAACAATCTTCTTCATCTTCTTAGATTTGTCATTACCTCCAAATCTAAGTTTGATGGCATCCGACATAGCCTTTGCATCCTTGTAGTGATGGAAGCTAGGTAAGATGTCCTCTGAAAGTGCCATAGCCAAAGCAGTTCTAGCCTTTCTTTCTCTGATCTCTGCTTGTACCTCCTCAGCAGTCACAGCATGCAAAGCATAGCATGTACCATCAGGCAACCAATGTAACTTCTTAGGTGTATTCTTATTCTTGATAACTTGCCACAGAGTATGATCTGTGTGATTCAAGTAATGTTCCATCTGTATAGCACATGTATCATAATTACCACCCTTGAGAACTGGGAGTTTGACAACAGAGAGAGTATGGGAAGGTGTTGTAGTGGTAGAAGTAACCACAGCATCTATGGCTTGAACACCTTGTGGTGGTGCAGGATGCACAACTTGAGGCTGTCCATGTGGTATTGGATCAGGATCTGGAATGTCTTCTAAGTGAGGGTCATCACCATGTTGAGACATTGAGTTTTAGTGTGAGTGGAGTTTTTAGGGTTGTGTTCTTCTTTTCAGAGTTTCTCAACAAGCTCTGATACCACTTGTTGATCCCTTTGATTGGAT
The DNA here is from genome assembly GCA_025667525.1 of Glebionis coronaria. Taxonomy (NCBI): domain Eukaryota; kingdom Viridiplantae; phylum Streptophyta; class Magnoliopsida; order Asterales; family Asteraceae; genus Glebionis; species Glebionis coronaria. Next base: position 334,891,676 of record CM046876.1, on the reverse strand, counting down.
CTATATTCTGTTAAGAACTAGTATAGTAGTTTGTAATCAAACTAAAACACTTTGAGAACTCTTACTCAAGCAAAATAAGTTATGCGGAATCTAACTTATAAAGCACAAAAGAACATAATTACTTTTAAATATTTGATTCTCTTATTAATCGACTTGAATGAGGTACATGAATGTCATCATACCTATGTTCCTTTTATAGAGTAAGGAACCCTAGAAACCTTAGAATATTCTATAAAGATAACTATATCACATACGATATATTATCAATATTCTAACTATGAAGTATATCACATAAGATATACTCTAACTATAACTATGACATATCTTATACAAAGATATATTCGTCCTAATCAATATAGCAGTACTTACTTTATAAGTAGCAGTACTTACTATGTACCGCGTTAACACTAACGGTACATTGATAATACTAACAGTACTTAAATTACACTAACGATACATGAAACTTAACAATAATTCCCAACAAAGTTTACTGGTTAAAAATCATAAGTCATATAATTAATAGTATAGTTTATTAATAATGTCATGGTAATATAATAAATTATAGGTTCATGATTTAATTAAATCAAAACATATAAAATACTTAGGTTAATCATGTATTAATAATTTATTAATTATAACCTAAGTCATGATTTTTTAATTAATTATAGTTCGTGTTTTAATAATTAATTAATACTATAGTCTAAATTAAAAGATAATATACTTAGGCTAAAACATGTATTATTTTCTAAAATAATTATAACCTAAGTTCATGATTAAATTAAATTAATTACTAGTCATGTTTTATTTAATTTAATTTTCTTGAAAAATAATATAACATGTAAATATATATAACTTGTAAAAATTAATCCCGTGACCGAACTCATGTTTTAATTTAGACCGAACCATGAACCGGACCGAACCGTGAACCGGACCGAATCGTGAACTAGACCGAACCAAACACCCCCTTAGCAGTGGCTACCCGGCCTAGCTGGTTGCCATTGCTAGTACAAATTCACCACCGACTGCTGCCGGTGGTTCCCCCTGGTATGCCCTATGTTCCCACCGAATAACCAAAACAGCCACCATGATTCGATTATTCACATGTTTACCCTTATGATTTTCATATATTTCTCTTGATTAAAACATGGGGAATTCGTGATATTAAAAGACAAGGAAAAGGAGGACATACCGTTATGTGATTAGGGATAAACCAACAAACACACTTCCAATCAACAATTAAAAATCAAAACCCCGCCCTCCTTTTGGCTTGCTACCAACGGCTAAACAAGAACACTCCATTCTCCTTTTGGCTGCTGCTGGCGGCTTAACAAGAACACCTCGTTCTCCTTTTGGCTGCTACCGGCGGCTTAACCAGAACGTCGCGTTCTCCTTTTGGCTGTTGCCGGCGGCTTAACAAGAACGCCCTGTTCTCCTTCTGGCTACTGCCGACGGCTTAACAAGAACACCAACCCTAAAAAAAATTTTGTTTTCTAAAAAAATGAAAAAGAGGATCCCGGTATGTTTAGTTTTCCCCTTTTATTTATTTAGCAAAATCAACATGGGCTGAGCCATTTTCCTTCCTTGTGTCCACGGCTATAAGTCCCCTAAAGGCCTTGATGGGCCTTGTTCATGTTTAAATAAATTACATGTTCGTTCGTTAGTATTTTCGTGTTAGTTCGTAATTCATTATTCATGTTATAATAAATACTTGTACGTAATCAATATATATCGTCAAATAATAAATATATACGTAGTTACATTTTCGTGATTTAATGTTCATGATCTCATGTTCGTGATTATAATTATTATGATTAATAATTATCGTGTATTAATACGTACTGAAATAATTATCGTGTACTAACACGTACGTAGTTTCTGTATTTAATATTTGTGACACGTGTTCAAGACATAAAAGGAAAGTTTTAATTGGTTCGTATGTTTACGTAGTGTACTGTTCATGGCATTTAGATGCGGGTTTTACATAACTCCCCCTGAAATCTTTACGCAGCTCTTCGAGCCCGTTGAGGCTTCATTGGGGGATACTGTCGAACCATGTTCACGCACCACCTATCAATGCAGAATTGAAAATTTGGCACCACGTAGGTTTTGTCCAAGCTTCGATGTGGGCAACTGACTGAAAAACCTTTAGGTGGTCGTCCGGATGTCCCGTGTCGTCGTATGTTTTGACGTTCGACAACATCCTCCTTTTCTTGTGGTCAACGAATTCACATATGCGTGATGTAAATGAACCGTCTTCCTGGCAACGCCATGGACGGGACAAATCCTCATTCGTTCGCCTGTGGCATCTGTGTCTTGATTTCCAGTGTCTCGTGTCGTTTTCCTCGTTCTCCGAGGAATAGAGTGAGGATGATACATCCCTCCTGTGGCGCCTGCAATTGGGGGATCTAAAGTCAGAGCTGGAGCGGTCCTCACTGTAATAGCGTTCTCACCATTTAGACCGGCATCAAAGTTACCTCCTCTTCGACTTGGAGCCCCAAGAATTCGGAGTTTGACTCCTCTTTCTCTTATTGAGTCTGTCAAATACGCTTCTTGTTCGATTATCATTTTCATCTAGTCTCGCGGAAGCACCCCGGCCTCTTCGAGTGCCTAGAAGCTTGTCGCCCCTCGATTTGGTCGGTGTCGAGTGCTTCTTCGAGTCCTTATTTCACATAGCGTCTCTTGGGGCGTTCCTTCATTGATAGCTTCCTCCTCGGTTTTAGAGGAGGCGTTACGACGCTCCTTTTCCAGGGAACTTCTTGGTTATTGTTTGGCCTCTATGTGCTGGACTGCGACCAAATTCCTTCCTTATTCTCTCTGTCATGTACAAGAGGGAGGACTTCATAAATTTGATCCACAAAGTCTTCGAGATGTACCTCGAGTGTGGAAGGTGTGACGACACCTTCTAGCTGTGCGTCCAGAGACATAGAGCTTATTTTTGTGTTGGGGGCGGTACCTACACCGACCTTGGTGTTTCTCTGGCTAGTGTTGCCACATGGGTCGTTCTAAGAAAAGAGAGTGTGTATCCTCTTAATCTTGAGGAATCATAGTCCTATTTAAACTATGATTCTGTCTGACTACAACCGTGTGCGGTCAGGCCGCGACCCACTTGAATCAATGTGCGTCCACCTTCCATCGGGCCTCTTTGGCTAATGTCGGTGCCTTAATCGATTCGTGATGGATCAAATACAAGTAAGAATCGACGGCTCGTGCTATGTGGACTGACTAGAGACTATATGTCATCACAAACACTGAATACTTTTGTCATACTCATTTTACTAACATAATCAGGCTAGTGGCAAACTATATATTTTGGTAAATTTGCACAAGTGGAACTCATAATGCTAGTTATTTTCGATCTGACTCAACTTGTCACAACGTCTTTGGACGATCTTCTCTATTTCGGGTTTTGACTTGCATCATCTCGACATCAGTTCTCGTCAAAAACCACACTTCCACTAGCACCAACTCTCGACCGGAATTCTCGTCAAAAACCCGCCACTCTTTTTCGTCTTCGTTTGGCATCACATATAATCGAATCACTTGATACCACTTGGCACGAACTTGTATCGACAAGAGTTTTTCGTGCGATACTTAGTCTCGAATAAATCATCATTGCTCGAACACTCAACGATCTAGGTAACCAAAAAAGATTTAAAGCAAAAAACAATGAAAATGCGAAATACATATAGCGTAAAAAGTATTTACACTAGAAGAATACAAGTGAACTGAGAGATTAATTTTCTCAAATGAGCAAGATTTATATTTATACTAAAAATCTAGAGCAACTATTTACAAACCTCTACAACTTTTGATGTATGAAAGTATCTATGGTTTTTCAGAGCTTTCAAGATCTTCTTCGCGTAACATAGAAGTCTTGAGTCTTTCAAACCAGTAGAACAATATAAAATCTTGATTAACCTCGTAAACAAATCAATGAAGGGTGAGGCCAAGACTTCATGCTCACCTATAAAGCTTTGATAGTTTAGGGATGTTTTCTCCTTTTTGTGTATTTACTACACTCTGTTCTCGAAATTGATTTTGGTGTGAAAGTGAAAGTTTTGAGAATGTGAGAATAAAATTTTGTGTTCCTAAGATTTTTTTAGAAAAGAAGAGGAGAGTAAATTACTCCATAATTTCACTCATGATTTACTTCCCAATTTCGGATGATTTGGAATGAAAGTGAGAGAAAGTATGTTTTCTTTTACTTGTTTAGTTAAATATATTTATTTTTTACACTTCTTTCCAACTCAAGAAAACATAAAATTTATGTCACCTTTCACATTTATTTCCAACTCAGGAACACAAAAAATTAAGTCATTTCCTCTTCACTCCACTCCTCATCTTCTCATATAGTTCATCTTCTTTCCTCATTAAACTCGAGAACATAGTGCTAGAGAAGTTATAAAGAATCAACAATGGCTTTGAAACATACTACCTCTGTTTCACTTTTATTATTCTAATTTGATTTTTTGAACTTTTATTTTTTCAATTTTAATCTTTAATAATTTTGTTTGTGTTATATAATACTTGATGAAAATAATATTATGAAAATACTTTTGATAACTAAACTATTTATATATTTTACATCAAATATTATCTAATAAAAAAATATTAAAAATTTATATTAAAAAATATAACTTTAAAAAATTAAATGAGGACGATTAAAGTATGAAGAAGAGAATAATTACTTTTGAGTAATACCGAAAGTAATAATGGTTTGACTAATAAACATAAACTAAATTCTGAAAACATAATTAGTTTGACTATTAAGTATTAAACTTTTTGACCATAGCAAATTTATTGACATCAATATGAAAAGGATAGCGAAGATTTTACCACTAAATATACATGATTAGCCAATTTGAAAGAAGCTCTTTCTTTAGCTTTTATCCTTTTGTAATTATATACTTGTTGATTTATTTTGACCTCATCCAATAAAGAATTTTGATTATCTTATTCATGTCTATTAGATATACACAATAATATTTCCTTTGAATGTTTCACCAGCAATATTTTGGACAATTCATAACAGTTACAAATTAAATAGAGTTCTTATGATATAGCTACGGGTGAAATACTATGAACAATTAACCAAGCCGTGTCATAGATGGGAAATTAGTATATTGAGAAATGATTGACAGATCTAAAATTTATGACTAATATTATCTATGATGACGTATAGTCCCCAGTCGGGTCAGGAACCCGGCCCACGGGTACTACCCGTATCCGGCCCATCACAAATGGGTGGGAATAATGTCATTTAAGCTTATGGGTTTGGATGAACAGTAACCGCACACACGTGTGCGGCCCACGGCCCGGCGCGGGCGGCACAGGGTTAGACAGAATCATATTTTGTCTAGGAATAGGTTTTACCCCAAAGAAGAGGATATTCACTCACCATAATTAGAAGATAACAATCATTCTAATTCTGGTACTTATCCTTTCCTTGTGGCCGAAGTATCAGTGGCAGCCCACTAGGGTTCCACTGCCTATAAAAGGAACCCACAAGGGTTCCACAAAGAGATCACATCCTAAACTCTCAACTCACATAAAACCCTAACCGATTACTTACTCTCACGTCGGAGTCTAATCGTGGGAAACATTCCCACGGTAAGCCTAACGCGTGTTGTTTAGTGTGCAGGATCCCAACCAAACAATTCACTTGGTGCAGGAGCCGAAGCCCAGCCAACCCGAATTAAGCCTAATTCGGGTCTAGCAAGGATCACCCAACCTTTCCATCAACAAGTTGGCGCCATCCGTGGGACCCATTACACTAAGGTAGAGCAAAAACCTCATCTTGAATTTCCAATGACGAAGGGGCATCCGCAAGCTAATCCCAGGAACACAAATCCTGGAAATCGGAAGTCCCAAGGGGAAGGGATACTCATCCCCAACCAATCTCCTAGCCGCCCTGCGGGCGGACCTGGTAACCGTGGTGGTTTTCAGCCCATGGGGGTGACGAGCACGATCTCCATAACACCTCCACCTACTTCAACCCTGGATAACCCTGATCCAGGGAGTGCGCCCAATCCTCCTAACAAGGAGCCGCGCAGACCATCGATTGAGGAGGAAGTAGAAGTCCAACCACTCAGCGAGGAGGATCTCACTCGAGTTCTCACGCAGAACTTTGATAGGATCGTCCCAGGGATTTCATCAAGGTTGAATCTAGGGAGGAACCTCCAATCTAGACTTAACTTTGGCGACACCGGACCAATCACCTCTTCCCAAGACCAGAGGAAAAGGAAAGCCCGGCCTCATGAGCAGAGCATCTTTGAGGAAACTCCTCAACCTAGGAATGTGTTCGAGCGCATAGGAGATCGCCTCATGCAGGAACTAACGCAGTCTCGAGAAGGGGAGATAAGTCTGACGGTTCACCCGAGCGACCAGATCGAGAGCTGGCCAGAGCCACTCGCCGCACAAGCGTGTGGGATAGGATGGACACTGGGAAAAAGGCTCCCGGCTCGTCTCAAAAAAGTGGTCCTCACCCAAGGGATGGGGCACCACCCCCGTCTCCAGATCCATCAGGAGAGGACTCAGATGACCATCCGCCTAAGCGTCGCCGACCTAGGCGTACCCCTCCACCACCACCAAACAATGATGAGTATTACGGTGGCCCTTATTATCGAGACGCAGAAGCGGAGGATCTTTCCCGCCCATGGGATGACTCTAGGCTCACTCGTCCATGGGCGGATCCCAGGGAAGACCCATTCACCCTCCGCATACGGAACTACTCCGAGGACACCAAACGTCGCATGCCGGCGTGTGTCAAGACCTATGATGGAACTGGTGATCCGGATGATCACCTCAAAATATTTGATACGCAGGCTAAAATTAAGCGATGGCCCATGCCTATATGGTGCCAAATGTTCAATTCGACTCTGATCGGCAATGCCCGTGACTGGTTTGAGGGACTCCCTCCACGAAGCATTGATAGTTTCACGGAACTACGCACTGCGTTCAAGAATAATTATACTCAGAGGAAGAAGTATAATAGGGATCCGGTCTCATTGGCAACTGTCAAACAACGGTCGGGGGAGTCCACAGAAGCCTTCATTGAACGCTTCAATGATGAGTGCACGCGCACAAAGACAATGCCGGAACTCCTGAAAATCTCTGACTACATGCACGCCATAACAGACAGGGAGTTGATCAGGCTTCTCAATGACAAGCGTCCAGAGAGGTATGATGACCTCATGGAGAGAGTCAGAAACTTCATAGAAGGAGAAACGGAGGTTGCCTCGGCTTACCCTTCAAAAGGAAACGGCTACCGGTCAAACGACCAGTCTAGGAGGCAATCGGGCGGTCAAAACAATCAGAACAATAGCAAGGGCTCAGACTATAAGAACCAAAACAAAGGAGGACGGCCGGACGATAAGTTTACCCCCCTAAAGATGTCCTACCGGGAGATCTTGCTGACGGAAGGGGCAAATTTTCCGAGGCCTCCCCCAATGACAACTCCGCCAGACCGTCGGCAAGGAAATCGCTTTTACGAGTTCCATAATGACAAGGGCCATGACACGGAGGAGTGTATCCAGCTCAAGAAGCACATTGAGTCGCTGATCAATTCAGGTAAACTCAAGCATTTGGTTAAGGATTGGAAGGATGGAAAATACAACAAAAAGTATGACAAGAAGGATCCCCAAAAGGACAAACCTTCAACCATATACATGATCCAATCCAGACAACGCCGCACAAGGCAGAAAATTGGCCAAAAATTTTCACGCGGCAGGGAAATCTCATTCCCTCTCATCACAGCAAGCGATGTGATTGATGCGCCTCTCACTATTGAGATAAGCATTAGAACACACAATGTTCTTCGCATGTATGTGGATGGAGGGTCGTCAGCAGAAGTACTGTACGAACACTGTTTTGTGTAGTTACGACCAGAAATAAGAAGCCAATTAGTAACGGCCACGGCGCCGCTCACTGGCTTTAGTGGAGACACTATCTGGCCGATAGGGCAAATGCGTCTGCTTGTAACCATTGGGAATGAGGAACATTCCACTACGGCGTGGATGAACTTCATGGTGATACGCTCACATTCTCCGTACAATGGGATCATAGGCAGACCAGGTATTCTGGCTATACGGGCGGTACCCTCCACGACACACGGAATGATCAAGTTCCCTGTTGAGGGAGGAATCGTCACCATCTACAACAAAATCGTACCAACATCCGAGTGTCATACCGTGACAACACCGGCTCCACCTGTTCCACCCAAGGATGGATCACCACCTCCCAATTGGAAGGTGGCAATCCATCCTGACTACCCTGAACAGGAGATATCCATAGGAGGGGCGCTCTCGGATAGCGGCAAAAGGGCCATGTGCTCTCTTTTAAGTGCAAACCTAGATATATTCGCATGGGAGCCAAAGCATATGACAAGCGTTCCACGCGCGATAGCAGAACATAAGCTCCAGATCCGCCAGTGGTACCAACCCATCAAGCAAAAGAAGCGCGGCCAGGCGCCTGAGCGCAGCCGAGTGATATTGGAGGAAGTACGGAAACTAGTGGATGCAGGTATCATGCGCGAGGTATACTACCACGAGTGGTTATCCAATCCGGTCATGGTCAAAAAACATGACGGAAGTTGGCGCATGTGTGTGGATTTCACGGATCTGAACAAAGCCTGTCCACAGGATTGTTACCCGTTACCGGAGATTGACTGGAAGGTGGAATCCCTATGTGGATATCCCTTTAAGTGCTTCTTAGACGCATATAAAGGATACCACCAGATCTAGATGGCGGAGGAGGATGCAGAAAAAACGGCGTTCCATACAAGTCAGGGCGTATATTGCTATACGAAAATGCCGTTTGGACTAAAGAACGCCGGTGCTACATACCAGCGGCTTGTGGACAAAGCTTTTGAATCACAGATAGGCCGCAACATGGAAGTTTATGTGGATGACTTAGTCATAAAAAGTCATATGGAGGATGCACTTCTCCGGGATGTCCAAGAGACATTCGACACACTGAGGAGGATTAACATGAAGCTAAATCCAAAGAAATGCACGTTTGGGACAACGGAGGGAATGTTCCTTGGATACATGATTGATCCAAATGGTATCAAACCTTGCCCAGAGAAAACGGACGCCGTAATACAGCTGCCATCCCCTCAGACACGGAAGGAGTTGCAATCCTTAAATGGGAAGCTGGCCGGGCTAAATAGGTTCCTATCCAAATCCACAGAGAAGTCATTACCCCTATTTAAGGCACTCAAGAAGTGCATTAGGAAGGGAGATTTTGGCCAACTCAAGCAGCATCTGGCATCTCTCCCTATGCTAGTAGCTCCCCGTCCAAAGGAGGAACTCATTATGTATCTCTCAGCCACTCATGGCGCAATAAGTGCGATACTCATGACAGATAGGGATACGGTACAAACTCCGGTCTACTTCATAAGTAGAACATTGCAAGGGCTGGAGCTGAATTACTCCTCTATGGAAAAATTGGTTTTGGCACTAGTGTTTGCTACAAAGCGGTTGCTCCGATACTTTCAGGCGCACCCAAGTGTAGTCATTACGGACCAACCAATAAAGCAAGTCATCTCTAGACCGGATGTGGCAGGGAGGCTACAAAAATGGAGCATCCTATTGGGGGAGCATAATATATCTTATAGGCCAAGGACGGCTGTTAAAGGCCAGATCTTGGCAGATTTCTTGATAGAGAAGCCGGATGAGGAAGGACCAATCGTTAAACAAGATGAGACTCCAACAGAACCATGGGTGTTATTTACGGACGGATCTTCGTGTACGGATGGGTCCGGAGCTGGTCTCATCCTCACAAATACGGAAGGAATGGAGTTTACCTACGCCCACCGTTCTCACCTCTTGGCACCTGCTTGATGGAAAACTTGCTGAAAGCCGCGATGAGTGACTTGACTTTCTCCAAATATCGGACCATGTTGTCCTCCTTAGCCACGTATCCACCTAGAATGTGGTTCGCGACAAGCCGTGAGTCCACGTAGGCCTCAAGGTTGCGAACTCCCATTCTAGCGGAGATTTTTAAACCCGCAATTAATGCTTCATATTCCGCTTCGTTGTTGGCGGACGCTCTTAGCAAGATCGCATCCACAAGCTTCGCCCACTTGTCCAAGCAAGTCTTGGTGGAAATACTCAAGGAGAAGTCTATAACAGAAGGGGGGGTCGCTACCATAGTTGAAGAGGATGGACCTACATGGATGACCCCGATTATCAACTATTTGACTAGTGAAACCCTTCCGGACGAGGAAAAAGCAGCATGGCGCATCAGAAGGAAGTCGTAACACTTCGAACTCCGAGAAGGTATTCTTTATAAGCGCTCTTTTTTGCAGCCATGGTTGCGGTGCGTCGGACCACGTCAGGCTACCTATGTAATCAGTGAAATACATGAAGGGTTGTGCGGCATGCACGTAGGTCCACGATCCGTGGTAGCTAGAGCCTTACGGACAGGATATTATTGGCCTACCATGCACAGGGACGCGCGTGACATGATTCGCAAGTGTAGTGATTGCCAAGTGCATAGACCAGTGCCGCGGCACCCGCAGCAGGAGCTTACACCTATCACGTCCCCGTGGCCATTTTATAAATGGGGAATCGACATTGCAGGACCATTTCCTGTAGCTGCGGGGGAAGTTAAGTTCTTGATTGTCGCGATGGACTACTTCACACGATGGATAGAGGCCAAGGCAGTCAAATCCATCACGGGCAAACAAGTTAAAAAGTTTGTTTGGGAGCATATTATGTGCCGTTTTGGCCTACCAGGAGAAATCATCTCGGACAACGGTAAACAGTTCACGGACAATCCATTCAAGGACTGGTGTGCATCATTGAATATCAAGCGGCGCTTCGCGTCTGTTGAGCATCCGCAGACAAATGGCCTTGTGGAACGAGCAAATAGAAGCTTGGGAAATGGCATCAAGGCACGTTTGGATGAGCGAAATGCCAAATTGGTGGATGAGCTACCACATGTTCTATGGGCACATAGGACTATGATCAAAACGGCCAACAGAGACACTCCATTTGCATTGGCTTACGGCACTGAAGCTGTTATACCAGCATAAATAGGAATGCCTACCATCCGCACGACGGAAGTTAATGTTGTCACGAACGATGAACAGCTGCGCATCAACCTGGATCTGTTGGAAGAAAAAGGGAGATAGCAGCTATTAATGAGGCTAAGTCTAAGGCTAAAATGAAGGCTTATTACGACGCTAAGGTTAAAGGTGTTTCCTTCCGACCGGGGGATTTTGTCTATCGTGCTAACGAAGCAAGTCGAGCGGAGAATACAGGAAAGCTGGGCCCTAAGTGGGAAGGACCGTTTGAGGTCACTGAAGCCTTAGGACGAGGTGCATACAAGTTACGTGACATGGATGGGCGCGACCTGGAGCGCACATGGAACATCTCCAATCTCAAAAGGTGCTATCTTTGAAAGCTACGGCTTCCGCATGGGTACTTCGCCATATGTGGCTTTAATGGAGATCTGTACACTCTATCTGTTTTGCTTCTTATGTTTTGTCTAGGTTCCTTTTTTGTTTCTTAGGACTTATCATTCTTGTTCAAACAAAAAATGTAAACGTTCTAATAAAATGTCGTGGTGCCTAGCTAGCTCCACGGCTTGTTTTGTGCAAATTATTTCTTAAGTTTTTTGTTAGTCATGAGATTTTTAATTATTGCTATAATAGGCCATGTTTCATTCATATGCATTCATTCAAACACCGTACATGTACTATACGCCTCCAGGCGAGGTAAGAGGATTAAGTGAACCTACTAATTCAACTTGCCACGTAAGAGGGATGCAACCCTAGCGGCACGGATCATGTATCCTTACTAGACACCTTACTCACAAGACTGGTAAGTTTCGTATGCCGTACTCACGCAGTGCTCCGCATAGTAAAGACGTACGTCGCATGTCTAGTAAATTATAGGCTTGTATGTATTTTCTTTTTTGTGTAAGACGTGACATGTCATGCAGTATTGGTATACAATGTTCAACAAAATAAAGATACACAAGTTTCAAAATAAATAACAAAATGGCCGTGGTCATCACGGACTTACATACAAAAGACAGTCATTTCACATATGTCTTAGCCGTGTACATGCACGGACGAATAAAAATCACAAATGTTTACAACTGATAAATTACAAGGGGGTAGGAATTCCCCTATGTCCTTCTTTCCTTCTTCAATCAGAGCGCGGAGGGCCTCCCCGCGAGCATCCTTCCCATCCTGGGCCTTGACCGCAGTCACATCCAATGCTTCCACAAGCAGCTTTTCACCTTTCATCGTTTTTGATGCGGGGTCGTAGGTGGGCAAGGTCAAAGGGATGGGATCCGTAGTAAGCCGGTACATTATTGCCTCGTTTGGAGCGTCTTTAAGTGCCTCAAGCTCATCCAGGAGGGGGTGCTGTATTTCGCCAAGGCATTCATCGACGCGGTCATGTTGTCCGCAGAAGAGGGATTATGGTATGGATGTTGCATGATGTCTTCATTCTTACCTATCAGTTCTGCAGCTTTGACCAAACCCTCATGTCGACCACGGTCGATTCCATCGGATACGACCCCAGCAAATGCCTGTAGTAGGTGCGGAGCTTCTAGGGCCTTGCTTACGGCGAGGCGCATCCCTTGCCCAATCATCCACCTGCGTCCAGCTATGGCGGATAGCAGGGGAGGATACAGTCTTTCAGCACAACTTGTGGCCATCTTGCTCAGCTCCTCCTCCGCCGTCGCGGTTTTCTCTTCCAACTTGGCATGCGCCTGTGTTAGCTCATCCTTCAGCGCATCACGCTCTTGGGCGATGTTGAAGGCTTGTACGGTTACGGCCTTGGTGGAAGCTTCGGCCGCAGACACCTGCATATAGAACTTTGAGTTATCACAAGGGTAAAATACTTTTTTCTTGGGTCGAATAAAAAATCAAGGCAAAAGTATATGTATAAAAGTTTCGAAAGCATACCTTCTCATTTGATGCGGCTACAAGGGCTTCGAGCTCGGCAATGCGCTTTTCTCGGGTGTCGGCGTGATGAGCTTGCTCTTTCACTGTAGCCTCGGCTGTCACCAGCGCTGCTTGAAGGGACGCGATGGTCTTCTCGTTCTTCACGACCATTGCTTCACGACGAGCTATCTTTTAATCTGCCCGCTTCACATTAGCAAGGGCCTTGATCAAGCGGCGCCTTAGAGCGGCTCCCACCGTCACTTGATGCGCAGACGACACATCAAACTGCTCCAGAAGGGATTCATGATCCAGCTCATCTAGGTCTTGTGCAAGGGCTGGAGGGGTAATGTGCTCGATGAATTCTGAGCACTCAGATTCCGCTTCCAACCTTGTTAGACTTGAGAGGTTCCATGCTAGGCGCAGGCTATTTTCTGGCCCTTCGTGGTGTGGCTCCTCGGCGTGTGTCGCGGCAGGAGATGGGGGTCTGTTAGTTGGTGCGGGGGATGGATTCCTCTCTACTTCCTCCTCTTGGGCTACGGCCGACGGATCCGCCCTGTTATTGACATGGCAAATTTTTGTTTAGGCATTATATATTTCACAAGTATAGTGACACGACTAACATTTGAAGGGTACTTACGTGGTATCGATTGCAGGTTCTGGGCCAGTAGGAGCTACGGTGCTCACAGGGGTAGCCCGCCAGACTGGCTCTCCCATGTGCGGGGTAGAATCGGCCTAAGCAGTCGCAGTACCACTTCCCTCTTGGTACAGCGGATGGCCCTTCCTCAGTTTCTTTGGGGGAGCATTCGCGGCCCCGGCCTCATCCCCTATCTTCTTTGCCACCCTCCTGGTGGTCTTTCTCTTCCTAGATGTGAGCGGGGCGGACCCGGAAGCTTGAGTGGTGTCTTCATTGAGATCATTTTCCTCTTCCTGGTGGGTCGCGGTCCCCTCCAACAGTAGTTCTCCACCATCTTCATTATGGAAGTCCAATGGGGATTTCTCAATGATTGGCTCCCCTTCATCTGATTTGGGCTCGGACGTCTCTTCGAGTGGCATGGTGTGGTCAGCGGTCGCCTCCAGCAGGGGGAGCTCATTTTCCTTCAGAGGGCGGAACCCTTCGGCCACCTTCATTGGGTCGCCCTGGCATATTAATCCGTGTAAGTTCATTTCTGCGGACATTTATAAGTATACGGGTTAGTAAGGTTCTACAAATACGCATGACATTTCAAATCTACAAGGTATAAGTAAACCTACCCTCTCCCTGTTCCGTCAGGAAGCACGGATATAAGTCATCCCTCCCAAAGTAGCGGCGGCTTATTCCTACTAAGCACAGAAAGTGTTCCGGCAACCCCCTATGGAATTCTGTGCGGTGGGTATCTAGTATTTTTAAGTCTATGCTACTATAGTCTTTGGCTTTGGGCGGAAAGTCTTTGGGTGCTTTGGTTTTGAGTACGAAAGGGGTAGGGAATACCTTCTCATCAACAAAGAAGTAATGGTCGTACCAGTTCTTAAGGGAGTCTAAAGGCTTCCTATACGTCATGGGGGCGTTCCCGGGTCGTTTTTTAAACGATAGCCACCCGTTCACTAGCTGGGGGAAGTAAAAAGCCCTAAAAAGGTTCACGGTTGGAGTTACTCCGCAGGTATGGCATGTAATTTCAAACTGGTTAATTTTACACGCCCCTATGCAGTGAAGCTGGGTTATGTGGAAGTCGTAATACAATAACAGATCTACCAAGAATTTGTACAGGGGGATATGGTCATTGGCCGAATCAAATAGGCGCGTGTACACGCCTATTTTCCCCGCCGGTGCATCCGTAATCGCCTCACCTTCACCTGGATAGGTGGGGTGTACGCTTTCGGGAATGTAATACTTCGACAGAAAGTCGATGTATTTTTCCGCCGACATCACGTTAAGGACATCCGTGATAAATGGGTTGTCCTTTACCATGTTTTATAAAAAAGGTTTTAAAGGGCGTGATGATCTAACCTGCGGCGGAGGAAATCCGTGGAAAAGAAGGCAAAGTTTTGGAGGTAGAAGCTTGAAAATAACAATGGCGGAAGGAGGGGTGAATTGTGTGTGTAACAAACACACACACCAACTCTTATATAGGGTTGCCTCGGTTTCCGAGGTAACGTGGATGTTCGACACGTGTAGGCCACCACGCCTATCCAACGGATGGGATTTCTGACACCTCTGCAAAATTAGAAGGGGCCCACGGTCACTTCTTGGCAGTTTTACGTGGCTCAATGGTGGGCATTAATGGTGTACTTTTTCAGAAGTGCGGCGGACCAGTTGACTATCATTAATGCATTTATTCTTGTGTCGGGTTATGCGGTCTTACGTAAGACCATATTCAATGCTACATTTAATTTGTCTCGGCCGTTACGTGCGGCTGAGGTGCTATTAGAATAATATTCCTAATACGGACAGCCACGTGCGGCCATAGCAAAATTTTTTGTATTTTTCATTCCCTAGGTCTTCTCTTGGTATGTCCGGAGAGCATCTTGATAGTCTAGAGGTTACGCCTACGGCTGTAACAACTAGACTGGGGGGACATGATGACGTATAGTCCCCAGCCAGGTCAGGAACCCGGCCCACGGGTACTACCCGTATTCGGCCCATCACAAATTGGTGGTAATAATGTCATTTAAGCTTATGGGCTTGGATGAACAATAACCGTACACACGTGTGCGGCCCACAGCCCGGCGCGAGCAGCACAGGGTTAGACAGAATCATATTCTGTCTAGAAATAGGTTTTACCCCAAAGAAGAGGATATTCACTCACCATAATTAGAAGATAACAATCATTCTAATTCTGGTATTTATCCTTTCCTTGGGGCTGAAGTATCAGTGGCAGCCCACTAGGGTTCCACTGCCTATAAAAGGAACCCCCAAGGGTTCCACAAATAGATCACATCCTAAAACATAAAACCCTAACCGATTACTTACTCTCACGCCAGAGTCTAATCGTGGGAAACATTCCCACGGTAAGCCTAACGCGTGTTGTTTAGTGTGCAGGATCCCAACCAAACAGTTCACTTGGTGCAGGAGCCGGAGCCCAGCCAACCCGAATTAAGCCTAATTCGGGTCTAGCAATTTGCATCAACAATCTATATACCTTATGTAGTTAAATTGTACACGTCTTAGGGAAAACGCGTATGAACGACAAGTATTAAACTCGACGATTTAGGAAAAACGACGAATCGAATAAATGCGGGTTCGTTCTCGAAGGAGGTGTGTGGATTAAGTGTGCCAGTTATATAAAATCAAAGTTTGGATTAGTGACGTTTTTGGTTTAGAAGAGAAAAATTAAAGACGAGCTACGACTAAGATTAAACTACGACGAATTAACGTAAAACGCGAACGTAAATACGTAAAACGTGACGAAATTAAAAATAAAACCTAAAAATTAATTAAAAGTTTAAACTAAGTCTAAAATAATATAAATAAGGATAAAAAATCCAATAAATAATTTTTAAGACCTTTTATTAATTAAATATTCAATTTTTAATGTTAATTAAAGCCCTAAAATTAAATATAATTAACAAAAAGCCTAAAATATTATTTTATTGAACAAATAACTCACTTATATTATTTAAAGACTAAAAAGTATTTTTCCTAAATTTTCAAAACTATTTTTCTATTTTTAAAAGGCTAAAAACAATTTTTAAACTAAAATAATGGTAAAAATTAATAAAATAATGCTAAAAATAAATTTTATTTTTCTAAAAATTATATTTTAACTAAATTAACAAGGGAAAAATGAAAAAGTTAAAAAAAACTAAAAAAATGGCTAAAAACGAAAGTACCCCAAAGTACACCAAGGTGGAGTACTTCTGTGTTGTCCAAGATCCTACCAGACAACAGGGTTGTCCAAGAACAGTTTTGTCCGATATCGGACAACACTAAAAAAATAAAAAATTGCAGCGTTCTCGGACAAAACTAAAAAAAGTTGCTGTATGGATTTTAGTCTCGTTTTTGTTTGATTTGGGCTCGTTTTCGCTTGTTTTTTGATGTTTTTGGGCACAAACGGCACCCCTACAACCATTTGGTTGTAGGGAGTCAAAACAAACTAAAAAAAACACAACAAAAGCACAATCCAAGCCACAAATCACACCAAGATCAGCAAAAGTGGACAGAATGTGGTCTGTGGGTATCTTGGGGCTATACAGTGAGCTAAAAGCTTACTTAGAATCACCAAAACCTAGCTAAACCCTATTTCCAGATAATATATAGCTAAGACACCCTAAGAACCTTCTATCACCAAAAAAATCAAAACCTTAAACGCCAATTTGAGGCCCGTGGGCCTGCTGGTGTGCACAGGTGGGCAGAAAGTGGATATTGCTGGTGCACTTTGCACCCTAGACCAATTTTCAATCCACAATCCTTGCATATAAACTGAACTAAAACTTAACCAATGATGCTTAGTCCTAGATGCAACTATAAACTAACATTTAACCAAATTTTAAGCGCAAACAAACAAGATTAATGAGCCTATTGTCTACTTTTTGCTTTATGGCAGAAAGTTGATAACAAGTAAGTATTTGATTTTCACTCTACAAGATTTTAACCAAGGCCTCAAATAATGAACTAGGTGGTTACTCCTAATACATGTAAACCTCAAATCCAAACACCCCTTAAAACAAATTTGTGAAAATTTTGCAAAGGAACCAACAGTTAAAATAACAAAACCATATAAGCTTTATGAGCTCGTAATTTGTCAGATTATGAGCTTATAAACAGCTTATATAGAATCGGATCTCAAAGATAAATTTTGCCCAAAAAAAATCTTGAAACAAAAAAAATCTTTAATAACTAAATTACTTTGCAATGAAGAATTACACTACTCAAAAAAAAGGGAACACAGCTTACGCAAATTTATTTAAAAATACTGTAAATATTCATTAATAAAAGAAAAGTACATAAGCTGGAACAAGAGCTTATCACAAGTCGACATAGCCCTATTTATATTAATAAAGAGAAGAGTCTAGAATACAAGAAAGCAAAAACCCTAATTACTGAAATCCCATCCTTGCCCTTGGTCTTCTAACTTTTGAATTTAGTCAAAAGTGTCCATCATGTGATCTCTGTCCTTGCCAGCTGGTGTGTTGTAATCTTGGACGTTAAGAAGTACTTTGGGAGCAAGAAAATGTGTTTAGCCGTTGATCTGGTCCCTTTTTGGGGTTTTGTGTGAAAGAGACGGGAAGGGGAACCATGGGGGTCCCATTAGAATAAGTGTGAAGGGAATCTGGGTTGTGGGTTTTGTTTGTGTGATGGGTAATTAGCATTCTGCAAGTAATTGTCCATTAACCCTTTGTTTTGATGAAGTGATAGATTAGGGTTCATTGGTGGGAGATTAGGGGAATGATGATGAACAGGAAGTGTTTCCCTCCATAAAAATCATTAATAAACATTTTTTTAAAAATCTGATTAATTAATATTGGGTTAGTGGAAGGGTGATATGGCAGGGGTGAGGTGGCGTGAGTGGTGACGTGGCTGGCTGGGATTGGTGGTGGTATGTTTCTTGTCTGGTCAGTTATGGCCCCCCAACTCTCATAAACATGCTACTTCACATTTCAAACAGCCAAAGCCCATTTCCTTTATAAATAACTATGCACCTCTTGTCATTTTTGGCCCAAGTAATTTACAAACTTTTATTAAGGACCAATTGTGTACTTTGACCATATTTCAAGGGCTTGTCTTGTACATACTTTATATTTTAGGGACCCTTATGTAATTTTGAGTTTTACAAGGGTATAAAATAACAAGTCTTCAATTCTTGAGGGACCAATCTTGTCAATCTTCAAAACTTCAAGGACTTGATAGGAAAATCATGATTCGGGTCCGGTTCTTTGTGCGGCTTCGTTTCCCGTGTTCGTTTTTGCATGATTCCTTTGATCTTTTGTGGAATTCACGATATCCGTACCTAAAATACACAATGAACAAACACAAGCATATATTTGGGTATTTTGATGATATTTTAAGCGTTTTAAGCCCGATTTGGACGATGAGACTATGTATAATTACAGTCTCATCACTCCCCCATACTAAACAATTGCCATGTCCCCACGCAATGCTAGAAGTAAGTATCATAGCGCTTCCAAAATTCATTTTATGATGACATTTATTGAAGACATAAACTTAAATAAACTACTACAGGCGTTTTAGACATAATGTATTGTTTTCATCACGATAAAGTGACTTTTGGGATCATAGAACAAGAACACGTGAATTCTTCGTTAGAAATAATTTCGCCGTCCTCGATTTTCACCCAATTCCATGCTAAGCGTGTAACGAGATGATTGTTATTATAAGTTAGCAACACGAACACATCTCATGAGTGTTAATTACGAACCTAAACTCCCTTATTCCTACTTGGTATCTCTTATATTTTAATTTTGTCTTAATGATCACGAGGATACATTATTGACTTATGCGTGAATAGAGATTAAGTCTTAAAATAGAGTCTTAACGGTGTAACCAAAATCATTAAATTAATAATTCACCCTAATAGACAACGATGTCAAAAAATTAAGTCAACAAGAAGGATCGATAAACACGGTTTTATAACGGTTTTGAACATGAGACTTATTACCATGACTTTTATTATCCGCCATCATCGGTGGTTTTATTATCATGGTTTACCTCCATCTTTTATTCAACTTCGCCATGAAGCTTTTATTATGACTTCGGTCTTGCCTTGCCTTTTATTATCCGCCTCATCGGTGGTTTTATTAGCCAAAGACGTATATCCTCACGCTAAAGCAAATTTTGGATCTTTAAAGCTTCAAAGATTAAGGCTTGATTCACTTTCAATTTGGGCATAGATTTTTCGGCCTTGTGAGCTTCAAATTTTTTCTTAATTTAGGTGAGCACTTGAAATCTTATTATTAAGTGAAGCTTTCGATTATTCGGGTGCCAATACTTTAAAACCGTGACGCTGGCGATACCTTAATGTTTTACCAATTTAATTACATGGAAGCTACTAAAACAAATTAGAAACCAACAATAGTGACTAAACCGCTAAATCAATATTTATTATCAATTTATTATATAAAAGCGTGGGGAGAATAAGCTAATAATCACTACACATGAGATCGTGACGATTACGAGATTTACCAATAACTCTATCATTTCTCGTCCTCATTTAAGAGACTTAGCCTAAAAGGTTAAGGAATCAAAGCTAAGTGCTCAACACGCACGGTCGAGTCAAAAATTACTCTTATTCTCACCATCGGAAAACCTACATTCGTGTCTTAAACACTTATAAAAAACAAGAAAATTTTTTAAAATTTGGCCATTTTTAGCCTTATTTTGCATAAAACGATAACAAAAAGATGAATATTGGATAGCGTGAGCAAGGTGAAGTATCTACTCACTCCCCCCATGCTAAAACTAAACATTGTCCTCAATGTTTCGAGTCTAGGGGTGAAAACACCCCCATACTAGAGACGAAGTCGAATGCTTAATCTCGAGCATGGAAAGGGTCAAACGAATAACCTAAAAGCCGTTTATGAATTATGCTAATAAGATAAACGTTAGAAAATAAAAGGATATCATCGGATATCGGAATCTCCAAAGGCAACGATCGAAGCTCGAGTGATCCGTAAAACGAACACGAGAGGCTTCAATGATGACGATGAACCTAATAAATCACAATCACAAACAACCACGAAACAAAGGTTGGAAGAGCACAAGTCCCCTCGTTAAGTTAACTAAGAAAGCAATAATATTTACAAGGATAAGCATGAGAATCCCCCACGAGGCACCTTGTTTTTGATAACCGAGTCAAAAGATCGACTCGAAACCCCATAAATGTGATCATTTAGGGATAATCTTGGTATGGTCATTTTTGGTGGGGCTTACATGATAAACAAGGCCCAAAAGTACATGGAGTACTTTAAAAACCCGATTTACGTATACCGGGGTCAAAGATAGCGTCTTCGTTTTCGGATGAAAGACGAAACAACGCCACTCCAACCATTGCATAAACCTCAAAGAAGTAGAAGAAAAGAGATGAGAAGTAGAAAGGTGGGACAATTGGTAAGTTAAACTCATGAGCTACTCGAGGTAGACTCACACCAAGCAAATAGATAATATTTCCATTTATTGCATCGGTGGAAGACCGAGATTTCCCTTTACAAGCAATTACGGGATCGTAAATCTCGTCCTCGGTGGAGAAATGTGAGGGAACATAAGGGGCTTCCCCCACACTAGATCCACACCAACCGTCGTCAAAAGGAGTAGACGAGGTGGTAGCACTCATAAAACGCGGTGATGACGGAGTTAAACTTGTAGAAAAATCTTTTAAAACATTTTTAAAATCTTTTCCTTTTCCATCGTTTAAAAACTCTTTATGAAAACCCGATTTGATAATGTCAAAAATATTTGGCGTGTCAAATTTAAAATTAGTCGCGCTAAAAATCCTCACATTTAAGTCCTTGGTGGGAGGGGGTGGCGGATTATATAAGTTCTCAAAACGTTTGTCAATAAAGAACACCCCCCCCCCCCCCCGGGGTCAACATATTCGTCATCCTCATGAACGTCGATCTCATCGATTTCTTCATCAAACATAAGCTTGTCAAACCAAGGTTTGTCATTCCCCTCCTTGAGTATCTTAGAAACTCTCTCGAAAAGATCACGATCAAGCACGAAACCATCATTCTTTTGTGGGGATTGTTGATAAGTTAAATCCTCACGAATGTGGTAAACGTAATTCTCATTTGAAGAGTGTTGATTAGGTAACTCCTCGAGAATTGGGTTTTTAGTGGTCACATGAGTTGGTTCGTCATCGAAAATAAGACGTTCCAACTCATTAAGTTCATCCTTGATTTTGGAAAGATCGACCTCACTCGTAGGTGGAAGTGAAGGCATAAGAGCTAGCTCTCGTTCAATGATTTCCTCAATCTCGGGATCAAACTCATAATCATCGTACTTCACATGTTTCTTTTTAGGATAATCAAAAATTGCATGTGGATTTCGAAGTACGTGATCAATCTCGGCAAAATCGCCATCGTCATCGTCAAAGAAAGAGTCGATGTGAGCACTCACAACCATGGTCTTACAAGCACTAGGGCTACGCTTAGGTGACTTTTCTAAGACGAGAGGATCGATGTCGATAAACCCTTTAGCCTCATCGGGTGTTGGGCTAGGAAAAGGAGGCACTTCGATGGAGTTGGAAGTTGAAGCCTCAAAGACGTGGTCCTTCGAAGGTGGTGAAGACGAGCCCATTTTGGTCATTGTCGTGATGGCACTAACGTCGCCCTTCGGAATTGGTGTTTCACTTGTTTCGCTAAAAACATCCCAAAGTGAGTTTTCATCCATAAACTTACACATACCCTTTTGAATTAGGTACACGTACTCTTTATCATTAAAATTATCATCTTTAAGACCGTTTTTCTTAATTCTTTCAAAACATGCATCAAGCCTCATTCTTTCCGCTAAAGTGAACATTTTGAAATCATTAGGATTTGAATCATTAGGTTTTGAAACCACGGTTTTTTCATGATCATTAAAAACTTGGGATTTTCTAGCGAAAAAGTCCATTTTTCATCCCCATATCTCATAGTAAGTCTCCCCTCGTGAACGTCGATTACGGTTCGAGCCGTCGATAAGAATGGTCGGCCTAAAATAATGGGACATTTACTGTCACACTCGTAATCGGATATAACGAAATCCGCGAGAAAAACAAACTTTCCAACTTTGACATACACATCCTCGGCTATTCCAATTGGTATAAGTGGAGTACAATTTGCAAGCTCGATTGTCATGTTCGTGGGGGTAAGTGAGGGCAATTTCATCAATTTCCAAAGAGAATGAGGCATGAGATTGATGCTAGCACCTAAATCGGCAAGGGCTAAACATCCCTCAATCTCGGAAAAATCACAAGGTAGTAGAAATTGGCCCAGATCCTTTTCCTTTCTCGGCATACGCCTTTTAGGTTTTTTAAGAAGGATTGAAGCACAAGTTTCTTCAAGGGTTACTTTCATAAGGTCGATAAAACTCTCTTTTTGAACTGTGGATGGAATTTGAGGTACACGAGGGTGTGCACTCTTTTCCTTGGTCGCCACGTTCACCCCATCGACTTTAGAACAATAAGACGTCTTAGAAGTCGAGGGTTGAGAAGAAGGAACAACTCGAAATCCTTCAAGGTTAGGGGTAATCACACGACCTTTCTCACGAGACGAGGCGGCTTTACATTGTTCCTTCGGATTTGCAACGATGTCACTAGGTAACGAACTCGATGACGCACCCGAGGACTTGTTCATAATGGCCGAAAACATCTTTTTAATATCAATTTGTCCTTGCTCAATCTTCGTGTTTTGCAATTTCAAAGTATTTGTAAAGTCGTTTTTCAAAGTACCAATTTCTCCCTCTAATCGTCTCATATTAGCCTCATTCGTTTTCATGTAATTTTGAAAATCGTTATACGAACTATTTTGATTTGAATTAAAGTTCCCTTGGTTTTGATTACTTCTTTGAAAATTGTTTTGATTCCCACTTGAAAAATTGTTTCCTTGATTGTTGTTGTTTGAAAAATTCGAGTTTTGATTTTTGTCTCGATTTTGCCAATTCAAATTACGACCTTGATTATAACCTTGATTTTGATTCGAAAAATTTCCTCGTTGATTGTTTCCTTGAAAATTGTTTCGGTTTTGATTCAAAAAATTATTTCCTTGGTTATAATTGCCTTGTTGTGATGGACCCGCGTTATTTTGATTTTGAAAATTGTTGTTTCCATTTAACGCACTCACACTTGACGTTTGGCCATCCGTAGCCGCACACTCGTAATAATTATGAGGTCCACCACAAAACGTACACGAAACCTCAACCGCTTTCACCGTAGCGGGAGCGTCTTTCTTTTGCATCTCAACGAGAAAAGACGTAAACACAATCGTCAACTTGTGGACTTTTGCATCAACCCTTTCAATGTCGCGATTAAAACTACTAACATTGGCGACATTGGCAACACTCGGTGCGTTGCGGAGTTGGTAAACCATGGATCGGTTTTCGATAATTATCAATGCATCTTTCGGAGTTTTACACAAAAAGTTGCCACCGGCGGCGGAATTCAACGAATCTTGTTCTTGAAAATTAAGACCGTTGTAAAATGTATCGATTTGGTGCAACTCAGAAAAACCATGGTGAGGACATTGCCTAAGCAATTCCTTAAAACGATCCCACACGTCTCTAAAAGATTCATTCGGTTTTTGCTCAAATTTCGTAATTTCATTTTTGAAAAACGTTGTCTTAGACGGTGGGAAAAAATAATTAACGAACTTGGAAACGAGATCCTTCCACGTAGTTATAGAATTAGGTGGCTTTTTCTCGTACCAATCCTTGGCGGCACCATCGAGCGAGTACGGAAAAAGCATAAGCTTGACGAGATCGGTGTCGACGTTCTTAAACTTGCTCGTGGCCAAAAGACGATCAAAAATCCAAATATGGTCGTGAGGATTATCGGCTTCACGACCTCGAAACTTCGTAGCTTGGATTAACGAAAGCAATCCGCTCTTAATCTCAAAATTCTCCGCTTCGATAGCGGGAATTACGATCGCGTCTCCATAACCCTCGGTGGGCGCTTGGAGCAATTCCATCATCGAACGATTGTCGGCCATCTCCTCTACGGTCTCTTCAACAACGATATTAGGAACGTCGGTCTCTAACTCTCGTCTACGTCGTCGATTCCTTCGATTACGATTGCGTCGATTCGAAGCGTCGCTAGAATTAGAATAATCCTTCGATCGAGTGCGCATGCACTAAGCGTAGAATGGGAGGTTGCAAAGAAGATTCTTTTTGTGGTTTTTCTATTTTTCAATTTTTTTGGTTTTTGATTGTTTTTTTAATTTTTTAAGATTTTTTGTGTATTACGTAGACTCAAATCTACAAATCTCTCCTCGAATCGATTTCTCGATTAAAGGAGCCTCAAAGAATGAAAACGATCACGTGGAGTGAACGCCTTCGATGACTTTAGAACGTTGGTGGAACACCAAAACGTTCAAGAGGGTTTAATCTTGAAAACAAGCAAATATAATATACGTAGATAATACTTGGGCGGCAAACCCTCGATTAGCCTTCTTTCTCAAAACACGCACAAGCAAGCGGGGGAAACGAGGCGGCGCTAAGCACTTAAGAGCCTTTTTCCCTTAGGTCGTGAAATACAACCGCCTTATACCCACCTTATAGTTTGTGTTAATTGAAATTAAGCCTCGCGAAAGTATTTATCTATTTTGCCTTTAAACTTTTGCTTTAGATTCAAATACAATGATCGAGTGATGAAATCCCGAATCAAGGTTGCGTTTTCACGCTTTTGGAGTACTTGTATATTTATTGTTCTACGTAAGTACAATATAGTAATATATTCACAAGAAAAACGAAAACCAATATATCTACACTATGGTAAAATGATTGTTGTGTGTTTAATTTAGGAAAATTAAACACGATTTATTTGGATACTATAATATAATAGAGAAAAATAACAAAAATGAGTATGTACGATATTTACGCTTTCCAAAAATTGAAAAGCAAAAACGCACTACTCACACAAACACGATACTAATAATGGCACACTAAAAACACCTCCCCGGCAGCGGCGCCAAAAATTGATGTAGTTAAATCGTACACGTTTTAGGGAAAACGCGTATGAGCGGCAAGTATTAAACTCGACGATTTAGAAAAACCGACGAATGGAATAAATACGGGTTCGTTCTCGAAGGAGGTGTGTGGATTAAGTGTGCCAATTATATAAAATCAAAGTTTGGATTAGTGACGTTTTTGGTTTAGAAGAGAAAAATTAAAGACGAGCTACGACTAAGATTAAACTACGACGAATTAACGTAAAACGCGAACGTAAATACGTAAAACGTGACGAAATTAAAAATAAAACCTAAAAATTAATTAAAAGTTTAAACTAAGTCTAAAATAATATAAATAAGGATAAAAAATCCAATAAATAATTTTTAAAACCTTTTATTAATTAAATATTCAATTTTTAATGCTAATTAAAGCCCCAAAATTAAATATAATTAACAAAAAGCCTAAAATATTGTTTTATTGAACAAATAACTCACTTATATTATTAAAAGACTAAAAAGTATTTTTCCTAAATTTTCAAAACTATTTTTCTATTTTTAAAAGGCTAAAAACAATTTTTAAACTAAAATAATGGTAAAAATTAATAAAATAATGCTAAAAATAAATTTTATTTTTCTAAAAATTATATTTTAACTAAATTAACAATGGAAAAATGAAAAAGTTAAAAAAAAACTTAAAAAAATGGCTAAAAACGAAAGTACCCCAAAGTACTCCAAGGTGGAGTACTTTTGTGTTGTCCAAGATCCTACCAGACAACAGGGTTGTCCAAGATCAGTTTTGTCCGATATCGGACAACACTAAAAAAATAAAAAATTGCAGCGTTCTCGGACAGAACTAAAAAAAGTTGCTGTATGGATTTTAGTCTCGTTTTTGTTTGATTTGGGCTCGTTTTCGCTTGTTTTTCGATGTTTTTGGGCACAAACGGCACCCCTACAACCATTTGGTTGTAGGGAGTCAACACAAACTAAAAAAAACACAACAAAAGCACAATCCAAGCCACAAATCACACCAAGATCAGCAAAAGTGGACAGAATGTGGTCTGTGGGTATCTTGGGGCTATACAGTGAGCTAAAAGCTTACTTAGAATCACCAAAACCTAGCTAAACCCTATTTCCATATAATATATAGCTAAGACACCCTAAGAACCTTCTATCACCAAAAAAATCAAAACCTTAAACGCCAATTTGAGGCCCGTGGGCCTGCTGGTGTGCACAGGTGGGCAGAAAGTGGATATTGCTGGTGCACTTTGCACCCTAGACCAATTTTCAATCCACAATCCTTGCATATAAACTGAACTAAAACTTAACCAATGATGCTTAGTCCTAGATACAACTATAAACTAACATTTAACCAAATTTTAAGTGCAAACAAACAAGATTAATGAGCCTACTGTCTACTTTTTGCTTTATGGCAGAAAGTTGATAACAAGTAAGTATTTAATTTTCACTCTACAAGATTTTAACCAAGGCCTAAAAAGGAACCAAAATTACAAAACAAAGTGTCCAAACTCAAATAATGAACTAGGTGGTTACTCCTAATACATGTAAACCTCAAATCCAAACACCCCTTAAAACAGATTTGTGAAAATTTTGCAAAGGAATTTAACATAGAACAACACCAAACTTTACTAATCTATCAAGAACATGTGTTAACTGATTAAGCAAGCAAACTAAACAATAAAACTACACAAGCAAGCACGTAATCACATATTTCACAAAGGCACCAAATCATATAATTTTACTAAAAAGAGGGTTCAAGCCGAAAATACCTTGTGGGACCCACATCCAGGCCCCACTATGGCTGATGCCATCTCCTACTTAGCAAGATTTGGGGATAAGTGGCATATGCAAAAAGCTGTAGAGGTTGGACTACCACAGTCCAAAAATGTCTTCAAAGAGTCTTGTCAAAACATCAACACATATCAAACTATGAGTGTACCTGGATAAAGCACACCAACATACAAGAGCAAATGTTAAGCTCGGTAAGCTCTCATAAGCAAGAGGTGTCAATCTCAGCTTATGAGAGGCTTATGAACTGTGAGTAAACAAAATAGGAAAAATGGAAGATTTATGAAAAATCTTGAAAAAATATTTTTTGAAACCAAACAAGAAACCAACAGTTAAAATAACAAAACCATATAAGCTTTATGAGCTCGTAATTTGTCATATTATGAGCTTATAAACAGCTTATATAGAATCGGATCTCAAAGATAAATTTTGCCCAAAAAAATCTTGAAACAAAAAAAATCTTTAATAACTAAATTACTTTGCAATGAAGAATTACACTACTCAAAAAAAGGGAACACAGCTTATGCAAATTTATTTAAAAATACTGTAAATATTCATTAATAAAAGAAAAGTACATAAG
This sequence comes from Glebionis coronaria, assembly GCA_025667525.1. Taxonomy (NCBI): domain Eukaryota; kingdom Viridiplantae; phylum Streptophyta; class Magnoliopsida; order Asterales; family Asteraceae; genus Glebionis; species Glebionis coronaria. The sequence continues at coordinate 334,863,813 of CM046876.1, read as the reverse complement.
TTGGAACAAGAGCTTATCACAAGTCGACATAGCCCTATTTATACTAATAAAGAGAAGAGTCTAGAATACAAGAAAGCAAAAACCCTAATTACTGAAATCCCATCCTTGCCCTTGGTCTTCTAACTTTTGAATTTAGTCAAAAGTGTCCATCATGTGATCTCTGTCCTTGCCAGATGGTGTGTTGTAATCGTGGACGTTGAGAAGTACTTTGGGAGAAAGAAAATGTGTTTAGCCGTTGATCTGGTCCCCTTTTGGGGTTTTGTGTGAAAGAGACGGGGCCGGGGAACCATGGGGGTCCCATTAGAATGAGTGTGAAGGGAATCTGGGTTGTGGGTTTTGTTTGTGTGATGGGTAATTAGCATTCTGCAAGTAATTGTCCATTAACCCTTTGTTTTGATGAAGTGGTAGATTAGGGTTCATTGGTGAGAGATTAGGGGAATGATGATGAACAGGAAGTGTTTCCCTCCCTAAAAATCATTAATAAACGTTTTTAAAAAAGTCTGATTAATTAATATTGGGTTAGTGGAAGGGTGATATGGTAGGGGTGAGGTGGCGTGAGTGGTGACGTGGCTGGCTGGGATTGGTGGTGGTATGTTTCTTGTCTGGTCAGTTATGGCCCCCCAACTCTCATAAACATGCTACTTCACATGTCAAACAGCCAAAGCCCATTTCCTTTATAAATAACTATGCACCTCTTGTCATTTTTGGCCCAAGTAATTTACAAACTTTTATTAAAGACCAATTGTGTACTTTGACCATATTTCAAGGGCTTGTCTTGTACATACTTGATATTTTAGGGACCCTTATGTAATTTTGAGTTTTACAAGGGTATAAAATAACAAGTCTTCAATTCTTGAGGGACCAATCTTGTCAATCTTCAAAACTTCAAGGACTTGATAGGAAAATCATGATTCGGGTCCGGTTCTTTGTGCGGCTTCGTTTCCCGTATTCGTTTTTGCTTGATTCCTTTGATCTTTTGTGGAATTCACGATATCCGTACCTAAAATACACAATGAACAAACACAAGCATATATTTGGGTATTTTGATGATATTTTAAGCGTTTTAAGCCCGATTTGGACTATGAGACTATGTATAATTACAGACTCATCAATATCCTATAAAGGGTGTATCCTAATTGTTGAATAGTTGAAAAGTTTAAAGTTGAAAACATTTGTATTTATGGTAATGTTAAAAAGTTGTGGCTATGTTGTTCTCTAGCCCATTACTACGTTTCAAATCAATTAACTGAAATTCGAAGAAAACACATAAAACACCTTTTTTTCTCTAAATCCTAAAATACACAGCCGCCATAATCTTATCACCTCTTGATCTGCCGAGTCTGCCACCATATGTATGTGGTTTTGGTGGTTTCAGGTAGTTCTGATTGGGGTATGGTTGTGGCTTTATGTATTTGGTAATTTTTGGTGGTTGTTCCAGCCACCAACAAACCTACGCCGCCGTCGTCCAGTCGGAAAGACGTTGTCGCCGCCTTTGTAATGACAAGATGTTTGTTTTATAGATCAATAAATTGTATTTAAGATTTGAATTTTTATAAACTTTCATGCGTTTTTTTTCAGCAACTATGTGTTGCCGCTTTCAGGTGCGAGGAAAAATAAATGATGATGGGTAGTTGAAGAAAATTATTGTGCATACAATATTCAATTGATCAAGGTGATAAATCATGTTTTCTGTTTCATTCTGAATTTCAAACGAATCATGTTTTGTCTTTAATTGGTGTGGTTGTTTAATTGGTGTGATTGTTTATTTCGAACGAATCATGTTTTGTATTTCATCTTGAATTTGTATAATCTCTTGAGATATATTATATTATCAGTTTAGATTTATTTATTTGTTAGAATCTATGTTTGTGTCCTTGATAGTTGTTGAATTTATGCCTCTAATAGGTATTGGGATGGCAACATTTCGTCTTCCTTTAAAGGCACAAGGTCTTGCACACTTTCTTGGTATGTTCCGGTCCTATTCCACATGTAAAGCTACTATTATTCATTTATGTTTTATCGACATCAGTAAGTTGTTTGCTTTACTTTGGTTATTCATAACCCTTAAAGTTTGTTAAGAACAAATGGGAATTTTCGGGTTGCAATATTTTAGGGTATAAATCTTGAATTACTCTCACAAAGTTATATGCGAAGACCGATACTTTCGAAGAGAATTTGTTTTTTTAAACTCATATGTTGAACAGTTATATAATCATATGTGTCGATGAGTTATACGGTTTACTTTTATAAATAAATAAATATTATGAGTAGCTGAATTTGTAGGGTTTGAACTTTGAAGTTTCTTTCATTATGTAACTTGTGCACCTAACCTTATGGTAATTCGTTTGAAGGTATGAACACCGCCTCATTGATGATATGGTTACTTGTGATCTTAAGAGTGGCGGAGCCTATGTATTTTCAAGCAAAAACTATGATGGAGATGTCAAAGTGATATGTTGGCACAAGGTATGTGTTTAAAGAACTTTGGTAAAAACATTGTGTTATTTTTTGCAACTTTTTAAAGACACATATTCGAACTCTGGTTTGATGACTTTATTTGTATTTACATTGACAGGTTTTGGATCTCCTGGACTAATGACTTTATATTAGTATTGGTAACATGCTATTGCATCAGGGAATATAGTTGATTTAAAATTTGTAGAGGTTTAGAAAGGTAATTTGTTCGGCTGGTTTCTTTTTCTTGGTTTAAAAGTAGAGGTCGTAATATTTGGAACTCTTGGCTCATTAAGACTTTGTAATTTCTGGTCTAACGCAAATAGGTTTTAATAAAATCATCGTTCAAAAAAAATTATACGTTAATCATTCGTTAAAACCGGTTTACTTAAGTGTAAGTGAGATCATTTGTAGGAATGTGTTTTTATGTGGTTTGGTGGTCTGTGTGTGATTTATGCTTGACCGGGTATGATTTGAAGCCCATTGTAGGTAATTATGATTGCAAACTGTGACTACTTAGAGGGTGACTGGATTTTGTTAATAGTTAAGACTGCTGTTTTTTATGTGGTAGTGAAGATTCATGCGTAAGAGATATCATCTTGATTGCATTAGCCTAATTTATGATCCAAATATGCTATTTTGCTTATGGTTGATTACTTTAGTTTCATGCAGATGGCGAATACTCCCCTTCATGTTGTTGCGGGCTATAATAGCGTTGAAGTAGTTAAGTATATGCTGAATTTGGCTGGGACTGAAACTGTTGAGTTGGTAGCAAAAAACATGGTAAGTGAAATCTAATTCTCACCCTGATTAAATACGAATAATGGTTGTAATGAAGCTGTATGGCATCTTCTTTCTCACGGTGCCTCTACCGAAGCCAAAGTAAGTGTATGTGTTTACTTCTCATTCTCTTGATCATCGAATTGACCAAACTGTGAAAGTTTATCTATCTTATGAGGTTATGTAGTATAAACTTGATGAATATTTACTTGTTTATTTTTTATGCAGAATGGGGGAAAGACTCCATTGCATATTTCTGTATGGCACTCACTCAGAACTGAGGACAACTCTACTGTGGAGACATTGCTTAAGCATAACGCTGACGGTTGTGCCAAAGAGGATGTAATATTCATTCCCTTGTACATATTTTTATGTATTAAACTTTGTAGAATTGTACGTTGGGTGGGTTAGGCAGCGAGTAAGTAAATAATGTTGGTACGGGTCAACACCTATTGTATATTTTGAGTAGCTAAACCATCTCACCAAGCATTAGAATGGAAAAAATTGATGCATTTGTTTCATTTTTAAATAATTTTGTACGTTTGAGCCATTATCAATACAATAGAACCTGATTGATTACTATCCATATAAATTGAAACTTAAACCTGATTATTGAATCCATATAATTAGCAACCATCAAGGTATTATATCTAATAAGTTGAAGGATTAAACAAGGAATTGACAGTAACGCTACATTTTTATATATCCTTTTTGTATATCTTGCTTAAAACATTTGAGATTATTTGAAGGAATTAATGTAGAACTAAAGTAGAGTCTGATGAGTCAGTTCTGCCAGACAGAAACTTACTTAGAAGATGCGTAAGCATTAAAGCACAACCATGTTATCACTTCCCATTTCAATGGGTTCTTAATTCCGACTATAAGAAGGTAGTTCTTGGTTTGGTTGGTTTTTATTTGGTGGGTTATAAATTACAACTGAAGTAGAGTACAATAATTAACTTCTCTTCATCTACCATTTATAAAATTGACATTAGCGTAACTATCACTCTATGGTGAATTGGTGATATTGTATATGCACACAAATCACTTTATTTTCTAATCATTGTTCTTTCTATTGAAAATACAAGTTATTTGTGGTTGTATCCATCAGCAAGTTTGTGACACCCTAGAATCGAGGTCATTAACGATACCCTAAATTACGCTAATTTTTGAAATTTTTGATAAATTTTAATTTCTATAATTATAAGTATTTTGGTTAAAACCGATGTTCGAGGTTATAATTTTTACGTTTGACGTTTTGAGAAGGACGATGACGATTACGATCCCGAGAGATGCCCAATTTTATATAATTTTTGACGATTTATCGATAATGTAATTTTTCGAGAATTTTATTTACGATTCGTGTTAAGTTGAGTCGTGTGAGTTTTATAGCCTTCCAAGTACATTTAAAGTATCCCAAAAATATTTTGGAGCGTTCGGGAAGATTTCCGACTCCCGTAAAATTTTCAAAATTGACAAATGAGTCAAACCCGCAAAGTTTTGAGGTCGTTTTCTATTTAAGGACAAAAGAAGCCCAAAATTGCACAAAGGTCCCTCCTAACTATCAAAAAGGGCCAAAGTGAACAAACACTTAAACACATACAAAATTTACAAAGAAAAATCAAACACACTCCCTCCTTGTCTCTCTCAAACCCACGGCACACCCAACCCAAACAAAAATCCACCTAAAATCTTTTCTACTTGATTTTTCAAAAATCTAAGGTTAGACCACGCTTAGTTTGGTCATTACCCACCTATTCATGTGCTCAAATCCAACATGCATTGATAAAAATTTTTCAAGATTTTTCATATGATCCAAATTCGTTTTTGTGGCTAATTGAGCTAATGCATGTTGATATTTAGTGTTATGGAAGTATAAACACCATGAAAACCCACCAAAATTAATTTGGTTGTGGTGATTGGGTCACCCAAACCCCACGGCAAAGGGGGTGTTTGGGGAGCCATGGTGGTTGTTGAATTTGCATGTTATATTTGTGTTTGGTTTGTTGTTTTAGAAAGATTCATATAGGTTTTATTACTTGCATGTCTATTTTCTTTGATTTTTGATATTGAGATTGGTTGATCAATAGGGGTAGGATGGAAGTTTGATGTTAGGATATGTTTGGGAAGGCTTAGGATGATGTTTAGTGTTGGTTAGAAGTCTTGGAATCGAGTCTAAGCATGTTTTTGGTATAGTCATTTTTAGGCAGAAACATTTGGTCTATTTTGGAAAAATGATTTTTGTTCCAGGTCTTGAAAACTAAATATAGTGATAGAGGGTTTTTCTAGCTTTAATTTGGTATAAGGTAGAGCCCGTGACTCAAAACGAGCTAAAAGTTATGACATTTTAAAGATCGGGTACCGGGAGACGAGGACTTTCACAATCCGGATTTGTGCAAAGTTTTAGTCAAATCCCGAGGGTCACAAGTATAATTTGGTGAATGATCAAGGGTCAAAACTTGGTCCCTAACCTGTACAAATGAGTCTATATGTTGACTTATGAGTCAAGGAAGTCAAAGGTATTTTTCATATAGGTCAAAGTGGTCAAAATTGGTCGAAGCGCAATTTCAGCCCGTAAAATGTAGTCGTGGAAATGAGTTGCGTGACGGGTCGTAAAAGTGAAAACTTTTGTTGGGCTTAAAAACATGTTATCTACAGGTCATATAGGATTTTTGGAAATTTTATCAAATTTTATAAGCATGGTTTAATAAGGTAAAACAGCCCGTACTTTAGTCAAGTACCGGCGAGAACGTGTAAAAATGGACAACGTAGGTTATAAGAATGAATGGTATAAAATGAATGATACTTGTTGTTTTTGTTTTTGGCGTGAGTTATATTTGTCTTAAGTGACTTGTATATATGTATTTTATACAGTACCGTAAGTATTTAAATGAGATTACTCATTACGCGTTATTTGTGATAGGTGTTGATTTACCCGGGCATCCGTAACATCGTCAGTGATCACTCCTCGAACTACCGACTACTTAATATCTAAGGTGTGAATTTATAGCCTCGCTTATATTATTTCAAATTGTTTTACCCGCGAGGGAAATGCATGCTAGTTTTTAAAAAAAAGGAACGTATATCATGAATGATTGTTAGACCCGAAAGTTGCCTTAGAAATTGTGTTGAGTACCAAAGTTGCAAAAGTCCCTAAATTCATGAACTATTAACTATTGTCTTGCCCTTGCGAAGGGGGAAATAGCCGCTTATGCAATTTGTAGTACTACGGGGTTAACGACCCAATGCTAGCCGAGAAGCTGTACTTATAGTAAGTTCTGCGGTAGATTATTTTGTATGAGAAATAAGGTATAATTGCAACTGATGCCTTTAGAAGGGGCACTGGTTTCATCTGAATCATGCCGGTATATTTACGCGGGTGATTGAGTTAACGGATTAGTGTCATGAGCTTAAACACAATTGTCAGTATCCTGATTATAGTTTGTTTGATCGACAAGACTATAAATGATCACGAATGGTTTTATTATATATACGTTCAAATGGATTGAAAAACCTATGAATTCCACTCAACGTTTTCGTTGACCAAATTTTTGGCATGTATTTCAGGTAACCGCTGAGCAGTAGGATGGAGCATGCATGGGATGGATGTTGTGTGATCGGCTTGGTGTCCGCTTGTTTTTCCCTCCTTTTCTACTTAAACAATTTTTATGTTTAATGTCATTGTAAAACTGAAGTTTTTGGGGTTGAGATTCATGGGGACCGAAACGCTAAACTCTGTGCACTATTTGGGGTTGGAAAAACTGTGGACATGTATCATCTAACAATTTTAAATGTTGAATTTTTAAGTCGACGTCTTTTTAGCGTCGTTTGATATATCTTGTGTGCAATGAATACTGTGTAGCACCCGTTGTTGTAGTTCCGCTGCGCATAACAATTGTGGGGGTGTTACAGATTGGTAATCAGAGCCACGAGTTATAGAGAACTAGGTCGTTTTTAAAAATCCTAAACTATAACTTTTGGTGTCGTAAGAAAGGGTCCAAGCACACACAACTATCCTGCATGGCTCCGGTAAGATTTATTGTTGTATTTATGGCATTTGACGTATACTTTTGAGTAAAGTATATAAGTGGGTAATTATTATATAAGTATGGAATTACTATATGTAGACGTTAAATTTTACGTGAAATATCCGACATCGTAATTTTCATATTTATCATGCATGAGCATCATATTATTACATTTCGGGCATATGTACCACCTTTGCATTGCATTTGCATGCATATATTTATAATTATTGTATAATTACTTATGTACCCTCCGAAATTCGCTGTTATTGCAGGAATGGCCGAGGTACCGCCCAACGATAACGGGAACGATTACGTCGTAGGTCACGAAGGGGGACCGTTTCCTCCGAACCCGCCGGACAATAATAATGGATGGATCGCTCCAGAAGACGAATTAGGGCCGGAAAACGACAATGGCGAAAGTGAGGTGGATAATTTCAGCATGAGTAGTGACGACAATGAGGATTCCGAAGAAGAGCCCGAGGAGCTATTGGATGATGGCATTCCCGAGGATGCCGTAGGCCAGACCGAACCCGACTTGTTTCAAACCCCGAGTTCGCCGAAGGGTTATGAGGTACCACCGACCGGTCGTTATGAGCAGCAACCTTTTGATCGCCCGATGGACAATAGTAATGGGAGCAGTGGAGAGTCATCCAAGTCGCCATCGATTCATGAGAATATTGCAAGGGTCTATTTTCCGAGACCGAGTCACTACTGGGATCCCGCAGGTCGTTTGGGGAGGATGGAAAGGTTAATGTATGAGCGGTTTGTAGTTGAGACTAGGGTGATTAAGAAGTTTGATAAGACTGAAAGGGAGCATCAAAGATTGTTGGAAAGGACTTCAAGGATTGCGTATGATGGGATGATGAACAAAAGTGCCATCAACAGTTTGAAATCAATGGTTGCGAATTTAAGTGCTAGTCTTGATCGTGTGAGGGAAGATCAGATGAGGTTGTCGAGGATGCAGAGTTGGGAGCATCGTGTGAGGGATTCATTGCCCCCGGATTGGAGATTCGTGGACGATGTGGAGATGGAGGCGAATGACTTCATGGTTCAGCCGCCTACTGGAGGTGCTTGTATTTCGGTGGGAAGTCAAGGAGCGATTGAGCATGGATCCACATCAGGGACGAGAAAGGAAACAGAATGTGGGCCAGATGAGAAAGGAAAGGGTGTACCTTGAAGTTAGGAAACTACGCTTTTAAAATCGACTTGATGCCTATAGAGCTAGGATCGTTTGACGTGATTGTGGGAATGGATTGGCTAATGGCGCATAGTGCTACAATCGTCTGTGGTGAGAGATTGGTGCAGATTCCGCTGAGGAATAGGGTTTTGACGGTTAAGGGAGACGAATGCACTTCTCGTTTGAAGGTGATTTCGTGTTTGAAGATGATGAAGTACGTAGAGAGCGGATGCGATGTGTTTTTGGCACAAGTTTCGAGCGATGGTGATGTAGAGGCGAGGATTGAAGAGGTACCAATTATTCGCGAGTATCCGGACGTTTTTCCAGACGAGTTGCCAGGTTTACCGCCTAATCGTGAGGTCGAGTTTCGAATTGATTTAGTGCCAGGAGCTGCACCGGTTGCACGAGCACCTTATCGTTTAGCACCATCTGAGTTAAAGGAGTTAGCGGATCAACTGAAGGAGTTGATGGACAAAGGATTTATTAGGCCGAGCTCATCACCTTGGGGAGCGCCAGTGTTGTTCGTAAAGAAGAAGGATGGTTCGTTTAGAATGTGTATTGACTATAGAGAACTCAATAAGCTGACGGTTAAGAATCGGTACCCATTACCGAGGATTGATGATTTGTTCGATCAATTACAAGGTTCCAGTGTATACTCAAAGATCGATTTAAGATCAGGGTATCATCAACTGCGTGTAAGAGAGGAGGATATTCCTGTAACTGCCTTTCGTACGCGGTATGGACACTTTGAATTTCGAGTGATGCCGTTTGGGTTGACAAACGCGCCTGCTGTATTCATGGATCTTATGAATCGCGTGTGCAAGCCGTATCTAGATAAGTTTGTTATTGTTTTCATCGACGACATACTTATTTACTCTAAGAGTAAGGAGGAGCACGAGAAGCACCTGAGAAAGATTTTGGAGTTGTTAAGAAAGGAGAAGCTGTATGCAAAATTCTCTAAGTGTGAGTTTTGGTTGGAATCAGTGCAGTTTCTAGGTCATGTGATTGATAAGGAAGGAGTTCGTGTAGATCCTGCTAAGATCGAAGCGATCAGGGAATGGTCAGCACCGACGACGCCGACTGAAGTTCGACAATTTTTGGGTTTAGCTGGGTATTATCGAAGGTTTATTGAAGGATTTTCGTTGATTGCGAAACCATTGACGCGGCTTACCGAGAAGAATAGGGTGTATGAATGGGGAATTGAGGAAGAGCTTGCTTTCGAAACGCTCAAGGATAAGTTATGTTCCGCGCCGATTTTATCATTGCCTGAGGGAACCGAAGACTTCGTGGTGTATTGTGATGCGTCTCGTAAAGGTTATGGAGCAGTATTAATGCAACGTGAAAAGGTGATAGCTTACGCGTCGAGGCAATTAAGGAAGAACGAGGAGAACTACACGACGCACGATTTGGAATTAGGAGCGGTAGTGTTTGCGTTGAAGCTGTGGAGACACTATCTGTATGGGACAAAGTGTGTTGTATTCACTGACCACAAGAGTTTGCAGCACATTTTAGATCAAAAGGAGTTGAATATGCGACAAAGACGATGGGTTGAACTATTGAGTGATTATGACTGCGAAATTCGCTATCACCCTGGGAAGGCGAATGTTGTAGCGGATGCATTGAGTAGGAAGGAACGGGAGAAACCTTTGAGGGTTAGAGCTTTAGTGATGAGTGAGAGCGTTGACTTAACCGAAACCATACTGAAGGCTCAGGAGAGAGGATTGATGAAAGGGAATGTTGAAGCCGAAAACTTGGGACGAATGTTGAAACCTCTTTTTGTGATTAGATCTGACGGACTAAGATATTTTGAGAATCGAATTTGGTTACCACTGTGTCCATCTGAGGAAGGAAAGCCTGGAGTTCGAGAATTGGTTATGAATGAGTCGCATAAGTCGAAGTATTCGATACATCCTGGATCGGATAAGATGTACCACGACCTGAAGAAAGTTTATTGGTGGCCGAATATGAAGGCAGATATTGCTCGTTACGTCAGTAAGTGTTTGACTTGCGCAAAGGTTCAGGCAGAACATAAGAAACCATCTGGATTGTTGGTACAACCGGAAATCCCAGAATGGAAATGGGAGAAAATCGCAATGGATTTTGTGACAGGTTTGCCTAGGACTCCTAGTGGAAACGATATGATATGGGTAATTGTGGATAGGTTGACGAAATCTGCTCATTTCTTACCTATGAAGAAGACGGACAGCATGGAAAAACTCGCCAGCGTGTACGTGAGAGAGATCGTCTGTAGACATGGAGTGCCGTTATCGATCATTTCGGATCGCGACAGTAGATTTACGTCGGAATTTTGGAAATCGCTTCAACGTGCGATGGGCACTGAACTGAGTTTAAGCACGGCTTATCACCCGGAAACTGACGGCCAGAGTGAACGAACGATTCAAACGATGGAGGACATGCTCCGAGCGTGCGTGATTGATTTTGGAGGAAGTTGGGAACGCCACTTGCCTCTGGTGGAATTTTCGTACAATAATAGTTATCATGCGAGTATCAAAGCGGCACCGTTCGAAGCATTGTATGGAAGGAAGTGTAGATCGCCCGTGTGTTGGAGTGAAGTAGGGGAGAGTCAATTGACTGGACCCGAAATGGTATTAGAAACGACAGAGAAGATCGTGCAGATCAAGAACCGACTCCTTGCTGCGAGAAGCCGACAGAAGAGTTATGCCGATAACCGAAGGAAACCGTTGGAGTTTGAAGTTGGAGATATGGTTATGCTCAAGGTATCGCCATGGAAGGGTGTAATTCGTTTTGGAAAGAAAGGAAAGTTGAGTCCGAGGTATATTGGACCGTTTAAGATCGTTGAACGAATTGGACCAGTAGCGTACAAGTTAGAATTGCCGACCGAGCTTAGTGCTATTCATGACACGTTCCACGTATCGAACCTGAAGAAGAGTTTGGCGGACAAGGAATTGGTGATTCCTTTGGACGAGATTCGACTAGACGACAAAATGCACTTTGTGGAAGAACCTGTGGAAATCATGGACCGGGAGGTCAAGCGGTTGAAGCATAGTAGGATTCCCATTGTGAAGGTCCGATGGAATTCTAAGCGTGGACCGGAATACACCTGGGAACGTGAGGACTTTTTCAAGGAAAGGTATCCTCATTTGTTCCAGTAGCACGAAATGTGAGTACAAGAAGAGGCGAGCGCCGGGACGTCGCTCTCTTTAAGGAGGGGTGGATGTGACACCCTAGAATCGAGGTCATTAACGATACCCTAAATTACGCTAATTTTTGAAATTTTTGATAAATTTTAATTTCTATAATTATAAGTATTTTGGTTAAAACCGATGTTCGAGGTTATAATTTTTACGTTTGACGTTTTGAGAAGGACGATGACGATTACGATCCCGAGAGATGCCCAATTTTATATAATTTTTGACGATTTATCGATAATGTAATTTTTCGAGAATTTTATTTACGATTCGTGTTAAGTTGAGTCGTGTGAGTTTTATAGCCTTCCAAGTACATTTAAAGTATCCCAAAAATATTTTGGAGCGTTCGGGAAGATTTCCGACTCCCGTAAAATTTTCAAAATTGACAAATGAGTCAAACCCGCAAAGTTTTGAGGTCGTTTTCTATTTAAGGACAAAAGAAGCCCAAAATTGCACAAAGGTCCCTCCTAACTATCAAAAAGGGCCAAAGTGAACAAACACTTAAACACATACAAAATTTACAAAGAAAAATCAAACACACTCCCTCCTTGTCTCTCTCAAACCCACGGCACACCCAACCCAAACAAAAATCCACCTAAAATCTTTTCTACTTGATTTTTTAAAAATCTAAGGTTAGACCACGCTTAGTTTGGTCATTACCCACCTATTCATGTGCTCAAATCCAACATGCATTGATAAAAATTTTTCAAGATTTTTCATATGATCCAAATTCGTTTTTGTGGCTAATTGAGCTAATGCATGTTGATATTTAGTGTTATGGAAGTATAAACACCATGAAAACCCACCAAAATTAATTTGGTTGTGGTGATTGGGTCACCCAAACCCCACGGCAAAGGGGGTGTTTGGGGAGCCATGGTGGTTGTTGAATTTGCATGTTATATTTGTGTTTGGTTTGTTGTTTTAGAAAGATTCATATAGGTTTTATTACTTGCATGTCTATTTTCTTTGATTTTTGATATTGAGATTGGTTGATCAATAGGGGTAGGATGGAAGTTTGATGTTAGGATATGTTTGGGAAGGCTTAGGATGATGTTTAGTGTTGGTTAGAAGTCTTGGAATCGAGTCTAAGCATGTTTTTGGTATAGTCATTTTTAGGCAGAAACATTTGGTCTATTTTGGAAAAATGATTTTTGTTCCAGGTCTTGAAAACTAAATATAGTGATAGAGGGTTTTTCTAGCTTTAATTTGGTATAAGGTAGAGCCCGTGACTCAAAACGAGCTAAAAGTTATGACATTTTAAAGATCGGGTACCGGGAGACGAGGACTTTCACAATCCGGATTTGTGCAAAGTTTTAGTCAAATCCCGAGGGTCACAAGTATAATTTGGTGAATGATCAAGGGTCAAAACTTGGTCCCTAACCTGTACAAATGAGTCTATATGTTGACTTATGAGTCAAGGAAGTCAAAGGTATTTTTCATATAGGTCAAAGTGGTCAAAATTGGTCGAAGCGCAATTTCAGCCCGTAAAATGTAGTCGTGGAAATGAGTTGCGTGACGGGTCGTAAAAGTGAAAACTTTTGTTGGGCTTAAAAACATGTTATCTACAGGTCATATAGGATTTTTGGAAATTTTATCAAATTTTATAAGCATGGTTTAATAAGGTAAAACAGCCCGTACTTTAGTCAAGTACCGGCGAGAACGTGTAAAAATGGACAACGTAGGTTATAAGAATGAATGGTATAAAATGAATGATACTTGTTGTTTTTGTTTTTGGCGTGAGTTATATTTGTCTTAAGTGACTTGTATATATGTATTTTATACAGTACCGTAAGTATTTAAATGAGATTACTCATTACGCGTTATTTGTGATAGGTGTTGATTTACCCGGGCATCCGTAACATCGTCAGTGATCACTCCTCGAACTACCGACTACTTACTATCTAAGGTGTGAATTTATAGCCTCGCTTATATTATTTCAAATTGTTTTACCCGCGAGGGAAATGCATGCTAGTTTTTAAAAAAAAGGAACGTATATCATGAATGATTGTTAGACCCGAAAGTTGCCTTAGAAATTGTGTTGAGTACCAAAGTTGCAAAAGTCCCTAAATTCATGAACTATTAACTATTGTCTTGCCCTTGCGAAGGGGGAAATAGCCGCTTATGCAATTTGTAGTACTACGGGGTTAACGACCCAATGCTAGCCGAGAAGCTGTACTTATAGTAACTTCTGCGGTAGATTATTTTGTATGAGAAATAAGGTATAATTGCAACTGATGCCTTTAGAAGGGGCACTGGTTTCATCTGAATCATGCCGGTATATTTACGCGGGTGATTGAGTTAACGGATTAGTGTCATGAGCTTAAACACAATTGTCAGTATCCTGATTATAGTTTGTTTGATCGACAAGACTATAAATGATCACGAATGGTTTTATTATATATACGTTCAAATGGATTGAAAAACCTATGAATTCCACTCAACGTTTTCGTTGACCAAATTTTTGGCATGTATTTCAGGTAACCGCTGAGCAGTAGGATGGAGCATGCATGGGATGGATGTTGTGTGATCGGCTTGGTGTCCGCTTGTTTTTCCCTCCTTTTCTACTTAAACAATTTTTATGTTTAATGTCATTGTAAAACTGAAGTTTTTGGGGTTGAGATTCATGGGGACCGAAACGCTAAACTCTGTGCACTATTTGGGGTTGGAAAAACTGTGGACATGTATCATCTAACAATTTTAAATGTTGAATTTTTAAGTCGACGTCTTTTTAGCGTCGTTTGATATATCTTGTGTGCAATGAATACTGTGTAGCACCCGTTGTTGTAGTTCCGCTGCGCATAACAATTGTGGGGGTGTTACAAAGTTAGATGTTTAGAGCAACGACTGATGTATTTTGAGATAATATGTTATGTGTGTTATCATAGTATTAACTTTGAGATTATAATTCCTGAATGTGAAACCATTGGGAACCCACATTTGGACAACCATGGAACTGAGAGCTTATTTTGTTGTTGTGGCCACCTGCTTTTTGAAGGAACTTTGCGCAATAAAACCATATAGCAGGCATTGAGGAGTAAAGCTCTCATTGGTCATGGGTTATAAAGAATGTTGACGTTAGTTTAAATTTTGTTGTGTTTAGTATTTCAAGCATCACAATTTGTTCACCTTTGTGTTACAAATAATCTATAGAAAATATGAAATTGAAATGCGTATATTGTAGCTTTTGTTTTGACGAACTTAAATCGTTCCGAAAATCCAAAAAGCACGATGATCTATTTATCAATGACTTGAGCTAATTAGTTACGGGGTATAAATCATTCTTTATGAAAAAATATATAGTATTCCATGTGCAAAATGTAGTAGCAGTAGAATGAAAATACACTTTACCATTTGATAAGTGCCCACACTTTACTATTTGAAGGCAACTTGTTATAATATCAAATGTCGAGTTTTATTCAATGATGAAATAAACTTTATCCTTGAGAAATAAGAAGATAAGATCTCGCCACAAGTTCAAACTTTTGCTTTTACATAATAATTTGAAGTTTCAAACATTTTGGTCTTTTATTTTCATTATGTCAGTGACAGTCGAATCTTGGTATGAATGTTTTCTATTTTTAATCTGTTTTTAAATGAATATTCAGCCGAAATAATGTGTGATTTTTTTTTACATTTTACGTTACTGGTCGTTTTAACTAATGTGTGCTTTTTACAATCAAACAATCCAACAACTTTCACATAATCGAGTAACAATAATACTAGATAACCAAAAAATCCAGAATCACCTGCATGACCTTCCATAATCATTAACTTTCCAAAAAGCTAATTATCTCCTATCTTAGTTTTTTACATGTATGTTTTCAACTAACTTTGAAACTTAAATACTACTTACATAGTTTTACTTTAATAGATTATTTACAACAACTATTATCCCACTTTAACGTGATGCTTGTCATTAAAATTAACCTGAATTCATGTAATTGTTAAACTTTTCTTTTGTTGTAGTTTAAAAACATGATGTTTGGACTTACACAACTTAGCACCAGTATTATGACTCTCATTTATGTTGATTTAAACAAAGGTATGATAATTTTGTTTGATACATTTAATTACATTTAATCTGACGTAATATTTCACTAAAAGTATTTTATATTTTGTTCGATACATGCTTATTTGAGATTTTATTTAAAGTTCTATTATTGCATGTTATGACACTTTGCAATTAAAATTTGATCTTACTGCGATATAAAGTATCATTAATTGTCCGTCGTTAGACAATCTTCAACGCTATGCGCGGCTAATCGCCTAGTACTTAAATATATATGGTATAAAATCATTAGTTGAAATAATTGAACTTGCTTTTTTATAACTCAATAAAATAGTAACACATAATTTATGCATAATATTAAACATGCATTTTAAGTCTCATAATCTTTTTCTATTAGTATTTGGGGTAACTAAAAACATAATGGACTTTGGACTGTTGTAATTGTAAATGTTGCTTCCTTGTTTATTGAGAAAGTTGTGTCAACGAACCTTTGAAAATTTGGAGTAGACATAATTTGCACTACGACTACAAAAGACTAATTAGCGTATCCATAATACAAAACTATTGGATGACGTGTGTGTGGATTTGGTTGTGGTTTCTTTTCGTGGGGTTTAAGTAGGTGAGGTTTTACGATGAGTTTTTAAAATTCGTTTCATGTAAAATAATTAAACACGAAAAAACATACATTGAAAATCAACATGTGTTTGTTTTTTCTGTAACACCCCCAAAATAGGCCCAGGCGGAAGTCCACGAGTTTTGGAGCCTGTTACGTCATGATTATCTGAGTCTTGATCCGAGAGAGCGACCTCTATGTCAAATATCACAATGCAGACTCCAAATAATCATACAGTCAAGTACCTGAGAAAACATGCTTAAAACGGTCAATATAAAGTTGGTGAGTTCATAAGTTTTATCAAATTGTTTATGACACATCAAAAGTTTAAAAAGTCCACTACCAAAAGTAGTATTGTAAAAGCGTTTAGGAATCCAGAATTTCACAACAAAAGTAACACTTACCACAAAGTTCAGTCATATGTCGTCATTAAGCAAAAGTATTATAGACAACACAGAATAATTTAGTTCATGTTCAAGATTCATATCAACATCATATGCACGATTCATATCAAGGTCACATATAAGAAACATATCAAGATCATACAAGATTATAGCAAGATTCAATTCATTGTCAATACAAGATCACGATAAAATTCAATACAAGATCATAGCAAGATTCGCAATCAAGATCAATACAAGATCATAGCAAGATTCAATTCAAGGTCATACAATATCATAGCAAAATTCACAGTCAAGATCAATACAAGATCATAGCCAAGATTCACATTCAAGATTAATTGGACCGCAACCAAATGTTTTAACTCATATGAATCCCATTATGGCAGGAGGGGGGGGGGGGAGAGGCAAGCATATAAAGTTTAGAAGCATATGAATCCATTAAATAATGGCAAGCATATAGAGTTTAGCAGCATATGAATCCATTTAATAATGGCAAGCATATAAAGATTAGCAACATATGAATCCATTAAATAATGGCAAGCATATAAAGTTTAGCAGCATATGAATCCATTAAATAATGGCAAGCATATAGGGTACCCATCTACGATAGTAATAAGCTCATGACAAAACTTCCGCGAAGTGATTCAAGACAAAACACATTTTTGCGTTCATAAGCAAGCAACATTGCATTATCATCACAAAGATAACTTCAGAGAATAGATCAAGAAACATGTACTGTGTTCATAAGCAAGCAATAAGCATTATCTTCATAAGCATAACCCCAACGAAGTAATTCAAGAAAACGATAGTTTTGCGTCCACAAAGGATGTTACAAGCATCATCACACCTCAAATACATTAAGCATATAAGGCAGATTAAAAGAAGCTATGACACCACTTACATATTCACAATATGTAGCATAAACAATACTTGCAAAGTATAACCACGTATATATCACAAATAATCATCCAAACGTATAAACACGTATGACATCAACAAGCATGCATCTCCCCCCAAAAGAAATTTTAAAACATTTATAAAGCGATTTCTAAATAGAAAGAGGGGGTATGAACTCACATGGATGCTGCAGATCAATTAGCAGAAATGCGAATTCCAAGAGCAGTGTAACGTAAGCCGGAACTACTCGATACCAGAAGTCGCAATTTATCTTATCGATTATTTCCCAGCATCCTAAATCGATGCATCCAAGCTTTCCCGATGAAAGGTTTCATTTATATCATCGGTTCATAAACCGTTTAAATCCCATGCCATAATCGTTCGGTAATCGGTTCAGTGATCGGTTCGGTAATCGGTTCAGTAAGGTGAAACAGAAGATACCACCATGTATGTAATATATATACCTAATATATATTACACACAAAATAACGGAACATGTATATAATTCATAGCTTGAATTATATAACAAGAACAGACAACGCACGAATAACTCAGAATGTACAAGACACACGACATGTACTAGACTCAAGAAAGATGGCAACCACAAGAGTAAAATAGCTAAAGTATACAATACCTTGCACTATTAAATAAGAAAGAAAAATAAATAAAACCAAAATGATTCGACACATTTTCAAAATAACCTATTAAAGATTATCTTATAAAAGAAAACACACATTTTAGAGTTTCAAATAAGGTTTCAAAAGTGAATATATACAACAGTTATGATTTTATAAAATAATATTTTATAAATCATTATTTTTTACTCGACAATTTAATATTTCTTAAAGCCTTTAAGTTTCTAAATATATTTATATAAAACTAATAAATAATAAACTTATAAAATTTTCGGCATAACTTATGCGTTTATATAACGTTTCTCATATATACAAAATATGATATTCACTTTCACAATCAATCCGCGTTGCAAATGTCCCATATTTTTAATATATAAAATTAACCGTTGTCGAATCATAACCAACACTTTCAACCATTTTTGTTATTCCACAAACCCAAACGTCCCTTTTGGGCTCTCAAAACTCAAAACTAAGCGCCCCCACAAACCTGTCAAAACTCATATACAAACGCTCCCAAATCTGTTATAAACCAATAACTAAACACACCATTACGGGTTCTTAAACCCGAATCCAAACACACCCTTATTTATGAGCATTTTTAAAACCCGTAGCCAAACACACCCTAAAATCTGGATATATACTAAAAATCACAAAAATAACACAAGTATATGGGATATATCACCACCACCCGCCCGACACCGCCGTCGGTGGGCTGTGGTGGTCGAAAACCACAACCAAAACCCGCCTTTGTGGTAGTTTTAGTGGTAGAAACACAACAATAACCAAACTAACACCCCTTAGGTGATGATGTAAACAGAACTTAACACCACGACGTGGGGTCTGTGGTGGTGGTCGATGGTTTTACCACGATTGTGATGGATGGAGTGAGATGGTGGCGAAAAGGTGGTAGATCAGTGGTTGTGGAGGGTGGACTTAATGGTGCCGATGGTGGATATTATCCAACAGTGGCAGGTTTGGTTAAGATGGCGACAGTGGCGGTTGCTGATGTTGCGTGGTGTTGGTGGAGTGGTGACGTGGTGGATGGTGATGATAGTGGGTCGCGGTGATTTGATGTATGGGGTGGCTGGTGGCAGTTGTTGATAATGGTTGATCACGACGACGGTGGTCATGGTGGATCTGATGGCGGCTGTAAGGTGGATCTGTGGGGGGTGACGGCGCGTGGTTGAAACCACGACGGATGACTGGTGGTGGGGTGATGATATTTGGAGATGGTGGCGGGGCAGCGACTCGGCTGATGGTGATTGTGGTGCGTCGGTGAGTGGTGGAGGACGTGGTGTATGATGATGGTGATGGAATGTGGATCCGGTGGTGGAGGTGATTAAGTTTTAAATTAGTGGTGGTGGCCGGAATATTTTTCCGGTGGCCGGAAATGAGGAGGCGCCGGAGTATGAAGGGAGGAAGGAGAGAAAGTGTATGTGTGTTTTTATAAATTAGGGTTAGGGTTTTGAGGTTTGTTATGAATGAATAAAAAAATATTTATTTTTTATTTATATTAAAATAATTCTGTAAGATATAGATAGTTTAGGGTTAATAATGTAACTTTTTTTTACAACTTTGATTAATTAATGGTCCGGGGTTCGTTTATGATAGTTAACGGATGATTCAAGACACGAAATCTTCACCATTGCGTTCCAAATGATTTTTCCTATGAAAATGAGTATTCACTTGACAATCGTTTCATAATATTTTATAAACTCTATAAAAATGTTGATTATTTATCAAGTATGTCGGACGAGCTTTGTTATAAAGGAAAAATATACTTCAGTTTAAATGTTCTCGTTTTTAATAAACGTTAATAAAATATTAAATAATTTAATAAATAATCTTATTAAATATCTTGTGACAAGTAAATATAAAAATTAGAATTTTACTGTGTCGGTACGCAGACTGTGCGATTTTAAGATTTTGCAATATATCCTGTTTTCAAACCCAAAGTTTCGTATCGCTCAAAAATTTATTTCGAATAATAATTAATATAATTTATTATTATTTAAAGTACGAAAAATTCTCGGGTGTTACATTTTCCGCATTTGATATTTTTGTTGTTCATGCATCTGAGGTGATCGAGCTACTTAATAGAGTTTAACACGTTATAAACAGTAATATCATAACTCCTAAATCGATAAATATGATTTTCATAAGATTAGCTTTACAATCTAAAAAGAGCCAATATTGTAACTTATTGTCTGTTTATCGTCCAACACTATGTAAATAATAGTAAAATAATAAATATTTAAATAGGGTTAGAAAAGTTATATATAAAAATAGGTTTTTAAGAAGTTTGGAGTTGGTCATGTTTGTGTAAAGAACTTTTTTAAATTCTAATGTCATAATGATTAGAAAACTGTTTCAAAAGGATTATATAATAGTAAAAAAAATTTGTGGTTTATGCATTGTGCATGCTCTTATTTAATAACTTTAGAGTAGCCGGTGGGTTGGCTCGCCGGGCTGAGTTGACGTGATCGCCAACCTTCGTTGGACCTCTCCACCACACCCCCACGTCGTGTGCAGCTTCTTCGTGGTACGACGGAGGCACAACGAAAGAGAGAAAAAGAATATAGCAGTTGAACGACTAGATTTTATAAACAATATTATTTTTATTTTTTTCAAAAATCTTAAATTTAATAGTTTTAACCTTTTAAATAATACCACAACACTCACAATTTTTGTACATTAAACTTAATCTTTTTCTCAACCTAAAAATCATTTAAAAAAAATGAGTGACTCAACATTTTCTGATTCGTCCGATCTTGAAGATATTGCTGATTGAAAATGATAATGCAGATTAACGAAGAAGATGAGCCGAACTTATCGAAAGCGTAGATACATCAATTGTGAACGTGATATCGCTGAAGCACGTTTAATGGACGACTATATTGTTCGCACCCAAAATATCCGGCAAAGTATTTTAGAAAGCGATGTCGCATGCACTGATCACTACCCAAGCACTTTTAGTTTTTTTGTATTGGATATGATGCAACGGGGTTAAAGAGTTTTAGTGTAATTATTAAATGCACATCCATCATACACCAATTCGTGTTCCGTACAACTCCGGATGGAATAGATGAATACTTCCAAATTGGGGAACTAACCACGCGATTGTCTAGATAATTTTACAATGTGCGTAATGGATTTCTTTCCGCTCGAGTTTTTTAGAAAATGCACATTAGCCGACATTCAGAACCTATTGGTCTCACATAATATGATTCATAGGTTTCCTATAATGATTGGTAGTCTTTATTGTATGCATTTGGAATGGGTTGATTGTCCGAGAGCATGGCACAACCAATATGGTAAAGGTGATAAAAGACACCCAACCATAATATTAGAAGTTGTTACATCATACGATTCGTGGAACTGGCATGCATTTTTTCAGGATTGCAGGTGCCAATAATGATATCATAATTCTGCATCATTTTCCTTTATTCGACGACCTTTTGACTCAAAATGAACCATAGGCCCCATATGTTGTAAACGGGCAAACATTACATAGATAGCACTACCCTATGGACGGGATTTACCCACAGTGGTCAGCGTTTGTGAAATCATTCTCTATTGCAGGGTATGAAAAAAATGCTTTGTTTAAACACTTCAAAGAATGTGCCTAGAAAGATATTAAAAGGGCATGTGGTTTCCTAAATGGAAGATGGCATATTATTGCTCAACTGACGCGTGCTTGGAGTGTCAACAAGTTACGAAGAATCATGTACACGTGCATCATATTGCACAAAATGATTTTGAAAAATCAAGAGTATGTGATATCCGAAGCGGGTGAAATGTACATCTGTCCACAACAAAATATATTAAGGACATGGTCGAGCGATGTGCTATCTTTTGATCCCAAACTTATATCGATTTAGCTTTGTATTATCTATATAATATCAATAGTAATACGAAGAGAAACCTTGTGTAGTTAACAATTTATGTATTATGTGGATCTAATACTTAGAACAAAGAATACAAACAAAAACGAGTACCAAAATTTCAATCGATTAGTAATAACAAAGTGAACAATGTACGAAAGAATATCTCACATCTAACCCTAAGGTCTCCTTTTATAGATTAAGGACCTTGTACATAAAGCTAAAATCAACTATAATAGAAAGTTATACAAAGATAATTAAAGTAAATAACTTATTCAACTAAATCTTCCTTAAAATAAGAAATGTGTTGATCCATGCAATCCCATCAGTGGATGAGAGTCTTCACATCAGTGGCTTCTATCATTGGCTATACAAAATCTTGACAGTGTCGAGAACAAATACATTACTGGATAGAAACCTTCTAGCAGCAGCTAAGACTTGAACATTTTATTCCCAACAATCCTCTGTAAAACTTTATATTACTCCTACTATCAATTTTCTGTATCAAACAATAAGATTTAGAGAGGATTCTTACAAACACACTTGTTAGCCTTAAAATGTGTGCGACTAACGGAATTACATTAGTTTCATAGCCGGGACTTGCAGGGACTAATATTGTCAAATGTAAAGTCCAAGTCCCGAGCTATATAAACCCCTCCATTCTTCCATGGAGGGGTGAGGCTTTTCATTTCTTGTCTTACCTTTCTCTCTCTAGAATAAAACACACTTTTATTCTCTCTTGTTTCTCTCACTAAAATGGCTAAACACCTCTATCACCCTCCCCGACCTCCGGATCGAACCCGTGTTCATAGTGAATCCATGTTTAACAATTGGCATCAGAGCTAACCGGGGGTGTTTCGTGTTTTTTGTATTCGCGTGTTGGTGCGTGTTTGTGTCAGATCTATGTTTCGGATGATCTTAGTTTTATATGGTTCGTTCTATATAAATTCATTTCATAAATTTTACTTAACCTTTTTTTTATCAATCATTTCCTTAAATCTGTTTTCTTAACAGTGTCCTCATATCAGTTTTTTATTCAGTTTTTTTTTGTCTCGTTATCAACTTTGTCCATGTCAGTCCTTTTTGTCCCGTAATATCTGTTCTAGAAGCTTGTTTATTTTCTTTCATGAAGATGGATAAGGATATGTTTAACAAAAACCCAGATCCGATAACCATATCAAGATTTTTTGGGTGAAAGGACTGTAACAGCCATAGATCCGATTTTCTTGGTATAAGGACAGAATAAAGGACCAGATTCAATATTCTCGGCAGTCTAAACCGCTTTCCGATGGTCACATTCCGATGCTTATTCCGATGGGGAGACACATATACATTGCGACGGGTTCGACCGACTCATTGCGATGGGACTCATTCCGATGGGACTCATTGCGATGGGTGGTTCGACACATTGCGATGGTAAGTTATGGCTACATTCCGATGGACTATTTTTTGAAACATTCCGATGGAAGGATTCATAACATTGGAACTGTTGGTTTTTGACTCATTGCGATGGCATGGTATTTTCATTTGCGATGGACAGACTCAAATCATTGAGATGACTCATATTCATCACAACATCACACCGCGTCAACTCGGTATTGACCGAGTTGACCGGGTTAACTCAACTGAGTCATATACAGCAAGACTAGAAAAGACACTGTTAAAACTCCATTAAAACAAACTCATCAAACAAACACCATCCTTTTAACTCCACAACACAATATCTATACCTAACCCATCGACACCTAATACCCATCTAGACTCGTATAAACACAAACATGATCTCAGTTCACTTTTCTCGACTCGTTTTAAGCTTATACTTCAAGATCTTTAAAAATCTTTTACTCGAGAAAAGGATTCATCATAGATCTTAATTAAAAAAAAAAAATAAAAAAAAATGACATGCAATCTAATCAACCTACCCGAGACTTTCATCATGATTGTGATGTCATTAATTGTGTTATAACTGGTTGAGGTTGCTTTGTTTCATTTTTTTATGAAAGAACATGAGTTCGTCTGAAAAAATTTAGATGGGTTGTGATGAGATTCAAGAATCATATATGTTCGGTTTAAATAGATGGGTTGGTAATGATTAATGATCTGGGATTGAAGTTATTTTGTTTGGTAGAACAATATTGAGTTTATGGCAGATTGAGAGGAGTTGTTTCTAGTTTTCAGATGAAGATATTGGAGGCGGAAGAAACGAGGAGATGTGATTAGGATTTGAGTTACTATGAGAAAATTTAGGGGAACCAACCCTTTTAATCCCTCTCACAGTCTTGATTGGACCGGGTTTCACATAACTACCAATTTTACTCGTATGGGCCAGTATAACCCACACACAAGGTTGATTGAGTATTAACATTAACATGGGCCGAGTGCTAAATTGGACATGAAAATGGTTGTGTAGCCGGCTCCCTATAATTTGGTTATCATGTTATGTGATTTGGATTATTGGATGTGCGGATATTAGGTATATGGTGATTACGGGTTTATTCCGATTAAAGAAAAACCTCGTTTTGAAACCCTAATCTCTCGAAAAATTTTCGGCGACCTCACCGCGGAGGTCGATCCGCGCATCAGTTGGGTGTATGATTGATTTAGCTTCCAAGTAAAGTTAACTAGATGACATTGACAGCTTCTCATCTCTTTTAGTCAATGTCTAGTTAATGGCACTCAAACAACACAAACAAACACGACAAACACGACAAAAACAAACAAACACCAAAACGATCCTTTAAGATTCACTAAAACTGTCAAAACCGGCTAGTATTCGGGCAAAGTAATGTCAAGTGATTACGAAGTGGATTTGGTATTTATTATTTGAATTTGAAGTGGAATATCACGAAGGCGTCTACTCAATTCATCATCGAGCCTTTTCACCCCCTCTATCGATTGATGATTCGCTTTAGCATTTTTGATTGAGACTTGATTTATCTAGTTTCCACTGTCAAGGGGTGGTTGGTCGACGACATGGACAACTATCACTTAAGGAGTTACGTTGTAGTGCTCAGTGTCACACTTACCGGGAGTTGTGGATACTTCAAGAGGTGTTCTACATCTTATACCTCTCTCTTTATGTATAAGATTCTAAGAGACGCTTCTCTGCACCGTTCTTCAATCAACACAGTGCTAAGCGTAAGTAACAAATTTGGGAGATTGTACTTCAGTTTCAAGTTTGGAATATCAGGTTTACTTCACCAGTGGTCACTACAGATAGCCGAAAGAATACGAGGTCGGTAAGTTTAGCCAGAGAGTACAAGAGTAGAGATGTGATCAGCAAACAATTCTCACGAGCAACTTGAGCTACAGAATGTCAACAAAGATTACTGCTTCAGACGAGGACTTCTCACGATTTTGATTGTACTCATCAGATGATGCTATCGAGTGTTCTTAACCACCATACTTTTGACAAGAATGCTACCGAGTGTTCTTAACCACCATACTCTTGACAAGAATGCTACCGAGTGTTCTTTACCACCATACGTTCGACAAGAACGCTACCGAGTGTTCGTCACCATCATACTTTCGACAAGAACATCTCGCGATTTTGACCGTACACGTCAGATGATGCTTCCGAGAGTTCGTCACCATCATGGGGGAAGAACGTGTACTTGGGAGACTTAGTTCCCACTCTGGAGTACTTAGTTCAACTTCCAGGGGGAAGCATTCTACAAGCGTGAGAAGATTTGTTGCTGATTTCTTACATGTTCCCCCAAACACATAATCATGAAGACCAAAAATGTCAAGGTAGTAGTTACTTGGTGTGGTTTACTTCTTCTTCTACAAAATTCCGCTGTGCACTTTAAATGTCAAAGATAGAAGATTGCTCAAGCTACAGGTTCTGCTCAAGATAGGGATTTTGGTTTGGGGGGAAGCTGATTCAGAAGCTTCGTCAAAAAGAAGTCTATGAAGAAAGCTTTTCAAGACATGTGGTATGAATTGGGGGGAAGTTAATCCAGTTCATACATGATACAATGGTTCCTCAACAAGCAAAGACAAAGAGGATTCAAATTGGGGTATAAGTTTTTCTAGAAGACTTGAAGACAACGGTGTCATCCTCAGCATTGGAAGCAAACTTAATACTGTCATATTTTTGTTGTATTTGCATTTGTTAGGAACATTGTAAGTAATTCCGTATGTCACCACATTGGGGGAAGATTGTTAGCCTTAAAATGTGTGCGACTAACGGAATTACATTAGTTTCATAGCCGGGACTTGCAGGGACTAATATTGTCAAATGTAAAGTCCAAGTCCCGAGCTATATAAACCCCTCCATTCTTCCATGGAGGGGTGAGGCTTTTCATTTCTTGTCTTACCTTTCTCTCTCTAGAATAAAACACACTTTTATTCTCTCTTGTTTCTCTCACTAAAATGGCTAAACACCTCTATCACCCTCCCCGACCTCCGGATCGAACCCGTGTTCATAGTGAATCCATGTTTAACAACACTTAGCCTTGTATTTGAGAATGAATATACTTCAAAAACTGAACTCCCAAATCACTGGTGTAGTCAACCTTCAGCTTTAACTCTATCATTTCCTTCAAATTGTCTTGTGACAATGGATAGACTTTATCTACTAACAAGTACTCTATAAACTTTGAAATGCTGAGATGATAAACTCTAGCTGCTATAAACAATCTCTATTCAAAGGTATCTGCATCAACTAGATCCATCCATACTGGATCATCTTGATCAGTGTAGAAGATTCTTCTAAATATGGACCAAATCTTCTTCTCTCCAAAATTTGTTGGAACATTTTCACAGTACTCCTCCAATAATAAACTCCAAATATTTTCCAGGTCTTCCCTATCCATGCTACTTAATAGTGATCCAAGAGAAGTAAATACCTGAACCTTTCCTCCATGCCTGGTGAACCTCCAAAAATCCGTGTTTATATCATGCTCATACTTGATGATTGGGTTTCTGAGTTCCACAGGCTCAACTATAATATCACCTAAGACTAGGCAAGCTTGTATAAAAAAGCATCAAACTCTGGAAAGTTTAACTTAAACCTTTCTTCCTTGGCCTAGCAACCTTGACACGTTCTTCTTTCCATCTCCTTTCCACCTCTTCTTGTCTTTTAGCTGAAAGCTTGATCTTAGTATTATGCTTTCATATTCTTCCCGAATAGGGTATGCCATTGCATCCAGTTCTTCAAATGAATGACCTCTAAATTTGTTCCATGTCCACCCTCTTTGCTCATTCCTCAACAAACATTTCCAAAACTGTCGTATGTGAGAATTTGGCTTAGGCAAAATATTCTCTACCCTTTTTGCTTCCAAAACATTCAAATCATCCTTCAATCTTAGCAGACCTTCAATACCCCAAATTTTCATAGAAATATGCACATCCTACTCCAAAGCTTGATTCTAATCTATGAAGTTAGAGATTAGCAATTTGCTCATTATCATAATCAACAAGTAACTTCAAATTTCCGAGCTTTTCTCTAGCTTCTTCATTCTCATCATATTCCACCTGAACCTCCTCTTCTTCATCATCCGTAACTGACCAACTAACATTAATGCTATCTGATTCAGAACTTAAAACCTGAGCTTCCAACATACTTGGTTCCTTCAATTCTTACTCATGAAGTTGTTGTGCAAGTTGCCAATCAGCCTGTGTTATAGCCATTTCCCTCTTTTCCTTTTTGGAGGTAACCTGTTCCTCTACAAGTATACCTTTGCCTTTAGCATGAGGATCAACAGAAAGGAAAGTGACAGTGGTTACCTTAAGTTGTGGCTCTCTAATGTTGAATGGTGGTTGGGATACACCAACAGTGGGTACATATACACTGATAGTGTATAGACATGACCTATCAGTGGCTACAACAATCTTTCCACCACTTACTTCCACCATGAGCTAAGTGAATGACATCTTGATAGGTGTCATAAGAGAAGCATCAAATACTCTTGAAGCCTTTAAACCTGTAAGTACATCAGTAACTTCCCTTGCACCTGTGCTCGAATCTTTGGAGCCTTCCTTTGAGCCTTGATCACTCAAATTCAAATTTTCCTCCCCTTTGTAAGAATACTATCCACCACCAATATCTGAGTATTTCACTAGAAAAGTTCTTTGTTGCCTTTCCTGTGACTCCAAAGTGATAAGCCTATCTCTCAACTAAATGGGTTCTAAACCCCGTTGACTGACAGTGTGTACCAACTTTGCATTTTTCTTTTGCAAACTTATGTAGAGTTACGTCAATTCCAAATTAGATAATGGTTCTAAACTGCCTTGTTGGTTGACAGTGTGTACCAACTCTACATTTTGCTTTTAAAAGCTTATGTAAAGTTTCGTCAATTCTAAATTAGAAAATAGTTCCAGACTGCCCTCATCCACATTCAAGGAACTAAACCTTAATTTAGATTCATTGGGCATGGGGATGAGCTTAGTGACAGTGACACTGACTTGACCTGCTACTAAGCAGAGTCAATAGTGCCAGTCATCCCCATATCACTTGCCACCCTTGTGGAAGTGTTCTTCTCTGCTACAAGGTTGGGATCACCAGAGGAAGACACCCTAGTGACCCTTTGGCATTTAGATACTATAGGTGAGAGGTGATAAGGTTGAAGGGGTGTTTGGGTTAAGGGTTGTTAAAACAGTGGGTGTAGACTGAACGTCAGTGGGTAGAGATTGAGTAACATCGGTTAGGGGTTGTGGGTCAGTGGGTTCAGGATCATCAATGTACATGGCAATTGCATTGTCAGGGGATAGGGGTGATGGGTGATTGTCTACTGGGACTTAAGCAACCTCACCCCTTTGTATTTGGTCAAGCATTGGTTGAGTAAGCGGAAGTGGTCTAGGGTTGGTGTTAAGAACAGTGAATAAACGTCTTTGTTGTACAAGTGGGTCAAAGTGATTAACATGCTCTACATTACATTCCCCTTGAATACCCAAAACCATTTCCAAAAATCTAGGTAAAGTAAAAACATTTTATTACCCGTGTTTTTCATCATGCCCTCAAAAATCATTTTAGAAAAGTTATATTGACGTCCAGAGGCCAAGCAAACAATGACATTGACTTTGGACTCTAACATTGCATGAGGACCTGAATCAAGAACTTCCAAGTTGGAGGAAATTGGTTTTTATCAAATTTTGAAATTTGACCTTCGGGAAGGTCATAACCCAAGCCTCTCAGTCCATTATGTAGCTCATTAGTGGGAAGAATATCCACACCACCCAAATCATCATGCTGTAAAGCTTGACGAATGAGAGCTTCTGTGACTATCTTTGGCTTCACATGAACAACGCCTTCAATTGTTTTCACACCATTAACTGTTTTGAAAGTAGTAGTCTTCCAAAACCCTTTAATATGTGAATTAGGAATATGGATTATTAATAAGAGCAAACCTTAGCTTGGACGTCCTTAAAAAGTCGATCATTCCATCGTACTATAGATTCCTGGTGTCCTTCTCCATCATAGCAATCATGTTACGTTGAGTTTTGTATACAAGTTTGAGATTTGCAGGTCTGAATCTTGTTGCCACTATTAAAATTTGAGAAAAGCTTAAGGTGAAAGAAATGTGAATAATATGATTACGAGAGTTTAAAATTAAGAATATTATATGTGGCACTGTTAGGAGGCGTACTAGAGGTAATATAGTAGACAAGTAGGGATATGATTGGATGTATAAAAATTTCAAATATGTACTGAAGTAAATCTTTGAAAATAATACACTTATCTCATTATTTTTAGAAAATATACCTACCCATCCAAATTTACGGACAAGAAGTCTCAAAAATTTCAACCGGGTGGGACCCAATGTTTTTAACGGTAAAAAAGATTCTATCAGTGCCAACGGTTATATTACATCAGTGCGTACAAAATTGGCCAACATAGGGTAGAATATGCACAACAGTGGATAGAAAAGTCTTGGCCAAAAACAAAAATAACACAAATAATGGAATTAATCCTAGGGGAACCAACTTATATCCAATAAACATAGGTGGCAAACACTGTCCAAGCATGTACACTTGAAAAAGCAAGATAGACATGCAAAAACTCTGGAGTCCTTCTATTCACAAACATTCCTTGAGAAAATTAGTTCATATAAAACTTTTTTAACTCCCAGGTTAGCCCATAAATATACAGTCCAAGTCTCTCATCCGACCAAGGCCAATTCTAAGTAAAAAAGGTATTGGCAGCATGCAAATCTTGCAAGGAATATGCATAGAATATATTTTCATTGTTGTCAATATCAACATCTTGCTATGGCTCATATCTATGAGGAGTTTATTTACATCAAGAGTCTCTTAGTCAAGATTCCTCTCCATTATGACTATGAGATCATTGCCAAACATCCACCACCATATTTCGCTACCACCTCGTCTTCTAATTAAGCATGTGGGTTGCTTATTAATAAGACATCTAATTTAAGCAAATCTTAGAATTCTAGTATAACTAGAACTAGATTCATGCTTATGTTTTAGGTTTGTGTTTCATAAAACTTTGTATGATTTGTTTCCTTGTATCTTTTCATGTTTTTGGATTAACATGATTTCTAATCTTTGATATCTTTATATTCTCATCTTATTTCTTTTATTGTTTGACCTTTTGCTATTTCTTGTTGGGTGTTTCTATTGGGAATCTAAGTTTGTTTGATTTCCCTTAGTCATAGATTTAAACTTAAATTAAGTTGTTTGATATTAACTTGCTTGTGCCTAGGTGACAGACAAGTAACCCAAGACTCACAGAGTTCTAAGTCTCTGTGAGTAACCATAGAGGTGTTTATGTCAGAGACATGGTCAAGGAAGTCGAAGATTACTTGAAGGCATACTCATTGGCTGTGATGGATAACAGCCAAGATGTATCAAGGACTCTAAGTGGTTGAGTGTTAACAGGAGTGGCAATACACTGTTAACACTCAGTACACTTTGGATTTACCTAAGTGTTTAGGCGGGAAGTTTTACAGCCTAAAGTACGATTCTATGAAGAAAAGGGAAACTGTGTCAGCTCTGTTATCCTAAAGCGTTGTGGCAGACTACCAAGAATAGAAGAGCATCTTGTGACAGATGTCTGACATTGTCTGTTTTGTGTAGTCACCATCAACCAGCACTAGAAGTCAACCTCGTACCACAATAAATAGGTTATGTAGCCAAGAGTTAATGTTGTTCACTTTGTTAGATTACACACATTAACTCTTTAGAACTTAGAGAACGAACAGCTGTGCATGTGTTCTTAAGTTAGCTTTATTTTCTCCAAAGTGTACACAACACATTGTCATCAAATTGTGTTATCCGTAACACATGTAATAATTGTTATACAATAATAAAGTACTACGTTTGAAAAGTATTTACTTGTATTAATTATCTTTATTAATTGTTTCAAGCTAGGATTAGGGACTTTTAATTGGTATCATAGCGGTATCTGATATTAAAACCTTCATTAACATCGTTCTAAGTTTTATGGTCAAGATCCACCATGCTTGAAACGAGCAACACACCACCACCACCACCATCGCTTTCTGGGAACAACACACCACCACCTCCAACTTCACCAAGAATAACCCCCACTCAAAATGAAGACTATCTTCCTCAACTTCTCGATTCAAGAGGTGGATCCCATGTTACAAACGTACCAGTATTTGATGAAGATGACTTTGCAAGTTGGAAAAGTCAATTTCTTGTCTATCTAGATGGACTTGAACCATTTCTTCTAGAAATTCTAGAAAATGGATCATATGTTCCCATGGCGCTTACCTCTACTGATGAGAATCCTCTTCCCAAACATTTCAAGCAGTGGACTCCAGATGATAGGAAATTGGCAAACCAAGATAAACATCTCAAAAGTATTATTATCTCCTGTCTTCTAAAACACATCATGAAATCAGTTATTCAATGTCCAATAGCCAAACAAATGTGGGCACACCTCATCCTAGGTCTCGAAGGACCCTCTGAAACCAGAGAAACCAATATTCAGGCACTCAGGCTTTAGTTTAATGCTTTCAAGGCACTTGAAAGTGAAAAGGTGCAATAGACTTATACAAGGCTAAAGATTCTTCTCAACGACCTTGCCATGAATGAAGTCACCATTGCACAAGCTGAAGTGAATGCCACATTTGTCAACAGCCTTCCTAGAAAATGGCTGAGCATGAACCAGACTCAGAGAGCCAATAACTCCATCAAGAATGATACGTTGGCTCAGCTGTATGTAAAATACAATTATGAAGAAGGGCTGATTGATACCATATACAAATCTGAGTCTGAAAGATATGTATTTCAGGGAGCAACATCCAAAGCCTTGATTTCTACCTCACATTCTCATGACAGCGACACTGATGTTGAAGAAGACACTCATAGCAGCCAAGAATTCATGACAGACATCAATGCAGAGTTTCATGAAAGAGCTTTACTAGCTAATCAAAGAAGATTCTACAAAAGTTCAGGGAGAGTAGGATCAACTAATAAACAATATGACAAATCAAAAGAGACTTGCTTTGCCTGTGGAAAACTTAGACATTTTCAAAAAGACTGTTCATCCACAAAAACATCCTCACCATCTTACCCTTCATCATTCAAACCTCACAAGTTCAAATCACAACAAAACAACTCATCTCACCAATCTAATTCATTTGATAATGAGAAAAAGGATTACAAAAACAAATACAAGGCACTAAAGGCTGAGTTGGAACATATGAATTTGAAGCTAGAAGCTTTGTCAAAGAAGAAAGGGGGTGATAAAAGGACAAAGAAAGGGTTGGTAGCTGAAGCTTATGATTGGAATGATGAGCCACTGACATCGGATGAAGAGGACACTACTAGGGTCAGGACATTTATCGCAATCGTTGAGGATTAACCAGCTGTTGGAAAAGGAGATGCTAGATCAGGATAATGGGTTGACATCACAATGAAAAAGGTACATAGGCTTATCTCTATGTCTGAAAGTGATGAACGTAAACATGTCCTTGATTATACCATAGTTGATTTACACTTTGTTGATGAACAAAGAAAGAACTTCTTGATAAATTTCACTCTGTTAAACATGAATTGTTGACTGCTAAGGCTGAATGTGAAACTTTAAAATAGGTTAACTCTTAAAACATAACTCGTCAAAATAAGGTTAATAAGTTGTCTTTAAGAAACAGTGCCTTAAATGATCAAGTACATGAACTGCACAAGGTTATAAAAAATTGGATGTGCAGTAGGTTCACTATAAATGAATTACTTGATGATGAACTTCCAGCTGACATAACTAGGGCTATTACTGCTAAAAGAAACAAAATGAAGACCCTTAAGAAACCCAAAGAGATTTTTGTTTTCAAATCTACAGAGACTATACATATGTTTGACCCACTCTTAGCTAATGTACTTGTCTCTGAAGATGTAATTGATAACACTGAACCTTTACCATATTAGCCTAAACTCTCTAGAGTCGTACCCAACAGCTCTTCTAGAGGAGCTAAGGCTAAACCCAAACTAGATGTTGAGACACCTCAAGCTAAGATTTTTGATGTACCTGCAAAACAATTTGTTAAGCAAAATGTCTATAAGCCCGTCTCAACAAACCCGATGAACAAAGTTGAATCCTCAACTGAAGAATGCCTGTTGTCTTTGATTAAAGAAGTAGAACTCTTAAAAGAACATATTAAGCCTTCCGCTGAATGCTCTACTTCCTTTGAACCTAAGTCTATTCTAGGAGAACCCAAAGGAGAAAATTTAGTCAAACCGTATTGTAATGTGTGTAAAAATTCTCATCACATGACCATAGATCATGATAAATAAATGGTTGTTAAGAGATATTAGACACCTTTTAGGGACAGACAACAGGCTACTAGGAGACCATCAGGTAATTACAGACCTTACCCTCACTATAAATATTGTGGATTCACAAACCATCACTCAGATAAGTGCAGGGACTTTCCAGGATGTGACATTTGTGGAAGGTACACCCATGACACAACCAGTTGTCTTACACATCGTCACAAGTTTACAAGAACTCAAGAGTTGCTAATCAACAATTCAGGGAACCCACTGGAAAGTGGTTTCACCATAGGAAATAATCTGTTTGTATATATCTGTGCTGAAACATCTCAGGGAATCGGTCTGGTATCTAGATAGTGGCTGCTCTAGACACATGACAGGAATCAAACAATACCTGCATAGATATTCAAAAGATCATGGTCCTAAAGTGGTGTTTGGGGATAACTCTTCAGGCGACATAGAGGGATATGGCTCAGTTAACTACAATGGAATAACGTTCACAAGGGTTGCATATGTGAATGGTCTTAAGCACAATCTAATAAGCATCAGCCAATTGTGTGATGCTGACTACAAGGTTTTGTTTACAAAGACTCAAAGAAACATATTAAACAAAAACAATGATATGGTGTTAATTGCACCAAGAAGAAGAGATGTGTATGTCATCAACATGGCCTCTTGCTCAGAAGACAGCTCAAATTGTTTTCTGGCTAAAGCCTCTGAAAGTGTCAATTGGTTGTGGCACAAAAGACTCTCTCATCTCAACAACAAGAACATCATAAAGCTAGCTTCACAAAACTTGGTTGCTGGTCTACCACCTGTGACTTTCACAAAAGACAATACTTATTTAGCTTGTGTTAAGGGAAACCACTACAGGTCATCCTTTAAGACCAGACAATCATTCTCTACTAACAAGTGCTTACATTTCCTTCACAGGGATTTGTTTGGACCTGTTAAACCACAGACCATCAATCACAACAAATATACCTTGGTCATTGTTGATGAATTCTCAAGGTATACATGGGTTTTCTTCCTCAAAAGGAAAAGTGATGCAGCTGATGCCATCATGTCCTTCATCAGGCAGGTTGAAAACATGAATGAAGTTAGAGTAAAAGCTCTAAGAAGTGATAATGGGACTGAATTCAAGAATCAACAGCTTGAAGCTTTTTGTAATGAAAAGCGAATAGCACAAAACTTCTCTTCAGTTGGCACTACTGAACAAAATGGAGTAGCTGAAAGAAGAAACGAAACACTGATTGAAGCAGCTAGAACCATGCTAAATGATGCAGCTTTACCAAAGCAATTCTGGGGAGAAGTTGTCCACACTGCCTGCTATACCCAGAATGGATCAATCATTGTTAAAAGACATGG
Organism: Glebionis coronaria; assembly: GCA_025667525.1. Classification (NCBI taxonomy): domain Eukaryota; kingdom Viridiplantae; phylum Streptophyta; class Magnoliopsida; order Asterales; family Asteraceae; genus Glebionis; species Glebionis coronaria. Next base: position 334,828,697 of record CM046876.1, on the reverse strand, counting down.
AAAAACATCTTATGAAGTTTTTAGAAAAAGAGCACCATATGTCAGCTATTTCCATGTCTTTGGTTACACCGTATTTATTTATAACTACAGGGATCAACTTGGAAAGTTTGACAAAAAAGCTGATGATGGTTTCTTCTTAGGATACTATCCAACAACCAAAGCATTTAGAGTATTCAATACTAGAAGACAGGAACTAGAAGAAACCTATCATGTCACCTTCAATGAAGATGATGACGTGTTACAAAGAGCAGGAACTAAAGGTGATGAAATTTTTCAATGAAAATAGGTCTTTCCCTACAGATGATTTCTTTGAACCAAGGCCTGTCTTTCATCATCATCAACACACAGATACTCTTTTCCATATGTTCCTGCATATGATCTGCTGTCAACACACAACATTGAGATTCCTTCTACTCAAGTGACTGCTGAAAGTGAAAGTCAGCCTTCCACAATCCCTTGTTCAACCTCAGCTGAAGATGACTCACTTATAACTTATGATCATGAAGATTCTCTTGTTGTCTGTGAAACATCAGCTCGTGAAATAGCTGATGCTGACACAGACACAGAGATTGTTTTTGAAGAGAGTCCTCCTACTCAGCAAGATGAAACTCAAGTTTTGCTCTGATCCTCCACACATGTCCCTGTCTATGACTCCCCATCTTCTCAAAGAAAGTGGTCAAGAGATCAGCACATTATTCTTGTTTAAATCGTTAGAGAACCAAATCCTGGGGTTACTACTAGACAGAGAATTCATGACTTAGAACCAGCCTCAGCCAATGAATGTTTGTTTGCTGAATTTCTATCCCAAATTGAACCCAAGCGTGTAGCTGAAGCCGTTGTTGAAGAAGGCTGGGTCGCGACAATGCAGGAAGAAGTCAACCAGTTTAACAGAAACAAGGTATGGACTCTAGTGCCAGCTCCACCTGGTAAGAATATCACAGGCACTAGATAGATATATATGAACAAGATGGATGAAATTGGTAACATCATAAGGAACAAGGCAACGTTAGTTGCACAGGGGTATACACAGACCGAAGGGATTGATTATGATGAAACATTTTCACCAGTAACAAGACTTGAAGCCATCAGAATCTTCCTTGCTTACGCTACATATATGAACTTCATTGTGTATCAAATGGATGTTAAAAGTGCCTTCCTCAATGGAGATTTGGCTGAAGAAGTGTATGTTGAACAACCTGAAGGATTCGAGAACAACGAGTTTCCCAACCATGTGTACAGGCTTCATAAAGAAATGTATGGGCTGAAACAAGATCCAAGGGCATGGTATGAAACGTTGTATACTTATTTAACTGAAAATAAATTTGTCAGGGGTTCCTTAATAAAACACTTTTTACCTTCAAGGATAAAAGTGATTTCATCAATGTACAGATTTATGTGGATGATATCATCTTTGGGTCTACAAATGTTAATCTTGGTAAACGTTTTGCTAAATTAATGACCATGAAATATGAGATGAGTATGATGGGTAAATTAACGTTTTTTAGGTTTTCAAATTAAACAATGTCCTAAAGGAATTTCAATTTGTCAAGAAAAGTATGTTTAAAAAAAATATGACTTGGCTGATTGTGCATTAGTGAAATGCCCCATGCTTCTACCCACCAATTTGGGTCCTAATGAGTCAGGGGTCTATATTAACGAGACTATGTATAGAGGCATGATTGGTTCACTCATGTATCTTATATCCAGTCGCCCTGATATCCAGTTCTCCACATGTCTCTGTACAAGTTACCAAGCTAACCTAAAGGAATCCCATCTAGTGGTTGTTAAGAAAATTTGCAGGTACCTCAAAGGAACAACCTCTCTAGGTCTGTGGTATCCCAAAGTATCAGGCTTTGATCTCAAGGCTTACTCAGATTCAGACTACGCTGGGTGCTGCATTGACAGGAAAAGTACCTAAGGGAGCTGTCAAATCCTAGGAGGAAAGTTGGTTGGATGGAGTGCAAAGAAGCAAAACTCGGCGGCAATGTCATCAGCTGAAGATGAATATGTTGCAGCTGCTAGTTGCTGTGCTCAAGTAATTTGGATGAAGAGTCAACTAGCTGACTATGAGATTCTATATGACAAATTACCCATCTTCTGCGACAATACAAGTGCCATTTCTATCTCAAACAACCCTGTGCTCCACTCTCGAACCAAACACATAGATATCAAGTATCACTTTATCAGGGATTATATTATAAAAAGAGATATTGAGCTGCATTTTGTTCCGACTGAGCTGCAACTAGCTGATATATTTACCAAGCCTTTGGTTGAACCTTCGTTCAACAGGCTAGTTGCTGAGCTTGGTACGCTTAATATCTCAAAACCTGTGGCTGATATTTAATGTGTGTCATTAATGTCTGAGTAAATATTAAATGTTTTTCACATGAAACTAGGTAGTTACTTTCCAAGTAAATGCTAAAAACATTCATAATATTTAATTCATACTTTTTTCGATAAACGAGGAGACAAACAGTTTTGAAAGGTCAAGGGACCAACTTGTGTGCACTCCTTTTCCTACTACGCATTTAATGCGGTAGAATAAGTGTTTCAAATTTTGAATATACATATTATCCCAAGGTTTTTCACCTAACACTTTTCTCATTATTCATAATTTGCATCTCTCTCTAAAACCTCTCTTTAAACCCTCTCAACATCTTCGTCTTTACAATCCTCTAATCAATGGCGTTTCCAATACCAAAGGCTTCTAACGTTACCTTCGATATCAACGAAAGCATTCTTGCATCTAACAACTCAATAAGATGGCTAAAAGCTCCTAATGACACATACCTAGATCTGGTGAACTTTATGAAGAATTGTGACGTTGCTAAAGCTTTCACCAGATCTCCTTTGGTCTTCTACCAAGAATACCTTAGGGAATTCTGGTACTTTGCTGAAGTTCTTGATGATGACACAATCTCTTTCAACCACTCTTGTCAAGAAAACCACTTTTCTTTTTCTATTAAGGATTTCTCCACCTTGGCCGGGCTTAGACATGGAGATGAATGCCTAAAAACCGTCGATAAAAAGGCTGTTAAGGATGCCCTTGCCACCCTCAACCCCAAATCTGATACTCTGATAACGCTCAAATCCAACATGTATTAATAAGCATTATCTTCACTTTTAATATAGTATTTGTGGTAATAAATAGACTTTTATCGCTAATATTGTGCAAAGTTCGGTTATTGTATTTTGTAGGAAGCAAGTATGAAGAAACGTAAATAAAGGAATAAAAAGCGCGAATTGGAGGCGAAGGAATAAACGAGGAATGAGAACGTAAGCTCTTGTATGAAGAATAAATGGGTACGAAGGGGTCTTGGTAGTTTAGAGGAAAGATGGAGGAAGAAATAAAGAAAAAGGACTTAGAAAAGGAAAATGTGGAAATGGCCAAGATGCCACCAGCACGCCAAGATGCCACCAACATGGCTAAGTTGCCACCAGCAACTTGCTAGTCAGGTTTTAGCACAAGTTACATTAAAACACTCATAAACCTCCACCATCAATGGGAGGCTTCTCATTTCCCCTCCATAATCATTCCCAACAGTTTTTACCTTCTCCCCAAGCAAAAATGGTGTATAAATTAGACCTTAGGGTCATTGTTTTGAGTGTGCTAAATCCAAGGATCATTCTAACCCTTGTCAAAGGTTAGAATCACCATTCTTACATAACCCGAAAGACAATAAACCCGTGTTAATCCTCATAGGAGGGACGAATTTCGTGAAGAAGATATTCGGTTGGAGGTTCATTTGTTGGTTGGAGGCTTTAGAATTGCTCTAAATTCTATTTTGTTATTTCCTTGTGTTTTGAATAACTATTGGTAAATTCTTGTACTTAAATTGATTTTGATTATAATTTAAGTCTTGTTGAATGTTTGAGAAAGTTTAAATTGTGTTGCAATGTGTTAGAATTCCGAGTAGTGTGATATACTTGTGTGATGAATATGAATTTTAATGGAGAGTTTGGTTTTATGATCGAGAGAATATAATTGGGTTTTGATGGTTGATAATTTCTTGAAACATATTTTGATAATCAAATGAAAAATAGCTTTTATTGGATTTATAGGTCAAAGGATTTTCGGTAAACTATGTTCCAAAAGATTTGTGCATGAATCAATTTGGTTTCTTGGTGATTGACACTCACCTTGACGAGTTGGTTAAAGGAATTTGTCAAAAGATTTATCTTGGGTATAGGTCGAAAGAACCCATTCAAACCAAACTTATCTCTTTGTATTTTCTAAGAAATGGGGATTATAATGAATTGGAATAGATAATCATAGGTCGAAAGGGTTTGTCTACACCAATTTGTTAATATGGATTCTATGAAAAATATCATGGAATGGAATTCATGTGCTTTAGATTTGTGATTCATAGTTGCTAAACGTACACAAATTATCTCTCCTACGGATTAAATGGAATTTACACAAGTATTACTTTTAATTATGTTTTCCTTTACTAAGTTAATCTAGCGGTAATATCGGTAGTGACAACCCTATTACCTACACCACCCAAACGTTTTGAATATACGCAAATCCCATGGGACGATCTTGACTTACCCGACTTTGCTACAATAGAATGAGTATACTTGCTCGTATGCGTAGTTAAGGAATTAATAAGTCTTTTTTATAAATGTAAAACTAGGAGTGGAAGACGCGCATCAAGTTCTTGTTGTCGCTGCCGGGGATTTGTTTATTTTTCATGTTATAATCATTACAAATTAGTGATGGTGTCAAAATTTAGTTTTTAGTTTTAATAAAAATTGAATAAGAATAGGTTTAGGGTCTTATAATTTAAATAATATGCTTGAATAAATGTGTATTATGTTTATTTGATGTTTGCATTACATATTTCATAAGCTCACTTATACACATAAAATTACAAAAAGAGAATAAAAGCAATTAGGAAGTGTTTGGATTAGCCTTTATTTTGTTTAGATTATTACTTATATGTTTTTGTTTTGTTTAATTTTGTTCTTTTAATGAAAAACTTCAAAATATGTTTTTAGAAAAATTTAGAAAAATATGGTAAAAAAGATATGGTAAATCGAAAAAAAAACTTTGTTGTAGGCAAAGTTGCCGCCAGCAAGGGAAGTATGCCAGTCGGCAAGGGAAGTCTGTTGGCCGGCAAAATGCATACTGCGTACCAGTTGCCGCCGGCAAGGTAAGTCTGCCGGCCGACAACTTTGATTTTGTTAAGGTTTTGCCACCGGTAACTCACCTCTGTCGGTCGACAAAACTGGATCTGTTTAAAAAAAAATTATTTGTTTTTAGTTTGTTGGTTTGTTTGTTTTATTTCTTTTTAGGGATATGATTGTATGTTTAGTTGTACAATGATTATTTTCTTTTACTAACGCTAACTCGAACGTTTATGGACTTTGTCATGTTAGTCTTATTCTTAGAGATGGATACTCTTAGCGAGATTTCCGCATATTTGAATGGGCTAGAAGGAGAACTCAGTGATGAATGTGACTCAAATGTCACTAATGTGGAAAGAACCAAGGACGAGAAAGACTTATGGGAAGCTTTGCCTCACAAGAGTGTGATAATCAATGAAGGAGAATGTGAAAAAGCAATCTAATAAAGAGCCGAGTATCGTTCATACACTGAACCATTGATGCGGTTTGCTATTCCATGTAAGGTTGACAATCAAAGGGCATGGGATGCTGAATTAAACCTTACTTACCCAACCAATTACATGACGGAAGAGATGTTGGGAAAGTTAGGGTTCGTGATAGTTAGCTATACCGAATATGGAAGACGTGTGGTACGAGACGTAAGGGTAAACATCCATGGGTATGTATTTTTGACACAATTATATATCATAGATCACGCCGACATAGGTGAACCGTCGGTGGTCTTTGGGTACAAGTTTCTGTGGGAAACTAAGTATGTTGTGGATTTTGAGCAAGGTACACTAACGGTTAATTTGACCAAACTCAAAGGTGAAAAAGATGATTATATTGAGTTTTTGTTTGAAGACGGACCTAAGGTTGAAAGCGAGAATGAAGTAGTAAACATGGGGAAGGCAAAGAGAAAGAAGAATACGGAGGGAAGCAAACTAACTCTAAACAATTACTTGCCAACACAAGCCGAGCATTAGGAAGGATCTCCTTCCGCTTTTGTGCCCAATCCATTACCATTGGCTTACCCTCTCTCTAATAAACCAAAGGAGAGGATAAGAATCATCTTGAACAAGAAGGAGGAGGAACTCAAATAACCCAAGACAATCTTGGAGGTCTTGTAGAACTATGTAAGCTACCGGAAGAAGCTAGATGAAATAGAAATGTGTAAGGCTCGTTTAGAAGGGAAGGAATTCAACGAGCATATCTCGGAAACTTTGTCATACCGGTTCTAATCAATGGAACCACACCATTTGACGCATTAGCCGACAGGAGGCTAGTGCAAGTGTCATTCCATACTCTATCTATCAACATCTTGGCTTGAGCAATCCGGAACCATACTTTTCAAACTTAACTAAGGCAGACAACACTCAAACTAAACCTATGGGCTTGGTAAGAAACGTCCGAGTACAAATCGGGTTTCAAGCTTATGTCATGGATTTCCTTATTATGGACATCCCGGGGGATAGGGACCTACCATTGTTGTTAGGGAGGCCCTTCCTAAAGACGTGTGGAGCGGTTATTGATTTGGGAGAAGGAACTATTGCAATTAATGATGGTATTATCGTTCATACTTATGCACCTAGACCGAGGGTAAAGCCTTGGTACTTCGATTTTGAAAGTGAAATGGAGGACGAATGGCTAAGCTGTTTCGAAGTTGGAAGAGATGATGATGGTTATCCCTTATATGGACCATTGGGAGCACCATATTTAGGATGTGAAGATCCTATGGAGAGAGCTTTAGCAACTGAAACTTACTTCAACCCGTTCAAGAATTTTCTAGTTTTCAAGAAAATGACGGACTTCTTGGGATCATTACCGGTCCAATTGAAGAACCTTGATTGGGGACCAGACAGGGGTAGTACTTATATGAGAAAAGAAGGAGACAAATTCTGGCACGTGAAGTTAGAAGTCACCACACCGTGTGGGAATGTGTACACACGAGGGTATAAGATGAAGCTCACCAAGAGGAAGTTAGCAAAGAAGTTTAGGGCCGCTGACGTATTGAACATGGAATACTTCATGGACTAGAAGAATCATGACTTCAAGAATAAAACAAGACAAAGGCTTGATCTTTTTCTTTTAATTTTTAGTTTTCTATTGACACTATTTTGGTTTATTTCGTGGTGGTTTGGTAATTTAGACAATTTTTGGTTTTGGTAATTTGGTTGATTTGGATATTATGTTTTCTTTATTTTTAGGATTTTATAGACATGTTATAAAAGGGGGGGGGGAATCTGGGAACTTATGGGGATATAACCAACCCATATGGAGTATTTAGGTTATTTCACCCAAACACATAACTCACTCACACACACATAAAAAAACACAGAGAAAATGAAAAGAGAGAAGAAAGAAAAAAATATTGAGTTCTTTTGAAGAAACAACAATGGCACCCAACAAGGTAATTGATTCCAACACCCATCTATTAATTTTGATTTTTGATTCATATGAGTAGATTGGATTAAGCATGAATCATAGGAATTATATTAAGATGAGGTAAGAATTTAGGAGATGGAGCCATTGATAGTCTGAGGGTAGATTAGTTTTGGTTAGATGATGATGAACTCAAGTGGGTTTTCATCAATATAGTTGTTTTTGATTTTGTAAGAGTGATTAGTAGTTTGGAATGATGAATAAATAAGAATTATAGATGTTATACTATTAGTTTTTTATTGTTGATTTCCGGAAAATGGATGATGTTCATAGTATTTTGATACATTTTGAAGATAGTGTGAAATTGAGGAAGTGTTAGTGATGTTAATATATATATATATATATATATATATATATATATATATATATAGGAAATTCGAGGTTGCCACCGGCGAAAACCCCACTGTGAGCAAGTTGCCACTGGCAAGAAGTGTCTGCCGGTCGGTAGAATGCTTGCTGTTAGCAAGTTTCCACCGACAAAACACTGTTGGGAATATAAGTTTGTTAGATTCCTTGTATCATAGATTTAAACACAAATTAAGCTGTTAGATAGTCACTTGCCTGTGCCTAGGAGGCAGGCAAGTATTGCAAGACTCATAGAGATCTATGTCTCTGTGAGCAACCTCAGAGGAGTCCATGTCAGAGACATTGTCAAGGAAGTCGAAGATTACTTGAAGACATACTCATTGGCTGTGATGGATAACAACCAAGATGTATGAGGGACTTTGAGGGGTTGAGGATTAACAGGGGTGGCAATACCCTGTTAACACTCAGCATACTTTGGACATGCCATTTGTGTGTACGAGACTATGAAGAAAAAGGAAACTCTGTCAGCTCTGTTTCCCTAAAGCATTGTGGCAGACTACCAAGAATAGAAGAGCATCTTGTGACAGATGTCTGAAAAGTGAATGTCTTGTGTAGTCACCATCAACAGTACTTAGGTCAACCTCGTATCACTATAAATAGGATGTGTAGCCAAGCATTAATGTTCAACACTTTGAGAATATTCACACATTAATGCTTAGAACTTATTGAATCAGATAGTTGTGATTGTATTCATAAGTTAGGTTATTTAGTTGTTCAAAGTGTGCACAACACATTGTCATCAAACGGTGTTATCCATAACACTTATAATTCTTTATTATACAATAATAAGTATTACGTTTGAAAAGTATTTACTTGTGTTGATTAGTTAAGTTTAGTGTTTCTAGCATTGATTAGGGACTTTCAATTGGTATCAGAGCGGAGTTTGATATAAAACCTTCAAGAAACATCGTTCTAAGTTTTATAATCAAGATCCACCATGCCGAAAACAACCAATCCACCACCATCGTCTTCTGGGAACAACAACAACAATGCACCACCAACTTCACCTAGACTCACTCCTCCACCTCCTAATGAAGATGATCTACCTCAACTTCTTGACTCAAGAGGCGGATCACATGTCACTAGCGTACCAGCCTTTGATGAAGAAGATTTTGCTAGTTGGAAGAGTCAATTTCTCGTGTATCTCGATGGACTTGAACCATTTCTTCTAGAAATTCTAGTAAATGGTCCTTATGTTCTCATGGCTCTTACACCTACTGATGATAACCCTCTTCCCAAACCTCTCAAACAATGGACTCCAGCTGATAGGAAATTGGCAAACCAAGATAAACGTCTCAAAACCATCATCATATCCTGTCTTCCCAAACACATCATGAAGTCTGTCATTCAGTGTCCCACAACCAAAAAAATGTGGACAGACCTTATCCTTGGTCATCAAGGACCCTCTAAAACTAGAGAAACCAAGATTCAGGCACTCAGACTTCAGTTCAATGCTTTCAAGGCACTTGAAGGTGAAAAGGTTCAACAAACATATACAAGGCTGAAGATTCTTTTCAATGACCTTGCTATGAATGATATCACCATTGGTCAAGCTTAGATTAATGCCACATTTTTCAACAGCCTTCCAAGAAAATGGCTGAGTATGAATCAGACTCAGAGAGCCAATAACTCAATCAAGAATGACACTTTAGCTCAGCTTTATGGAAAGTATAATTATGAAGAAGGGCTGATTGATACTATATACAAATCAGAGACAAAAAGATTTATAGTTCAAGGAGAAACTTCCAAAGCCTTGATCTCTACCCCACACCCTCATGACAGCGAATCTGATGTTGAAGAAAACACACGCAGCAGCCAAGTGTTCTTGACAGACCTTAATGCTGAATTTCATGAAAGAGCCTTGCTAGCCACTCAAAGAAGATTCTACAAAAGATCAGGGAGAATAGGATCTGCTAGCAAACAAACCGACAGATCAAAAGAAACTTGCTTTGCCTGTGAAAAACTTGGACACTTCCAAAAAGACTGTCCTTCCACCAAGACATCCTCACCTTCCTATCCATCATCTTCCACCAAACCTTACAAGTTCAAATCACAACACAACAACTCATCTCACCAATTCAACTCATCAGACAATGAGAAGAAGGATTACAAGAACAAGTATAAGGCGCTTAAAGCTGAGTTAGAACAGATGAATTTGAAGCTTGAAGCTCTGTCTAAGAAGAAAGGAGGTGATAAAAAGACAGAGAAAGGGTTGGTAGCTGAAGCATATGATTAGAATGATGATCCACTGACTTCAGATGAGGAAGATACTACTAGAGTCAAGGCTTTCATGGCTATAGCTGAGGATGAACCAGCTGTTGGAAAAGGTGATGCAAGATCAGGACAATGGGTTGACATCACAATGAAAAAGGTACACATGCTTTTATCTATGTTTGATAGTGATGAACAGAAACATGTCCTTGATTACACCATTGTTGATTTGCACTTTGTTGAGGAACAAACAAAGAACTTGCTTGATAAGTTTCACTCTGTTAAAAATGATCTGTTAAATGCTAAGATTGAATGTGAAACTCTCAAACGGGTTAATTTAGAAAAAATATCCCTTCAAAACAAAGTCCATAGGTTAACCTTGAAGAATAGTGCCTTAAATGATCAATTCTCCGAATTAAACAAGGTTATTGAAAAATGGCTGTGCATTAGGTTCACTATAGATCAATTGCTTAATGATGAACTGCCTGCTGATATTAAAAGGGATGTCTCTGCTAAGAAAAATAAGCTGAAAATTCTCACCAAACCCAAAGAGATTGTTTTTAAATCTACAGAGATAATTCATATGTCAGATCCCATTTTGACTAATGACCCTGTCTCTGAAGATGTGGCTGAATTACCACCATTACCCAAACTCTCAGGAGTTGAACCCAGCAGTTCCTCTAGAGGTGCTAAGGGAGAACCTAAAATAGATGTCGAGAAACCACCAGCTAAAATATTTTTTGTACTTGCAAAAAAATCTGTTAAGCAAGTTGCCTTTAAGCATGTCTCAACAAAATATGTGAACAAAGTTGATTCCTCAACTAAAGAACGCCTGTTGTCATTGATGAAAGAAGTAGAACTCTTTAAACAACACATTAAGCCTTCCGCTGAATGCTCTACTTCTCGTGAACCTAAGTCTGTTCTAGGTGAACCCAAGGGTGAAATTATAGTCAAACCTTATTGCAATATCTGTAAAAACTCTCATCACATGACCATAGACCATGATAGACAAATGGTTGCTAAGAGAGCTCAGACACCTTCTAGGGAAAGACAATAGGGTTCTAAGAGACAACTAGGGAACTACAGACCTTATCCTCCTTGTAAATTTTGTGGATTCACAGACCATCACTTAGATGAGTGTGGTGACTTCCCAGGTTGTGATATCTGTAGAAGTTTCACCCATGAGATAGCTAATTGTCCTTCCCATCGCCAAAGGTTCTACAGGAACTCAAGAGTTGCTAATCAGCAATTCAGAGAACCCACTGGAAAGTGGGTTCACCATAGGAACTAACTTGTTTCTATGTATATGTGCAAAAACATCTTAAGGAATCAGTATGGTATCTAGACAGTGGCTGTTCTAGACACATGACAGGGATTCAACAATACCTGCACAGATACTCAAAGGAGCCAGGTCCTAAAGTGGTGTTTGGGGATAATTCTTCAGGCGACACAGAGGGATACGGCTCAGTGAACCGCAATGGGATAACTTTTACAAGGGTTGCATATGTGAATGGTCATAAACACAATCTCATTAGCATCAGCCAATTGTGTGATGCTGACTACAAGGTTTTGTTTACTAAGACTCAGGGAACCATATTAAACAAGAACAATGATGTAGTACTTATTTCACCAAGAAGGAGAGATGTATATGTCATCAACATGGCTGTGTGCTCTAAAGACAGCTCCAATTGTTTTCTAGCTAAAGCCTCTAAAAGTGTTAATTGAATGTGGCACAAAAGACTGTCTCATCTCAACTTCAAGAACATCAACAAGATAGCCACATAAAACCTGGTTGCTAGTCTACCTTTAGTGATGTTTTCTAAAGACAAGACTTGTTTAGCCTTTGTCAAGGGAAAACATCACATGTCTTCTTTTAAGACCAGGCAATCATTTTTTATTGACAAGTGCTTACATCTCCTTCACATGGATTTGTTTGGAACTGTCAAACCTTAGACCATTAATCACAACAAATACACCTTGGTCATTGTTAATGAGTTTTCAAGGTATACATGGGTTTTCTTCCTCAAAAGGAAAAGTGATGCAGCTGATACCATCATGTCCTTCATCAGACAGGTTGAAAATATGAATGTTGTTAGAGTCAAAGCTCTAAGAAGTGATAATGGTACTGAATTCAAGAATCATCAACTTGAATCTTTTTGTGATGAAATGGGAAATCACAAAACTTCTCTTCAGCTGGCACCCCTGAACAAAATGGTGTGTCTGAAAGAAGAAACAAGACTTTGATTGAAGCAGCCAGAACTACATTAAATGGTGCAGCTTTACCAAAGCAATTTTGGGGAGAAGCTGTTCACACTTCCTGTTATACCCAAAATAGATCTATCATTGTCAAAAGACATGGTAAAACTTCATATGAAGTTTTCAGAAACAGAGCTCCAGCTGTCAGCTATTTCCATGTTTTTGGATGCCCTGTGTTCATTTATAACTACAGGGATAAACTTGGAAAATTTGATGAAAAAGCTGATGATGGTTTCTTCTTAGGATACTCTCCCACAGCCAAAGCCTTCAGAGTATTCAACATAAGAAGACAAGAAGTTGAAGAAACCTTCCATGTCAGATTCAATGAAGATGATGGTGTCATACAGAGAACTGGAACAGAGGGTGATGAAATTGATTTTAATGAAAATGTGTCATTCCCAAGTGATGAATTATCAGAACCAAGACCTGCCTGTCATCACCATCATCACTCCAACACTCTCACTCCTTATGTTCCTTCTTTTGACCCTCTGTCTACACATAACATTGAAGTTCCTACGTCTCAGGAACTTGATGAAGAAGAACCACATCCTTCTTGTAGTCCCTCTTCCTCAACTGTTGTAGATGACTCACCAATTCTTCAAACTCCTGAAGAATCTACTGCTGATAATGAACTTGTACCCCTTGATATGGCTGAAGTAGACTCAGACACTGAATTCATCTTTGAAGAAAGCCCTCCTAGTCAGCAGGATGAAACTCAAATAGTACCAGCTACCCCCACAATTGTCCCTGTCCATGATTCCCCAGCTCCTCAAACCAAGTGGTCAAGAGATCAACACATTCTTCTTGTCAACATCATTGGGGAACCTAATGCAGGGGTTACTACTAGACAGAGAATTCATGACTCAGAGTCTGCCTCAGCCAACGAATGTTTCTTTGCTGAATTTCTCTCTCAAATTGAACCTAAGAGAGTAGTTGAGGCTCTTGTAGAATATGGGTGGGTAGCTGCTATGCAGGAAGAAATCAATCAGTTCAAAAGGAACAAGGTATGGACACTAGCGCCAGCTCCACCTGGTAAGAACATCACAAGCACTAGATGGATCTATAGAAATAAGACCGATGAAATTGGAAACATCATTAGAAACAAGGCCAGGCTGGTGGCACAGGGGTATACACAGACTGAAGGAATTGATTATGATGAAACATTTGCTCCTTTGGTAAGACTTGAAGCCATCAGAATCTTCCTTTCTTATGCTGCTTATATGAACTTCACTTTGTATCAGATGGATGTTAAGAGTGCCTTCCTCAATGGAGATTTGGCTGAGGAAGTATATGTTGAACAACCTGAAGGATTCGAGAATAGCGAGTTTCCCAATCATGTGTACAGATTACACAAAGTCATGTATGGGTTGAAAAAAGCTCCAAGAGCATGGTATGAAAATCTTTCTAATTTCTTAATTGAAAACAAATTTGTTAGGGGTTCTATTGATAAAACGCTCTTCACCTTCAAGGATAAGAGTGATTTCATCATTGTGTAGATTTATGTGGATGATATCATCTTTGGGTCAACTAATGTTAATCTTAGTAAACGTTTTGCTAAATTAATGACCAAGAAATATGAGATGAGTATGATAGGTGAATTAACTTACTTTTTGGGTTTTCAAATCAAACAATGTCCTAAGGGAATTTCAATTTGTCAAGAAAAGTATGTTAAAGATTTACTTAAAAAATATGACTTAGCTGATTGTGCATCAGTGAAATGCCCCATGCTTCCACCCAACAACTTGGGTCCTGATGAGTCAGGGGTCTCTGTTAATGAGACTTTATACAGAGGCATGATTGGGTCACTCATGTATTTAACAGCTAGTCGTCCTGATATCCAATTCTCTACATGTCTCTGTGCAAGGTACCAAGCTAACCCAAAAGAATCCGATCTAGTGGCTGTTAAGAAAATTTTCAGGTATCTCAAAGGAACCCTCTCCCTAGGTCTATAGTAACCCAAGGAATCGGGCTTTAATCTCAAGGCATATTCAGATTCAGACTATGTTGGATGCTGTATTGACAGGAAAAGCACCTCAGGTAGCTGTCAAATCCTAGGAGGAAAATTAGTTGGATGGAGTGCTAAGAAGTAAAACTCTATGGCCATGTCATCAGCTGAAGCAGAATATGTCGCTGCTGCCCGCTGTTGTGCTCAGGTGCTCTGGATGAAAAATCAATTGGCTGACTATGAGATCTTATATGACAAATTACCAATCTTTTGTAACAACACCAGCGCCATTTCCATCTCCAACGACCATGTTCTTCACTCTCGTACCAAACACATTGATATCAGGTATCATTTTATCAGGGATCACATAATGAAGGGAGATATTGAGTTGCACTTTGTTCCCATAGAGCTGCAACCAGCTGATATTTTCACAAAGCCTTTGGCTGAACCTTCGTTTAACAGGCTAGTTGCTGAGCTAGGGATGCTCAATATCTCAAAGCTTGTGGCTTGATAATAAATGTGTTCATTAAATGTCTGATTCAATATTAAATTTTTTTCACATGAAACTAGGTAGTTACTTACCAAGTAAATGCTAAAAAACATTCTCAATATTTATTCATTTATTTTCCGAATAACGAGGAGACAAATAGTTTTTGAAAGGTCAAGGGACCCACATGTGCAATCATTTTCCCATTATGCATTAAATGCGGTTGAATAACTGTTTTCACATTTGAATATATATATATATATATATTGTCTCATGTCTCTCCTCACCTACCACCATTCTCATTTCACAATATCATCTCTCTCATTAAACTTTCTCTCTCTAAACCCATCCTTCATTTTCGCTTTTCTTCAACCTTGAATCCATGGCATTCCAAGTTCCCAAGGAAACAAACGTCAACTTTGAACTTAATGAAAGCATCCTTGCATCGAACAACTCCATTGGATGGATCAAGGCTCCCAACGAATCCTACTCAGATCTGGTAAACTTCATGAAAAATTGTGATGCAAGTGAAGCACTCACAAAGTCCCCAACCGTTTTCTACCAAGAATACCTTAGGGAATTCTGGTATTCTGCAAAAGTTGTTGATGACACCATTACCTTTAGCCTCTCATGGAACGAACACCCCTTTGCCTTCTCACTAAAAGACTTTGAAAGTATGGATGGGTTAAGACATGTATATGAATGCCTGAAGGTGGTTGACAAAAAGGCTGTTAAGGACGCCCTTGCCACATTTAAACCCTCCCATGATGTAAACCCTTCTCTTACACCCGCTAAGGTTCTCTCCAAGTCTCCTTTGAAGATCAAGTATTTTTCCCCTATGTGGCGTGTCCTCTTCACTCACATAGTCAAATCCCTAGGAGGAATGCAGGGATCCCTAGATCAGATGTCCTTCAACCACCAATCTATTGCTTATGGGCTGATCTGGGGCACACACGTTGATGTAGGAAGTCTTCTATTCTCCAACCTAGTAGAACAGCTGAAGGGACGACACCAGGTCAGGGAGAAAAACATATGCTACGTTTGCTTTCTATCTCTCAGATTCGAAAGCCTGTTGGCTGACAGCTATCACAACTCTGCACTCACTTCTCTGAAGCCCTATCGCATCACTGGTGCCATTTACAAGGAGATTGGAGCTGAAGATGTCCTTGTCACCTCTCACATGCTGAACATAGCAAACAAACAACCCTCTATTGAGAAGTCCTTGCTCCCTTCATCTGAGAAGGTGAATACCTCTGGTGTGTCTGGAAAGTCTACGTCTTTGACCTTTGGGCAGCACACCACGACGTCCAAGGCAACAACTGGCCAACAGCCAAAGAAGAAGAAAAACCCATCTTCTTCCCATACCAAAACTGTTGCAAAAGCCACGGGAAAGAAGATTGTGAACCTCGCAACCTCCTCTGTTCCAGAGACTCCTGTGGAGTCAGAGACTTCAGCTGACCAACAAAAAGGGTCTAGTGTCTCGATGTCAGCCGAGACAATAGGGAACCAGCCGAATTCTGCTGATATCGCACAGGTAATCAGTGTTCATTTTTAGAGGTCCACAAGCAGCCACTCTCAAATGTCTGTAGGTGAGAGTGGTGAAGTTAGGGTAATCCTCGACCCATAGAAGTCATTGTATGCACTTAGAACTCTTTAAGACTTCTGTACACCCTGTCTATTCACCAGGGAATGATTCATTTGTGTTTATAAAGCACCCCGATGACCCTGCACCCTCTAGACAGTATTCAGGAAAACAACAACCTGAATACATATATGTCTCGACCTTGACCAGCTGTACCTCACACAACCTCTTGGTTCCCTCAGAAAAAGAATCCCAAATGTTTTACTTTTAGGGGAGCTGAATAATCATCCTTAGCTCTTCTAGGGACAACATAATAAGATGATATTAACCTATATCTTTTTCAAACTTAAAAGAATCCCAAAGGATTTGTCATTTCAGGGGGAGCTGAATCATCACCCTCAACTTTCCTAGGGGCAGCGTAACATGCGATCTTTACCCACATATGTTTCATCCTTAAAAGAGTTCCAAAGGTTTCTTAACCTTTTGGGAGGGCTGAATAATCACCCTCAGCCTTCCTAGGGGCAGCGAATGGCGATCCTTAACAACATATGTTTCACAATCAAAAGAGTCCCAAAGGTTTTAACCTTTTGGGTGGGCTGAATAATCACACTCAGCTTTCCTAGGGGCAGCGAATGGCGATCATTAACCTCATACTTTTCACCCTTAAAAGAATCCCAAGGATTTATCCTTTGGACTGGCTGAGTAATCACCCTCAGCCTCTCTAGGACAGCTAAATGGCAACCATTCCCCTTCTTTATTTCCCTGTTACTAATCTGAAATAATTTGCAGGCTGATATTGTACAGCCAAACACTGAATCCCTGGAGCAGCCAGACAAAGAAGCTGATACAATCATTCAGGATCAGCTAAATGAAGAAGAGCCCCTGCTTGATATTGAAGAAGAAGTGATCTCATTAGTTGATGATTTCTCTGAACCCGAATCTATGCCTGAGGACGAGATTCTCCCTGAGGGGATGTTTGAGGAGGAGGACGTTGAAGAAGATGATGACCAACAATCTCAGTTTCCTCCGAAGGAAATAGCTGTGTCCAAACTAGCTGATGATACCACTCCTCCTCCCAAGGAAGCTGTAGCAACTCCTACCTCTGCTACCTCAGCCACTACAGTCTTCCAAAGACCTGCTTATGATCCAACAACTGAGTTCCTTATGTTTGATCATCCTGCCCAAACCAACTTTGATCTTTTACCAAAGGAGGATGATTATGCATAACAAAGCCTAAACATCCACAATCTTAAACCTGTTCATCATCAATCAGATATGGAGCGCCTGTCAAGAAAGCTGGATGTTATCAAATCTGAGATGCATAATTTTACTGTCACCTTCCTAGGGATCATCAATCATGCGGTTAGGGATGCAGTCACCGAACCATTCAAAGATTGTGCAAGAAAAGGAGTTTCCCAAGGACTTAGTCATTTGTCCACAAGAATCACGGATGCTATTATAACAGAGGTCCCTGCCCTTTTTAATGCTCATGAGTTAACCATGCATAGAGAGTTTGAAGCTGTTCGTATCAGGCAACTTCGCCACACAAACTTCATCATTGATCGTGTTCATCGCAACACAAATGGCAATTGCAACCTCCGGCTGAAGATTGCCAGGGCTTCAAGGACCAGGCAATGTGATATGGCTGCCTCTGTTGAACAGATTGCAAGGAACTTTCAGGCACGTTCATCCAAACGTCTGAAGAGACAGGCTGAACGTGAGGGGGAGAAAGAAAAGGTACTTAACCTTGAATCTGCCAAACAGGGCTCAACCTCTGCTGATAACACTATTTCTTCACTTGTCCCTCTCCAAGTCATCACACCTGTAATCATACCCGATGATGAGGATGAATGTAAGGGGGAGCAACAGAATAATGATGGAGTTGATTCATCAAAGTCCCTGACTCTGGTTAACACCAGCGAGTCTGTGGATGATGGTGAACCAGCTGCGAAGAAACTAAAGTTCACTGTTAGCTCCCTACCCAAGGCAATACAAACCCAAGCTTAGTCAGCGTTCATCAAAAGAGCTGAGGAGCTGAAAAACATGAGTATGGAATCCTCTGTCTCGAAGGAAGGAAAGGAAATAGTTATGGTAGACACAGACGCCAAACTAAAGAAGATAGTTGCGATGCTAGAGACAGAAGGATCAACCACAGACCTATCCTAATTTTCAACCTTCACACCTTCTAATGAGAATCCTTTAACACCTGAAGAGATTGAGAAATAGGCTGTTGAATTCAAGAGGGTAAATGAAATCAAGAAAGCCAAGGAGTTTAATGAGGAAACTTTGATGAAGATGACTCCACCTGAAAGGGAGAAGCAAAGACAAAGGTTGAGGGAAATGGAAGCTAAACGCGCAGAGGCACTAATAAAGGTGAAAACTGATTATGATGCATGCGTCAACAACAGGTATGCACCTGGAAAGATCACCAAGTTTAAATACACCATTCACAAGTCTACCAACACACCATAAATGATTTTGTGGAGAGATAACCAAAAGGGGAATATGGATGTCTTTGAGGACTCCAGGTTAAAGAAACTTGGGTTATCTGAATGGTTTGAACTTGAAGCCTTGGCTGCTAAAAGAACTGGTCAAGCTAATTTTACTCTTCTTAAGACCCTCAAAGCTAAGTTTAACTGGGTTAAAGAAACAACAACCAAGCTCAAAATAGATCCCCCACCATAGCTGTTTGAACAAGAACCCCCATAGTCTGGCAAGAAAAGAAGAAGGATGACTCAACTTGTTAAGGAAACCTTCGTCACAGATGATGTTCAAGTGGATGGAATGCACAGGGATTTGATACTACCAAATGGAATCATAGGTCCTGTTGATGGTCAGACCTACACAGAGCCTGAAAGAGGTATGGCCTTCATGAACAGAGCTTGCCAGTATGCATTCCAAAGGGAAGATGAGCTAGGCTTAACATCAATAATTCATCTGATTTGTCTCAAAAAGGATCTTAAGATTAACTTAGAGTACTCCAAGGTTTTTGCACAAGCTTTGCAGGCCGAATTGGATACTCGGACATACATAGCTGAATCTGAAGAAATGATAAAAAATGATGACTATTGAAGGATTTCACAGCTAAATTTTACCTTCGTTTTTATTTTCACTTTTGTATTGTACTTGTAATTTTCTTTAAGTATGAATAAAATCATGAGGTATGTTTGTTTAGATCTGTTATGAGTAAGAAGAAGTTGTTATCTCACTTACCTTAACTTAGATAGATCAGGCTATATTTATGTTTAAATAGGGGGATATTGTTAGGAATCTAAGTTTGTTAGATTCCCTGTATCATATATTTAAACACAAATTAAGTTGTTAGATACTCTCTTGCTTGTGCCTAGGAGGCAGGCAAGTATTGCAAGACTCACAGAGATCTAAGTCTCTGTGAGCAACCTCAGAGGAGTCCATGTCAGAGACATTGTCAAGGAAGTCGAAGATTACTTGAAGACATACTCACTGGCTGTGATGGATAACATCCAAAATGTATCAGGGACGGGGTTGAGGGTTAATAGGGGTGGCAATACCCTGTTAACACTCAGCACACTTTAGACATGCCATTTGTGTGTACGAGACTATGAAGAAAAGGGAAACTGTGTCAGCTCTGTTTCCCTAAAGCATTGTGGCAGACTACCAAGACTAGAAGATCATCTTGTGACAGATGTTTGAAAAGTGAATGTCTTGTGTAGTCACCATCAACAGTACTTAGGTCAACCTCGTATCACTATAAATAGGATGTGTAGCCAAGCATTAATGTTCAACACTTTGAGAATATTCACACATTAATGCTTAGAACTTATTGAATCAAACAGCTGTGACTGTATTCATAAGTTAGGTTATTTAGTTGTTCTAAGTGTGCACAACACATTGTCCTCAAACGGTGTTATCCATAACACTTGTAATTCTTTATTATACAATAATAAGTATTACGTTTGAAAAGTATTTACTTGTGTTGATTAGTTAAGTTTAGTGTTTCTAGCATTGATTAGGGACTTTCAAACACCTCTGCCGGTCAGCAACTCAAGGGTTGTTAGAAAAAATATTTATTTTTGTTTTTATTTGGTTTGTTTTATAGATTTTTTTAGGGCTATCTGTTTAATGTACTAACATACTAACATTCCGAATGTTGTAAATGTTTTAGAAGCAAAAGAGGACAATGCCTCCTAACCCGTTGATCGAAAAATATGAACGGAAGTATGGCTAAGGCGAGGTACCATACAAGGTGAAGGCTGTGTCGCATGAGCACTTGAAGTGGCGAGGATTAGGAGAAATGGAACGTCATGCTTACAACTTGAGATTGTCAAGGATACAAGGGAAGGCCTTTGGCAAACCTAGAATTGCTGATTGGGGCTTACTAAGGAAGTTTGGTTGTGATGTGATGTTGAACGAAAAGTTGAGGATGACATACACTCATAGTTCGGGAGCAATTTTCAATGACTACTCATTTGAAACAGCATTAAATATACAAGGTGAGGTATATTCTGAGTTATGCCTTGAATTCTTTTCTACTTTTTATTTGAGAATGAAGTTGAAGATGGAAAGAGTGAGAATTGCATTTGGTTAGACTACTAGGGGTGAATTATTGTTTTACACTAGCAAAGTTTGGAGAGGTGTTAGGATTGTATGATGAGGAAGATTTGGACAACCCGTTGTTTGAGCTACACTTTGCCAAGCTAGAAACCAATAAGAAGTTTTTACCAATAAATGAATATTTGGAAAGCATTATTGAACACACTGTGGGGAATAAGAAGCTTGGATCGGTTAGGGATCCACTTTTCAGAATTATACATAGGTTCATAGTCGGACAGATTGAGCATCGATCATGAACAAGGGAAAGATGCCAACACACTAACCTATGGTTGTTGAGTGCGACTAGTAAAGAAAGGAAAGTGAACATAGTGTGGGCAATTGCCGAATACTTGTATAAGAGAGCCCCTGGACTGAAAACAGTAAGTGATGTATGTGGAGGTCATTATGTGACTTGGTAAAAGGCTCAATGTTTTAGATGTTAATGCTATGAGGAAGTTATCGGAGCCGATTGAGAATGAAGTTTGGATATAAGAGCTTTGGAGAAGGAGCTAGACAAGAGAAAGAAATGTCTAAGATATCCGGAGCCATTACAACAAGAAGCTGGAGAACAAACAGAAGAGGAGCACACTACAAGTGGGGTGAACTCTAGTTGGGGAGATTAGAATGCACATTTAAGTGAGACAGAAAGAATGATGATATGGAGAGATACTATGGCAATGAGGAACAACTACATTCATGAGCATTTTGTGCCAATCCTACATCATTTGGTGGATCAAGCAAACTATAGCTACCTAACTTATGAGCCACCAAATGTTCCACCATATCCATATCCGTATGTACCATATCCTTACCCGCACACACACTATCCTCATAGGAATGAAGGAAATTATGGAGGAGGTGAAGTGTCCGTTGATGATTACTTAGACCCAAATACGGGTGGTTACGTCGGAAGCAACTCTATTGTTCCAAGAAATTTTGATGTTGGAGGATCACCGAGAGGAGTTCATGATGATGAAGATATGGAAGATTGAAGACATCATATCATGTGAAGTTTGTAAATATTATTTTCAAAGGCTTTATTTCATTTTGTTTCCAAGGATTTGTTTTTGTAGTTGTTGACTTGGAATGGTTTTAGTAATTTTGGTGATTTTCTTTTATTTTATGTTATTTGGAGGAAAAATTTTCTTTTGTTAGTGTAGTATTTGCAGGAGTTGACATATGAATTCAACATTGGTGGAAAATATGGAGTTTTATGTAGACTCATGATGCAACAAAACCACATGGAGTTTATATTCATATTTCGGTAGTATCATTTGACCTTATTTTTCCAATTTTCTTATACTTTGAAGTTCGTTTATTACCATTGAGGACAATGTTCAACTTAAGTGTGAGGGGGTGGTCAAATAGGAAAAGTGGTCTATTTTTGTCGAAAATGGTTACTTTTCAAAAGTTACACAAAAAAAAAAATAATAAAAAAATAAAATAGTTAAATTTTAAATTTTATTCTAGTAGTATTTGAATCCGCAGTGAGATCACAATTTGTGTGATTATGGCAAGAATAGATGATAGAAGGAAAAATATTTTAAAAGTTGTTGCTAATCACCTATTTTAGAAAAAAATGATTTTTGATGATTGAGATTGGTCACACTTTGTATTCGCATGAGTTATTTCAACAAAAGAGGATTAGCTACTCTATTTTGTATTTTTTTGTAGCGTATGCTCATCCAAAGTGTGAGGAGGATTGCGGAAAAGAAGCAAAATAGCCAATGAGCTATAAGCTTAGTTATAAATAGCCAATGAGCTATAAATTATGAAGACGAAGGAAGAAGAAGTAAAATGGTAGTATCGATTGGCCAATGTGTCAAGACGTGATACTTGAAGTTGAAAAAAAATGGAGAAAGAAAAGACAAGAGTAGTACGATGGGAAAGATGGATGTGATCATTTGATGGTTAGTATTTTTGCTCTTATATGTCAAAAATGATAAAGTCCTTTTTGATAAAATTGTCGGGTGCTCACGCCCTATCAGATTAAGATGTGTCTACAAATTTTATGTCTTTAGAGTTTTAAATAGATTTAGAGGAGTCAAATACAAGTCTATATTTAAATTTTGATTTTGGTTTTACTTTACTTGCTCGAGGGCGAGCAATGCTTTAGTGTGAGGGGATTTGATAACGATCAAATTCAACATGTATTAATAAGCGTTATATTCACTATTATTATAGTATTTGTGGTAATAAACAGACTTTTATCGCTAATATTGTGCAAAGTTCGGTTATTGTATTTTGTAGGAAGCAAGGATGAAGAAACGTAAATAAAGGAATAAAAAGCGAGAATTAGAGGCGAAGGAATAAACGAGGCATGAGAACGTAAGCTCTCGTATGAAGAATAAGTGGGTACGAAGGAGTCTTGGAAGTTTAGAGGAAAGATGGAGGAAGAAATAAAGAAAAAGGACTAGAAAAGGAAAATGTGGAAGATGGCCAAGATGCCACCAACACGCCAAGATGCCACCAGCATGGCTATGTTGCCACCATCAACTTGCTAGTCAGGTTTTAGCACAAGTTACATTAAAACACTCATAAACCTCCACCATTAATGGGAGGCTTCTCATTCCCCTCCATAATCATTCCCAACAGTTTTTACCTTCTCCCTAAGAAAAAATGGTGTATAAATTAGATCTTAGGGTCATTGTTTTGAGTTTGCTAAATCCAAGGATCATTCTAACTCTTGACAAAGGTAATAATCACCTTTCTTAGATAACCCAAAAGATAATAAACCCTGTTAATCCTTATAGGAAGGACGAATTTCGTGAAGAAGAGATTCGGTTGGAGGTTCATTTGTTGATTGGAGGCTTTAGACTTGCTCAAAATTCTATTTTGTTATTTCCTTGTGTTTTGAAGAACTATTGGTAAACTCTTGTACTTAAATTGATTCTCATTATAATTTAAGTCTTGTTGAATGTTTGATAAAGTTATGAATTGTGTTGCAATGTGTTTGAATTCCGAGTAGTGTGATATACTTGTGTGATGAACATGAATTCTAAAGGAGAGTTTGGTTTTATGATCGAGAGAATATAATTGGGTTTTGATGGTTGATAATTTCTTGAAACATGTTTTGATAATCAAATGAAATATAGTTTTTTATTGGATTTATAGGTCGAAAGGATTTCCGGTAAACAATGTTCCAAAAGATTTGTGCATGAATCAATTTGGTCTCTTGGTGATTGCCACTCACCTTGACGAGTTGGTTAAAGGAATTTTTCAAAAGATCTATCTTGGGTATAGGTCGAAAGAACCCATTCAAACCAAACTTATCTCTTTGTATTTTCTAACAAATGGGGATTATAATGAATTGGAATAGATAATCATAGGTTGAAAGGCTTTGTCTACACCAATTTGTTAATATGGATTCTATGAAGAATACCATGGAATGTAATTCATGTGCTTTAGATTTGTGATTCATAGTTTCTAAACGTAAACAAATTATCTCTCCTACAGATGAAATGGAATTTACACAAGTATTACTTTTAATTATGTTTTCCTTTACTAAGTTAATTCTAGCGGTAATATCAGTAGTGACAACACTATTACCTACACCACCCAAAAGTTTTGAATATATGCAAATCCCATGGGACGATCTTGACTTACCTGACTTTGCTACAATAGAACGAGTATACTTGCTCATATCCGTAGTTAAGGAATTAATAAGTCATGTTTATAAATGTAAAACTAGGAGTGCAAGACGCGCATCACACTCACCCAGACCTCACACCTGCTGAAGTAGTTGATCGATCTCCTCTGAATATCAAGTATTTTATGCCTATGTGGAAGGTTCTATTCTCACACATCGTCAAGTCCTTGGGAGGAATGCAAGGCTCTCAAGACCAGATGTCCTTCAATCATCTGACCATTGCATATGGGCTGATATGGGGTGTTGATGTAGATATTGTAAGTATTGTTTTCACAAATCCAGTGGAAAAGCTGAAAGGAACCAATCAATACAGGGAAAAGAATATTTGTTATGCTTGATTTCTCTCTCTTGTCTTCGAAAGTCTTCTCGCTGATAACTACCACAACTCTGAGCTCACATCTATGAAGCCTTACCATATCACTGGAGCTATATACAAAGTGATTGGATCGAATGATGTGCCAACGATAGCCCACATGAAGATAGTTGCCACAAAACAACAAGCTGTTGTTCAACCTTTGATCCCTTCCGCTGAGAAGGTGAATACAACAAGTGAGTCTGGCAAGTCTGTGTCTTTGACCTCTGGGAAACTCACTTCGCTGTACAAAGCAACAACTGGCCGACAGACTAAGAAGAAGCAAAATCCGTCTTCTTCCCAAACCCAAACTGTCCTTAAGGCCAGGGTAAAGAAGATTGTTCCAATCCCTACTCCATCTGTTCCAAAATTGTTTGTGGACACAGAAACCTTAGTTGATTTTCAACAAGAGTCTAGTGTCTCTACCTCAGCAGACACAACATGAAATCCGCCTAAGACCGTTGATATCTCACATGTAATCAGTTTATCATTTTTAGAGATACACAAGCAACCACTCTCAAATGTCTGTAGGTGAGAGTGGCGAAGTTAGGGTTATCCTCGACCCATAGGAGTATATATCTGCACTTAGAATTCTTTTAAGACTTCTGTACACCCTGTCTTTGCACCAGGCAGTGATTCATTTGTGTTCATAAAGCACCCCGATGACCCTGCACCCTTTAGACAGTATATAGGAGAAAAACAACCTATGTACAGATATGTCTCGACCTAGAGTAGTTGTACTTCACTCAGCCTCTAGGTTCCTTCAGAAAAAGAATCCCAAAAGTTTAACTTTTAGGAAGGCTGAATAATCATCCTCAGCCTTCTTAGGGACAGCGTAACAGGTGATCTTAAACCACATATGTTTCACAATTAAAAGAATCCTAAGGGATTTATCCTTTCAGGGGGAGCTGAATAATCACACTCAACTTTCCTAGGGGCAACGCAACCGGCGATCCTAACCTACAAATGTTTCACAGATAAATGAGGCCTAAAGGATTTATCCTTTTGGGGGGGCTGAATAATCACACTCGACTTTCCTAGGGGCAGCGAATGATGACCAATAACATCATTATTTCCACACTTAAAAGAATCCTAAGGATATATCCTTTAGAGTGGCTGAATAACCACCCTCAGCCTCTCTGGGACAGCGTACTGGCGACCATTCCCTCTATCTATTTCCCTATTACTAACATACACCAATTGCAGGCTAATGTTGAACAGCTCCCTGTAGATTCTCATACTACTGTAGAGGAAGCTGATAAAGTGACTCAGGAACAACCAATAAAGGACGACCTCATGCTTGATGCTGAAGATAATGTACTTGCATTCATTGACAGCATTTCTGAGCCTGAGTCAATGCCTGATGATGGAATTCTCCCTGAGGGGATGATTGAGGAAGAAGATGACGAGGACGATGAACAGCCTCCTCTATCACCTCCCAAAACATAGTTGTGTCCACTCCAGCTTATGAAATTACTCCACCTTATGAAATTAATCCACCTCCCAAGGAAGCAGTTGTGACACCTAAGGCCATTGAATCTATCACCATGGAGCTTCCAAAGGCTGTGTATGATCCCACGGCTGAATTTTTATTGTTTAATCATCCATAGCAGACAAACTTTGATCTTTTACTAAGGGAAGATGATTATGAGAAACAAAGCCTGAACATTCATAACTTAAAGCCCTATCATCACGCCTCAGACATTGAACGCCTGTCGTGAAAGTTGGATCGAATGGGATCTGAGATATATACTTTCATAACAAACTTTCAAAAACTAATTACACAGCCTGTTCAAGATGATATCACTGAACCTATCAAAGATGGGACTCGAAAAGGTGTTTCTTAGGGAATAAGCCATTTATCCACTCGCATCAAAAATGTCATCACTCAAGAGATCCCAGGCATTCTCTCAGCTCATGAGTTGGTTATGCACAAGGAGTTTGAGGCTGTGTATGCAAGACAAAAACGCCACACAACTTATTTAGCTGGACATGTGATCGCTCTGTCAATAGGAATTGTAACATGCTTTTATGAATTGCCAGGGGATCAAGGAACAGGCAAAGAAAATGGCTGCATCGGTTGAACAGGTTGCCAAGTACCTTCAGTCAGGTTCAGCTAAGCGTCTAAAGAGATAGGCTAAATGTGAGGGGGAGAAAATTGATTCACTCAAACTTGAACCTGTCAACACTAACATAGGTACAACTGAAAACATCATCCCTACACCCATTCCACTCCAAGTCATCACACCCATCACTGTACCTGATGATGATGAAAGTAAGGAGGAGCAACAGAACAAGAAAGGAGCTGATACATCAGAATCCCTGTCTTTGGATAACACCATTGAGGTAGTGGATGATGGTGAACCAAATGCTAAGAAACTTAAATTTACTGGTAGCTCCCTACCAAAGGCTGTACAAGATCAAGCTCAGATGGCATTTCTCAAACATGCTGAAGAGCTTAGAAAAGCAAGTGAAGAATCCTCTGTCTCGAAGAAAGGGAAAGAAATAGTTATGCTAGACTCAGACGCCAAACTAAAGAAGATAGTTGCGGTTCTAGAGACAGGAGGATCAACTACT
The DNA here is from genome assembly GCA_025667525.1 of Glebionis coronaria. Lineage (NCBI taxonomy): Eukaryota > Viridiplantae > Streptophyta > Magnoliopsida > Asterales > Asteraceae > Glebionis > Glebionis coronaria. Next base: position 334,801,149 of record CM046876.1, on the reverse strand, counting down.
GAAATATCTCAATTCTCAACCTTTAAAGCTGCAAATGTAAAACCTTTAACAGCTGAAGAGATTGAAAACATGCACTTGAATTTACAAGATTGAATGAAATCAAGAAGGCCAAAGAGTTGGATAAAGCCAAGCTAAAAGCCATGTCTCCTCAACTCAGAGAGGAGCAAAGAAAAAGGTTAAGAGAAATGGAAGTTAAACGCACAAAGGATCTAAAAAGGGTAAAAGCTGACAATGATGCCTGCGTCAATAACAGATATGCACCAGGGAAAATAACCAAGTTTAAATACACTATTCACAAGTCTTCCCATACACCACAGATGGTTTTATGGGGAGATAATCAACAGGCCAACATGGATATTTTTGAAAATTTAAGTTAAAGACACTTGGTATGTCTGAATTGTTTGAACTTGAAGCTTTAGCTGAGAAGAAGACTGGATAGGCAAATTTTACACTCCTAAAGACTCTCAAAGCTAAGTTTAATTGGGTAAAGGAAACTACAGCCAAGCTTAAGGTTGATCCCTTACCATAGTTGTTTGAACAAGAACCCTCAAAACCTGAAAAAAAAGAAGGCTTACTCAATTCATTAAGGAAACCTTCATGACAGATGATATCCAAGTGGATGGGATGCATAGGAATCTGATTGTTCTAAATGGGACTGTAGGTCCTATTGATGGCCAGACTTACACTAAGCCTAAAAAAGGTATGGCCTACATGAACAGGGGATGCCAATATGTGTTCCAAAGGAAAGATGAGCTGGGTCTTGCATCAACTATTCAACTTCTTGTGTTTCAGAAAGTGCTTAAAATCAACACAGAGTATTCCAAGGTATTTGCCCAAGCTTTGCAGGCTGAATTGGATACTAGAACAAACATAGCTGAAGCTGAAGAGAAAATCAAGAATGATGATTACTAAAGTAATCACAGCTAAAAGTTTACACTCATATTTTGTTTTACTCATGTATTATACTTGTAATTTTTCTAAGTATTAATGAATTATGAAGTTGTTTGTTAGATCTGTTATGCGTAAGAAGAATCTGTTATCTCACTTACTATAACTAATTTAGATCTAGCTGTATTAATGTTTAAATAGGGGGAGATTGTTGGGAATCTAAGTTTGTTAGATTTCCCTTAGTCATAGATTTAAATATAAATTGAACTGTTTGATATTAACTTGCCTGTGCCTAGGTGACAAGAAAGTAACCCAAGACTCACAGAGTTCTAAGTCTCTCTGAGCAACCGCAGAGGAGTCCATGTCAGAGACATTGTCAAGGAAGTCTAAGATTACTTGAAGACATACTCATTGGTTGTGATGGATAATAACCAAGATGTATCAGGGACTCTAAGTGGTTGAGTGTTGACAGGGGTCTGTTAACACTCATTACACTTTGAATTTACCTAAGTGTTTAGGCGGGAAGTTTTACAGCCTAAAGTACGAGTCTATGAAGAAAAGGAAACTGTGTCAGCTCTGTTTTTCTAAAGCGTTGTGGCAGACTACCAAGAATAGAAGAGCATCTTGTAACAGATGCCTGACATTGTCTGTTTTGTGTAGTCACCATCAACCAGCACTAGAAGTCAACCTCGTACCACTATAAACAGATTATGTAGCCAAGAGTTAATGTTGTTCACTTTGTTAGATTACACACATTAACTCTTTAGAACTTAGAGAATGAACAGTTGTGTCTGTATTCTTAAGTTAGCTTTATTTTGTCGAAAGTGTACACAACACATTGTCATCAAACTGTGTTATCCATAACACATGTAATACTTGTTATACAATAATAAAGTACTACGTTTGAAAAGTATTTACTTGTGTTAATTATCTTTCTTAATCGTTTCAAGCTAGGATTAGGGACTTTCAGTTTCTTTTTTTTTTCTAACCATTCTATGTAGCTTGCCAAAATAGCTTGATTCCTTGGTGCCCTAAGCAAGGGTGATTAAGCACCACGGGGGAGCATTAGCAAAGTCCGTTTCTTCTCTACCTCCAAGACTTTTGCTTCGAAAAAGGGGAGAAATGAAATAAACTTGTCTTCGAAAATCTTGTTTTCATACTTGTTTGAATTTATGTATTGTCAAATCAAAAAGAGGGAGATTGTTAATGCAATAATGCCTAAAATCGTTACTTTCATTTTTCAGTTTCACTTGGTTTTGATTACGACAATATATAAAAACTACCATTTACGAAAACAACGAAAATCTAATTCTTGAGTTCAGGTATTTTCCATTTCATCCATTATCACTTAAGGTATGAATAAACAAGTTCTCAACCTAACTAAGTGATCAAGGATTTAGTTTTTCTTAAGACTTACTTTTATTTTTAAGTGACAAAAGTTTTTATTAAACTTTGTTTTTAAGAAAATGTTTTATAAATTAGAAATTTGAAAATTTAAAAATGGCATATTCCATATGGTTTAGGAATATCCTGTGAGGATAAAAACTTCACCTGATATGACTAACCCACTAAAAGACAAAAAGGAACGGACTCTACCATGTGCGGTTTTTTAAATGCCTATGCGGTTCTTTATCGATATTGAACATCAGGACAGTTAATGATCCGCAGGCAGAAAGATCCGTTGGATCCTTGTCTTATAAACAGTGGACCATTTCTAGATTTTCATTTCACCTCTTTTTCACACATCCAGATTCAATCCACCTTCTTAAATCACTCAAATACTTGGTTATTTGGTTGATTACTACTTGTTTAAAAGTGAATCTTTCTCCTCCCCTCTCATCCTCTCAAGTGCAAAGAGAAGAACACTTTCATCCTTGAAGTGTTGTGTCTACCTCAAGATCCATTGAAGATCAAAATTTGATTTCATTCTTGTGTTGTTGTGAAGATCCAAATTGTTGTGTATATTTGGAAATTGTGTATGTACTGTGGTTAATACTTAGGCATTAAATTATATTGGTGTAGATTGGGCCTAGCTAATATTAGGGCTCCACTTTTAGCTTAGAGTCGGAAATTAGTTAAGCGACGTGTACGGTTTCTCCACCTTAAGGAGCTTGTTGATTAGTGATCTCTCGAGTAAGGAGTACTCGAGGAGTGGAGTAGGAACGAGGAGTGAGCTTTGTTGCCCAACCACTATAAATCCTTGGTGTTTGGTTTGATCTTTCCTTTCCTCATCTCTTTACATTCATTATTCTTTCCTTGCATATACTTGTAATTATTAGTTTAGATCCACTATCCATTGTTTTATATTTTGCATAAGAAGATTTCACATAATCACTCAAGTCAAAGTTTTTGAAAAAGGATCTTTGAAAACCGATCTTTAAACAAGTACATTTAAGAAACTGTTCAACCTCCTTCTAGTTTCTACAGGTTGCATTAACAAACGCCTCTAAGGTTGGTGATATAAGACCAAGAATAATATATATGCCCAGCTAATACGCGGATCGACCAAAATCCAACAAAATTTTTCAAAATATTGGGTATTGAAAACGAATACTTCCTTAAGAAAAATTCCAACTAAAATCAAACATTCGTCAAAAATCCATATCACGTTCCTAAAAATTCTCTTATTCCGGTCTTCAAAATTTTACACAATCCCGGTTGCCCAATCCAGGTTTCAAGTTAAAACCACAATATCGGTTCCAAGTTAAAACCACAATCCCGGTTCTTGCAAAAGCACAATCCCGGTACTAGGATCTGATACAATCCCGGTACTTGGAAATGATACAATCCCGGTAGTAGGAAATGATACAATCCCGATACGAGAGTATAAGTAATCTCGGTACACACAATCTCGATACACACAATCTCGGTGCACATAAATTTGGTTCACAAAATTTTGGTACACACAATCCCGGTACTCATATAACACCCCATTTGGATAAATGGACCGTCACGTAATAATTAGGGCGTGTCATCAAAGCATGCAAGGTAAATGTCTAAACATTAAATGACCATAAAAAGAAACTGGAAAAAACATCGATTCCAACATCAGCTCCACACACGAAATGCATAAGTAGAATGTAAAGGAAAGGACTAAACAATGTCCAGCAAAGCAAAAGTATGTAAATGCATTAAAGAATGAAAGAAGACTAGCGCCTCATTCCATGCACGTACTCTTGAATCCTAGCTTTTCCATTTAGTACCTGCCATATTGGTACATGGAAAGAGAAATACGGCTGAGCAATACACTCAGTGTGCCGATATATACCATAGAATGTAAAGCATAAACATAAGCAAGTAATGCAAAGAAATGAATAGCAGCGGAATACATGTATAACCTGGAAAACCTGGTTTAAGTTCATAAGACTGGTTTATATTTTTGAAAAGACTTATGTTTAGTTTATCTTGAAAATATGTATTTTAAATATGCCCGGAGCCCATATAGGTCATGTTATATCAACGTGCATGAATACTTAGAGGGGTGACCTCATCATGCAATTACAAGGGCTACCTCTAATTAATATGTATAAAATGAGTGGAGGGATCAGCTCCTGTAACGGATGCAAGGAACACACCAAAGTTACCTTGAAATCATACTAATTTGTCCTAGGATGCACCCATTGACCCCTGAAAGTCTCTTAATATAACAATTGTCGAAACTATAACTCGTATAAACACAAATACAAAACGAAATACTTTTCAAACGAGTAATGCTTTATTAACTATTATAAACAAAGTATTACAAAGTGCTATGAATACACATGTCGAATGACAATAAGAATTGAACCCTAGAACAAGTAAACTTGATTCGAGACTCAAGTTTACAAGAGAACCTATGAGTCACTGGTAGACAGCTGAGGGCTCAGAGGTTCCAAAGGGAGAAAGAACTTAGATAATTTATCCAAGCACAAGGGTTGATTTTACTCTTCTTTCTCACTCCTATTTATAGTGGTACGAGGTTGCTTCCTTAGTGGGAGTAGTTGATACGTGTCATCTTCTGAGTGGGAGTAGTTGATACAACGTATTAAATGCATGTCCAAATCGAGACATACCTTTAAAAAACTTTAGGTGAACAGTTCTGCCAACTATTCACCTTTTGTCCCACTAGGTCGTACTAGGCTTTATCTTGAATCTCTTGTTTTGTCCCGCTCAAAACACTTTATAGATTCTACTGACTAAACTATAAAGGATTGGACAAGCTTTGCCTGTATCAGACTTCTAGGGTTCTTAAGTGATCTTTGAGTATTGTCAACTCGGAGATCCTTTAACACCAGCACATTCCTTCCACATCCCAGCTATTCATAATCGCTAGTAAGTATGACTTCAGATTTTCTTCGACTTCTCTGACGTTGTCTTTGACTTGAATGTTCCTAGTGTGCCAGCTGAGGCTTTGCCTTCCGCTGGTCTGGTCTCTGTCGCTGGTCCTCTCAGCGATCAGTAACACTTAGTCTAATTTAAACAAATCTAGACTGGCCCATAGTTAAAACTTTCATTGGCCCAACAATCTCCCCCTATTTGTTTATAACTTATACTAAGTCTAGAATTATTGTAAGTGAGTACACAACTTCTTCTTACACATAATTTTAACAAACATACCTCAGAGTTTTATTCATAAAAAAAAACCTAACCTATTACATGAACATCTAGTAGTGTAAAAATAAAAACAAAAGGTTCTTCAGCAATCAAGGCCTTGGTCCATAGTTCTTTGAGCTTCAACTCTATCAGCCCTGGAGTTGATGATTAACTCCATCTCGAATTTAAAGTCACTGCCTTCCTTGCAGTTTCTGAGCATGCCTTGTTTGAGTCTGAGAGTTGTATGGTTGAGGCCAAGTGTAACTCACTTTTTCTCTGGAAGCAGTACTCACAGTTCCATTCATTAATACTAATCCTATCTCTGCGTCTGAGTAAACTTGGCCACCAACTGGCTTAGCAATCCCCTTAGGAAGTACAAGGTTTCTGTACATTCCATCTACCACAAAGGTTTCTTTGTCCTTGAGTTGATTGTTGTTGTGATAGTTGAGGAGGCATAGGTAGCTTCAGCTTCTTAACAGTGTCTCTTACCCAATTAAGCTTAGTTTATATGTTTTTCATCATTTGGGCAGCACCAGGCCCAGTCTTCTTTTGGGCAAGAGACAACACTTCTAACCATTCAGAGAGGCCCAGATCTCTGAGTCTAAAGTCACTGAAGACTTTGTAGTTGGTTATCTGATTATCTCTATATAAGGTCATCACTACTCTTTTGTATTTGTCAGTGTAGCAAGTGTACTTGGTGATTTGACCGGGCTCTGCTCTTTGGTCCATGATAGTTATAAAATACGTCTTTTAGGAAAAAGATCGTAATTAGGGTAAGTATTAAACAAAGTGATTTAGGAAAAACCACTTGTAAATGACCCAAAATGAGGAGTTCGTTCTCAAGGAGGTTAATGTGTTTTGTAAGAGATGATTAATCTTTGTGATTATAATTATGAGAAATGAAAATAGAAAAGGATGACGGTTACAATTCTAAACTAAACTAAGACGAAAAGTCGTGCACGTAAAACCGTAAAATATGACGAAATTTAAAAATTACCCTAAAAATTCCTAGAAAATTGCAATAAATCCTAAAAAATGTAACTAGAGTTTACAAAAAATCAAAAATCACTCAAACTTTTTATTTAATTAAATAGTAATTTTTAAATGCTAATTAAAGCCCAAAAAATCAATTTAATTAACAAAAATCCCAAAGTGAAAATTTTCACTTTGTAAACCTCTAAAATAACTTCACTAAATTAAAAACTATTTTTGAAAAATTTAAAATTAAGTAAAACTATTTAAAAATGATTAAAAACTATAAAAACTATAAAAACCTTAAAATAATTCTAAAAAGTAATTAAATGACAACAAATTTAATCTAAAAGTTTTAAAATTCCTAACTTAATGTATTTAAGCTATGAAAAATGAAAAACTTGCAAAAAACCTAAATTTAATTTTTAATAATAAAATAATATTAAATATCCAAAATTTATAAAAAATTCTAAAAATTTGCTAACTAGTTTATTTTAACCTAATTAACAAATAAATGAATTTAATATTACCAAAATACCCCCAATGGGCCTCCAAATGGGCTGAAATGAAAAACAGTCCACTTAATTGGGCATTTTGGCCCAATTAGCAAAAAGTTGTCCAAATAAGCCCAAAATAACCTATCTGACTCAAAATTTGATTTTAAGAACAAAAGTCTAAATGCCCAAAAGCTGAAAGTGAGCTTATCACAGCTTAATAGTCAACAGCTTATTCTTAATGGGCTTTTTGGCCCATTAAGCCATAAGCTAATGCCATAAGCTCTAATTTAACACACAAGCTTCTTTTGGGATACTAAAGAGATCTATTAAAATAAATTTTGAAAAAGCCCAAGAAATAAGCCTGAAATAAGCAAAAGCACTCAAAAGAAAACGACAAAATAGTCGTTTTTGAGTTCTAGACCACTTCAAGGGCTGATTCAAGTTGCAAAAGATTTCAAATGACAAAACTGAGCTTAATAATCAAAAAGATTTCCAAAAAGCATAATGAATAAGATGGAATAAGCAATAATTACTTTATGTAAAAGTCAACTTAGTTGGTTTTCTAGTCAAACCGAAAAGTCAAACCCTAAAAAGCTCCAGATTAGTCAAATAAGGAAGATTGATTACAAATCCAAAGTTGTTGCAAGTATGGATAAGCTAGAATGGCTTATGAATAAGCTGTTTGAAGATTAACACTAGTAGGGGCTAGTTTTGGGTGTCCAGTAGTGGGAAAAGTTGCCACCGTTTGACTATCTTGACTTTTTGTCTTTTGTGGATTTTTGTTGGATTCAGAGCACACAAAGGCACCCTTATAACCAGTGGGTTATAAGGAGTCAATCACAATCAAATAAACACAAATCCTAACTGCCAACTGATACAGTTTATTCAATCTTTGCCCAAATATCACACAAACATGAACATAAGCAATTATGAACAAGATAAGCAGATTTAGCAAGATTAAGCCAACCAAATTGAACCAAATGCACAAAACAGCTTAAATAAATTCAAATTAACATAAATCAACTAGTTTCATACAATTATTCAAGGTTTAGACAAAGATTCAAGCAAATCAAAGTTACTGATGAACAAAGAACAAACAGAAAAAGCATTAAGCTGATATACTTGACCACAAATCCAATTTCAAACACTCAAATCTCCTAAACAGGTTACACAAACTTTGATTTAACACTTGTTAGCCCTAAACATGCATACACTCTAGGTGTTTCCAAAATCTTACGTCAAAATATGCAAAATCAAGTAAGTTATAGCACAATATAGGATTTGATGTTTAAAAGCTGAAAACTTCCAGATAATAGCACACAACCAAGTAATAAGCAGGTACCAACACTAAAAAACCCTAAACAATAACTCAAAATAGCATTCAAAGCATAAACAGGTAAACCCAAACACCCATTTCACTTTTTAATCCAAGATTTAACAAAGCAATTTTGTATTTAAGGTTTTCCAAAGCCTAATCTAGCATCATAAAAACATTATCATGCAGTATTAAGCAGATTCAAGCATAAAAAAACAATACATACACCAGCAGATCACAAAATCACAAATTATCACTTTTTAAGCAGATTTTTGGTAAGAATACTAAACCTCATGAATGTACATCCACACTCACGAATTTTTGAGCTTATGTGCCTAGCTTAACAAGGCACAAGCTTCCACAAAGCTGCTAAGAGTAACAAGGTTAGAACAAGCAATATATAAAACTTAAAAATTAAAAACAAAGCTGATTAATGCAACCTTCGTACCCACTCCTTGATTATCCCCAAACCACAAGCTCACAACACCTTGATAATCTTTTTATCAGGGTGCTATGATCACTTGTGGTCCAAAAATTCCAAGGATGTACCAAAGAACTTAACAAAATATCATATTTTGGTAAATTATGCAATTTCTTGCACAATGTTTAAAAACAGGTTTTGAAACTTCATATTCATAAACATGTAACAATAATAAGCAAAGAATAAGGTTGGAACTTGGATTTCTTCAACACTTCAAACACTTTTTCATTAAACTGAAATAAGGATTTAAAGAAATTTAAAGAAGGAAAAACCAAGAGAAAATATAAATGTATGACCCTATACCCTATACATGGTCTTTGTGAACTAAAAAACTAAAAACCCTAAGAATTGTTCTTCCAGAAATGCCCTTGAGGTTTTAAAATATGCTTGATCATGTGAAGGAGTGTTGGACGTTTGTGAAGGTGTAAAGCTGGCCCAATTGTGATCAAGGGTTTCAAATAAGCTTAAGTTTTAAGCTTCAATATGGATGGTTGATTCTCTGCATGGTTTTGGCATTATCCCCCAAAAATGTGTGCATGGGGCTATTCATGTGACTTGTGGCAGGTTTAAGGTTTGGGATGTGATTAGTACTACCTTAATCTTAAATCTGGAGGTGATTAAGGGCTAATTCATTGTAGTTAAGGAAAACCCAAATTTGCTGATGAACATGAAGAACATGGGTTTAGATCTTGTTTAACGTTTAAATAGTTGTTTGGCGCTGTTTCTTTTAATTACTTGCACCTTTACTTTATCTTCTTAATCTTCTTCTACCTTTCTTTAATCTTTGATTTACACGTTTTTATCTTGTTAAGTTGTTTAAAGATTTGATTTTTATGCTTTTGATTGTTTTAAATCTCTTATTTTCATAGCTTATTTGGTTTATTTTCAAGTTTATATAGTTTTTACAAAGTTATTTTTATATAAAAGGTTGTTTTTCTTAAAGTTTATCTTTTTAGTGTCTTAAAAGTTTTTAACTTTCAGTTTCGTAGCTTAATTTTACACGGTTTACCCTAGGTTTTTAGACTTGTGCTTATTAGAATCATAGCTTATTGTTATAGCTTATTTTGTGCTTTTTCTGCCGGATTCCGATTGGTACAAATCGGAAAAGGGTTTTAACTTTCCGATTGGGGGTTTCTTGGTATTCCGATTAGATAGGTCTTGGGTATTCCGATCGCGTATAAGTGACAAATATTCCGATTAGGTGCTCTTGTCTCATTCCGATCGAGGTGATATTGGATATTCCGATCATTGGTTCCGATCATCATTCCGACCAGGACTCTTCCATATTCCGATCAAGGTGAGTTTGCATTCCGACCAGGTAGGTTTGTGGTATTCCGATTGGGGCATTGGTGACAGATATTCCGATTGGAATTCCGACGACACATTCCGATCAGGTCAGGGTAAGGCTGATCGGAATATATTCCGATCAGGAGGTTTTTCTCTTATTTTGTATTGTTTAATTTTTAGTTTATGTTTTAATACTTTGTCTATCTTTAATTCTCGTCACGCTTTAATTTTTAGCCATTTAATCATTTTACTTCCCGTCACGTTTTTAAATATCGCTCATTTAATTTTAAACTAGACTTAGATTTAATTTCACGTACTTTATTTTTAACGCTCTTTTAATACTTGCCCTTTACTTTAACGACATTTACTTTTAAGTCTTTGCACATTTAAATTTAAAAACAACCAAAAATATTTGTTCCACCAAAGAATAACCGAGTCACATAGAGAACCTAGATCAATTCGATTAGACACACATCAACGAACTTAATCTTAATTTTTATACGGGGTGTCAAAAGCCTTGTTTCAAATGGCGCCGCTGCCGGCTCTTTTCGTTAAGATTGACGGTTTTCTGTGAGAGACACGTTGCTTTCTGGGATCCGTTCACTTGTGAGCGTTATTTTTCTTGCATAAAAAATTCTAAAAATCATAAAAATTAAAAATTGATAAAAAACCATAAAAATAAAAAATTTCAAAAATCCAAAAAGATTTTATCTTTATTGTGTATATATATTGTCTTTGTGTTTGGTTTCCTTTTCTTTTGCATTTTCAGGTGTATGCGTACTAGATCTTCTAACTATCAAGAGCCCGAGCCTCAAGAAGATTTAGCTATGTTAGGTGTCAACAACAACATTCCACCGCACCTCAATAATAATAATAATAACAACAATGCTCTTCCACAGCCCGATCTTCGGACCATGGAGGAACTTTGTCAACCAACCATGTTTGGACGAGGAGGACCGATTGCGCCGATGCAAATCAACGCTCCTGAGTTTTCGTTGAAGCACCACATGATTCAGCAAGTGCAAACTAACCCATTCCGTGGATTGCCTGATGATGATGCCAACAAACACCTCGACAAGTTCATTACTATCACCCAGAGCATGAAGTTGGCTGGTGCCACAATGGATGAACTTCGCCTACAACTCTTCCCACACACCTTATTACATCTTGCCGAGAAATGGTTTGATCGTCTCCCGAAGAATTCTATTCACACTTGGGATGACATGACTCAACGCTTTTTGTCGCGCTACTTTCCACCATCCATGGTCACAAGCCTTCGCAATCAGATCAGAGGTTTCATGCAAGACCCTGATGAATCTCTTTTTGACGCTTGGGAGAGATATAATGTCTTGATCGATAGATGTCCAAACCACAACATGCTCCCTATGACCTTAATCGATACTTTCTACAACGGTTTGACTTTTCGAGATCGTGATACGATCAATGCAGCCGCCGGTGGCACATTCATGAAAAGGAGACCTGAGGAGTGTAGAGAGCTAATTGAGAACATGACTACTCACCAAAAAAACTGGGATTCCTCTGCTTCTTCAAGGAACAACCCGAGAGTCAATGTTTCCTCCACTTCAGCAAACCCTGATATGACCGAACTCACCCGTGTGCTGACTGAAATGAGCAGAAGTATGCAACTCTTGGCTTCAAACCAACAACAACAACAAGTTAAAGCTGTTGCTACTCCTTGTGAAACATGCGGCGGTCCTCACTCATACACCATCTGTCCTTCTACACAAGGAAATCCGGAAAATGTGTATGCAACTTATGGTAATTATTCACCGGAAAATTACCAAGTTAGACATCAAGGGGATAGAACTCTGCTGAGCTACCGTTCAACAATTACCTTGCACCCGGTTTTTCTCCTCAAAACCAAAACCCCACCAACAACTACAATAGAAGCAACCAAATCCCACCAAGAGCTTCTAATCCTTATAACCCACCCGCCCAACAAAACCCACCCATTAACCCCGATGTTGAGGCTATAATGAGAACCCAGGGTGAGCAAATCAAGAATCTACAGAGCCAAATAATCAATTTGAAAGGAGATATCACGAAGCAAGGAAATGAGATAAGATCTGAAGTTCGCGATACTATTCAATCCTCCTTCAGCAATCAAACCAATGATTTGAAGAATATGCTTGCTAGTTTCTTGCCCGCCGCTCAATCTTCTTCTTCGAGTTCTCTACCTTCAAACATCGTCACTAATCTGCGAGCCAATGTGAGTGCTATTACTACTCGTAGTGGAGTCACCATCGTAGGACCACCAACCCCACCCCCATCATCTACACCTCCTCCACCACCATTTATCCCTACTCCTCCTACACCTAGTATTAGTGCACCATTACCGTCTCCGCCTCGACGTGATGAAGTTCCCACGAATGACCCTTCAACATCTCAACCTTTACCTACACCTGCACCTTCCCCACCTAAACCCAATATCCCTTATCCCTCTCGTTTAGGCAAGACCAAAATGCTAACCAAGGAGGACTCTGAAGTGTCACGCTATGTGAAGATAATTTCTCAAATGAACTTCAACATTAGCTTTCTTGAAGCACTTGTCCACATGCCCAAATTTGTTAAAGCATTTAGGGAATTGCTTAACAAGAAGGAGAAGCTGATTGAACTCGCCAACACTCGATTAAACGAAAACTGCTCTGCAGTTATTCTTAAAGAACTTCTGGAAAAGCTTGGAGATCCCGGTCGTTTCGTGTTGCCTTGCGTGTTCAACAAAACTGAAGAATTTACTGCCCTTGCTGATCTCGGGGCTAGTATTAATTTGATGCCTTTGAGTGTTTGGAAAACACTATCATTGCCCGACCTCACTCCAACAAAGATGACTCTTGAACTTGCAAATCGCACTCTCGCTTACCCCGTTGGTATAGCCGAAGACGTGTTCATTAAAGTTGGCGCCTTTACTTTCCCGGTCGATTTTGTCGTAGTTGATTATGAAATGGACCCTCGTATTCCTTTAATACTTGGTCGGCCATTCTTGAGAACCGGACGAGCTTTAGTGGATGTTGCCGAAGGTGAGTTAATCTTAAGAGTCGGGGATGATGCACAAGTTTTCAAAATGGGGAAGCTTACTAGTACAACTTTTGGAGGCCGAGAATCAGTGAATATGATTAATGTGCTCGATGACTTTACCGTCTACGACAATCCTTTATTCGAGTCTTCCACTGATAATCCACTCTTTGAAGATAATGTGGATGATTCTTTCCCTACTTTGGACGCTTATCCCATTTATGATTCGCCACCGATATTTGATGCTTATGATGATGATGATTCTAGCTCAGATTCGGATGATTTTGATGATTGTAATTCTGAGTATCTCGAGCTGCCTACTTTTGATGAATTCGATGAGGCTGATACTCTTTCGAGCGATTCTTCACACGATGAAGATCCTCCGCCATCACTCGATCCTACTTTGGACGATTATTCATTTGAGGAAGATTTCTCTGAATTTCTTAACAAATACTTCCCTCATGAAAGTGATGCTCCTCCTTATGACTTTGAAGATTATCGTCTTGATCCTACTTTGGATTTGAAGCGCATTCTGTCAAAGGAGAAGAAACCGGTCGACACCGACATCCGTTGCACATATGATTTGACACCTCTTTGTCCCCCTTCTGAGGACGAGGTTGTGCTTCTTTGCGGATCTTCTTCACACTCGGCTGAGCCTGAGTGCTATTTTCCCTTAAAGGAAAAGTTGTTCGACCCCGGTATTGAAGTCTTTAAGCCATCTCAGTATCCACCTGATGAAATAAAAGGAACAATCTTTGGAACTATTGAAGACATGCTTGCACCTCACCATACTTGCTCCCACCGTACTCCATCACTGCTTAAGGGAACCTTGCCACTTCTTCTTTGGCTTGCCTTGTTCGCCTTAAGCTTGTGCTACTTGATGGATGAAAACTATGTCTTTGATCCTGGTGGATATGTTTCATGTTTCTTCCGTTGATGATCAAGGTCGAGTCAGGCTAATGACTCGGTTAACAAAAATCAAGCGCTTCTTGGGAGGCAACCCATGCATCTATCTTTTCGCTTTCTTTATCATAAGTGTAGGGGGGAGACCCGTTGGTGTTTGCTCTCTCCTCTCTTCTCTTAATCAGGGATTCGAGCTTCAATGATCCACTTTTGATGATTCTTGACGACCCGTGATTCCGTATTCTACTTCTTCCCGGTTCTATCCTAAACTCTTTTCGATTCACTATTTTATATTTTCTCAATATTAAAATAGGAATCTCTTTAGTTGTCTTTTCCTTAGCGAAATTTAAACAAAGTGCACAATGTCCTAAGTGTAGGGGAGTTTACTCCCACATGCTTAAACATTGAGGACAATGTTTATCTTAAGTGTAGGGGGGACTTCTATCGAAGTTAAGTGGTCTCTTCCTTGTATTTGTCCTCATTCTAACCGGAAAATCAATTTTTCGACATTTTTCAAAATTTTTGATCTATTTTGGCCTATTAGTTTTTGTATAGTTATTTTCTTTCCTTATTAGAATAAATGTTAATAAGTGGTTTTAATTTTCAAACGTTGTGAATCTTTTGACTCAATCCGTGTTTACTCTAGCTAGTATCCTTAACGTGTTTAAGTCAAGTTTTGCTAGGCTTTTATATAGGGAGCTATAAAACGCGAAAGTCTTAACTCTCACGGGTTAAGAACAAGAACTTTTCGCAAGTTCCTATAATTGATCCTAGAGAGTCGTTTATCAAGGGAACTTTAAAATGCGATTTCTAAACTTGAAAAAGTCTAAGAATTTGCAAGATCCTATAGGCTACTCGAAAACCCAAAACTTTGATTTAATAGGCTAAGTATCCACGAGTCTCATTACTTGAGATTTTAAACTGTGGAGAACGAGAGATGATAGAGCCAATTATAAGTCCGGTATTCTTTCGTGAATTTATGTGAGTTAATTATAATCCTATTCTCCCATCGCTTGCTAATAAATTTATCTGTTAATAAATAAGGTTGTACGATTTGAAAGGTTACTTAGCTTCTAGCCCCAGATCGTTTAAAAGTTGCTCGGTATGGATTAGAGTTCATAGCCAAGGCATAACTTATTGAAGCAGGATGCGAAGATTGGCGAGTCCGAAAAGGCCCTAACAAGGCATGAGGGCTATATTTTGTTGCTAAAGATCCAAAAGTGATGTGAAGAATCATTTATCGAAAATCAATATGAAGGATCGAGACACACGACGTAAAGCAAAACTCCCCAAAAGTCATGGAGAAGTGTATCCGAAAAGACCCTAACAATGTATGAGGATAAATAGATCCAAGTCATAAAAGGAGGCGGATCGTTGTATATCAAAATCCAAAATAAAGATTGGAGAAAAATGAAGAAGTCGTGGTCCAAGTATGAATCTCTCAAAAAGTTCAAGTGAAGAAATTCCTATTATGAAGAGAAGACCATTATTTCATGAACGTCTCTCAAGATTTGAAGTATGAAGTCGCTGCCAAATATCGGTCCGAGAAAGGTCTCAAATCGCGAAACGAGTTATGCCAAGATATGAACTTTATGAGGTCCCGAGAAGCAGTTTTAAAAGATTTGGTCCTTTAGCTAACTATTGATTAAATCGTTCACTTTATTTTTAGACTTAATAACTATCGAAATAAGTCAAACAATGCATCCTCGTGATCATTCAAGACAACAATAAAATATAAGAGATACGCCTAGGAATAAGGGAGTCTAAGTGAATAATTGGCCCACATGAGTTCGTGTTAGTTTACTAACTTATAATAACAATGATCTCATTTTTAAGCTTGGTTTGGAGAAAGTGAAAACTTGAGGATGATGATTATTCATAACAATTCCAAAACCCAAGGTATGCTTTTGATTTCTTTACTTTGAATGTTTATAGTTTTTATTTCTTTAATAAAGGCCGACGTGGATTGATTATGACGAAAAATGTAATCTTGCTTTGTAACTAATGCATTGCATGAGGACATTGCAATGGTCAAGTGTAGGGGATTTGATAGGTGTGTAAACACCCATCTTTTCTACCACTTAATTACAATAATAACCGGACCAAAACGTGTATTTTATGTCTTTTATGTCGGAATTATGCGTGGTTTGTGTTTTTGTTGTGATTTAGGACGAAAAGGTGAAAAGTGGAGAAAACACGGACATTCACGGGCATTTACGGACTTTTATTGAAGAAAAAGATGAAAGACGAAGTCGAGAAGTCAAGAGTGCAAAAGGAACGGAAGTCCACGACCAATTCTGAAGATTTATCGAAGAAAAAGTCAAAAGACGGAAGTTTATCAAAAGCCGAAGAATTCAAGTCTATTTTATTGAAGAATTTAAAGACGAGTTCAAAGAAATCCCGAAGCCAAAAGCCCCTTAAGTCCAAGTTTAAAGAAGATTAGAAGAAAAGAACTAATGGTGCAATTAATGAAGACTATATGCTTAAGGGCTTAATCTTGCAATTAACAAGAAATGAAGGAGGGGAGGAAGCTTCCTAATCCTCCCCTATATATAGATTAGGCTTAATCACTTTTTGTTTTTGTTGGCTAGATTGACAAACTAGTTCTTCCATCTTTATTTTTATGCACCTTTAATTACTTGCACATTTAAATACATGTTTTGCACCTTTAATTACCTTTAATTTCAAGTAAGTGTTTCTTTTAATTACTTGCACCTTTACTTTATCTTGTTAATCTTCTTCTACCTTTCTTTAATCTTTGATTTACACGTTTTTATCTTGTTAAGTTGTTTAAAGATTTGATTTTTATGCTTTTGATTGTTTTAAATCTCTTATTTTCATAGCTTATTTGGTTTATTTTCAAGTTTATATAGTTTTTACAAAGTTATTTTTATATAAAAAGTTGTTTTTCTTAAAGTTTATCTTTTTCGTGTCTTAAAAGTTTTTAACTTTCAGTTTCGTAGCTTAATTTTACACGGTTTACCCTAGGTTTTTAGACTTGTGCTTATTAGAATCATAGCTTATTGTTATAGCTTATTTTGTGCTTTTTCTGCCGGATTCCGATTGGTACAAATCGGAAAAGGGTTTTAACTTTCCGGTTGGGGGTTTCTTGGTATTCCGATCAGATAGGTCTTGGGTATTCCGATCGCGTATAAGTGACAGATATTCCGATTAGGTGCTCTTGTCTCATTCCGATCGAGGTGATATTGGATATTCCGATCATTGGTTCCGATCATCATTCCGACCAGGACTCTTCCATATTCCGATCAAGGTGAGTTTGCATTCCGACCAGGTAGGTTTGTGGTATTCCGATTGGGGCATTGGTGACAGATATTCCGATTGGAATTTCGACGACACATTCCGATCAGGTCAGGGTAAGGCTGATCGGAATATATTCCGATCAGGAGGTTTTTCTCTTATTTTGTATTGTTTAATTTTTAGTTTATGTTTTAATACTTTGTCTATCTTTAATTCTCGTCACGCTTTAATTTTTAGCCATTTAATCATTTTACTTCCTGTCACGTTTTTAAATATCGCTCATTTAATTTTAAACTAGACTTAGATTTAATTTCACGCACTTTATTTTTAACGCTCTTTTAATACTTGCTCTTTACTTTAACGACATTTACTTTTAAGTCTTTGCACATTTATATTTAAAAACAACCAAAAATATTTGTTCCACCAAAGAATAACCGAGTCACACAGAGAACCTAGATCAATTCGATTAGACACACATCAACGAACTTAATCTTAATTTTTATACGGGGTGTCAAAAGCCTTGTATCAAATGTTTTTTTTTTTAAAAGAAACACTTACTTGAATTAAAGGTAATTAAAGGTGCAAAACATGTATTTAAATGTGCAAGTAATTAAAGGTGCATAAAAATAAAGATGGAAGAACTAGTTTGTCAATCTAGCCAACAAAAACAAAAAGTGATTAAGCCTAATCTATATATAGGGGAGGATTAGGAAGCTTCCTCCCCTCCTTCATTTCTTGTTAATTGCAAGATTAAGCCCTTAAGCATATAGTCTTCATTAATTGCACCATTAGTCCTTTTCTTCTAATCTTCTTTAAACTTGGACTTAAGGGGCTTTTGGCTTCGGGATTTCTTTGAACTCGTCTTTAAATTCTTCAATAAAATAGACTTGAATTCTTTGGCTTTTGATAAACTTCCGTCTTTTGACTTTTTCTTCGATAAATCTTCAGAATTGGTCGTGGACTTCCGTTCCTTTTGCACTCTTGACTTCTCGACTTCGTCTTTCATCTTTTTCTTCAATAAAAGTCCGTAAATGCCCGTGAATGTCCGTGTTTTCTCCACTTTTCACCTTTTCGTCCTAAATCACAACAAAAACACAAACCACGCATAATTCCGACATAAAAGACATAAAATACACGTTTTGGTCCGGTTATTATTGTAATTAAGTGGTAGAAAAGATGGGTGTTTACACACCTATCAGGAGCGTGTTTATGAACTAATTAATATTAGTTAATTAAACCGGCTGAGTGGAGGGTGACATGGCAAGGGGTGGCATGTGATTGGTGGAAAAGGGTTAGTGGGACACATGGGATGCATTGGTTGGTTAAGGTAAGTTTGGATGTTTGACAGTTTTAATCCTCCTCCTTTCTCCCTTCTTTCATTCTTTGTTTTAATATGAAAAACTGACTTTCCTTTGTAAATAAACTTTCAGTTTTCATACTTTTGCCCCAAAATGTTTTGTGAAGTGTTTTCAAGGGTATTTCTTGTAATTTGATGATTCTTCAAGGGCTCTTTTGGACATGTCTTCATTCTTCATGGTCTTGACTTGTATGATTGACTTCTTGGAGGACTAAAAATGATAAGTCTTCATAAATAAGGACCATTCTTGACAATTCTTCAAACTTAAGGGTTTTTTTTGTAAATTTGACAAACTTGAAGGACCAAACTTATAATTATGAATAAAAAGGGTTTAAAGTGTCAATTCTTCAATATTGGAGGACCCTTCTTGTACAATCTTCAATTCTTCAAGGGTTTTTCTTGGAAAATCAACTCTAGGGCCTGGTTCATTTTGCGGCTTTGTTTCCCGTGTTCGTTTTTGCTTGTTTCTTGTGATCTTTTGCCATTTTCTCAATATCCGTACCTAAAATACACATGGAACAAACACAAGCATATATTTGGCATATTTCATGATATTTTATGCATTTTAAGCCTATGTTGGACGATGAGACTATGGATAAAAGTAGTCTCATCACTCTCCCATACTAAACCATTGTCGTGCCCTCACGCAATGCTAGAATAAAGTATCTTAGCATCTCCAAAATTCATTTTTATGCACTTTTGTTTAATGATAAACTTGCTACACTACTACTACTTTCTACTACTTGCGTTTTAGACATAATGTATGATTTTCATCGCAAAATGGGACGTTTAGGTTCATAGAACAAGAACACGTGAATGCTTCGATAGAAATAATTTCGTCATCCTCGATTTTCACCCCAATTCCATGCTAAACGTGCAACGAGATCATTGTCATTATAAGTTAGTAATGCTAACACTCTCATATGCCCTAATCATGTACTTATACTCCCATTTTCCTAAGTGGTATCTCTTATATTTTACTTTTGTCTTAAATGTTCACGAGGATACATTTTTTAGTTATGTGATGATAGAGATTTAGGTCTAAAAATAGAGTAATAACGGTGTAACCAAGACCATCGAGTTAATAACCCCCCCTAATAGACAACGATGTCAAAAAATTAAGTCAACAAGAAGGATCGATAAACACGGTTTTATAACGGTTTTCAACATGAGACTTATTACCAAGACGTTTATACGCCCCCTAACGGATGGGCCTTATTATCATAGGTTTACCTCCATCTTTTATTCAACTCCGCCATGGAGCTTTTATTATGACTGCGGTCTTGCCTTGCCTTTTATTTAACCTCGCCATGAGGTTTTTTTTATGGCCAAAGACGTATATCCTCACGCTAAAGCGAATTTTGGATCTTTAAAGCTTCAAAGATTAAGGCTTGATTCACTTTCATTTTTGCATAGATTTTCGGCCTTGTGAGCTTCAATTTTTTTGCTTGATTTAGGTGAGCACTTGAAATATTATTATTGGGTGAAGCTTTCGTTTATTTGGGTTGCCAATACTTCAAAACCTGACGCTGGCGATACCTTAATGTTTTCCTAATTTTATTACATGGAAGCTACTAGAAAAGACTAGAAACCAACAATCAAGACTAAACCGCTAAGTCAATATTTATTAGCAAAATATATATACAAGCGAAGGGAAAATAAGCAAACAACGAGAACACATGAGTTTTTGAAAGAATACAAGTACTCTACGTTTAGCATAGTAACTTATAATTAACTCTATCATTTCTCGTCCTCATTTAAGAGACTTAGCCTAATATAAAGTTAAGGAATCGAAGCTAAGTGCTCAACATGCACGGTCGAGTCAAAAATTACTCTTATTCTCATCATCGAAAAATCTACATTCGTATCCTCAAACACTTATAAAACATGAGAAAAATTTTAAAATTTGGATATTTTTAGCCTTATTTTGCAACAAAACGATAAACAAAAAGATAAACTTCGGAAAGCGTAAAGGTTTGGCAAGGCAAGTATCTATTCACCCCCCCATACTAAAGTTAAACATTGCCCTCAATGTTTCGAGTCTAAGGGTAGGATACCCCCATACTAGAGACGTAGTCGAATGCTTAATCTAGCATGAAAAGGGTGTAACCCTTAAATTTAAAGCCGTTTATGAAGTGTGCTAAAAACCTAAGGTTAGAACATCAAAGTATATATATCATGGATATTGAGAAATTCTTGAAAGCAAACGATCGAGTGCTCCCATAACACGAACACGAGAGGCTCCAATCGTGAAGATCATGATCATCTAAAAACCACAATGCACAAACAACCACGGAACAAAGGTTGGAAGGGCACAAATCCCCTCATGTTACTACATTAGAAAGCGATAATATGTACATGGATAACCATGGGACTCCCCCACGAGGCTCCTCGTTTTTGATTACCGAGTCATGAGCTCGACTCGATCCCCTCAATACTAATTATCATTGGGGAAGGTGACTTGGTCGAGGTAGTTCAAAGAGGGAACTTCCCCACCAATGTAGTGCTTCAACCTATGCCCATTCACCTTGAAATTGGGGCCATCATTTTGAGCTAGCTCGATGGTCCCATATGGGAAAACTTGGGTAACGGTGAATGAACTGGACCAACGGGATTTCAACTTACCGGAAAAGATTTTAAACGTAAGTTAAAAAGCAAAACTTGATCTCCATTGTTAAAAACATGGTTTTTAATTTTTGAATCATGAAACTTTTTAGTTTTCTCTTTATAAATCAATGAATTTTCATAAGCAATGTCTCTCAATTCATCAAATTCATTTAATTGCATTTTCTGGTGTTTTCCCGCGGTCTCAATGTCATCATTACAATGCTTAAGGGCCCAATAAGCTTTGTGTTCGAGTTTAATTGGCAAGTGACAATGCTTCCATACACAAGCTTGTAAGGAGTGCACCCGATGGGCATCTTATGAGCGGTACGAAAGGCCCATAAAGCATCGTCTAACTTATCCGACCACGATTGTTAGTTCTCTCCTATCGATCTCTCCAAGATCCTCTTCAACGCTCGGTTTGAAACCTCGACTTGCCCACTCGTTTATGGGTGATAAGTCGTAGAAAGCCGATTTGTGTAACCCCATATTTCCTCAGGACCCTTTCGAATTGGTCATTACTAAAATGGGTTCCACGATCGCTTATGATCGCACGAGGGGTTCCAAACCGAGAAAACAAACTTTTCAAAAACTTGACTACCACACGAGCATCGTTCGTGGGCAAAGCCTTAGCTTTCACCCGCTTGGATAGGTAGTCAACGGAGACAATGATGTACTTATTACCACGAGATGATGACAACGGCCCCATAAAATCAATTCCCCAAACGTCAAAGATCTCACACACTTGGATGATGTTTTGCGGCATTTCATCGTTTTGTGAGGCTTTTCCTTGTCGCTGGCATGAGTCACACGACTTAACAAGTGCATGTGCATCTCGGTAAATAGTAGGTCAAAAGAATCTGGCATCAAAGACCTTCTTCGCCGTGAGATTAGCACCATGGTGACCACCCGTGGGTCCCTCGTGACAAGCTCTATGGATATTAGAAGCTTCGATGCCAAAAACACAACGTCGAATAATTTGATCCGCACAAGTCCGAAATAGGTAAGGGTCGTTCCAAAAGTAGAACTTGACGTTACGAAAGAATTTTTGTTTTTGTTGAGTCGTCATACCCTTAATGATGAAGTTCCCCGCCTGGTAATTTGCGATGTCCGTAAACCATGGGGTGGATGAATCAAGCTTAGAATTCACTACACCAAGTGTCTCGAGAGGAAATTTTTCGGTGATTTCCTTTGGCTCGTACACACTTTGTTGAGGATCTTCCAAACGAGAAAGATGATCGGCCGCCAGATTCTCGGCTCCTTTTTTGTGGAAAAGATTTCGACATCAAATTCTTGTAGGAGGAGAATCCAAAGAAGCAATCTCGGATTTGCATCTTGTTTAGCCCTGAGATACTTGATTGCCGAGTGGTCCGTATACACTATGCATTGGGTTAAAACGAGGTATGGTCGGAATTTCTCAAATGCATACACCACGGCAAGGAATTCCTTTTTCGTTGTAGTGTATTTAAGTTGAGCCTCGGTCATCGTCTTGCTAGCATTGTGAATATGCAAGAAGTGATTTTCATGACGTTGCCCCAAAACGGACCCAATAGCATAATCACTTGCATCACACATAAGTTCAAAGGGGAGGTTCCAATTGGGAGCAACAAGAATGGGAGCTTCGGTAAGTTTCCTCTTAAGGATTTCAAAGGCTCGTACACAATCTTCGTTAAAGACAAAAGGAGCATATTTTTCGAGGAGATGTGTAATAGGTCGAGAAATCTTTGAAAACTCCTTGATGAATGGACGATAAAAGCCCGCGTGGCCTAGGAAACTCCTAACTCCCTTGATGGTTTTGGGATGAGGTAATTTGGCGATGACGTCTATCTTAGTTGTATCTACCTTAATCCCCGCTTTCGAAACCTTGTGCCCTAAGACGATTCCTTCCGTAACCATAAAATGACATTTTTCCCAATTGAGCACAAGGTTGGTTTCATCACAACGTTTCAACGTTCTCTTAAGATTCGACAAATACGAAGTTAACGAACAACCAAACACGGAAAAATCATCCATAAAGACTTCCATCGTCTTCTCGATCATGACATGAAAAATAGTCATCATGCACCGTGGAAAAGTTCCCGGTGCATTGCAAAGTCTGAATGGCATTCTACGATCAGCAAACGTTCCATATGGACACGTAAATGTAGTTTTTTCTTGATCACGAGGGTCGATGGTGATATGGAATTAACCGGAAAAACCATCTAAAAAGTAATAGAAATCGTTTCCCGCAAGACGCTCCAACATTTGGTCCATGAAGGGAAAGGGAAAATGGTCTTTTCTAGTGGCGTCATTCAACTTACGATAGTCGATACACACCCTCCAATCAGTCACGAGTCAAGTTGGAATGAACTCGTTTGCATCGTTTGGCACAACGGTCATTCCTCCCTTCTTTGGGACACAATGAATAGGACTCACCCAAGGGCTATCAGAAATAGGGTAAATCATTCCCGCGTCAAGGAGTTTAAGGACCTCCTTTTTGATAACGTCGTGAATTTTAGGGTTTACCCTCCTTTGGCATTGGATTGCGGGTTTTTAGTCCTCCTCCATTAAGATTTTATGGGTACAAAATTTAGGATTGATCCCCTTAATGTCGGATAATTTCCACGCAATTTCCCCTTTGTGGTCTTTTAGAACATCGATAAGTGCGATTTTTTTATCATTCGAAAGATCTTGCGCAATAATAACCGGCAACTTATTGTCTCCTTCCAAGAATACGTATTCAAGGTGAGGAGGTAAATCTTTCAACTCGAGGATTCGTGGTTCCTCAATTGAAGATTGGGCTCGATACTCATAACCTCCTCGGGTGGAGGAAATGGGAAATCGTTAAGAAAATCCTTGATAATCGAGAAGTCCTCATTGTTGTCGAGGTCTTCGTCACAAGTACGTGGAACATCAAATTCTTCCAACGTCAAACCACCACCTTCAAATGGAGTAAAGGATGGTGTCGAATTATCAAGAATGGGATCAAGCATAGTGGGATTGCCACTATTTTCATCGTCACCAAAACCTAAAACTTCTTGTGAAAACTCCTCGCAAACGAAATCGATCATATCAATGAGGTTTATGGTTGCGACGGAATAAACATGAGAAACTGGAGAGTTTTGTGTTACGTTTATAACAAGTTTCTCGTCGTTGAAACGTAAGGTGATTTTTCTAGCATGCACATCAATCAACGCCATAGACGTATCTAAAAATAAATGACCTAAAATAAGAGGAACTTGAGGATCCGTGGGAATATCGACAACGATAAAGTCTACCGGATAATAGAACTTTCCTACTTTCACAAAAACGTCTTCGGCCAATCCACATGCGGGAATAGTGGAATGATCGGCCAATTCGATAGACATTAGTGAAGGAGTAATATTAGGAAGATTGAGAGACTTGAAGATTGCAATTGGCATCAAGTTAATACTAGCACCAAGATCGGCCAAGGCATAGAATTCTTCCATATATTGGATAGCACATGGAATCAAGAATATACCGGGATCACCAACTTTTTGAGGTATGCGGTTAAGATAAACCGATGAACAACTAGAAAATTGTTGCAATTTCTCCTTGTTGTTTAACATACTCTTAAAGTTAGCCGCTCTTAAAGTTAGCCGCAAATCGAGGCATCATGACCAAAGCGTCGGCAAAACTTACATTGAACACGAAACATCTTCATAAAAAGCTCGAATTGGTAATTTTCGCGCTCTTGACGTTTCTCCTTACGAAGTATCGATGGGTAAGGCAAAGGTGATGTGGGTTGAGGCATAGGCATAGCCTTTGGAATCTCGGGTTCCAATGATGGTAATGGGTCAATCGTAGGTGTGGTTTGAGCGGTACTTCGTGGGATTGGGATATGCTCCTTTTCGACCACCACCTCAAATTCTTCCTCAATTTCCTCCACCGTAGGATTAATTGGTTGAGGAGTCGGTTCCTTAAGTGTCTTACCACTTCATGTGGTAATCACTTTCATCTCTCCATTGGGGTTCGATATGGTGTTACTAGGAAGACTACTCGAAGACGGTTTACACATTATAGCCTCAAACATGGATGAAATTTAATCCTCAATCATAGATTGCCTCTTATCGGCCTTAAGCATCTCTTGTTTTATTTCATGTTGCCCTTGTTCCATCTTTAGTTGGTTTTGTTGTAACCTAGTTACATTTCCCTCTATTTTGTTGGAATGAATCTTAAGCTCATTTGCTAACTCGTTTTTCAACTCCTTTATCAAGTCATTCTTAAACTCGGATCTTAGGCTAATGATCTCTCTTTGAATATTATCAAACCTAGCATCATTTCCATTTGCGTATTCAACAAATTAATTTGGAGGATCTTTCAAGTTTTGCAAACTCTTGTTGTTATTTTGAAGATCATTGTTTTGATTTTTGTTTGAAACCTGATTGTTATTAGCCCCTTGATTCCCATAGTTGTTACCCTTGTAATTATTTTTGTAACCAACTTGATTGTTTCAATAGTTGTTAGCATTTTGATTGGGAGCAAAACCCGGTGGAGTCATTTGATTAGAGCGGGTAACTTGACCATTTTGGTTGTAGGTTCCCGTGGCCGCGTAGGCACTCGAAGTGTTACCACCGTTGATAATGCCCTTGGAGAAATCATGACCTCCACCACAATAAATGCAAGAAACCTCAACCGCTTTAGCCGTAGGCACTCGAAGGTGAAGCCGAAGACGAAGCCTTACGAACACTCGATGTTTTACGAGGACTATAGACCTTAGACCTATTCTCAATAATCAACAGCGCTTCCTAGACCGTTTTACACAAAAAATTACCATACGCGGCGGCATTAAGATAATCTCTCTCATGATCGTTCAATCCTGAAGGTCTACGTAATTAATGGCCTATTCTATATCATGGATTTGGTGGATTTAGATGGTTGATTGATTGATAATTAAAGAAGAAATGAAGGAATTAGATGAGGGATTAGAGAGAGAAAGGAGAGAAGAGGGGAGATGTAGAGAGAGAAAGTAAGATGAATGAATGATTGATTGTGAAATGGAATCAACAACCCCCTCCTAACATGCTAGGAGGGGTTATATATAGCCCACCCTACATGTGGGCTATATGGACTATACAATAATTAAATAGATCACGAGCCCATTACATAATTATCGTTGGAGCGACCGATCCTTCATAAATACGTAAAAACGTATTTCTAACAATCTCCCCCTAAGGGAGGTCGCTCCAAGAAACAAAGTTCTAAATAGTCTATAACTCGTGATCTATGCTAACTAAGATGTGACCGAGACTTTATAGGGAAAACGTATTTCCAACAATCTCCCCCTAAGGGAGGTCACATCTTTTTACAAAATCTTAAACCTAGCATCTATGCTTGAGTCTTCGATCTTGTTCTTGTGAATATGCTTGATGTGATCTTTGACTTTAGTCTTGAGCATGTTTCCTTGCCTTGACCTTGTGCATTCTTCACTTGTGATATTTGCCTCTTTGTGACTTCATGTTCCACATACTTATACGTTTAAATTCTTGAAAGCTTCAGAGTTTGATACAGCGGAAGACTTGACCTTCAGGCTTTCTTGAATTTGTTGAAGTACTAATTGTATGTAGTACAAGCATGTGGTGACGACTTCTTCTGGATTGTACACCGCAATGCCACCTTCTTGTTACGCTGCATAAGACAGTTAGCAACAAAACAATATACACGGATGAAATGGCCTTGAACATTTCATTCTAATTCGGTAGCAATTTACCTCCGGTCGGTGAAGACCGTTGGACGATATTAAATATCGTACTTGTGGCAGGTAGTTTCAATAAAGAACCTCCTTGACAAGATTTCGCGGGTAAACCCGTTCTCTTTACTCGACCGTCCAAAGCTGACTGCGAACGTAAAGAGTGAATCATTTGGATAATATTATCCGCATGATTTGAAGCCGTCAATTCATGTTCCTGGAACAAGTGAAGTTCAATTAAGAACCGCACCATCGTTGCTTTCCAGTTGTCACTAGCTTGATTCATAAAGAATCTTGCAAGTTACCTACCAAGTGCTGTTTGATGTTAACACTAGAAGGATTTCCATTCGTCACTGTAAATACTTAATAGTATTACTCTGAATGTTCTGGCAAGATCATTAAGATATTGCGTAGAGGCCTGGAACGTGTTTAAATTCATTTAAGAATTAAACCACTGTTGCTTTCCAGTTATCACAAGTTTGATTCATAAAGAATCGCACAAGTCACCTACCATGAGCTTTTTGATATTCGCTCAAGAAGGATTTCCATCTTCATTGTAAATACTTTCGTATTACTCGGATGTTCAGGCAAGATCATGAAGATTTTGCGTAGGACTCTTAAGAACTTTCTTACTTTTCACAGTGTGTGAAGAAGCAAGTAAATATGAAAGTGTGTCCTAATGAGATATTTGATAATATCAAATGGCTCTAGACTCGATCGTGCATTTTGGATTTTTAGTGATCGGAGGCTGGAGAGGAGTGCCACCTTTTCAATACCAATTTATTCGGAGTGAATAAATCAATAGATAATGTGTTGATCTCCGTGTGATTAAAACAAATACCTTTTGAGAGATATTTGAGTTAGCTGGGAAGGGTTGTGCATTGCATCACTGGGTCCATGACGTCTTTCTTTAATATCGAGAATCATTAACAAAAATGATCTCAATAGCATATGTATTGACCCGGTTTCTGCCTAAAGTTGTAAGGAGGGCTTCTTTCTTTACACCCTTTATCTTTACAATTCTTTTTCATTCTTCAACCCCTTCAATGCTTACCAATACGTCATCACTAGCACCTTGTTGTGATTGTTCCAGTGCTAACTTAAGTACTTGGTCGGCATTCAGCTACGTTCACAATCTTTCTCCATCTTTCCTAAGGACTACTATTTCTAGCTATGGAATGTCCTTGGGAAGATTCCTCCGGTTCTAGAGAAATCATTGGACTTTAACCTATCCTACCATCCTTATGTCACCACAATCTTCACCGTCGTGAATAGAGATGTTTTGGGTAAGTGTATGTCACCATGAAATCCATTTTGAAGTGCAAATCCATTTTGCTCCCCCTTAACATATGCTACGATATCCGAAAACATTTTGCACATGTCGGGATGAGCTATCACGTTAAGTCAAACCATTTATGATTGATCATATCCCATATTAAATCACATTTTCTCCCCCATATTAAAAATATTAACCCAATCGATGTTTTTAATATCAATTGATTTAATAGCATTTTAAGAAAATTTGGGAAGAAATATGCAAATTAGTTATCTTCATGATTTTAACAAGCTCCCCCTCAAATTAATGAGGGTGTACTTGAAACGTAAATTAAATACCTTTTAAACACAAGTGTAAGGTATTTATTACGTGCAAAGATCAGATATAATAATGAATTCACAAGATTAGCAATGTACGAGGTTGGACCTGAATGATGGAGAACATCATATGAGAGATTCACATGGTTCTTGTTCACGAATGTTGGTCTCCTCGTCACGTTCCCGAGAAAATTAATTCCCGTTGTTGAGTCAAAGCTTTCCGGTGAAATGCTTGACTTGATTATGAAAAGCGGGTTGCTATCTGAGATAATAGCAAACCATAATGAGCATGTTTTAAAAGTTTGAACTTCTGCTCGAACTTTATTTACAACCCCGTGTCATTATTGAATGACATTTCTAGGTTCGTAAATATTATCGATTCCAGAAGACATGCTCGTTTTATCAAAACATTTTTGAACACACAATTTTGAAAGATTTAGAAAAACCTTTGAAAAATTCTTGAAAAATTGTGTTCAAAGTTTTGAAAACCAATTACTTGAGCTTAAGATTTGGAATATCTTAGGAGCGAGCTCAAGTCCGAGAAGTTGTAAACTTCTCGTTGTTAAGGATAAGTTTATCATCGGCGATAAACTTTCCTTTTATCTGAAGAACGAGTCCTAAGCTGACATTTACTTAGAAGTCGTGTTCATGAGCTTGAAAACTTTGACTGTTTTAACGGAAAGCTCATGACCGAGAAAGGTTAATTTCTCGTTACGAGGAAAAGTTCTCTTATTTAAAAGATACACTTTCCTTTCTGAGCTTAAAACTTCGAATGTTTTAATACAAGCTCATGACCGAGAAAGGTGAATTTCTCGTTAAGAGGATAAGTTATCATAAAAGATAAACTTTCCTTTATATAAAGTTCGAGTTACAGTCTGACATTTAACTGTAAGTCATATACACGAGCTTAAAACCTTTGAATGGTTTAAATGTAAGCTCGTGTCCGAGAAAATTTAATTTCTCGTTGTAAGGATAAGTTTATCATTGGCGATAAACTTTCCTTTATTTGAAGCACGGGTTACCATCTGATATTTAATGATAAACCATATACACGAGCTTAAAACCTTTGAATGGTTTTAGGGTAAGCTCGTGTCCAAGAAAACTTAATTTCTTGTTAAGAGGGTAAGTTATCGTTGCGTGGATAAACTTCCCTGTCTCTGAAGTCCGGGTCGTCGTCTGTCATTTAACGAGGAGCCATAGTGCATGAGCTTAAAAACTTGGAATGTTTTTGATATAAGCTCATGCCCGAGAAAAATGAATTTCTCGTTTTTAGGATAAGTCATCATCGGGATGAACTTTCCTTTCTTTGAGGATCGAGTTACAGTCTGTTATGTGACTGTAAGTCCTTGTTTGCAGCTTAACCATGAATCCCCTGAGACATTTGTTTCTCTGATATCTGCTTCTTCAGCAACCAAACTCTAAGAGTGTCCTTAGTTGAACGGTACACAACGATTGGACCGCTTCGTTCTTTTGGAACATCAACTTTGGTACCTGCATTCTCATTAGGAGTTTGTATACTTTTGCATGGGTTAGAGATATCTATTTTTGAAGCACGTGGGGGTTCACAGTTGGCTTTACTTGTGTCAGAGGTGGCCTGAGGGGATGATTCACTTGTCTTAGTTGGCAATCGTTTCCTTTTATAGAAAATCTTAAGTTCAGGCTTAAGTGATGTATCATCCTTTGCAATTTCCTCCCTAGTTGTCTTTGTAGAATCGGAGACTATCCTAGTTAAAGGGCACTCGTTTCCTACAAGAGTGAAAGAACTACCAGTGGGGCGCCACATTTTACCAACGGGTTTGATTTTAGCGACCCACTTGGATTTGAGTCTAGCACGGGAGTTCACCTCGTCAAGTAATTTCTTGATACAAGAATCATGATTTGCCGTAAAGACACATTTTCTACATGTTTTACAAGTAGCATATTTAATGTCCGAGTAAGATCTAGAATCCCTAGATGTTTGATTGATGCTCCTAGGATTGGACATGCTACGGTTAGCAGTGTTGGGTAAACTAGAAGGCATCTGACTAGGTTTGAAATTCCTATCTCTTACATGTGTCTTTTGCTTAGCTTCCCTAAGATCAGATTCATGGCAAACGTCATTTGAACTAGTTCTAGACGTGGTCTTGTTATTTTTAGGGAAACTAGAGGCAATCATATGATTTGGTCTTGCTAAAGCTGGAGTGATCACATTGGGCCTAGTTGCTGGAGTGACTGGTCTAATAAGATGAACCAAATCAACTTGGGAGGCAAACCGCGGTCTCGAGGATTGTGGTCGCTCGGATCTAAATGCAGTAGGTTGTCTGACAATCGTTTGTCTGACGAACTGATTTGTAGGCGGTTTCCCCAAGATTGATGGTTTTTCAAGCTTAGTATCCACACTAGGTCCTTTACTTTTCCTTAACTCGTTTTTCAACGCAACTATAGCAAAAACCTTTTCCTGTAATTGGGCCTTTAATGTTTCATTTTCTTTGAGCACGTTATCTTGGGATGCCAACTTAGATTCAAGCAGTTGAATTTGTTTCAAAAAATTATCTTTTTCAGCTTTAGAATCTAGAACAGTTTGATCCAATTTTCTTTCAAGAACAACGTTTGACTTTTCAAGTTTTTCAAAGTATGTTTCAAATTTGTCCGTTTTCTTAGAAAATTCAAGTTTGGCATCCTCAAGGTCTTTAGATTGCCGAGCTACGATCGTTTCGAGCTCTTTAATCTTAGAATCAGAATCAGTTAACGAGGCAGTTATAAAGCATTTATCATGATGAACTGTAGCATTTTGAACACTTTCTCCCCCATTATGACTCACATCGGATGAATCATAAGTGGTATTTCTATCACTCTTGTCCATCCCATGTTTGTCATAATTAGGTTCAGAATGCTCAATATGCGGCATGTCATCAGCAGATACATCATAAACCACATTACATTGTACCATGTTTGCAGGCTCTGCGTCATAAATGGGTAAGGTATCATCAAGAGAAATCTCGTGAACATTCCCTGACGTGCCACTGGCATCATGTTGTCCTCCTGATTTTGTGCTCGTGCCATCGTTAGGCTCCAAATTGTCAACCATATGCGTCATTGATTCTTGCACTCCATTAACATACACTTGCTGAAGTTGTGATCTTTGATATATCGAAGACGAGACCGATGACATGAGTTTCAAAATCGTATCACGGAAAACTCGAAGCTCGGTATGTGTATCTCGAAGAAACGATTGGCAAATCATTGAACTTTCAGGCTTGATGATATTAAATTGGAGGAAAGGCGTGAGGTGTGTCACAAGAGCCTTATATGCAAGTACCGATTCAGAGTGATTAAAGTTTCCATGGTTGAGTTGCTCGGCGAGTTGGGTCAAAGCGGTAAAAATGGATTCGATGAATATATGACGATCTTGTCCAAAGATTGTCACAAATTCGCTCCCTCCTTGAATCCTCGAAAGAGTGACAAGATGAGACTGAAGCATTTGAAATGAAGTTATACCACTTTCTCTAGCGTTGGCTTGCACTTGATGCAATTCACCCTTGTTCGATGTCGAAATCAAGAAATCCATTGAAAATCGATGAACGATAAGTTACAACGGGAGAGTATAATTCGACGAAAAATTGAGTTCTCGGGTTTTGACAAACGAACAACAAATCCGTAAATGACTCTAATAATTCTCGATAGATGATATATTTCTATTGTCAGCTCAAGAAATTATTGTCGACTCAACCGTTTGATAAAACAAATCGGAATCCAATACTCACTTGTCTGACTTCAAAGAAAATAAGTCCGTCAACAAATAAGTCTTGTCACCTTAACACGGCACTTTGTTACGATGTGATTATACCTTAATATCAAAAAGTTTTTCAAAATAAAAAATTTGAAATAAAATAAAAGAAAAAAAATAAAATAAAAATAAAATAAAAATAAAAAATCAAACTAAGAAAATGATTATCCAAATAAATATCCAAAGTAAAACTTTGTCCAAAAAAAAAAAATAACTTAAAAAACGGAACGAAAAATTAAAAAATTAAAAAAGGAAAAAAAAATGTTCCTAGTTTACTCCGTCAAAATCGTGGCATGTATATTATATCATCACACGTGGCCAAGATTTGTTTTATTGTTTTCTCCGTCCACACAACGTGGCCCAATTAAAATA
Source organism: Glebionis coronaria (assembly GCA_025667525.1). Taxonomy (NCBI): domain Eukaryota; kingdom Viridiplantae; phylum Streptophyta; class Magnoliopsida; order Asterales; family Asteraceae; genus Glebionis; species Glebionis coronaria. Next base: position 334,768,562 of record CM046876.1, on the reverse strand, counting down.
CTCCACCGCCCCACTCCTTTAACTTGGTTTCTCCGTCCAGTTAATAACTTTGGTATCTCCGCTTGACACAATGATATAAATACTCTGGTCAAAAGCCACTAAACACTCTTACAGTTATATCTCTCTCTCCTCACAACCCGAATCTACCCTAATCTCTTTCTCACTCAACAAAGAAATCACGCAGCCACTCCTTTTCACAATCAAACCAGATCACAATCTCAAAACTAAATTCAATTCATACATCACCTGATCTTATTCCATCGAAACCATAAACAGTGATATAACCCAGTCATCAAGAATACCCACCGAAGGAACTCCAAGAAAGTTAAACCAGAAACTCCAATAGCAACTTCAAGATCGTGTAAACAACGGTCTCGGGTAGGTTCTTTAAAATTTAACGTTTTTGTTGAGTAATTAAGTCTCTCTTCTTCTGTAGCGTCTTTTCTGTGTCGAGGGTTTATTGTGGGTGTCGGTTTTGAGTCGAGGTTGTTGGGTGAGTGTCGAGAGTCTAGATGGTTTAGGGGGAGGGAGTGTGTCAGTCGAGAGAGAGTTTGGATGAGGGTGTTTGTTTTGAGGTTCTTTGTCGAGTGTTTTGAACGAGGGTGTGGGTCGAGGGTGTGGGTCGAGGTTTTGAGTCGAGGTTGTTGGGTGAGTGTCGAGAGTCTAGATGGTTTAGGGGGAGGGAGTGTGTCAGTCGAGAGAGAGTTTGGATGAGGGTGTTTGTTTTGAGGTTCTTTGTCGAGTGTTTTGAACGAGGGTGTGGGTCGAGGGTGTGGGTCGAGGTTTTGAACGAGTGTGGGTGTGGGACGAGGGTCTGATGGGGACGAGGGTGAGGTGGTGAGGGCGAGGGTGGGTATAGAGTCAAAGGATTTGAATTGGATGCTTGAAAAGAAAAAAAGTTTTTGCGTGTGAGTGTCAGAGTTGGTTGTGGGTGGTGAGAGTTGGATTGTGAGGTGTCGAGGGGTGTGAGGTGTGATTAAAGTGTGTCGTTTGTGGGTCTTGTCGAGGGTTGGGATAAGTTAACGTTTGATTAAAGTCTGTTGGTTTTTCGAGGGTTGGGATTGATTTTATGTTCGAGGGTGAAATGGGAGGTCAAGTGTTTGTTTCGAGACAAAAGGAGAGAGTCGAGTGGGTGTCGGTGTTTGAGTATTGGTGTCGAAGGTCTTGTTTTGTGTAAGTCTGGAGGGAATGAGTCTAATTAAAAGACGATGATTTGCCCAATTTGTCCGTTATGTTTGAAAGAGCTTCATTCGGAAGAGTTTGATTCGGAAGTTTTTTGTTCATTCGGAAGTATTTGATTCGGAAGTTTTTTGTTCATTCGGAAGTGTTTGATTCGGAAGTTTTTTGTTCATTCGGAAGTGTTTGATTCGGAAGTTTTTTGTTCATTCGGAAGTGTTTGATTCGGAAGTTTTTTGTTCATTCGGAAGTTTTTTTTTTTTTGATATGGAACTTTTAAAGGTTTGATTCGGAACTTAACAGTTTGATTCGGAACTTTTCAAAAACTTCATGACAGACTGACTGAAGACCCAAAGACCTTGATTAACGACAAGACTGAACAACTGGACAACTGGACAAAAAACTTTGATTTTGGACAGCAGGACTGAAGGACTGAGACCCAATAGACTTGAAACCCAGATATAATAAGGAAAATTATATAAAAAAATTGATTATAAAAACTTAAAAAAAAACTAATAAAAACAAAAATTAAAGTAGTAAAATGGATTAAAAAATTAAAAAAAAAACAAAATTAAAAGTTGAATTTAAGATATTCAAACAAAAAAAAAAACAAACGAAATAGAAAGGATTTAATAAAAAATACAAAATTTGTTAATAAAAAACACAATAAAAAAAAAAATACAAACTTTGTGATAAAAAAACAATAAAAAATACAAACTTTTTATAAAAACACAAAATTAAAAAGAGAAAAAACAAAAACTTTTATAAAAAAACACCAACTTTTTTATAAACACAAACTTTTTAAGGTTTTATATAAGAAAAATTTGATTTTTATATAAAAATTTGTGATTTTTTATCTAAAAAGTAAATAAATTTGAAGATTTGATATGATTTAACACATAAAAACACAAACTTTTTATAAAAAATACAAACTTTTTAAAGTTTAAGCATGATTAAATCAAAACCCACCAAAATCAAAAAGAAATAAAACAAGAATAAACCAAACTAACCAAGGCTCTTGATACCAATTGAAGGTCTACGTAATTAATAGCCTATTCTATATCATGGATTTGGTGGATTTAGATGGTTGATTGATTGATAATTAAAGAAGAAATGAAGGAATTAGATGAGGGATTAGAGAGAGAAAGGAGAGAAGAGGGGAGATGTAGAGAGAGAAAGTAAGATGAATGAATGATTGATTGTGAAATGGAATCAACAACCCCCTCCTAACATGCTAGGAGGGGTTATATATAGCCCACCCTACATGTGGGCTATATGGACTATACAATAATTAAATAGATCACGAGCCCATTACATAATTATCGTTGGAGCGACCGATCCTTCATAAATACGTAAAAACGTATTTCTAACAAATCCATTGTAAAACGTGTCAATTTGATGCAAGTCGGAAAAACCGTGATGAGGACACTCATGCAACATTTCCATAAACCGATTCCAAGCCGTAGAAAAACTCTCATTAAATTCTTGTGTAAATTTATAAATCTCGTTTTTCAAATGCGTAGTCTTAGAGGGCGGAAAAAATTGGTTCACAAACTTCAAAACGAGATCCTTCCACATCAACATAGAATTGGGTGGCTCTTTCTCTAACCAAATTTTAGCGGGCCCCACTAAGGAATACGGAAAAAGCATCATCTTAATCGAGTCGTGAGCAACGTCCTTAAACTTGCAAGTGGTGGTAAGACGATTGAATTGGCGGATATGGTTGTGAGGGTTGTCCTTTTCATCACCACGGAATTTGTTGTTTTGGATCATCGACAACAAACCCGTCTTAACTTCAAAATTCTCCGCAAGGATGGCGGGAATCACGATAGACTCTCCATAACCCTCGGTGGGTGCTTGAAGTAACTCCATCATAGTACGATTAGCCATGGTAGCTTCTTGATCTACGATAGGTTCGTCAATAGGAGACTCTTCACTAGAAAGGTTAGGTGTGGTATCCTTTTGGTTTTTTTCGTTTACGTGCACGTCTTGCTTGATTACGAGTAAGCATAAACGTCACGTACAACGTGGGGATGAGCAAAGAAGATTTTTTTTGGTGTTTTTAACTTTTTCAATTTTTTTGTTGTTTTTGATTGTTTTTTACCTTTTTTTGGATTTTGTGAATGTATTACGTAGACAAAAATCTACAAATCTCTCCTCAAATCAAATCTTTTGATTAAAGGAGCCTCAAGGAATGAAAACGATCACGTGAAGTGAACGCCTTAGATGACTTTAGAACGTTGGTGGAACACCAAAACGTTCAAGAGGGTTTAAACAATTAAAACCAATAAAATATATATGATATGTAGATAATACTTTGGTTGGAAAATCCTCGATTAGCCCTTTTTATCTAAACACGCACAAGCAAGCGGGGAAACGAGGCGGCGCGAAGCACTTAAGAGCCTTTTTCCTTAGGGTATATTTTATAATACCCGCCTTATACCCACCTTATAGTTTGTGTTTGTGAAAATTAAGCTTCACTAAAGTAATTATCTATTTTGCCTTATTTATTTGTTTGAGATTCAAATACAATGATCGAGTGATGAAATCCCGAAACACGGTTGTGTTTTCACACTTTTGGAGTAATATTCACACAAAAAACGAAAACCAATAATACTTATTAGTAGCGTTCTACTAATACAATTATATTTTTGGATAATATAAAAACAACAATTGTTCAAATCAAAACACAACACGCCTCCCCGACAGCGGCGCCAAAATGATAGTCGTAAAATACGTCTTTTAGGAAAAAGAACGTAATTAGGGTAAGTATTAAACAAAGTGATTTAGGAAAAACCACTTGTAAATGACCCAAAATGGGGAGTTCGTTCTCAAGGAGGTTAGTGTGTTGTGCAAGAGATGATTAATCTTTCTGGTTATTGTGACAACCCTGGTTTTGAGGTTCGTCACTTAGTTTTATTTTGTGCTAGTTACGTGTCTTTATGTGTTTATGTGCTTATTGGTGTGTATAGATTGCGGTTTGGATATCGTTTCCGGTACGGGGTACCTTGTGCGTGAAACGATGTGTGATGATTTCATGTTCATGAGTTCACATGGTAGTGACTATGAAGTGAGATGGTGTTATTTGGTGGTTTTACGTATACGTATATGTATTATAGAAAATCGTATTTTTACGATTTATGGTTTAGCGTTTAGAGGTCTCGGATGAGGAAATTGGTCATATGGATATTTTTTAGGATGGTTTTAAGTCATTTAGGACTTAAATATAAAGTTTATTTCAAAATTTGAGATTTTTATTAAAAGTGTATATTTTACGTCTTTTACGGTAAAACGCGTAAATTTGACTAGTTTTACGGTTTTGAGGTTTTGGAGGCTTTAGGAGCTGAAATAAATTAAGAAAAATTAAGGTAATATTATTAATACAAATATTAATAATAAAAAGGAAAAAAAAACGAAATTAAATGGGTATAGGTCGGTTATGTGAAAAAAAGAAAAGAAAAGGGGAAAAAAGGGAAAAAGGGAACCGGGCTTTTGTACATGGGCCAAGGACTTGTTAAGAAAGTATATAAAGTCTTTTTATTAATCAAAACACTCTTAAAATCCCTGGAGATCAAGGTTTGGTCGGCATAAATGGTGGTTTTAGGGTTCTTCATTAATTTTTCTTCTTTCAAAAAATTCTAAGGTAAAATCTTTAATACTCTTTTTAATTGAATTGTTTTTATGTTTAAATTAATCATTCTTATGATGAATTAGGGTTAGGGTTTATATAAAATCAGTAAATTAATGATGTTATAATCATAATATGATGATCATATAATCTAGGGCTTGTATTAGATGGGGTTATGGGTAATTAATTAGTTCAATTTGTTTAAACTCGTTTTTAAAAACTCGGCAGATTTTGAGTCAATTGTTTTGATCATATCGGGAGTTCTATAAACTCTTATTTTACGATCCAAGTACCCCTGGAAAGATATTTGAAGTGGATTTCGTATGCAAGAATCGAAAACTAAATTGGAGGTCGGGAAGTGGGTCAAAAACAGGTTACAACAGTCGGAGGTCAAAACAGTTTTGAATTCAGCCTGTTTTCTTTATAAGTTTTGGGTTGTTTGGGGTACTTAGGGTTGCATTGGGATCTTCTCACGAATGTGAGAGATGGTTTATATATTGTAGTAAGTATCTGCACTTGGGCTAAGGTTGTGGTTTAGGGTAAGACCCCTTAATGGTAACAAACTTTTAGTACGTTTAAAATCAGGAAATATGGAATGACAAAAGTAGATATATGTATATCGGGGCCTTAACAGTAGCTTTAAGGTTAGGGAAAGTGGGAGGTGTTAGCCAACGTATGTAAGGGTATGAATATTCCTTTTACAGAAACCATGGTATGTTTAAGTGGACGTTTGACTTAAAATTTTGAGACCTAAAACTGGGACTGTTTTGTGTAAAATTATGAACGGGATAGCTATTAAACTTAACCAAGTTAGGGACTTGTTAAGGAAGGGTAATGGGGTGATTAGAGCTTAACAATGAGGTAATTATACGGGAATAGACTTGATGTCCATCATAGGTTGATGAGCCATCTTAGTGATTGGTTCGTGTATTAATTGCGTGTTTTTGGTTTGTTAGCTTTTTGCTAGTGCGAGGACATTTGGAGAAGCTCAATGAGGTGAGTTTCATAGTCCCATGTTTAGTATTGATTTTGACTTCCAGATGGGATGAAGAGACACTGTGTTGAGTTATTTTCTAAATTGATGTTGTGAATGTGTTTGTGATTTGAGATGGACTTGTGTGTACATTATGTGATTAACTGCTATGTGATTTTTGATTGTGTATGATTTGGATCGGGGGACACGTGCCGTCTCAGTTATTGTGGTTTGACAAGGTAGTGGCCTTGTGGTTTGACAAGGTAGTGGCCATGTGGTTTGACAAGGTAGTGGCCTTGGGATAGGTACATAGTGTGATCATCTATGGTACCATGTTGTTTGGCAAGGTAGGAGCCTTGGATTTTGGTTTGGAATGATTGATCTTGAATGCTAGTTGTTAATACATAATTATAGCACATTGTCCATATGTTATTGTGTTGATGGTTGTTATTCACAGTTTGTAATTGATTTAGCGTTGGAGTCTAAACCTATGACTCTCACCAACTTTATGTTGACGTGTTTTAGTGTCTATTTCAGGTGATACTATGGTTAAGCATGAGAACATAAGTGGCTAGGATTGGAGAAGCTTAGGAATGCATATAGAAGGAGAATCCCCGTTTACTTCTTAGTTTTTATTTGTTCTTTTAATAAGTGATACTGTGGCACAAATATATTTGTTTGGTTATGTTATTTGTTTGTCTTGGGTAAGCGGTAGGACTGTTACCTACTTACCTAGACTCCTGCATTTGTTGAGATATTGTCATGACTTTCGTGTCACCATTTTATGACATTTCTTATTCATATATTTATCTCTATAGACACGCCATGTTGTTATGATATCCATTACGTCGCGCCTCATATTCCGCCATGGTGGGGTGTTACAGAATGGTATCAGAGACAATGGTTATAGAGAATTAGGTTTCCTAGTCGCGTAGCCTAGTCTATAGCTTAAGGGTCCCTGCATATAGGCGTCATAGGAGTACGTGTGCATTTTATATTAATTAATGTGTTTGGATGTTATTTATTGTGATGTTTTGACTAGTATGGATTGAACCGTAGTATGTTCATACTTAGTCACATGTTATTTTCTTTTCGGGTTTGTGACTAGTGCGGGTTGAACCATAATCGTCCACGCTAGTCACTGTTGTATTTTGCTTAAATTGTACATTATAGTACATAATTTAGTACAAGGTAGTTTCTATCTTTTATCGAGTTATTTTACATACCTGAGGTATGTTATTTTTCTTTTGATGTTTAAGTCATGTTCCCTAAGAATCGTGTGGTTGTTCGAGTTACTAGGAGTAGGTGGATAGGAAGGGTTTTAAGTTGTTTCCACTCTTACGGGCGACATGACTTATAACTGATTGTGTTTTCGTTTTGGATTTAGTCTATGTTGTTTTAGCTAGACTATGGATTTCGGTATTCCAAGAGTTTTACTATGTTATTTTAATATATGGGGTTTTAGACCTATTTAGTTATGTGGTTATGAGCTTATTTGAGTAGATCGATTTATGTGTTATATGTTGTATTGATTCTTATAAGTGTCATCATAGGAGGGAGTGCATTGGGGAAAGGGTAATTGTATAAGTATGGTGGACAACATAGTTATACAAGTACCACAACTTCAATGGGTTCTCAAGTATGATTGCATAAAAGAGGGTTAGTACATGCTTGTATATGGTGAGATGTAGATATTGGGTATACGTATAATATATGGGTTTATGTAACGGCTGCCTACGATATGGCTATTTTTATTAGTGTGTTATATGTTTTGGGTTATAGTTGTGTTGTGTGATTTTGGGGTCACATGATATGGTTTGGTTTTGGAGGTGGGTTTTATGCTTTGTTGTGGCACGGCGAGATGGTGATTACTCGTATGGAAAAACAAGCATATAAAGCGATTGATTGACTTACGTGTATGATAACGAGTATGTTTTGGGAGATTTAATAGGTATATATATGCGGATGTATGTACACTACTATGTGTTAAGTTATGGTATATGGTCGTTCACCAGTTATTATAACTTGAACGTACCTTGTGTTTGTTCGTGTTTTATGGTGCTGGAGTTTAATGGAGTTCCAACGACGTTTTGAGTCTTTTGAAGTGTGTCTTGTAGCGTATTCTTTGAGTTTCGTAATTCACGTGTACGTTTTAAAATGGTGTTTTTTGGTTTCAAGTCTATTGAAATAATTTGGGATTTCTTTGGAAATAATGAAATCTTTTGTGTTGGGTCTTACATTTCTTTTGGTCGGTATATATTGAGAAAAAGGGGGACTTGGAAATCTATTATAGGGTTAGATAGTTGGTTGTATTCGGTAAAATAAGGGTAAGGTGTTGGAGTCGTGTTTGAAACAAGGTGCAACATAAGATTTTTTTAATCAACACTTATTTATTTCAAATTCTAAAAGACTTTCTTTAAAATAAAGCGAAGTAAAATTTCTTTCTACTTATATAGTTTATATAATTGTGTTTAACCGATTCACGTCATTTATAATTATTAATAAAAGGTTAAGTTGATTTTATGAAGATTTCACATACAATTATTTCTGTCATTTACAAGGATTACATTAATCACTAAGTTTAATCTTTAGTCTTTTTAAAACAACTAGTATAAAACTGATTTGGTCATAACTTGTTTGTTTTAGAGCTTTTTTAGTGATTCAAGAGCCAAAAATTATGTACTCGGAACATACTTTTCAAATATTCAGAATGTATAGTCATGGGAGGTCAGTATCCTGGTCGGGATTTTTGTACAAGTGTAGGGTTCAAGGTTGAGTTGAATAGTAGTTTATTTTTATGATTTGGGATGGACGGGATACATAGTTTTTGAGTTGAGTTTTGAGTTCGTCAAGAGGGTTGTTTGTAGATTGTTTGAGTCACATAGATGTGGGAGGTAATAATAAATAAATAAATAAAGAAAAAGATATATAATCTTTTGGAAAAGTCGATCTTTTGCACGGTAAAAAAAAATATGTCGCGGGGCGTAATATGTTTGGTTGCCATTGGGTGTTTATTGGATTATTTCTCATTGTCATGGGTCATTTTGAATTGATACATGTTCTGGGTTTGAGTTTTCTTTTGAGTCTCGTGGTTTTTTTGACTTGTTTTAATTGGTGCACGTGAAATGTCGTTAGTTATCCGTGGGCTTGATTCGTTGATCGTATCTGATGGATTCAGGGTGTAGTTTTGGTTTCGTATTGTTCGGGAGCGTTGAGGTAGTCATATGAAAGACTTGGTCGCGCCTACACGCTTAAGTAGGTGACCATGAGAGAACGGTTGGAATACCCGTAATGGGGAGGAAAGAAGTTCGTAGACGAACTAGTGTGGTCATGAGGTCTCTTAGGAGTACCAAGGAGATGAATAGAGATTTGTGGGATACTAGCACAAGTAATGCGCCATAGAGAGTATTGGAAGGGGATATAATACCTCAAAGGTATATATGATTGTTCGTAGGGCATGTAAGTTTTCCGAAAATTTCCTGATATTTAGTAGGTTTGCCTATTACTGTGAGATAGAACCATAAATAGAGCAAGTAGGGGAGGTGAGAGGAGTTGTAGTTAGTGCCTTTCCAAGGCAAATCGTTGATGGAGTGATTTAAAAACAAGAGCTGTTAGAAATTGCAAGGAATGCCGGATAAAGGTTGAGTTGCCTGGTAGTAAATGTGATGTGGAAGCGGTTGAGTGGTCTGCTAAGAGGAAGTATTGGCCTTATAGAATACGTGTAGATTTTCGCGAGTAGAACGAGGTAGAAATTCATTCGTATTGCCGCTGAGAGAGGATGCAATGAGGACGTAATTGAAACTGCTAAGGATGTTGTATGAACGCCTTGGGTTTACGGTTATGCATTTGGCTTCGCCAAAGCACTAGCGGTTTTCATGGAGTCAATGAACCGAGTGTGCATGAACGGGTATAAACGAGTTGTCATCGGGAGTATCGACGACATCTTGATCTACTCAAAGTCTAAGAAGGAGAGTGAGGCGAAGTATGTGTTGGTTTTGGAGTGGAATTATACGTTAGATTTTCAAGTGTGAGTTTTAGTATTAAGTCTACCATGATGAGTAGTTAGAGATGATGGCATATCATGGAACCAGCAAGGGTGAAGTGAGGAAGGATGAGGAAGCATTTTGGAGGCTGAAGAGGTGGATTGGATAATGAGCCGATCTTGGCATTATCAGAAGGACCGGATGAATTTGCGAAGCATGACGATACGTGGAGCAAGGATTTGGATGGGTACGAGAACGACAAAGAAAGGCGATTGCTTATACGTTGCAAGAACTGAAGATTTGGAAGAACTAGATAAGACTTAGTTAGTGGAGCTGGATTGTTATATCTGCCTAGAATGCTGGAGGCATTTGGTGTACGAGACGTGGAGAATGATCTATACAGATCATGAACGTCTCCAACACATATTTAATCATCTTGATTGAACATTTGGAAAAGGTAATGGGTGGAGTTAAGTGATGAAAGAAAATTGCAAGGCCAAGTACCATCTGGGAAAGGCAAGCATGATTGATAAGACATGGAATAAGAAGAATGAAGTGAAGCTGAGACGAACTTGAACTATAGGGATGACGTATTAGGGTGGTTTGGATGAAGGATGTAGGTTGCACGAGTTGAGTTGTCTAAAGTAGTGAACGCGTCAACATGTATGTTGCGTGGCTTGGACAATCATGTGGAGAAAAGAGACGTAGACTATACTTCCTACATAGATAGGAGTAGCTTAGAAAGGGGGATGTAAGGACGAAACTGGGGAAGGTGACGAGAGTTGGGTGATAGTCGATAGACTGACTAATTCATCTCATATTTCAAGAGGAATGAGTAGTCACGTAGTTGAGAAGTTTGAAGGAGTGCGTACGGAGGTGATGGAATAGAGGGTTTTGTGTAAAACTTAGCCAAATATGTATGGAATGCCTTATGAAGGATTATGGCAAGGGAAGCATCACATCGTGATGTATGGTAGGAAGTTTCACCCACAGTAACGGGTGGTACGTTTTGGTAAAATGGAAGAGTTGATGTAGAGTTTTGTAGGTCCACTTATGGTCTTTGGAAAGATCGAACCATTAACATATGAGCATAGAATTACCTGGGGAAAATGAGCTGTATACATGATACATTTCATGTATTGATATTTGGTAAAGGTTGTTTGAGAATGCATTTTGCATGTACGGTTATTCGGGACTTGTGTTAATAAGAGTCTTTGTTTTATCAAAGAGTAATTTGTGAGATTTATTGTCCGTGAGGTCAAGAGTTTGGCAATGGGTTTAATTATTTTTTGGTTTGTATATGTGGTATTTTGAAACTTGAACTAAAGTTCACGTGGAAATGAGAGGAGTTCGTTCAGAACAAGTATCCTCATATGATTTGTTTTTTGTGTGTTTGATCATAAGGAGTAAATCTCGGGACGAGATTTCTATTAGGAGGGAGTGATGTGACAACCCTGGTTTTGAGGTTCGTCACTTAGTTTTATTTTGTGCTAGTTACGTGTCTTTATGTGTTTATGTGCTTATTGGTGTGTATAGATTGCGGTTTGGATATCGTTTCCGGTACGGGGTACCTTGTGCGTGAAACGATGTGTGATGATTTCATGTTCATGAGTTCACATGGTAGTGACTATGAAGTGAGATGGTGTTATTTGGTGGTTTTACGTATACGTATATGTATTATAGAAAATCGTATTTTTACGATTTACGGTTTAGCGTTTAGAGGTATCGGATGAGGAAATTGGTCATATGGATATTTTTCGGAATGGTTTTAAGTCATTTAGGACTTAAATATAAAGTTTATTTCAAAATTTTAGATTTTTATTAAAAGTGTATATTTTACGTCTTTTACGGTAAAACGCGTAAATTTGACTAGTTTTACGGTTTTGAGGTTTTGGAGGCTTTAGGAGCTGAAATAAATTAAGAAAAATTAAGGTAATATTATTAATACAAATATTAATAATAAAAAGGAAAAAAAAACGAAATTAAATGGGTATAGGTCGGTTATGTGAAAAAAAGAAAAGGAAAGGGGAAAAAAGGGAAAAAGGGAACCGGGCTTTTGTACATGGGCCAAGGACTTGTTAAGAAAGTATATAAAGTCTTTTTATTAATCAAAACACTCATAAAATCCCTGTAGATCAAGGTTTGGTCGGCATAAATGGTGGTTTTAGGGTTCTTCATTAATTTTTCTTCTTTCAAAAAATTCTAAGGTAAAATCTTTAATACTCTTTTTAATTGAATTGTTTTTATGTTTAAATTAATCATTCTTATGATGAATTAGGGTTAGGGTTTATATAAAATCAGTAAATTAATGATGTTATAATCATAATATGATGATCATATAATCTAGGGCTTGTATTAGATGGGGTTATGGGTAATTAATTAGTTCAATTTGTTTAAACCCGTTTTTAAAAACTCGGCAGATTTTGAGTCAATTGTTTTGATCATATCGGGAGTTGTATAAACTCTTATTTTACGATCCAAGTACCCCTGGAAAGATATTTGAAGTGGATTTCGTATGCAAGAAGCGAAAACTAAATTGGAGGTCGGGAAGTGGATCAAAAACAGGTTACAACAGTCGGAGGTCAAAACAGTTTTGAATTCAGCCTGTTTTCTTTTTAAGTTTTGGGTTGTTTGGGGTACTTAGGGTTGCATTGGGATCTTCTCACGAACGTGAGAGATGGTTTATATATTGTAGTAAGTATCTGCACTTGGGCTAAGGTTGTGGTTTAGGGTAAGACCCCTTAATGGTAACAAACTTTTAGTACGTTTAAAATCAGGAAATCTGGAATGACAAAAGTAGATATATGTATATCGGGGCCTTAATAGTAGCTTTAAGGTTAGGGCAAGTGGGAGGTGTTAGCCAACGTATGTAAGGGTATGAATATTCCTTTTACAGAAACCATGGGTATGTTTAAGTGGACGTTTGACTTAAAAGTTTGAGACCTAAAACTGGGACTGTTTTGTGTAAAATTATGAACGGGATAGCTATTAAACTTAACCAAGTTAGGGACTTGTTAAGGAAGGGTAATGGGGTGATTAGAGCTTAACAATGAGGTAATTATACGGGAATAGACTAGATGTCCATCATAGGTTGATGAGCCATCTTAGTGATTGGTTCGTGTATTAATTGCGTGTTTTTGGTTTGTTAGCTTTTTGCTAGTGCGAGGACATTTGGAGAAGCTCAATCAGGTGAGTTTCATAGTCCCATGTTTAATATTGATTTTGACTTCCAGATGGGATGGAAGAGACACTGTGTTGAGTTATTTTCTAAATTGATGTTGTGAATGTGTTTGTGATTTGAGATGGACTTGTGTGTACATTATGTGATTAACTGCTATGTGATTTTTGATTGTGTATGATTTGGATCGGGGGACACGTGCCGTCTCAGTTATTGTGGTTTGACAAGGTAGTGGCCTTGTGGTTTGACAAGGTAGTGGCCTTGTGGTTTGACAAGGTAGTGGCCTTGGGATAGGTACATAGTGTGATCATCTATGGTACCATGTTGTTTGGCAAGGTAAGAGCCTTGGATTTTGGTTTGGATTGATTGATCTTGAATGTTAGTTGTTAATACATAATTATAGCACATTGTCCATATGTTATTGTGTTGATGGTTGTTATTCACAGTTTGTAATTGATTTAGCGTTAGAGTCTAAACCTATGACTCTCACCAACTTTATGTTGACGTGTTTTAGTGTCTCTTTCAGGTGATACTATGGTTAAGCATGAGAACATAAGTGGCTAGGATGGAGAAGCTTAGGAATGCATATAGAAGGAGAATCCCCGTTTCCTTCTTAGTTTTTAATTTGTTCTTTTAATAAGTGATACTGTGGCACACATATATTTGTTTGGTTATGTTATTTGTTTGTCTTGGGTAAGCGGTAGGACTGTTACCTACTTACCTAGACTCCTGCATTTGTTGAGATATTGTCATGACTTTCGTGTCACCATTTTATGACATTTCTTATTCATATATTTATCTCTGTAGACACGCCATGTTGTGATGATATCCATTACGTCGCGCCTCATATTCCGCCATGGTGGGGTGTTACAGTTATAATTATGCGAAAAGAAAATAGAAAAGGATGACGGTTACGATTCTAAATTAAACTAAGACGAAAAGTCGTGCACGTAAAACTGTAAAAATGACGAAATTTAAAAATTACCCTAAAAATTCCTAGAAAATTGCAATAAATCCTAAAAAATGTAATTAGAGTTTACAAAAAATCAAAAATCACTCAAACCTTTTATTTAATTAAATAATAATTTTTTAATGCTAATTATAGCCCAATAAATCAATTTAATTAAAAAAGCCCAAAATGAAATTTTTCACTTTGTAAACCTCTAAAATAATTTAACTAAAATAAAAACTATTTTTGAAAAATTTAAAATTAATTAAATATATTTAAAAATGATTAAAAACTATAAAAAAAAACCTTAAAATGATTCTAAAAATTAATTAAATGACAACAAAATTAATCTAAAAGTTTTAAAATTCCTAACTTAATGTATTTTAAGCTATGAAAAATGAAAAACTTGCAAAAAACCTAAATTTAATTTTTAATAATAAAATAATAATAAAATAATATTAAAAATTCAAAATTTATAAAAAATTCTAAAAAGTTGCAAACTAGTTTCTTTGAACCTAATTAACACAGAAATGAACTTGAAATTACTAAAATACCCCTAATAGGCCTCCAAATGGGCTAAAACGAAAAACAGTCCACTTAATTGGGCTTTTTGGCCCAATAAGCAAAAAGTTGTCTAAATAAGCCCAAAATCACGTATCTGACTCAAAATTTGATTTTAAGAACTAAAGTCTAAAGGCCCAAAAGCTGAAAGTGAGCTTATCATAGCTTAATAGTCAACAACTTATTCTTAATGGGCTTTTTGGCCCATTAAGCCTTAAGCTAATGCCATAAGCTCTAATTTGACACACAAGCTTCTTTTGGGATACTAAGAAATCTGTAAAAAGAAATTTTGAAAAATCCCAAGAAATAAGCCTGAAATAAGTAAAAGCTCTCTACAGAAAACGACAAAATTGTCGTTTTTGAGTTCTAGACCACTTCAAGGGCTGATTCAAGTTGCAAAAGATTTCAAATGACAAAAATAAGCTTAATAATCAAAAAGATTTACAAAAAGCACAATGAATAAGCTGGAATAAGCAATAAGCACTTTATGTAAAAGTCAACTTAGTTGGTTTTCTAGTCAAACCTAAAAGTCATACCCTAAAAAGCTCCAGATTAGTCAAATGGGTCAAATAAGGAAGATTGATTACAAAATCAAGTTTTTGCAAGTATGGATAAGCTAGAATGGCTTATGAATAAGCTGTTTGAAAATTAACACTAGTAGGGGCTAGTTTTGGGTGTCCAGCAGTAGGAAAAGTTGCCACTGCTTGACTATCTTGACTTTTTGTCTTTTGTGGATTTTTGTTAGATTCAGAGCACAAAAGGCACCCTTATAACCAGTGGGTTATAAGGAGTCAATCACAATCAAATAAACACAAATCCTAACAGCCAATTGATACATTTAATTCAATCTTTGCCCATATATCACACAGACATGAACATAAGCAGTTATGAACAAGATCAGCAGATTTAGCAAGATTAAGCCAACCAAATTGAACCAAATGCACACAACCGCTTAAATAAATTCAAATGAACAAAAATCATCTGGTTTCAGAAAATGATTCAAGGTTTAGACAAAGATTCAAGCAAATCAAAGTTACTAATGAACAAAGAACAAAGAAAAAATGCACTTAGTTGATATACTTGACCAAAAATCCAATTTCAAACACTCAAATCTTCTAAACTTGTTACAAAAACTTTGATTTAACACTTGTTAGCCCTAAACATGCATACACTCTAGGTGTTTCCAAAATCTTAGGTCTAAATATGCAAAATCAAGTGAGTTATAGCACAATATAGGATTTGATGTTTAAAAGCTGAAAACTTGCAGATAATAGCACACAACCAAGTAATAAGCAGGTACCAACTCTAAACAACCCTAAACAATAACTCAAAATAGCATTCAAAGCATAAACAGGTAAACCCAAACACCCCTTTCACTTTTTAATCCAAGATTTAACAATGAATTATGTATTTCAAGTTTTCCAAAGCCTAATCTAGCATCATAACAACATTATCATGCAGTATTAAGCAGATTCAAGCATAAAAAACAACAAATACAACAGCAGATCACAAAATCACAAGTTATCACCTTTTAAGCAAATTTTTGGTAAGAAGACTCTAACCTCATGAATGTACATCCATACTCACGAATTTTTGAGCTTATGTGCTTAGCTTAACAAGGCACAAGCTTCCACAAAGCTGCTAAGAGTAACAAGGTTAGAACAAGCAATATATAAAACTAAAAATTGAAAAACAAAGCTGATTAATGCAACCTTTGTACCCACTCCTTGATTATCCCCAAACCACCAGCTCACAACACCTTGATAATCTTCTTATCAGGTTGCTATGATCACTTGTAATCCAAAAATTCCAAGGATGTACCAAAGAACTTAGCAAAATATCAGATTTTGGAAAATTATGCAATTTCTTGCACAATGTTTAAAAACAGGTTTGAAACTTGAAATTCATAAACATGTAACAATAATAAGCAAAGAATAAGGTTGGCACTTAGATTTCTTCAACACTTCAAACACTTTTTCATTAAACTGAAATAAGGATTTACAGAAAGTTGAAGAAGGAAAAACCAAGAGCAAATGTAAATGTATGACCCTATACCCTTTATATAGAGGGTGTACATGGTCTTTGTAAACTAAAAAAACTGAAAACCCTAAGAATTTTTCTTCCAAAAATACCTTTGAGGTTTGAAAATATGCTTGATCATCTGAAGGAGTGTTGGACGTTTGTGAAGGTGTAAAGCTGGCCCAATTGTGATCAATGGTCTCAAATAAGCTTAAGTTGTAAGCTTCAATATGGATGGTTGATTCTCTGCATTGTTTTGGCATTATCCCCAAAAAACGTGTGCATAGGACTATTCATGTGACTTCTTGGATTATGATGTGGCAGGTTTAAGGTTTAGGATGTGATTAGTACCACCTTAATCTTAAATATGGAGGTGATTAAGGGATAATTCTTTGTAGTTAAGGAAAACCCAAATTTGCTGATGAACATGAAGAACATGGGTTTAGATCTTGTTTAACGTTTAAAGTTGTTTGGCGTGTGTTTATTAACTAATTAATATTAGTTAATTAAACCGACTGAGTGGAGGGTGACATGGCAAGGGGGTGGCATGTGATTGGTGGAAAAGGGTTAGTGGGACACATGGCATGCATTGGTTGGTTAAGGTAATTTTGGATGTTTGACAGTTTTAATCCTCCTTCTTTCTCCCTTCTTTCATTCTTTGTTTTAATATGAAAAAATGACTTTCCTTTGTAAATAAACTTTTAGTTTTCATACTTTTGCCCCAAAATGTTTTGTAAAGTGTTTTCAAGGGTATTTCTTGTAATTTGATGATTCTTCAAGGGCTCTTTTAGACATGTCTTCATTCTTCATGGTCTTGACTTGTATGATTGACTTCTTGGAGGACTAAAAATGACAAGTCTTCATAAATGAGGGACCATTCTTGCCAATTCTTCAAAGTTAAGGGTCCTTTTTGTAAATTTGACAAACTTTAAGGACCAAACTTGTAATTATAAATAAACAACGGTTTAACGTGTCAATTATTCAATATTGGAGGACCATTCTTGTACAATTTTCAATTCTTAAAGGGTTATTCTTGGAAAATCAACTCTAGGGCCCGGGTCATTTTACGGCTTCGTTTCCCGTGTTTGTTTATGCTTGTTTCTTGTGATCTTTTGCCATTTTCTCAATATCCGTACCTAAAATACACATGGAACAAACACAAGCATATATTTGGAATATTTCATGATATTTTATGCATTTTAAGCCTATTTTGGACGATGAGACTATGTATTAAAGCAGTCTCATCAGTCCACTATCCTCTCATATTCCTTTTGAAGGTTGCTCTGTTTTACTTGAAGTTCTTTGAGATTGTTTAGCTGAGCTTCCTTTCCAGCTGGAGAGAGTAGTTTGTTTAGAGCCTCTTTGCTTTTGATTCAGCAGCTCTAATGTCAGCTAACCTCTTTTGTTCCAAGATTTGAGCCTTTGCCTGCTCTGGGGTTAGTGGTGGTTCATAAGCACTTTTAAATTTGTTTAGATCAGAGTGTCTGGCTGTAGATCCATCTTCTTCTTGGAGGGAGTGCAGGGTTGTTTCAGGTACCTCAATGGCAATACCTTTTCCCTATCCTTTGCCACCTCAGTGATGGGGTTAAAGGATCTGATGGGTTTTGGTGTTGGGATCTATGTTATGGGCACAGATTGTTTAAGTGATTGCTCCCCCTTAGGTGCAGCAGTATCTTCTTCTTCTTCAGAGGTGGAAGTAGCAAAATTCTCCCCCTCAGGCATAGCGCCAGTAGAAGCTATGCCTGATCCAGGTTTAAAGAACTTAACAAATTCTTGATGGACAAATAGATAGATTTCTTTAAGTTCCTCTTGTAATAGTTCCTGAAGAAGTTGGCTGGAAGGTTCAGATGCCTTGGCAATAGCAGCGACGTTAGCTTTGACAGCTGCTGTGAGGACTGATGGCATGTACTGTTGGAGACTCTTGTTTAGCATTACTGGGAGTTAAGTTTTCAAGGCATTTCCCAGTAGTTGCGGAAGCAGTGAAGTCATAGAGGATTCCACAGAGGAGGTTAGGGAAGTCTCTAAGGTTGTGGTAAGTTCTTCAACAGCATGGGTGAGTGTTTGTATTGCAGAGAGGATAACATCATTTGTGGCTTTAGGCTTGGTGATGTTAATGTCTCCCCTCTTAACCCAGAGTTCCTCAGCGGCTAGTTCTTAAACATCTTTCATTCTTGGAACAGGGATAGGCTTGAGGTTTTAAAAATACTCTAAGTGTTTCATTGCCCCCAGTTCCATGACATTTGGCAAAGTTGGGAAGGGAACTGGGGTTGGTGTACAGAGCCCTGGTCCTATAGCTGCTTGGCAGCAAGTTCCTAAACATTTACCATCGATGGGAAGGAAATGGGCTTCAATTCAGATGTGACTTGGTCATCATCAGCATCCATATCAGCATAGTCTGAAATGGTAAGGTCATCTTCAATGATAAACACCTCATCTTCAGGCATGGAGTCAATGTCCGACATAGCGTCTAGATCAATGAGGGAGGCTTCAGCATTTTCGTCACCAGCGATGGATTAAGCCTCATCGTTCTGTTGGTCTTTATGAAGATTGTGAACCCGTTATGACATTTGTTAGTAACCAGTGTGAAATAAATATGAAGTCATAGATCGCCATTCGCTGCCCCTAGGAAAGCTGTGTGTGATTATCCAGCCCCCCCTAAGGATTTCTCCTTGGGACTCTTTTATTGTGAAACAGATATGTTGAAGGGTTGTCATTCGCTTCCCCTAGGATAGTGGGTGTGATTATCCTGCTCCCCCATAAGGATTACTCCTTGGGACTCTTTTGATTTGTGAATACTATGAGGTGAATGGTCGCTGTTCGCTGCCCCTAGGATAGCTGGGTGTGATTATCTAGCTCCCCCTAAAGGATTGCTCCTAGGGACTCTTTTAATTGTGAAATGTTAGATGGTAAAGGTGGCCTTTTATCGCTGCCCCTAGTAAGACTGAGGGTGATTATTCAGTCCCCCTAAAAGAATAAATTCTTTGGGACTCTTTTAGTTGTGAAATATTTGAATGTAAGGTCGCCTTTTAACACTGCCCCTAGGAAGACTAAGGATGATTATTCAGTCCCCCCAAAAGAATAAATTCTTTGGGACTCTTTTTCATATGAGGGGACCCAGAGACCACGTGAGGTGCAGAGACTCTAGGTCGGGACCTATAGTGTGCTCAAGTTGTTATAGGCAATAGCACAGTCCAAAGGGTGAAGGATCATCGGGGTGCGTTAAGAGCATAAATGAATCATATCCTAGTGCCAAGACAGAGTGTACAGATAATCCTAAGAGATCTAAGTGCTGACACAGACACTCTATGGGTTGAGGCATACCCTAAACCTTCATCACCCTCTCCTACAGAAATTTGAGAGTGATTGCATGTGAACCTCCAAGAAGAAAAAAAGAGGCGAACTAATACCTGAGAGATATCAGCGTGGAGAGGGTTCTTAGTTGTCTCTGCTAACAAGGAGACGCTAGACTCTGGTTGTTTGTCAGTTGTAGGCTCTTCAACCACATCCACCAGAGAAGAGGATGAGTTCTTCTTGGTCTTCTTCTTCTTTGAAGGATTAACATAAGGGGTTTCAGAGGAAAGGGGGATGTCTTTCCTCTTCTTCTTCTTTTCCTTGAGCGCCTTGGGCTGAGAAGTAGACTACACATAGGTCTTAGACAAAGACTTGTCAGTTTGTCTTTCAGCATTCACTTTATTGTGAGGGATCAAGGGCTCTTCATCATTAGTGAGTAACCCAGCAACTTTCATCATATGCCTACTGAGAGGCACTTCATCCTCTAAGGGAGTCTTCAGTGAAGCTGGTATGATGTGATAGGGAGAGAAAGAGTGAAGTTTATCATTGGTGTAGGTTTCACCAAGCATATCCTCTATGATGCGAGAGAGATATCTTGTGTAGCATATGGTGGCCAGTCGATTCTTCTTCCCTTTGTTTTCAAGCTTTGCAATGAGGTCGGTGTAAAGTATGTGGGCGATCCCTATATCCTGCCCCCAAATCAAGCTGTAAGCAATTGCTTGTTGAGCACCATTTAGCTGATCATGTGAACCCTGGATTCCTCCCAGACATTTTACTATTTAAAGCATCAGCGTCCTCCATATGGGTTAGAAGTAATTCACCTTGATCAGGGATTTGTTCTGGAAGCCTTGAGAGGTGAAGGGTTTGTCATCGTCATCATGAGGACGAAGGGTAGCCAGAGCCTTCTTCACTGTGGCGCTGGTTGGCACAGCGGTCATGCCTTCATTGATAGGAAGTCCAATGACTTTGCAAATGTAGTGAAATCAAAAATGAGAGGGTGAGGATGTGTAGAAAGGTTGAAGGTGATGTGTGAAGATGTTTGATCAACTTCAGCACTGTACCAGAACTCCCTCAGGTATTGATGGTAACATGTGGAGGGTTCCCTAGTTATGGCTTCGTTAATGGTGGAGTTCTTGAGGAAGGTTAACAAAGGATGGTAGAGAGGATTGTTGTGTTCCAGGAGAGCTACACAGTTGTTAAGTGCGATCTTCCCATCGTTTATCCCAAAGTCTACGTTTGAGGCGGCCAAGACGGTGACCGAGGTGTTTGTTGATGAAGACGCCATTGTTGTTAGAAGTGAAGAAATGGAGGATTTGAAGAAGATGAATAGTATGTGTGTGTGAAAATTATGAGTAATGTGATATAGGAAAATGAGTCAAGGGTATTAAAAAAAAAAGGTTTTGCCGTTTTAAATTAAAGAATTAAATGCAAATGTTTACCTTTTTGGAAAACTAGGACCCCTTGACCCTTCATGTGATTTTTTTTGTCCCCTTGGAAAGCGGGAAAGTTGTTGACATTGAAGAACAATCATTTGAAATAAATATGGCAATATATTAACTCCCATTGGAATGTAACTACCTCTACCTCGTTACATTCAATTCCCTTAAATGCCCAGAGACAAAGATCACTTATCAGATTTGTTTACCAATATTGAGCATACCCAGCTCAACAACCAGCCTAGTAAAACTTGGCTTAGCCAGAGGCTTGGTGAAAATATCAGCGAGAGCTGGTATTCAGTGGGTATAAAATGAAGCTCAATATCACCTTTTAAAATATGGTCTCTGATAAAGTGATACCTGATGTGAATATGCTTAGTTCTGGAATGAAGTACCGGATTATTGGAGATGGATATAGCTGTTGTGTTGTCACAGAATATGGGAACCTTTTCATAATTGATCCCATAATCAGCCAGTTGACTTTTCATCCAGAGAACTTGAGCACAACAACCAGCGGCAGCTACATATTTAGCTTCAGCTGATGACATGGCCACTGAGTTTTGTTTCTTTGCACTCCAGCATACCAACTTTCCTCCAAGGTTTTGACAACTCCCAGAGCTGCTCTTTCTATCAAGGCAGCACCCAGTGTAATCTGAGTCAGAGTAGGCTTTGAGGTCAAAGCCTGATCCATTTGGATACCAGAGACCCGGTGTGGGAGATCCTTTTAAATACCTGAAAATTCTTTTGACAGCTACAAGGTGGGATTCCTTAGGGTTAGCTTGGTACCTAGCACAGAGACATGTGGTGAATTGTATGTCTGGTCTGCTTGCTGTGAGGTACATTAGTGACCCAATCATGCCTCGGTATAAGGTCTCATTAACAGAGACCCCTGAGTCATCAGCTCCCAAGTTGTTGGGAGGAAGCATATGGCATTTCACTGATGCACAATTAGACAGATCATACTTTTTGAGCAAATCCTTAACATATTTTTCTTGAAAAATAGAAATTCCCTTTGAATTTTGTTTGATTTGAAAACCTAAGAAAAAAGTTAATTCCCCCATCATGCTCATTTCATACCTTTTGGTCATAAGTTTAGCAAACTGTTTGCTCAAGGTAATGTTGGTTGAACCAAAAATTATATCATCCACATAAATCTGTACTAAAATGACATCACCCTTGGACCTATAAGTGAACAGGCTTTGATCAATGGTACCTCTAACAAATTTATTTTCAAGTAAGAATTTTGATAGAGTTTCATACCAGGCTCTAGGCGCTTGTTTCAGCCTTAGAGTGCTTTGTGAAGTCTGTAGCCGTGATCAGGATACTCACTGCTTTCGAACCTAGGGGGTTGATAGACATATACTTCCTCTACAAGCTTACCATTTAGAAAAGCACTCTTTACATCCATCTGGTATACAGTGAACCCTATATAAGCTGCAAAGGCAAGGAAGATTCTGATAGCTTCCAATCTGGCTACTGGTGCAAATGTTTCATCATAGTCAATACCCTCATATTGATTGTACCCCAGCACCACAAGCCTAGCCTTGTTTTTAACTATCATGCCAACTCCATCCCTCTTGTTTCTATAGACCCACTTAGTTCCAACAACTTGTTTTCCAGCTCGAGCTTTTACTAGAGTCCACACCTTGTTCCTCTTGATCTGATTCAATTCATCTTGCATACCAACAACCCAGCCTTCATCCAGGAGAGCAGCAGCCACATTCTTAGGTTCATCTTTAGAGAGAAAGTCAGCGAAAAGGCATTCATTCGCTGAGGCGGTTTCCAAAGATCTCAATTTTCCTCTGGTGGTGACTCCCTCAGAGGGTTCACCAAGAATATTCACCAGAAGAATATCTTGGTTCCTACTCGATTTGGATTGAGGAGCAGGAGTCTCAGTGGGTTCAGGAGTCACAACAAGTTCACTGAATGCTGGAGGATCTTCACATATTATTTCTTCATCCATAATCTCTTCATCTGAGTGAGAGATTGGTTCGGTAAGATCAAAATTCTCTTCTGTGTGTGGAGTGATAGATTCAGCTATTGCAATCTCTGGAGTGATGTCAGAGATTGAGTGAGGATCAAAAGCATGAACATATGGAAGGTCCTTGTGACAAGCCAGAGGTGATTCCTTGGGATTCGAGAAATCATCCTTTGGATATGATTTGACTTCATTGAAATCAATGTCACAATCTTCTGGGTTGGTGTGAGTAATGACAGCATCTACTTCATTGAAGGTAACATGAATGGATTCTTCAAGTTATTGCCTGCAAATATTGAATACTCTAAAGGCTCTGGAGGTGGGAGAGTAACCAACAAAGAATCTATCATCTGACTTCTCATCAAATTTTCCCAGATGATCTCTGTAGTTGTGAATGAAAACAGGGCAACCAAAGACATGGAAGTAGCTTACATCAGGGGCTTTCTTCCTATACACTTCATAAGTGGTCTTGCCGTGTCTTTTCACAATAATGGATCTATTCTGTGTGTAACAAGCTGTGTTCACAGCTTCACCCCAAAACTGTTTTGGAAGTCTTGATTCGCTGAGCATAGTTCTGGCTGCCTCTATGAGAGTTCTGTTTCTTCTTTCAACGACACCATTTTGTTCAGGGGTGCCTGGGTTTGAAAAGTTATGTCAGATTCCCTTTTCATCACAAAAGGCTTCCATGGCATGGTTCTTGAATTCAATGCCATTATCACTTCTGATAGCCTTAACTCTGCAGTCATTGAAGTTCTCTATTTCTCTGATGAAAGACATTATTCTTTCAGCTGCATCACTCTTTCTTTTGAGAAAGAATACCCATGTGAATCTAGAGAATTCATCTACAATAACTAGTGAATACTTGTTGTGATTTAGGGATTGTGGTTTTACTGGCCCAAATAAGTCCATGTGAAGAAGATGGAGGCGCTTATTTATGGAGAATGATTGCTTTGTTTTAAATTAGGATATGTGGTGCTTCCCTTTTCTCGCAGGTTTAGCATGGTCTGTCTTTGGTGAAGGTCAGAGAGGGAAGCCCAACCACTAAATCATTCTTGGCCAGTTTGTTGATGTTCTTATAGTTAAGGTGGGAGAGTCTCTTATGCCAGAGCGAATTTTCACTATCAGAGGCTTTGGCAAAGAGACAGGTGTTATTCCCTTCTAGACATGATGTCATGTTAATGACATACACATCGATTCTTCTGGGTGCAATTAAAACAACATCATCATTCTGATTGAAGATTGTTCTTTGGGTCTTGGTGAACAGAACTTTGAAACCAGCATCGCAGAGTTGACTAATTCTGATTAAGTTATGCTTTAGTCCATTGACATAAGCGACCCTTGTGAAGGTTAAACCATTACAATCCACTAAGCCATAACCCTCAAAACCCCCTGAGGAGTCATCTCTAAAGACTACTTTCGGTCCAGACTCCTTCTTATATCTATGCAGATATTGTTTAACCCCTGTCACGTGTCTGGAGCACCCATTATCCAGATACCAAACAAGTTTCTTCAAGTATTCCTGCATATATATAACAGATCCAGATTAGTTTTGATGATGAACCCACTTTCCAGTGGGTCCATGCTGTCGCTGACCAGCGACATTGGGTCTTCTCTGGTTCCTTTCTCCCCTTCTTTGGTTGCAGTGTCTGGGTTCATGACGCATACTTCCACAGATGTCACATCCGGGATAATGCTCACACTCATCAGAGTGATGGTCAAAGAAACCGCAGTACTTGCATGGGGGATTTGGTCTATAACCCTGAGAATTATCTTTGGGTTTGGGTTCAGGTCTCCTAGAGGGCATGTGAGGCGTTTTAGACCTTAGTTGGATTCTTGTTCTTTGAACAACAATGGTCTCCTCATGCTCTCTGGATGTGTGTTCAGTGGACTCGCATGTGATACATTTTGGTTTCTTAGTGCAGTCCTCAGAGAAATGATTTTTGAAACCACAATGTTTGCAAGGTCTGAATAGTGCTCTCCCCTTTTAGCTACTTGATCCTTCACCGAGAGAGTTAACAGATGGACTGTTGACTTTGGGATTGATCTGTTCTTTCAACCCCTTTACTTCTTCCATCAAGGTGAGGAGATGTTGCTTGGTGGGTGAAAGCTCTTCAGGGGGAGGAGTGGGTTTGGTGGAGTCTTTTGCCACAAAAACCTTTTTGTGCGCTTGATGAGATGGCATTTATACATGATCTCATCGTTCTTTTCGGGCTTTAAATGCATAAAATGTCATAAAATACCATATATATGCTTTTGTTTGTTTACTTGAGTATTTTGGGTATGGATATCATGAAAAAGACAAAAGATCACAAGAAACAAGGAAAAATGAACACAAGAAACGAAGCCGCACAATGAACCGGGCCCTAGTTTGTAATTTATCAAAGAAAAATCTTGAAGACTTGAAGATGTACAAGATTGATCCCTCATTTATGAAGAAATGACACTTAATACCCTTGTATATTCATAATTACAAGTTTGGTCCCTTAAGTTTGTCAAAATTACAAAAAGGTCCTCCAAGTTTGAAGAATTGGCAAGATTAGTCCTTCAACAAATCCAAAATGTCAAGAATGGTCCTTCATAAAGTCCAAGATCCAAAGAAGCCCTTGAAGTTCAAGAATATTGCATTTCTAGTCCTTGGTTTATGATTTAAAACACAAAAGGACTGAAAGTGTAATTACATCAAAGTTAAATAAGCCCTTAATCCTTTTCTAAAAAGTTTTCATGGCCACAATAAGAAGAATGAAACTTATTTAACAAAGGAATCCAAGTTTCATGGCTGAAAATCTTATTATGCAAACTTTGCCAAAGATTGAGGGGAACTATTGCCATTCTCAAAGTTTAAACAAACACAAACACGCGGCAAACATTTCTTTCCCCTAATTTTGGATCAAAATACTTACTGTTCACCATTCATCCATCCAGATTTACCTCCCACTTAAACAAAAGGATAAATCAAAATTACCCAGTCACACGCTTAATTCACACACACACAAACGGATCCCACACCAAAATTCCCAATCCCCACTCACCAAAGGACCCCACTATTCAACCCGTTACCCAATCATATGACACCTTCCTCTCCAAGCAATCTGACGTGGCAAGGTCAATGATTTAGACTCATTCCTTGGTCCCAAAGGCTAAAAGAACGTTTTGGTTCAAATTGGACTGCTTAATACACATCAAGCATCTAGAAGCATGCAAGGGCAATTTTGAGATTTTCTAGCTAGGGTTTCTTGTATTTTTCCATTCTAGAACCGTCTATGTAGTCTCCAAAAGGAGGCCTCAACATATGAGAGCCCCTTTGTTCCAGATTTTAGCTAATTCTTTGTAATTCCTTTTTATGAAATAAAAGTTGGTTTTCTAAAAATTGTGATTTCCCTTTTGTGTTTTATGAAAGTTTGGTGTTTGATTAGCTAAATTCTGAGTTACATTAATCTGTTTGATTGATTTTGAGGAAAGGTTTAAGGAATAAAACTCTTGTTTTCAAAAATCAAGTCATAATCTGTTTTTGGTTTACTTTTGTATTTCTTCTTCTTAGCAGCTATTGGAAGCTGGTGCTTGTTCTTGCAAGCACCTCAGCTCAAACAATCCAAGGCTTGGATGTGAGTCTTGGAGGTTTGCATCTCTAATCCTTTTTATTTTTCTGAATTTTGTTTGAATTTTAGTGAATCTGAGTATTTGATTGTGAATCTGTGTTATTGTGCTTGATTCTTGTTTTCTGAGGTTTGATTGTTGTTATAGTGTTGATTAGATCTTGGTTTGTGGGTTAAATCACACAAATCCTTTGAAAACTTGAGAAATCAGTTTATAAAGGGGTGTTTGGGTTAACTATCATATCAAGGTTTTAGTTAACTAGAGTGGTTGTTTGTTGGTGGTTTGTGATTGTTCATGTGTATGTGTTGGTATTAGACCATTATCTGCAAGTTTTGAGGGTCTTAACACCTAAATCCAATAAAGGGCTATAAAATCTGTTTTACTTGGTTAAATTTGCTAAAATTTTGGGGACACCTAGATCTAAGGGTAGACTAGGGTTAACAAGTGCTAAGTTTTAGTTATTACAACCAGGGAAAGGGATTTAAGGGGTAAAAATTGGATTGGTGGTCATTTAGATCAGCAAAAGGATTTTGGATAATCACTTTGTTCATCAGTCAACTGCTATTACTTGAATCTGCTTCTAATCTTTGATCCAGTGTTTGAAACATGCTTAATTGTGCTTATTGGACTTTATTATAGCTTGTGTATGCATATGGTTCATTTTTGTTGGCTTATTCATGCTTAAACTGCTTTTTAGTTCACAATTGCTTATTTACATATCTGTGAGGTATCTAGTGACTGTTTGCTTATTTTGTGATTATTGGCTAGATAAATTTGTGATTTCTTGCTTGATATTGACTCCTTAAAACTTATTGGTTGTAAGGGTGCCTTTGTTTTCCACTGAATCCAACTAGATCTCTCTAAATTTGCAAGTCAAATAGTCAAAGCAGTGGGAACTCCTTTCCCTTGCTGCTAGCCGCTGCTAGTGTTATTTTTAGGATAGCTTACCAATAAGCTGTTCTAGCTTATTTAAACCTGCAACAACTTTAAATTTTTAATAGGTGTTCCTTATTTGACCCATTTGTTCATACTGGAGCATTTGAGGGGTTGACTTTGTGCTTTGACTAGAAAACCAATTACTTTGACTTTTACATAAGTGCTTATTTGCTTATTCAGCTTATTTGGCTTGGCTTATTGAACTTTTCTTTGTTGATTTGTCTTAAGTAAGTCATTTAGAGTCTTTTGCAACTTATTTCAAGGTCTGAGGTGGTCTAGAACTCCAAGTCGACTATTTTGTCTTTTAGTAAAATTTTACTTTGCTTATTTCTGACTTATTGGTTAAGCTTATTGGAAATTTCTTTTCACAGATCTCTTATGCATCTCAAAAGAAGGTTGTGTGTCAAATCTAAGCTTATGGCATTGGCTTATAGCTTAACGGGCCAAAAGCCCATTAAGAATAAGTTGTTGTACCATTAAGCTATGATAAGCTCACATTCAGCTTTTGGGCCTTCAAACTTTTGTGTTTAGAATTGAATTTAAACCAGACTAGTGATTTTCAGCTTATCTGGTTAAGTTTCATCTTATTGGGCCAAAAAGCCCATTTTCATTGGCTGTTTTTGTTTTTAGCCCATTTGGGGGCCCATTAGGGGTATTTTGGTAATTTCACTTTCATTTTCTGATTATTTAGGTTAAAATAAACTAGTTTGCAAGTTTTTAGAAATTTTTATAATTTTTGGATTTCTAATAATATTTTAATATTAGTTTATTATTAGATTTCATTTTTCATATTTTTGCAACTTTTATATTTTTCTTAGGTCAAATACGTTAAAATAGGATTTTTAAAACTCTTAGATTAATTTTAGCATCATTTTCTTAATTTTTAGAATTATTTTAATATTTTAATAGTTTTTAATCATTTAAAACTAGTTTTCCTTAGTTTAATAATTCATAAAAATAGTTTTTAATCTTATTAAGTCATTTTGGAGTTATACAAAGTGAAAAATATTTATTTGGGCTTTTTAATAATTATTTGGATTTTTAGGGCTTTAATTAGCATTTAAAAATTAATATTTAATTAATTAAAAGGTTTGAAAAAGTTTTGATTATTTGTAAACTCTTAGTTTGTTTTTATTGGTTTTTGGTAATTTTTTAGGAATTTTTAGTATTAATTTTTATTTTATCATTTCACGTATCCATCATTCTATTTTCTCATCCCTTCTTTCTTTCAATATTAATCTCAAATCATTTACATTTTAATCACACACATATACCTCCTTTGGAAACGAACTTATTTGGGTCATTAACACTTGATTTTCCTAAATCATTTGTTTAATACTTACAGCTCATATACGCTCTTTTGTTTTCCTAAACAAGAGACGTATTTTTCCTACAATCATTTTGGCGTCGCTGCCGGGGAGGTGTGTCGTGATTAATTTGTTATTTTGTTTTTAATATTAACCATAAATAGTATTTGTATTAGTATAACTCTACTAATACGTATTATTGGTTTTTTTCGTTTTTCTTGTGAAATTATTATTACTATATTGTATTAAGTATCACAACAAAGTCAAAATATCTCCAAAAGTTTACAAACACAACCTTAATTGGGATTTGAACTCTAATAATTGTATTTGAATCTCAAACAAAAAAGAAAAAGGCAAAAATAGATAAATACTTTCGTGAAGCTCGATTTTGAAAAATACAAACTATAAGGTGGGTATTAGGCGGGTATTATAAAATATACCCTAAAGAAAAAGGCTCTTGTTGAGTCTTAGGATCTAGACTCATCTGGGATATCATGATCATGATTGTAATAAGCACAACGGAACATAAAGAACACAATCATAACCAAGAACAAGGCTTTCACTAATAAAGATTACTATTAATAATGCTATTAACTACTGCTCCTGGTGCCTAATAGGCTTGACACCAGGAGAACACACACACACCTCTGGTTTACATTGTTTGTGAATGAATGAATAACAACCAAGGTGGTACCCTCTTTATATAATAGAGGTACTAGGGTTACATCACAACCCTAGCTTACTATCTAAGCTAATATATTACTACTAGGTCCTTCATCTTGTTTTGTCATATCAACTCAAGATATCTAAGTCCCAACAATCTTCCCCTAGTTGATTTGACAAAACCAGTAAGCACGGGCTTCCCCTGAAGCTAATATAGATGAAGGCTAAGCTTCCCCTCGATCCATGCATTCTTCCCCTTTTTGTCACATCAACTCAAAAAGGATCGTCTTCCCCTGAAGAAGTGCACGGCAAATCCAGTAGGCTCCATGGAGAGATCACTGATGAAGAAAATCAAGTATAACGAATTTGATGAAGAAGTGGAATCTCCCAAACTTGTGTCTTATGTCTTGCACTAACCACGTGACGCCGAGCTTGAACAAAATCCTCAAATAAATGAGACACTGAGCACAATAACGTAACCCCTTCAAGTGATAGCAAATGTACGCATAGAGCAAGGTATCTTAAAAAGCTGCTACTCCTTTTAAGATATGAATAGATCGTACCCCTTCGCTAGATGTGTCAAGTCTTCGTCACCATAAAAACCAAGCAAGTTATCTTAAAAGGCACTCCCTTCCTTTTAAGATATGATAAGAACACAAAACCTGTGAAAATCAACCACAACATAAAATAAGTGATAAATCAAATGTCTTCTTCAATGAATCTCCACAACGAAATGATGATGGCTGAGAACTCCTCCTCTAGTAACATAGTGACATCAGACTAGTCACTAAATCAGAATAGTAGCAATCTTACTTGACTAGTAGGAACCAAAACCGACCAAAGAAAGTTAGTATACAACAAGCCAGCAGGAACCATAACCAAGTCAACAAGAACATACGCCTACCAGGAGGAACAAACCAGTAGGAACCGACCAGTGGTACGGACCAGTAGAAACCGACTAGTATGAACCGATGATTCAACCAGGAGGAACCATCAAATATTACTAGGAGGAACCGAGAACAAAACCACCATGAATTTATATGACCAGTAGGAACCATAGGTCACCAGTAGAAACAACATAACCTACCAGTAGCATCTCAAACCCTTTTTTTTTCTTTTTTTTTCTTCGTGACACTCATTCTGTCACCAAACTGTGTTGTTGCTAATATCAAACAATTCTTCTCTCCACAAAATAGTGACACACGGACTGTTACTAAATCTGTTGCTGTTGCTGCTTCTTTCATAGATCAGAAGGTACAAAGAAAAACATGTCAGCCACTTAGACTTTTAATAAAATCCCAACTCCTTTAATCCCATAAGCCCATGATGGAATCAAGATATAAAGATGATGTTGTACACGTCTAAGGAATACTATCTCAATCCCATATTTTCTCAAAACTTACGCAATAAAGCATATCCCATATTTTCCTTGATATTTTGACCAAGTATGACCCCATGTCTAAGCCAAATCCCCATAAATCACGTTCACAATAAGACCATGTCAAAAAGAGAAATTCCATAAATAAGTGCTGCCAAAATTATCTCCCTTTCACACACGTCATATACTCCAATATGGGATATGTACTGAAAGTCAATCTCACAAATATGAGAACTACCATGACACGTATTTTCTCCATATTTTAAGAATGTAATCCCTTTTGACCTTTCCATCCTATGAATCACGTTCAAAAATATATTTCCAAAATAAACTCCACAAAATCAGCACCATTTTTTTTCACGTTTGAATCCAAGGAATTAATTATGGGATATAATCCCGACATTATTGGAAGTAATATTCACACGTCATTTCTACAACCATATGGGAGTTTTATTTAAGAAAGTTTCAAAACAATCCCAATAAAATAGGAATTTCATCCCATAGCACATAAAATATTTTGTATCATGTGACCATGCGCAAAATGCCAACTGCTTCCAAACGTTCATACTGATTTTTTTTTCTTTTTTTTTCATCCACAAATTGTAAAATAGAGATAATAGTTAAATCAGTACCTTATGGCAGCATGGACCACATGAAATACTTTCACCTTTGAATCGCATGTGTACGTGAATATTCTCAGTCACAAACCCATGTGAACAAACTTGTGTAACCCAAAAGCATACATCAATTCTCTTGTCATTTTACACTGTTCTTCTTGAAATCACCAACACAATCACTTTAGTGATAAGACCACGTGGCTTTTTCTTTATATGTGCTCATACATCCAAATGTCATTTGTTACTTCTCTCGTGATTTTTCATACACCAACGAATCAAAGAGAAGTCAACACCAAATGAAAAGTTTGTAATCCTTACAGCACACATTCAATATACTTCCTCACGTCCAGCTCATACGTCCTGTATAACGTGAGCACCTTTTCTGTGAGATACAGCCCAGACTTGTTTGAACCACAGCAACCACGTATATTATATCACCAAGAACTTTATGACTTTATTATATCCCATGCCACACCTGCTACAACGATTCTGAATCCCTAAAACATTATGGTTCCAACAACAACAGCATGATCAATCAGCAATACCAACGTAAATCAAAACAGCCAATATCATTTATGTGCATCAATATCAAGCACCATCAGCAACAAGGACGTGATCCAAAATTAGGGTTTGCACTAGTGATATCAAATCAGCTATGGGACCATCATTCTGAACAGCCATCATGATCATACGGGGTTCATTATTGATTCAAGAATCAACTCCCCACAACCAGTATGATCATTCAAGAATGAGTAGCAACATCATATGAACATCATATAAACAACAGCAACACGATAGATCAGCAGCAACATGACAACGAATCATCTAGGGTTTGTTGGGAAAAACCCTAGATCAGCAACTTTATTTACATAAAAACAGAAAATAACATATGAAAACCTTGTAGATCAACCAGATCGAGAGCCAACAAGCTCTGATACCACTTGTTGAGTCTTAGGATCTAGACTCATCTGGGATATCATGATCATGATTGTAATAAGCACAGCGGAACATAAAGAACACAATCATAACCAAGAACAAGGCTTTCACTAATAAAGATTACTATCAATAATGCTATTAACTACTGCTCCTGGTGCCTTATAGGCTTGACACCAGGAGAACGCACACACACCTCTTGTTTACATTGTTTGTGAATGAATGAATAACAACCAAGGTGGTACCCTCTTTATATAATAGAGGTACTAGGGTTACATCACAACCCTAGCTTACTATCTAAGCTAATATATTACTACTAGGTCCTTCATCTTGTTTTGTCATATCAACTCAAGATATCTAAGTCCCAACAGCTCTTAAGTGCTTCGCGCCGTCTCTTTTCTCCGCTTGCTTGTGAGTATTTTGAAATTGAAGGCTAATCGAGG
Source organism: Glebionis coronaria (assembly GCA_025667525.1). Taxonomy (NCBI): domain Eukaryota; kingdom Viridiplantae; phylum Streptophyta; class Magnoliopsida; order Asterales; family Asteraceae; genus Glebionis; species Glebionis coronaria. The sequence continues at coordinate 334,735,519 of CM046876.1, read as the reverse complement.
GTTTTGCCGCCCAAAGTATTATTACGTATCATATATATTTACTTGGTTTCTTTGTGATTAAACCCTCTTGAACAATTTAGTTTTTACCAAAGTTCTAAATTCATTCGAAGGCGTTCACTCCATGTGATCGTTTTCATTCTTTTGAGGCTTCTTTAATCAAGAGTTTGATTCGAGGAGAAATTTGGTAGATTGTTGTCTACGAATATACACAAAATCCAAAAAAAATTAAAAACAATCAAAAAACAAAAAAAAAATTAAAATCCATAAAACACCTGAAAGAATCTTCTTTGCTCACCTCCCATTCTTCGTCAAGTTTATGCTAACTCGTAATCAAGCAAAACGAGCTCGCAAATGTCGTCAAAGTCCAGGAAATCAAGATCCTTTGATTGAAGAACAAATACCAATTGTCGAACCCGTTGTAGAACCAATAGTCGTCATGGCTAATCGTACTATGATGGAGTTGCTTCAAGCACCCACCGAGGGTTTTAGAGAAGCTATTGTGATTCCCGCCATCCTTGCGGAGAATTTTGAGTTTAAGACGGGTTTAATGTCTATGTTGCAAGCAAACAAGTTTAGAGGTCATGAAAAAGACAACCCGCATTACCACATAAGGAGTTTTAATCGTCTCACCGCAACAAGCAAGTTTAAGGATGTTCCGCATGACGCCATTAAGATGATGTTGTTTCCATACTCGTTGGATGGACCCGCTAAAATTTGGCTCAAGAAAGAACCGCCAAATTCGATCTTGACATGGGGTGATCTCATCTCTAAGTTTCTGAACCAATTTTTTCCACCATCTAAGACAACACATTTGAAAAATGAGATTTCAAGGTTTACACAACGTAATAATGAAAGTTTTTCAATGGCATAGGAACGAATTAAGGAAATGTTACATGAATGTCGACACCATGATTTTTCGGAATTGCATCAAATAGATAACTTTTATAATGGGCTTAATGATCATGAACGAGATTATTTGAATGCCGCCGTGGGTGGTAATTTTTTGTGCAAAATGACCGATGAGGATTTAAAGATATTGAGAATAGATCTAAGGTTTACAACCCTCGTAACACACCGAGTGTTTCCAATATGGGTTCATCGTCATCGTCATCATCTCATAACATGAATGCCTTACATGATGAAGCAAATGAGGAAAATCGGTTTTTTGATAGGTTTTCAACGCTTATGACACATTGGAAAGAACAAGATGCTTTTAATTCCGCATTGGTTAAAGCGGTTGAAAAGAGTTGTTTATCTTGTGGTGGAGCTCATGATCTTTCCGACTGCATTACCGCCGGTGGTAACACTTCGAGTGCTTACGTAGAAACGGCCAAGGTTCCCGCCCAAATCAAGCTCCCCAAAATCAAAATGCTAACAACTATCGAAACAATAATCAAAATGGTGGTTATCAAGGCAATTCACGTAATTATAACAAAGGAAATTACCAAAGTGGGTATGGACAAGTTTCAAATCAAAACCAAAACCGTGATTTTCAAAACACTACACAAGGTTTTCAAAATGCTCACACTAAAAATCTTAATGGAGAATTTGTGGATTATGCAAAAGCAAACGATGCTAAGTTTGATAATATGCAACGTGTGATGATTAGCTTAAGATTCGAGTTGAAAAACGAGCTTAAAAACGAACTTGCTAATGAACTTAAGACTCATGCTAATAAAATGTAAGGAAATGTTCAGCGTCTTCAACAAAATCAACAAAAGATGGAACAAGGACAACATGAGATTAAGCAAGAGTTGTTAAAAGAGGATGCTAGGAAATCAAAATTTGAAGACCGAATGGCAAAAATGTTTGAAGCAATCATGTGTAAACCCTCTTCCTCGGGTGGTCTTCCTAGTGATACCATTGCAAACACGAAGGGAGAAATGAAGGTTATTACGACTCGTAGTGGTAAAACTTTCAAGGAACCAATCTCTCGTCCATGTACTTCTACGGAGAAGGAAATCGAGAAAGAGCCCGAGGTGATGGTCGAAAAGGAGCATATCACAAAACCACGAAGTACCACTCACACCACACCTACGGTTGAACCAATACCAATCATGGAACCCGAGATTCCAAGGCCGTTGCCTAATGTCCAACCCACACCACCCTTACCTTACCCTTCGAGATGAAACAAAGAGAAAATGCAAGAACGTAACAAACAACAAATCGAGCTTTTTATAAAAATGTTTCAACAAGTTCATTTTGATGTAATTTTAGCCGACGCGTTGTTATACATGCCTCGTTTCGCTTCCACTTTTAAAAGTATGATGAACGATAAGGAAAATCTTTCAAAGCTTGCTAATTGTTCTTCGGTTTATCTTAATCGCATACCAGAAACAGTTGGTGACCCCGGGAAATTTCTCATTCCTTGTGATATACAAGATATTAAAGAATGCCTCGCCTTGGCCGATCTTGGTGCGAGCATTAATTTGATGCCATTTTCCATTTGTAAATCGCTTTCGCTTCCGGCTCTTACTCCTTCGAACATGTCTATCGAGATGGCCGATCATTCTATGGTTTTAGCATGTGGAGTAGTCGAGGATGTTTTCGTGAAAGTGGGGAAGTTCTACTATCCCGTTGATTTTATAGTAGTTGACTTCCCCGCGGATCCTCAAGTTCCTCTAATTTCAGGTCGTCTATTTTTAGACACCTCGAGATCGCTTATCGACGTTCATGCAAGAACTATTACTTTGAGATTCAACGAAGAGGAACTTGTTATAAACGCTACTCAAAACTCAACAGCTTCTCATGTTTATGCAATCGCTACCATCAATCACATTGACTTAGTTGATTTGGTTTGCGATGAGTTTTCACAAGAAGTGTTAGGTTTTTCCGATAGCTCGTCAAGTGGCAATCCCACTATTTTGGATCTGATTCTTTCTAATTCTACACCAAATATCTCTCCATTCCAAGGAGGAGATTTTACCTCAAATGAAATCGACAATGAAGATGAGGTGATTATTGGTTATGATACTTTTGTTCCACCATTTCTTTCGCCGATGGAAGTTATGAGTGTTGAACAAAAATCTTCAATCGAGGAACCGCCTATCCTTGAATTGAAAGATCTTCCATCTCACCTTGAATATGCATTCTTGGAAGGTGATGACAAGTTTCCGGTTAATATTGCTAAAGGTCTTGCTAATGATGAAAAAACCGCACTTTTTAAAGGTCTTAAAGCTCATAAAGGGGCAATTGCGTGGAAAATTTCCGACATTAAGGGTATTAACCCAAAATTTTGTACTCACAAGATTTTAATGAAGGAGGAATACAAACCCGCAATTCAAAGTCAAAGAAGGGTAAACCCCAAAATTCACGATGTCATCAAAAAGGAAGTCTTAAAACTCCTTGACGCGGGAATGATTTATCCTATCTCCGATAGCCCATGGGTGAGAACAATCCATTGTGTCCCTAAAAAGGGAGGAATGACCGTTGTGCCCAATAAAAACAACGAGTTAATTCCCACTCGTGTTGTGACCGGTTGGAGGGTGTGTATTGACTACCGAAAGTTAAATGCCGCCACTCGTAAAGACCACTTTCCTTTGCCCTTCATGGATCAAATGTTGGAGCGACTCGCGGGAAATGAATTATATTGCTTTTTAGATGGTTTTTCCGGTTACTTTTAAATCCCTATCGACCCTCGTGATCAAGAGAAAACTACGTTTACGTGTCTGATGTAGTGTTTTTGCTACCCTTTAGGAAAAGAGAGCAAAAGTGGCAAGTATTAAGTGTCGGTTTAGGAAAACCAAGCACCAATGACCAATTAAGTTCAAGTTCGTTCACGAGGAGGCTAGTGTGTTATGTGTGTAATGATATGGATTAATTTGTGATTATATTTGAGAAAGAAGAATAGAAAAGGGATTAGAAGAGAATGACGGTTATGAAGACGGATTAAACTAAGTCTAAAAAGGCGTACACGTAAAGTCGTAAAAAGTACCAAAATTAAAATTTTAACCTAAAAATTTCTAAAAATTACCAAAAATCTCTAATAATATTCTAAGAGTTTTCAAAAAATCAAAACTTGCTAAAACCTTTTAATTAATTAGATAATGACTTTTTAATGCTAATTAAAGCCCTAAAAATCAAAATTAATTATTAAAAAGCCCTAAAACAAGATTTTAAAGTTTGTAAGCCTCAAAAATACTCTAATTAAGCTAAAATCTATTTTTCAAAATTTTAAAACCAATTAAAACTATTTTTAAACAATTAAAAACTCCTAAAATTAATTAAAATTTAAATTAATTATAGAAAATAATTAAAAGACCTAAAAAATATTTGGAAAGTTGCAAAAATCCTAATTAAGTGTTTAGAACCTAGGAAAAATATAAAAACCTAGAAAATCAGACTTTTAATTTTTAATAATAAAATAATATTAAAATAATATTAAAAATCCAAAAATTATAAAAAATTCTAAAAACTTGCAAACTAGCTTAATTTAATCTAAATAACTCGGAAATGAAAGTGAAATTACCTAAATACCCCTATTGGGCCTAGAAAATGGGCTAAACCCAAAACAGACCCTTATTGGGCTTTTTAAGGCCCAATAACACAAAGTGTTCAAAATAAGCCCAAAAAGCACAGGTTGACTCAAAATTTGATTTTAAACAACTTTTTCAAGGCCCAAAAGCTGAAAATGTGAAATAAGCCAACTTATAATAGGCAGCTTATTCTTAATGGGCTTTTAAGCCCATTAAGCTATAAGCTGATGCCATAAGCTAAAATTTGACACACAAGCTTCTTTTGACCTAACAAAGACTTTTGCAAAAAGAAATTACAAATAAGTCCACTTAATAAGCCAGAAACAGTTCACAAACTTATTCACAAAACGACAAAATAGTCGTTTTTGTGATCTAGACCACCTCAAAAGCTGATTCAAGTTGCAAAATGTTTCTTATGACAAAACTAAGCTTAATAATCAAAAACCAACTCAATAAGCACACTCAATAAGCTGGAAAGTCAAATAAGCACTTATGTTAAAAGTCAAAGTAGTTGGTTTTCTAGTAAAAAGTCAAAGTCAAAGTCCAATAAGCTCCAGTCTACTTAAATGGGTCAAATAATGAAGATCTATCACAAAAAATAAGTTGTTGCAAGTCTGGATAAGCTAGAATAGCTTATTGATAAGCTGATGACAAAATTACACTAGCAGGGGCTAGTTTTGGATGTTGAGCAGTGGAACTTTTTCCACTGCTTGACTATTTTGACTTTTTGTCTTTAGTGACTTTTTTGGAGATTCAGATTTCACAAAGGCACCCAAATGATCTTTGGATCAAAAGGAGTCAATCACAATCAAAATAACACAATCACTAACACCCAATTGATACAGTTTAATCAATTAATCATCAGACATGATACAGACATGAACAATAAGCAGTTGAGCACAAATAAGCAGTTTTAGCAATAATTAGCCAGCCAAATTCAACCAAATGCACACACAAGCTATTATAAACTCCAATAAGCAAGTCTAAACAGGTTTCATGCAATGGTTCAAAGAATTAAGCAAGATTCAAGCAATGAAAGTTACTAATGAACACTAACACATGCAGTTTTTACTTTTGCTGATGTATTTGACACACAAGCCAATTTCAACACTTCAAATCTATCAAATAGGTTATATTGATGATGTTTTAACAGCTTTTATCCCTAAACATGCATAAACTCTAGGTTTTCCCAAAATTTTAGGTCAAAAAAAATAGTCAACTCAACAAGATATAGCAATTTGCTTGATTCAAGGTTTCAAACTCAGAAACTTACAGCAAAACACTCTCAAACAAAGGTATAACAGATATCAAGCATAAACAACACAAACTAACAACACAATAACAAGTTGCAAGTACAAAGCAGTAGACCCAAACACCCCTTTAACTTTTCCAAATCACAATTTTCAGAGGCAAAGACAGATTTCAGGCCAACCAAGCATCAATTAACACTAAAACAAGTAAGATAAACAGATTCAAGCAGATTTAAGCCACAAAATTCACAAGAACACAAGTTTCATACAAATATCACCAAAAATCACAATTTAAGCAGATTTTGAGATTGAGTATGCAAACCTCATGGATGTACATCCACACCCACGAATTTTGAGCTTATGTGCTAGCAAGAACAAGCACAAGCTTCCACAATAAGCCTGCTAAGATTGAACAAGGTTAAAGCAAAATATCATAAAAGTCAGAAACTTTGAAAATCTTGATTGATGCAAACTTGTTACCCCACACTTGATTATCCCCAAGTTATAAGCCTCACCACACCTTAACCAACTCAGTTAGGATGCTATGATCAGCCCTATAGCCCAAGAATTCCAAGATTGGAACAAGACTTAACAAAATATCAAGAAAATGAGGAAATATGCAAACTTTTGCACACTCCTCTTTTGAAAACAGGTTTTAAACTTCAAGAACTAACAAGCATATAACAAATGAAAGCAGTAACAAAGATTGGCCAATGACTTTTCTTCAAGGTTTCAAACTCAATTTCATTAAACTTAGAAATAGGATTTACAGAAACTTGAACAAGGAAAAATCAAAAGCAAAGTCTAAATGTTGGAACCCTAAGCCTTTATATAGGCATACAATGAGACTAAGTTACTGAATAAAAACGTGAACCCTAGCTACTGAAGTCCCAATTTTTCTCTTGAGAGTTTTGGCATCTTCTTAAATCATGTGACTTGTTTTTGGCTGTTTGTTGATGCTGGCAAGTGCAAAGTTGATCCAAAGGTGTAGAACAAGCTTAAGTTACAAGCACAATTCTCCCACGTTGGATTGCTGGTTGGTTTTTGTTTGGACATGAAAAGTGGGGCAGGGGAGGGTTGGCATTATCACATGCATGAGAGTGATGGGAGTTTAGGGGTTGGGTTTTGATTAGAAGGCCATTAATCAATATTCTGGAAGTTACTAGGGCTTAATTACAAGAAATTAAGAAACCCCTAATTGTGTTCTTGAGGTGAATAGTGCCTGGTTTAATCCATTTTTGGTTTGGATTATGTTTAAATACTTGTTAATGGCGCCAAGATTAATTTAATCTTAAACCGGGTGAGTGGGGAGTGACATGGAGGGATGGTGAGTTGTGATTGGCTGGATGGAGTGAGTGGGGCACGTGTCACCCCCTCACTGGTCTAGGTAAGTTTGGTGTCTGCCCCTTTTAGTCCCTTGATTCCTTTCTTCTTGTCTTTTCAGTTGAAAACTCTATCAACGCCCATTTATGCCTTAACAACTTTTGCACACTTTGCATTTTTGGCCCAAAACTTATACAAAGTGAATTCAGGGGTATTTCTTGCCATTTTTGAATTCTTCAAGGGCTGATTTGGTATTGTCTTCAATGATAATGGTCTAGACTTGCATAATTGACATTTTGGAGGATTGAAATTGCCAAGTCTTGATGATTGAGGGACCATTTTTGCCAAATGTTGAAAGTTGAGGGTCCTTTGTGTAATTTTGGAATTTTCAAAGGACCAAACTTGTCATTTCTTGTACTTTCAAGGACTTCATGATGTATTTGACTTTGTGGATGATATTGGTTCACAATTTAGCTTTGTTGAGGGGCTAAACTTGCCAATTGTTCAAAGTGGAGGGCCCTTTTTGTAATTTTGACAAACTTAGGGACCAAACTTGTAATTATGAGGATACAAGGGTATAAAGTGTCAATTCTTCTATATTGGAGTACCCTTCTTCATAATTCTTCAAATCTTCAAGGGTTGATTTTGGGAAAGTCTTCATTAGGGCTTGGTTCATTGTGCGGCTTCGTTTCCCGTGTTCGTTTTTGCATGATTCTTGTGATCTTTTGTCATTTTCTCAATATCCGTACCTAAAATACACAAGTAACAAACACAAGCATATATATGGGTATTTTGATGATATTTAATGCATTTTAAGCCCTATTTGGAAGATGAGACTATGTATAAAAGCAGTCTCATCACTCCCCCATACTAAACCATTGCCGTGCCCTCACGCAATGCTAGAATAAAGTATCAAAGCATCTCCAAAATTCATTTTATTCACTTTATTGAACGATAAACTAGCTATACTACTACTATTGCTACTACTACTTGCGTTTTAGACATAATGTATGATTTTCATCGCAAAATGGGACGTTTAGGTTCATAGAATAAGAACACGTGAATGCTTCATTAGAAATAATTTCGTCGTCCTCGATTTTCACCCCAATTCCATGCTAAGCGTGCAACGAGATCATTGTCATTATAAGTTAGTAATGCTAACACTACTCATATGCCCTAATCACGTACTTATCCTCCCATTATTCCTAAGTTGTATCTCTTATATTTTATTTTGTCTTGAATGCTTCACGAGGATACATTGTTTGACTTATGCGATAATAGAGATTTAGGTCTAAAAATAGAGTCCTAACGGTGTAACTAAGACCATCAAATCAATAACCCCTCCTAATAGACAACGATGTCAAAAAATTAAGTTGACAAGAAGAATCGATAAACACGGTTTTATAACGGTTTTGAACATGAGACTTATTACCAAGACTTTTATACGCCCCCTAATGGAAGGGCTTTATTATCTTTGGTTTACCTCCATCTTTTATTCAACTTCGCCATGAAGCTTTTATTATGACTTCGGTCTTGCCTTGCTTTTTATTATCCGCCTCATCGGTGGTTTTATTAGCCAAAGACGTATATCCTCACGCTAAAGCGAATTTTGGATCTTTAAAGCTTCGAAGATTAAGGCTTGATTCACTTTCAATTTTGCATAGATTTTTCGGCCTTGTGGGGCTTCAAATTGTTTGCTAGATTTAGGTGAGCACTTGAAATCTTATTATTGGGTGAAGCTTTCGATTATTCGGGTGCCAATACTTCAAAACCGTGACGCTGGCGATACCTTAATGTCTTCCCAATTTAATTACACGGAAGCTACTAGAAAAGACTAGAAACCCAACAATCCTAACTAAACCTCTAAGTCAATATTTATTAAGCAAAAAATATTTACAAGCGAAGGGAGAATAAGCAAAACGAGAACACATGAGTTTTTGAAAGAATACGAGTACTCTACGTTTAGCATAGTAACTTATAATTAACTCTATCATTTCTCGTCCTCATTTAAGAGACTTAGCCTAATGTGAAGTTAAGGAATCAAAGCTAAGTCCTCAACACGCACGGTCGAGTCAAAAATTACTCTTATTCTCGCCATCGGAAAATCTACATTCGTGTCTTCAAACACTTATAAAACATGAGAAAAATTTAAAATTTGGCCATTTTTAGCCTTATTTTGCAACAAAACGATAAACAAAACGATAAACTTTGGAAAGCGTGAAGGTTTGGCAAGGCAAGTATCTATTCACCCCCCCCCCCCCATACTAAAGTTAAACATTGTCCTCAATGTTTCGAGTCTAGGGGTGCAAAACACCCCCATACTAGAGACGTAGTTGAATTCCTAATCTAGCATGGAAAGGGTGTAACCAATAAATTAATAGCCGTTTATGAAGTGTGCTAAAAACCTAAGGTTAGAACAATCAAGGATATATCATGGATATTGAGAAAGTATTCAAAGCAAACGATCGAGTGCTCCCATAAAACGAACACGAGAGGCTCCAATCGTGAAGATCATGATCATCTAAAGTTCACAATTCACAAACAACCACGGAACAAAGGATGGAAGGGCACAAATCCCCACACGTTAACTACATTAGAAAACGATAATATGTACATAGGATAAGCATGGGACTCCCCCACGAGGCTCCTTGTTTTTGATTACCGAGTCATGAGCTCGACTCGATCCCCTCAATACTAATTATCATTGGGGAAAGTGATTTGGTCGAGGTAGTTCAAGGATGGAACTTCCCCGCCAAAGTAGTGCTTCAACCTATGTCCATTCACCTTGAAGTTAGGACCATCATCTTGAGCTATCTCGATGGTCCCATACAGAAACACTTGAGTCACGGTGAATGGACCGGACCAACGGGATTTCAACTTACCGGAAAAGATTTTTAATCTTGAATTAAAAAGCAAAACTTGATCCCCAATGTTAAAAACCCGGTTTTTAATTTCTGAATCATGCAACTTTTTAGTCTTTTCTTTGTAAATCAATGAATTTTCATAAGCAATGTCCCTCAATTCATCTAATTCATTCAATTGCATTTTCTGGTGTTTTCCCGCGGTCTCCATATCATCATTACAATGCTTTAGGGCCCAATAAGCCTTGTGTTCTAATTCGATAGGTAAATGACAATTCTTTCCATACACAAGCTTATAGGGAGTGCACCCAATGGGTGTGTTATGAGCGGTCCTAAAGGCCCATAAAGCATCGTCCAACTTATCCGACCACAATTGTCGGTTTTCTCCAACGGATCTCTCCAAGATCCTCTTCAACACTCGGTTTGAAACCTCGACTTGCCCACTCGTTTGTGGGTGATAAGCCGTAGAAAGCCGATGTGTAACCCCATATTTCCTTAGGACCCTTTCGAATTGGTCGTTACAAAAATGGGTTCCACGATCGCTTATGATAGCACGAGGGGTTCCAAACCGAGAAAACAATTTCTTCAAAAACTTGACTACCACACGAGCATCATTGGTGGGCAAGGCCTTTGCCTCCACCCACTTAGAAAGGTAGTCAACCGCAACGAGAATGTACTTATTACCACGAGATGATGGGAACGGCCCCATAAAGTCTATACCCCAAACGTCAAAGATCTCACACACTTGGATGATGTTTTGTGGCATTTCATCTTTTTGTGAGGCTTTTCCTTATCGTTGGCATGAATCACAAGACTTCACAAGATCTTGTGCATCTCGGTAAATAGTAGGCCAAAAGAAGCCGACATCAAACACCTTATTAGCCGTGAGATTAGCACCATGGTGACCACCCGTGGGTCCCTCATGGCAAGCTCTAAGGATGTTAGAAGCTTTGGTGCCAAATACACAACGTCAGATGATTTGATCCGCACAAGTTCGAAACAAGTAAGGGTCGTTCCAAAAGTAGAACTTGACGTCACGAAAGAATTTTCGTTTTTCTTGAGTCGTCATACCCTTAATGATGAAGTTACCCCCATGGTAATTTGCAAAATCCGCAAACCATGGGGTGGAAGAATCAAGCTTAGAATTCACTACACCAAGTGTCTCGAGCGGAAATGTTTCGGTGATTTCCTTGGGCTCGTAAGCACTTTGTTGAGGATCTTCCAAACGAGAAAGATGATCGGCCACTAGATTCTCGGCTCCTTTTTTTCAACGATGGTGTGATCAAATTCTTGAAGGAGGAGAATCCAACGAAGTAATCTAGGCTTAGCATCTTGCTTTGCCATAAGATACTTGATAGCCGAATGGTCCGTATACACTATGCATTTAGCTAAGACGAGATAAGGTCGGAATTTCTCAAATGCATACACCACGGCAAGGAACTCCTTTTCCGTTGTGGTGTATTTAAGTTGAGCCTCGGTCATCGTCTTGCTAGCATAGTGGATAGGCAAGAAGTGCTTATCATGACGTTGCCCCAAAACGGCCCCAATAGCGTAATCACTAGCATCACACATAAGTTCAAATGGGAAGTTCCAATTGGGAGCAACAAGAATGGGAGCTTCGGTAAGTTTCCTCTTAAGGATTTCAAAGGCTCGTACACAATCTTCATCAAAGACAAAACGTGCCTCTTTTTCAAGAAGATGTGTAATGGGTCGAGAAATCTTCGAAAAATCCTTGATGAATCGACGATAAAAGCCCGCGTGGCCTAGGAAACTCCTAACTCCCTTAACAGTTATGGGATGAGGTAATTTGGCGATGACGTCTACCTTAGCTTGATCTACCTCAATCCCTGCTTTCGAGACCTTGTGCCCTAAGACGATTCCACTCTTAACCATAAAATGACATTTTTCCCAATTGAGCACAAGGTTGGTTTCCTCACAACGTTTCAACATTCTCTCAAGGTTCGACAAACACGAAGTGAAGGAATTACCAAACACGGAAAAGTCATCCATGAAGACTTCCCTCGTCTTCTCGATCATGTCATGAAAAATAGCCATCATGCACCTTTGAAAGGTTCCCGGTGCATTGCAAAGTCCGAATGGCATTCTACGATAGGCAAACGTTCCATATGGACACGTAAACGTAGTTTTTTCTTGATCACGAGGATCGATGGGAATTTGGAAGTAACCGGAAAAACCATCTAAAAAGCAATAGAAATCGTTTCCCGCAAGACGCTCCAACATTTGGTCCATGAAGGGCAAGGGAAAATGGTCTTTTCGAGTGGCTTCATTCAACTTACGATAGTCAATGCACACTCTCCATCCAGTCACGAGTCTAGTGGGAATCAACTCGTTGGCATCGTTTGGCACAACGGTCATCCCTCCCTTTTTAGGGACACAATGAATAGGACTCACCCAAGGGCTATCGGAAATAGGGTAAATCATTCCCGCGTCAAGGAGTTTAAGGACCTCCTTTTTTATGACGTCGTGAATTTTGGGGTTCACCCTCCTTTGACTTTGGATTGTGGGCTTGAAATCCTCCTCAATTAAGATTTTGTGGGTACAAAACTTGGGATCGATTCCCTTAATGTCGGATAACTTCCACGCAATTGCCCTCTTGTGGTCCTTTAGAACATTGACAAGTGCGGTTTTTTCATCATTCGAAAGATCCTTCGCAATAATAACCGGCAACTTGTCGTCCTCCTCCAAATAGACATATTCGAGGTGAGGAGGTAAATCTTTCAACTCAAGGATAGGTGGTTCCTCAAGTGAAGATTTGGGCTCGATACTCATAACCTCCTCGGGTGGAGGAAATGGGAAATCGTTAAGAAAATCCTTGATAATCGAGAAGTCCTCATCGTTGTCGAGGTCTTCGTCACAAGTACGTGGAACATTACATTCTTCCAACGTAAAACCACCACCTTCAAAAGGAGTGAAGGTTGGTGTCGAATTATCAAGAATTGGATCTAACATAGTGGGATTGCCACTAGTTTCTTCATCACCAAAACCTAGAACTTCTTGTGAAAATTCCTCGCAAACCACGTCAATCATATCAACGAGGTTTATGGTTGCAACGGAATAAACATGAGAAATTTGAGAGTTTTGAGTTGCGTTTATAACAAGTTCCTCGTCGTTGAAACGTAAGGTGATCTTTCTAGCATGCACATCAATCAAAGCCATAGACGTATCTAAAAATGAACGACCTAAAATGAGAGGAACTTGAGGATCCGTGGGGATATCAACAACGATAAAGTCTACGGGATAGTAGAACTTCCCCACTTTCACAAAAACGTCTTCCGCCAAACCACATGCGGGAATCGTGGAATGGTTGGCCAACTCGATAGACATTAGTGAAGGAGTAAGATTAGGAAGATTGAGCGACTTGAAGATTGCAAGTGGCATCAAGTTAATGCTAGCACCAAGATCGGCCAAGGCGAAGCATTCTTCCATATCTTGGATTGCACAAGGGATCAAAAATTTACCGGGATCACCGACTTTTTGAGGTATGCGATTAAGATAAACCGACGAACAACTAGACAATTGGTGCAATTTCTCCTTGTTGTTCAACATACTCTTAAAGTTAGCGGCAAATCGAGGCATCATGACCAAAGCATCGGCGAAACTCACATTAAGGTGCAAATCACGAAACATTTTCATAAAAAGCTCAAATTGATAATTGTCGCGCTCTTGACGTTTCTCCTTCCTAAGTCTCGATGGATAGGGCAAAGGTGGTGTGGGTTGAGGCATAGTAGGCATAGCCTTTGGAATCTCGGGTTCCAATGATGGTAATGGGTCAACCGTAGGTGTGGCATGAGCGGTACTTCGTGGGATTGGGACATGCTCCTTTTGGACCACCACCTCGGGTTCTTCCTCAATTGCTTCCTCCGTAGGAGCAATTGGTTGAGGAGTCGGTTCCTTAAGTGTCTTACCACTACGTGTGGTAATCACTTTCATCTCACCCTTAGGGTTGGATATGGTGTTGCTAGGAAGACCACTTGACGACGGTTTACACATTATTGCCTCAAACATAGACGAGATTTTATCTTCAAAATTAGATTGCCTCAATACGGACTCGGTTTGCCTTTTCTCGGCCTTAATCATTTCTTGTTTAATCTCATGTTGCCCTTGTTCCATCTTTTGTTGGTTTTGTTGCAACCTAGTGACATTTCCTTCCATCTTGTTGGTGTGGATTTTAAGTTCATTAGCTAACTCATTTTTCAACTCTTTCTTCAATTCGTTCTTAAACTCGGATCTTAGGCTAATGATTTCTCTTTGAATATTGTCAAACCTAGCATCATTCCCACTAGTATATTCAACAAACTCACTTGGAAGATCTTTCAATGTTTGCAAACTTTTGTTGTTATTTTGAAAATCATTTTTGTTTGAAACTTGATTATTAGCCCCTTGATTCCCATAGTTTCCCTTGTTGTAGTTGTTTTTGAAACCAACTTGATTGTTGCGATAATTGTTGTTAGCATTTTGATTTGAACCAAAACCCGGTGGAGTCATTTGATTAGAGCGGGAAACTTGACCGTTTTGGTTGTAATTTCCCCTGGCCGCGAAGGCACTCGAAGTGTTACCACCGTTGGTAATGCACTCGGAGAAATCATGACCTCCACCACAATACATGCAAGAAACCTCAACCGCTTTAGCCGTAGCGGGAGCACTTTGTTCACCAACTTTAAACTCAATCAAAAGTCCTTTCAACTTATCAAAAATCTTGTTTTCCAAGTTCGCCTCAATTTGGCAAGCATCGATGGTAGTAGACAAAGAAGGTGAAGCCGAAGACGAAGCCTTACGAACACTAGACGTGCTACGAGGACTATACACCTTAGATCTATTTTCAATTATCACCAAAGCTTCCTCAACCGTTTTACACAAAAAATTACCACCCGTGGCGGCATTCAAATAATCCCTTTCATGATCATTAAGTCCATTGTAAAACGTGTCAATTTGATGCAAATCGGAAAAACCGTGATGAGGACATTCATGTAACATTTCCTTAAACCTATTTCAAGCCGTTGAAAAACTTTCATTAAATTCTTGTGAAAACTTTGAAATCTCGTTTTTCAAGTGCGTAGTCTTAGAGGGCGGAAAAAATTGGTTCACAAACTTAGACACGAGATCCTTCCACGTCAATATATAGAATTGGGTGGCTCTTTCTCTAACCAAATTTTTGCGGGCCCCGCTAAGGAATACGGAAAAAGCATCATCTTAATTGAGTCGTAAGAGACAACCTTAAACTTGCAAGTAGCGGTAAGACGATTGAATTGGCGGATATGGTTGTGTGGATTGTCCTTCTCATCACCACGGAATTTGTTGTTTTGGATCATCGACAACAAACCCGTTTTCACCTCAAAATTCTCCGCAAGGATAGCGGGAATCACAATAGCCTCTCCATAACCCTCGGTGGGTGCTTGAAGTAACTCCATCATAGTTCGATTCGCCATGGTAGGTGCTTCTCTTACAATGGGGTCGTCAATAGGAGACTCCTCACTAGAATTGTTGGGAGTGGGAGTTTTGTTCTTTCGTTTACGTGCACGTCTTGCTTGATTTCGAGTTAGCATAAACGTCACGTACAACGAGGGGACGAGCAAAGAAGATTCTTTTTGGTGTTTTGTATTTTTTCAATTTTTTTGTGGTTTTTGATTGTATTAACCTTTTGGAATTTGGTGAGATGTATTAAGTAGACAAAAATCTACAAATCTCCTCCTTAATCAAATCTCTTGATTAAAGAAGCCTCAAGGAATGAAAACGATCACGTGAAGTGAACGCCTTCGATGACTTTAGAACGATGGTGGAACACCAAATCGTTCAAGAGGGTTTAATCAATGAAAACCAAGAAAATATATATGATACTTAGTAATACTTTGGGCGGCAAAACCCTCGATTAGCCCTCACAATCAAATAGTCACAAGCAAGCGGGGAAACGAGGCGGCGCGAAGCACTTAAGAGCCTTTTTCCTTAGGATATATTTTATAATATCCGCCTTATACCCACCTTATAGTTTGTATTTTCAAGTTTAAGCTTCACGAAAGTATTTATCTATTTTTTCCTTTTTCTTTGGTTTGAGATTCGAATACAATGATTGGGTAATGACCTCCCAAGTCAAGGTTGTGATTTCTCACGTATTTGGAGTACTTGTGAATTTATTGTTCTACGTATACAATATATTAATAATATTCACACAAAAACCAAAAAACGATAATACGTATTAGTAGAGTGCTACTAATACAAATACTAATTATGGTTAGTATAAAAACAACAATGCCAAATAAAAACACAACACGCCTCCCCGGAAGCGGCGCCAAAATGATGTAGTGTTTTTGCTACCCTTTAGGAAAAGAGAGCAAAAGTGGCAAGTATTAAGTGTCGGTTTAGGAAAATCAAGCACTAATGACCAATTAAGTTCAAGTTCGTTCACGAGGAGGCTAGTGTGTTATGTGTGTAATGATATGGATTAATTTGTGATTATATTTGAGAAAGAAGAATAGAAAAGGGATTAGAAGAGAATGACGGTTATGAAGACGGATTAAACTAAGTCTAAAAAGGCGTACACGTAAAGTCGTAAAAAGTACCAAAATTAAAATTTTAACCTAAAAATTTCTAAAAATTACCAAAAATCCCTAATAATATTCTAAGAGTTTACAAAAAATCAAAACTTGCTAAAACCTTTTAATTAATTAGATAATGACTTTTTAATGCTAATTAAAGCCCTAAAAATCAAAATTAATTATTAAAAAGCCCTAAACAAGATTTTAAAGTTTGTAAGCCTAAAAAAATACTCTAATTAAGCTAAAAACTATTTTTCAAAATTTTAAAACAATTTAAAACTATTTTTAAACAATTAAAAACTCCTAAAATTAATTAAAACTTAAATTAATTATAGAAAATAATTAAAAGACCTAAAAAAATATTTGGAAAGTTGCAAAAATCCTAATTAAGTGTTTAGAACCTAGGAAAAATATAAAAACCTAGAAAATCAGACTTTTAATTTTTAATAATAAAATAATATTAAAATAATATTAAAAATCCAAAAATTATAAGAAATTCTAAAAACTTGCAAACTAGCTTATTTTAACCTAAATAACTCAGAAATGAAAGTGAAATTACCTAAATACCCCTATTGGGCCTAGAAAATGGGCTAAACCCAAAACAGACCCTTATTGGGCTTTTTTAAGGCCCAATAACACAAAGTGTTCAAAATAAGCCCAAAAAGCACAGGTTGAATCAAAATTTGATTTTAAGCAACTTTTTCCAAAGGCACAAAAGCTGAAAATGTGAAATAAGCCAAATAAGTCCACTTAATAAGAAATTTCAAATAAGTCCACTTAATAAGCCAGAAACAGTTCACAAACTTATTCACAAAACGACAAAATAGTCGTTTTTGTGATCTAGACCACCTCAGAAGCTGATTCAAGTTGCAAAATGTTTCTTATGACAAAACTAAGCTTAATAATAAAAAACCTACTCAATAAGCACACTCAATAAGATGGAAAGTCAAATAAGCACTTATGTTAAAAGTCAAGTAGTTGGTTTTCTAGTAAAAAGTCAAAGTCAAAGTCCAATAAGCTCCAGTCTACTTAAATGGGTCAAATAATGAAGATATATCACAAAAAAATAAGTTGTTGCAAGTCTGGATAAGCTAGAATAGCTTATTGATAAGCTGATGACAAAATTGCACTAGCAGGGGCTAGTTTTGGATGTTGAGCAGTGGAAACTTTTTCCACTGCTTGACTATTTTGACTTTTTGTCTTTAGGGACTTTTTTGGAGATTCAGATTTCACAAAGGCACCCAAATGATCTTTGGATCAAAAGGAGTCAATCACAATCAAAATAACACAATCACTAACACCCAATTGATACAGTTTAATCAATTAATCATCAGACATGATACAGACATGAACAATAAGCAATTGAGCACAAATAAGCAGTTTTAGCAATAATCAGCCAGCCAAATTCAACCAAATGCACACACAAGCTATTATAAACTCCAATAAGCAAGTCTAAACAGGTTTCATGCAATGGTTCAAAGAATTAAGCAAGATTCAAGCAATGAAAGTTACTGATGAACACTAACACATGCAGTTTTTACTTTTGCTGATGTATTTGACACACAAGCCAATTTCAACACTTCAAATCTATCAAATAGGTTATATTGATGATGTTTTAACAGCTTTTATCCCTAAACATGCATAAACTCTAGGTTTTCCCAAAATTTTAGGTAAAAAAAACAGTCAACTCAACAAGATATAGCAATTTGTTTGATTCAAGGTTTCAAACTCAGAAACTTGCAGCAAAACACTCTCAAACAAAGGTATAACAGATATCAAGCATAAACAACACAAACTAACAACACAATAACAAGTTGCAAGTACAAACCAGTAGACCCAAACACCCCTTTAACTTTTCCAAATCACAATTTTCAAAGGCAAAGAGAGATTTCAGGCCAACCAAGCATCAATTAACACTAAAACAAGTAAGATAAACAGATTCAAGCAGATTTAAGCCACAAAATTCACAAGAACACAAGTTTCATACAAATATCACCAAAAATCACAATTTAAGCAGATTTTGAGATTGAGTATGCAAACCTCATGGATGTACATCCACACCCACGAATTTTGAGCTTATGTGCTAGCAAGAACAAGCACAAGCTTCCACAATAAGCCTGCTAAGATTGAACAAGGTTAAAGCAAAATATCATAAAAGTCAGAAACTTTGAAAATCTTGATTGATGCAAACTTGTTACCCCACACTTGATTATCCCCAAGTTATAAGCCTCACCACACCTTAACCAACTCAGTTAGGATGCTATGATCAGCCCTATAGCCCAAGAATTCCAAGATTGGAACAAGA
This sequence comes from Glebionis coronaria, assembly GCA_025667525.1. NCBI lineage: Eukaryota > Viridiplantae > Streptophyta > Magnoliopsida > Asterales > Asteraceae > Glebionis > Glebionis coronaria. The sequence goes on along the minus strand of CM046876.1, from coordinate 334,716,754 downwards.
CTTAGCAAAATATCAAGAAAATGAGGAAATATGCAAACTTTTGCACACTCCTCTTTTGAAAACAGGTTTTAAACTTCAAGAACTAACAAGAATATAACAAATGAAAGCAGTAACAAAGATTGGCCAATGACTTTTCTTCAAGGTTTCAAACTCAATTTCATTAAACTTAGAAATAGGATTTACAGAAACTTGAACAAGGAAAAATCAAAAGCAAAGTCTAAATGTTGGAACCCTAAGCCTTTATATAGGCATACAATGAAACTAAGTTACTGAATAAAAACGTGAACCCTAGCTACTGAAGTCCCAATTTTGCCCTTGAGAGTTTTGGCATCTTCTTAAATCATGTGACTTGTTTTTGGCTGTTTGTTGATGCTGGCAAGTGCAAAGTTGATCCAAAGGTGTAGAACAAGCTTAAGTTACAAGCACAATTCTCCCACGTTGGATTGCTGGTTGGTTTTTGTTTGGACATGAAAAGTAGGGCAGGGGAGGGTTGGCATTATCACATGCATGAGAGTGATGGGAGTTTAGGGGTTGGGTTTTGATTAGAAGGCCATTAATCAATATTCTAGAAGTTATTAGGGCTTAATTACAAGAAATTAAGAAACCCCTAATTGTGTTCTTGAGGTGAATAGTGCCTGGTTTAATCCGTTTTTGGTTTGGATTATGTTTAAATACTTGTTAATGGCGCCAAGATTAATTTAATCTTAAACCGGGTGAGTGGGGAGTGACATGGAGGGATGGTGAGTTGTGATTGGCTGGATGGAGTGAGTGGGGCACGTGTCACCCCCTCACTAGTCTAGGTAAGTTTGGTGTCTGCCCCTTTTAGTCCCTTGATTCCTTTCTTCTTGTCTTTTCAGTTGAAAACTCTATCAACGCCCATTTATGCCTTAACAACTTTTGCACACTTTGCATTTTTGGCCCAAAACTTTTACAAAGTGAATTCAGGGGTATTTCTTGCCATTTTTGAATTCTTCAAGGGCTGATTTGGTATTGTCTTCAATGATAATGGTCTAGAATTGCATAATTGACATTTTGGAGGACTGAAATTGCCAAGTCTTGATGATTGAGGGACCATTTTTGCCAAATGTTGAAAGTTGAGGGTCCTTTGTGTAATTTTGGAATTTTCAAAGGACCAAACTTGTCATTTCTTGTACTTTGAAGGACTTCATGATGTATTTGACTTTGTGGATGATATTGGTTTACAATTTAGCTTTGTTGAGGGGCTAAACTTGCCAATTCTTCAAAGTGGAGAGCCCTTTTTGTAATTTTGACAAACTTTAGGGACCAAACTTGTAATTATGAGGATACAAGGGTATAAAGTGTCAATTCTTCTATATTGGAGGACCCTTCTTCATAATTCTTCAAATCTTCAAGGGTTGATTTTGGGAAAGTCTTCATTAGGGCTTGGTTCATTGTGCGGCTTCGCTTCCCGTGTTCGTTTTTGCATGATTCTTGTGATCTTTTGTCATTTTCTCAATATCCGTACCTAAAATACACAAGTAACAAACACAAGCATATATATGGGTATTTTGATGATATTTAATGCATTTTAAGCCCTATTTGGAAGATGAGACTATGTATAAAAGCAGTCTCATTAGTGTCCTTATGGAACGTTTGCTTATCGTAGAATGCCTTTCGGACTTTGCAATGCACCGGGTACGTTTCAACGGTGTATGATGGCTGTTTTTCATGATATGATCGAGAAGTTGATGGAAGTGTTTGTGGATAAATTTTTGGTGTTTGGCAATTTGTTCACGTCGTGTTTATCTAATCTCGAGCAAATGTTAAAACGTTTTGAAGAAACCAACCTTGTGCTTAATTGGGAAAAATGTCATTTTATGTGTAAACAAGGAATCGTGTTTGGGCACAAGGTCTTGAAAGCGGGGATTGATGTCGATAAAGCTAAGATAGATGTCATCGCCAAGTTACCTCATCCCAAAACCGTCAAGGGAGTTAGGAGTTTCCTAGGCCACGCGGGCTTTTACCGTCATGGGAGTTAGGAGTTTCCTATGCTCCTTTTAACTTTAATGAGTATTGTGTTAGAGCTTTCGAAACTCTTAAAAGGAAACTTACCGAAGCTCCCATTCTTCTTGCTCCTAATTGTGAATTACCCTTTGAAATCATGTGTGATGCAAGTGATTATTCAATAGGGGGCGTCTTAGGGAAACGTAATAAAAAGCACTTCCGTCCTATCCATTATGCTAGTAAGACGATGACCGAGGCTCAACTAAAGTACACCACAACAGAAAAGGAATGCCTTGCCGTGGTTTATGCTTTTGAGAAATTCCGACCTTATCTCGTCTTAACTAAAAGCATCGTGTATACGGACCATTCGGCTATCAAGTATCTCTTATCTAAGCAAGACACTAAGCCGAGATTGCTTTGTTGGATGCTCCACCTCCAAGAATTTGATGTCATCGTGCTTGACAAAAAAGGAGCCGAGAATCTAGCGGCCGATCATCACTCTCTTCTAGAAGATCCTCACAAAGATGTTTTCGAGAACAAGGAAATTACCGAAACATTTCCTCTTGAGACTATCGGTGTAGTGAATTCTAAAGACACCACCCCATGGTTTGCCGACATTGCAAATTACCATGTGGGGAACTTCATAATCAGAGGTATGACGACACAACAAAAGAGAAAATTCTTTCGTGACGTCAAGTTCTATTTTTGGGACGACCCTTATCTCTTTCGGGTTTGCGCGGATCAACTCGTTCGACGTTGTGTCTTTGGTACCGAAGCTTCTAACATCCTTAGAGCTTGTCACGAGGGACCCAGGGGTGGTGACCACGGTGCTAATTTCACGGATAAGAAGGTGTTCAATGCCAGATTCTTTTGGCCTACGATCTATCGTGATGCACACGCACTTGTGAAGTCGTGTCATTCTTGCCAACGTCAAGGAAAATCGTCTCAACGTGATGAAATGCCACAAAATATAATTCAAGTGTGTAAGATTTTCGACATTTGGGGCATAGACTTTATGGGGCCGTTCCCATCATCTCATGGTAACAAGTATATCCTCATCATCGTCGACCACCTTTCAAAGTAGGTAGAAGCTAAGGCTTTACCTACTAATGATGCTCGTGTGGTAGTGAAGTTTTTGAAGCAACTATTCTCTCGGTTTGGAACCCCTCGTGCTATTATAAGCGATCGTGGAACCCATTTTTGTAACGAACAATTCGAGAAGGTCTTAAGGAAATATGGAGTTATTCATCGTCTTTCTACGGCTTATCACCCGCAAACGAGTGGGCAAGTCGAGGTTTCAAACCGAGCTTTGAAGAGGATTTTGGAAACGTCGATTGGAGAAAACCGAGCTTCATGGTCCGACAAACTCGATCACGCTTTATGTGCCTTTCGGACCGCTTATAAGACACCTATCGGTTGTACTCCATATAAGTTGGTTTATGGAAAGAATTGTCATTTGCCCATTGAATTAGAGCATAAGGCCTATTGGGCCCTTAAGCATGCAAACTATGATTTGAAGACCACGGGAGATCGCCGGAAAATACAATTAAATGAACTGGATGAATTAAGAGATAATGCTTATGAAAATTCATTGATTTTTAAAGAAAAGACTAAAAAGTTTCATGATGCAAAGATTAAAAACCGGGTTTTTAACGTTGGTGATCAAGTGTTACTTTTTAACTCTCGTTTGAAGATATTTTCCGGGAAATTGAAATCTCGTTGGTCGGGTCCTTTCACCATAACATAAGTGTTTCCTTATGGGACCATCGAGCTAGCTCAAGATGATGGTCCTAACTTCAAGGTGAATGGACATAGGGTTACGCACTACTTTGGTGGGGAAGTCCCATCGTTTGACAACCTCGACCAAGTCATCTTTCCTAATGATAATTATCATTGAGGGGATCGAGTCGAGCTCATGAGTCGATAATCAAAAACGAGGTGCCTCGTGGGGGAGATCCCATGCTTATCCATTGTATATATTATCGCTTTCTAATAGTTTAATGAGAGGGGATTTGTGCCCTTCCAACTCTCTTGTCTCGTGGTTGTTTGTGAATGTGTTATCTAGATCATCATCATCGCCACGATTGAAGACTCTCGTGTTCGTTTACGTGAGCCTCGATCGTTTGCTTGAAGAGTTTTTCACGAATCCATGACATATAATTTATTGTTCTAACAATTATCTTTTAGCATAATTTATAAACGGCTTTAGATATATTGTTGATCACCCTTTCCATGCTAGATCCTAAGCATTCGACTCTTCATCTCTAGTATGGGGGTGCTCCACCTTTAGACTCGAAATATTGAGGACAATGTTTAATTTTAGTATGGGGGGGGGGGGTGAATAGCTATTTGCCTTGCTACGCCCTCACGTTTTCCAACTTTCAATGTTTTGTTTTGTTTTGTTGCTAATAAGGCTAAAAATGGCCAAATTTTAAAAATTTTCTTAGTTTTCATAAGTGTTTTTAAGACACGAATGTATATTTTCCGATGGGTAGAATAAGATTTAATTTTTGACTTGATGGGCATTCGGAGCCCTTTACATTCCTTAACCTGATCGAATCAAGTTTGGTTAGTCTTTTATATAGGGAACTTTAAAACGCGAAAGTCTTAGCTCATTCGGGTTAAGAACAAGAACTTTTCGTAAGTTCCTATAATTGATCCTAGAAAGTCACTTATCAAGGGAACTATAAAATGCATTCTCTATACTTGAAAAAGTACAAGAAAGTGCAAGATCCTATAGGTGGCTTGAAAACCCAAAACTTCGATTTGATATAGTCTTAATGAAAGCTAATCCAAATTTGGCTTAATTTTGACTTGCATGGCTAAGTATTCACGAGTCTCTTTAATTAGAGGTCTTTAAATAGTGAAGAACGAGAAATGATAGAGTTAGACAAGTGATGATGCTAAACGTAGAACATGAAAATGTTCTTTCAAAAACTCATATGTTTTTAATTGTGGCTTTTTCTCCCATAAGATCAATGCATTAGGAATAAAAATAATTTCAATAAGTAAGGTCGTACGATTTGAAAGGTTACTTAGCTTCTAGCACAAGATCGTTTAAAAGTTGCTCGGAGTTGAATAGAGTTCATAGCCAAGGCATAACTTATTGAAGCGGGATGCGAAGATTGGTGAAGATCCGAAAAGGCCCTAACAAGGCATGAAGAGATCTATTTTTGTTGCTAAAGATCCAAGATGATGTGAAATATCATTATTCCTAAATTAATATGAAGGATCGAGACACAGGACAAAAAGCAATTACTCCCCTAAAGATCATGGAGAAAGTCTATCCAAAAAGACCCTAACAAGGTATGAGGATAAATATATCCAAGTCCGAAAAGGAGGCGGATCGTTGTATATCAAATCCAAAATAAAGATTGAAGAAAAATGATGAAGTCGTGGTCCAAGTATGAAGAATCTCTCAAAAATGTCAAGTGAAGAAATTCCAAAATATGAAGAGAAGACCATAATTTCAAGAACGTCTTCTCAAGATTTGAAGTATGAAGTACATGCCAAATATCGGTCCGAGAAAGGTCTCAAATCGTGAAACGAGTTATGTCAAGATATGAACTTAAGGACATACTCGAGAAGCCGTTTTAAAAGATTTTGTCCTTCGGCTAATTATCAATTAAATCGTGCTACTTTATTTTCGGACTAATAAATACTCAAATAAGTCAATATGAATCACATGTGATCCATGAAAAATAGTTAAAATATTCTAGAAACCCATTTCTTCTCATAAAAACTAGGATTGCGGGGAGAAAATGTATTACACAATTTAGACGTATGAGTAGTGTTAGCATTGTGACTTGTACCAACAATGATCCAGTTTTCGCAATTAGCATGGAATGTACGACAATCAAGGATGACGAACTTTACTCTATGAGACATTTACTTGTTTCTCTTCATTGACCTTAAAAGTCACATTCGTGATGAAAATCATATATTATGTCTTTACACATCTTCATAGTATTGTTGTAAGTTTTATTTTTCAATAAAGGGTAATATAATTTTTTGGAAATGCTTAGATACTTTATTCTAGCATTGCGTAAGGGCACGGCAATGGTTTAGTATGGGGGAGTGATGAGATGGCATTTATACATGATCTCATCGTTCTTTTCGGGCTTTAAATGCATTAAAATGTCATAAAATACCATATATATGCTTGTGTTTGTTTACTTGTGTATTTTAGGTATGGATATCATGATAAAGACAAAAGATCACAAGAAACAAGGAAAAACGAACACGAGAAACGAAGCCACACAATGAACCGGGCCCTAGTTTGTGATTTATCAAAGAAAAATCTTGAAGAATTGAAGATGTAGAAGATTGATCCCTCATTTATCACGAAATGACACTTAATACCCTTTTATATTCGAAATTACAAGTTCGGTCCCTTAAGTTTGTCAAAATTACAAAAAGGTCCTCCAAGTTTGAAGAATTAGCAAGATTAGTCCTTCACCAAATCCAAAATGTTAAGAATGGTCCTTCATAAACTCCAAGATCCAAAGAAGCCCTTGAAGTTCAAGAATATTACATTTCTAGTCCTTGGTTTATGATTTAAAACACAAAAGGATTGATAGTGTAATTACATCAAAGTTAAATAAGCCCTTAATCCTTTTCTATAAAGTTTTTGTGGCCAAAATAAGAAGAATGAAACTTATTTAACAAAGGAATCCAAGTTTCATGGTTGGAAATCTTATTATGAAAACTTTGCCAAAGATTGAGGGGAACTATTGCCATTCTTAAGTTTAAAAAAACACAAACACGCGCCAAACATTTCTTTCCCCTAATTACAGATCAAAATACTTACTGTTCACCATTCATCCACCCAGATTTACCTCCCACTTAAACAAAGGGTAAATCAAGATTACCCAGTCCTACGCTTAATTCACACACACACAGAAACTCATCCCACACCAAAATTCCCAATCCCCACTCACCAAAGGACCCCACTATTCAACCCGTTACCCAATCATATGACAACTTCCTCTCCAAGCAATCTGACATGGAAAGATCAATGATTTAGACTCATTCCTTGGTCCTAAAAGCTAAATGGACGTTTTGGATCAAATTGGACAGCTCAATACACATCAAGCATCTAGAAGCATTCAAGGGAAATTTTGAGATTTTCTAGCTAGGGTTTCTTGTATTTTTCCATTCTAGAACCGTCTATGTAGTCTATAAAAGGATGCCTCAAAATGTGAGAGCCCCTTTGTTCCAGATTTTAGCTAATTCTTTGTAATTTCTTTTTATGAAATAAAAGTTGGTTTTCTGAAAATTGTGATTTCCCTTTTGTGTTTTATGAAAGTTTGGTGTTTGGTTAGCTAAAGTCTGAGTTCCATTAATTTGTTTGATTGATTTTGAGGAAAGGTTTTAAATAAAAATCTTGTTTTCAAAAATCAAGTCATAATCTGTTTTTGGTTTACTTTTGTGTTTGTTCTTCTTAGCAGCTATTGGAAGATGGTGCTTGTTCTTGCTAGCACCTCAGCTCAAACAATCCAAGGCTTGGATGTGAGTCTTGGAGGTTTGCATCTCTAATCCTTTTTATTTTTCTGCTTTTGTATGAATTTTGGTGAATCTGAGTATTTGATTGTGAATCTGTGTTATTGTGGTTGATTCTTGTTTTTTGAGGTTTGATTGTTGTTATAGGGTTGATTAGATCTTGGTTTGTGGGTTAAATCACAAAAAATCCTTTGAAAACATGAGAAATCAGTTTACAAAGGGGTGTTTGGGTTAACTGCCATATCAAGTTTTTAGTTAACTAGAGTGGTTGTTTGTTGGTGTTTTGTGATTGTTCATGTGTATGTGTTGGTATTAGACCATTATCTGCATGTTTTGAGGGTCTTAACACCTAAATCCAACAAAGGGCTATAAAATCTATTTTACTTGGTTACATTTTCTAAAATTTTGGGGACACCTAGATCTAAGGTTAGACTAGGGTTAACAAGTGCTAATTTTTAGTTATTACAACCAGGGAAAGGTATTTAAGGGTTTAAAATTGGATTGGTGGTCATTTAGATCAGCAAAAGGATTTTAGATAATCACTTTGTTCATCAGTCAACTGCTATTGCTTGAATTTGCTTCTAATCTTTGATCTAGTGTTTGAAACAAGTTTAATTGTGCTTATTGGAATTTATTATAGCTTGTGTATGCATATGGTTCATTTTGGTTGGCTTATTCATGCTTAAACTGCTTTTTAGTTCATAACTGCTTATTTGCATATCTGTGAGGTATTTGGTGACTGTTTGCTTATTATGTGCTTATTGGTTGGATAAATTTGTGATTTATCGCTTGATATTGACTCCTTACAACTCACTGGTTGTAAGGGTGCCTTTGTTTTCCATTGAATCCAACTGGATCTCTCTAAATTTCCAAGTCAAATAGTCAAAGCAGTGGGAACTCCTTTCCCTTGTTGCTAGCCACTGCTAGTGTTATTTTTGGGATAGCTTATCAATAAGCTGTTCTAGCTTATTTAAACCTGTAACAACTTTAAATTTGTAATAGGTGTTCCTTATTTGACCCATTTGTTCATATTGGAGCATTTGAGGGGTTGACTTTGAGCTTTGACTAGAAAACCAATTACTTTGACTTTTACATAAGTGCTTATTTGCTTATTCAGCTTATTTGGCTAGGCTTATTGAACTTTTCTTTGTTGATTTGTCTTAATTAAGTCATTTAGAGTCTTTTGCAACTTATTTCAAGGTTTGAGGTGGTCTAGAACTCCAAGTCGACTATTTTGTCTTTTAGTGAAATTTTACTTTGCTTATTTCTGACTTATTGGTTGAGCGTATTGAAATTTCTTTTCACAGATCTCTTAGGCATCTGAAAAGAAGGTTGTGTGTCAAATCTGAGCTTATGTCATTGGCTTATAGATTAATGGGCCAAAAAGCCCATTAAGAATAAGTTGTTATACCATTAAGATGCGATAAGCTCACATTCAGCTTTTGGGCCTTCAGAATTTTGTGTTCAGAATTGAATTTTAAGCCTGACTAGTGATTTTCAGCTTATTTGGTTAAGTTTCATCTTATAGGGCCAAAAACCCATTTTCATTGGCTGTTTTTGTTTTTAGCCCATTTGGGGGCCCATTAGGGGTACTTAGGTAATTTCACATTCATTTTCTTATTATTTAGGTTAAAATAACCTAGTTTGCAAGTTTGTAGAAATTTTTATAATTTTGGATTTTTAATAATATTTTAATATTATTTTATTATTAAATTTCATTTTTCATATTTTTGCAACTTTTATATTTTTCTTAGGTGAAATACATTAAAATAGGATTTTTAAAACTCTTAGATTAATTTTAGAATCATTTTTTTAATTTTTAGAATTATTTTAATATTTTAATAGTTTTTAATCATTTAAAAATAGTTTTCCTTAGTTTAAAAATTCATAAAAATAGTTTTTAATCTTATTAAGTCATTTTAGAGTTTTACAAAATGAAAAATCTTTATTTGGGATTTTAATAATTATTTGGATTTTTAGGGCTTTAATTAGAATTTAAAAATTTATATTTAAATAATTAAAAGGGTTGAAAAAGTTTTGGTCATTTGTAAACTCTTAGTTTGTTTTTATAGATTTTTAGTAATTTTTTGGGAATTTTTAGAATTAATTTTTATTTTATCATTTTTTACGGTTTTTAATTTAGTCGTCGTAGTATAATTTTCACCTATCCATCATTCTATTTTCTCATCCCTTCTTTCTTTCAATATTAATCTCAAATCATTTACATTTTAATCACACACATATACCTCCTTGGGAAACGAACTTATTTGGGTCATTAACACTTGATTTTCCTAAATCATTTGTTTAATACTTACCGCTCATATACGCTCTTTTGTTTTCCTAAACAAGAGACGTATTTTTCCTACAATCAGCTCTTTATCGACGATTTTAAGAATTGAAGTCCTAGAGGTTTTGGTGGGTTTTGGGTCAAGCAAGGAATCAGATGGGTTAGCACCAGCGAGCTTTGGTAGTGCTGGTGCCTCTGATTTCTTGTTAGAGTTTTTCTCATCCACAGAGGTGGAAGATGGAGAAGAAACATCTGAAGGGACATATTTAACATTGGGCACAGGTATGTGATTTTTGAACCTACGCTTCCCCCCAATAGCTTGAACCACATCACCTGGAATGGCTTCAGCAACTATTTCCTCCACTATGGATTAGTCAAATTCCATTTTTCTATGGTTCTTCTCAGTTCAGCGTTTTCATCAGTTAAAGACTCATTTTCAATGGACAGTTTGCTTACTTCAATTTGAAGTTGATTTGCAAGATTCACAAAAGGTTTGAGATTTGTTAACTCAGATTGACAAAGATTTAACTATGTTTTAAGACTATGGAACTTGTTTAACAGGTTTTTTCTTTGCTCTTCCACAAAGTGGAGGTCAACTAAGGTATAGTCACTGACATGGTCTGTATCAGGACCTTCAGGCATAGAAAGCAATCTTTGTACCTTCTTCATGGTGATGTCCACCGATTGACCTGATCTAGCTTCACTCTCTCCCACAGCAGGTTCTTCATCAGCGATTGCCATAAAAGCTCTAACAATAGTGGTTCCTTCATCCTCAGATGTAAGAGGTTCATCATCCCAGTCAAATGAAGCAGCAATCAGACCTTTTTCAGTCTTCTTGTTGTCCTTTTTCTTAGCTGCATCTTCAGCCTTTTGGTTGAGTTTCATCAGCTCAGCTTTCAAGGCTTTGTACTTGACTTTGTAGTCCTTGTTTCCCTCTAAGTCAGAGTGGGAAGTTTGCTTGAAAGGAGAGGTAGAGAACTTCTTCTTGCTGTTGTGGTTGTTGTTGTATGATGGAGAACTTGGAGAGGAGGTTTTGTTTGACCAGCAATCTTTCTGAAAGTGACCAGTCTTCCCACAAGTGTCGCATGACACCTTGGATTTATCAACCTTGGCAGCTCCAACTCTACGTGATCTCTTGTAGTACCTCTTTTGGTCAGCTAGAAGAGCTCTGTCATGGAACTCAGCATGCAATTCATCAAGAAATTCTTGACTGCTTCTGGTATCCTCTTCTATGTCAGAGTTAGTGTCCTGAAAAGAATGGTTAGCAACAAGAGCTTTTGAACCAGTGATATTGGTGGTAAACCTATCAGTCTCAGATTTGTAAATGGAGTCAATTAGCCCTTCTTCATAGTTATATCTACCAAACAGTTGGGCCAAAGTATCATTCTTGATAGCATTATTTTCTCTTAAGGTCTGGTTTAGGCTAAGCTATTTTCTAGGTAAACTATTGAAAAATGTAGCATTAACCTCAGCCTTAGGTAGAACAACTACATTGTTTCCCAAATCATTCAGCAAAATCTTAAGCCTTGTATAAGTTTGAGCAACAGTTTCTGTTTCCAAAGCTTTAAAAGCATTAAACTTAACTCTAAGGGCTAGGATTTTGGTTTCTTTTGTTTCCTCTGGACCTTCATACCCTAGAACTAATTCGGTCCACATCTCCTTACTAGAGTTGCATTTGAAAATGGACTTCATAATGTTCTTGGGTAGGCAAGAGACTATGATACTTTTGAGTCTCTCGTCCTGGTTAGCCAGAAGTCTATCCGCTGGAGACCATTGCTTGACAGGCTTCTTAATGGGTCTCTCAGGGGTAGAGGAAACGACCAGTGGTACATAGGGACCATTTTCTAATATTTCTATCACGAAGGGTTCTAAGCCATCAAAATATATAAGAAATTCACTCTTCCAACTTGAAAAATCTTCTTCATCAAACGCTGGAACATTGGACACATGTGACCCCCCACGAACATCGAGAAGTTGGGGAAGGTTATCATCATTATTACCAGTGCTTACAACCGGTGTAGGCACGGTAGTAGATGTGGTGGCTGGTGCATTGGTCGAAGTGTTACCTTGACTTGTTTGACCAAAGGGTGGTGGTATAGGAGGCATAGTTTCAGTCATATTAGGATCTTGATTTTAAAAACAAGAACGGTCTATAAAAAGTTTTATAAATCAAACCGCTCTAATACCAATTGAAAGTCCATTAATATAACAATTGTCGAAACTATAACTCGTATAAACACAAATACACAACGAAATACTTTTCAAACACGTAATGCTTTATTAAATATTATAAACAAAGTATTACAAAGTGCTATGAATACACCCGTTGAATGACAATAAGAATTGAATCCTAGAACAAGTAAACTTGATTCGAGACTCAAGTTTACAAAAGAACCTATGAGTCGCTGGTAGATAGCTAAGGGCTCAGAGGTTCCAAAGGGAGAAAGAACTTAGATAATTTATCCAAGCACAAGGGTTGATTTTACTCTTCTTTCTCACTCCTATTTATAGTGGTACGAGGTTGCTTCCTTAGTGGGAGTAGTTAATACATGTCATCATCTGAGTGGAAGAGTACAACGTATTAAATGCATGTCCAAATCGAGACATACCTTTAAACAACTTTAGGTGAACAGTTCTGCCAACTGTTCACCTTTTGTCCCACTAGGTCGTACTAGGCTTTATCTTGAATCTCTTGTTTTGTCCCGCTCAAAACACTTTGTAGATTCTTCCGCCTAAACTATAAAGGATTGGACAAGCTTTGCTTGTATCAGACTTCTAGGGTTCTTAAGTGATCTCTGAGTATTGTCAACTCAGAGATCCTTGAACACCAGCACATTCCTTCTACATCCCAGCTATTCATAATCGCTGGTAAGTATGACTTCAGATTGTCTTCGACTTCTCTGACGTTGTCTTTGACTTGAATGTTCCTGGTGTGCCAGCTGAGGCTTTGCCTTCTGCTGGTAATAAGTGTGAAAAGACTTATCCTTTTGCCACTAAAATCAAGGAAAAACAAGACCTAATCATGTGTTTTATATCATAAAAGTCGGAATTACGCGTGGTTTTGTGTTTTTGTGTTAAAATAGGTACATATGATCAAAAGGAAAGAAAACACGGGATTTCACGGTCAAAAGTTGAAGAAAAGTCCAAGAAAAGACGAAGACAAAGTCAAAAGACCAAAATGTGCCAAAGTTCACGAAAACCGGCAAAGTCGACACAATTTTGAAGAAAAGATCGAAAGGCCAAAAATCAAGTCGTTTTGTTCGGGGAATTAATTTATCAAAGTTATCGGGCTTGTGGGTCACACATTGGATCTATTAGGCTTAAAAGCCCAATAGCAAAAACAAGTTAAAATTATTTTGCCCTTAAAGGCCCAAATGGCCCAAGTCTCTTTTTTAAAATACAACATGGACGGATTGATTTTAAATTGGGCACAAAGCCATTTGCTACAAAGTGAATAAACATGGTCAAATGACCAGTCAGTCAACCCACACTTAAATGCCCAGTCAAACAATTCTTTGTCAACACCACCAAACCAACACACGGTTTGTTAATAAACACTTACCCACTCGATTTACCCTACACCCTCACCACACTCAATCTCCATCCTCACCTCACACACGTCTACCATACACTCACCCACACCCGAACTTCCCCACAACACAATAAATAAAATGAGTTATTATTTTACCCACCCCATTTTTGGACGTTACAAAATATGTAACTTTTTCAATCACCACCACTGCTCATCTTCCCCAAAACACGCAGCCCCAATACTCCCAAACCCTAATTTTTTACCTTCATAAATTACTCACCCAAATTTGGGGTTTTTACCCTAAATAATTAATTCATACCATGGGGAATTAAATCCCCATGGTTTTCGGATGAAACACTAATGTGGTCCTCCCCTCTCCATCCGACGTGGCCTAATCTCCACTTTTGATTGGAGGAAACACTCCTCCATATCCAATCCATCCAATATGATCATTCCACCTCAGCCTAAACAAACACACCCTATCCACGCTGGCGATCTGTGGCTCTAGATGGATTTTCAATCGTTGATTTGAAGAGAAGAGAGAGAAGAGAAGATTGAAATGCTAGGATTATTTGCTTACTTTGGAAGCTAAGAAGAAGGTTTTGAGGGTTTCTCCTATAAAAACCCCCAAATCATTGTGTAAAAAAATCCATCAAGCTTTTCTTTATTTTCAGTTTTTAATTAAATTAGGAGTAGGGTAATTTAGATTTAATTTTCTGAAAATTAGATTAGATTTAATCTTGTAATTTTGATTTCCAGTAAATGTACTCTTTTATTTTAATTAATGAAAAGTTTTAGTTTATTTAATTTTCGTCTCCAATTTAATTTCTTGTCAAAGCTTTTATTTAATCTTTAAATTCTGTTTGGTTACTGTTCGTTTATATAAATAAATTAAAAAAAAAAACAAATCTGCTCGAGAGCTTATGTCATGTTCGGGTATCTGTTGGATCTTGGTTCGAGACGAAGTAATTGTTGATGTTTGGAGACTGTTCGATTCGGATACAAGGTGGCTCAGCGCCAATCCTTCGGCTCAAAGGTTTCGACACAAGGTTTGATTTATTTTATTTTTTTTTAGATTATTCTGATTTAAGTAGATTATATGATTAGTCTGTTTTGGATTATGTTATTTTTTATGAATTAGTTTTAATTTGAGTTTGTTGAATATTTGTTTGAATTAATCTGAAAAATCGAGTCCTGGTACTTGCGTTTTATTTTATTCTGATTAGTTTTTTTATCTGTTTTAAATTTAGTCTGCTGGACTGCTTTTTGTATACCTGCTACATTTATCTGCTTAGTTTTAGTTTGAAATTTATATTGATTTTGTTTAAGTCCTTATTAAGTTTCTGATTAGGTTGCTGTTTACATAATTAGTCAGTTTTATTTGCTACCTTATTTGCTAGTTACTTTTGCTGATTTGTTAAGCTTAAATTTCTGTTTTTGGTTTTGGTTAGATTACTTTTGCTGTGTGATTTTAGGTGTAATTAGTCGTTTATCTGATTTCATTTTTTGTCTGCATTTTATTTAAATCTGATATTTTAGTTTACTGTCTTTGGTGTTGCTGATTTAGTCATCAATACTCTATTACTGCATATGTCAACTTTTTATTCTTTTTAAGTCTAAAAAAATATGTTGCAAAAATTAAGGTCTGCTGGGACTCGAACCCAAGACCTCTCGTTCACTATCCATTAGCCATAACCAATTGCTCTAAGACCCTTTTTGTGTTTATTAATTAGTTTACTTATTAATAAAGCCTTAATATTCAATCTGCCAGTTTTCTTTAATTAATCTAATTCAATTTTTAAGTTTAATTTTATTTAAAAGTTTTTGTTACTTTTATAACTTTAAATTTGTTTTCATTTTATTTTGATTATTTTAAAAATAGATTTACTTTTATTTTTAACTTTAAATTAGTTTTAAATATTTTTATTTCAAATTTACTTTTATGAGTCTTTAGTTTAAAAAAGTTTTTAAGTTTTCATTTAAAAGATTTTTTAAATTAGTTACATTTCGTTTAAATTTTTAATTAGTTTTATTTTTTTTTCAAATTAGTTTAAATAGTTAAAATTAGTTTTATTTAATAGCTTTTATTTTAAAATAGTTTTAAATTAGTTTAAAAAATACCAAAAATACTTTTCACCAAAAACAAGTTAAGTCGATACGATAACCGGTAATCAATTTTAGTGAGTCGAGGAACGATAAACGAACATTAATTGATACATGCAAAATCTCTTAGTTTCAAATTGGCGCCGCTGCCGCTTCGCTCGTACGATTGACGATTTTTCGCGAAGACGTTTGGATTTTGGGATCCGTTCTTTTTGAACGTTACGTTTCTTGCACCAAAATCAAAAATCCAAAAAAAAATAAAAAACTTTAAAATACAAAAAAATTAAAAAATCACAAAAGCAATTTCTTTCCTAAGAATTAAAAATCCAAAAGTAATACTTTTTCCTAAAAGTATTACACCAAAAATATTACGTATTAGTGTTAATTTTTAGTTCGATTTCTTTCGTTTTTATTGTTAATATATATTTTTCTAAAAAAATACAAAAAGATTTTTCTTTTATTATAATATATTCGTAGCATAATAATTATTGTTATTTCGTTTTCTTTCGACACTACCATGGATAATCATCCGATTTGGGAAATCTTGCAAGAAGAGCGTTATAAGATTATGTCCGAGGAGTGTTCGACTTGTGGTGGGCCTCATGCTTATTTTAATTGTGACAAAACTTATGAGGAGGTTTATAATAATGAGGAAAGTATGTGTTATGATACTAATATACTTATTTTGGCTCCCCTAGTTTTCCTACGACTAGTGACCCACCACAATATGATCAACGGTTTTATGGGGAATTTCAAAATCAACGGTTTTCAAATAATGAAGGTTTTCCAAATGAAGGCAATTTTCAAAACTATAATCAAGGGAGTATTTCACAACCTCAAATGGATTTAATTCTTAATAAACTTGAGGAACATGGTAGATTCTTAAGAGAAATGCAAGAGGAAACCGATAGGAAAATCATGCTCATTTTAGAAACCTATCAAGATCAATTTGATATTGAGCCGTCTTTGAGTGATGATATTGAGGCTAACACCACTACTAGTAGTGATGTTCCCACTGTGGATCCTTCCATCTCTCCGCCAATAAAGGAGAGACAAGGCCCGGAGATTATCATGAGTTTTACTCACCCTCCAGTGTTGACACCCACGGATACTATTAGCTCTCCTCTTTCCTCACCTATTGAGGAAAATCCCGAGATTATTCTTGAGCCTTCATTACCCGTTGATGACCCCATTTCTTTTATGCCTCCTTCACCTACCCCTTCAAATGACTTTATGCTTTCTTCAACTCCTCTTAGCGAGACATGTTTTGAGAAACCAATTTTTGAGGAGTGTGAGTGCATAGAAGAAGAACCCATAAGTTGTCCTACACCTAAGGAGTTTGTAGATAGGGATGAGTTATCTTGTGATTCCGACTACATTTTTAATTATTCCTCGGGATCGGATGAGGATGATTCGCCTATTTTACCAAGACCGACTTTTGAAAACCATGATACTAATGATTTATCGGATTCTTTACTCCTTAGCGATAACTTTTATACCCCGAGTATCGAGAAATTCCATCACGAGGATGCTTTTTATGATCCCGTGTTATTGGATTTCTCGCATGAGCTTAATTGTGATCATGGTATTGATGAGAAGGCAAATGGTGTTTTAAAACTTGATATTGATATTGATTTTGAGAACTCGGATTTTGATAAATTCACATTTGCCTCTTCGCCAATTACTTTTGATTCTACCATCGATTCTCATCCAATTCTCGAGGAGTTACCTAATAAACACTCCTCTAATGAGAATTACGTTTACCACATTCGTGCGGATTTAACTTATCAACAAATCCCACAAATGAATGATTGTTTCGTACTTGATCGAGATCTCTTCGAGAGAATTTCTAAAATTCTCAATGAGGGGAACGACAAACCTTTGTTTGACGATCCTATCTATGATGAAGAAATCGAAGAGATTCACGTTCATGAGGATGAATGCTTTGACCCGGGAGGTGACATTGACCATTCTATGATTGATACCTTTACGGCTTTGTCGAATAGTGACCATCCTATGTCTTTGGGGGATGACAATTTGTCTCCTTTACCCACCCCACCTCCCGTGGATCATGACCTCACATACTTTTCGTATGTTGAGAGGACCTTTTTACCTTCTATGACTTATCCTCCTGCCTCTCATTTATTATGTTCATCCGGGACCGAGGACAAGATCTTTGATCCCGGTATTACATTCGAGGCTTCCCCATGGACCATTTAATTCGGGGTCGAGTCAGGCTCGTGACTCGGTTAACAAAAACAAGCGCTTCTCGGGAGGCAACCTGATTATCTATCTTTTACAATAAGTGTAGGGGGAGCCGTGTAGGTTGTTTGTTTTGTGTGTTGTGATTGTGTAGGTACATGTGCTTTGATGATCCACTTTTGGTGCTTTTGACGAGACCCGTGTTCCCGTGTTTCCTGTGTACCCGGTTCTTTCGATAAGTTTTTGCTATTGTGATTCAATCTTGTATATAAATAAAACGAATAAAGGTAATCACTTTAGTTGTCCTTTCCTTAGCTCGATTTTAAACAACGTACTCGATGTCATAAGTGTAGGGGAGTTTATTCTCCCACATGCTTAAACATTGAGGACAATGTTTATATTAAGTGTAGGGGGGATTTCTATCGAAATTTTAGTGGCCTTTTCCATGAATTTGACCCTATTTAACCGGAAAATTTTTTAAATTTTTCAACGTTTTTCAAATCTTTGATCTATTTTGGCCTAGTAGTATTTCCAATTATTTTCTTTCCTCGCATCGTATTTTCCATTTTAAGAATAAAGTCAAAAATAAATAAATAAATAAAAATGGTTTTAACAAGTTTAGATGTCTTTGATATATTAGGCCCGTCGTGAATATTTTGACTCAACCCGAGTTTACTTATCCAAGTTTACTCTAGCTAGTATCCTTAACCATATGGACCTTAATTGGTTTTTAGGCTAAGCATCCACGAGTTTCATTCTTTGAGATTTTAAATTGTGGAGAGAGATGATAGAGTTAATTATAAGTTTGGTATTCTTTCATTAACTTATGTGAGTTAGTTATGAGCTTTTTCTCCCATCACTTGTTAATAAATATATTTGCAATAAATAAGGTTGTACGATTTGAAAAGTTACTTAGCTTCTAGCACAAGATCGTTTAAAAGTTGCTCGGTATTAATTAGAGTTCATAGCCAAGGCATAACTTATTGAAGCGGGACGCGAATATTGGCTTATCCAAAAAGGTCCTAACAAGGCATGAGGATACCCGAGTCCAAAAAGGCCCTCACAAGGCATGAGGATTCACTTTTTTTGCTAAAGATCCTAAGAGATTGTGAAGATCATTAATCCAAATCAATATGATGGATCAAGACACACGACGAGAAGCAATTACTCCCCTAAAGATCATGGAGAAGTCTATCCAAAAAGACCCTAACAAGGTATGAGGATAAATAGACCCAAGTCCGAAAAGGAGACGGATCGTTGTATATCAAAATCCTAAATAAAGAAGAGGATAAATGAAGAAGTCGTGGTCAACGTTTGAAGCATCTTTCACTCCTAATAAAGATGTATACCAAAATGAAGAGAAGACCATAATTTCAAGATCGTCTCTCAAGATTTGAAGTTTGAAGTACAAGCCAAATATCGGTCCGAGAAAGGTCTCAAATCGTGAAACGCGTTATGCCAAGATATGAACTTTATGAGGTTTCGAGAAGCCGTTTTAAAATATTTTGTCCTTTAGCTAACTATTGATTAAATCGTCCCACTTTATTTTCGACCTTAATAAATTATCGAAATAAGTCAAAAATGCATCCTCATGATCATTCAAGACAAAAATAAAATACAAGAGATACACCGTAGGAATAAGGGGGTCTAAGTGATTAATTAAACCACATGAGTATGTGTTAGTTGTGCTAACTTGTAATAACAATGATCTCGTTTTTGAGCTTGGTATGGGGAACGTGAAACTTGAGGGTGATTAATATTCATGACACCAAAGCCCTAATCTAAGTCTTAGATTTCTTTACGAGTTTCTTCCATCAAATAATTTCCGAGTTAATAAAGTATTATAACTTTTGTTTACCTTTAAATATTTATCTTTTCATCGTAGTAGTATTAGTATATTTTGATAAAGGCCGAGATGGATTAATTATGATAAAAATGTAACTTTATGCTTTAAAATAATGCATTGCATGGGGTCATTGCAATGGTCAAGTGTAGGGGATTTAATAAGTGTGAAAACACTTATCCTTTTGCCACTAAAATCAAGGAAAAACAAGACCTAATCATGTGTTTTATATCATAAAAGTCGGAATTACGCGTGGTTTTGTGTTTTTGTGTTAAAATAGGTACATATGATCAAAAGGAAAGAAAACACGGGATTTCACAGTCAAAAGTTGAAGAAAAGTCCAAGAAAAGACGAAGACAAAGTCAAAAGACCAAAATGTGCCCAAGTTCACGAAAACTGGCAAAGTCGACACAATTTTGAAGAAAAGATCGAAAGGCCAAAAATCAAGTTGTTTTGTTCGGGGAATTAATTTATCAAAGTTATCGGGCTTGTGGGTCACACATTGGATCTATTGGGCTTAAAATCCCAATAGCAAAAACAAGTTAAAACTATTTTTCCCTTAAAGGCCCAAATGGCCCAAGTCTCTTTTTTAAAATACAACATGGACGGATTGATTTTAAATTGGGCATAAAGCCATTTGCTACAAAGTGAATAAACATGGTCAAATGACCAGTCGGTCAACCCATACTTAAATGCCCAGTCAAACAATTCTTGGTCAACACCACCAAACCAACACACGGTTTGTTAATAAACACTTACCCACTCGATTTACCCTACACCCTCACCACACTCAATCTCCATCCTCACCTCACACACGTCTACCATACACTCACCCACACCCGAACTTCCCCACAACACAATAAATAAAATGAGTTATTATTTTACCCACCCCATTTTTAGACGTTACAAAATATGTAACTTTTTCAATCACCACCACTGCTCATCTTCCCCAAAACACGCAGCCCCAATACTCCCAAACCCTAATTTTTTACCTTCATAAATTACTCACCCAAATTTGGGGTTTTTACCCTAAATAATTAATTCATACCATGGGGAATTAAATCCCCATGGTTTTCGGATGAAACACTAATGTGGTCCTCCCCTCTCCATCCGACGTGGCCTAATCTCCACTTTTGATTGGAGGAAACACTCCTCCATATCCAATCCATCCAATATGATCATTCCACCTCAGCCTAAACAAACACAGCCTATCCACGCTGGCGATCTGTGGCTCTAGATGGATTTTCAATCGTTGATTTGAAGAGAAGAGAGAGAAGAGAAGATTGAAAGGCTAGGATTATTTGCTTACTTTGGAAGCTAAGAAGAAGGTTTTGAGGGTTTTTCCTATAAAAACCACCAAATCATTGTGTAAAAAAATCCATCAAGCTTTTCTTTATTTTCAGTTTTTAATTAAATTAGGAGTAGGGTAATTTAGATTTAATTTTCTGAAAATTAGATTAGATTTAATCTTGTAATTTTGATTTCCAGTAAATGTACTCTTTTATTTTAATTAATGAAAAGTTTTAGTTTATTTAATTTTCGTCTCCAATTTAATTTCTTGTCAAAGCTTTTATTTAATCTTTAAATTTTGTTTGGTTACTGTTCGTTTATATAAATAAATAAAAAAAAAACAAATCTGCTCGAGAGCTTATGTCATGTTCGGGTAGTTGTTGGATCTTGGTTCGAGATGAAGTAATTGTTGATGTTTGGAGACTGTTCGATTCGGATACAAGGTGGCTCAGCGCCAATCCTTCGGCTCAAAGGTTTCGACACAAGGTTTGATTTATTTTATTTTTTTTTAGATTATTCTGATTTAAGTAGATTATATGATTAGTCTGTTTTGGATTATGTTATTTTTTATGAATTAGTTTTAATTTGAGTTTGCTGAATATTTGTTTGAATTAATTGGAAAAATCATGTCCTGGTACTTGCGTTTTATTTTATTCTGATTAGTTTTTTTATCTGTTTTAAATTTAGTCTGCTGGACTGCTTTTTGTATACCTGCTACATTTATCTGCTTAGTTTTAGTTTGAAATTTATATTGATTTTGTTTAAGTCCTTATTAAGTTTCTGATTAGGTTGCTGTTTACATAATTAGTCAGTTTTATTTGCTACCTTATTTGCTAGTTACTTTTGCTGATTTGTTAAGCTTAAATTTCTGTTTTTAGTTTTGGTTAGATTACTTTTGCTGCGTGATTTTAGGTGTAATTAGTCGTTTATCTGATTTCATTTTTTGTCTGCATTTTATTTAAATCTGATATTTTAGTTTACTATCTTTGGTGTTGCTGATTTAGTCACCAATACTCTATTACTGCATATGTCAACTTTTTATTCTTTTTAAGTCTAAAAAAAATATGTTGCAAAAATTAAGGTCTGCTGGGACTCGAACCCAGGACCTCTCGTTCACTATCCATTAGCCATAACCGATTGCTCTAAGACCCTTTTTGTGTTTATTAATTAGTTTACTTATTAATAAAGCCTTAATATTCAATCTGCCAGTTTTCTTTAATTAATCTAATTCAATTTTTAATTTTAATTTTATTTAAAAGTTTTTGTTACTTTTATAACTTTAAATTTTTTTTCATTTTATTTTGTTTATTTTAAAAATAGATTTACTTTTATTTTTAACTTTAAATTAGTTTTAAATATTTTTATTTCAAATTTACTTTTATGAGTCTTTAGTTTAAAAAAGTTTTTAAGTTTTCATTTAAAAGATTTTTTTAAATTAGTTACATTTCGTTTAAATTTTTAATTAGTTTTATTTTGTTTTCAAATTAGTTTAAATAGTTAAAATTAGTTTTATTTAATAGCTTTTATTTTAAAATAGTTTTAAATTAGTTTAAAAAATACCAAAAATACTTTTCACCAAAAACAAGTTAAGTCGATACGATAACCGGTAATCAATTCGAGTGAGTCGAGGAACGATAAACGAACATTAATTGATACATGTAAAATATCTTAGTTTCAGCTGGTTTGGTCTCTGTCACTGGTCCTCTCAGCGATCAGTAACACTTAGTCTAATTTAAACAAATCTAGACTGGGCCATAGTTAAAACTTTCGTTGGCCCAACAACCCCACATGGTAGTAGTAACATAGTCAAAAAACGTAAAGGGACGTTGCGAGCAATCACTCTCACCACAGAAGAGTCATGACACTGGTGCCTCCAGTGTTATGGTTATAGAACCCCCATAACTAGGTGAAACTGGCATTCATGTATATAGCTCTCGCAGTCTAAAATAATCATAACATATACTGATGTGTTTAAGACACTTAAACTACTGGGGAAAACAGATGGCTGCAAACGGGGAAATCCTAATATAGGAAGAAAGATGTCCTTACTAAAGGACAAAATATTTGTACCTTATGTCTAGTAAATGAAGACGAAAACGAACGTAGAAGATCATTCCAACTTCAGAATGGCTACATAATGAATGGGACATGAATAAGAGTTGGTTTACTTATAGATACTTGTTATTTAGTTTACTTGATGTGTTCATACTTATTATACTTGTTATTGTCTTGTCTTATTATTTCATGTTTAAATCATGTGTTTCTTATAGTTTCATGTGTTTCATGTTTTAAGTGTTATAGTACCTGTTATAACATAATGAGTAACTTTTTAAAAATAGCAGGTTTCTATATATAGTAATTTTTCAAAAGTAGAAGGTTTCTATAAATAGTAACTTTCCAAAAATAGTAACTTTCCTTAATAGTAAGTTTCTAAAAATCAAAAGTTTCCATAATTAGTAAGTTACCAAAAATAGAAAGTTTCCATATTTATCATATTTCTAAAAATAGCATGTTACCATCTTTAATGTATTTCCATAAATAGCATGTTACCATATTTAGTGTGTTTCCATATTTATCATGTTTCCATAATTAGTATAATTTCATAATTAACATGTTTCTAAAATTAATCGTATGCTTATAATATATAATGTATAATTATATTATAAAGTTTAATAAATCATAAATACTTAGGCTAAAGTTATTACTATTAATTAATAATATCATGTCATGTCATGTTATCATAAGTTAATATTAATTAATAATATTATATATTTAATGTTATTAAACTTTAGCTTAAAAGATATTAACTAATTAACATAAGTTTTAATTAATTAAATCAATATACATGAGTAATTAAATTATTAATTATTATAACATAAGTTTATTTAAATAAATGTACATACAATATATATCATGATTTTATTTAAATAAACATAACCTAAGACTTAATTTAATTAAACTTCAATTAATTAATAACATTAATTAATTAAACATAAGATAAAGTACTTTTCTACATAACAATTTAATTACGTGTTCTTGAAAAATGTCAAGTTCCCGAGCCCGAAACCCGATACCCGACAACCCGAGCACCACAGCCCGAAGTCTGTGGCCTCTCGCTGTCGTGACTCGTCCGAGCCAACAACACCACACCGAGAGCCAAGGCTCTCGGCTTGTTGCTGCGCCCGAACAAAAGACCCCCAGCTCACGCTAGGGTTTCTCCTACATGCAACAAATACCCATCGAGCCCCTTTAATGGGCCTCGGTTCCCACTGCTGGGCCAAGTTCCCCGTTGTAGGGTTCTTGGTCCTTGTGGCTGACAGCAACAACACCACCACCGTCAACCATGTGGTTGCGGCTGGTGGTTCACGACCCACACCGACCCCCAAGTGGTGTTGAGGCTGTTGAAATAACCACACCACCGAGACCATAGTGGTCTCGGTTGGGCTGCGATCGGGACAAACCAAAACCCCCAAACCCTTACTTGTTTTTAATCTTGTTAGATCTATGGTTAATTACATGTGCTTGCATTGTTTTTATTGATCATACATAATTAAACAAAAACAAACAAAGAAAAGGATTTGAGATACCACACGTGATTAAGAGGATGAACGAACACGATACTGTTGTTAAACAAAGATAAGAAAAACAATCGTCCTTGTGTTCTTGTTGTTGTTCGCCGCGGCCAAAAAGAAAAAGGGAAAAGGAAAAAGTGTTTAGGGTTTTGTAATTCTCTGTGATTTATGTATTATGATTCCCTATTTTATGTAAATAAGGTTTATAGTTGGATTTTGCCTTGGGACCCTCTTTCTTTCTTATTTGGACGCGAACACAACACACACATATAGCAAATTTTTTTATTTTTCGTGACTTAAAATATTAGCGTGTGTGTTCATTAAATGTTCGTGTTTTATAACTTGTATACTTTAAGTATTATACGTGAATACTTATCGTGCAATTATAATCGTGTTTACATACATAATATTTATGATAACTAATTAATATACATAATATTCGTATTATTCATGTCGTATATTAATTAATTATAAAGTTTAGATTTAACCGTAAATTCGTGAATTTTATGATCTTAGGGTTTTTAAAGCAGGTTTTACAATTCTTCCCCTCTAAAAGAATAATTCGTCCTCGAATTAGAGATACGATAAGCTGTTAAGATGCTATACGTTGAAATGACATATAAGCTGAAATTGACATACCCGAGTCAGAACTGGAAATGAGGGTAAGAAGTCCGGATAGAATTCTCCGTTTCCCAAGTGGCTTCCCGCTCAGAATGATCCCTCCAAAGGATTTTAACGAATGGAATCGTCTCTCTCCTCATGAATCGTTCTTGGTGATCGAGAACTCTCTTGGGTTCCTCAATGTATGATAGATCCTCTCGAATCTGCTCGAAGGGATACGAAACTATATGCAATGGATGATAGTTGCAACCTTTGAGTAAGGATACATGGAATACGTCATGCACATGAGATAGCTGGGGAGGTAAAGCTAGACGATATGATACTTCACCGACACATTCGAGGATTTCAAACAGTCCGGTGAAACGAGGACTGAGCTTGCCATTGAGTCCAAAACTGGTGATACTTTAAGGAAAACATGGTCGTCGATATTAAAGGCTAGATCTTTAAGATGCTTCTCAACATAGCTCTTCTATCGAGCACGAGCTTCCTGTAGCTTTTCCTTGGCGATGGCAACCTTCTCATTGGTTACCTCTATCATTTCTGGTCCTTCAAGGATTCGTTCTCCAACTTGATCCCAACATATTGGAGCACGACACTTCCTACCATTGAGCATCTCGAAAGGTGCACACTTAATACTTACATGCCAGCTGTTGTTGTAAGCAAACTTAGTAAAACAATTGTAGTCGTCCCAACTTCCTGACCATTCCAATGCATAAGCCCGCAACATGTCTTCTAAGGTATGAATCGTACGCTCCGATTGACCCTCGGTCTGAGGATGGAAGGCAGTGCTAAACATAAGTTTAGTGCCCCAAGCTTTCTGCATTCCTTTCCAGAATTTTGACGTGAAACGAGGATTTAGGTATTATATGATGTCTGAAGGAGTTCCATGTAGTGGTATGATGTCCTTAAGGAATATATCTGCCAATTTGCTAACTAAGAAATCCTTGCGAATTGGAAGAAAATGAGCTGACTTGGTTAACTGATCAACTATGACCCATATAGCATCATGTTTGCACTGAGTAAGAAGATGTTCGGTGACGAAATCCATGGAGATTTTGTCCCACTTCAATGTGGGAATCTCTAACGGTTGAAATAAACCACTTGCCCGCTGATGCTCAATCTTAACCTGCTGGCAGGTTAGACACTTGGATACGAAAGTAGCAACATCCTGCTTCATGCCATAATGATTTTATTTTGCTAGGTTCAATTGTTGTTCTCGGTATCTTAACGAATTGATCTAGGTTCTTTATGTGACTCAGTTGTTCTTTGGTGAAACAAATCTTTTTGGTTGTTTTTAAATAAATGTGCAAAACAATTAAAGTAAAAGTGCTCTTAAAGTAAATCTAAGTCTAATTAAAATAATGGTGCAAGTATTTAAAAGCGTGACTAAAACTAAAAGGCACTAAAGTAAATAACGCAAACTTAAATCTATCTAAGGCAATCTTAAAACGCAACTAAAACTTAAACTAAGTTTAGGCTAAAATAAAGCTAAGACAAATAATCTTAAAGTGCAATTAAATGAAAAGCGGGAAAAATAAAGCTTGAAAATAAAAGACAGAAATTTAAAAAGAAAAACCAAAAAGAACCTGACAAGAAACCCTTGATTCGGAAGTTCAAAACTTCCGAATGAACTGGTTTGAGGCGGAACTTCTTGACTTCCGAATAAAGCAGCTTGATCCGGAACTTAGACCTTGATTCGGAACTTTTAAGTTCCGAATGAACAAAAGATGTTGATCCGGAACTTCTTCCGAATGAAACACTCTTGACTCGGAACTTATTGACCTGGAACTTGGTTCGGAAGATCTGGCTGATTCGGAACTTTGTCCTTCGTCCGGAACTTTTAAGTTGATCCGGAACTTTTGAGTTTCGAATGAATCTCCTTGATCCGGAACTTTTTGAGTTCCGAATGAAGTATATTGATCCGGAACTTTTAAGTTCCGAATGAACAAATGCTTGAGTCGGAACTTTCGTTCGGAAGTATTGACTCGGAACTTTTGGAGTTCCGAATGAACACTCTTGATCCGGAACTTTGAATGTTCCGGATGAAACCCCTTGGCTCGGAACTTTGGAGTTCCGAATGAACGAACTCCCTCCCTTGAGTCGGAACTTTTCCTGGGAACAAAGAAACAGAAACAAACTCCCTCGAAGAACAAGGGATCAAAATAACAACGAATCTAACACAATTTAATTAAAATCAAAACAACGATTAAGCTAAACTAATAACAGAACAACAGTTAAACATAAACAAACAATTTAGATCAACAAAACAAACAAATTTAACCACAATAATCAAAAACCCATTTGATCAAAATAAAGACATGAACATGAACACAAACATAAACATAAAAATCAAGAATTAAGAAAGGTAGATGAGAGATTAACAAGATAAAGTAAAGATTGACAAGAATTAAATGGGAACTTACTTGAAATTAAATGAATTTAAGGTGCAAGACAAGTATTTAAATTGGACAAGAAATTAAATGACATGTATTTAAATGTGCAAGGTAATGAAAATGGAAGAACTAGTGTCACTCTAGCCAACAAGAAAGAAAATAAACTAGTCCTAACTATATATAGGGGAGGATTAGGAAGCTTCCTCCCCTCCTTCATTTCTTCTTAATTGCGAGATTAAGTCCCTCCTTCTTTTAATCTTCCTTAATTGCATCATTAGTCCTTTATTCTTCTAATCTTCTTTAAACTTGAACTTTGAGGACTTTTGGGTTCGGGATTTCTTTGAACTCGTCTTTAAATTCTTCAATAAAATAGACTTGAATTCTTCGGCTTTTGATAAACTTCCGTCTTTTGACTTTTTCTTCGACAAATCTTCAGAATTGGTCTTGGACTTCCGTTCTTTTTGCACTCTTGACTTCTTGACTTCGTCTTTCATCTTTTTCTTCAATAAAAGTCCGTAAATGCCCGTGAATGTCCGTGTTTTCTCCACTTTTCACCTTTTCGTCCTAAATCACAACAAAAACACAAACCACGCATAATTCCGACATAAAAGACATAAAATACACGTTTTGGTCCGGTTATTATTGTAATTAAGTGGTAGAAAAGATGTGTGTTTTCACACATATTAAATCCCCTACACTTGACCATTGCAATGTCCTCATGCAATGCATTAGTTACAAAGCACTTTTACACTTTTCATCATAATCAATCCATAGTGGCCTTTATTAAAGAGATAGAAAATTTAAAAACATTCAAAATAAAGAAATCAAAAGCATACCTTGGGTTTTGGAAATGTCATGAATAATCATCATCCTCAAGTTTTCATCTTCTCCAAACCAAGCTTAAAAACGAGATCATTGTTATTATAAGTTAGCAAACTATCACGAACTCATGTGGGCCAATTATTCACTTAGACTACCTTATTCCTAGGTGTATCTCTTATATTTTATTATTTTCTTGAATGATCACGAGGATACATTTTTGACTTATTTCGATAGTTATTAAGTCTGAAAATAAAGTGAACGATTTAATCAATAGTTAGCTAAAGGACAAAATCTTTTAAAACTGCTTCTCGGGACCTCATAAAGTTCATATCTTGGCATAACTCGTTTCGCGATTTGAGACCTTTCTCGGACCGATATTTGGCAGCGACTTCATACTTCAAACCTTGAGAGACGTTCATGAAATTATGGTCTTCTCTTCATAATGGAATTTCTTCACTTGAAGTTTTGAGAGATTCATACTTGGACCACGACTTCTTCATTTTTCTCCAATCCTTATTTTGGACTTTGATATACAACGATCCGCCTCCTTTTATGACTTGGATCTATTTATCCTCAAACCTTGTTAGGGTCTTTTCGGATACACTTCTCCATGACTTTTGGGGAGTATTTGCATTTTGTCGTGTGTCTCGATCCTTCATGTTGATTTTCGATAAATGATTCTTCACATCACTTTGGATCTTTAGCAACAAAATGTAGCCCTCATGCCTTGTTAGGGCCTTGTTGGACTCGCCAATCTTCGCATCCCGCTTCAATAAGTTATGCCTTGGCTATGAACTCTAATCCATACCGAGCAACTTTTAAACGATCTTGGGCTAGAAGCTAAGTAACTTTTCAAATCGTACAACCTTATTTATTAGCAGATAAATTATTAGCAAGTGACGGGAGAATAGGCTCATAATTAACTCACATAAATTCACGAAAGAATACCGCACTTATAATTGGCTCTATCATCTCTCGTTCTCCACAGTTTAAAATCTCAAGTAATGAGACTCGTGGATACTTAGCCTATTAAATCAAAGTTTTGGGTTTTCGAGTCGCCTATAGGATCTTGCAAATTCTTAGACTTTTTCATGTTTAGAAATCGCATTTTAAAGTTCCCTTGATAAATGACTCTCTAGGATCAATTATAGGAACTTGCGAAAAGTTCTTGTTCTTAACCCGTGAGAGTTAAGACTTTCGCGTTTTATAGCTCCCTATATAAAAGCCTAGCAAAACTTGACTTAAACACGTTAAGGATACTAGCTAGAGTAACTTAGATAAGTAAACTCGGGTTGAAAGATTCACAACGTTTGAAAATTAAAACCACTTTATTAAACATTTATTCTAATAAGGAAAGAAAATAACTATACAAAGGGAAAAACTAATAGGCCAAAATAGATCAAAAATTTTGAAAAATGTCGAAAAATTGATTTTCTGGTTAAAATGAGGACAAATACAAGGAAAAGACCACTTAACTTCGATAGAAGTCCCCCCTACACTTAAGATAAACATTGTCCTTAATGTTTAAGCATGTGGGAGTAAACTCCCCTACACTTAGGACATTGTGCACGTTGTTTAAATCTCGCTAAGGAAAAGACAACTAAAGAGATTCCTATTTTAATATTGAGAAAATATAAAATAGTGAATCGAAAAGAGTTTAGGATAGAACCGGGAAGAAGTGGACACGGAATCACGGGTCGTCGAGAATCATCAAGAGTGGATCGTTGAAGCTCGAATCCCTGATTAAGAAGTGAGGAGAGGAAAGCAAACCAAAGGGTCTCCCCTACACTTATGGTAAAGAAAGCGAAAAGATAGATGCATGGGTTGCCTCCCAAGAAGCGCTTGGTTTTTGTTAACCGAGTCGTGAGCCTGACTCGACCTTGATCATCAACGGAAGAAACATGAAACATATCCACCAGGATCAAAGACATAGTTTTCATCCATCAATAAGCACGAGCTTAAGGCGAACAAGGCAAGCCAAAGAAGAGTAGGCAAGGTTCCCTTAAGCAGTGATGGAGCATGGTGGAAGAAAGGTTGAAGTGGTGCAAGCATGTCTTCAAAATTTCCAAAGATTTTTCCTTTTATTTCATCAGGTGGATACTGAGATGGCTTAAAGACTTCAATACCGGGGTCGAACACCTTTTCCTTTAAGGGAAAATAGCACTCAGGCTCAGCAGAGTGTGAAGAAGATCCGCAAAGAAGCACAACCTCGTCCTCAGAAGGGGGACAAAGAGGTGTCAAATCATATGTGCAACGGATATTGGTGTCAACCGGTTTCTTCTCCTTTGACAGAATGTTCTTCAAATCCAAAGTAGGATCAAGACGATAATCTTCAAAGTCATAAGGAGGAGCATCACTCTCATGAGGGAAGTAAGTGTTAAGAAATTCAGAGAAATATTCTTCAAATGAGTAATCGTCCAAAGTAGGATCGAGTGATGGCGGAGGATCTTCAGCATGTGAAGAATCGCTCGAAAGAGTATCGGCCTCATCAAAATCATCGAAAGTGGGCATCTCGGGATACTCAGAAGTACAATCATCAAAATCATCCGAATCTGAGCTAGAATCATCGTCGTCATAAGCATCAAAGACCGGTGGAGAATCATAAATGGGAGAAGCTTCCAAAGTGGAGCGAGAATCATCCACATCATCGTCAAAGAGTGGATTATCGATGGAAGAATCGAATAGAGGATTGTCATAGACGGTAAAGTCATCGAGCACATTAATCATATTCACTGATTCTCGTCCAAAAGATTTGCCTGTAAGCTTCCCCATTTTAAAAACTTTTTAATCATCCCCGACTCGTAAGATTAACTCACCTTCGGCCACATCCACTAAAGCTCGTCCGGTTCTCAAGAATGGCCGACCAAGTATTAAAGGAATACGAGGGTCCATTTCATAATCAACTACGACAAAATCGACCGGGAAAGTGAATGTGCCAACTTTGATGAATACGTCTTCGGCTATACCAACAGGGTAAGCGAGAGTGCGATTCGCAAGTTCAAGAGTCATCTTTGTTGGAGTGAGGTCGGTTAATGATAGTGTTTTCCAAACACTCAAAGGCATAAGATTAATACTAGCCCCGAGATCAGCAAGGGCAGTAAATTCTTCAGTTTTCTTGAACACGCAAGGCAACACAAAACGACCGGGATCTCCAAGTTTTTCCGGAAGTTCTTTTAGAATAACTGCAGAGCAGTTTTCATTTAAGCGTGTGTTGGCGAGTTCATTCAGCTTCTCCTTCTTGCTAAGCAATTCCTTGAATGCTTTGACAAATTTCGGCATGTGGACAAGTGCTTCAACAAGGCTAATGTTGATGGTCATTTGAGATAGCATATTCACATATTTCGATACTTGACAGTCATTCTTGGTTAGCTCGTTGGTCTTGCCTAAGCGAGAAGGATATGGGATGTTGGGATTATAGGTGGAAGGTGAAGGTGTAATAGGTAAAGGTTGAGATGTTGAAGGATCCTTCCGAGATACATCGTCATGACGAGGCGGAGACGGTAATGGTGTACTAATACTAGGTGTAGGAGGAGTAGAGATACATGGTGGTGGAGGAGGTGTAGATGATGGTGGTGGGATTGGTGGTCCTACGATGGTGACTCCACTACGAGTAGTAATAGCACTTACATTGGCTCGCGGATTAGTGACGGTGTTTGAAGGTAGAGAACTCGAAGAAGAAGGTTGAGCTGCGGGCAAGAAACTAGCCAATAGATTCTTTAATTCAGTCGTTTGAGTGCTGAAGGAGGATTGAATATTATCGCGAACCTCGGTTCTAATCTCATTTCCTTGCTTCGTGATATCTCCTCTAAGATTGATAATTTGGCTTTGCAGATTCTTGATTTGCTCACCTTGGGTTCTCATTGTGGCTTCAACATCGGGATTAATGGGTGGGGTTTGTTGGGCGGGTGGGTTATAAGGATTAGAAGCTTTTGGTGGGATTTGGTTGCTTCTATTGTAGTTGTTGGCGGGGTTTTGGTTTTGAGGAGAAAAACCGGGTGAAAGGTAATTGTTGGATCGGTAACTCAGCAGATTTCTATCCCCTTGTTGTCTAGCTTGGTAATTTTCCGGTGAATAGTTACCATAAGCTCCATACACATTTTCCGGATTTCCTTGAGTCGAAGGACAATCGGTGTATGAGTGAGGACCGCCACATGTTTCACAAGGATTAGCAACCGCTTTAACTTGTTGTTGTTGTTGGTTTGAAGCTAGAAGCGTAATACTTTTGCTCATTTCAGTCATCATGCGGGTGAGTTCGGTCATATCAGGGTTTGCTGAGGTGGAGGAAACATTGACTCTCGGATTGTTCCTTGAAGAAGCAGAGGAATCCCAGTTTTTGTGGTGAGTAGTCATGTTCTCAATTAACTCTCTAAACTCCTCGGGTCTCCTTTTCATGAATGTGCCACCGGCGGCTGCATTAATCGTATCACGATCTCGAAAAGTCAAACCGTTGTAGAAAGTATCAATTAAGGTCACAGGGAGCATGTTGTGGTTTGGACATCTATCGATCAAGACATTATATCGCTCACAAGCATCAAAAAGAGATTCATCAGGGTCTTGCATGAAACCGCTGATTTGATTGCGAAGGCTTGTGACCATGGATGGTGGAAAGTAGCGCGACAAAAAGCGTTGAGTCATGTCATCCCAAGTATGAATAGAATTCTTCGGGAGACGATCAAACCATTTCTCGGCATGATGTAATAAAGTGTGTGGAAAGAGTTGTAGGCGAAGTTCATCCATTGTGGCACCAGCCAACTTCATGCTTTGGGCGATTGTAATGAACTTGTCGAGGTGTTTGTTGGCATCATCATTAGGCAATCCACGGAATGGGTTTGTTTGTACTTGCTGAATCATGTGGTGCTTCAACGAAAACTCAGGAGCGTTGATTTGCATCGGCGCGATCGGTCCTCCTCGTCCAAACATTGTTGGTTGACAAAGCTCCTCCATGGTCCGAAGATCGGGCTGTGGAAGAACATTGTTGTTATTATTAGGGTGCGGTGGATTATTGTTGTTAACACCAGACATAGCTAAATCTTCTTGAGGCTCGGGATCTTGATAATTAGAAGATCTAGTACGCATACACCTACAAAGACAAAAGAAAAAGAAACCAAACACAAAAACAATATATATACACAAGAAAGATAAAATCTTTTTGGATTTTTGAAATTTTTAATTTTTATGTATTTTTATCAATTTTTTAATTTTTATGATTTTTTGAATTTTTTATGCAAGAAAAATAACGCTCACAAGTGAACGGATCCCAAAAAGCAACGCGTCTCTCACAGAAAACCGTTAATCTTTACGAAAAGAGCCGGCAGCGGCGCCATTTTAATGATTTTATTTTGCTAGGTTCAATTGTTGTTCTCGGTATCTTAACGAATTGATCTAGGTTCTCTATGTGACTCAGTTGTTCTTTGGTGAAACAAATCTTTTTGGTTGTTTTTAAATAAATGTGCAAAACAATTAAAGTAAAAGTGCTCTTAAAGTAAATCTAAGTCTAATTAAAATAATGGTGCAAGTATTTAAAAGCGTGACTAAAACTAAAAGGCACTAAAGTAAATAACGCAAACTTAAATCTATCTAAGGCAATCTTAAAACGCAACTAAAACTTAAACTAAGGCAAGGCTAAAATAAAGCTAAGACAAATAATCTTAAAGTGTAATTAAATGAAAAGCGGGAAAAATAAAGCTTGAAAATAAAAGACAGAAATTTAAAAAGAAAAACCAAAAAGAACCTGACAAGAAACCCTTGATTCGGAAGTTCAAAACTTCCGAATGAACTGGTTTGAGGCGGAACTTCTTGACTTCCGAATAAAGCAGCTTGATCCGGAACTTAGACCTTGATTCGGAACTTTTAAGTTCCGAATGAACAAAAGATGTTGATCCGGAACTTCTTCCGAATGAAACACTCTTGACTCGGAACTTATTGACCCGGAACTTGGTTCGGAAGATCTGGCCGATTCGGAACTTTGTCCTTCGTCCGGAACTTTTAAGTTGATCCGGAACTTTTGAGTTCCGAATGAATCTCCTTGATCCGGAACTTTTTGAGTTCCGAATGAAGTATATTGATCCGAAACTTTTAAGTTCCGAATGAACAAATGCTTGAGTCTGAACTTTCGTTCGGAAGTATTGACTCGGAACTTTTGGAGTTCCGAATGAACACTCTTGATCCGGAATTTGAATGTTCCGGATGAAACCCCTTGGCTCAGAACTTTGGAGTTCCGAATGAACGAACTCCCTCCCTTGAGTCGGAACTTTTCCTGGGAACAAAGAAACAGAAACAAACTCCCCCGAAGAACAAGGGATCAAAATAACAACGAATCTAACACAATTTAATTAAAATCAAAACAACGATTAAGCTAAACTAATAATAGAACAACAGTTAAACATAAACAAACAATTTAGATCAACAAAACAAACAAATTTAACCACAATAATCAAAAACCCATTTGATCAAAATAAAGACATGAACATGATCACAAACATAAACATAAAAATCAAGAATTAAGAAAGGTAGATGAGAGATTAACAAGATAAAGTAAAGATTGACAAGAATTAAATGGGAACTTACTTGAAATTAAATGAATTTAAGGTGAAAGATGTAACACCCCCAAATTTATACAACTCAGTTCAGCGGAAGACTAGTTGGTGTTACGGGATAGCACATTACTCACATCATAGACAACGCATAAAAATCGCGTCGTTTAATAATAAATCATTTCCATTCATAAACATCAAAGTTACATAGGTCCCAAGTCATATTATTTCATACAAAGTTTTACAAAGTATTTGAATGGAAAAATATTGTTTAAGTGCGGGCCATGAATTCTTGTCGTCTTCCCGAGAATTACCTTCAAGTACCTGAGATAAAACATGTTAAAAGAAAAGGTCAGCGATAACGCCGAGTGAATTCATAGAGTTTAATAAATTCCATTAATATAACTTTGGTATAAAATTAGTACCAAAAATCAATTCGTACAACTCATTGTAATAGGCCGTAAAATAGCCAAAATCATTTTATACAAATCTTTGTAATAGGCCATAAAATAGCCAAAGTCATTTTATATAAATCCTTATCGAAAATCATAATATAGGCATTTGCCTTAAAAATCATTATACGAGCCAATGTCGTAAAAACAATCATACAATACGTCTTATGACGTTGTATAAAATCAAATAAGAATCGTTATATGAATATGGTTATGAAAACCAAAATACAATCATAATATCAATAGTATGACCCTGTATTGCTAGTCAGGCAATACATCGTAATTCGGAGCGTCTATTATTGTTTTGTTAATTCGGATTATTATAAGCCGCATGACATTGTTACCTTACTAAACCAACAACGGGTAGCTAACCCGATACCAATTTTGCCCATCTAAAGTAGCGTGTCGTCACAAAGGTCACGCTATGGAAATCTTCTCATACATTAATTCGCTTACCAATCAATGTGGCACGACGGGGATCAACCGTCAAGGCGCGAACTGGGGTGATCGTCCCCAAATAGTACTATTAAATGCATAAGCGTCTACCAACTCCCGGTAGTTCACAATTCATGCTAATGGGACTTTTAGTGACATAACCTAACTTTAATAATCCATTGTATTCCATCTATCGGGTCCATTCATCATTTATCGGGTCATACAATCGGGTCATTCAATCATTCGGGTCCAAAATCAATAAACAAACAATCGGGACAAATGGTGTCCAAACTTTTATAAAAACTAACATGTTATCTCCCTCGCGGGTTTATAAAGCATTTATAAAACATTTAAAAGAGTGCGAGGCTATGAACTCACGTTGATGTGGGAAGGCGGGTTGTCGGCAATTCGGACGTACGGTACGTGCTTCAATCACGGAAACCTAAACAAATAATACTTCGTCTTAGACTCATGTCCAATGACTTTATAAAATAACAATTATGTATACATATGATGATTATATACATATGATGATCAAGTGGGTTTACATATTCTCGTTTACTCCTTTTAGTGTTATATGTCGATAACTTTTATATTAGTTTACCAGTTTTACCCGTTTGCGTGTCTTAAGTCCAATAAGCTTATTATAAGTTATTTAACTTATTTTAATTCATTTTGTACCTATATTATCAGTATGTATACTTTCCAAGTTGTGCCTAAATGGGTTAAGCCCAATAATTTCTTTTTACAAGTTTATATCTTATTTAGTCCAATTATTAGTCCAAGTATTAGTCCAATATGTTTACTTAGCCCGTTAATGTCCGTATGCCCTATAGTTCGGGTTTTATCGGTTTTTACTTATTATACATGTCTATATATCAGTATATAAGTTTTATAAAGTGTTTATTAGACGGGTCCAACCATCTAAGTTTTATTTAACAAAAACGTTAATTTTACGGCAATAGCCGAAAAAGTCGTAAAAATCATGTTTATAGTTTTATAACTTATAAAACTTAACAAGTTTCCATTTTCATCATTTATACACTTATTACACCTTTTATATATTTATATAAATAAGTTTTATAAGTTAGTGGGTTTTTATTTACATTTTATATATTAAAATGTGAGTGCTTATATAATAGTATTATTCTTTAATTTCCAAAAATCTGATTTTTAACTTCATCTTCACCAAAACTGCCATATCTTGAGTTCTACATGGAGATAGAAGCTCAAATTTTTATCACATAAACTACATGATATGTGCTACATTTAACTCTTCTATAGCTACTGTTGAATCATCCTTTAAGTATTTTCTAAAAATCGTCCAAAACAGTAACTTCAGATTTATACCCTAAACTTGTTTTGATCATATCTCACTCATTATTTTGATTCCATTGCATGGCCAACTCTCACATGTGTACAAGACATTTAGCTTACTGTAAATGGATCCTACTTCATTATTTCATCAATTCATAACATGTTTACTTACTGTTTTATACAGCCATGTAAATTAATCAAGATTTTAACCTTGTTTCTTATAGTTTTTCACCTTTTTATCCATGATTATCAACAACAAATCCCCACATAACATTTTTATCATCATATAATCATCATAAATATATACAATAGGAAATAAAATACAAGTTTACATAATCAAAATAATAAGAAGTTGAGGAGGACAATCTTTATACCACCATGATGATGTAAGTTGTGATCAAAACATGGATTTTGATGGAGAAACTTGTGGATATCCATGACCATCTTCAAGACCACCATGCTCCATGGACTCCTTGTGGAAAATCAGCCTCATGACACCATAAAAACTCCTCCATGGATGTTATAAGTACCACCAATCAATAGGGTTTTGAAAGGGCTTCATCTTATGCAAGAATAACATAAGATTTGTGGTTAAATTTAGATCAAATGGGTGTTTCTTCATGTTTTGGGGACGACATCAATGGAGAGTAGAGAGGAAATTGAGAGTGGTTTGCATGTGAGAAGTGATGGTATGAGATGTAGTAACTAGTTTTGAGTTAGTGGTAAGTAAAGTGGCTTGAAATGGAAGCTACATTGGACAAGTGTGTATTTAGTTATGAGGTTGTGACACCTCATGGTTTGGTGAGTTTTTGGCCGCCCCATGTAAGCTAGTGGGGTGGGACAATGTATTTTGTCCCATCTCACTAGTTTACGGGTATTCCTCGATTCTAGTTTCCTCGATTTGCGTGCCCTCGGGTCGTTTTACGAAAAACGTTTTTATAAATTATGAATCTACGTCACAAAACGAATCCAATAAAAATTGTCTCATCAAAAACGGAGTTCGAAAACGTAAATACGTAATCCTAAGGTTTCTGGTTTAGTCGTAAAGGACGTTAAAATAAAATCGTAAGTCCTAATCTCTTCTCGTAAATTTGTGAGTTTATGAACTAACACAAATTTAAAACTCCAAAATAATATTCTCAGATAAATTTATTTTCTGAAATGTCGGACTGTCACCAAGGACGGTGTATGTAAACGTAAGCACGTAACGTTGAATCCTCCGGTTTAGACGTAGTCGATGCTACTTCAAGACGTAAATCCAAATTTCTTCCCAAAAATATGTGAGTTCATATTGTAACATTGTTTTTAAATAATATTGAGAATAAAATATCAACCATAAATTGACGGATTGTCACAGCATTTTCCCCTAAACAGGATCTTTGTCCTCAAAGATCATCTTACCTTACTACTCGCTTCTTATAGAGTTTAAGCCATGTGGGTAATTCCTCCACATTCGGTCTTTTCTCACAAGTGCAATTCATTATAATACGCGAGTTTCATCAAACATAACTACGGGAATAAGATCAGGCTAAATGTTGACTTACTTTCTCTATCCATGATGTTCACGGGTTTCTGATGAATGCAACTTTTCGCCGATCTAAGCTCTACTAAGAATAATCAGAATTTCACTTGATAGATATTCCATCAAGTTCGATTTACGAAACATAATTCACGCGGTTCTTGAAGTCCTAGGGTAGATCCAGCTTATATGCCTTTCAATCCCAACTTTTACATCATCTCAATGGTCCCAAACAACGGGGACTTATCATGATTTGTCAGATCATGAATTCATCTTTCCAAGGTTAAAAATTGTGGCATAACTTCGCTACCCATTTGGCACTTCAAGATCTACATTTCACATTCACATAACCTCTTGCCCACTACCGGCTGTCAATAATCAAATCCTAATTTCAATAAGCATTTCAGATCTCGCGGGTCGGGTATTTTGCAAGGATAGGTTCGCCATCATAGGAAACCTTAAACCTAAGAGACATGTCCAACTCACAATGGGTGTATGTCGGATGTCTTCATTTCAACTCCTGCTTACAGATGCTCTAAGATTTAGATCTTAACAAGATTCGATCTTGATCCTAATACGATAATTATCAATGATAATCTCTCCAAAGGAAAACGATTATACGGTTCATTACCAAAGGTCAATCATTCAAACATAAAACATCACTTATTTACTCTGTATCGTTACTTTACCTCGTCCCTTCGATTGGGGTGGTACATAGTACTCTCATCAAGGTTCGTTCTAAATGATTTCTGAGAAAATCTCTAGAAATTCGATGCGAAGCGAGGATCTTGATATAGATGATTGATACAGGCACACTATGTTTATATAATTCTTTTGCATTTATCATTAACGAGAATGATATTAGTAGATTTGGTCAGTCTGTCGACGATGACCCAAATCGAATCAAATTCAGATGATGACCTTTGCAATAGCTAGACGTTTACTAATGTATGAGGCGATGTCTGCCTTCATAATTGCCATCAGTACAACTTCTTTAGACAAAGATACTTTTAGTCAAAAATGACATACATAGAATACTTATACTTACAAATTCCAATATAATTATATCTCACAATCCTCCATATTTAGACAGTCATATGCGGTCTTTTATACATTTAACGCCATTGGCTTCTCAAATCTGTTGGTTCACATTAGCCGCGAATCCCTTTTTATCATCAATATTATCCTTCTTACAAGCATCGTTTATTTTATATTATTCGGCACTTTATTTTGCACCTTCATTATTAAGGAACATGTCCTAACTGGTTCTTTATCTTTTCTACATAATGCGTCAGAAATTACGTTCACTTTCCTTAAGAAATAAATGTCAAAAACTTCTTTCTTCATATCTCCTATATTTTCGTTTCGTCTCAACTTATCATGTTTATCCGTTTTACTCAATCCGTCGTCTAAAGCGTCGATAATTATCATAATTAATTAAATAATTATTAGTTAATTTTTATGAAGCGTAAAAGTTTTAAATTTCTTAGTTCGACCAATTATATAAATTGTTCAAAAATAAATTTGAATTTAATTAACAAGATTTTTGGTTGATTTATCGAAAATATTTAATAAGATTCGTAAATGTTTGAAAAATCTTTGCCTATACTTTGGTCAAAATTTTCTTTAGTTTGAAAAGCGTAAATTATCGTTTCAAATTTCAAATCATGTTTTATATAGTTTCCTCAATTCCTCTTAGTTGTCTAAAAGTATACACAAACATTTACCCCTAAACAGAAGTTTAGTTAAATGGTTTGTGTATAAGGGAATAATCCCTTAAAATCCTTTGTTAAAATATTTGTCAAAATATATTTGCACTTTCTTTTTGGTAGAATCCAAAATCCTAAAAGGGCTCTCAATTTTGAAGAGTCTATATGCATACATTTTACCATTATTAATCCAATGGTCATTTTATGTAAAGGATTAAGTTTTTAATCCCTAAGCGTTAATGGTTCTAATCTTTGAAAAGTCATTATAGCTTCCATTATCTATTAATCACACGGTTAAATCTTATAAAAGATTAAGTCCTTAATCACATGTTAAATATTTAAGTTACAGGTTTTTATCGTTCGGCCAATTCAGGGCAGTCTATAAATAATTATTAACTCATTCTTATTCTTATAATCAAACAAATAGTTCTTAATGATCAGGAGCATGAATT
Source organism: Glebionis coronaria (assembly GCA_025667525.1). NCBI lineage: Eukaryota > Viridiplantae > Streptophyta > Magnoliopsida > Asterales > Asteraceae > Glebionis > Glebionis coronaria. Next base: position 334,676,205 of record CM046876.1, on the reverse strand, counting down.
TATCAAATTACAGCCTACACACGTGATTCACCAAATTTATGAATACTACATGTGCATCGGTCAATCCAAACGACACCACGTGGAACTCATAATGTTCATTACAAGCACCGGATGTAGTGATTGGAATAGATAATCTCTTTCGCAGATGCGAAGTTGATGATAACCATGCTATGGATCAAATTTGCTAGAACCTTGTAAATGATCGAACAAATCTTCCATTTCGAGTTATGGATATCGTTTTCGATTGTCAATTTACTCAGTCACAGTAATCTATAAATATAAGGAAAGATAACACCATAGCTCTTCAGGATGACAGGCTTGGTATAATAAAATCTTTCTCCGACAACTTTCTCAGTTGTACGGTAATTCCTTAAATTCAGATGGTGCTGACGTACAGTGCACATGCCACAGGTGCAGCACCGGAAATATTATCAAATACCAAATTCTACTTGCCTTAATGGCGAAAGTCTAGGTAATTAACAAATACTTACTAAAGTTTCAGATAAGATAAACATCTTTCAATAAATTCATATTAACTTCTTTCTAGATTATAATATCTATAACTAGTTCACAACCATTCACGGTATAATTTCAAGTCTAAATGCAGGATATGGTCATCCATCAAGAGTTATTTAGATTACTTTTGATAATCAACATCTTATCATTTAGGGAAATTCTACTCGAGTTCCCATCAATTAAGACAATGTCGTCATGTCATAATCAATCAATCCATTCTACTGGCACTATCAACACTCCAGTTTCATTGCCATCGATAAGATGTGAAGTTCTCAAAAGACTAATAATAACTCATAATCCTTCACAAATTCAGGGATATTAGGATACATAACTAACCTTAAAAGATTAAGGTCAACGCATAATCTACGCGATAGAGTTTCAAATCAGATACAGACGAAAACATTTAACGAATATGAATATATCCCATGTTTTCATAAATTGAGTACGCATTCGAAAGCTCCTCGGATCGTTACCCAGGTCATTCAAATGAAATCAAATCATAAGAAATGATAAGAACGTCAATACATCCAATCGGGTATCAACACTTGGTATTCAAATACTTTTCCTAAGAATCTCACTACGGGAGAATTGGACAAGAAAGAATTATCAATTGTCAAATGAGACAATTTCCACAGATGAGTAAATTCAACTCAGAAGAATAGATGCAATAGGCACATATGTAGGTGTCCCTAACATTATGTCCCTATTTTTCACTTCTTGCAGATCTCATATATTTTAATCTTTCACAATCTTCAAAGAAAATGTAGTGTTTATTCATTAGTTTTATGGTGACTACTAATCAGTCTTGCATAGTCCATTCCAAATTGTATGTAGGCGCGCAACTATATACAATTTCAAGATTAACGATGCAATACTCAGTTCGTCAAAATTTTATCATCATATTTGTAAAAACATTTTCATGCTTAATTCTTAAATAAGAATCAAAAATAAATTTACAATGATTTTCTTTGTTATGAAAACAATTAGGTTTTCCAAAGTGTTTTACAAACAATTTCATTTTAATAACAATCACTTATAAATCTCACTATGAATAATCCTTATAGTGATGAAAATTCAATTTTTCTCAAGGCATACTGTTTTATCTTTTATAAAAACAATGAGTGATCTGCAAAAGAGTGATGAAAGCTTGTTCACCAAGAATTAACTACGATATGATAGGAAATGAGCTTAGCCAAATAATCACGAGGTTCATGATCTCAATGGCACTCAAAAAGAATAATTCACAACGTAACTCAATTCAAGATGAGTACTTGTTCAATGGTTACATCACTAATGCGATCATTAGGATGAAGCAATAAAAGATAGATAATATCGATATATGTAGAATTTAGCAATCAGAGGTAGTCTTTTCATTAATCACAAACAAGTCAAAATTGTACCGTAACACATTACGTGTCACTATGTCATACAATTCTCAGAACTCATCCTACCAACTGATATCTCAGTTAAGTTAGGGATTTTTAAAAGATACCACAATGAATACTAATCTACAAGAGTCATTAGGTGTTCCACATGTCCCAGAAGATCCATCGGTCTCAATTCAGAAGAAGATTTCTTCAAATTATTTCTTGGACACTAGGCATCCTCGTCAGTGGACAATGGCCTAGGAACAGCCCTTAACACAAACTAATAATCAATTAAAACCTTATAATTCAATCACAAAACTTAACGATTTCCTCTTATCAATTTCATATTCCATACAGGTTAAATTTTACTTTATTCAAGTTTCAACCTATTTTATACTCAATTCAATATCCTACCTCATTATCCAATACTTCAACCTTATTCTTCGGCCTTGTAAAGGCAATACAATCTCAATATAAATCAACACTTAATTTCCAATCCTATTAGCTCTTACAACAACAATTATCAAATGAGTCATTAATATGAAATGACTTGATCATTCAACTTAGACTTATCGGAAAGGTATTAGTGGCATGAGGCTTTTGGGTAATGGTTCCAATAACAGCCTCAAGTGCAACATTCCCCCTTTCGATTTCAATTTAAGAATTGGATGACAACGAATCAGATGACATCTTTCCAGGTGATAACATTTTGTCAAACTCCACTCTATATGGAAAGATCGTCATGATATCGATATCAGATTTAATCTCGCCAATTCTTTTTCAATATCACCATCAACTAATATCTACATTTCTACGAAATTCAACCATTTGTTGGGATCATAAATATCCACAACTTGGTTTAGATCTAGGATAGCTAGAATTCCTACGAGAATAGCTTTGATTAGTTTACTAGGGGATTTAGGGTTACTTGTGACAATCGACGTCGTATAAATACCTTGTATAAAAATCAAAATAATCATCAAACAATCATGTAATAAAATTACATCATATATATAATCCAAGTTATATATATATTAAAATAACACTTCTCAGTCTTGGTCTTGTCGGTAACTCGGGAATTCTTCGGCACCGTTATAGTCAAAAGATTTTTAGACATTTTTAGAAAAATGTTTTTAGTTAAAAGATTTTGAAAAGTTTTATTCAAAACCTTAGTTTTAAAAATCTTTCGTTCTCTATAACGAGAGCTCTGGTACCAAACTGTAACACCCCCAAATTTATACAACTCAGTTCAGCGGAAGACTAGTTGGTGTTACGGGATAGCACATTACTCACATCATAGACAACGCATAAAAATCGCGTCGTTTAATAATAAATCATTTCCATTCATAAACATCAAAGTTACATAGGTCCCAAGTCATATTATTTCATACAAAGTTTTACAAAGTATTTGAATGGAAAAATATTGTTTAAGTGCGGGCCATGAATTCTTGTCGTCTTCCCGAGAATTACCTTCAAGTACCTGAGATAAAACATGTTAAAAGAAAAGGTCAGCGATAACGCCGAGTGAATTCATAGAGTTTAATAAATTCCATTAATATAACTTTGGTATAAAATTAGTACCAAAAATCAATTCGTACAACTCATTGTAATAGGCCGTAAAATAGCCAAAATCATTTTATACAAATCTTTGTAATAGGCCATAAAATAGCCAAAGTCATTTTATATAAATCCTTATCGAAAATCATAATATAGGCATTTGCCTTAAAAATCATTATACGAGCCAATGTCGTAAAAACAATCATACAATACGTCTTATGACGTTGTATAAAATCAAATAAGAATCGTTATATGAATATGGTTATGAAAACCAAAATACAATCATAATATCAATAGTATGACCCTGTATTGCTAGTCAGGCAATACATCGTAATTCGGAGCGTCTATTATTGTTTTGTTAATTCGGATTATTATAAGCCGCATGACATTGTTACCTTACTAAACCAACAACGGGTAGCTAACCCGATACCAATTTTGCCCATCTAAAGTAGCGTGTCGTCACAAAGGTCACGCTATGGAAATCTTCTCATACATTAATTCGCTTACCAATCAATGTGGCACGACGGGGATCAACCGTCAAGGCGCGAACTGGGGTGATCGTCCCCAAATAGTACTATTAAATGCATAAGCGTCTACCAACTCCCGGTAGTTCACAATTCATGCTAATGGGACTTTTAGTGACATAACCTAACTTTAATAATCCATTGTATTCCATCTATCGGGTCCATTCATCATTTATCGGGTCATACAATCGGGTCATTCAATCATTCGGGTCCAAAATCAATAAACAAACAATCGGGACAAATGGTGTCCAAACTTTTATAAAAACTAACATGTTATCTCCCTCGCGGGTTTATAAAGCATTTATAAAACATTTAAAAGAGTGCGAGGCTATGAACTCACGTTGATGTGGGAAGGCGGGTTGTCGGCAATTCGGACGTACGGTACGTGCTTCAATCACGGAAACCTAAACAAATAATACTTCGTCTTAGACTCATGTCCAATGACTTTATAAAATAACAATTATGTATACATATGATGATTATATACATATGATGATCAAGTGGGTTTACATATTCTCGTTTACTCCTTTTAGTGTTATATGTCGATAACTTTTATATTAGTTTACCAGTTTTACCCGTTTGCGTGTCTTAAGTCCAATAAGCTTATTATAAGTTATTTAACTTATTTTAATTCATTTTGTACCTATATTATCAGTATGTATACTTTCCAAGTTGTGCCTAAATGGGTTAAGCCCAATAATTTCTTTTTACAAGTTTATATCTTATTTAGTCCAATTATTAGTCCAAGTATTAGTCCAATATGTTTACTTAGCCCGTTAATGTCCGTATGCCCTATAGTTCGGGTTTTATCGGTTTTTACTTATTATACATGTCTATATATCAGTATATAAGTTTTATAAAGTGTTTATTAGACGGGTCCAACCATCTAAGTTTTATTTAACAAAAACGTTAATTTTACGGCAATAGCCGAAAAAGTCGTAAAAATCATGTTTATAGTTTTATAACTTATAAAACTTAACAAGTTTCCATTTTCATCATTTATACACTTATTACACCTTTTATATATTTATATAAATAAGTTTTATAAGTTAGTGGGTTTTTATTTACATTTTATATATTAAAATGTGAGTGCTTATATAATAGTATTATTCTTTAATTTCCAAAAATCTGATTTTTAACTTCATCTTCACCAAAACTGCCATATCTTGAGTTCTACATGGAGATAGAAGCTCAAATTTTTATCACATAAACTACATGATATGTGCTACATTTAACTCTTCTATAGCTACTGTTGAATCATCCTTTAAGTATTTTCTAAAAATCGTCCAAAACAGTAACTTCAGATTTATACCCTAAACTTGTTTTGATCATATCTCACTCATTATTTTGATTCCATTGCATGGCCAACTCTCACATGTGTACAAGACATTTAGCTTACTGTAAATGGATCCTACTTCATTATTTCATCAATTCATAACATGTTTACTTACTGTTTTATACAGCCATGTAAATTAATCAAGATTTTAACCTTGTTTCTTATAGTTTTTCACCTTTTTATCCATGATTATCAACAACAAATCCCCACATAACATTTTTATCATCATATAATCATCATAAATATATACAATAGGAAATAAAATACAAGTTTACATAATCAAAATAATAAGAAGTTGAGGAGGACAATCTTTATACCACCATGATGATGTAAGTTGTGATCAAAACATGGATTTTGATGGAGAAACTTGTGGATATCCATGACCATCTTCAAGACCACCATGCTCCATGGACTCCTTGTGGAAAATCAGCCTCATGACACCATAAAAACTCCTCCATGGATGTTATAAGTACCACCAATCAATAGGGTTTTAAAAGGGCTTCATCTTATGCAAGAATAACATAAGATTTGTGGTTAAATTTAGATCAAATGGGTGTTTCTTCATGTTTTGGGGACGACATCAATGGAGAGTAGAGAGGAAATTGAGAGTGGTTTGCATGTGAGAAGTGATGGTATGAGATGTAGTAACTAGTTTTGAGTTAGTGGTAAGTAAAGTGGCTTGAAATGGAAGCTACATTGGACAAGTGTGTATTTAGTTATGAGGTTGTGACACCTCATGGTTTGGTGAGTTTTTGGCCGCCCCATGTAAGCTAGTGGGGTGGGACAATGTATTTTGTCCCATCTCACTAGTTTACGGGTATTCCTCGATTCTAGTTTCCTCGATTTGCGTGCCCTCGGGTCGTTTTACGAAAAACGTTTTTATAAATTATGAATCTACGTCACAAAACGAATCCAATAAAAATTGTCTCATCAAAAACGGAGTTCGAAAACGTAAATACGTAATCCTAAGGTTTCTGGTTTAGTCGTAAAGGACGTTAAAATAAAATCGTAAGTCCTAATCTCTTCTCGTAAATTTGTGAGTTTATGAACTAACACAAATTTAAAACTCCAAAATAATATTCTCAGATAAATTTATTTTCTGAAATGTCGGACTGTCACCAAGGACGGTGTATGTAAACGTAAGCACGTAACGTTGAATCCTCCGGTTTAGACGTAGTCGATGCTACTTCAAGACGTAAATCCAAATTTCTTCCCAAAAATATGTGAGTTCATATTGTAACATTGTTTTTAAATAATATTGAGAATAAAATATCAACCATAAATTGACGGATTGTCACAAAAGACAAGTATTTAAATTGGACAAGAAATTAAATGACATGTATTGAAATGTGCAAGGTAATGAAAATGGAAGAACTAGTGTCACTCTAGCCAACAAGAAAGAAAATAAACTAGTCCTAACTATATATAGGGGAGGATTAGGAAGCTTCCTCCCCTCCTTCATTTCTTCTTAATTGCGAGATTAAGTCCCTCCTTCTTTTAATCTTCCTTAATTGCATCATTAGTCCTTTATTCTTCTAATCTTCTTTAAACTTGAACTTTGAGGACTTTTGGCTTCGGGATTTCTTTGAACTCGTCTTTAAATTCTTCAATAAAATAGACTTGAATTCTTCGGCTTTTGATAAAATTCCGTCTTTTGACTTTTTCTTCGATAAATCTTCAGAATTGGTCTTGGACTTCCGTTCTTTTTGCACTCTTGACTTCTTGACTTCGTCTTTCATCTTTTTCTTCAATAAAAGTCCGTAAATGCCCGTGAATGTCCGTGTTTTCTCCACTTTTCACCTTTTCGTCCTAAATCACAACAAAAACACAAACCACGCATAATTCTGACATAAAAGACATAAAATACACGTTTTGGTCCGGTTATTATTGTAATTAAGTGGTACAAAAGATGTGTGTTTTCACACATATCATGCCACTCCACCAGAAATGATGTTTGATGTCATGATACATTTTGGTGGATCTGGGATGAATTGTGAATGGAGTGTTGTGAGCTTCTGTCAATCAAGCTTCTCGGAGTGTCTGATCCTCCAGAACACATAGCTTAGTTCCTTTCCATAAGATGCCTTCTTCGTCCACATGAAATTTTGTTTGCCGATCAAGATTCTGAATGATAGCCCAAATCTCATCATCATCTTTCTGAGCTGCCTTGATCCGAGAAATTGAGTCTGGCTCAATTCTCAGATTAACCCAGTACCCATGTTATCCACGTACTAAGATTTCCATGTCTAGTCGCTCTAAGTCATGTATGATTTCCTCCTGTATCTTGATGCCATTGATCATACCCGACTTCTTGCTAAGAGCATGTGCCACTACATTTGCCTTGTCGGGATGATACCGAAGATTGATGTCATAATCCTAGAGTAGTTCCAACCATCTTCTCTGCCTCATGTTAAGTTCCCTTTGAGTGAATATGTACTTGAGACTCTTGTGATCAGCAAAGATATCACATGATTTACCTTATAGGTAGTGTCTCTAGATTTTAAGTGAAAAGACTACTGCTACTAGCTCCAAGTCATGGGTAGGATAATTCTCCTCATAAGGCATTAGCTGTCGTGATGCGTATGCAATCACCTTCCCATGTTGCATGAGTACACAACCTAATCCTTTACACGGAGCGTCGCTGTAGATCTGAAATCCAGCTATACCAGATGGGAGAGTAAGAATAGGTGCAGATACTAACCGTTTCTTGAGTTCTTCAAAGCTCTTCTCCTTCTCATCAGTCCAAACGAACTTCTCTCCTTTTCGCATTAGTTGCAGACCTCGGTCTCGGCCATTTAGTGATAGCTTCAACCTTCGCAGGATCCATAGTAATCCCTTCTGCGGAGACAATGTGGCCTAAGAATGCCACCTTGTTTAGCCAAAATTCACACTTAAAAAATTTGGCATACAACTGTTTCTAACGAAGAATCTTTAGCACAATACGTAGATGTTCTTCATGTTCTTCCTTGGATTTCGAGAGGATGAGGATGTCATCGATGAACAAGATAACAAATTTGTCAAAGTACTCATGGAAGACGCGGTTCATAAGGTCCATGAATACCGCATAGTGAGTCCGAAAGGCATGACTACGAACTCATAAGGGCCATATCTGGTGCGAAAAGCAGTCTTGAGAATATCCGGCTCTTTCACTCGCAGCTGATGATAACCGGATCTTAGATCAATCTTGGGGAAGTGCTTGGAACCTTGCAGTTGGTCAAACAAATCATCGATTCGCGGTAATGGATAACGGTTACTAATCGTGATCTTATTCAGTTGACGATAGTCAATGCATAGACGCATGATGCCTTCATTCTTCTTGACGAAAAGTACCAGTGCACCCTATGGTGATATACTTGGACGGATGAAACCTCGCTCTAGTAATTTCTGCAGCTGATCTTTTTACTCCATGAGCTCTATGGGAGCTATGCGATAAGGAGCCTTAGAGATTGGTTGAGCTCCTGGGATGAGCTCAATGTTAAATTCTACTTCACGGATAGGTTTTATACCCAGAAGTTCTTCTGGGAATACATCGGGTAATTCAGAAACAACTGGTTAATCTTGGATCATTGGAACTTCGCCAGTAATATCCTGAACTGAAGCTAAGAAGCCCTCTCAACCATGAGATAGTAATGCTCGAGCTTCTAACGTATAGATGATTTTTTACAGACGTTCCTAGTATAAAACCATTGTGAATGTACTCTGGTGCTTGAACATCACCGAAGATAACACGATAGGTATGACAATCGATAGTAGCATGATGCTTGGATAACCAATCCATGCCTAAGATGAGATCAAACTCGCACATATCTAAAGGAAGTGCGTCTACTGAGCGAATATTATCATCCAGTTTTAGTGGAAGATCTCTGTACACTTGGATAATACGTACAGAGTCTCGCATAGGCGTAGATATACTTAAAATATTCTCTAATGATGTAGGGATTTTATTAATACTAGTGGCATACGTAGTGGATATAACTGAATGAGTAGCACTAGTATCGAATAAAACACACGTACCATGACCGTCCATAAAGAGGATGCCAGTGATAGTACCTAAATACTTATTAGCTTGGTCCCTTGTGGTAGTGTAGACACGTCCTGAGGCTGGTGGCTTAGGAAGAGCAGCACTAGAAGTACCGGCAATATCTCCTTTCTTGTAATCTTTCAACATGTGTCAGGGTAGTCCACACTTGAAACAGACGCCGGCTGACTTACGGCATGGTCCGGGATGTCTACGATTACAAGTCGTGCAAATGGGGTAGGTGTAACCTCCTGGAGGTACCCTTGCTACCTGAGAGCCTGTTTAAGAAGTATGTGTGAGACATGATTATTTGGCATAAACACGACTGCACTGAAGTTTAAATGAGAGTTTACCAGATGAAGACGAGTTGTTGGACTACTGACCCCTCGAATTTTGGTCACGTCCACTCGCAGAGTTATTGTTGATGGTGCTGACATGTTAGTATGTAAAAACATACAACAACTTAACATTAGAAAAGTTTGAGAATTTAGGGACCTGTTGTTTTTGGACTGGTTGTTGTTGTTACGGTAATTGTCATTACCGTTCCTCCTGTCAGATCCATAGCGTTCATTAGATTGATCGTGCCCCTTGTTGGCATTCTGTTGAGTGGCCGGCTGGGACCGGTCTCCACCCTTCTGCCTGAAGATACAATTTGATAGGGAAAAGGTATAAATGAACATATAGATTGAAATGAAATGATAACGCTTGATGACTGAAATTATACCTCTTCCGAGGACGAGCTTGTTCCTCGTAGTCATCACGTTCATGTAGCATTTCCAAGCTACGTGCTACATCATTAACTTGTGCAATATTATCATAAGTAGCACTAAGTAAATGATCAGCTATAGAGGCGTGCAAAGCCCAACGAAAGTGCTTAGCTTGTTCTTCCGTAGTTCCCACAGCAGCGCCTAGAAATCCAGCCAACCTAAGAAACCTCTGCATAAACTCAGTGCTAGTCTCTCCAGTTCTCTGACGAATAGAGTGATAGTCCCTCTTGAGTCCCTCCCGCTCAGATGTCGAAAAGAACTGCCCATAAAACAGAGTCTTGAACTGCTCCCAAGTCAACGCAGCTAACCACACATCACCTCCATTTGCTAACTTGTATACCCTCCACCAATGCAAGGCATCTCCCTTAAACTTATAGAAAGCCAACCTTGGCTTGTAGACACCATTACATCCCATAGCATCGAAAATTTTCTCCATATGTGAAATTGTTGAACACGTAATTATTCATGTTTTTAGTGGTAATATCCCTTCACTTATGGCATAATAAATAGCAAAAAATGTATTTTTAGTGCATATATCGTTTATGTGTTATTTATTATTGTAGGTACGTATATCAAGGGAAATGAGCAAAAGCGAAGCCAAAATGTCGAAAACGAGCACGAGATTTAGAAGAAGATCAGAAATCGAGTCCAACGGTGTCTTCGTCTTTTATTGGGCTGACCCGACACCATTTTAATGGGCCGAACCGACCCATTGATAACAAAGTGGACTATTAAAAGCTGTTGGCCCAGTTTGGAGAATAAAAGCCCAAAATAAAAATTGAGGTCTAAATTTTAAAAGCCCAGCAAGGCCCAAATGGAAAAAGGATAGATCAGATTGGAGAATGGCTTACAAGTGACGCAGCACATACATTCCAATCCTGCATCCTCACTTTAATTTTTTATTGCTGCGTTTTTTATTAGCTTAGAAAGAGTAGATGTAGAATATAGCATCACTTTCCCTGTCCTTTTTTATTTTGGTAGAGAGAGTATAGTTAGTTTAGTTTAGATCTAGGTTTTTCATGTTTTTTATTTCTGGCGCATATTTTATAGATGGAATCTTTTGTTTTTGTTCCAGTTGTCTTTCTTTCATAACTGCTCATACGCAGCTTACAACATCCCATATAAACATTCTATTTTTTTTATATTCACTTTATATATTCTTTCCTTGTTTTGAGATAGATAGACGCATAAAACCAACATTCCATTTATAAAAACTTTTTTTTATTTCCTGCGTATATTTTTTAGAGTAAGATTAGATAGAGCAGATATATCAAGATTCTAATTTATATTCACTTATTTCATTCAATTCATCCCTGCGTTTTTTAGATAAGGTAATAGTAGTGTTATTTCTTTGGTTCATTTTCTTCTTTCGATTCTATTTTTTTTATTTACAGCCATTAGTATTAAATATTTAGCCGCAGCTTGTTCACCTTATTTTAAAATCTCCTATTTTCAGTTTATGAACACAATATAAGTTTCGTTTCTTCTTGTTACTTTGCATTTGATTCGGTTTATATGATATTCTAAACGGGATTTGGTTGGTTGTGTTAGAATATGATGGTTAATGATGATTTTCATAGCTTGCATTGATCGAATAGGTTAACTGTTAAGCTGCTGGCCTATTGTGGCTGATTTTATTATTTTGGTAGGAGTTTTATTGAGCAAAATAATCAAAATAATAATAACAATAACACTAAAAAAATTGCCACTTGGGGAGTTCGATCTCACAACCTTTAGCTCAAACCAAACATAGTTTACCATTATGCTTAGCAAATTTATTATGTTAGAGTTCTTTTAAGTTTTCATTTAACGACAAAAGAGCAATAGTGGTACTAGTTATTTTTTTATTTTCAAATGGCCAATTTTACTCATAGTTTAATATTAATCGTTTGTTACATTCTTTTTACTTGGCTTAAATTTGATTTCTAAAATATTTTCTTTTTATTTTAACTAGTTTCATAAATTTAGATTTTAAAAAAAAATAATTTTTCATAAATTTGTTTAAAATGTCGTTTAACTTAATTGTCATTCATGTTTTATGTCTTATTAATTCTCGGCGTTTACTTCAACATCACGTTCTGTACTTCATTTCGGTATCCATTCCCTTTCTCTCTTCTTCTCGTTTAAATATTTTATTGTCATTCTTGTTTATTAACCGTTTGCTTGCTGCCGTAGATAATTTAGGATTCTCTCGTTGTTTCATTGCCGTTTGCTTTATTTGATTAAGATTTCCTTATTACTTCCCTTTAGATTAGGATTATCCTTAGTTTTAATCATTTAGTTTAGATATAAAAAATCAAAACCCTTTTTATTCGAGCATCAAGCTTTAGACATAAACGCGGATTTCCATTCACACTTCGCTGGAACTACGATAACCTTTCGGGTGTACGAAAACGACTGTATCAAATGGTGCCTCTGCCGGGGAAGTGGGTAGAGATATTTGCGTTGTGTTTTTAGTTAGTGTCTGGAAGATCCTTTCGCTTTGAAAGTTTATTTTACGTATTTATATATATATATATATATATATATATATATATATATATATATATATATATATATATATATATATATATATATATATATATATATATATATATATATATATATATATATATATATATATATATATATATATATATATATATATATATATATATCTTTATATTATATATAGGTATAACTATGACTCGATACCACACCTTTAATCTATGTCATATGTGACATGGCAGCTATTAGCCAATAGTATTTAAGAAATCCCTAAATTATCTCCACTTTTCACGTTTTTAACGTTTTGAAATCGCAGTTTTTTGAAAATCGTGTTCTGGAAACGCAGTTTGGAAATTCGCATTTTTAAACGTAGTTTTGAAAAGCATTTTCAGAAATTATGTAAAAAAAATGTCAACCCCAAGATTTGACCTTCTGACCTATTGTTAAGAAGTAACCAGGTTTACCACTAAGCCAGACTACTTTTAATGTTTTTTATCCAAAACAATATTAATAAGTTCTTAAAAAAGATATACATCTAAACATATATACATATACCTCAAAACCAACACACGTTAAAAAAAAGCGCCTCTTTGTTCTAAAAACCCTAATCTCAAATGTATTTTTTTGTTTTGCAGGTTAATTCATCTTTGTTCTCAAACCCTAATAATGTTGCTCGCTGTTTTATATTCATCTTAAATAGCTATTGTAATATTGACTCTTGTGGAGAAAGGTGTATTCTTATTTATTATGTTTACATTCACTTACGATACAGTTTTGTGATATCGCATATAACTGAGGTGAATGTCTTATACTAAGAATAAGCGGGCTTTGAACAATATAGGCTTCTCATTTGTTTTCAGGAGGGGTTTGAACAAGATATTGGGATAAGTACTAATGAATCTATGTTGTTGACCCCAGAATGTGAGATTCGAATTCGTTTTAGCCCTAATTTAAAACGCCTAATACTGCAAACGAGTTTTATATTGACAAGATGTTTTTTGTTTTTCTGTATGTAGGAGTTTTAAAAGAGCTAATGGCTCACCTGGTCAAGTTACAGGCTTCTCTCAGTGATCTTAGCACGTAAGTCCCATTTGACCATTTCCTTGTCACCGATAAATATTGACCATCTGTCGGACTGTTTATACAGTTGTATTTACCATCTGCTATAATATATGCAGTACCATAAAGGGTATAAGATCAGATGTGCCGAATGTTTCCTGTGCTGATGAACTTGAATAAAAAGATCATGTTGATGGTTCTGATGTAGTGTTTTTTGTACCCTTTAGGAAAAGGATGACAAAATAGGGCAAGTATGCACGAAGATTTAGGAAAACCGTGTGTGAATGACCCTAAAAGTGAGTTCGTTCTCGAGGAGGATAGTGTGTTGTGTAATGAATTGATTATTGAGATGAGAAGAGAATGACGAAAACGAATTAAACTAAGACGAAAAAGGCGATCACGTAAAACCGTAAATAGTGCAAAAATTAAAATTTTAACCTAAAAATTCCTAAAAATTACTAAAAATCCAAAATAATATTCTAAGAGTTTACAGAAAATCCAAACTTGCTAAAACCTTTTAATTAATTAGATAATGACTTTTTAATGCTAATTAAAGCCCTAAAAATCACAATTAATTATTAAAAAGCCCTAAACAAGATTTTAAAGTTTGTAAACCTCAAAAATATCCTAATTAAGCTAAAAAGTATTTTTTAGAATTTTAAAACCAAATAAAACTATTTTTAAACACTTAAAAACTATTAAAATTAATTAAAACTTAAATTAATTCTAGAAAATAATTGAAAAGTCCTAAAAATATTTGGAAAGTTACAAAATTCCTAATTAAGTGTCTAAAATCTAGGAAAAATGAAAAAAGTAGAAAAAACTAACTTTCAATTTTTAATAATAAAATAATAATAAAATAATCAAAAAAATTCAAAGTTTATAAAAAAATTCTAAAAAATTACCAAAAATCTAAAATAATGTAACTAAGACAGAAATGCAATTAAAAGTTTCTAAAACCTATTTAATAATTTTATATTAAATTTTAAAGTTGGTTAAAAACCCTAAAATCCTATAAAATCAAAAATAAGACTTTTTGAAAACTTTATTGGCTGTAAACCTCAAGTTACTTTAATAAAACCTAAAAACAATTTTTATAAAATTTTAAATCTACTTTATCTATTTTTAAACTAATTAATTAGAAACGGGTAAAGAAAAATTAATAAAAAATAAATAAAGAAAGAGAAAAATCAAAACTTTATGCTAAAAAATCCTAAACTAAGTGATAAACCTAGGAAAAATGTAACTTGTTCCTCAGCTTATTCAATAAGCTCACAAAAGCTTAAATAAGCTACGGCTTATATTAGAAAAGCCAAATCAAAAACCCCTTAAGTAAATAATGTTGCAAAGAGTTACCAGTCAAAGACCCTAGGGCATTTGGTAAACGCGTTTGTGTGTGGGAGGAGTGGCGCAGGTTCGAGTCCTGGCCACGTCCTTTTTGCTTTTTATTTTTTTTTTCTTTTTAAAACTTTAAAAACTCAATCCTGATAACACTTAAATCATAAAAACACAAAAACAAACCAAAGTGAGCAAGATTAAATTACTATAATGCCAAAAACGTGCCCAGATTAGTTCTTATGAACAGAAAGAAAAAAGATATTCTTCACTTGTGAAGACGGATCAAGAGGAGCTTGATCTTGATTTTGCTGATGTTTTTGATGGACAAAAGGGCACCCCTATACTCAGTTGAGTATAGAGAGTCAAGCAAATGCACAAAATCACAAGTCACTTAGCCAAAAATCACACAAATAAGCACAAAAGTTACTGATTATGCATTCAAGTTTCTGATGAACAGGATGCTGGTTCAAATGGCACAAAAGTGAGATCAATGCACAAAAACTTACACACAAGCTAAGCTAATGACATACAATCAATCACAATTCCTAAGTGAACCTAGTATCTAGCATTCACCAAGATTTGAGGCACAAAATTACACAAAAACTAGCAGAAAAGACACTTACTGATTTTGACCACTTTTCCCAAATTTTCAGCATACAACTTGTTTTAAAACCTTTCCAAAATGAAACCTAAGTGCATCTATCACTTACTAACAACCAAAGGAGTGTTTAAAACAGATTTTAACACAAGGGTAAAGTCTTTTACCCCAAATTGAACCCTAATCCAAACACCCTTTTAAACACTGAAAATCAACTTTTCAAACCAAATCTTAACCAATTGACACAAATCTGATTTTAACCTACTCTATCATGCATATAACATCAAAGTAAGCAATATCAAGCACTAAACAAACACATAACCAGTTTCATGCAATAATCACATAAACACCAAATTACTGAAAACTGAAAATGGTAACAAGGAAGTACCTTGTTGGACCTACATCCAGGCCCAACAATGGCTGCTAGCCATCTCCAATCAGGTCCGGACCTGAGCTGAACCTTGGACTAAACAAGCTCCAAGTGAACCTGCTAAGAAAAAATGAAGAACACAAGCAAATATCCAATTTCTGATTTTTTATAAAACCTTTCAAATCTTTTTCAAACCTACAACCAACAAACCTTGGACCTTTGAACAACTTCTGAAACAAATCCAATATCAGAAATCCAATGATTCAATCCACTTTCACTTCATGAACCTTGGATTTCTGAAAACTAAAAAGACATTTTGAAACCTTTTGAAAATTCAAACACACAAAGTGTGTATCAAATGATTAATGGAACTCAGATTATGCTTATACAATAAAATACCAACTTTTAACCAAGAAAAGGAATTACAATTTTATAAGATACCAACTTTCATTACTTAAAAAGGGATTACAATATTTTGCAAGCAAAAATCTGGAATAAATGATATGGGACACATACGTCCCTTATTTATACACTGAAAAGAAGATTCTAGATAGCTAAAACCCTAACAAGTGGACTGCCTAAAATGCCCTTAGTCGAATCTTTGAAGTCTTGGTCAAATGTGGTCTCTTGTGATCTTTCTGCCATGTCCATGTGCTTCCAGCTGTTGTGAGGTGATCAGGAACGTTTATATGTCCTTGGGGGCCAAGGAGTGCATCTTAGACGTTTAAATTGTCCCCTCCTAGGGTTTTTTGGAAAGTGACTTGAGCAGGGGTGGGACGAATGGGGTCCATGGTTCACATGGGAATGTTTGGTGAGTTGGGATGGGATGAGAGTGACCTCAATTAGTAATATGGATAGTTGTGCTTAAAACCCCTTTGATTTGAGGGATAAATGGGATTAGGGTTTATGAGATTATGAGGATAGCAGGGGTGGGTTTAATCTAAAAAGGGGGTTAAAGGTTTTTAAATAAGTGTTTAGTGGGAAATAAGTGGGAGGGTTTGACTGGTTTTTGACAGGTTTATTTAATAAACCTGGGTTGTGGGCTTGGGTTACGGGTTTGGACTGGGTTTGGGTATGTATAATGGGTAGGGTCGGGTTTTGATGAGGTGTCATGGTGTGAGTGGAGGAGTGGGTTTGGTTGTCTGGGCAGAAAAGGCCACCAAGGTTTCTTTCTTCTTTCACTTTGTATAAACAGCAACAAACTTCATTTCCCTTTATAAAAAGTTTGGTCATTTGGCATTTTTGGCACAATATGTTTACAAACTTAAAACAAGGACTTCACATGTAATTTCTTCATTCTTCAAGGACTGAACTTGTAATATCTTGATAATTGAGTTTTGCAAGGGTATAAATTGACAAGTCTTCAAAAATGAGGGACCAATGTTGACAATCTTCAATTCTTCAAGGACCATTTTGGAAATTCCAGATTTGGGCCCGGTTCATTGTGCGGCTTCGTTTCCCGTGTTCGTTTTTGAATGATCCTTGTGATCTTTTTGTCATTTCCTCAATATCCGTACCTAAAATACACAAGCAACAAACACGAGCATATATTTGGCAGTTTTAATGATATTTTATGCAATTTAAGCCCGATTTGGACGATGAGACTATGTATAAAAGCAGTCTCATCACTCCCTCATACTAAACCATTGTCGTGCCCTCACGCAATGCTAGAATAAAGTATCGTAGCATCTCCAAAATTTAATTTTTATTCACTTTATTGAACGATAAGCTAGCTACACTACCACTATTACTACTACTTGCGT
The DNA here is from genome assembly GCA_025667525.1 of Glebionis coronaria. Classification (NCBI taxonomy): domain Eukaryota; kingdom Viridiplantae; phylum Streptophyta; class Magnoliopsida; order Asterales; family Asteraceae; genus Glebionis; species Glebionis coronaria. The sequence continues at coordinate 334,658,505 of CM046876.1, read as the reverse complement.
TTTAGACATAATGTATGATTTTCATCGCAAAATGGGACGTTTAGGTTCATAGAATAAGAACACGTGAATGCTTCGTTAGAAATAATTTCATCGTCCTCGATTTTCACCCTAATTCCATGCCAAGCGTGCAACGAGATCATTGTCATTGTAAGTTAGTAATGCTAACACTACTCATATGCCCTAATCACGTACTTATCCTCCCATTATTCCTAAGTTGTATCTCTTATATTTTATTTTGTCTTGAATGTTTCACGAGGATACATCATTGACTTATGCGATAATAGAGATTTAGGTCTAAAAATAGAGTCCTAACGGTGTAACTAAGACCATCAAATTAATAACCCCTCCCAATAGACAACGATGTCAAAAAATTAAGTTGACAAGAAGAATCGATAAACACGGTTTTATAACGGTTTTGAACATGAGACTTATTACCAAGACTTTTATACGCCCCCTAACGGAAGGGCCTTATTATCTTTGGTTTACCTCCATCTTTTATTCAACTTCGCCATGAAGCTTTTATTATGACTTCGGTCTTGCCTTGCCTTTTATTATCCGCCTCATCGGTGGTTTTATTAGCCAAAGAAGTATATCCTCACGCTAAAGCGAATTTTGGATCTTTAAAGCTTCGAAGATTAAGGCTTGATTCACTTTCAATTTTGCATAGATTTTAGGCCTTGTGGGGCTTCAAATTGTTTGCTAGATTTAGGTGAGCACTTGAAATCTTATTATTAGGTGAAGCTTTCGATTATTCGGGTGCCAATACTTCAAAACCGTGACGCTGGCGATACCTTAATGTCTTCCTAATTTAATTACACGGAAGCTACTAGAAAAGACTAGAAACCCAACAATCCTAACTAAACCGCTAAGTCAATATTTATTAAGCAAAAAATATTTACATGCGAAGGGAGAATAAGCAAACAACGAGAACACATGAGTTTTTGAAAGAATACGAGTACTCTACGTTTAGCATAGTAACTTATAATTAACTCTATCATTTCTCGTCCTCATTTAAGAGACTTAGCCTAATGTGTAGTTAAGGAATCAAAGCTAAGTGCTCAACACGCACGGTCGAGTCAAAAATTACTCTTATTCTCGCCATCGGAAAATCTACATTCGCGTCTTCAAACACTTATAAAATATGAGAAAATTTTTAAAATTTGGCCATTTTTAGCCTTATTTTGCACTAAAACGATAAACAAAAAGATAAACTTTGGAAAGCGTGAAGGTTTGGCAAGGCAAGTATCTATTCACCCCCCCCCCCCCCATACTAAAGTTAAACATTGTCCTCAATGTTTCGAGTCTAGGGGTGCAAACACCCCCATACTAGAGACGTAGTCGAATGCCTAATCTAGCATGGAAAGAGTGTAACCAATAAATTAATAGCCGTTTATGAAGTGTGCTAAAAACCTAAGGTTAGAACATCAAAGGATATATCATTTGGATATTGAGAAAGTCTTCAAAGCAAATGATCGAGTGCTCCCATAAAACAAACACGAGAGGCTCCAATCGTGAAGATCATGATCTAAAAACCACAATGCACAAACAACCATGGAACAAAGGTTGGAAGGGCACAAATCCCCTCACATTAAACTAATTAGAAAGCAATAATATGTACATGGATAAGCATGGGTCTCCCCCACGAGGCACCTTGTTTTTGATAACCGAGTCAAAAGCTCGACTCTAATCCCCATAAATGTGATCATTTAGGGATTATCATGGTGTGGTCAATTTTTGGTGGGGCTTACATGATAAACAAGGCCCAAAAACAACCGGTATTAAGGACTAAGTCCTTAGATGGTGCAAAATACCGGGATCGAAGATGGCGTTCTCGTTTTCATTGGAAAAACAAATCAACGCCACTTCATCGTGTGCCAACAAAAACTCAAAGAGTTTCAAGAAAATAGATGAGAGGAAATAGAAGGGTGGGACAATGTGTAAGTCATACAAACATTGAGCTACTTGAGGTAGACTCGCACCAATCAAATAGAGAGATTTTCCATTTATTGCATCGGTGGAAGACCGAGATTTCCCTTTATAATCAATTCCAGGATCAAATATCTCGTCCTCGGTGGAGAAAGGGGAGGGAACATAAGGGGCTTCCCCCACACTAAGTCCACACAAAGCATCGTCAAAAGGAGAAGACGAGCTTGTAGTACTCAATACACGTGGTGATGACGGAGTTAGAATTGTAGAAAAATCTTTTAAATTCAATTCAAAATCTTTTCCTTTTTCATCTTTTATACTCTCCTTGTGAAAACCCGACTTAATTATGTCAAAAATATTTGGTGTTTCTAAAGCAATGTTAGTCACACTAAAAATTCTCACATTTGAAAAGCGTTTTGGTAAAGGTGGTGGTAAGTTTTCAAAACGTTTGTCGATAAAGAAAACTCCCCCATCGGGATCAACATATTCATCATCTGAAGAATCATTCACAATTGGAATCGTAGGCTTAACACTCTTAACCTCCACCGGCGGAGGGGACGGAACTTCATTTTTCTCAACAACTCCTAAAACTCTTTTTGAAATCTTTTTGCATATGTTTTTGATAGGATTGACATTGTACAAAGACGTGATCGAATACACATGAGAACGTGTGGAGTTTTGGGTTGCATTAATGACGAGTTCTTCCTCATTGAAACGAAGAGTGATTTTTCTTGCATGCACATCGATAAGTGCTCTCGAGGTATCCAAAAAAGATCGACCTAAAATTAACGGAACTTTAGGATCGATAGGAATGTCAACAACAATAAAGTCTACGGGATAGTAGAACTTTCCAACTTTCACGAAGACGTCCTCGGCAACTCCACAAGCTAGAATCGTAGAATGATCGGCCATCTCGATTGACATTCTTGAAGGAGTGAGATTGGGAAGATTGAGCGATTTAAAAATCTCAAGAGGCATCAAATTAATACTAGCACCAAGATCGGCCAAGGCGTAGCATTCTTCCATGTCTTGTATAGCACATGGGATTAAAAACTTGCCAGGATCACCGACTTTTTGAGGTATGCGGCTTAGAAAAACCGATGAACAACTAGACGATTTTTGCAATTTCTCTTTGTTATTCAACATACTTTTGAAGTTCGCGGCAAATCGAGGCATCATGACTAAGGCGTCGGCAAAACTTATATTAAAATGCAAGTCACGAAACATTTTCATAAAAAGTTCAAATTGATAATTATTTCGTTCTTGTGCCTTTTCCTTGTCTCGTCTTGAAGGGTAAGGTAAGGGTGGTGTGGGTTGGGGCATAGGCATAGGCGTCGGCCTTGGAATCTCGGGTTCCATGATTGGTGTGGGTTCAACCGTAGGTGTGGTTTGAGCGGTACTTTGTGGGCTTGGAATTTGCTCCTTTTCTACCACCACCTAGGGTTCTTTCTCTTTTTCCTTCTCCATAGAAGTACTTGGACGAGAAATGGGTTCTTTGAAAGTTTTACCACTACGAGTAGTAATAACCTTCAATTCTCCTTTCGGGTTCACGATGGTATCACTAGGAAGACCACCCGAAGAAGAGGGCTTACACATGATAGCTTCAAACATTTTTCCCATTCGGTCTTCAAACTTAGATTGCCTAGCATCCGCTTTTAACAATTCTTGCTTAATCTCATGTTGACCTTGCTCCATTTTTTGTTGATTTTGTTGAGTCTTTGAACATTTCCTTCCATTTTATTAGCATGATTTCTCAATTCATTAGCAAGTTCGTTTTTAAGCTCGGTTTTTAACTCGGATCTTAAGCTAATCATCTCACGTTGCATGTTATCAAACTTAGCATCATTAGCTTTAGCATAATCTAAGAACTCTCCACTAAGATTTTTGGTGTGAGCATTTTGAAAACCTTGGTTAGTGTTTTGAAGATCACGGTTTTGATTTTGGTTAGAAACTTGCCCATTTCCACTTTGATAATTACCCTTGTTGTAGTTACGTTGATTTCCTTGATAATTACCACCTTGGTTGTTGTTTCGATAGTTATTAGCATTTTGATTTTGTGGAGCTTGATTTTGGCGGGAACCTTGGCCGTTTTGGTTATAAGTTCCCGTGGCTACATAAGCATTCGAAGTGTTACCATCCGCGGTAATGCACTCGGAAAAATCATGAGCTCCACCACACGAAATACAACTCTTAGCAACCGCTTTAACCGAAGCGGAATTTGAAGCTTCTTGATTTTTCCAATGAGACATAAGAGTCGAAAACCTATCGAAAAACCGATTCTCCTCATTTGCTTCATCTTGCAAGGCATTAATGGAACGAGACGATGACGAGCCCAAATTGGCAACACTCGGTGTGTTACGAGGGCTATAAACCTTAGACCTATTTTCAATGATTTTCAAAGCCTCTTCGGTTGTTTTGCACAAAAAATTACCACCCGCGGTGGCATTTAAGTAATCTCGTTCATGATCATTAAGCCCATTATAAAAAGTGTCAATTTGATGCAATTCGGAAAAATCATGGTGTGGACATTCATGTAACATTTCTTTAAACCTTTCCCAAGCCATTGAAAAACTTTCATTAGATCTTTGTGTAAATCGTGAAATCTCGTTTTTCAAATGTGTTGTTTTAGATGGTGGAAAAAATTGATTCACAAATTTAGACACGAGATCGGCCCATGTCAAAATCGAATTTGACGGTTCTTTCTCAAGCCATATCTTGGCGGGTCCATCTAACGAGTAGGGAAACAACATCATCTTAATGGCATCGTGTGGTACATCCTTAAACTTGCTTGTCGCGGTGAGACGATTAAATTGCCTAATGTGATAATGTGGGTTGTCTTTTTCGTGTCCGCGAAACTTGTTTGCTTGAAGCATAGTCATTAAACCCGTCTTGATCTCGAAGTTCTCCGCAAGGATGGCGGGAATCACAATGGCCTCTCCAAAACCCTCGGTGGGTGCTTGAAGCAACTCCATCATAGTACGATTAGCCATGATAGCTTCTTGTTCTACAATAGGTTCCTCACTTGGAGTCTCTTCACTAGAAAAATTAGGAGTAGGTGTTGACTCCTTTCGGTTTTGACGTTTACGTGCACGTTTTGCTTGATTGCGAGTAAGCATAAACGTCACGTACAATGAGGGGATGAGCAAAGAAGATTCTTTTTGGTGTTTTGTATTTTTCAATTTTTTTGTGGTTTTTGATGGTATTAACTTTTTTGGATCTTGGTGAATGTATTAGGTAGACACAAATCTACGAATCTCCTCCTTAATCAAATCTCTCGATTAAAGAAGCCTCAAGGAATGAAAACGATCACGTGGAGTGAACGCCTTCGATGACTTTAGAACGATGGTGGAACACCAAATCGTTCAAGAGGGTTTAATCAATGAAAACCAAGAAAATATATATGATATGTAATAATACTTTGGGCCGCAAAACCCTCGATTAGCTCTTAAAATCAAATACACAAGCAAGCGGAGGAAACGAGGCGACGCCAAGCACTTAAGAGCCTTTTTCCTTTAGGTCGTGAAATACAACCGCCTTATACCCACCTTATAGTTTGTATTTTTCAAAATCGAGCTTCTCGAAAGTATTTATCTATTTTTGCCTTTTTTTCTTTGGTTTGAGATTCGAATACAATGATTGGGTAATGACCTCCCAAGTCAAGGTTGTGATTTCTCACGTATTTGGAGTACTTGTAAATTTATTGTTCTACGTATACAATATAGTAATAGTATTCACACAAAAACCGAAAAACGATAATACGTATTAGTAGAGTGCTACTAATACAAATACTAATTATGGTTAGTATAAAAACAACAATTGTTCAATCAAAACACAACACGCCTCCCCGGCAGCGGCGCCAAAAATTGATGTAGTGTTTTTTGTACCCTTTAGGAAAAGGATGACAAAATAGGGCAAGTATGCACGACAATTTAGGAAAACCGTGTGTGAATGACCCTAAAAGTGAGTTCGTTCTCGAGGAGGCTAGTGTGTTGTGTAATGAATTGATTAATGAGATGAGAAGAGAATGACGAAAACGAATTAAACTAAGACGAAAAAGGCGATCACGTAAAACCGTAAATAGTGCAAAAATTAAAATTTTAACCTAAAAATTCCTAAAAATTACTAAAAATCCACAATAATATTCTAAGAGTTTACAAAAAATCCAAACTTGCTAAAACCTTTTAATTAATTAGATAATGACTTTTTAATGCTAATTAAAGCCCTAAAAATCACAATTAATTATTAAAAATCCCTAAACAAGATTTTAAAGTTTGTAAACCTCAAAAATATCCTAATTAAGCTAAAAAGTATATTTTAAAATTTTAAAACCAAATAAAACTATTTTTAAACACTTAAAAACTATTAAAATCAATTAAAACCTAAATCAATTCTAGAAATAATTGAAAAGTCCTAAAAATATTTGGAAAGTTACAAAATTCCTAATTAAGTGTCTATAATCTAGGAAAAATGAAAAAAGTAGAAAAAAATAACTTTCAATTTTTAATAATAAAATAATAATAAAATAATCAAAAAAATTCAAAGTTTATAAAAAAATTCTAAAAAATTACCAGAAATCTAAAATAATGTAACTAAGACAGAAATGCAATTAAAAGTTTCTAAAACCTATTTAATAATTTTATATTAAATTTTAAAGTTGGTTAAAAACCCTAAAATCCTATAAAATCAAAAATAAGACTTTTTGAAAACTTTATTGGTTGTAAACCTCAAGTTACTTTAATAAAACCTAAAAACAATTTTTATAAAATTTTAAATCTACTTTATCTAGTTTTAAACTAATTAATTAGAAACGGGTAAAGAAAAATTAATAAAAAATAAATAAAGAAAGAGAAAAATAAAAAATTTATGCTAAAAAATCCTAAACTAAGTTATAAACCTAGGAAAAATGTAATTTGTTACTCAGCTTATTCAATAAGCTCACAAAAGCTTAAATAAGCTACGGCTTATATTAGAAAAGCCAAATAAAAAACCCCTTAAGTAAATAATGTTGCAAAGAGTTACCAGTCAAAGACCCTAGGGCATTTGGTAAACGCGTTTGTGTGTGGGAGGAGTGGCGCAGGTTCGAGTCCTGGCCACGTCCTTTTTGCTTTTTATTTTTTTTTTTCTTTTTAAAACTTTAAAAACTCAATCCTGATAACACTTAAATCATAAAAACACAAAAACAAACCAAAGTGAGCAAGATTAAATTACTATAATGCCAAAAACGTGCCCAGATTAGTTCTTATGAACACAAAGAAAAAAGATATTCTTCACTTGTGAAGACGGATCAAGAGGAGCTTGATCTTGATTTTGCTGATGTTTTTGATGGACAAAAGGGCACCCCTATACTCAGTTGAGTATAGGGAGTCAAGCAAATGCACAAAATCACAAGTCACTTAGCCAAAAATCACACAAATAAGCAAAAAAGTTACTGATTATGCATTCAAGTTTCTGATGAACAGGATGCTGGTTCAAATGGCACAAAAGTGAGATCAATGCACAAAAACTTACACACAAGCTAAGCTAATGACCTACAATCAATCACAATTCATAAGTGAACCTAGTATCTAGCATTCACCAAGATTTGAGGCACAAAATTACACAAAAACTGGCAGAAAAGACACTTACTGATTTTGACCACTTTTCCCAAATTTTCAGCATACAACTTGTCTTAAAACCTTTCCAAAATGAAACCTAAGTGCATCTATCACTTACTAACAACCAAAGGAGTGTTTAAAACAGATTTTAACACAAGAGTAAAGTCTTTTACCCCAAATTGAACCCTAATCCAAACACCCTTTTAAACACTGAAAATCAACTTTTCAAACCAAATCTTAACCAATTGACACAAATCTGATTTTAACCTACTCTATCATGCATATAACATCAAAGTAAGCAATATCAAGCACTAAACAAACACATAACCAGTTTAATGCAATAATCACATAAACACTAAATTACTGAAAACTGAAAATGGTAACAAGGAAGTACCTTGTTGGACCTACATCCAGGCCCAACAATGGCTGCTAGCCATCTCCAATCAGGTCCGGACCTGAGCTGAACCTTGGACTAAACAAGCTCCATGTGAACCTGCTAAGAACAAATGAAGAACACAAGCTCCAAGTGAACCTGCTAAGAACAAATGAAGAACACAAGCAAATATCCAATTTCTGATTTTTTATAAAACCTTTCAAATCTTTTTCAAACCTACAACCAACAACCCTCGGACCTTTGAACAACTTCTGAAACAACTCCAATATCAGAAATCCAATGATTCAATCCACTTTCACTTCATGAACCTTGGATTTCTGAAAACTAAAAAGACTTTTTGAAACCTTTTGAAAATTCAAACACACATAGTGTGTATCAAATGATTAATGGAACTCAGATTATGCTTAAACAATAAAATACCAACTTTTAACCAAGAAAAGGAATTACAATTTTAAAGATACCAACTTTCATTACTTAAAAAGGGATTACAATATTTTGCAAGCAAAAATCTGGAACAAAGGATATGGGACACATACGTCCCTTATTTATACACTGAAAAGAAGATTCTAGATAGCTAAAACCCTAACAAGTGGACTTCCTAAAATGCCCTTAGTCGAATCTTTGAAGTCTTGGTCAAATGTGGTCTCTTGTGATCTTTCTGCCATGTCCATGTGCTTCCAGCTGTTGTGAGGTGATCAGGAACGTTTATATGTCCTTGGGGGCCAAGGAGTGCATCTCAGACGTTTAAATTGTCCCCTCCTAGGGTTTTGTGGAAAGTGACTTGAGCAGGGGTGGGACGAATGGGGTCCATGGTTCACATGAGAATGTTTGGTGAGTTGGGATGGGATGAGAGTGACCCCAATTAGTAATCTGGATAGTTGTGCTTAAAACCCCTTTGATTTGAGGGATAAATGGGATTAGGGTTTATGAGATTATGAGGGTAGCAGGGGTGGGTTTAATCTAAAAAGGGGGTTAAAGGTTTTTAAATAAGTGTTTAGTGGGAAATAAGTAGGAGGGTTTGACTGGTTTTTGACCAGGTTTATTTAATAAACCTGGGTTGTGGGCTTGGGTTACGGGTTTGGACTGGGTTTGGGTATGGATAATGGGTAGCGTCGGGTTTTGATGAGGTGTCATGGTGTGAGTGGAGGAGTGGGTTTGGTTGTCTGGGCAGAAAAGGCCCCCAAGGTTTCTTTCTTCTTTCACTTTGTATAAACAACAACAAACTTCATTTCCCTTTATAAAAAGTTTGGTCATTTGGCATTTTTGGCACAATATGTTTACAAACTTAAAACAAGGACTTCACATGTAATTTCTTCATTCTTCAAGGACTGAACTTGTAATATCTTGATAATTTAGGGACCACAATGCATTTTATGAGTTTTGCAAGGGTATAAATTGACAAGTCTTCAAAAATGAGGGACCAATGTTGACAATCTTCAATTCTTCAAGGACCATTTTGGAAATTCCAGGTTTGGGCCCGGTTCATTGTGCGGCTTCGTTTCCTGTGTTCGTTTTTGAATGATTCTTGTAATCTTTTTGTTATTTCCTCAATATCCGTACCTAAAATACAACAAACACGATCATATATTTGGCAGGGAATTCGTTATTTATTTGAAGATAAAGGGTATAAGATCAGATGTGCCGAATGTTTCCAGTGCTGATGAACTTGAATAAAAAGATCTTGTTGATGGTTCCATCTCAAAGAATTAGGGAATTCGTTATTTATTTGAAGATGGGTCACGTTTGGTGAATTGATTCATTAATTTACTGATATACTTCCTATTCTGTAATTTTTTGAATGGTTATTTTCAAGGAACATATTATCTATTCTACATAATTAGGTTGGTAAGTTGAAACGGGTGAGCCTGCAGCCACCAAGTCTTCTTCCATGGGTAAAGCTTAAGGAGAATGAACTACATCATAATCTTTTGTCAAAGGCTGTTTATCTTCCACTTCAGGTTTGAGCTATAAAAAGTCAGAGTTGTATTTTTTTAGCTCAAAGTGTTATTGTTAAAGACATGTTCTTTCAAACACATTTACACCTGTGATAAGTGTGTTTGATCTTAGTAGGCAAGGAGATCTTCAGTTAGGAGATGGTGATTCATATGGAAACAACTTAAATTATCAGAATGGTAAAATCTAAATATAACCTAACGCTATGTTCTCGAGTTGTTTCATTAAAGAAAAGTAAAGGAAATGAAATGAAATCAAAAAGGTGTTGTGTTCTTGAGTTACTCAACAAAGAAAAGAAAAGGAAAAGGAAGGAAAAATTAGTGTAATTTGGGTGACTTTGGAAGGAAAGTGTTTCCTCCCAAAAGTGGGGTGAAACCATTTACTTCCATTTCCTTTCCTTTCATTTAATGAAAGGACTTAAGAACACAGTGTAAGGGTCTTTCGCGCTACAATGACTTTGAACCTGGCCATAGAGAAGGGATCTGCACACATCCAATTTTTTTCGGACTCTACTCCACTTTATGTGATTGCACGGAATGTACAATCTTCTACTTTATGAAGTTGTACTGTGAGTGCGCAAATCACTTCCCCTTCCCTAGCCATACATGTTAATAACCCATCAAACAGGAAGTTGCGGATCCAGGTCTTAATCGAGACAAGTGTGGTATTAGGTGTGAATATTTGTGTTTCAAAGAAAACAAAAAAGACTAGCATCCAGATAACCGCATATATTAGAAACATGAACGCAAAGCTTTTCCAACATTGCAGCGTCACTTTAATCATGACTGTTTCCATGTGAATCTTGTGGTGCACATATTGTTTTTGATAACTCGTCTGATCTGTATATGTAGAGAACATAAGTGTGTAAAAAGCCAACAGTATGCTGCAAAAATGGATTACCTATTCACAAGAATGTACTGCTTCCAAAAACAAGAGGTTTTCATGCTTATGGAAATCCTAATGGGTTCTTTGCATGCAGGTTATCCATCTTAATTATTTTTTCTCAAGTGATTTTGATTCCTAAAATTTATGTTTTCTCAAGCGGTGTTGGATCTCAATTTATAATGTAGTAAATTAGTGATACCCCTATTGGTGATGGTAACAGTTTATCTATAGGAACGTCTGCAAGTAATAAAATTACATAGGATCAGCTTTTCAAAAAAAGGACAAGAGTGGAATAACGCAAAGTCAAGGTACGAGTTTATCTATAGGAACTTCTTAATCAGATCCCCTGTTTAAAAGAACATGTATCTTAGCTTGACTGATTGTTTGAGGTGAATGTTTCAAAAAGAAAGGGAAGAAAGCATCAATAGAAGCCTTCTCTACAGAAGCAAGTTCTTGTCGTTCTTAGTGAGGGCAGGTATGCTCAAATGTCTTAAGTATGCTTTCGTAGTGACAAAGATAGGCCTTTATATAAGTACATCATTGTCAGTCTATTTACGTGAGTGCAAGTTCGCGCACCAGTAAATGGGTACATGTTGAATATTTAGGGTGTAAAAAATTTGTTGGTACCGATATAATAATTCAATGTTGGTCACATTGTCTTTTTGTAACTGCAGCTTCGCTGATAAAACATAATTCGGAGCATATTAAATCTTTTGGGAGATTACTGGTGAAGAATAGAGTGTCTCGCGGGAGTTGATCATTCTCGCATCTGTAAAGCACATGATGGCGTCATCATGACCACTTGTGCGCCTGTTACAACACCTTTTGTGACCAAGTACCTGCTTTTTTTTTTCAATGTTTTACTAAGTTATAGAGGCAAATAATAGTTTTTTACCAGAACATTAACATCAATATATATACATAGGAATGCACATTCTTGTGCATAGATAGATTCTGGAATGAATACAGTAGCTATCTATTAATAGTACTGTGATACTGTTTTACATGTACAAAGTTTTGGCTCCTATATAAGATATACGAGATTTGAGTGTTTTCAATGTCGCTGCTACTTAGTTGTGATCCTGACAAAGGGTACGGTTTGTTCACTTTTGATCCATTTCCTCCTGATGCGTTGCATCCGCCAAGTACTTCTATTATTTGTGAAATTGCTTTTTGTGAGAATAGGTTTCCAGAATACTTTACTTGTAGAACTCCCAACATATGACATGTTCGCACCCATTACCTCCTGTGAGCAAATCAAATCGCCTTTACAACTTTTCATAAGGAGCACAGCTAAAAATATCGACATCAAGCTACAAAAAAGGATACACCAAGAAACGTTTGAAGCTGGCTGGTGATTGTTTCGAGCAACGTTTGAAGCTGGCTGGTGAAGGTGTAAAGAAATCAGGAATTATGAGCTTCTGTAATCCTTGTCCTGGAGAAAGCCAAAAAATTATTCATCAAGTACACTTACAGTGGCAACAGACACGAGGTAAATCCGTTGCCAAATGGTACTCACAATGGGTGGGTCTGGCTCATTGGTGGTGGCCGGCAAGTGTGCTTTCTATAACAGGATCACCTTTTACAACAGTTCCAGGTCAGCGAATATTCTAGGCTGCAAAAACAAGTCGGGAACCATAATAGGGGCTGGTTGTGAGGATGTTTTCAGTTTAATATAAGCTGTATACATCTACTAAAAACTAGCTTCCATGAGGATGAAGTTCTGTTTAATATGGTCTAATGAGTAGACCTGGAAGCCCATAAGACTGTATCCTGGAAACATTTTATTTATGTAGAGACAACAATTATAGTTAAGACTCTCAGAATGCATATAAGCTACTCCATTGCTCTTAACTATTATTGTAAACCTTTAAAACTTGGCCTTTGTCGTGTATTTTTCTTCTTTAAGGAACGTAATGGAAGGTGTTGTTATTCATGTGTTGCGCTAGATGTGAATTCACGTGGAATAAATGTATTTTACGAGGGGTTCAAACACGAGAGCTTGAGCACCCATTATGTGACATCCATTTATTGGTCAATCACAACTCTCACCACTGTGGGATATGGTAACCTGCATGCTCAGAATGGAAGAGAGATGATCTTTGTCATATGTTATATGATTTTTAACCTTGGATTGACATCATATCTTATAGGAAATATGACCAACTTTGTTGTCCATGGAAAAAGTAAAACTAGGCAATTTGTAAGTATATTTGTCTTGGATCTTCGTTTTTGTTTTAAATTATTACTCTATTGTTATTACCTATTGAGCTGTTCTATAAAGGGATACCATTCAATCCCCCTCGAGTTTTGCTAATAGGAATTAGTTGGCCGATCGACTGGAAGATCAGATTCTTGCACACTTGTGTCTGAAGTTTAGAACTGATTCAGAGGGACTACAACAACAAGAGACTCTTTATTCACTTCCAAAAGCGAACCGGTCTGGCATTTATCATTTCCTCTTCTATTGATGTGCCCAATGATTTGCTCTTTCAGCTGGTATGTCATATCTCTTACCGACTTAGTAATTTAATTAAGAATTAAATGTTAGTAACTACATTTGTTTATAGACTAATTATTTCTCAACATGAGCTACTCAGAGCACCATTCGAAGTGGTACAATTAAAATATTTAAAACCTGATGAATAATCTTACTGTTGGACCAATTGTTAAACTGCGCAGAGTAAGTTTTCTCAGCAAGCATCAAAACTTTTTTGTAGTCCGAAACACCTCTGAATTCAACTAGAAAAGCAGTCCCAAACACCTCTTAAACACCAAATTTGGGGTTTAATTATTTTGGATACAGGCTGCTGTAAGTAATGGTTGTACAGTTTGGACAAAGAAACACAAACTGAAAATGGAGGCAGGGAGTTTGTAAAAATGAAAGTACAAAATGGTGCAAGTAAAATCAAACTGATCAGAGTAACTGTCAACTTATGATTGGTTCCATATCAGTGAAAGGGGAAAACAGTCCAGGACAGCAAAAGGTCGATAATCGGTCTGAGATTATTGATACTTGTAAAACAAGACACAACATATAGGAGGCAGAAAAAGAAGCTGAGGAAACCATGCCTACCGTGAGTTACAATGATTCATGTGAGTTGAATGGAAAAAACAACGAGGGTAGAAATGTTTCTGATCCACAAATGGAAGATGTGTCTAATCGAAAGGACATGTCATTCTCTGTTCATGCAGCAAAAGCTTTCCTTGCACACACTTCCTCATATCATCTATTTGTATATCTTCTAATTGCAGTTGGACAATTGTTAGGTTGGGTAGGTCAAGTAACAGGTCAAGAATGGGTTTGGTCAAAACAAGTGATCGTTTTGGTAAAGTCTAGGCTGAAGGTACTGCAAATAAAGATGAGGCAAGTGAATCAGAGGTTACGCTACATAAGGTACTGTCTGACGATGTAGATGAAAGAACCGTTGAAGACGACATACCAAGTTTCTTCTGTGGGCTATATCTACTCTGAAAAAGAAAGATGCAAAGAAACCTGTACGTGATAATGTTCAAGAGAATGACCCAGCACAATCCGTGTTTGAAGATGATGTAAGATATTTACTAATTGTCCCTTTTTCCCCATTTTTTTCTTTCTATTTCAAGTAATGAGAATACTAACCAAGTTTGTTTACCTTTTCAATTCTTAGGCTATGAATGTTTCTTTAAAGTCAGCGCTAAAAAAAGCTACTAAAAGGAAGGAAAATTAGAGAAAGGGAGGCCGTCTTCTTCAAAATGGAAACGTTCCGTTAGTAAATATAATAAAGTAATACTCCTCATTCCCTCTTTTTTCTTCTCAGGTGTACTTTTACTTTTACTCAAAATATAGCTTTTCGGTTAACAAAGACTGTTAAGTATGTTGAAACCGCGGTTGATCAGAAGGTCAAAGTTTGGTGGCCTTAGGATAAAGTGCAAGTGTTGGAAGAATGAGACTACTGATGTATTATTGTTTCATGCTAATTTGCTTAAATGTGCGCTATTTTTAAACTTGCTACTTAGGGAAACATGGTAAAAGCTAGCACCTTCTCACAAATAAATTTGGTTAGTTTAACTCAAATATTTGCTTACTTTTAAGTTCGATGGTTTGTTTATAGATTTGCTTAATTGAAACATACACAATTCGCATTATAATCAGATTAGAGTATAATATCTAATAGTTCAGTTTTTATAATGTGTTATACACACTACACATCTTGATGGGTTGTTTGGATCACCTTCTTCTAACAGCTTATTTGCCAAATCCAAATAAGCTAATTACTCTTTGTTAGTTAGTCGTTTTTTATGCAATGATAAATAGTAGGGTAAAGGCTGAATTTATGTAATATACAATTTCAAATTAACCGATGTACGCAACCTACATTTTTTATTCCTGAGATACGCAACATACTTTCAAATACTTACCAATCTACGCAATATTGACCAAAATATGACTTGTTTGACCGGTTACCACTTAGGAAAGTTACAGTTTGGTCCTTGTGCTCTGTGTGGACTTTCACCATTAGTCGTTTGACAGTTTTCACTAGAAAAACTTATAGCAATGATACCTTAACTTTTGTACACAAATTTTTATACATGTTTTTATACACACATTTTTGTACATGTAATTATATAAATATTTTTTACGTATTTTTACACACACAGTTTTGTACACTTTTTTATACACATGTTTGTATACAAACATTTTTATACGCGTGTCTTTATACACGTTTGTATACAAACATTATGATACATATTTTTTCGCATGTTTTTATACACGTTTTTGTCGTATACGTGTTTGAAGTTAATTTTAAACGGGATGTTTTTCGCGTAATTTATTTTCATTATTAAATTTTTATTTAAGATACGTAATGAAATCGGTCTACGCTTATTAAATTTTCCATTTTTATCATACTACTATTTTTATAGGTTTTACACTTTCTTTAATAACATTTTACGTATAGAATGTCTATATTTGAGTAATTACCGAAAATACTAGTATTGTTGTTACAGTTTAAAATCGGGTTTTCGACCATCCAAATGTATTTTACATGAAAAACATGAAGCACGGAAGTTGTAGAGAACGTAGACATTGACTTAATACGAGATTTCCTGAGTTTACGGGGTCAATTTTGACGCGAAAATCGTCTCTCAAAGTTTAGACTTCCTCGCGTATAAAAACGTGTATATAATAGCGCGTATAAAAATGTGTGTATTAAAGTCAAGTTTTACTAAGTTTTACTAAGTTTTACTAAGTTTTCTAATGAATAGATGTAAAGGGACTAACGGTGGAAGTCCACGCACACCAAAGGACCAAACTATAACTTTTCTAAGTGGTAACCGGTCAAATAAGTCACATTTTAGTTAATATTGCATTGATTAGTAAGTATTTGAAAATATGTTGCGTATCTCAGGAATAAAAAATGTAGGTTGCGTACATCGATTAATTTGAAATTGTATATTACATAAATTCAGCCTTTACACTAAATAGTAAAAAATATTTTTCTGTGACCTTTTGCTTATGTTTCATGCTTACTATTTTTGTCGCCTCAACTGCTTTGACATGCTAACTTAGAGTGAATATCAACAATGGGTGGAGAAGAGTTCGCATAAAACCACAAAGTGAGAGATAGAGAGCCTTTGCTCACCTGTTTAATCGTGCCCTCCTATTACACCTATCTCCCTGAGCTATTGATAAGCTCATAAGCTACACAAAATAAGCAGTTCCAAACACCCACTAAACATCAGATTCACAACTTCAAACAAAAGAAACATCAGAACCTTTTATTCTACTGCTCACATGAAAATGCATAACAAAGCAGAGAAGGTTTCTTTTTTTGTTCTTTTCCATCAGTTTTGGAGTGTTTATAGATTCATGACAGTCATCTTAGCGAGTTGCCGAGTTGTTGTGTATTTGCATATGCTAAAGAACAACGGTGTACCCGAGCCACGGATGTTTAAACCAGATTTTTCTCCACAAACATTGCCAACAACACGATCCTCCAAGTTATTACCTGTTATCTTTGTGAAAATAGTATCATGTTTACACTTTAAACATGTGGCGACCTTGATGCATGTGTTCCATGATTTAGAACCGAGTTCGATGTTCATTTGTGCTTATCAGCTGCAATTAGTGTTCCTAACTGGCAAGTTGCAGGTAACTAACTCTTTTTGGGATCTCATTCGAATCTAAAATGAAGTTTTTTTGTTCGATTAAAATGTATTCATAGGACGGTTGTTTTATCCAAGTTTGATTGTAGTTTGGGATGTGTTTTAGTTTATGAAAGATATTTTTTTCTCTGTTTTTAAAGTTGCCATATATGGAATAAAGAAGTTTCTTGCAGAGAGACTCATAGATTCAAGGTCCGAAGGAAACAATTTTGTCTTTCATTAGACAAGTTGAAATGCAGAAGGCATTGCTCACTTGTCATGAGAAATTAAATGTTTGTGCTTTATTTCTATTCACATTATAGCGTTTGAGGCCTAGAGGAGATGTTTGCAGATTTGGGAAAAGATGAAGAGATTTTCGGGTGACATTAATCAAATATAACTATCACATAGACCAATAAAATATAACTATCATATCGATGACACCTTCTAACTATTTCAGGATCTTGAGTTTGTACAATTTCATTCAACTGGTATCGTCTATGGTGCTGGGTAAGGTTAGTGTAGTTTTTTTGAGTGCCCCTCAACTCTCAACTCTTTTGATCACATTATAAATCGGGCAAAAGATATAAGGATTTCTATCTTCTTATATTATGACGGGACAATCTCGCCAATTTTAGATGATCCTAATCTTGCTTTCATGTGAAATCAAACCCTTCAACATGAGGATTAGCTTACGTACTGTCAAAATACAATGTTGTCAAAATACATGAATATTCTTAAACATCTTAAGTAAGAT
Source organism: Glebionis coronaria (assembly GCA_025667525.1). Taxonomy (NCBI): domain Eukaryota; kingdom Viridiplantae; phylum Streptophyta; class Magnoliopsida; order Asterales; family Asteraceae; genus Glebionis; species Glebionis coronaria. Next base: position 334,640,870 of record CM046876.1, on the reverse strand, counting down.
ATTCAAATAAGATTGTGACATATAGGGTGGTGGTTAGGATTTATTTCGAAAAACATTATCTGATTATTGCTTGGAGATAAAACAAAATTGTTTTGTAAGTCACAGACTCTGCTGCAAATACACTTTTAAACACAGGGTCCTTGTGATTGCATTCGCAACTGTTTAATTAGAAAATATAGATAACCTCTTTTTTCAAATTGTTTTTTATATGTGTTCTGTGAATCTCCAAACCCTTATATTAAAACAAATTATATGTCAATTTACTTTGCAAGCTTAAGTTTGCTACTAAGACCAAATTCAAACCCTTTAGTACGCTAATAGCTTGATCTAAATGCATTAGGAAATTCAGTTTAATATGCATTTATAGAATAGGCTCCTATAATTATTGATTGGTTTTTTCCCTGTAACTTTTTTGGCACAGATGTGAAGATTTATAATTATTTGGATTCAGAAAAGAGGCGAAATTTTGTTGAAAAACTATGTACCAAGAAGGTGGTGTTGCACCAATACCACCAACAAGCATCCCATTACGGAGAAGTGGAAAGTATTAATGCTAGATGCAATCTATGGCGTGTATCTTGAATCCTGTTCATTGGTAGCTAATGAAATACTAAAGGTGGTTGAAGATTCACGACTATCCGTATAACGTTAGGAGGAAAGGCACCTGATGCAAAATTTAATCCATATCCGGTTGGTTGCTCATGTTTCAGTCTGCACCTAATAGAGAAGAAGAGTTTGCTTTAGAAACGGAAGTCATCCGATAGGAGTCCTGGCGAGTCTGAAAGTTTTATGTCCATGTCTTCACAATCTGAGATAAACTCTGATGAGAAGGTAAACCATTCATATTTTGCTGCTTGCAGCGAGCTGCAAATAAGCACCTGGTAAAGAAAGGGTAAGATTGCATTCCAAAGTGAGATATCCTCAGAAGAATGTGTTGCAGCCTCATTCGAAATCGATACACTAATATCCTCCTGGAAGCTCTACTTATGTTCGCCACTCAATCTCACGTCATTGTGGTCAAGGAAATATTTTGCGTACATATGACATGTCTATAGTACAATACCAAACAACTCCATCAGGTATCATCCTTTCATGTCAACCATGTCAGTTATGTAGATGTGAAAATGGCCACTCATTTACGTATAGATAGGCTGATGTTGGTTTTGTTATGGTTATAACAGGTCAAATATGCAAACACTTTCATTGTAGCTAAACAATTAACGGGTCATATAGTTGTGCGCTACTATCAATTTATGTCTCCCAGCTTTGATTATTACATCTACGGTTGGCTATTAAGACTTTTCGGGACAAAGGAATACAAAGTTCTGATGGACAACTTCCATCATGTTTCACACGCTTTTCTCAAGATTAACAAAAGTTTAATTCTCATATAAATATTACAATTGTTCTTATGTCTGGCAAGGATTGATTCTTGAAATGGTCATTATAATTTACATATGGGTAGGGTCGTCAAACATTATCGATATACAATGTGCATTGGAAGCCCATCTGACATAAATATACATGTGTGCATTTTTAAGATTATAAATGGTTTTAAAAATCAATCGTACTTTTTTACAAAATTTAAAATATTGTTATTATAATTTATAATATTGTTATTTTTCTTTTATATAACGTGTGTGTATAATTTTTTTGAGAAAATATTTTTAGCAAAAAAATTAGTTTTTTACGGAATCTTAAATTTTTCAAAAGTAAAAATTTGTACTCTTTTTACATAGTTTTTTTTCTACAGAAAATCACTCTTTTTTAAAAATTTAAATAGTTCAAAAGTAAAAATCGTACTTTTTTTTATAAAAATATTTCTAAATTTTCAAAATTTTTTTACAAAAAATCTTACCTCTATCACAAAATTTTAAAATCTTTAATGTTAAAAATAATTTCGTTTAAGAAAAAGTAAAAAAAAATTAAAAAAGAAAAACATATTTACCTTTAGTCCTTTATAAAAGACTATAATGCCTTTTTTGTAAACAAAAATTTGTGAATAAAAATTTTGTAAAAAAAGTACGAGTTTTGGTTAAAAAAAGGGATAATACATACTAACGTATCCAAAAAAGTGCGCCTAAAGTAATAACGTTTCAATTCATTCACTCAAGTTACTTAAGTATACGGGTTGGATAAGTAGGTTACTAAAAATTTTTAAACTTATAATACATGGATTTTGTGGAAGGGTTACCGGCTAAGTAGGTTACATAAAGAACTTAATACACAAACTTGGTCCCTTAATACATAAAGAAGTTACTAACGTTTACAAAAAAGTGCGCCTAAGTTATTAAAACCGGCTAACGTAGGTAAATAAAAAAAATAAGTAACTCAATTAACCGGTAACATATACTTGAGTAACTTGAGTGAACGATTTGAAACGTTATTACTTTAGGCGCACTTTTTTGAAAACGTCAGTTACCTACGTATGTATTAACCCTTAAAAAACTAAAATTTTTAAAAACAATTTGCAAAAAAGTACGTTTTGAACTTTTGAAATTTTTAAAAGCACAATATTTTGTAAAAAAATTCAAATATTTCAAATTTTTTTTGCAAACAAGAGTACGATTCTTAACTTCGTAAAAAAGTACGTCTTTTTTGAAAAAACTTTTTTAAATTGCTAATATATACATTTATAATGTTTCGTTACACTCAGAGTTTGAACAGTAATATCAATTTAATAATTTTTTTATTCCTTATGAATAGTAACTATATTATAAAGGGAAGTGATATATACATCATTTTTTTTTTGCCATACACCAATAAATCATATTGATAATGCACAGAGTTGAACAATTTAATGGTGTATTGTAAAAACAAATGATGCACAAATTATGAACTACTGTGTCTTTCAAAGCACAAATATAAGAAACCAAATTCAATATACACGTGTTTAGTGTATATTTATCCCACCTAAATGAATTATCGGTGCACATATAAAACTCTCAACACCTCATAGTAATAGTTTTGATTCATCAAAATCACAAGCCAAAAGAAATTACCATCGATTGATTTCCAGCAACAAAATCAGGATTCAAATCAGATGTTAAAAATAATATCATTTTTTTTACCATTAGTTGCAGGCGGTTTTGATGGCACCTTCAGATCTATAATGTAAGTGATTCGAATTAAGTGGCTTTTTTAGTTTCACAAACCTTAACCCGCAAAACCAGCTCCATCTCATCAAATCCACTAAACTAATCTTTAAAGTTTTAATTTTCTTTTCACAACTACAGGTTAGAGTTTTAAGGCGTCGGAGTTGGAGACGGCCGTGTAGTAAGGATTCTGGTCCAATCAGATTTAACATGTTATTTGTCTCTTATCTAAAGTATTATTCCTTTCTCTAATTATTATAAAGATTCAATACTTTTTTTTAATTATGTATTAGGGGTTTTGTTTGAGTAAGAGTTCCTTCTTTTGTAACACGAAATATGAAATACGAGGATATGGGATATACAATGAGAAAAATGAGTTATGTTTACAATATGCGGGTATGGGTTTCTAAATTGGTTATTGTTTTGATTTTTATTGTTAATCAAGCTTAGAGTTTGATCCTGTTTGTGTTTTTATGAATTGGTTATTTTGAAATTTCAACTTATGTTCTGCCCATTGATATAATCCAAATTGACTTGGTACTAATAAAAAAGTTGTTGGTGTCTTGGTATAAACGACTTGAACATACAGAATGGTTGACAAAACATGTGGTGCAAAATAAAAATTTGAGTTAAGTAGATACTAGACATGTTACTCTTCTTATTGGTGCAGCTCGATTTCTTTTACATATGTGCTATGTTTAGTTAAAGTCTTAAGAGATTTAATCGACTCGAGCCTAGAAAAGATAACAAATGTCGGACAAGACATATTCTTTAACAACTTGAATGATCAATGTAACAATGAAACTCACATACAAGAATCTAAGCTGCTTATGTATGAAACTGATTATCCAGTTAGTATGTTCCACTATATTAACTAAAATTGAAATATTTTAATCAATGCAACGATTCATTTGGTTGTTTGTTCAATGCAGAATCTGTATTCGATTCTTTACTGTCGAAAGGGGCGTACTGCTGCGGCAAATGTGTTTGGTTGTTACAGCATGAGCATTTGTCACAGAATTGCACAAAGTAGATGCACCGAAGAGGAGTTTACTATTGCTTATTGTTTCTGCGAGCTAATAATGCCTACACTTGGCATGGCAAGGTAGGATTTTAATCACAATTTTTTTGTTACCGATGATGAAATAATATGTGTTTACAAAATGTTCTAGCCATATGAGGAATTCATAAACACCTAAACTAATTGTGAGGAGGTTTTAGTTACGGTCGTGGTTTAGCCAAAATAACTTTCTAAAACAACTGCTTTCTTTCTATTGGTTGTGTTGGACAAAGCTCTTAGGTCTTATTTGTACAAATACTCTATACTTGAAAAGAAGAAGCATGTTATAAAATTATTCGGACGCATACTTTAGATCCTCATTCCATTTCTGGACTTGCCAATATTAATAAAATGTATTCATGTAGTCATTATAAACCGGTTTTCAGGTTCCAGACGTGGCAAGGTGGTTGTACATAATCCGTATGAAAATTTCACATGTTCTTGAGCAAATCCAGGTGAAGCAAGTGATAGCCATAGTCTTGCTGAAGAATGTCCCAACCCTGAACTCACTGTGGCTGTGAGTCATCATTCCAGATAGCCCAATGCATAATATGGG